>CM057138.1:6093419-7343419 GCA_029964075.1 Patiria pectinifera | reverse complement strand
ACATTTTTTTAAAGCATATAAGTGACTGAATAATTATGAGGACATAGCAACGATCCAAAATGGCTACTATTATACCCAATTTTGCGCACATTTACCTTGTCTCCAGATATCATCAAGTAGTCTTGCCAAACCTCAGTATGGATGAGCATTAAATTCATCAGGTTGCTTATATGCACAGTTGCCCTATTAAAACCTTATGGAAAAATTATGTGAACAATGATACCATTATGATATTTAGCTCAGCAAACAGAAACGGGAAAACGAGCTGGCTGTCTGTAAACTGGGCTTAAATTAGGCGAAGGGTCGCCTAACGTGGGAGACCTGAATAAGTTCAAGGAAATCCCCCCCCCCAAAAAAAAATGCTTCCAGTAATTATCTCAATGTCAGTATGTTTTCTTTCCAATAATTTTGGGAATTTCCTTAAACTTTTTCAAGTCTCCCACGTTAGGCAACCCTTCACTAATTAGGGCAATTAACAGACACCTCGTTTTCCCCGTTTCTGTTTGCTAGGCTACACATCACAACGTTATTTCAATAAGGTTTTAATAGGGTAACTGTGCCAGTAAGCAACTTGGTGAATTTAAAGCTCATATACTGATGTTTGGCAAGACTATATCTGGAGACAAGGTAAATGCGCGAAACTTTGGGGTGTAAGAGTAGCCATTTTGGATCATTACTATGTCCTCATAATAATATTCAGTCACTTATATGCTTTAGAAAATGTTATTGAAGTAAGGATGTGTAAGTAGAATCACCAAAATAAAATTTTCAAAAATAAAAAATAAAAATATAACCAAATGTAGGGAACAGATATGCTACACGGCAGGTATAAATGATTTATGCAAATTAGGTATATTTAGGGTCAAAATTAACAAGGGCATCCACCCATATCTTGTTTGTTATGGTTCAAAGAATTGATCTAGCATGGATGCCAGCTATTACCCAGAAATGCCGTGAACTTATTATCTACAGAATTCTTCCACATTTGGCTGGCCTACTAATATTATTCATTTTGAGAAAACAGATGCACACACTCATGCAATGATGACATCATCATTGACTATTAATTGTTTCTACTTGCAAAATTTGACATTAATTAAAATCAGATTGACTTGCATCAAGACCATGAAATCAAACATCTATCACAACTATGTTTTTCATGATTTAGACTTGAAATGTTGCAAATGCAGAAAATTCATGTGTTCTGTTCATAAACAGAAATCTACAGATATCTACTTTATTTCTGTTTGTTTCTTTTTACCGGACCATAAATCCAGCAGAAATTTCACGCCCATGTGTTTTGCAGAGGTAAGTGAACTGTGACAGTATTGCTTGTTTTTCAACTTGGACCCTGTGCACCAAAATCAGCTATCTTGATTACGTTTGAGCAATGTTTATGAGGTGTGACATGACATCTTGGACCTGACATCACATCACAAAATGCTAACCATCCGTAAGGACAGTAGTGGGCACAGCCTCTAATCAGCTCATGTTGACAGATGAGCTAGCAAGAATGTTTACACCCTAACAAAAGAAACAAAACAAAAACTGGGGAGGTCCTAGCCACCGACCATTATTGATCATTCCAAATATTTACAGGCTGAGGAATGACACCGATGTCAACAGATTATCTATCTTTGATATACACGTATCAACTACTTTTTGGCTAAAAAAATATAACATGGTTTTGGACCACTTGGCAAAACAGCTAAGATAAATACAATGTCACTGTAGGGCCTTTCACGCTGTCCAAAATCTCTGTGTTACATCCAGGGCCCAATTTCATAGAACTGCTTATCAGTAAGCAGGAAAGTTGTGCTTACCAGTTCTATAGCAGAAAATCATGCTGCTGCTTCAGCACTATTTCATGTCGTGAAAGTGCTAACGTTTGCGCGTGCATGGAGATTTCTATTGTTACCTATTGATACATCACTGATTTAAGCAAAGTTTTCTTCTGGGGTCAAGCATACTATTGCTCTGCTTAGGCCTACTGCTTAACGGTCCCTATGAAATAGATGGAGGCTCGGTAAGCACAAAGTCAGCTGTTAAGCAGCACTATGAAATTGGGTCCAACACGGAGATTTCCAGAACCCCTTCACACTAGCAAAAAATAACAGCGTTGCTGTTGAAACCCCTCAGCCAGAGTCAAGTTATCATCCAGAAACCTTTAACCTTTAACTTAACATGGTGACCTTGACCTTTGACCCCAGAACCAATCCCAACATGCCTGTACCAATGGGCAACCTTCTACCGAAGTTAGACTCCAAAATTTCATTTCTAATTCAAGTTATCCTCCGGAAACCATTTACCTTTAACTCACCACGGAGACCTTGACCTTTGACCTTTTGACCCCCAAACCAATCCCAACTTGCTTACTCCCAAGGGCAACCCCTACCAAAGTTAGACTCCAAAATCTCATTTCTAACTCAAGTTATCATCCGAAAACCATTTACCTTTAACTCACTACGGTGACCCTGACCTTTGACCTTTTGACCCCAAAACCAATCCCAACTTGCCTTCTCCTAAGGGCAACCCCCTACCAAAGTTACGATCCCAAACAAACATTTCTAACTCAAGTTATCATCCGGAAACCAAGCTGCCCGGACGGACATACGTCCGTCCGTCCGTCACCACTTGTGGGGTACCCGTCCTTTGTTCGAGGTACCCCACAAATAAAATCTTTAGAAAAAAGGGTACCCTGCAACGAAATCTTTAGAAATAGGGACAATGGGACAACAATGGAGGTACCCCGGAAGTCCATCTGGCTGGAACGGCCCGACGTCCGGACGGACGCCCTAGGCGATGACAATACCCCTCGAGCCTCTCGGCTGAGGGGTAAAAATCCAACATGGATCTACACTGGTCTGGCACACTACGCAGGTAAAATCCAACCTTTGACACTCTACGTGGGTAGAAAAATCAGTTATTTAAATGTGATATGTGGCATGTCACACAATTCTGCTGATTGCAGAGACAGTTTTTAGTCAATCTTGGTTAAAGGGAAAATACAACATTTGCAAACATCAAAAAACGAAATGATCAAATTATCACGAAATACCTCACTGAATTGTTAGGGACTGACAGTCTAAAGCATCCTTTAAAATCGTGGCTCCTGGTGGGCTGACATTTTCAAGAAAAACTGCATTTTTCCAACGCTGGTCGGCCGACCAGCGTTGGAGAAAACTGTTTTTTTTTCAAAAACTGTTCTTAATTTTTCACATTTAGTTATTCTGACTTTTCTTTGCAATTGATCACACACCTGTGAAGGGGTACAAGCCTGCTAGACTGATTCTCAGACCTTACAATTCCCCAAAGTGTATTAATTGCTTTGTTTCATCTTAAGTTTTGGTTAAGGAACCAGACTACAAGAACATGATAGGTTTTCTTGATTTTCCAGCATCTACAAGCCCAAAACATGAAACAAGTCAGTTTAACAATATTTTATATAACATACTAATCCTCCAAATCCATTTATTTCTGAAAATTGCAGCAAAAGCAAATGTTGTACATTCCCTTTAACACATGTGCATGAACATACCACCTATCCCCAAAAGAAATGTACACACTACCACAAGAAATACATTCACAAATTTTATACATTTCCTGTTTTTCTTCTCTTTTGAAAGACAATCTGAGGGCAATTGGATCTTGGTTATTAATTTATCGTTCTAAATGACCTATTTTGCCATACCACTTTTCCACAGACATGCACTTTCATGAGGCAGTCCCCCTGTTAGTCCAATTTGAGGGAGGACCGACAGCTCACATTTGCCGCCTCACCTGTGAAAAGCACATCACCTCCATCTAGTGTGGCATTAGGGTCCTCTATCTCATAGATCTGCTGCCTAAGGTCATCCCTCAGGATTCGTCTGATCTCATCTACCTGCAGGGGGAGAGAAGATCAAACAAAAATGATGAGAAAGGTGCCGAGAGAAAGGGGGGCCATAAAAACAGGTGTCCCGAAATCCAACTAACAAACACACATATTGAAATCGCATACTTAACTGATGTGACTGCATTGTTTGAAATTCAGTACGCAACCGTGGTCAGAGTGTTTTTAGCGTGTGTTCTTTGCTAACGCTTTTCTTCAAAATGGTACAAAGGATACATGAAAATTTCACCAAATATGTCCAAACACCAGCCTATAACATATCTCATTTGCACTTGTTTAATAATTGCTGATACATGTACTATTGATGATATTTTTCATGTGAGGGAAACACAACAATTAGTTTTTTTGGCATAATCTAAAGATTATGGTGAATGTACACCATAAAGTGGACACACGTTAAGCCTTGAAATGCTACATGCTGTTTTATTGCAATATTCATCACTGACAAGGTATGGTGTTGTCAAATATTCCCCTGTGTACAATGTATGGCCTTGAACGACAGTCCTCATTAATTTCAATCAGGAACTGATGTTGTAAATATGTAATGAAGGCTGACTGGGAGTATGCATCACGTTAATCTGTTACAGGAAAGACACCATGTACGTATACATACATACATAGAGTAAGTTCAGAGGGAGTATTAAATGTGCTGCCCCATACACCTGGTGCTTTACGTAAAGAAATTAGACGTTTAAATGTGCACAATCAGAACATAATTAGTTGGGTGTACAGGTCCCTCTCCCGAACCAGTGTGCGCATGCAGCGGTTCTCCCACATGTTGCTATCACAAAGCGCCATCTACTGTTCATGTCGATGAATTGATCTGTCAATATTAATATGAAATCCTGACTTAAAGCTATAGTCCATCGTTTGTAGCAATCCGAAAAGTAGCTGGCGTAATTATTGTTGAAAAACATACTTGGTTGAAAGATAGTAAGGGGACTAATCTCCCTGTGAAATTATTCTTTCTGGCAAGCTGTCATTTTGAAGTAATCAACGAAAGAAGGCCTTTCCAACGGTGCTTCTTAAGACGCACCATAGGAAATTTAAAATAGTAGTTTGTTTTGTTATTTGGCGGAGCGCGCGCAAGCATTGGCATGACGCACACGCACGCACGGTTGCTATAATTCGTTGGATCGGTGCGCGACATCACGTAGCAATCGGCTCAGTGAGATCGTCTCGGACGCTGAATTCAGGCCCAATTCAAAACATGATTCAGCAACTTTTGATTTGAAATTGAGATCCTAGAATGCGGTTTTTCTCGGAAACTTCATTAGGTTAGTTGTTCAGTACCCTTCTTTAGATTTTGAGCACTTTTGTTGCTTCAAACGAACAAAATGCACAAATTACAAATGATGGACTATATCTTTAATAAGGCATGAATCGATCTACATGTACCGATACAATACATGTGTGAATAGTACACTCCAATGGCAAACGTAATCTTTATCAGAGCTTTCCTTTATAATGTCAAGCAAAAAGTTACATTGTACAAATATGTATGTGTTGCAATTTAAATACTTTTTTTTTCAGTAAAAACAACAAATATACATGCACAAGGAACTAACAATGTTTTGACGATATGTGAATGTGTACATTGACTCTTCATTCAACAAGTTTTGGAGCTTGTTTTCCTTTCATTTTTAGTTCCTGTTTTCTCAGACTGCAAAGTTCATTTGTTGTAATTCACATAACGAGCACAAAACTTATTATTTATTAATAATTAATAAACTCCAATGAAATTCAAGTCAGTGATCATCCCTTTTCCTTTTCTCCTTGCGCCTCTTTTTGGCACCATACTGTCATCATCTCTTCTTACATGTAAAGCAAAGACTTATGAGGATTTCACCTCAGATTCAGACATGTCAGAAGCACGCATGGATGCTGTTGTTGTGCTGGCCTACCGTACAACACTGCAAGTAGAACATACACTAATCCATCCACTGCATATGACATACATGTAGTAATGATTGATGCAACAAACACTGCCATTTTTGTCTTTTGGCAATTTCCACTGCAACTCATTCCACATCCATTTATAACTATAACCTTCAACTGTAACTCACATCTCACTGTAGATTTTGCTGCCCTACACGTTAAGTAGAAAGGCTCTTGTGTGGAACTCAGGCACTGTACACAGCAGTCAGTGAAATACACCTTTTGTAGTACTCTTGTATGTCAGCGAGTCTAGACAACCCTAAGGCAGTAACATACTTTCATTTATTTTTAAAAAGAGCAACACTGTATTTCATCACACGCAAACAAGCCTGGACAAGTTGACATTGAACCAACATTGACCAACATTTCAGGGGATATTCTGGACAAATTGTACTAGAATAAATAAGGCTTTCAATTTGCAACATCATGTCATTTATGGTGTAAATCAAGGATTTTCTATTGTTCCTCATCTCTTTTCCATCGTTTATACTCACAGCTCTCATTGGATTTGTACACGTTTCCTAATCGAGGTCATATCCTCAATTTGGTTCCTGTCCTCAATTCATCGGTGATGTTGCATGCGTGTATCCTCGATTTACACCATAAACACGCAAACATGTGAATGTGCATTTGTTTATGGTGTAAATCGAGGACACACACGGTGAATTGAGGACAGGAACCAAATTGAGGACTCCTCGGTTAGAAAACGTGTACAAACCCAATGAGAGCCGTTGCAAAAAGAGTATATCACTTTTAAGCACTTCTTTAACTACTGATATATACATGTGTACATGTACATGTACAGCCAAACACCACAAATACTGATTGGCAAGAGTGATTTCAACAGTACATGTATGTGTACAATATTTACTGCCAAAGCCTCATATGTTTCAAAACTCTGGGGTGTGTGCACTGGAGCATAAATTGTACACACAATAGGCCATGCACAATGGCCAGTACACAGTCACCTCTAGCCTCTACAGACAACACAGACTTTACAAAAGGCACAAGGGATTATGTGTTTAGACATACATGTATACCCCAGGCAAGTTGAGGCAGTCTTGATGTCTTAATCCGTCAGCCGTGCCTGGATAGTGGTACAAAACCAGCCAGTGTTATCACGGCCTCCAGTGCGAACTGGTTAAGCATACTGGCCAATAAAAAGTATGAGTATGAGTACCACGATTTTGTTGAATTAATTTTGGAAAGTAGCTGACAATAAGAAGAACAGAAATATGCACTTCATAATCTACGCATGTGTTGGCGAGTATGAATGCTTCATCACTGTAGCAACCATTTTGACCAAATTTTCCACTGTCAACATCAAATGATTAACAACTTACAGGTTACGAATGAATAATTACATACCGGTATCTGTACATGTACATGAATGTGCATGCATGAAGACAGGAAATTGAGGTCAAGTATCTTGCTCAAGGACATTTGCATCAGGATTCCCGATTCAGAAACTGTTTCCCCACTTTAAATACGGTACGCGTTCAGATGACAATCATCCAAGCATGATCTTTTGGATAAAGTTGCAAGAGTCTGCATGTACATGAAGACCTACAGATGCCAATTTAAATGTTTATGATTAATAGGTGCAGACAGACAAGGGTGTACTCTGGACACCTGAGCAATATTAAGAATGCGAGAGGGACTGCAGAATGGTGCATTCATGTACATGTACATGTGTATGTACCTGAGTATCAGGTAAATTTCTGGCTCTTAAAGGGACTCACTGTCCTGAAACTGCCGAAAATGTAATATTACACAAAAAATGTATGGTTTAGATTGTTTACTTACATGTATCGAGCCTATTTCAAAGGTCTGATTGAAATGAAATAAACTTGATTTTTATTGTTATAAAGAAATGATGAAAAAAAAACCACCCAGTTGTTTACATGTACAGTATGTATTGATGATGTACCCTAACGTGGCGCGGCCCCTAACGTGACGCACTTTGATTTTTCGCCTGTAGCACCTACCTAGAGTAAAATTTTAACTGAAATTTCACAGAAAGTGATCCTGTTCATAAATCGCGAGTTTATTTACCAGTAACAAAGTTAGAAGAAAAATTTATTTTGGTGTGATTTTCCGATTTTATTTTCAAGTGCAAAGTGAACCCTTTGAAAATGCCCCGAAAAATAAGAAAAATAATTTTCTTACAAACATCTGGCTGGGTATGTAAGTAGAGATAATAATTATTTATCAGAATTTATCAAGTTTACAGAAATTCTTAAATGTTAATTTGGAATTTTTTGAGATTTATTCAAGTGCGCCACGTTAGGGAACACTCCGCCAATTTGTGCCCAATTTCCGGATGCCACCATTTTTGAATTTCGGATTAAATTTTATGAAACCGAAATTGTTCTCAGAGGTTTGATAGCAAGCATTAATAAGGTAAAAGTACTAGTATTTTACTGCATGAATTTGAGGTTTGTCAACAAAGAGGTTTGGCAACACTACACGAGGAAAGCCGGGTAAGCTTCGAAGTGCGCCACGTTAGGGAACACAACTATAAACAACTGGATATTTTGTGGCATAATGGTACATACATACATTGTACATGTATTCCATCTATAAATAAGCTACATGTATACATAGCATAGGCTTGCAACACTGCATAGGCATATACATACAAGTAAAGTCCTGTTTACTAACCTACATGTACATCACACCCATGTTTACGTTACATACATACGTACATGTAGAGTGGACATTCCTTTGTTTTCATGTAGTTAAGAAAAACCTGTGAAAAAAACTCATTTTCCTCACACTGTGAAAACTCTATCAACCCAAATGTTTTTCTATGATTCCCTTTAGTGTTTCTCTTCATTTTGCCATGGATAAACCAAACCCAAAAAATGCCTCTTGACCACAGTGTTCCAGAGAGGGGGAAAGACTGTGTGGACGTGGGCAAGTCCACACGCTGCTAGGTTATGTGGACCTGTTTGTTCGGAAGTCCACACAGTGAATGTAATACTTGTATAACCCTACATGTGTAGCTGCATGGCTACTATGCTGACCATTTATTTTTAACAACATTCTTTACCTGTCTAGCAACAGCTTTACAAATCCAGTATCATCTTGGCCATTTGCCGTTCTCAATTCCCCCCCCCCCACCCTGCTAACTTCTGTCATATCGATCAATTCCATGTACATACATGTACATACATGAAATCGCTGACGTGATGATACGCAATGTTACGCAGACAC
The DNA here is from genome assembly GCA_029964075.1 of Patiria pectinifera. Taxonomy (NCBI): domain Eukaryota; kingdom Metazoa; phylum Echinodermata; class Asteroidea; order Valvatida; family Asterinidae; genus Patiria; species Patiria pectinifera. The sequence goes on along the minus strand of CM057138.1, from coordinate 7,334,370 downwards.
CCATCCTGCTTGTAATTAACACGTGAGCTTCGTGTGCCTGGGTCGTGTGCGTTTGATGAGCATTCCAATTTCCTGAATGACCTGTGAGCCATATCATTGTGCGCATGCGCAGTTGAAGTACCGAACTGGCTTACTCTTACAGAGTTTGTCATTCCCCCAAAATTATTGTCAATAAGACCGAGACCGAGTACAATTTTTTGACAATTTATATATTTTTGTCCACTTCTTCAAGTGCAAAATGGTAGAAGATTTTGACACACCTGGTCCTCTGCTCATAAAATCATAAACCCCAACAGTCCTGAATCCTCCAATTTTTAAATGTACTAGATTTGCCCAAAGTGAAGGTATAGAATGTTTGTATCCGTTCTGATACAGGAATACCCTGTTTATCCATGGGTCTATTCCCCACATACATGTACCAGAACTGTACTGCTTGACACAGCGCGGCCCAGGCAGTGGACGCGTACGGCAGTGTTGGAGCAAAGGCCTTGACCCTCAAGGCCAAGGCCAAGGCTTTGACCCTCAAGGCCAAGGCTTTGACCCTCAAGCCTCGAGGCCAAGGCCAAGGCTTAACCCCCAAGGCCAAGGCCAAGGCCCTGTTTTATGAAATGACCACATATAGAACTAATTATAGTCACATGAGTGACACATCATCACACAAGGGCGGATCCAGAACACAATTTTTTGGGGGGGGGGCAAATAAATTTTGGCCCCCCCCCCAAAAAAAGTGGGTCAAAAAATTACGGCTTGGACTTCGGGGCCCGCTTAAGGGCCCCAAATTTTTTTTGGATTCGAGATGCTCTGTGGTGCGATCTGAGGTGGTGGTGTACTCATTGCCTGCCTTTATTACGACGTCACATAAAAAAATGGTTTCGTTTTTGGGGGGGGGCATTTATTTCCTGGCCCAACATGGTCAGAAATATCAGCATTATCTAAAACAGATATATGCAAATCTTTAGCACTTATCAGGGAGACATATACAACCAATCAGATCTATTCCATAGTAATATGCAATTAAAGTGATCATCTCATTAGCCCCACAAGTGTACGGAATATTTTTGCAGCAAATCTACTACAATGGTAACAAAATGTGATGCTACAAAAGTGGTAGTGTGCCCAACACACAAATCTATAGGGTGCTTCCCTCCTCCATGGTAATACGATTAAAATGGTAACAGCAAAATTTCGAACAGATTTATCTGGAAAATGCAAAAATCTATGGGCCTTGAAGAGCCTTGACTCAAAATTGCAAGGCCCTGAACCCTCAAGGCCAAGGCTAAACCAAGGCTTTTGCCCTCAAGCCTCGAGGCCAAGGCCAAGGCCCTAAAATCCAGCCTTAAGGCAGCCTTAAGGCCAAGGCCCAGCATCAAGGCACTACATCACTGGCGTACGGTATACCGGTACATGTAGCTAAGGTCCCATTTGCATGCTACCGTAGTAAACTCCCAGGAAGACTGAAAAAGCTGCAGCAATTTGATTAACCTAAAACAACAACAGTTGACGTTTTAGTATAAATTAGCCCATATTTTCAGCAAACACATAAAGTAATAAACACACTTGTATGTGTTTTAATTACATGTACCGTACATGTACATGTACACTGTACATGTATGACTCGCACTCCAACTGATTGATTTTTGAGTATACTGTTTAAAACAGAATTTTGAAGGTTCCAGGTTTAAATCTAACTTGTAATAGACATGCAAAGCATGATCCAACAAATATGTGTACGTGCATCAATGTTGTCAGATCAAAGTTCATGGTACGTGATACATCATGACCTCTTGTTTTATGCCGAGTGATTAAAATGGAATTTTCAATTTTACATTATCAATTGTTGGAAAGGCTCTCTCCTCATTTTTATTTTTGTATTTTTGGTAAACTCATGCTTTACATGTCTATTTGTATTTGTTTTAGATATTTTTTTGCTTTGTGTTGTTTTTACTTTTATTTAATCTGATATGAAAACATCTTCAAGTATTAATAAACAAGAAAAAAATATTTTCTAGTCTACATATATATGTACATATATATGCATATTAGTTTTTTCATAACTTGACAACCTTATTGTACTGAACACACATACACAGTCCTCCATTCGGTTTCTGTCCTCGATTTACACCATAAACAAACACACACATACATTAATCAACATAGAAATGGCCATTTAAATATGGCTGTGTGGAATTAATATGAGCCCATGACTTTCTCATTCAGAATAAATAAATCCTCCCAAGACTTAACACCACCCACAGAGGGCAAAATTTCAGTCAGGATTTAGACTTGACTCAAGTCAGACTTAAGTTTAAAGGGAAGATACAACATTTGCAAACATCAAAGAACGGAATGATCAAATTATCACGTAATACCTTACTGAATTGTTAGAGAATGACAGTCTAAAGCATCCTTTAAAACCGTGGCTCCTGGTGGGCTGTCATTTTCAAGAAAAACTGTATTTTTCCAACGTTAGTCGGCCGACCAGCGTTGGAGAAAACTGGCTTTTTTCAAAAACTGTTCCTACTTTTTCATATTTAGTTATTCTGACTTTTCTTTGCAATTGATTACATACCTGTGAAGGGGTTCAAGCTTGCTAGACTTATTCTCTGACCTTACAATTCCCCAAAGTGTATTAATTGTTCCGTTTCATCTTAAGTGGGGTCAGGGAACCAGACTACAAGGATATGATAAGTTTTCTTGGTTTTTCCAGCATCTACAAGCCCAAAACGTGAATTAAGTCAGTTTAACAATATTTTCTATAACAATACTAATCCTCCAAATCCATTTATTTCTGAAAATTGCAGCAAAAGCAAATGTTGTACATTCCCATTAACTACACACTACGGTAACTTGCCCAAACCAAAAAAATAGATGTGCTCAGATAAATGTATGCTGCTTGTGCATTGTACACATGTTCACATGTATGTAAGTTTAATGGTGAAAGAATTAAACACTGCATGCTACCACCAAAGAATAAGAACACATGCTACATGCTGAGGTAATTCTTTTTTATCCGAGCAGTTCTGTGTCTATTATTTCCCCACTGATTGAAGTACCCAGTATATACATGTACTGTAGTGTTCATTTCCAATGCTTGCATGCATTTTAGCATCCGCCCCCTAATGTCCTAATTAAAATATTCCACCTGATTCTCCAATATAAGATACATTACCAAGGTCTCAACACATGCAAATGGACTACATGTGTACTGGTACATGTACATACATCACGTATCACAGCCTGCAGTGCAAGCGTTTACATGAGGTGACATGCGAAACTGAAGTGTTATGTGGTCCATGAACTCCAAGGGAATTTAGCTTGCGGTTAGAAGGGTCATGTTTGACATAAATGTGTCTGGAGCAAGCACAGATTCACTCTGCTCCAAATATGTCCATACAATGTACATGGAAAGCTAAGGTTTACGAACCCATTAAAGGGAATATACAACATTTGCAAACATCGAAAAATAAAACTACCAAGTTTTTACGAAATACCTTACTAGGATGTTGGTAAATGACAGTCTAAAGCATCCTGTAAAATTATGGCACCTGGTATGAAGTCATTTTCAAGAAAATGGCATTTTTGTATTTGTTTCCAGCGGTGGTCGGCCGACCACCGTTGGAAAAATCTAACTATTGTGCAACTACTGCTCAAAATTTACCATTTTTTATTCAGTTCAAATTTTGTTTACTATTGGTTATAATAGTAGGGTCTCTTCTTCACACCAAATTTGCAGCAGATGTCGTCCATACCATACTATTTTAGATTTTGGCGAAGCATTTTTGACGGGGTGCCGACGGCGCTCCCTTATTGCCAAAATGCAAATATGGCCGTAATAATCGTCAGAGGAGTAGATTGAACTAAATGCTGAACTAAATAATATAGAACCTTAAATCATTTTTTTTTTTCGAGCAATCTAGATCTGATGTTATTTTAACGATTTGAGGCAGGAATAGATGCCCCAGGGACCGCCAGGTATATTCATGAACGGGTGCAGGCCAGCTAGACTTGTTCCCTTACCTTACAATTTTCCGGCATCTGGAAACTGATCCATTTTATCTTTAGTGGAGTCAGGGAACCAGACTACTTGAATGTTTTTGTTTTTCTTGGTTTTTTCAGCATTTTTGAAGAAAAAACTTCAAACATGTCAGTGTAACAAAATTTGATCTATTATACTAGCTCCTCAAAAAGTTCATTTCTGAAAATTACAGCAAAAGCCAATGATGTACATTCCCTTTAACCCCTTAGGGCCTACAATTCAAATGTTCACCATGCTGCATGTACATTTGTACATTGTACATAAATCCAAGGATATTAACAGTGAGCATTTTCCCCCTGGTTATCAATTTTCTTCATTTGCTGACTGATACATGTAAGAGCAGGATCAAAAAGCATTTATTTCAAGCAAATGGATTTTGTTGGATTCAGCAGACTTAAATGCCACATTGGTGTCATTGGTTTTTGTTGTTGGCACCCTACATGTATTTAGCAGGGTGGATGGAACAAAACTTAGCTTGCTGAGTGTAAAAGAGTCAAATACCACTTTTTGCAATCAGCAAACCAATAGTATACTTGCAAGGACATACATGTAGGCAGCAGAAGAAAAAAAATAAAAAAATGAGAATTGGCAGGTGTTACACCATTATCTATGGACAATAAATTGCCACCTCACTCAGGAAAAAAAACCTGCTTTCTACAAATTGCATTAGACTTAATGGCTTTGTTTACATGCACTTTCCTATGGGAGCGAAGTCGGGACGCCAGACGAAATATAGCATGTATAGGGACCAGTGCCACATAGAAAAACACACATGTAAACAAAGCGTGACGTCATTAGGTCTCAGGCCTATCCGGTTCGTAAGTGACTTCGTCATACACGCGCACGCACCACTGATTACGAGCGCCCATTGGATAAACACTCAAGTTGCGTTAACTTCCGGTTCCATTGGTGCCATGCTACACCGTGTACAGTAAGTTGAGATGACGTCACACTTACGAACCGGATTACCAATCTAACAAGGTTGGGGTGATTCCTGGCCATTGCCTCTTTCCTGTCTTCGGGTTTTGTTCTGTTTCAGATATAAAATGATTCAAGATTGTTAGGTGCCTCTATTGCAGGAAGATCATGTTCTCTTGCATAAAATAGTTTAGTTTTTCGGATTGCAGATGAGGCTAGCTGTGAGTGGCTGTGATGACAGGCAGGGTTTTGCTTTCAGTGCACAAACACAGACATGTATACATGTACAAGAAGCTTGATTTGGCCTGATCTCTCTCTGGGTGCACACTGGTAAATCGATCTGCCAAGCTCATGAATAAAAGTTATACCCTCAAAATATTCTATATTAGAGAGTTCTGAGCGCCGTAAAATTGGGGAATTGAAGAGATATGGTAATGAACCTCTGGCCCGGACTTGGGGCTTCCAATTCTGAGCATTTTGGATGCTATTGGGCTCGAATATGGCGCTATTTTGCCATGCTGTGGAGGGATCGTTTTTCAAGATGGCTACTTTTCCGCTTTAGGGAAAATAGGGGTCGTCTTCTTTGCGTGAAAATATCTCGAAAAGTCAATGGTTAACCCAACAAAAATTGAAAAGAAAATGAAAGATGACACATTGATCATCATTTTTCTGTGCAGCTTGAATACCTGTGCGAGTTTTGAGTATTTTTAAAATAATTTTGAAGTATGGGCATTTAGCACTAGTGTCTATGGGAGTTTATTTGCAGGTATTCATCCCTCTGGTTTTTCTTCTGCTCGCATGCCGTAATTCTATGTCTGCACATGTCTAGTCCGTGTGATGGTGCTAGCATGTTGACATTCTGTCTACAAAGATTTATTTCTCGAGTGTCAGAGATCACAGTGTGCATCAGTTCCAATCCTAACCCTAAAATTATTCAGGACAAAGGTTTGGCTTAATTCTGTGTTACATGTCTGCACTGGTATGGTGGGCTTGTGGGTGATTTCAACATTTTGGGAATTGATTCTGATCCCCTTCCCATTAAATCGTAAGTGTAAGTGTAAGTGTAAGGAACATGATTCTGTTCAGAAATAACTCCAGGGACAACTCAAAAGGGGATGGGGGAGCCGCATCCAATAATGATCTCTAGTAGTGACATTTAGTGACGTGTTCCTCAACAAATCTATTATGTAATATATTTTCAACTTGCTTTATTCCAACCCCCCCTTTTTGTTTTGTTTTTTTGGTTTGATGTCTGCAACCCTTTGAAAAAAAGGTTTTTGTTTTGGGCACAAACAGATCCGCTTGGCGAGCAGACTGGCTCCCGGTCCGTACATTGTACATAATCGATACTGATTGTGGGACAGGAACCAGCCTTCCCCACGAGAAAGGAAGTATTGTCTGGCAGCTAAAAATAGGAATATTGTAAAGTAATAATTCAATAACTAAACATGGGCATATTTTTTGGGTCGATGTGAGTAAAAGGGAGCATAACTTTTGTTTTGCTAGAAAAAGAGCTATTTAGGAGAGGAATTTTTTTTCGGGATAAAACTTGAAAATAACACAGGGAATGCAACTTTTACAACAAAAAATGTTAAGCAATTAATGGTCTATCTCAATGCACAATACAAACATCATTGATTATTTAGTTCAAGAGTTATAGGTGAAAGTAATTGTTCACTTTTCCACCTAAAATCACTTGTAATTTGACACCTGATGACGTCATCATGACGTCAGCGTAATATGCACCACTTAGGATGAGGGTCGATATATATTGGAAGTTACAAGTTCCTATCATAAACCGTTTAGGAGAAAACCCGCGGAAACGTGCTGTACGGAACAAAAAAAGAAAGAAAGAAAGAAAGATTAATCGTAACAGATCCAATCAGTTGAAGACATCATCGTGTACATGTATGTGTATATGTCACGTCACACATTTGACGTCACACAGTTTTCCAAATTTTGTGCATTTATCTATGACCCATCGAACACAATAGAAAAAAGAATTTTGAATGTAGCATTTTTTTTCCTGATACATGCAAATGAGATGTTCATGAAAAACCAATGACAAAATTCACCTGATGACGTCATCATGACATCACTTCAATTTTCATCTATAACACATCCCTGACTAGGTACATACAAAGTTTCAAACCAATTGGCCTTGTAATTCTCTAGATACAGTCTGTTGAAAAATACGCCTTTAAGATCATGTCATATGACACATCACATGTAATGACGTCATCATAACGTCAGATCAATATGCATGAGTTCACTGTGGGGTTTCAGTATGCAAAGTTTCATCAAGATAGAAGTCTGTTTAATGTCAAAAGTGGCACCGAGAATGAAACATGTGCAAACTCTATGGGATTTGGGATAGAAGAACAAGAAGAAACTACAGGTTGTAGGAACAACCACACGGTGTTGGGCCATGGATTACTGCAAACTTTGCCACACACATCAACTCAAAATATGCATGTTTAATTCCATGTTTGACTTTTGCAACATGCCGCCAGAGGGCGCTCTAACATTTGATGACGTCACCTATAAAATGTTTGTACAGTACTGCCTAGGCAGACACTCACATCACTGAAAGCAAGTTCGCATCTTCTGCCTTTTTCAAATAATAAGGCACTTCCGGTTTCGACCGGAAGGAAGGGTCACGTGATTTTGCACTTAATACCAAAAATGAAGACCCTGCTATATTGTATCGATTGCCATAAAAAACAAAATCAAATCTGTAGCAGTTGATTTGATATTGATTTTCAAAGATTAAATCTAAAAATCTTTGATTGCTTGTAAGTTGTAATATGATACTTGATGACATCATTGTGACGGTATTACCAGAAAGTTCAAGAGCTATTTTAACTGTTCCATACATAGCCAAATCTTGATTATATCTATCACGGTTGATTTTTTAGCAATTTTTGAAGGTTTAAAGGGCTTTTTCTTTATAACTTCCGGTCTGATGACGTAATCAATATTTTTTTCCTGCGCAGGTCTTTTCTGCTTTACGTTCATCAAAATTTGAAGCGATTACCGCAAATTTCGCCACATACATCAAGTGATAATGCGTTTTCGACATTTTTTAATCTGCACAAGAAAAAATGAAGATCATGTATTACCATGTCGATTCCCCAAATTTCAGGTTCCGGTCAAAGATTAAATTTATTAAACTTTCAAGTTACGTCACGTGACCCATGATGACGTCATGATTACGAAATTGCAAAAAACCACATCTGTGGTGGATTGGGCATTCATGTATTGACAAAAGAAGTTCATACCGTATATGTTTCTATTTTTCCAAACAGTTCTGGAGAAGAACTTTATTCCATTGGCTTTATTCCATCTGCTTGACTGAGCTCCGGAGCTTGATTTGAAGACAAAAAAACACTACACTAGACTTGCACGTGGACAACAGTGATTTTGGTGCTTGTATTCAAATTAGCATAATAACACTATTCTTGCGATTTTTTAAAAGATTTTTTTACCATGTTTGGTTGAAGAGCTATACTTCACTTATAAAAAGTAAACAGTTCAAATAAGTTTACAAGTAGGTTAAAAAGTGTCAAAAGTGGGTTTCTCTCTTTTTGCACCACCCTGTACATCCACCTTGTACATGTTGTACATGTACAGTATGTAGTCTGATTTTCAGTGGTTATGAGTACCGGTATGACAAGTCTCAAATAGTCTTTTTTTCAGTTGATATGGAGTTTTAAGCAGACCTTTTCTGCTTTAAAGACAGAAATGTACATGTACATGTATACATCTGGATTTAAAGGGAAACCAAATACATGTAGACCATATTATTTACAAGGTATCTCACATACACTTACATACATGTATGTACTGGTACGTGTACATGTAGACGTAGATTCATGGTTTTTTTTGTCTCTTTATTTTCTGCACGGAAAACAAATAATAAAAACATTCTCTCCCAGCCAATACGTTTTAATGGAAAAAAAGGAGGGTGATGTGGGGAAGATGAAAAAAGGGTAAATTGGGACATTTTAGCCCAATGCCCATTTTCTGATATAACATATTGAAATAACAAAAATGAAATGAAAAAAGGGCATCAAAAATCATTTTCAGACTTTTCAGAAGCATGGATCTTGCTCTAGTTTTGGGAAGAAAACTGAAAACTGTTTTTCAAGTAAAGGAAAAAAACCTGTTAAAAAATCCTAGAAGTACCATTTTTTACATGAAAATACACTTTTGTAATGAAAAGGAATATAAACTTACCATTTTACACAAACTCGATCTATACCCTCTCTAACATTTAATGCCCATTTTCAAAGTTATGGGCCCAAAACATTGTGTCCCATCCTCTTTACATACATGTGTATGTATGTATGTAGGTAAATATTGGTTAATACAATAACCATCCGAAAACTGTTTTGGGATAATACAAAAACTGTTTTGGGATAATACAAAACAAACCTTTCTTGTATTGTATCAGATTTCTCATTAAAAAAAGGGTAATCAGAGAATTACATGTACATACCGGTACCAGTATGTACATGCAAGGTACCAACCATGCAGAATCTAAGCGTGCATGCCAGTCACAAAGAATAATGGCATTTCCAGAACTCGTCCAATTTCAGACGTTCAGTAATTTTGCAATTACAAATAGTTGGGAGAGGCAAACACCCATGTACAAGGCAGTGCAGTATATCTTGTTACACTTGGAGAGAGAAGCCCTAAAAGGCAACAGTGTTTGGTTTCACATCATTTCAAAATTACAAAATCAACGATCCAAATCAAATGAGAATATCATACACGTGCAAGGCTGGAAAATTGGACAGAACTTTGCAGGAGAATATTGGAATAAGAGGCAGTAGTCTTAATAATGGTCCATAGTACCAACAAAATATTGGCTGCTTTTGCATTCCGGCTGAAAAAGCCCTAAAAGTTTTCATAAAGACATTTTTATTTTTTTAAATATTTTTTTGGGGGTTGTTTTAGAACACTTTATGAAACACCCTTTGTTTTCTTAAAGATTTTTGTGTTCAAGGCTCCTGTCCAGAGTAGTTGTACACATTTTCTTTGTTCCCGGCAATTTGGGCACTTTAACAATTCCAACTGACTGTAAACTTGGCAGACATACGGACCATCACCTGTAGATGTGTGCCAAACATTGACATTAAAGGTGAATTTTTCTTATTTTTGTATCCATAGAACCACAAGTCGATACGGTTGTACATTGTTGCTAGGCCATTAGATCGGGATGTACACATCACATTAAAGTGGCAGTGTTTAAAGTCTTATTTACAGAACTACAGGTCCAGTTGGGTTGAAACTTAGTACATTGTACATGTAGACGTGGACAGTTATAGAAATTGTAGTGATAGATCCAATTTGGTTGAACAATTTTCCTTTTTTTCATAATATGAGCAGTTTACATGCATTCAAGAAGAAGAAAAAAACCAAAAACACACAGTCATTTTTTGCTATGCTTCCGAGGATTGGCTTTGTGTTTTCCTTTGTTCCCTGATCTAAACTTTTCCCATAGACTAAGTGCACAAACCTGTGTTCGAGGACAATAGGCACCGTCGTTCGAGGATGAATGACCCCTTTGTGCTCCTTTTGTTGTCTGTCCTCGAGCGTAATACAATACAGGAACACCCGTGTTTGTCCACGTGATACACACATGTGTAGTTTCTTTTTCTTATGGTTTTGTAATTTTTTGCCATTTGATTTTTTTTAATCTTTCCGTTCTGCATAGTTGCAGAAGTTAACCATGGTTTTATTCTTATTAGCTCTGTTTCTGTGTACACACCGAAACAGCTCTTGTTTCGTTAAGTTTTTGTTTTTCTTTTTGCTTTTCCACTTGAAAGCGTGAAAGCATTGTTTCTGTTCCAGTTTTTTTCTTCTTTTTTTCTTTTTCTTTGCTTTTCCGCTTGAAAGCGGAAAAGCATGTTTTTGTTCTGAATTTTTTCCCCCGCTTTTCTTTTTGTTCTGTTAAAGGCCCCATTTTTGTTCTATCCCAAATCCCATAGACTTTGTACACGTTTTGTTCCCCGCGGCATTTTAGACCTAAAACAAACTCGTATTCTAATGAAACTTGTCCCACGTAAAAACCCCATAGTGACATTGTGTACCGAAGAGTGACGTCACGATGACGTCATCATGGGTCACGTGACGTCATCTTCAATATGCAAACTTTAACACCCTATATCAAGAGAACTGTAAGTCCAATTGGGTTGAAACTCGGTATATACGTACATGTAGGTACATGTAGACCGCGATGTGTTATACTTATAGACGAAAATAGAAGTGACATCATCATGACGTCACCATGTGACGTTTGCAGCCCTGACACTTGATAGCAATTTCTTAGCCGTATTGTACCAAGAGGGTTAGCACAGAACAGTAGGCCTATTTCTTTGCTAGCACTTTACCAGGTATGCCAAGATCACATAAAAGCTGGGTGTGTGATATGTAGTGTGAGTGGCAAAGGCCGAAATTCAAAAACAGATTCTGACATTGCCAAATTCTGATAAATCATCATTTTCCCCACTCCCTCAAGGGTTCGGGGGGGGGGGGGGTTGGGCTTGTACCCATCTTCCAAATGGGGGCGCTCTTCAAAACTGACCATTATTATGTATACTATATTATTATACGGACAATTTCACGGTGCATTGTAATGGTTCTTGATTGATGTCAGAAGAACTCTATAAACACTTCAAATCATTGCTGACACTTCAAATCATTGGGCACTTTGTCCCCCCCCCCCCCCACTGGATACGCCACTGATGACAACCATGTCCCGAATGCTGATTTCGAGATTGTGTCATGACTCAGCAACTTTTGAATCAAAATCAAGATCCAGATGATTGTGTTTTCTCAAAATATACATTGTACAGCATTCACAGAGCTAATGTGTGCATTTACGGGTAGTACAAGAATCGGGGACCCGTTGAAGAAACCCAACCTCGAAATTGAAACATCGGAAGTTGCTGTACAAATTGTTCATAAAGGTCCACAAGATAATACTAACATACCGATGCATCAATACAGCAAAGTGTATAGCAAGCTCAATATACCTGTATAGTGTGTACACATTGCTTTTTTAAACGTCAATCATAAACGTCAATCTGTTGTTTGTCCATGCAGCCTGACATTGATTTTTTTTTCATTGTTTCAGATATTTACTAATTAATTAGCCTGTAACTTTTTCTAATACTTGATGCCATAATCTGGAACCGGTTCCTGACATCAGCGGTCAGGTACGGTATACTTACAGTAGGTACCTGGTTCCGATGCAAAGCCCTACATGTATTCCCCCAATTTTTCTTACATGTAGTTTGTACTTTGTGCAGTACAGACAGAATTGTTTTTATTTTCAATAGAGATGGAAATCTCATCAGGGGACAAAAAAACCAAATGCACACGCAAAAAACACCACCCCTGAAACACCTTGGAAACAGGGTCACAGTGTGACTTTATAGTCTAGGTTTTGTTTGCCAACTGACTGACAAATCAAATACAATAGAAAAGACACTCTAGAATGTCTGCATGTACATGTACCGGTGGGTCACTACTAATGCACTAGTAAGCATGTACTAATGTACATGCGTCATTTCATAATGACAATCAAAAACATTAAAGCATTAGTTAGTAATTATTATTATTGTTATTACTTATTTGGCATTAGAAACACATACAAACAACAAACATTCACAAAATATTCAAACAAAAAACAAGAAAACAAAAATGAAAGCTTGAGGCATATGCCCGGAATTAAAAAAGTTTTCCTACAAACTGCAGCCCGAAGGCCTTCAATTCCAATACCTCTGGCTACACAAAAAAATATAAATCTATAAAAATATATAGAAATATATTAACAATAAACACATATTAAAAATGGCAGAGGTAAAAGTTAATGTCCCCGTTAAACAATAAAAAGTTAAAATTATCCCCACAATTAACATTATTACCACGATAAGATAAAACAAGATGAAAATCAACCCAAGAAAACTAGTCCAACAAAAGGAAGGGAAAACAAACAAAGAATGTCCCCCTCCATTAAAAACAAAATAATTTCAAAGACCTAATTATTGTAAATGTCCACATTTAACATTAAAAAGTTAAGAAGTTTCATTGCAAGTAAAACACATTAAATTACCTTGAAAAAAAAAACCCCAGAAAAGAATTACATGTACGGCAGCAGAAGACAAATTTAGCAAAAACAAGTACCAAGGAGTACAACCCACGGCGGCCAGGTAGCAACGAGGCCGGGTAATGTGTGAAGACGGCTATACAGCACCGTCCGTACCGGTACCTCGAGAGTACAGAAAACTAAAGGAATGGGGAGTGATCTTATATGCATAAAGCAAGCAAATTAGACGCATGTGCAACAGTGTTTGCAAAAAAAAAAAAAAATTAAGCAAAAGATAATTCATTCATTGCTAACAATTAACAGATATTCAGTGACCCCATTGTTCTAAAAATGCACTCCAAACTATCACTTATAATCCAGCAAAAAAAACAATAATTGCCTGCTCCTTTAAAGCCACACAGTCACATTTTCTCATTTGGTATAGCTCCAGCAGTTCCACCCCCCCCCCCAAAAAAAACCAGACAGCACCGGCTAGCGCCAAATTGGAATTTACAGACAAAATTCCATTAGGTAGGTGTTGGCTCTTTGCTACACACTGGAAACAGAGAAGCAAGACTCAGGGACTGCAGCTGGGCCAAAGCCACCCATGGCTCCAACGTATATCCCATGCCCAGCTGCTTCCCACTCAACTGCGCATGAACCAGCAGAAACCTGGAAACACGCACACAAAATATTAATAAGGCACCAACACCATCTCATTTTTTGGACTCCCTTAAGCCCCCTCCCATTTTTTTTGAAGCCTCCTTTTTTCCTCTCTAAGAAATTGGCAACATGCTCTTCCTTGTGAATAGGTCTGTTTAGCCACGTAACTGGAGAAGAGGGGAGGGAGTCGTTTGTAGTCTTGCAGGGAGGAAAGTGATTATTAAAACCTTGCAGCTCAATTAGGATAATGGCAAATGACTGCAAGAGAGCAAGTGTCAAGGTAATGAAGATGGAAGAACGAAGGTTATTATACTGAGCTAACAATTGAAACAAATTACTTGTGCTTCGCCTTCACATCGAGAATGCAAACATCCGCACGACTTGATAGCAAAGTATATAAAGAGACTAATCACTAAATCAATGCCAGCAAGCTCCAAGTGGTAAGATGCACTATTAAGCGGGAGGGGACTGGCTCGAATAAGCAGTGAAGTTTTCTTGCAAGTCTTCAAACAACACTGGGTATACATGCTGCCACAAGCAGGATGGCCAAAAAAAAAAAGTAAAAAAAGTAAAAAAAAAGAGTCACAAAGTATGGAACTCTTCTGGAGACCACATCATGAATTTATCTTTTTTATTTTTTTAATAATGGTACTTTCTGTCAAATATGTAGCAATTGTACCCTATCAAGTACATTGTATGCATACAGATTGTCAGTTCAATGTCCATTGCTCATTAGTTCTTTTCCAGTTTTATAACAAAAAAAATTAAACCAAGGTGGCTGATTCGATTTGTAAACACAGAGCACACAATTTAATGTCACCCTTTGGGTATACCAGATCACAGCACTTGAAAAACTGGAGAAAAATTAATTTCGAAATGTCCTATTTGCAGCATAATTTCAGATCCTGAGACTGCTGTTGACTTCACTCCATCAATCACACCTAACTTGCCTTGCTGTCCCTTTACTGCCCAAAACAAACAGACATACATGTACATGTACTTTGTAGCTCTGCTATTAAACTGAATGGCTGCATGCACAACTTTCTCGATCTATATTTAAATTGATCAGCATGCTTCATAACTAAATTCTGTTGTTGAGGGAGATTGATATAACAAGTGCTGTCTCTTTTTCATTGGTTGTCACCTGTCAGTGATTTATGCAAATTTATGTATGGTGCTGGAACTACATGTACATGTACACGTCGTGTACGTATGTACAATGTATACATGTCATTTTATCTGTGTGTATGATGAAGAATCCCCTACATACATGTATGTTTAACATGAACATTGTGTAGATTAGCAATTCCATGAGAAAGTGATGTCCACTGGCTGAAATATTAGCAAGTTATGGTCACTGGCTGAAAAATGGAAAACTTATGAAATCTCACATCCACAAAAATGAAGCACCATAACCCCAAATGTGGTATCAAATTAAATGGGAAAACAAGACCTTTCATTTGAGTGATTTGGCAGTGAGATGGAATACATGTATGGTTAAGTGATTCTGGTCCCCTCAAACTGTTTTTTTTTCTTCTCAAAAACACAACATAAAAAACACCGTTTTTTTTGGGGGGGGGGCTAAATTGTGCAGTTTAGGTAGTCATTTTGGCACGTGTTATTGTGAGTTTTTGTTTTTAAGGCAGAGAGAAAGGTTCATATTTTATTTGCAAAGAGGTTTTCGCTTGATTATTAGTTTTCGATATGTTTTAACTTCTACTGAAGATGGGCGGACCATAAAGCTGGGTGGACAAGCCGTAATCAGGAGTTACCAAAATATATCCCTCTAAAGATTTCATCATTGATTATTTTTTAACAAATGAAACGGTACAGGTACATGTAACATATGACTTACATTGTACACGTAATGATGTAATGGCACTACAAATATGTGTCCATCAGTGCACGGTTTGAGGACACTTTCAAATGCAGGGGTATTTATTTTACACTGTCCTTTTCTTGTAACGCAAGTTACCGATAAAATAAAATGTATTGCCCAACCAACAGAAGTTTACGTATTTTGTTGGCCTCTTTTTTGTTAACATATGGAACCACTTAATTTGAAGGGATCTTCTGTGTAAAAAACTACCCTAAAAGCTTCGACTTTATAGAAAAACAGCACAGAGTCGATGGAAGACCCATGAACTGCATGGAATTGCCCTATACTACTAGCCAGCGAAGTGGCCATGGTAACCAGGGTTCTCATCCTGGAGGGGGGAGGGGCCTTGTGGTTACATGGAGGAGCGCCCCAAAATTTCATCCATCCTTAAAAGGTAGACAGGTTGGTGTTTTTAACCGGACAACCACCCTCTGTAAAATCAAATGGGGGGGGGGGGCCTGGGCTGGACATCATCTTCCAATGGGGGCGCTGTTCATAACCTATATATCATGGCTACAGTAGACAATAACTACCACTATTCGCGTCACGTCACGTCATTCGTGCCAAGGGACGGAATACAATTACAAAAAAACACTCGTGAAAAAAAACCCCTAAAAAATACGCAAAAAATCGAGGGAAAAGGGACTTTATAATTTTTCCAGCTAATCATGGTAACCCATATGGCTGTGCTTTTCTCCAGATGCCACATTTTTAGTTGGGGGGAGGGGGGGCCGGGGGGGGGGGGGCGAACTTTTTTTTGGGGGGGGGCGTGCGCCCACCCCTAGCTACGCCGCTGCTAACAGCGAGTATGCATCAGATCATGTTAACATTATTAAAAATCCTCATTCACGAACTACCTGTAGCTAGTGTTCATGTAATAACTAGTGTACTACACTTTTTAGTTTATATGCATACATGTATGTAGAGTGTATTTTTTTTAACTAAGTCTTATTAATTTTTTTGACATGTAGAAAATATTTCTTAATTATACAAAATATTAAAAAGGCCGGTAGAGTGTCCATACACTGTACATGTATCTGTATGCCGTTGTCAAAAAAGTCTGAAACTTTTCCTTAGTTTTTTTACACAATTTTCCCCAGCTTTAAAAACTACAATGTCCTAATATTGAAAAGGAAAAAAAAGAGGAAGAACTAACAATCTACAAACTTAAATTAACGCATAAAACTTCTTGAAAATTATGTGACCTAAAAAAAGGAGGCTGAATGTAACTGATGTTCAAAACGACCTGAACCAAAAGACAAAATTGTCAATTTATAAAAATTGAACAAATCTTTAACACCCGGGAGACGCAATATGAAGAAAGAACAAGAGTGACACATGTACATGTATGAATAAATTATATGACTTAATGTTAACCAAAATAACCTCTCTCTATCTCTTTAAATTGTCTGCCTATTCATCCATTAACAATGGAAATTTCTTATGGTTATGGAGGCTACTGGAGGCATGAAATTGTGGCTCCCTGCAGACCCATTGGCCAGGTGTGCAAGCCCACACCGCTAGCCACCTGAGTCCCCAGTCTCGGGGAGTTGCACACCCCCCCCCCCCCATATCCAGATGATGTTGATGAGTGGGGATGAATGAGGCAGAATGCAATGTACCGGTAAGTGTGACAGCCCTGGTAGCTTTGCTTCTGCTTTAAATAATTTTCAGTATCTCTTTAGAATATTATATGAATTGACAGTGTGAACACATGTTCATGTATACTGGGTTTTTTAAAGTTTTACCAGAAGAAAATCGAAGTAAAAATATTGTACTTTGAGTTTTAAATAAATTGTAACGGTCTGTAAAACGAACTTTATGTTACTCAATATTTGTAATTGTGGTTTTAAGTAAGCCTCATACATGTACAATGTTTGTGAAACTTGAAGTTCCAGTTGTTGTTCGGCATACATGTTCATCCCATGCTAAGCCAAATATCTTTGATTCAACATATACATTTGATATTTCATACGTAAATTTCATGCCCTGAGAATAAAACTTGAAGTCAACTTTCACTTGGTGCTAAAAGTTTTAAATGATTTAAGATGTCTTTAAAGGGAATATACATCATTTGCTTTTGCTGTAATTTTCAGAAATGGATGGAATTGGGGGGTTGGAAATATATAGCAAATATAGTTACACTGACTTTTTTGAGGTTTTGGGTTCGAAAATGCTATAAAAACCAAGAAAAACAATCATTTTCCTGTAGTCTGGTTCCCTGACTCCATATAAGAAGAAACAGAGCAGTTTACATACATCCAGCAAGGTATTTCAAAATGATTTGGTAGTTTTATTTTTTTGATGTTTGCAAATGTTGTATTTTCCCTTTCAGTGAAACCTAAAAATGATAACCACAGTAGAACATATTATTGCATGTAATGTACATGTACATGTATACCAATGCATGCACGTAAACAACAGTATAGGGTACATGTGTGCATCATGCACGCCATACGCAGACATGTTTGCCCTTTGAGCGCAGACATGTTTTCCCTGTGAGCGTTATGCCTGTCTGCAAGGAACATACATGAATTGTACAAGGGTTGTACTGTGAAAAGCAGACTTCCACAGCCTAGGGCAAGGCATGTACTCTAATTTGTCAAGAGCTTTGAATGATTTATGCAGGTTGGTAAACATGTACATGTACGTAAATTATACAATGTATGAACAGGGCAATGTGGCATTAGATGATGAGGAATACTGAATGTATGTGCAACTGTGTATATTCTGCACATTGTACTCGGGCATGCAACTGGGAATTTAGGAAAAAAGAGGAAATTCCAAACCACACAAGACTTTGTACAGTGCTTTTCAATTTGTAATGGCATTCATGAGAAGTTAATAACGAGGAAATCAGCAGATCCGAGGAAAAGTTGCATGCCTGTGTACTTGATGTACCGGTACCGGTACAGTGTATAGTAAGGTACGGTACGTATGCAATTGCCAACAAACTGTACGTTTCTCTTAGGCGACTCTGGTTTGTTTCCTTTTGTTAATTCTTTTTAAAATTTTTAAGCTAGGTACATGTACCATGTGTACCGGTACATGTACATGTAAAACCTGAGGAAGAACACTGCTTGTAAAGCACTTGCTCAGGAGATTCATGCGCCAGGATAAAGAGAAGAGTGTTTAAAAACAAGTGGCAAGTGTTTAGTGTTCTACAATAACTCACAGAAATATCTCCAAAGCTGCGGGCCAACAAATTTGTGTTAATGTAGGAGTCACATGACTGTGCCGTGTATTAATGATGTGCAAACCCGACCAAAACCGAAACCGACCCGACCCGAAACCGACTTCGGGTCAGGTCAGGTCAGTTTGTCCATCTTTTCAGTCGGGTCGGGTCGGTTTTGCATTTATATTTTCGGGTCGGGTCGGGTCGGGTCGGGTCGGGTCGTTTTAGCCATCTTTTGAAAAAAAAACCCAAAATAAACCGAAATAGTTCAGAAATTCAGGTGATGCAATATTATTATTGACATCTTTTGAAAAAAACCCCCCGAAATAAACCGAAATAGTTCAGAAATTCAGGTGATGCAATATTATTATTGACAGTCACTGTGACCACAGCCCATTGTATGGTGTGGCCACCAAGCACACTGTCAAGTTCCCACGGTATTAATTTTCTCCAGTCGGATTGGGACAGTGAAATAGATAGATTGTAACAGTTTTCAAGATACCACGTGGTGACCATGGTTTGTTCAATAAGCGGAGTTACTCTCGATCAACCCACTTAGTATATGACAGAGAGAGAGAGAGATGATGGTTATGCAAAAGAATTCATGCCACATGGGTAAGGGCTGGCACAAAAAAAGTGATCACTTTGTCCGAGCCAGGTATTCGGGTTTTTTCCCTCGTTTTTTGGGGGGTTGGGTCGGTTCGGTTTAACCTTATTTTTTGTCGGGTCGGTTTGAGGGAGTTAAGATCGGTTAACTGTTTAGTAAATCCCATTTCCCATGGGACTTTTTGAGCCCCGGTATGAATGGGAGCAATAACATACATTGTATATCACGTGATGTAAGTTCCACCAATCCTACATGAACGTGTATGTTCTATGTAACATACACGTTCATGTAGGAAACCAAACATTCCTTGAATCAGCATTGGCTGTCATGTCCAGAGTGTAAATTGAAGCTGGCTGCTCCATGGCTCATTTAGTTGTGTTGACAGTAATAATCAGGTTCTTATTGATTGTTTGGATCAATGCAAGGCCTGGGCCTGCACAGACATGAAATGCAGTACTGTCAGATGGACATGAATTCCTTGTTTGTTTCAGCTATGGGTTAAATATGATCATTGCATCTTATATGCGCAGAAAGGTGTGGTTTCATTCTTCATAAAAACAAATCTGCCACAATTTGTTCACTGTTATAAGTCAATTTTGAAGAAAAAAAAATCACAGGAATAGGCCTACTGGATAATTTCAACCAAACTATTTCCAATATATGTGTAAAACTTTGTAGAGGGGTATGATGTACCCCAGTCACAAGCATTTTTGTTCCCCAATAAAAATTAAGCAGTCTGAGAAATTCAAGAGGGATGAAATACAATTTCTATTTTGTTCTTAATTAATATTTGGATTTGTACATTATAATGTGCACTGACTGACATTTACCATTCGCCCATCCATACAACACACAATATAAAAGCTGAATAACTGGCAATCTACAAGCAAGCAGTCCCATCTCTAACTCCCAAACTAAAATCTCTGGTTAATTTTTCACTTCTTTTCATATCCTCATAGGCCTGTCTATTGCATCATCAAATAAATGCACTAGTGCCCAGGGACAAATAATTAATGGCATGCTCTTGTTATGGGGTGTGTCTAAGATAATATGTTGATGTTGTGGGTATCATGCAACCTTTTTGTCCATTTTTTTTTTGTGGGGGGGGGGGTGGAGAACACATTTGAGATGTGCTGTCTGGCTCGGCTGCGAGTGGTCATGTTGTAATTTACAGAATCTCAAGGATGTTTTCATACATGCACAATAACCTCAATCCTTTTAAAATGTGTCATTCTATAGCAACATTACAATTTGTTTTTATGTACATGATGAAGGTTTTATCCACTTCTTACATTTGTAAATACAATGCTGTATTTAAAGAAGTGGAAATCACCGTTGTTGTTGATGGGAAGGGAGTCTTGTTGATGCAGTGGCTGTTTCCTCAATTTCAACTCCATGATCCGGGTTTGAGTGTTCAGTCCCCACCTTATTCCATGGGTTTTTACCTTGTCACTTTTTTTTTTTTATCTAGGCAGTAGGCATCCTCCATCCACTGTAGGATGTTGCCCTTTGTTGGACCCCCAACCAACTTTGATGTGTCATCACTCCATCTTTTTGTGTGGTCTGCCTCAATCTAGATCTTTTTCCTGCCATTCTGTTGTTAGTATTGTCCATCTGTTCAATGTTGTCGGTCATCCTGGCTGCATGTCCAGCCCACTTCTATTTCATTGTGTTTGTTTTTCCAGATGATTATTTAATTGGGAATCCGGTCTGGAAGTGTAATTCCTAGCATCTTTCTTTCCATTGTTCTCTGGGTGGTAGACAATTTATTGTAGATTTGCTTGGTACGGTAACTGTCCATGTTTGGCGTCTATAAATAATCGTGGGAAGTATGCATTGGTCGAATACTCTTTTCTTCAATGATATGCATATTTTTCTGTCACAGCTGATTTCATTATATCTTCCGAAGAATAGACCCCGTCCTGTGTATTGCATCTTTCAGGCTTGCTTTTTGATTATTTCATTCTCAATTTTGAAATTGATTCGATCATTATTTATCGTAAATTTTGTTTTTCCTTTGTGCATTTTTAGCCTAAATCGATTGCATTCTTGGTGCAGCTTGTTCAGTTGTCTTTCTAGGCTTTTGATGGAGTCTGAGAATATGGCCACATCATCAGCGAATCTAAGGTTTGATGATTCTCAATCGATGTTGATTCCCTCCTGCCTCTTCATCCATCTCTGTTTTCTTGAAAACTTCTTCAAGAGTTGTGCTGTAGTGTTTGGGGGACAATGGGTCACCTTGGCAAACACCTCTTGACACCGGTATCTTGATCTCGGTTGATATTTCACTATCTACCAGTACATGTAAGTGAGTTTTAGTTGTTGCATCTGTGTACATGTATGTATACACATCTTCCAGGATGTTGAGGTTGTTTTCATTTATTCCTATATTTCATAATGATCTAAACATGGCCGGATGTTCTATGGGATCGAACGCTTTTTCGAAGTCGACAAAGCCAATAGTAGTAGTTTGTATTCGTTCATCTTCTCTATGATCTGGTTTTTAAGTGGCATGGTTCATGGTTGAATATCCCTTCCTGAATCCTGTTTGTTCTCTTGTCCTCTCTCTATGGGCCTATTTCTATATAATGTGCCTATTAAAAAAAATACTGATTTACAAAAGTTTTTGAATAAATTGCCATGACAATTACAAAGAATAGTTTTGATAAATTTATTATTGCTCCACAATTGAAGTTTACAGTCAATCAGTTTTCATGTCATCCAAAATAAGCAACTTACCGGTACATGTACCAACACGTTCATCTACAGATTGCCAAAATTAAGCATTTTGATTGTTTTAACTATGTACAGGTAGGGTAAACTGGGGTAAAACGCCCAGGGGGTAAAAACGCCCACTTGACTTGTTTCCACTGCTAGTAAAAAATGACAAGATGAATTATTCAATGGAATATATTTTTAATAAGTACACTGTGGATAAAAACTAATAATTACAAGAATTAAATTCATTAACATATTTGAAGGGTACATAGGTGCTGTTGAAAAAATTATTTAAAAAAAAGTTTGAAAAAATGGCCGTCGAAGGTTTAGCCTATATCGCTTAAAATTATTTTATAAAAAAAAAGTATTTGATATTTTTATTATTATTTAGTTGATATATATTAAGAAGGGTTAATTACATAATTATAAATGATTAAAATGTTAAAATCTATTTTAATATTTGGTTAATAATGTTTATTTGAGTGGGCGTTTTTACCCTGGGCAAAATAGGGGTCTCGGGGTAAAAACGCCCAGTACTTTCCTTGACATCAAACTCAAATGAAGCCTCATTTATCTTCAAAAACCTCGCTGTTAGAACTTTCTACAGCATTATGTTTGTTGTATGAGTAAGTATTAGCTATCAGAGTCCTACCACATAAATATTGAACAGTGTATTGTGTGAAGTGGGGAGGTACATGTAGGCCGTATAACTAACTGACGTTACGTAGTGGCAAGGAATCTGGCATTTGTTTAGTCTATGTAATAGACCCATGGTGAATGCCATGGGTCTATGATATGTGAGCAGATTCACTGATTAATTAGGCAAGACCCCGCCTCTTGACCTCCTAGATTTTGACCAATCAGCGGGCGCTTTCTATATCGGGTTTTCCTTCATTCACCCGTTGCGCGTCATAGACAATGGATTAAAAAGCCCTGCGTCACGCACTCTGTTATCATGTTACGCGATAACGCGCCCGGCTGTTGTTGCATTAAAAAACACTGCATTCGAATTGACCAATCAAACTTTTACCGGTAGTCCTGATTTGGGAATGCAATGACGTTTACTAAAGTCGACTCCAATTGGCTGAGGCGTGAGATCGCATAAATCTGCATGCTTTGATATATCAGACGTTAGACAGGAGTCTGAGCTCCGTGGATAACGTACTCAGACTAGCATTTGTTAGGGAATGCCAGAGAAATCATGAGCTCATGGCATTTTCTCAAGAAAAAAAATAACACCTCTATGGTGATTTCAGTGTACTTTTAATAAGTAAAAATGACTAGAAATGGTTCCAAGACCCAACTAGACTGGTTTCTGCTCTCATGCTCTAATAGCAGAGCTTCATCAGTAGTACGCCAAAACCAGTATTTTATATTCGGCTAAATTAGTCGTGTCAAATGTTTGAGTGCATAGATACACATAAGTGCATCTAATAACATTTTTGTGAACCTTGTAATGAGTCCAATTCCTGGTTATTGATAAATCTTGATTTGACAAGTACACCTTCAAGATTTTTGGCCTTATATAGGCAGTAATTGGTTCGCTGAAAAACGGATTGCATAATTTCAGGTGTTCTGGAATTAAATGCCAGTCTTTCAGCAATACTTTTGTTAGCCGCTGGGTTTTGATGAGTGGTGTATAGGTGATCTTGAAGACTAGAGGTGGTTCTTTTGGTCGTGTTTCATTCATTATGTATTGCTCACAGATTTCAAATTGTACGTCTTTTATGACCAGTTGGCTATTTCCTCTTTCTTGTGGTTACAGAGTAGAAGTTTCTCCATCATGTCCACGAACACATTTCTTTTCTCTAAGAACTCTGTCTCGTTGTTACAGAAATGTGCGTATCTTAGTACCGTAGTTCTCCTTTGATAAAGCCTAAGGTTATCAGCAGAAGGCTAGAAACATACAAACATGCCTAATAACATGGAACTATGATTTGGCTGAACAAGATTGAAATAGATTTTTCAATACAAGTTTGTTATGGGCGAATTATGTACGCTAATGTTCCGCTTCCTTCCACATAAAATACCTGTTTCAAATGATCAAGTTTGTAGATATAATTAACCAGTTGTGTTTGAAAAGTTATTTGTATTTGATGAAGTATCCCTCAATATTAAATTAATTACAAAAATATGACTATACTACAGGGAAGCCTGTGGTAAAGCCATTTTTTATAAATTATAAATAGCGTTTTTGCGAGGCCCGGGTAAAAACGCCGGCCAAACTTCCTTCCAAAAAGGGGGGAAAATTTCCCCCTATCAATATTATGACCATGATATTATATTTGCACCTGATAGAGGAGACATGTATTGCATAAAACCACACATTTATTACCTGGTGTCTCCAAGTAGTACCGAGATATTTAACAAAAACTTAAAAATCGGGCGTTTTTACCCCAGTTTACCCCATTTAAAAACAAGAACACGTTCAATAGCCTTGTTTGTTTACATCCAACCCCTCAGCTATCTTTTGCCTTGACTTTACATATTTTAAGCAGTGAATAAAGCCATCAAATTATGAGCCAAGCTGTCAAAGTCAGATTGGCGCCGCACATAATGCATGCAAAGCAAGTTATTGGAAATCATGTCATCACATCAATCTAGACTCCAACATGTCCAATGGCTGGAGTCTTGGAACAAAATTTTGTACATTGAAATTCATTCACATCGTAATTACTATACATACAAGAAAACTGCACATTTTCAAGGTACCAGTATTCTACCAGAACATTATACACTGATGATCTTTTCAACTATTATCATTTGGTGGGAAATGCATTTTTGCACCTGTACATGTACATTGTACATGGTAGTTATTAATTACTATGGATGTGTCAAGGACAGATGAAAGCAAGACTACACAGCAGATATATTGACTGCATGTACATGTATGCCACAAATAATGCACGTGTACAAAATAATGTGCCCTGCTGATTGTACATGTACATTGTTATTACATGTAGCAGTACTATAAACCATGTGCATGTACTTCAGTTGAGTAGAGCACAAACTGTATGTGCGTACATACACTTACAAAATACTTTACTCAATTTGTTCAGGTCTCCTTACGTGTACATGTTTTTGCATTGAACTCCCAATATATTTTTAGGCCAGGGTATGCCTAACATTGTGATGATATGATTCGGGTTCAGTGAAGCTTAGCACACAGACTTATTTTGGCTAACATTACTGCAATACATTGTAATATTTAGGTAAATAATTCATCCTTAAAGTACAGTTTACATGTATTTATTAACTCTATACCAGTTGCCAAGCACCATGTATAATTGCCCATACACATGCACATGCACATGCACATGCACATGCACATGCACATGCACACCCACACGCACACGCACATGCACACGCACATGCACACGCACATGTACATGCACAATAATAGTTTGCATCCATGGGCTCACTGGTTCATCTTAAAATTGAACATGTTGAAATTTACAAGATGTCAGCAAACTGATATCTTTATACACTCACACACATACAAGTGTGTATTTGCCTGCAATTGGGGACCCCCTATTGTCCCTCTTTTGTTTGTACTTTAAACTTTTAAGACCTCAACATTGGGGACCCTCTGGAATTGGGGACTCTATTGTCCTCTATTGTTCAATGTCCCCTGTTGAACGCAGAAACAAACTCACCCACAGACGTATTTTATTGCAGAATTCAAACAAAAACCATAGGGCCTACCGTTGTTATTTAGTGTAATGAAAATGCAATTATTAATGAAGGCTCCAAACAAATTTGTTATTGTCAACGGACTGCCTTTAATTAGCTATCCAAGGTCAAAAACAACTGAACACATGGGCCAGTGGTCAGACTCGATGAGCCTGATGATGTCATCTGCGCATCGCTAGTAATATTTATTTTTGATTGACCATGACATCACAAGTTATCTGTGGCACTCAGAAAGAAAAAGTTGTGTAATACTTGGACAGTGTAAATGAATGTTCACTTTTGTCTTGGTAGCTAGACTAAAGTGTCTATTATTCCCATTCATAAAAATGTTCCACCATAGGGGGCCTATTATTATTCCCATTCATACTTTAAGTATACATTATACCTTTTTGCTCAAAAAAATTTTAAAGTGGAAAAATTGACAAAATGCTGCGTTTTACTCAGCTTCAGGACACTCATGTTGCGTGTCGCATGCATGGTTTAATTACTCTACATTGCAGTCTCCTTTTTATATGGAGATCATGATGCTTTTCTGAAGCAGCTGGCTACAGCTGGCATGTGTGGAACTAACAGTACTGCGCGCATGTGGTGCGGTTCAACGCAGTTAAAACACTGCTGGCCGGTGTTTAAACAGTGATTTAAGACAACACACGGCCCCATGATTGGCTCTCGACCAATAGGAATGGGTGAACTGACTCAGGTATTTTTGAATAATATATGAAGTAACTGAAGCAGTTACCGGTACCTGTTTTCCAACGGCTTCATGCCTACAGTCACGACTTTCGGGATAGTAAAATAACATTGTTAATTCACATGAGGTTTCAAATTTGATAAAGTGACTAGAGTTGGTGTACTTGAGCTGTATGTGCCAGCAAGAAATACTCGGTTTGCATGGTCTCTGCATCTGTTTACTCTGCAGCCGATGAGATGTCGCACCAGCCAGTTCCAGCGTTGTTTCTTGCCCAGTGCTGTACAGCTATGGAATTCCTCACATGGTGACATGTGTGTAGCAGGCAGTGTGTAAGTCAATGGCCAACAAATATCTTATTAGGTGTTGGGCTTTAGCCCAACACCTATTTGTTGTATGGGTTCAATGTTATTATTATTCTCCAAGACACAATTCGTTTCCAGAACTGTTTGGAAAACTGGAAACATATGAACTTTATTTGTCAATACATGAATGCACAATCCACTGAAGATGTGCTTTTTTTGTAATTATGTCATTATGACGTCATCACGGGTCATATGACATCACTTGAAAGTCTAATAGATTTAATCTTTGAAATTCCATATAAAGTCAACCTTGACAGACCAGAGTTGAATTTTGCGGGAATCGACATGATAATACATGCTCTTCATTTTATCTTGTGCGCGTAAAATCACAATGTCTGTGGCGAAGTTTGCAGGATTCGCTTCAAAATTAATGTACATGATGACCTTAATACAGACAAGACCTATGTGCGAAAAAAATTGATTACGTCATCAGATCGGAAGTTACAATAAAAAGACTTTTAAACCTTCAAAAATTGCTAAAAATCAACCGTGATAAATATCATCAAGATTTGACTATATATACATGTAGCACAGTTAAAATAGCTCTTGAACTTTCTGGTATTAACGTCACAATGACGTCATCAAGTATCATATTACAAGCAATCAAAGATTTCTAGATTTAATCTTTGAAAATCAATATAAGATCAACTGCTACAGATTTGATTTTGTTTTTTATGGCAATCGATATAATATTGCAGGGTCGTAATTTTTGGTATTAAGTGCAAAATCACGTGACCCTTCCTTCCGGTCGAGACCGGAAGTGCCTTTTTATTTGAAATTGGCAGAAGACGCGAACTTCCTTTCAACGATGTCAGTGTCTGCCTAGGCAGTACTGTACACAAATTTTACAGGTGACGTCATCAAATGTTAGAGCGCCCTCTGGCGGCATGTTGAAAAATTCAAACATGGATTTCAACATGCATATTTTGAGTTGATGTGTGTGGCAAAGTTTGCGGTAATCCATGGCCCAACACCATGTGGTTGTTCCTACAACCTCTAGTTGTCCATATTTTTGTCGATCACGTGTTCTTGTTTTCTCGTTTTTTTTTATTTACTCTCTTGATTTTGTTTTCTTCGTCAACGCTTCAGGTGTGTGGGGGTTTCTCAGTAAAGCAACTTACAATGTTTAGTAATTGCACTTTTCCCACTCTACCCGGTTCGTTTGGTGCGTGTACATCCGAGAGCTTCTTTACATTGCTTGGTCTAGTGTCTAGACCCATTTGTTTAAAATACAACGGGTCTGAAGTCTGGAATGTGGGATGCTATGGAATGTTGGGTGCTGTGGTCTAATGGTTATGGCGTTCGACTCGTGTGCCGTGGTACGGTACATCAGGTTCAAAACCTGACCGTGGGAACATGGTTCTTGTGCTCTTGAGCAAGGCACTTTATTATTATAGCTTCGTCCTTCAGATGGGATGTAAAGCTGTTGGTCCCGTGTGTTGTGTAATGCACATTAAAGAACCCAGTAACACTTATCGCTAAGAGAGGGGGTTTCTGGCAGTGGCTGCAATATGCGCCGCAGCATCTTGAAAACCATTACAAGGTGCTATAAAATGGGTCTCATATTTCTCATCAACTTTTTTTTACCTTTCTTTAATAATAGACATTCTCCAGCGCATTGGCTACCTAATTGTTGGTAGATATGTGCGCTATATAAGACATTATTATTATTATTATTATTATTATTATTGAATGGTATTTTACATTATCACAACTGATGAAAACTGGTGCGCAAATGAATTTTTTCATCGGCCGACGTTATCCCCCAACATCTACTCAGTAACCGTGAATGCGAGACGTTTGCGTCATAAGATTTTGCAGATGTACCATATGTAGCGTAGCTGAACTGCTGAAGACATTTCAATAATAGGGTTTTTGGAATTTCTGTACACAACAGGGAATTTGCCACCTTCTTGGTTCAACTGAATTTTCCAGGAAAAGCATGAATGTTCACAGTAAACATTTTTAAATGTTAATTATTTTGCAACTTTTTTTAATTTATGCTTACTCCTTTCTTGTTCTTTCATTGAAAAGTACCCAAGGAAGGAAACTCCAACGTTTTAAGAAAAATGATTGCCATGGAAAGTGTTCAAAAAATAATTATTGTATTTGGCTGTATACTGTGTACTGCAGCTGCGGTAGTCAGATTAAAGACATCCTGCAGTTGCAATAAGTCCTTCGTGTTGGTTTTCGGCAACCCAGTCTCGACGTGGGTGCCGTAGGCAATGAAGTTGTCTTGCGGTGCGGAGGGGCCCGTTTGAGATCAGCTTGTATTGTACCCAGCAATGTCGTCCTTGTCAGTGTTTGTAGACTTGTGAACCAGTAACAGCAAAGTCTAAGGCGCTCCGAGTGGGTGTGTCAGGGTCCATACGTACAATGTAGGATGGCCTAACACCATGAACACTGACCCTCTTTGCTTTGTGACCTTTGATGAGAGGGGTTCTTCGTTGCACAGTTCGTTCTTACCGGTAATGCCTGGTTGCTGATAAGGCTCTTTGGCCAGCAGTGACCCAGACAGACCCCGAGCTTCATCTCTGTTAACAGTGATCTTACTAGTCTTAGTTCCTCTTCGTTGCAGCCTGCTTGAAGTAGGACATCTAGGAATAGGATGCGTTTCCGCTTGATGGTATTGAAGGCTCGCGACATGTATCAATGCCCATCTTGTGGAAGTCCCCTTGTCATCACTACTGAGGTCAGCATACATTGCGCCCATACAATGTCTGCGCAGCTCCTGCCTCTTTTGAAACCACTTTGATATGGTCCGGTGCAGCGGTCGATCTTGTCTCTGATGCAGCGTAGAGTGATGATGGACAGGATCTTTCTTTATGCTGTTCAGCAGGGCTATCGGCCGGAGGTTGGCTGGGGGGTGGGGGGTTCTTTGGCTTGGGTAGAGTGGCAAGTGTGCCTTCTCCTAGTGTCTCAATGTCTCATTTAGCTGTACTACGGTATGCACTATTTACTGAATATCCATCAATTTAATTTGCATTAAATATATAAGTTGTTTACATAATTTACCAAAGAAGTAAACAAACCATTAACAGATTAAAAGGGACATACCTAAATACATGTACTGGAAGATGGTACAAATTTGACTTATTTTTCTTTGTTGGAAAGTAGAACTTGTTTTGATAAAAAAAAAAATATAAAAGTTCATTTGCCATGGTGACCAAAACAAAACCTTGTTAATATTGAACATGGTATACAAGTAGCAAGCACATTACCCCAGCCAACTTAATGTATGCGTGAATTTACTCGTGAATGTGAAATGTCGTGCCAATTTTTAGTGTATTTACACAAGGACGAAGCACTTTTGTATTGGAAATCCTTCAAAATGTTGTTTAAATAATTTGACTCCACAGCGTTCCACGCAGCACCGACCAGGCAATGTGTTCCCCTCTACTATCTTTATTAAGTCACATGGTGGCGCTATTTTCAAGATTGCTGCAGAATGCAAATAAACACTATTGCTGAATATTGGGGTTTTTTTTATGATTCGTGGCTCTGAAGAATTGTTTTTTATAGGGAATTAAAGTCCAAAATTACTGATAACAATAGGCACGTTAAGTTTGACTCTCGTCTCCTGAATATGAAGTCACAGACGAAGATTCGTCACAGTAAAAATTTCCCCCCAAAAGAAGACCCAAAAACATCCACTGTCCATGTTGTTAAGTGTAGTGCTTGTTGCTTGTGCAAGAGCCCAAAATGGAAAAATATGTTGTATAAAGTCAGTTCTGCAATTTTGCAGAAAAACGTCTATTGCGAGTCAAGAATTTTTTAAAGCATTTCTTAACAAAATTAGAATATTTCTCAGTCCCAGATTCATATCTTATCGCCATTTTTGCAATAAATGACTTTCACTGAGATGATATAAAGAAAAAAGTGGAGTTAGGTTGCACTTGCAACACTTTTCTGCAAAAATAATCAGAGAGTGAGGGACCAGTTCACGGTATTAAATTAAATGAACAATTTTACCTGTGCCTCTTCTTCAAGTCGACCCCCGGGCCTAGCGATTAATGCCACCCCATCTCTTACTACGGCCATGTGCTCCAAATAACAACAGAACGGCCGGTCCTCGTCTGCGTCCAGCTCCGACAGGTCCACCTTCAGTTTACGCAGCGTCAGGATGAACTTCTCGTGTTGTCGACGGGCCAGCTCCAGGTTTAAGCCGCCGTCTTCCTCTTCCTCGGTCCGGGTACCTTTCTTGCTCGTCGCCGCCTGTTCTTTGGTGGCCAGGCTTTCCGGTAGCCGACTGACTATCCCCGTTGTGTACAGAAATGGTCTGTTGCTGTGGATGTGTCTACTGCCAGACGATTTCGTATTCTCCATAATGTCCAATTTTATTGTCCGCTTTAGGGCATCCAGAGGTATTTCAGACGGAAAGGCGCTCAATTTGGGGGGAAAATCCGTTCCAATTTTGTTATACCCACCGATGCAGTTCGTATGCGTTATGCAGGGCTAGCGAGAGCTGCATGCAGGGTGCATATGGATATACAGCTAGCTAGCTACATGTAGGTGCGTCGCGTCGATATACGGTATTCGGCACGCTCAAGCTAGACTTGGGTATAAGTCGTTAGACCGCTGTATTTTTCCCGTCGGTGCGGCGCGCGTGGCGCTATCGATATCGCGGGCAGTATTTAAGGGAAAATACAACATTTGCAAGCATCGAAAAATAAAACTACCAAGTGTTTACAAAATACCTTACTAGGATGCTGGTAAATGACAGTGTAAAGCATCCTGTAAAATTAGGGCACCTGGTGTGAAGTCATTTTCAAGAAAGTTGTATTTTTGTATACATTTCCAACGGTGGTCGGCCGACCATCGTTGGAAAAACCTAACTATTTTTCAACTACTGCTCCAAATTTACCATTTTTTCAGTCCAAATTTGGTTTGCTTTTGGTTACATGTTCCTGAACGGGTGCAGGCCAGCTAAACTGGTTCCCTTACCTTACAATTTTCCGGCATCTATAAATAGATCCACTTCATCTTCAGTGGAGTCAGGGAACCAGACTACTTGAACATTTGTCTTTTTTCTTGGTTTTCCAGCATTTTCGAACACAAAACTTCACACACGTCAGTGTAACAACATTTGATCTATTATACTAACCCCTCAAATAGCTCATTTCTGAAAATTACAGCAAAAGCCAATGATGTACACTCCCTTTAAAAAAAGCGGAGCATAAACAATCTAGAGGTTCGCGTTTGTTGTTACAAACGCAGAGTGGTTGGGTAGACAACTATTTCATAGACATTGTCAATTTCAGTTATAAATATGTTTATGTCATAAAAAAGGATCAAGAACATTAACACTTCAAATACTAATTATTTTGTACAAAAATAATGGGTCTTTTCAGGGTATGATAAATTTCAGTAAAGGTACGTGTACATGTTATTCCAGTTTGATGACGTCAAAAAAGGGAAGGGGACACTTGTTTATCATTAAGAAAAAACAACGCATGGAAATATGGAAATTAAGTGTATGTAATTAACAGCCAACTTCCAGTTTGATGACGTCACAGTATTTGGAAGCAAAAGGTCAATATTAAGTGTAACAGATGTCATTTTGGGGGGGGGGGGGGAAGTCATGAGACAGCAATCATATGATGGATTTAAATTAACAATAAAATGATCATTGTTGAATTCTCCCTACAGTAACTTACAGTCTGATGACAACATGATTACGAAACTTTGCAAATTCATTTGTGGTTGCTCACAGAATAAATAGGGGCAATTTCTTAAAAATTTGATTGAGGGTTTAACATTTTAAATGATTAAACTGTTTTTGATGTGCCGCTAGAGGGCGCCCTTTCGTGGGATGACGTCAAAATTATGTTTTTGTGATTGGCATTCCTCGCTTAACACTTCCCTAATGTATTTGTCTTAAGTAAAACACTTCCGTTTTAGAGTTATATTCAATTTCTATTGCACTTCCGGTAACACCAGAAGTAAAGGTCAAGCGGTTTTGTGTCCGGGCCTCCAGGGACAAAAAATGATTCGCAATGCATAGTCTACAACCTCACGAAAAAAACGAACAAGATTCTCTATTTAGTCCACACGGGACAAAAAATGTTTATCAATTAATGGTCTATCTGATTACAATGTATGAAAATAATTGATCATTTTGTTCAAGAGTTATAGGTGAAAGAATATTGACATTTTTTTCAATGAAAATTGCATGTAATCATGATGTCAGAGTAATATATGCACCACTAGGGATGAGAGCGATATATGTTGAAAGTTACAAGTTCATACCATACATCGTTTTAGGAGAAAACCCGCGGAGAAGTATTGTCTAGAAAAAAAAAAAAATATCAACACAATAACAGAGAGTGGTCGGGTTGTGCCCGTAACAATTAATTAATCGTAACAACTCCAAAGAGTGGCCGGGTAAAAATCTTTCAAATACTTTGTACTAGTTGTAGTGAGGACAAGCACCACAAGTGGCAGCACGGTGATCCTCTGAGCTGCGACTGGATTTTTTTTTTCAAGATGGCCGTTATTTCCAATATAAAAATACAAGATTTCTTTAGTTTACCACAAAATTTGATATTAGTTAAATTGGGCCGATCAGAAGATTTATGTGTTCGACTTTAATTTGATCAGAATGCATATAAGTTCATTAAGCATTCCTGCACTTTGCTTTGTAAAAATGGACAATAAAACTTACACTTATACAATTTGTATGAATCTAAGTAGCCTAGCTACCCTTTGCAAAAACCTAGTAAATTAAAAAAAAAAAGAACACTGCCTTTTGAGACACCATCATACAGTACAATATCTCTGTACTCAATCATCCACTTGTCAGTTTCTTGCGTCCCCTACTGCTGTCCACAGAATACAGTTGATATCTCGGGCTAGTCCCTGCAATTCCAACTGCATAAAGTTGTGCAGGACTGACCAAAACGATAGCACTTGCACCCAGGGTGACCCTAGGGTCAGAGCCAAATTCTGCTATTAAATGTACATCATAAATAAGTCAGATTTATAAAAAATCTGCCAAATTCCCCAGAATAAACACTTAAAATCACATGCAAATTGGTAGTATTGCCTTCATTGAGATTCAAATTACATAATAAACAATCTAGTCACATAAAGATGTTGTGAAATATAATTGGTAAATTTCGGGCAAAACGCGGATCCGGCCACAACAAAGTCTGTTTCCCAGTGAACCTCAACACCTAGACCAGCCAACCTGTCATTTTATTCCCAAATCAGGTCTAGTGGTTTGATTGGTCAATTTGAATGCAGTGTTTTGTAATTCAACGGCAGCTGGGTGCATATCGCTTAACATGATACAGAGGGCGTGACACAGGATTTTTTTCTTCTTTCATGTTTATGATGTGCAACGGATGAATGACCAAACACCGGATATAGAAAGCACATGCTGATTGGTCAAAATCTGGAGGTCAAGAAGTGGTTGTCTGGCATAATTAATCAGCCAACCTGCTCAAATGCATTAGACAATGGTTATTGCCATGGTCTATTACATAGTCTACCCAATGTCAGCCTTGTTGTTGAAAACACTCGCCTGTTTGGTGATAAAATGAATGGGCTTGATTTCATGGTGGTGCTTTCCAGTATGCGGAGCAGACGACCATCGTTTTTTTCCCTGACGTAACTACCCACGGCTGTTGTTGCTTGGTTGTGCAATCCTTCGAGCTGAAGAAAACCCCACCTACCATTCTTGTGCGACAGGTACGGTCGTCCTCTGCTGCCCTCGGATGATGCAGCGTATATCTGGTCTGGAGCTTCCTTGTCAATCTATCCATTTACAATATGTCTGCCATTGTATGACACCAAATCTACACAGCACAACATCTGACGGCGTTTGTTTTATTGCTGCTTCAGCTCTCTTGCCAAAATGAAGCAGACCCGCTGGATGTATACTCCTCCTTCAGCTGCTTTTTCTGGACTTAATCTTCCTGTTTGAAATTTCATTCCCTCCAGGATTAGAAAGCATCACATCTGGTTCGCGACTTTTGATGGCCTCTTCATAATGGCTGACACTGATGTTCAGGAGACTGCTCGGCTTGCCAAGCTTGATCGTCAGTTTGTTCATTTTTCTATGCCAAACTCCTTACTGATGTCGGAAGCAAAGTCTGAAATGACATCAAGTATTTGGGCTAACATCTTGCCATTCTTTGCATAAATCTTGAAGTTGTTCATTAGCAGATGATTTCTCTCTCATAGCCACATCCAAGTCATAACTCCTCGCTGAGCAGGTTGAGGGCCAGTGGCAGTGCCAGACTCTCAAATTTGGGGGCAATCGGGGGCTAGGGAAAATGTGGGGGGGGGGGGGCAATCAAAATGAAACCTTAACCCTAACAGTCCGGAATCCTCCAATTGTAATATTGTTTTACGCAGCCCCTCCTTAAGCCTGTGTACGCGCACGTGCCCATTGTCAATGGTCCAGAAATATGCTACTAGAGCAACTTAAGAAGTGTAGTTGTTTTTTTATGAATGAAAAATGTATCAAACCACAGAACGGTGTATAACAAATGTCTATGTACAGAACGTTTGCTGCACACTATCTATGGCTGTATGAATGCATTTGTGGCGTGTTCTGTCTACCAAATTACAAATGTTGATAATGCTTTCATTGGCCCATAATGTGTCCACTGTTTATGAATCTTAAACATAGAAAATAAACATCATTCAGTTTTTGTATACAAACTTTATGGTGCATGTCGAGAAAAAGTCGAAACAATAGGAACAAAAGAAAGGAACAGTAAAGCAAGCCACACCCGAGAGCTACGTGCTGAGCAAAAAGTAGTTCGAGACTGTTTGCTCATCACGTAGCTCACAAAATATCCCTGTGTGCAGTGCATTTTTGCTGAGTTTTCTGCCTACCGAGGTATCTGTCTTTTTGAAATTTCTTTCACTGTGTGCAGTCAATCTGAGCTGCATGCTAAGCTAAAAAGATTAACTACCCAATGAAATCACGTAATCTGTGCGCATGATTTTAAAATACTTTTGTACAAATCTTCTAAATTTGCTACAGTTTGTCCCCATTTTTAATCTCTGGCAGGAGCTTCTACATGTCACAGTTGGTCAGTCGCTCTATCCCTGAAGAATTGAGATAAAAATACCAAATTGTAATTTTCCCCAAAAAGCAAACAAAACAAATGAAATGCTTCACAAAAGTTGTTTGTAACGATTCCTGAAGTTGTTTTTGAAAACTATGTAAATGGAGGCAACATATGTGCAATAATGTTATAGCCATGTGGTATACAGTGCCCTATAATTTTGCGTGAACAAGCACGCAATATATTATGGGAGACTTAGGGGGCTTCTTTTTGTCAGTTAACGGGACAGATTAGTGCAGCGGGATTTTGGCCTAGGAGGCCTTGAGGAGGGCACATGGGCGGCACGTTGAAAGCCATGCACAGGACGGCGCATGGAATGCCGTGCATGGGACGGCGCATGGGATGCCGCGCATAGGACGGCGCATGGGATGCCGCGCATAGGATGACGCATGGAATGCCGTGCATGGGACGGCACATGGGATGCCGCGCATAGGACGGCGCATGGGATGCCGCGCATAGGATGGCGCATGGGATGCCGTGCATAGGATGGCGCATGGGATGCCGCGCATAGGACGGCGCATGGGATGCCGCGCATAGGACGGCGCATGGGATGCCGCGCATAGGATGGCGCATGGAATGCCGTGCATGGGACGGCGCATGGGATGCCGCGCATAGGACGGCGCATGGGATGCCGCGCATAGGATGGCGCATGGGATGTCGTGCATGGGACGGCGCGTGCGATGCCGTGGCCCGGGCTTGTACGCGCAATCTCCTGTCAAAGTTATAGACTTTTTATGGAAGATAGGCAGTGCTTATTGTGCACTCGCACTTGTTTCAAATCACACGATTGACAAACAAGATTATGTGATTTTATTGGCTAGGAATAATCTTTTTGGTTCAGCACATAGCTCAGGTTGACCACATACAGGGGGTATGGTGATTTTTTTCCTCGCAAGGCAAAATAAATCAAACAGGATAGATACTGGTATTTGCCTCACTGCCTCACGAGGCAGAACAATCAGCAAAAATTTACTGCACACAGGGATATTTTGTGAGCTACATGTACATGTACGTACTGAGTAAACGGCCTCAAATTACTTTTTTGCTCAGCACGTAGCTTTCGTATATGGCGGGCTTAAGACGTCCTCATAAGTATACTTCAACACGACTGTGTGTATTCACAAATAGATCGTTCATGTTGATGCAACTCACCCGCGAAGCTGGTGATCAATCATTTATCATCATATACATTTTTCTAAGTAGGTCATTTAGAGACACTCTTTTTTTTCCACAGAAAATTATGTTATGTCATTCTGGAATTCCTTCTAGAGTAAGACCCACAGAGGTTTGTCTCCCCATTGTTGATTTCTGGATAATGTCTTCTATTTTTTATGGGTCAAGTACTGTCATTATTTTTATTATTACATTTGCCAAGGAGATTATGTTTTTATCGGCATTGGTTGGTTGGTTGGTTTGTCTGTGAACAGGATGACTCAAAAAGTATTGGACGGATTTTCAAGATTTTTTTAAAGTACAAATCGATTAGATTTTGGAAGTGATCCGGATCTGGGTCAGGATGCAGGAATTTTTCTGAAGGATTCTTCATCATGTTGTATGTGCTATGTGTGTAGAGACGTGTGTGGGTAACGCAGTCTATGAAACACACCATTGAAACCGACTGGTCAATGGACTCGACCAGTTGATACTATGGGGGAGTTGGGAATGTGCAGCATAAATATGGAAGTTCAGTCGATATGCGATTATTTCTACTGGATGTACTGACAATATGGCCGGATGTTTTTCAGCCTTGGAGGAGGTTTGTGCTCTCCGAGTGCTTTTTATTTACTATTAGAATTGACATACTTCTTTTCTGCGTGAGGGTGCACAAGGCCTGGTGATCAAGGCCACGCCGCTGACCGCAACAGCGCAATCCTCCACGAATACACAGTCAGGCAGGTCCTCTCTGGGCTCTATCTCGCTGAAAGCTAGATTCTCAATCTTATGCAGGGCTGACAGGTACCTGAAACATTAAGAGGCGAGGACAATAATGGAATGCAATCACATTTGAAAGAACAGTATGAATCAACCAGCTCTGAGAATCAAAAAGTTATTCCCTTGTCAATGAATAAACACACTAATGAGACTTGACCTTGGAAGATTGCAACAGCAAACTGGCCAATATAAGCATCCAGATCGATATTTGAAGTGAGCTCGATTCATGGGATCCTTGCATAGTCGTAGTGATTGGATTGACTGGGATGTCTGGTGATGTTTTTTAATTATTTTTAATTCAACTATATTCCTCCACAAGGGTATTCCAATACACCCTTCTTAAGTCAAATAACGCCAAATGACATGAAATACTTTTTAAATGGTTAGGTACATGTAGGTAGGTCCCTAATACTTTAATAACCCACATGTTTGAGAAAGATTGAGCATATAATTGAGCATATAATATCTTTTATTCCATAATATGGATTCCGTAAGAATGATGTACATTGTATAGTCTACTTGTCACCAAAGTGAACGTGAACGCAACTTTGTGACGAAATGGCAGAAGTAACACACAAGTTGAACTGTGGTTATTTTCCCCCTTGTATAATAAGAATGTTTTATTATATCATATTTGCTTCCCATTTACACATGATGAACGGATCTTTGCTAATAATAATAATTATACATTTTTATTGAGCAAATTCCATAACATGATCAAATGCGCATCACACTTATTATCCCTGTTCATCAGGAATGAGACCCTGCAGCAGCTTGATATCCGTGCAATATGGTCTCTACCTTCACGGGTACCAATTTATACTCCTGGATAGAGAGAGGCAATGGTAGAAAAGGATCGTGTCCATATGCACACAAACACCATGTTCCTTGTCAGAATTCAAACCCAGGAGCATTGACCCAGGGTGAGGAGTATTGGCATAGGGTGAGGTGCATTGACCCAGGGTGAGGAGTATTGGCCTAGGGTGAGGTGCATTGACTCGGGGGAGGAGTATTGGCCTAGGGTGAGGTGCATTGACTCAGGGGGAGGAGTATTGGCCTAGGGCGAGGATCACTGACCCAGGGTGAGGATGAGTATTGGCCTAGGGCGAGGATCACTGACCCAGGGTGAGGATGAGTATTGGCCTAGGGTGAGGTGCATTGACCCAGGGTGAAGAGGAGTATTGGCCTAGGGTGAGGTGCACTGACCCAGGGTGAGGATGAGTATTATTTTATTTTATTGTATTGGCTTAGGGTGAGGTGCATTGACCCAGGGTGAGGAGTATTGGCCTAGGGTGAGGTGCATTGAGTCGGGGGAGGAGTATTGGCCTAGGGTGAGGTGCATTGACTCAGGGGGAGGAGTATTGGCCTAGGACGAGGATCACTGACCCAGGGTGAGGATGAGTATTGGCCTAGGGCGAGGATCACTGACCCAGGGTGAGGAGGAGTATTGGCCTAGGGTGAGGTGCATTTACTCAGGGTGAGGATGAGTATTATTTTATTTTATTGTATTGGCTTAGGGTGAGGTGCATTGACCCAGGGTGAGGAGTATTGACCAAGAGTGTGGGGGAACACTGACCCAGGGTGAGGAGGAGTATTGGCCTAGGGTGAGGTGCATTGACCCAGGGTGAGGAGGAGTATTGGCCTAGGGTGAGGTGCATTGACCCAGGGTGAGGAGGAGTATTGGCCTAGGGTGAGGTGCACGGACCCAGGGTGAGGGGGAGCATTTGCGGTAAATATCATGCCCAAGGACACTCACTTCTACAAAATATAGCAAAAACTTGATAGGTCCTCCGGTCAGATCATGGAGCTATAGCTCCATGGTCAGATTTACTTCTGGCTTCAATTATCAACTCTGAAGAATCTGATGTTTTGATACGCACAGAATCTTGGTTGAATGACTCCATATACTTTCAGAAATCTTCCTGTCAAACTTAACATTTTTTTTTGAAAAAACAAGTACTCGGCATTTTGTACTCAGACTCGTCCCTTAACTCGACAAATTGTACTCGGTGAACACGATCCCAGTCAGGCAAAAGGAAATTCAGATTTTTTTCGATACTAAACTTTGACCAAAAATTTCACAGAGTGTATATGAAAATGATGAAAGTATTGCGCTGTATTCTTTATCGACCCTAAATCGAGTATTCGTGAAAGTATTGGCAGCGCTCGCAGTATCGCTGGTGCACATTTTTTACTGTCCTATTGCTACTGAATACTACAGGAATACCAGCGAAATAAATCGCAACCTTCTTTCCATGGGCTGCATGTGCGTTCATCACACGAGGCATTTTCTAACTAACAAGGTGCTGAAAGAGCGTATCCGTGGGGAAGAGGGAATTGTGCACATCAGTGCCAGTGTTGGAGCAAAGGCTTTGACCCTCAAGGCCAAGGACAAGGCCAAGGCTTTGACCCTCAAGCCTCGAGGCCAAGGCCAAGGTTTTGACCCTCGAGGCTAAGGCCAAGGCCAAGGCCCTGTTTTATAAAAATGACCACTAATATAGAACTAATTATAGTCACATGACATCATCACGGATCGCTCATTAAGAAAAACAACTTGTCTTTAATTGCAATCAACATGCTCGCATATACTGTTTTATGACTGCAATGTATCTATTAAAGTATAAGTTCAGGTCTTCATAAATATGGTATAACTAAAACAAAACAACGATATATTGACGCACAATTCTCCCGAGTGTAACAAAAGGGGGATCCAAGAAACTGATTAGGGAAATTTTGATTTGCTGGGCCAACATGGTCAGAAATATTAGCATTATCTAAAACAGATACATGCAAATCTTTACCACTTATCAGGGAGACATATACAACCAATCAGATCTACCGGTATTCCATAATTGTATACAATTTAAGTGATCATCTCATTAGCCCCACAAGTGTACATAATATTGTTGCAGCAAATCTACTACAACGGTAACAAAATATGATGCTATAAAAGTGGAAGTGTGCCCAACACACACATTTATAGGGTGTTTCCCGTCTCCATGGTAACACGATTAAAATGGTAACAGCAAAATTTCAAACAGATTTATCTGGAAAATGCAAAAATCTATGGGCCTTGAAGAGCCTTGACTCAAAATTGCAAGGCACTGATCCCTCAAGGCCAAGGCTTTTGCCCTCAAGCCTCGAGGCCAAGGCCCTAAAGTCCAGGCTTAAGGCCAAGGTCCAGCATCAAGGCACTACATCACTGCACATCACTCTTTGTTGGAAACGCGTCACATTCTCTGGCGCTCCAGATGTAGACATGTCTTCTTTGTCAGAAATTATATCTTTAGAGATCACAAGGAATATTTCGCTAATGGACAGAAGCAGCACAGCGCAGTATGCAAGTCATGTGGGCTGCGGAGTTTGGAGAAGTCTGGAACAACTTCCAACTTCGAAGCACCTTTGACGCAAACACCCGTCGTTGTAATTAACATGCAACATTGCAAGCAAGCCTAATCCCATGCCATGGGAGGCGACATGTCGGGACTTTTCTCAAATTTGTAAGGGTTTCGTATGAAAATGTTCAAGTTTTTCACTGCTAAAGTTTTACTTTAAAATGTAGGTTATTGCATTGCAAAGCCGACTCTTGTCTGTCCTAGCCTTCAGAATGAGGAAGATCGTCAATAAATCAAGAAATCTAAGCAAAAACAACACTTTTTAATATGTGTATGTGTTAATTTCTTGGAATACTGGGTAAACGTATAATTACTTTATGTGTCACATGTAAGTAACGGTGCTAATTTCCAAAATGCTTTAGTTTAAAAATGCACTCAGGATGTACTCGATATCTTTGTACTCAGACTCGGCCCGTACTCGGCACTGTGTGTACTCGGAAAACTTGGTACTCGAGTTTTGGTACTCGACTACAACACTGATTAAATTAGATATCACCTTCTGTTTTGCTTGGGGGAGACTTTAACATACCGCACCAGATTGATATTACACATCCAATGTGCAGTTTACAATCTAAGATTGTTGAATTAGTAAACGACTTCCACTTGGAACAGAGGGTGTTTTTTTTTCATCCACTCAGTCTGGGCTGCTAAGTGCGTTCCTTAACAGTGGAAAGACGCCAACGTCATCCCCATCTATAAACGCAAGGGCGATCGAGCTGATTGCGGAAACAGCCGTGGCATCTTCCTGCTATCAGTAGCCGGCAAAGTCTTGATCCATCTGATGCTTGCTCGCCTTCTTCTGTATGTCGCAGACGTCGTCCTGCCCGAGTCACAGTGCGGCTTCCGTCACAACCGTGGCACAGTCGACATGGTCTACATGGCTCGGCTCATCTAGGAGAAGTGTTGTGAGCAGCATCGAGACTTCTATGCCGCCTTCATTGACCTCACCAAGGCTTTTGACATTATCAACCGAGAGATCCTTAAGAAGTTGGGATGTTCGCCAGTCTTCTTAGCCATCATAAAGGACTTTCACGATGGCATGGTGTGTTGTGTACGGAGACACAAAATCAGATTTCTTTCCTGTCCAAGTCAGAGTCAAGCAAGGTTGTGTACTGGTGCCTGTAATCTTCAACCTCTTAGTAGTATGATAGTGGAGGGTACCAGACTTTGCCATAGGTGTGGGTAGTGGTACAAGACCAATATTTTAAAATATAGACATTTTTTTTGACCCGCAATGGTGGAGGACACCAGGCCAAAACCCCACTCTCCCAGACCAGACTCTTATTCTCTGATATCAGTCGCCGTCTTGGTGATCTCTACACAGACTCACAGCGACTGGTGAGCGAGTATACAGTCACTTATGAATAAATAAACAAACAATTTCTTAGGTTTACAAAAACATGTTACTTTGACAAAATATAATATATAAACAGAGATTTAGAAAAGGAGAACTCTCGGTACCCTTATGACATCATAATTACTCTCGGTACCCTTATGACATCATAATTATTTTAGAAAAGGAGAACTCTCAGTACCCTTATGACATCATAATTACTCTCGGTATCCTTATGACATCATAATTATTTTAGACGAGAAGTCCACTTCTCCTATGACATCATAATTGTATTTAGTGAGTAAGCGTTTTGGCCAATTTCTATATCATCATAGATACATCGAAATGGTACACTTTTGAGTTATTTTTAAAAATATCTCGAGGTTTTTACACTTTTAAAAAATGGTAATAGCGGTACTTTGAAAAATCTGGCTCGTGCGATAAACCCGACGCAAAGTTAAAAAGCCGCCTAGCCTCTTTTTCACAAGTTGCGATGGGTAGTTCATCACCTGAAAAATTAGAAGTAAAATAAGCATTTACACTCAACGTTTTGTCACAAACATCACATAAACTAATGGGTGGCTAGAGTTATAGCGATCGTGTAGTGTAGGGCTCGGTATATAGGGAACAAAATCAACTTGAAAACCTACACTACACGATCGCCAGACTTATAAATGTTAAAAAGCATTTACCCTTGGGTTGTGACTGCCGGTTGAGCGTTGACGTCTGTATCTGTCAAACATTATGTTGAAAATGAACTAATATATACGACTTGAGAAATATTCTGGAAAATTTCACTATGTGTCATCAGGTTTCACGAGCTAGTTTTAGTACTGACGTGCATAAGCCATTGAAGTTTGGCTGCATCAACCTGTTTACAATAGTCAAGGACGTGTGTAGTTGTATATACGTGCTATCATTAGAATGCTGACACATAGGCCGGAACAAAAGACTAAGTACAATGAGTCAACCTGTTTTGCAGAACTGCACAAGGCCATCTTTTGTGTAAAAAGTCTGGCAAAGGTAACCCTTTATACGAAAGTAAATGTCATATTTATTTTTACGCTATGACAGGTGAAGGTAAAATATACACTATTACAACCGAGGTCACACGCAAATAGGTATGCTGGAGCGCCGATGGTATGGATAGTATAAAATGAGCAAAAAGGTATGGAGCGCCAATCGTACATTTAGTATAAAAAACAACAACTTTATTTAAAAATATCAATCATTTATAATAAATGAATCTTTTTCAGAGTGAACACCTCGAGCTATCTGATAAAACAGATCAATGCAATCACCAGATTATCATCGAGAATGGATTCCTAATTTGTAAAACCTGCGGTGAAATAATCTCACGTTACTTTGATTTTTCGGCAGAAAATGCTCAAGGACAATGTATCAATTGGTCCATTTTAAAGAGGAATCAAAAGAAAAACCTTGAGAAACTGATTTTATCCGTGTCTCCAGAGCAAGACTCAGAAGACATCCAAGAAACGATCAATAAATATAACGAGCTTGTTAATTACAAAACATTGAGGGGAAACGGATGTGTCAAACGATCATTAATAGCCGCGTGTTTTCATCATGTCGTTCGATTAGACAAAGAATGAGTTAGAGATTTATTTAAAGTGACTCAAAATCAATTTAATAAAGCCTTAAAAAGATACCATGAACACTACAATAAAGGCGGGGCCGAGGGTGACACCCTAATAGATGAAATAGAGGTATAACTCGGTGGATCGCTTTCATAATGTTTATTTACCGAGAATTCGAACATGTAAGTTTTTCGATAAGAGATTTTTTTTCTTTTGTCAGCTGTTCGTCTACCCGTTTTTTAACTTCTTTTTCAAAGTCTGAATCTAGGAATCAGTTCCCAGTTTCTAAAGTTGTTTCTGTATCTCCTCATTGCTCTAAACTTGGCCTCTTGAAAATCTTCGGGTTGCCTAGAATTTTGAATCGCCGAGAGTAAATCTTTTTTTTTAAAAATCGACCATTATAACCCGTCGGTGTAAATTCTACATCGTAATCGTCTACAATCTGTTTGAGCTCATGTAGTGTCTTTTTCCTCAAGTTTTTAAATTGAGCTTCGTACTTTTTTATCCCGTCAATGTAGACTTTTTGAGAAAGATAAGCATTTCGATTGTACGGTATTTTATATCGCTGGACGTAATCACGCAGCGTGGCTTTATTCCATCTAGAAAACCCTTTAACGATTGGCTTGATCGTATTCATCATTTATATGTATCAATATATATTTTTAACATTTTTT
This sequence comes from Patiria pectinifera, assembly GCA_029964075.1. Lineage (NCBI taxonomy): Eukaryota > Metazoa > Echinodermata > Asteroidea > Valvatida > Asterinidae > Patiria > Patiria pectinifera. The sequence continues at coordinate 7,289,515 of CM057138.1, read as the reverse complement.
TAAGAGGTCAGACTTTTGGATTTATAAGCAATTAGACACATCGGCCAGTGAGAGAGATCTTCAATACGAGAGATATTTGGGGATTGGCGCCGTACCCCTCTCCTGGGGGTTTTGTCTGGTGGGAGAGTGGGGTTTTGGCCTGGTGTCCTCCTCCATTGCAGGTCAAAAAAAGGTCTATATTTTAAAATATTGGTCTTGTACCAATACCCACACCTATGGCAAAGTCTAGTACCCTCCACTATCATACTACTCTCTTCATGGCCGCAGTCACCCTGTACTCGCGTGGCTCCACTGAACTGGATGATGGAATTTCCATGAGCTATCATCTGGACGGAAGCCTCTTCAACCTCCGCCGTCTTCAAGCCCCAACAAAGACTTCAAGTGTGCACGTTTGCGTACTCCAGTACGCCGATGACACAGCCCTTGTTAGTCATTCTCCGGCTGGACTACAGAGGCTACTGGATGGAATGGTAGATGCATATGGCCGTGATGGTCTTCTCATCAACACCAAAAAGACCGAAGTTCTGCAGCAGCTCTCAACACCAAACGCCAGCCTGCACAATTTTCACATTGGCAACACTGAACTCACGAATGTCGACCAGTTCACCTACCTGGTCTCTGTGCTGCACAACAGCCATGACCTGACTGACAATATTCAGTAACATGTTCGTCTTGCCTCTGCTGCTCTTGGATGGCTTTCTTGACGGGTGTTCCTCAATAGGAACCTCTCCACAAAAACCAAAGTGGCGGTCTACAACGCTGTGTGCATCTCGACGCTACTCTATGGTTGCGAAGCCTGGGTCCACTACCGACGCCATGCTAAGATGCTGGAGCGGTTTCACATCTCCTGCCTTCAACGCATTCTTGGGCTTCGCTGGTGGAACAAGGTGCCGCACGCGGAAATTCGGCGGCGAGCCAGGAGCTTCTCCCTAAAAGCAACCATAGCTGGACGTCAACTCCGCTGGGTCGGCCATGTTATCAGAATGCCAGTGAACCGGCTCCCGCGTCGCATGCTGTATGGTGAACTCACCCAGGGGCAGCGTTCTGTCGGTGGTCAGTTCAAACGCTACAAAGACCATGTGAAGGCAACGCTGAAGAAGAGTGGAATTCCAACCAATCGACTTGAGACATTGGCCTAAGACGGAGCCGAGTGGCGACACGGATGCAATGACGGCGCTACCCGTCTGGACGCCAAGCTGGTCCGAGCAGCGGAAGAGCTGCGTGCCCGCCGGCACGCTATGACCGTCGCACCTCCTGGGCCCGCTCACCGGTGCCCTGTGTGCGGGAGAGGATGTCTGTCACGCATCGGACTTTGAGCCATCTAAGAACCCATGAAAGAAGTGACGTGGCGTGGTCTTCTGCATCAGAAGCTACTACTTCTACTACTACATAATAATAATAATAATAAATAAATTTTTGTTGATTAGATTTCCTAACTTAATTTTAAAATCATAATTATGCACCTCCCGAAAATCTGACAAGCATAAAGTTGGACGTATTTCTAAGTCTACGCGCCCCATATCTGCTCACAAGTTATCTCCTACACTTCAAGTAACATATACTTTGAAGACTGCGCAATGCCTTTGCGATTTTGATTAAGAAAGCCCAGTGTGTTACGCCCCATACATGTATTCTGGGTAAAGAAATGAAGAAATAAAACAGTATGTCACTTATTTACTTGAAACTGAATGAATTGTGATTTACTTGTGATTGATTTGTGTTGTAAAGGGATGACAGAGGTACATAAATTTAATACAAATCCTTATAACGCCACGTCAAAATCTCATCATGCTCATGTTTGAAAGGATCGATTCTACAAAAACAACCTTTAAGCACCGTGTCCTGCATTAAATTATGACGTAAATTATTTATGCCGACTTCCTATTTATCTGTTGTGTCAAGTTTGAAAGCATTTGAACTTAAAACATAGAAGTTGTCGCAAAATACTATCTTTGACCAAATATGGGCAAAATAATGAGGGAAAAATGTCGTCATAATGTTAATGTGCAATTTCGGCCACCGTGAACAACCAGATTCAGATTCAGCCCAATTCGCTCGTACCCCTCGCCATGCTAACAGGATGCTGGGATACGCTGATGAATTCACGCTCTGATTGGATAGATTTTGCGTGACCTTGACCTGCAAGTCATCACGGCCATGACCCTGCAAGGTTTCAAACAGCCGTTGACCATTAAGACTTTTATTCCAATTCATGAATGCTTTTGTTTTTGTTGGCAATCTTCCATCTTCATTTGTTTCCAATTTCCGGACACCTTTATTTCATATTAAACATAATGAGAATTTTTGAATTTTATAAATTATTCACATACATGTAATTTCCAGGGCGACTTTTATTAGGATACCTACAATGGAACGACACAGACTTTCGCTATTTAACAAAAACATGCAGGAAGATCAAGGGAGTGTTAGCTGTCAGGGAGTGCTAGCTGTCAGGGGGTGTTAGCTGTCAGGGAGCGCTAGCTGTCAGGGAGTGCTAGCTGTCAGGGAGTGCTAGCTGTCAGGGAGTGTTAGCTGTCAGGGAGTGCTAGCTGTCAGGGAGTGCTAGCTGTCAGGGAGTGCTAGCTGTCAGGGAGTGCTAGCTGTCAGGGGGTGTTAGCTGTCAGGGAGTGCTAGCTGTCAGGGAGTGTTAGCTGTCGGGGAGTGCTAGCTGTCGGGGAGTGCTAGCTGTCGGGGAGTGCTAGCTGTCGGGGAGTGCTAGCTGTCGGGGAGTGCTAGCTGTCGGGGAGTGCTAGCTGTCAGGGAGTGCTAGCTGTCAGGGAGTGCTAGCTGTCAGGGAGTGCTAGCTGTCAGGGAGTGCTAGCTGTCAGGGAGTGCTAGCTGTCAGGGAGTGCTAGCTGTCAGGGAGTGCTAGCTGTCAGGGAGTGCTAGCTGTCAGGGGTGTTAGCTGTCAGGGAGTGCTAGCTGTCAGGGGGTGTTAGCTGTCAGGGAGTGCTAGCTGTCAGGGAGTGTTAGCTGTCTGGGAGTGCTAGCTGTCAGGGGGTGTTAGCTGTCAGGGAGTGCTAGCTGTCAGGGAGTGCTAGCTGTCAGGGGGTGCTAGCTGTCAGGGAGTGCTAGCTGTCAGGGAGTGCTAGCTGTCAGGGAGTGCTAGCTGTCAGGGAGTGCTAGCTGTCAGGGAGTGCTAGCTGTCAGGGAGTGCTAGCTGTCAGGGAGTGCTAGCTGTCAGGGAGTGCTAGCTGTCAGGGAGTGCTAGCTGTCAGGGGGTGTTAGCTGTCAGGGAGTGCTAGCTGTCAGGGGGTGTTAGCTGTCAGGGAGTGATAGCTGTCAGGGAGTGTTAGCTGTCAGGGAGTGCTAGCTGTCAGGGGGTGTTAGCTGTCAGGGAGTGCTAGCTGTCAGGGAGTGCTAGCTGTCAGGGAGTGCTAGCTGTCAGGGAGTGCTAGCTGTCAGGGAGTGCTAGCTGTCAGGGAGTGCTAGCTGTCAGGGAGTGCTAGCTGTCAGGGAGTGCTAGCTGTCAGGGGTGTTAGCTGTCAGGGAGTGCTAGCTGTCAGGGGGTGTTAGCTGTCAGGGAGTGCTAGCTGTCAGGGAGTGTTAGCTGTCAGGGAGTGCTAGCTGTCAGGGAGTGCTAGCTGTCAGGGAGTGCTAGCTGTCAGGGAGTGCTAGCTGTCAGGGAGTGCTAGCTGTCAGGGGTGTTAGCTGTCAGGGAGTGCTAGCTGTCAGGGAGTGTTAGCTGTCAGGGAGTGCTAGCTGTCAGGGGGTGCTAGCTGTCAGGGAGTGCTAGCTGTCAGGGAGTGCTAGCTGTCAGGGAGTGCTAGCTGTCAGGGAGTGCTAGCTGTCAGGGAGTGTTAGCTGTCAGGGAGTGCTAGCTGTCAGGGAGTGCTAGCTGTCAGGGAGTGCTAGCTGTCAGGGGGTGTTAGCTGTCCGGGGGTAGGGGGAGGGGGATGTAGCAGGCATGTCAGTGCTACTTTTTCTGCATGATTTTCCTTTCTTTGCAGCCCATGGGTGGGTGTAGACTACCTAGGCCACCCCCCTAATGTAGATCTTTCACTGACAACATGCACCACTCCAGGATAATTGGGATTAAGAGCCTGGGGTGGGGTGGAGTGCGGCACATTAGGGGAATATATGGAAACTCCATGTTTCTAGGGCTGTGACAAATATTTGAATATTCGAATATTCGATCGTAAATCGAATATTCGAATATTTATTTTCGAATAAGAATATTCGGTGGTGATATGCAATGAAATGAACAACAAAAGTGTATTCTCAAAGTTAAGTTTCAAGTTGCTGCCAAAAAACCCCATAAAAGTAGCTTGTATATATGCCAAGCAATAATGCCATACATATATTACTTCTGCTTTGGGAGTGCTTGCAGTAAAGCCAACCCATTTTTTTAACGCCGGACTGCAACACCAATCGCTGATGCATCAGACAAGATAAACAAGACATTTTGTCTTTCATGTCTTCACAAAACACTTCCCGACACCTTTTCATATCAAACTTCTAGCATGAGTAGTAACGTTTCCGTTGTCCGTATTTTTGTTTGTTGTTGTCCTACTTACAATCCCTATTTTCAAAAGAAAACCGCCGCTGTTTTCCCCGATGCGATCCTGGTAAGTTTCCCGGTTGGTGAGTTTCCTGGTTGGTGTTACATGTACATGTGTGCAGCATAGGAAAATGCAGCGTGGCATTGGAGAGGAGCACGTGTTAATTTGCCCACCTGCGCAGTGGGAGGGGCATACTGGATCGGCTATTGACATCGCGAAAATGGCATGCCAACATCGATGTAGAAGACCTCTGCAATCTCATGCAAAGAACTTGATTTCTTTTTTCTGTGTGGGCCTTTGTATTTTCTGTTTTCATGTACTTATTTGGAGGACGTACTGCTCGCACAGGGTGGCACAAGAAGCGGTACATTACACTGATACAGCGAAGCCAATTCCCCCCAAAGTTTTCCATCGCCTGTTCAATCGTGTCGAATGCACTTGGTTATAGGGAATCGCCTTGCACGCAGTATGTGCCCACAGCACGTGGCGGTGTTGTAGAAAACTTGTCATGAACCCCAACATTAAATTAAAACGTTTTGAAAACCTTGGTTCATTTACGTTACGGACTCTGGGATTTTTCTAAAAGAATTTCTTGTTTACTTTTAGGGGTAAATTTATTATGGCTGTTAGATGATCGCCTCAATGCCTCCGTAATTATATACATGTACATGTACAAAATAATCTAGTTCTCTCAACTGATCAGAGCACCCTTTTATCGAACACACTTTCGTTCGCTGTCCGTCAGCTTTGTTCGCTGGGTTAGTCTGCTAATTGTACCCAATATTTACACAAATAAAACATACATAAACACTTCAAAAACTAGTTCAGCAATTATACTTTCAGTAATAATACCGGGAACCTCTGGCTTATGTCCTCCAAGTCGAGCAAAACGCAAGAAAAAGGGCAGACAACAGAGAGGATTTCAAACTCAAAAGAGCTCTCATTTATTTCACCACAGACTTTGCGGTCAACTCACCGCACCGTACCCCCGATTCCCAGCATAGAAAACCACAGCTAGACAAAATGTATCAAAATTTTGCAAGTTGGAATATCCAAACCTTTTAGTAGCCTATTTGTTAGAAAGTTATCTCCAGCGCACGCACTTAGCCAGACAAAAGAACCAGGTCAGCGCACCTGTGCCCTAATTAGCCCGCCAACAATGCGCCCGCCGGAGCTCGGCTGGCGATTTCTTTTTCTTTAGGTGGGTTGCTGATGTCACTCTTCGTGTTTTGGGTACACAGCTTATAATACATCCCCTGTGGGCAAACAAGGAAATACTGCTTTGCACCTGTCAAGCTGGGGCATGTGTATGCCGTGCCCACGCCCATTATTTGCATAAACTTAAATATGCATTTACAATTCAAAGACCCATATTTCATTGAATAAAGACATTAAATATCATAGGTTTTTTTCTTGGAGTTTTTGGTTGTTGAGAATAAGTTTATTTAAAATGATATAAAATCATTTCCTCAACTCTTGGTGACAAAAATGCGAGTTATTACTATAAAATGATTTTTTTATCCTCAATACTGTGACTAGGAAGTACACCGTTTTGTAGACTTCAAGAAGCTTCCAGTAATATAATAGATATGCTCGGTTCCTGTTTGCGAGTTAAGAGTCGGAGAGTCACAATAGGGGTTCACGGCTTAATACGTCCCCCATGCAAACAAGGAATCGCTCACTCTAGCTTCTCTGGTGATTGTTAATCTTTAAATTACTGACGATTGAAGAACTGATTGTTGTCAAATACCTGACTTACCTGTGAAGAAATCATGCTTGGCATGCTGACGTGCGCACGTACGTTGACTACATGTACATGTATGGCATATTTTTGCTTTTGAGGGAATTTGGAATGGCCAAATAACCGAATATTCGAATATTCGATATTGGAAGGTCGAATATTCGAATATTCAATTATTCGAATTGACTCAGCCCTACATGTTTCGTGGTACCGGTAAAAAATCTTGATCAGAGATACCTCGATCTACGACACTACTATACTCACTCTTTATGTTGGCTCTTGGCTAGATCCAGGTCAACTTCCTCATCAAAGCTGCCCCGTAGTGCCTGGTCTTTTAGACTGTTGGATAGGCCACGACATACTACTGCCACATTGCACTCGAAGGGCTCTGTGCGAAATACCGTACACTTTGCCTTGGACATTGTTGTAACTTGCGACTGCGCCGTGCTTATACCTATAAACGGGGAAACACATGTGCAAAAAGTCAGTGGAAACCAAAAACAAAAAAACAAAAAAAAACAATACTTGAACACATGGTTACCAAAAAACTGAATCTTGTCTCACCGCAACAAGTATGCAAAATCGTCAGTGTCTCCATGACGGCAACTTTCAAGCATATCTTTATTGATATTAGCCAGAGACACTTTCGAGTTCAGCAAAAATGGAAGCTCATCACCTTCGAAACTGCGCATTCATGGTCTATTGTCATTTTGCAATAGGCTGGCTGCGCGCAAACATTACCGATGGGATTTTGAATTCATATACAGAGGCAGGATTCAGACCTACCGGTACAAATGTCATGCATTTGATATCCATAAATTAGGAGCAGAGCCTCCTAATTCACTTGCTAGGATTCACTGCTATGTATACAAGCATGGCTGCTAAGAAAACCTAAATATTTTATACCCAGAATTACCCGGGCACTATCAGACAGTATTGACGAAATGCATTTGGCAAACTTCGGACATTTTCGGAAACAAATGACTTGCAAATGACTTGCGCTGACCAACAGGATCAATGATTGCGATTTAAATCAATTTTTTTTTTTAAATCACTGATTTAAGGCAAAATAAATTGACATTCCAACACCCCTACTTCATCAGCATCGACTCAACTTATGAAGGTTCTGCATTATTACCCAAAATCCCCCCCACAGGCGTGTAGATGGGGTCTATGACTGAATACTTACCTGACAGAGCAATTTACTGCATATTCCCCATACCGGCAGGTATTGACGCTAAGAGTTTTCACAATAGCGCCCTCATATGTCCAACCCATAGTGCCCCGCGGCACGATGCCTCGTGAGCGTCCTTTTTCTCGAGTGCTAAGGTATTTTTACACTATACACCCCAGTTGAAGACATTGTTAAGCGTCACAAGGTCGACGGCATGTTCTACCAGTATGCTGACGACTCTCAACTTTATGTCAGTGTAGACAGCAACAACATCGATCCATTTATCAGCGAGCTTGAGAAATGTATCACGGAAATCAAGAAATGGACTGCAGAGAACAAGCTCTGCTTGAATGACACCGAGACGGAGGTTATCTATCTATCATCCTGTTACGCAGACACTACGCCTATTAAATCTATCGTCGTCAGTGATTCTGTCGTGCACACTGTTGTTGAAGCAAAAAATCTTGGTGTCATCATTGATCAAAACCTCTCCATTATACCTCCTGACAATAACATCTGTCGTTTGGCTTTGCTTGCCATCAGAAATATTGTACGGCCAGCGATCATTCTCATATACAGCTCCTGAACTCTGGAACCACACATATCAGAAATGCCAAAACACTGGAACTGTTCAAAACTCTACTTATCCTTTGACTTTGAACATTTCTCCAGCCAATCATTTTCTTCAATTTGTGTTGGTTTTTGTTTTACATATGCCGTGCTTTTTGTGTGTATAATTTGTAATTTGTAAATGGGGTCTGCATCCCGTATGTTGGATGCTTTGAAGCGAACGTAACTGTTTTGGGCATCACCATACCCTCCCGGCTTGTATTGGTCATCAGACAGGTGAGCGAAGATAAACTGTCAGGTGCCATTCCAGGGATTGTTGGTATAAACATCCTGTCTGAATGCTGGACTAAACTTGTGGCTCATCACGGACAGGGATATCTTTGGAAACTGCAGATAAAGGAGAATAGGCCAGTGTGAAAACGCTTCAAGCAGTTGGGAAACGGCAACCATTCCAAGCGATAGAGGGTGCCACATGCTGTGCATATCTCGAGTGGGGACCCCCCATATCAATTCCTGCCCATACAAGTTGTCGTCACACATGCCATTGCTCGACAAGCACCTGGTGATGCAGACTACTGTGCCATTCTAGATTCCCATAAATGCTCCAACCTTCCCAGCCGTGTGAAAAGTGTGAGAAGGCTAGTCAGGGTGTCATTTGGTAAGCTCACAGTGGTGCTGATGAACAAAGGGAACCAAGATGTGCTCCTTCAAAATCGTAGCTATATTGGTACCTTGTTTTATGGTAAATTGGTGACTGAGGAAGATGACGTTACTGTCGAGAGAGATCTTCCACATTCAGCTGATGTTGGAGTGTCAAGTCTGCTCCCCTACCGAACGGAAATCTAGTCTGTCCAAGTTGGTTGATATCAAGGTACCACTGACAGTGGAAGACCAAGCACAGTTTGATGCCCTACTCAACAGGTATGATGGTATATTTTCAAGGGGAGAGAGGGCCTTGGGCTATACTGATGCAATAAAACACCAGATTGACACAGCGAATGCACCACCAATCAAACAGAGATATTGTTCACTTCCACCCTCTCATTACCGTGAAGTCGGGGCTCACATCCAGGAACTTCAGGAGGCAGGCATCATACGAGAAAGTTCCAGTCCTTTGGCCTCCCCGATCGTGGTAGTCCACAAAAAAAGATAATTCCATCCGTCTGTGTTGACTTCAGGCAACTCAACACAGTAACTGCGAAGAACTCATTCCCTCTTCCCCAAATAGACGAAACACCACAGACGTTAGGAGGAGCCAAGTACCTCAGCATGTTGGACTTAGCATCAGGCTATCACCAAGTGGCGATGGAGGAGAGGGACATCAGTAAGACAGCCTTTGTGACTCCCTTCGGGCTCTTTGAGTACACGAGGATGCCTTGGTTTTGGTCTCTGTAACAGCCCTGCAACGTTTCAGAGGCTCATACAGCATTGCCTGGATGACCCAGAAAGTTAGAAGCTAGAAAGTGTACTTGCATATAGATATAATCGTGTTTGCCCCAACATTTGAACAACACCTGCAGTGCCTCGAGATTGTGTTCCCAAGTCTACAGCAGTATGGTCTCAATATTAAGCCACAGAAATGCAGCTTCTTCAGGAAACAAGTAAAGAATCTGGGACACTTAGTGGTGGCAGGCGAAGGGGTCAAGCCTGACCCAGGGTAGGTCTCTTCTGTCAAAGACTGGCCAGAACCCACCACAGTAACTGAGCTGCGAGCATTTCTGGGTTTTACTGGTTACTTCTGGAAATTCATCAGAAATTACTAAAGCATTGCCGGGCCTCTTCTGGTATACCTTGGGGGAGGTGAACAGCAAGGACAAAGGTAGGAGTGACTCCAAAAAGGTTGATTTTGATGAAGCAGCCTGGAAGGCATTCCAAGCCCTCAAGACATCACTACTTCGAGCACCAGTCCCAGGGTTTGCAGATCTGTATCACCCATTTGTCGTGGAGACAGTATGCGAGTTCACAGGAACTGGGAGCTATTCTGTCCCAGCAACAAGAAGATGGTTCCCGTCGAGTTATCGCTAATGCATCAAGGTCTCTCTGGCCTGCTGAGAGGAACGACAAGGACTATTCATCATTCAAGCTGGAGTTGTTGGCAGTACGGTGGGCGGTGTGTCAAGTATTCAAGGATTATTTGATGGGAAACAAGTGTGTTGTGTACACTGATCAGAACCCCCTCAAGTTCCTTGACTCGGCTAACCTTAGCTGCACAGAATTGCGTTGGGTACAACAACTCGCTTCCTTCAACTTTCATCTAGAGTACCAGCCAGGCAGAACTAATCAAGCCCCTAATGCACACTCGAGGCTAAAGCCCAGACTTGAAAGTGAAAAAGAAGGAGGATCAAGAGTGTCAGATCAGTGAGTTGTCTTCCTGTGCCTTGTGAACCAGTTGTGCAAGTCCTACCGATGCAGGGACTGACATGCCAGCAACTTTGCCCCACCAGATTCGAGTTGTTCATCGTGAGGGTAGCCAATGTCTTCCTGGGTACACTCCTCAGGAACTAAGGAGACAACAAGATGAGAATGTCATTCTGCATTGAGTGATCACCTATATGTAGAGAGGGGCAGCAAACATTCCAAGCAGGAGAGGGATGGAGACGTTCGGCCTTGATCCTTAAGCATTGGGGCCAACTATACTTGAAGAATGGGGTCCTGTTTCGTCGAATAATGCTGCCAGGGGATGGACAGGATGAGCGATTGGTTACTCCTTCACGCTTGATTGACACCGTCTTCAAGTCCTACGATGATGATATGGGACACTTCGGGGTTAAGAGGCACTTCAATTAGTCCAACCCCTGTTCTTTTGGCTGAAAATGGAGAAAGGCGTTCATACTTGGTGCAAACAGTGTGAAAGGTGTGCAGTGGCAAAACCACCTACCAGAAAGGCCAGTCCACCCCTAGGGACCCTAAGGGCAACAGCTCCTCTAGAAGTCGTTGCAATGGACTTCACCCTCCTTGAGTCCTCGTCAGATGGATACGAAAATGTCCTGATATTCACCGATGTTTTCATGGGCGGTACCTACAAGAAACCAGAAGACATCAACGGTTGCGAAGGCGCTAGTAAAACACCTAATCACCCGCTTTGGAGCTCCACTTCGACTGCATTCAGACAATGGACGATGCTTTGAGGCCCAAGTGATTGCTGAGCTGTGCAAGATCTATGGAATTAGACATTCACACACCACCCCCTACCATCCCCAGGGAAATGGTTTGTGTGAATGATTCAACCGAACCCTTCACAACCTACTCATGATGCTACCCTTGCACAAGAAGTCTAGATGGACTGAACAACTACCATTCCTAGTGATGGCATACAACACCACCAAGCACGCTACCACCAGATACAAGCCTTTCTACCTGCTGTTGTCAGAACCGCCCGACTGCCACAGCATCTTCTTAATGTTGACCACCCTCAGACCAGTGGGACGACCGCAGACTGCTATGTAAAGAAACACCAGAAACAACTGGAGGCAGCCCGAAAGCTAGCAGTCACCAATATTGACAAGGGAGCTGAAGCGAGGAAAGCCTTGCATGACCAGCATGTGTTTGAACTGCCATTGAACACAGGCGGGTATGTTCTAGTGAGGGACCGCTCTCACCGGGGGCGGGCGAAGATCAAAGACTTTTGGGAGCCTGAGCCTTATATGGTTGTAGACCAACCATACCAGGGCCAACCTGTCTACGTCGTGCAGAATTCAAAGGGTCAACGAAACGTACTTCACCGGAGCGAACTGAAACACTGTCCTTGGGATATTCCCACGCCAGATGTGGACAGTCGAGACAACCCGCGCTAGTGAGACCACGTTGAGGGACACTTCTACTTCTGAGAGTACTGATGGTGACTGGGGTAAGCTGCTTACTCTTGCACCAAACTCTGACCAAATCCACTACCGAAACACCACGAGCCAGACAACGCGTGAAGATGACGACGACAATACAAACCCCAGCAAGACTAACCGCTTGGCCCTTGCAGACCGTAGTGACACCACTTTATCTTCAGAACATGAATTGCCAGGCAGCAGCATAACGTCAGCACCCACCGAGTCAACTGCCCTGGGCCTTACTGTTGGACCTGATCATCCAATGAAGGGTGCCACTCCCAGACCCTCATTAGACGATCCAAGCGCACTACCAAGGGGAAGCCGCCAGATAGGTTCAAATTCTCCAGTGTTGTTAAACTGTTGAACCATGTCAAACTATTAGTTGCTCCGGAAAATGAACATGGGAGCACAGATGACTCTGATCACTAACTTTGTTGGAGGAAAGACACCTCATTAACTGTTATTTTTGGAATCAGTAAAATTTATCCAAATTGACCCAATTTGTTGAAACTGGCACATAGCAGTTGATTGTAACTCATTGATTATTCTGTGCAACTTTGAGGTTCCTTTATATGAATGGAGAAGTCATTTTCATGAACCCTGCAATCACAGTAGACAATGGGTATACACATTTAGTTATTATTGAGAAATTGTATTGATTCCGATGACTGCCAAGATGTGCATGTGACCCATTCAAAAAGCAAGTTTGACTTTTTTATACTGTTTTTGTTGCCCTTTACACTGTTTTATTGTAATGTTTAATCCAAGTATTTTGTATTCAAGTGTTAACATGTTTTATGAGTCATTACTCCACCCTAGATTTCCACTTGTCGTCGAGGACAACGACTTTGTTGTTTAGGAAGATTGTAAGGATGTGCAGGTATACTAATCGAAGATAATCCAAGCACGGTAAGTGACAGCGCCACCAAGCGGTGACACCGCATTCCCCAACGTGCTGTCTCCCTTGCCGTTGGCCTGCGCATCGCTTGCTTTAAACAGAATTAAAATCCATGGAGTGACTCGAACCCACGTGTTGGTGTGTTTATTTATTTATTCACACCCATCACTCCCCCGGGCTGGCATCCACACTACACGGAAGAGAAGCAATCTGAAAGCATCAATGCCAGTGCTCCGAATGCCAGAAGTGGAGAGCTAGCCCTCAAGTTCCAAAGACGGGAGATCTGCCTCCAGCACGCCCCCGCCTCTTCAAGCCTCCCTTCTACTAAACAGGGGTAGACTGTTTCGGTCCAATGACGTGCAAGATTGGGAGAAGGAGCGAGAAGCGTTGGGGGATCATATTTAAATGTATGACCACCAGGGCCATTCACCTTGACCTACTAGACAGCCTCGATACTGACACCTTCTTGATGGCCTGTAGACGGTTCATCTCCAGACGAGGAAAACCATTCGAGATCCTGTGCAACTATGGCACTAATTTCAAAGGAGGTGATAATGAGCTACAGGACGCTTTTGCTGCCATGGATCCCATCTTACAGCAGGAGCTTGCCAAGCGTGAAGGCTCTACAGTTTGGAGGAACATGGGAAAGGGAGATCATGTCCGTGAAAGATGGCCTGAGAGTTGCCCAGAATGAGCAGTTCATTCCTGACTCAGTACTACGCACGGTGCTCACTGAAGTGGAGGGAATCTTGAATTCCAAGCCTCTGGGGTATATGTCTCATCTAATGTTGCAGATCCCAACCCAGCGACTCCAAACATTCTGCTGATGGGGTGGCATGATGTGTCTCTATCTCAGGTGGTCTATCCGGCAAGGGATTTACTTGGCCAGGTCCTCGCTTATCACTTTTGGTCTGGGTTCGTCAAATGCTACTTGCGGTCTGTCCAGGAGCGCCAGAAGTGGCATACAGACCGTCCAAACCTGACCACCAATGATGTCGTTATGATTGTCAACCCAGCACTCAGCAGAGCTCAGTGGCCCATCGTTCCCACAGTTGTGTGGGCACTGCCAGCGTGAGTCTTCGAGGTAAAACCTACACTCGCCTAGTGGCACGACTGACAAGGCTTCTCGAGGTCAGTGACGACAGCCTATACCGATGGTGAACCCGCCAACACCTGAACTGTAGACTTGTATCACTACTCCTGTGATTCATAGAGGACACTTTCAGATTTAGTAAGTTTGAGCGTTAAACTTGTATAGCGCCCTCTTGTGATTAAAAATCTTGAAAATTACAACATGATTCCAATTTTACTTACAGTGGTCCTGAAATTGTTCCAATAAATCTCTCAATTATTCATTCAATCAAACGTAAAATCATCTGTATGCCATCCATCAGAGGCCGTGTGTAGATACTTAAAGTGAGTACATTTACAGATGATTTTAAGGGATATTTTGTGGGGGTTTTAGGCAATCAGCCTGGGGTTTGGTCAGTATCAAATCAGGGCATAAATGATTATAGTGCGCATGCGCAAGGTATACCGCCCCTAGAGTGGTAACAAGCATTTTGAAAAAAAGGATGATAACACCCAAAAAAGCTGCCACCGCTGCAATGCTGCCACATATTTTCTAATTCTGGAGCTGTATACCTTGCCAAAAATCACTATTCGGATGATTATTCCCCTCATTTGATACTGGTGGCCTAAATTTTGGACCGAGGCTGATGGCCTATTTTGTAACGGGATAAATAACGAGGGTTTTCTTTGTAGGTATGTTGTTCTGTGGGTACATGTTTGTTCTTTTAAATAAGGATTATGCCCTCATATTTAATCATTATTGCGGGTTAATTTAGAGTAATTTGGGGCTTATAATAGCTTATCTAATCTCTCAGTTTGTTTGATAATTTAGTTGAAACTGGGGAAAATTATTACATGTATTTCAGACCATTTGGCACTGTGTTTTCATGTCACCTCATAAATGTAGACCTGTTCCAATATTTATTAAGGGAATAAATGTGTGCTCCGGGGGTTTTAATCACTCTGTTTAAGACCACTTAGAGTCTGGGTGCTGATAATTACCCGAGCCGGAGGCGAGAGTAATTATCAGCACCCAGACTCTAAGTGGTCTTAAACAGAGTGATAAATACCGACGGAGCACATTTATTTCCATTCATAAATACCTTTTCGGTAAAAAAATAATTGTATAATTTGTTCAAAACATCCCGATTTTGTTAACAAATTCACTTTATGCTTTTTGAAACATACCTCTTGGGCAATTCCACACCAAAGTGGACATGACACCAAAAAATTCAAATACATGTGATTTAAACAAATTTGGTATCAAATGAAAGCTAAAAGTCTATATTTTCAAGATTTGAAGTCGGAATTTAATTTTTTATACATTTCGGTACCAAAAACTAGGATTATGTAATAATCCTGTTTTAATCCTAAAAATGTGATTAATAGTGATATGAAAGTATTCTACCAATAGACACACAAAAATATGCACTAATGCCATCAGTTTCTGTCATGAGGAAGTATTGGTCTTGAAAAACCGACTAAAACTTGTTTTTAACATTTTGCGTAATTTGTTTCGCTTCAGTGACTTCTAATATTTCAGCCTTCGAAAATGTCCTTCCGTTACCGAAAAAGTACATATTTTTAATTTATTTTTAAAACTTGCAGTATGAATGCATTGAAAGTTATTGTGCAAAGCTAGTTTAGGTAGGCCTTCAATATGACAATATAACTGACACTGCTGTACTTCTCGTTTTTTAATTACAATTAATTAAATCACGTCCTTCCGTTACCAAATTGGTAACGGAAGGACGGTAACGGAAGGACAAATCGTATTTTTATCAAGTGTTACGACATTTGCGCTCATGTTTGAATAATGAAAATCACTGCAAATACATGCATGTATAATGAGCATTGAAAGGACATTCATGTGACCCACCTTCACAAAAGCGGGATAAGCAGGGCAAGGTGTTTATTACAATTTGAAGGCACAGGCATGTACAACATGTACAATGTACATGTACATATATGCCGATGTACCAGTACTTGTGCCATGTATGGAGTTGTTGCAGAAAATCAAATCATAAAGTTGCTGCCATCAGCATTCATGGACAATAGAGAAAGATACGAATTCTATGAAGCCATTCCAGAAGCAAATTAAGTCAAAAATGAGATGGCAGAAAGTACCGGTACTTTGGGGCACTTTCATTCAATTTACATGTGTAAGACATGTGAGGTGCAGTCTTTGACAAATTATGCCCAAGTTAACAACTTCAGTTTGGATGTTTATACATTAATTGTTACTACTCTAAATCATTGTAATTTGATTTCAAACATTGATTTTAGAGTTCAATTAAAAGCAACACCTAACTGAAGCCATCTATCTACCGGTAGATGTTTTGACCTTAAATGTACATGTAGGCTGGTCGCCCCCCCCCCCCCCCTTTAGGCAAACCTTTGAACCTACCGGTATTATTATTAAAAGTTGTTGGTGAACATGTAACCAATATACTCAAGAGTTCAAATATTGTGTATTTAAACTTTTAAGGATTGAGGTGATGGGTTTGAAGTCTATTTCTGTAGTAGTCCTGTGTTCGTGAATTATGTGTTTTGGGTTGTTTTCGTTTTTCTTTTGTTATCATTAATTAGCAGTCTTCTATCTTTATCTCAATAGTTTCTTGGGTATAATTATTTATGCCAGGTCTGCATATTGTTGATTTCACATTCAGTTACACATTTAAGCAATTTGTTTCACTTGTATAATTAGTGTAAATTCACATTTTGTTTATGCTATAATTGAGTAAACCTTTTGTCCTTCCGTTACCGTCCTTCCGTTACCAAATTATAATCTGCTTAAAACGTTGTAATTATATAACCGAAACACTTAAAGTCAAATGAAAGGTGGTATAGTATAGATAAAGCTTCAGGGATTCCATTTCCTACCTTTAAAATATAATTGCCCCATAAAATTCACAGAGTTTTTGCAAAACGCGAGTAAGTTGGAAAACCCTTGTCCGTTTTACCGTCCTTCCGTTACCGACCTCATTAATATTCATAATTCATAAACGAGAGGCATTCATGCCCCCCAAAAGTGTGGAAAATGAAAGTAGCATTATAGCAATACAATTGTGACATTTGTTTGCTGTAACTATGAACAGTGTCTGTGATACACACATTTGAAATTTTGTTTAATGAGTGAAAACGTCCTTCCGTTACCGTGGAATTGTCCTCTTGCAAAATAATGGAGTGTTCAGCTGGCGAGTAAGATGTAAACAACCCGTTTATGGAGATTGACGCGCGTGTGTCATGTTCTGCGCGATGTCGCGCAGAACGCACTTGGCGCGTTGCGTTTTGAATTTAGAACTATAAAATTCTGACTCCCTGGTAGTGTTGCGCATGCCTACGTGAGGATTGTGAACGTTCAACCAATGAAACGATAAGGCACTGGATTTTAGAGTCCACATTTTATTGTGACACTTGAAAAGTGTTTAAGACCAGCTAGCCATGTCTTTATCATCCGTTTAAGACCGGCCACGTGACGGGCTCTCGACCAATAGGAATGCGTAAACTGTCTTAGGTATTTATGAATATTGTATTAATTTGGTTTTCTTGTTGAACCGTGGGCTACACTGCCTACACGGCATCCAAGGCCTCTACAGTTTCCATCATACTGAGCCTCCATTACAGTACACGGCTCCCATTCCACGGCTTAAAGCTACCGACAACTCAGTCTTCATCAGTAAAACAACCTAACCAGCTCAGCAACTATCTTCATCATTCTAATGTTGAGAACAATCAGTAATTAAAGGAGAGTAAATCACCCAATCATAGACTCGTCACCAGTCTCCTGTCCTGCACTTTCTTTCAGACATCGTTTTTGCAGGGACTGTTGTGCTCACTAGTGTAGATGTACGGATGTACGTACTTACGTACGTACGTACGTACGTACCTATACGTACAACCACGGTGACATTTTGGTTCGCAGGCAAGGCATGCTGTAGTGTTACTGTTAGGAGGAACCTCGTCATCTTTTTAACGCAACGACATAATGAATTATTATCCTACCAGCATGACTAGTTTAATTACAGTACTAATTTTCCAAACTTTAGGCCTAAATATATTTCCGAACCAAACTATGCATGAATAGATGTTGTTTCTTTAATTGTATTTTTTTTTAGTACATGTATTTAAGAAATGGAAACCAAACAATTTGAATATAATAGGCCTAATTAATCAAGTTCTGAAAACGAATTTCCAAGTTCTCAAACTCAACAAAAAAATACTTGTCCCATTATGTATCATCGAACCTGAATTATCCCGGTTTGTATACATGTGCGTACATATAGGTACGAACAAGGGGGTAGGCGAAGTAGTAAATGGGTGAAGTGGTAAATGGGCGAATTAGTGGCAAATGGGCGAAGTGCATGGGCGTCGCCAGGATTTTTTCCAGGGGGGTAAAACAAATTTTTCCCCAAAATTTCTCAACTTTTTCAACATATTCTCAATTTACCATTTTCTGATTGTGGGCATGGGAACATTCGCCCCCCCCCCATTAAATTAACAGAAATATGGCTTCGCATCTGTTTTTCATTTTTTCTCTTTTTCTTTTGTTTTTCAGGAAGCACCCCCCTTGCCCCCCACCCCCCCGACGCCCGTGACAAAGTTGAAAGTGGTCAGTGGGTAGTAAATGGGCGAAGTGGCAATTGGGTGAAGTGGTTGTGGGCGAATTGGTTGTGGGCGAAGTGGACAATGGGCGAAGTGACCGACACCCCGACATTCATGACATTACGTCATAAGTGCGTCATTTTTATAGCTGCCATGGCTGCCTGGCAACATGGGCAATGGCTAGCCCTGGTGGACTCCCTTTCCTCCCTACGTTACGGTTAGTCGTATTGCAATGAAGACTTCGTCCAACCTGGGCTAGGGCAATGGCATGCCTGGACGATTACATAATTAACATGTGGCCTAGCCCCACTGGTTCGGCCGCGAATACCGCGAACACACGTCTAGTGCTAGTGCCATGGTGGAGCTACATATGTGGCCATAATTGTCGAAATTATACCATAACTTTACGACAAAAGATGAGAAGGGGTTTACCTTTACCTGCTGCTTTTGCGTCGAACAGTACGCTAGGCAAGGTGACCGTAAGGTCAGAGCCAAATTCTGCTAAATGCACATCAAATATCTGTCAGATTTATCAAAAATCTGCCAAATTCCCCAGAATTACTCGAAATACATTATAAACACTTAAAATCACATGCAGATTTGTAGTACTGCCTAATTAAGATTCAAATTACATAAACAAGCTAGTCACATAAAGATGTTGTGAAATTATTGGTAAATTTCGGGCAAAACGCGGATCCACAATTAATGACGATGTCCGTTTCCCAGTGAACCTCAGCACCTAGCAGCCAACCTGTCCCATTATGCAAGGGTTTGTTTGAAAGGATTGAAGCTTTTTTGTAAACAAATGTACATTTTTTTGTTCAACTTTGCTGTTTTTCTGGTAAATAGTTTTTTTTGCAGAATTCTGCCAAAAATCTGCCAAAAAATCCATTCTGTCAAATTTTCTGTCAAACTCGTTCTTTTTATTCAACAAAAATTCTGTCAAAGTTAGCCGAAAATCGGCTAAAACGGTCACCCTAACGCTAAGCGGGCATGCTGGGGATCCGGATTTGACTGGATTAGGTGCAACCTCGTCCCCAGTGCTTACTTTATTTCCAACCTCGTTTGCTCACTTTATTTCCAACCTCGTTTCCAAAAGTAAGAGCAGGTAGTGATGGGCGCGTACTGTTCGACACCCTGGGGACGAGGTTGGAATTGGTGTAAATTATGGTTCGGCTTCGCGCGCTCGTCCCACCGGCCACCCTGCAAACAGGACGCTGGGAAGGGCTGATGAATTCACGATCTGATTGGATACTACCTGCTCTCTCACCGTGGTACTATTGACCTATCGCAGTTTGCGAGTTAGCCACGCCCCTTAGACAACCCAATGGAGTTTTTGTACTCCAAGTTTTGTTTGTCTCAGATTCTACGCATTCCGCACCATTTGTATATCATGTAACTGGACAATATTACACAAGCTGCGTTGACACAATTCTAATGCAAATCTACCGCGATAGGTCGATTGGATTGTGCAAGATTTTTGAACGCGTATGCAAATGAGGTATAGTCTGGTGCCAGAGCGTTACATTTGCGTTTGTTTTTGTACGATTCGTTTACACACGTTTGCACATCAAAATTTCAACATGAAATTTCATAAAAATTAGACATCCGGAAAAGGCAGCACTTTCTGATTTAGTATAACGAGGGTGAGTATGTTTCTCAAGCAAAAAACCCTACAAACTAAGCCTAAATGTGAAAATCAAAATTTGACAAAGTTCAGCATGTTTTTGTACATGGTGGAAGTGTGGCCTATGTTTACGGAGGTAGTCCAGTAAATTGGCCACATTTATGGGGCTAAAGTCGGAAAGCCCCGTGAGGATTACCAGGTGGCAGCTGTCCAAAGAGACAGTTATTAATAGTAGAAACATTTATTTCAATGTTGCCATTTCCACACAATAAAATGTTACAATGCCGGGTCACAAAACTCAGAAGCTGCTAGGCGTCACCTCAAGGTGAGAGGACTCCTCCTTATGTATAGGAAGGGTGGCAGGAAAACTGAAAGCGCAGTAACTGGTAGTGCTTCCCCAACAGCAGAGAGAGGAGGATTTCAAGAGTCTCCACAGAAACATGGAGCAGTTTGGATATGGGAAGGTCCTGAAACTTGTCAAGAACAGGTTCTATTGGCCTAGTCTTTGTAATGAAGCAATGGAACACATGAGATGCCATCAGAGCAGTGTGCGAAATGGGAGGGAAGCGTCCTGCGAGATCCCACCTCCTCATGAGTCCCGGGATGTGGACCGGCAAAAATATCCTCAATTATGTATTGAAGTGATTTGTGAAGATAATGTATATATGCATAGACCTTCCTCAAAGGTTTTCATGGGATACACAAGATGGGACATAACAAGGACACACAAAACACTCGAACTTCAATACAATTTAGTAATTTTAAATTCTACATACACTTATTTATTCATGACAGTGGTGTGCTCGTTTTAACCATACAGAAATGAAGTTCATTTTTATTCCTTTTTTTTTAAGACAATTCCCAATGTAGAATTGTCATTATTTCAACCTAGACTTTTTGGTCATTTATAACCAGTGTTGTAGTCGAGTCCTCCTCATCCTCATCTGAGTCCGAGTCCTTGAGCAAAGGACTCGAGTCCGAGTCCGAGTCCTTGTCAATTTTTGATGTCCGAGTCCGAGTCCGAGTCCGAGTCCTTGAAAAAAGGACTCGAGTCAAATTATGTATCAAATTCAAGTCGCGGTTCACCAACACTATATTAACGTTTTCAAAATGTCACTATCAAATGTCAGGTGATAGAGAAGGGGTAATGGTTTTGGCTGTATGCACTATGCAATGCATGTTAGTAATATTGAACAAAAAGTCCAACACATCGGCAAGCAACTGAATAACTGATGAATCGATTTATTTGGTGGGCAATTGGCTAGGTTAGGTTGGAATGAATCAATTGATCATTGATCAATCGGCAAGTTATTTTTGCGAGCGGCAGAACTGCGGAATTCGGTTCCACAGCAAAACCAAATCAAGGTGAAAGACATAAAATAATTGAAATATAACACCTAAAAAAGACCCGATTTTGCCGGACTCGAGCCGGACTCGAAGCCGAGTCCTCGAGTCCTTGGGGTCCGAGTCCGAGTCCGAGTCCGAGTCCTTGAGCAAAGGACTCGAGTCCAAGTCCGAGTCCTTGAAAAAAGGACTCGAGTCCGGACTCGAGTCCGAGTCCGAGTCCTACAACACTGTTTATAACTGGAAAGCAAACCCACAATTCTTAGTTTGAAGTACATGTTCATGTAGCAACACACTTGTTCTAAAGTGTTTACATCAGCTGCTTCAGCCTAGGTTTATATTATGTGGCGTTGACATTCTCTACCTCCAAACTCTCATCAAACAAAACAATCTCTATTTCATCACTGTTTCTAAATATGTGGTTGATATATTAAATTTGTTTTGACATTTAATTCGATATTCTGCTGGTGTGTAGAAGAAAGGATGTTTTATTAAGATGAGAATTGCAAAACAAGAAAGATTTTGTACGCTGCACCTCCCCAGTAAGGATCAGGTTGGAAAACTTGCTCAGCTTTTTATATGCCCAAGGAAACCCCACTATTTAGGAATTCAAAGTCGCTGGAGTTTTTTCCAGCTAAATAAGGGTTTTCTCTCTTGAGTTATTATTCTGTTTTAATAATCAATTGAACCTGTATTAGAATAGCAAATTAGAATAGCAAGTTTGAATGGCCACTCCATATGAAGCTGTCAGCTGTGCTGTCAACAAATGCTCCAATAACCGCAATGTTCACATACCTTGAATACACAGAGCATGCAGGTGCACAACAGAAATCGTTCCCCATAATCATCTATAGACATACATGCCTTTTTATGCTTGAAAAGGTATTTGTTTTTTTTTGAATAATAACAAATACACGTTAGTGCATATTTTACATAAGAAACAGATAAACAAGCAAGAAATAATGGAAAGAACAAAGAGAAATAAGTGTAAAGAATCTGCCCATCAGCTTCACAAAATCACATTCTGCCATCTTGGTTTGAACCAGTTATCTTGACCAAAAATCCCCCCCCCCCAAAAAAATCAACCGAAACCCTATTGAAAGTGGTCCCTATCGTAGAATCTGCTGCATAAAGTGCTGCACAACTCGAAAGAAGGCCTGCTCTGGGGCCTGAGAGAACAAGGTGTGGCTAGAGGACTTGGAGAGGATGGATGTTGAGGGGGTGCGTAGGAGGCTAGTGGAGGAGGTTGAAGGACTGGCAGAGCTGGGGGAGGAGGGCCCACCCCCTCGACGGAAATACCGTTGCAGACTCTGCAGGAAAGTGGCCTGAAATAGAAGTGCAAATGACAACAATGAAGATTATAGCAGGAACGACCGAGTAACAAAACGTATGGACAATAATGCTGAGGGAAGAGGAGGGGTGGTTATTCAAAACAAATGAGATTTCATTCATTGGAGTCAAGACTGAAACATTATTTTCAGGTCAGATTTTGTTTGGTATATGAGGAACAAAATCAAGTCTTTTTCTGAAATGATGGTGATTTTTGTCTGTTTTGTGTCGCAAGTTTTTGTTCATGCATGGAGGTAAGAAAAACCCCATAGGTCACTGTATTAAAAGGTATTCATCAATGTTTATCGGTAAATAATCAGTAATGGACAGATTAATTTTGTGGCATTTCCATTAACAGAGAGAAAACCTGGGAATAGAGTATGCAAATCACGTGCAATTTTCAGTTACTAGTCAATAACATGTACTTGTTTCCTATGTCAGCTTAAGCTCTTAATCCTCCTCCCCCCCCTAAAAAGCCAACCCACAGAGCTCACAAAAAGAAAACCGAAGATGTATCACCCACCACCCCAAACTTTCTATTTACTGCTACTGACCCCATCATGGGATCTGCAAATCTTAACAGGGATATTTAATTTTTTTCTAAATTCTTAGATATGCGGAGAGACCAAAGCAGGTTCATTAGTTACACTCTGATGTGATTTTTTTTTTATTTTGAATATGAAATGAAATAGAAATATAACTTCTTGGAAAAATTGAGTAACATGATTGAGTAACAGTTCATCTGATACTCGCAATCTTCCATCTGAAACTCACAAGTTCTGTGCCTAGTTCCCGTTTGACTATCTGTCTATCTCGGACTGGTAGTGTAGGATCTTTAAGGCACCGCAACCCCTGCACCATTAGCAGCTCAACAGAGGTCTCCAGTATGAACATTATCATGGGTCTGCAACAACAAGTTTTATTATAATAAGTACTATAGGAAATTCAACATACTGTTTGCCAATAAGCACTTGCCTCAGAAATGTCATTTTCTAACTTCCTCTTCAACATTTCATCCACATTTATACAGTTATAATTATTTTTCTCAACATCAGAATAGTATGTAAAATGTGTTGTTAATTACAGCTACAGGAACTGTCTAATAGAAAATGTTATCTCAAAACTTGTATTCGAGGAGAAAACTGAGTGGCCGCACCCCCGCTCAGAGAAGCGAATGATATCTTGGGGTTAATTAGGACTTTTGCTGTATTCTTTTGTCTGTGTAATATGACTGACTTCCACTGACCTGTCCATGTATCTTTGCTGTGCAGGCATAGATGACCCAGAAACAGGCAGAATGGTGGGTGCTGTCTCATCAGGTGACAGGCTGGTCTTGCTACAATCCAACTGATAAATAACCCCACAAAAACAAAACAAAACAAAACAATGACGTAATTGGTATCAGGCAATCCTGGAAAGTGGAAAGTTATGCACAGAGAATATAATTATGCGCAACAAAATGAGTTGTGATCAGTTATGACAGTTGCCTGACAGAATATGCATTTGTTGTATTCATTTAAAAGTTGTCCACATGCTGTTGATGTGTACTGGCACCATAAACAAACCTGGAAGTACATGGTCATAGCAATCACAAGGCATCCAATCTTATCACCTGACAATCCATAGAACTGAGGCTGTGTATACATGCAAAAGTTTTCCGCAAGTCAGATTGGATGACTGAAAACCTGCAACGACAGAGGCCGGTATATATCGGCCAGCGAGTCACAGCCAGAGACCAAGGCTGGAAATATGACTGTGCAGCCCCAGGGTGATGGCTTGGACCCGCCTGGCATTGCGGTCCAGTGAGACAACAAGCACATGCATTATGTCATCTAATGCATTGTTCATTTACTCCAGTGATGTCACTTGAACCACCTCTAGAAATGTATAAATGTTCTTCATTGTTTACGATGGTATTCTGTAGGTACAAAGAGCCTTCAAGATTACTAGTCAATCTCAGTGTCATTACCTTACTCAGTAGTTGGACACACATATTGATGCAGGATATAAGCAATCCAAATGATGGTTCAATGTCAGTCTCTAGAGTTGGTGTGCTAAACCCAAGGCCTAGCAACATCTGGTACTCCAAAATATCAACACTCTGTACAGTAACAAATAAAACCCATAGAAATATTTAAAGATGACTAAAGAAAGTTAAGTGTGTAAAAGGGCAAGCACTGATAACACATGAATGCAGAGGGTTGTTTGCATAATTTTGCAGAACTTCTGTATGACATCTACGTCAATAGTTCAAATGAATTAAATGTTTGGAGAGGTTTAAAGTGAAGTCCCAAAAAAGTAACATGAAGGCAAAATGTACTACTGGTTAACCTTTTATTTTGTTATAAACATAAGTAAAAACAGTGTTGCTAGAATGCAAGGGTCTCCCAACATTTATTAATACATACAGTTTTCTGTAATGATTCAATATCAGGGAGAAAGTCTTTTCTCAAGAAGGCAAGGATGAGGTGTGACACTCCGATAAACCCAACGTATATCACTGAATAGAACTTCAGATACTGCACTGAGCATTTGTTTCATTCATAATGCTTGTTTTTGAATGAATTACATTTTGCCTTCGTGTTGCTTTTACAGACTTCATTTGAAACCTCTCCCAATATTTTATTTATTTGAACTACTGACGTCGATGTCATACGGAGGTTCAACAAAGAGGTTAGTCTCAGCTTCAAAAGGATGCCAAACACCTCCCTTTATTCTTGTATCATTTTTCAAGGGGGGGGGACTGATCAGTGATGAGCATTTTAGTAAGACTTTATTTTTATACTTTCAAATCACAACAATAACATAAATATATCAAATTAAAACTGGATGTATGAAGACAAAATACGATGAAGAAAATAATAATTTAAAAAATAAATAAATAACAGGATTTAACAACAGCTATCAAGTAATTTGTGAACGATTCAATAGTTTTACACAAATTAGTGTTTGATCACCTTAAGTGTGTTCCCAGATTATATCACATTACATGAACAAAACGCTAGCTTACTGGGTTCAGCAGAATGGTCAGCAGATCTGGGCTGAAGTGTCTCAAGGCAGCCAAGCCATGGCCCAATATCACCAATAATCTGAAGTAAGATTGAAGCTAAAACTAGTTAAAAAACACATGATCAATGACATGATTTATCGTTTTCTGAGTTGGATAAAGAATGGGGTGCAATGTCCTTGTGGCTTGAACTATCAAACTTAAGATCTGTGGGTAAATCTGCTTATTGCTTTTCACTCTATTGGGTTGCAGCTGTCAATTTCATATCAAGATTATTGTTGAAAGTTGAAAGGGCAGGATTGTCATTGAAAACTCTGCACCACAGTTTAAAATTGACTTTTCTTGAAAAAAACTCCCATCTCTCTGCTCTGCTCTACTTTTCTCCTGGAGTTTTCCTCAATTCCTTCCAATTTGAAAATTCATAGCAACCATGATTTTAGAAGGAATGTCATCCATGCAAGACATGCAGTTCATCATTTAGTGACCATTACTTTTTTTGAGCTGAGGCTGCTATAGCGTGACTTTAACATGTTAAAACACGAAATGAAAAACACTATGAAGGGATTTCCCAATTTCACCCAAAAGAAAAATGTCAAGGATCAAGGAAAATACCCAAGTGACAACCTGACTGCTATAATAAGCAATGTACAATCAAACCAACAAGTACAGAATAGGCAATGGAACTTTGATTGGAAATGCTAAAGATAGTGGATAAACTTGACTGAGTTTAAGGAAATTATTCTCTTTTTTGATCTCAATAGTAAATACACTATTATTATGCCACAGAACATCCCATGCCTGCTCAACTGCCTTTTTCAACGTCACTCAATGCCTTCCACAATAGCCACACACTTGCCCAAAACCCAACATACCTGGCCTGAATGTGCTGCACCTCTAGGCTATATTTATTCTCTGCCAGATCTGTCGTTGATGTCTGCTGTCGTAGCCTTATTGGGGTGCCGTTCATTGTCAGCACCATACGCTCTTGCTTATTCATGTTTGTATGTTTGGTACTCTTCTGCCAAAATAAGACACAATTCCTAAAGTTATGTGTCTGTTTGTGTGTGGTGTACTAACCAAAACAAAAATGTTCAAATTGAATTGATAGGCCTGTTTACATCCAAACTCACCCCTGTCAGATACTATAGAAGCTTGTTACCTCACAACTCACCTGTCAGATACTACACCAGCCTGTTACCCCACAACTCATTTGTCATATACTACACCAGCCTGTTAACTTACAACTCACCTGTCAGATACTACACCAGCCAATTACCTCACAACTCACCTGGCAGATACTACACCAGCCAATTACCTCACAACTCACCAGTCAGATACTACATCAGCCTATTACCTCACAACTCACCTGGCAGATACTACACCAGCCTGCTACCCCACAAGTCACCTGTCAGATACTACACTAGCTTATTACCTCACAACTCACCCCTGTCAGATACTACATCAGCCTGTTACCTCACAACTCACCCCTGTCAGATACTACAGCAGCTTATTACCTCACAACTCACCCCTGTCAGATACTATAGCAGCTTATTACCTCACAACTCACCCCTGTCAGATACTACACCAGCCTGTTACCTCACAACTCACCAGCCTGCCACCTTGCAACTCACCTGTCAGATACTACACCAGCCTGTTACCTCACAACTCACCCCTGTCAGATACTACAGCAGCTTATTACCTCACAACTCACCTCTGTCAGATACAACACCAGCCTGTTACCCCACAACTCACCTCTGTCAGATACAACACCAGCCTGTTACCTCACAACTCACCCCTGTCAGATACTACACCAGCCTGTTACCTCACAACTCACCCCTGTCAGATACTACAGCAGCTTATTACCTCACAACTCACCTCTGTCAGATATTACACCAGCCTGTTACCTCACAACTCACCCCTGTCAGGTATTACACCAGCCTGCTACCCCACAACTCACCTCTGTCAGATAATACACCAGCCTGTTTCCCCAAAACTCACCTCTGTCAGATATTACACCAGCCTGTTACCCCACAACTCACCTCTGCCAGATATTACACCAGCCTGTTACCCCATAACTCACCTCTGTCAGATACTGCAGCAGCCTGTTACCCCACAACTCACCCCTGTCAGATACTACACCAGCCTGTTACCTCACAACTCACCTCTGTCAGATAATACACCAGCCTGCTACCCCACAACTCACCTCTGTCAGATATTACACCAGCCTGTTACCCCACAACTCACCTCTGTCAGATAATACACCAGCCTGCTACCCCACAACTCACCTCTGTCAGATAATACACCAGCCTGTTTCCCCACAACTCACCTCTGTCAGATATTATACCAGCCTGTTATCCCACAACTCACCTCTGCCAGATATTACACCAGCCTGTTACCCCATAACTCACCTCTGTCAGATACTGCAGCAGCCTGTTACCCCACAACTCACCCCTGTCAGATACTACACCAGCCTGTTACCTCACAACTCACCTCTGTCAGATAATACACCAGCCTGCTACCCCACAACTCACCCCTGTCAGATACTACACCAGCCTGTTACCCCACAACTCACCTCTGTCAGATAATACACCAGCCTGCTACCCCACAACTCACCTCTGTCAGATATTACACCAGCCTGTTACCCCACAACTCACCTCTGTCAGATAATACACCAGCCTGCTACCCCACAACTCACCTCTGTCAGATAATACACCAGCCTGTTTCCCCACAACTCACCTCTGTCAGATATTATACCAGCCTGTTATCCCACAACTCACCTCTGCCAGATATTACACCAGCCTGTTACCCCATAACTCACCTCTGTCAGATAATACACCAGCCTGCTACCCCACAACTCACCCCTGTCAGATACTACACCAGCCTGTTACCTCACAACTCACCTCTGTCAGATAATACACCAGCCTGCTACCCCACAACTCACCCCTGTCAGATACTACACCAGCCTGTTACCCCACAACTCACCTCTGTCAGATATTACACCAGCCTGTTACCCCACAACTCACCTCTGTCAGATATTACACCAGCCTGTTACCCCACAACTCACCTCTGTCAGGTATTACACCAGCCTGCTACCCCACAACTCACCTCTGTCAGATATTACACCAGCCTGTTTCCCCACAACTCACCTCTGTCAGATATTACACCAGCCTGTTACCCCACAACTCACCTCTGCCAGATATTACACCAGCCTGTTACCCCATAACTCACCTCTGTCAGATACTGCAGCAGCCTGTTACCCCACAACTCACCCCTGTCAGATACTACACCAGCCTGTTACCTCACAACTCACCTCTGTCAGATATTACACCAGCCTGTTACCCCACAACTCACCTCTGTCAGATATTACACCAGCCTGTTACCCCACAACTCACCTCTGTCAGATATTACACCAGCCTGTTACCCCATAACTCACCTCTGTCAGATACTGCAGCAGCTTTGGCCTGATCAGCAATGCCACACAGCAGTGACACAGCGATGTCACACACAGCAACAGTCCTTGGACCTCTCCTGTCCTCATGCGACTGCCCAGTTCCTTAGCAAAGTGTGAGAGTTGGTAGATGAAGGCACTGGTTGTCTCTGCTTCCATCAGGCAGGCTTGGCTCTGGTTGTACCTCACAGCATCAAGGCACTGTACAAACAAAAGGGAAATAAACATTTCTGTACAGAGTGCCAATTCTTGTACATATTCTTAACATATTTCTTCTGGTTTCTAACTAGCTCATCATGAAAAAACACATTGACAAATTGGACGACTAGCCAAGATAGGGTTGCTAGCTCAGTTGGTAGAGTTCTGGTAGTTTGTTTTGGAGGTTTGCAGGTTTAAATCCTGTTCCACTCAATTTCAATGTGCAAAATAAATTCATGAAAAGGGAACTTAGTCAAATTCCCTTTTTGTCTCATATCACAATTTCTTGGTTGAGTAAAAAAAATTGAATGTAGCCGGATTTAATGGTGGCATGTGCAGAGGCTTCATATTTTAATCCTGCTATGTGCCATTTGTTTGTTCAAATTTATATTGATTAAAAGTGAGTGAATGAAATGAGTCTTTAATGGTTATTATTTTACATGAATTTTTCTCTTAAAGAAATAAGGAGGAAAAACAACAAAGAAGATTAATTCCTTTCTAGACCATTATGCAAAGAGGGAAGTCTCCATTATAATATATGCATAGACATACTGAGAACAGTGGAGAGCTACTTTAACGAACATCAAGGGATCCACAAACAAATGTTCATAAGAACGTTTGTTTGATATAGTGATTTTGAGCCACTGGTACTTACAATGGCGACTGTCTGTTAAAATACCACCTAAAATTGGGCCCTACTTGAAGCGTGCCCTATTTCGACTGGATTTAATATGTGTTTATTTTTCCCACTCCCCCCCCCCCTGTTAGCCGTTTCGATGTGCAAATCAAACCACCCAGGGTTACATCGTGTTTGAAAGTTGAAGAGTGATAGATGGCTATTATTTCCCAAAGGAATTAAAGGGAAAGTCAACCGTTGCTAAAGTTCCGTGATGACTCCTCATGCGGCCATGAGATGTGAGAAATGACAGTTCACTATTGGTTAAAAGGGGGTACTGGCGGTTCAAAATCGCTATACCATTGGATCGCTATTGCAAGCACTTTCTGTAGATCCCACGATGTTCCTTACAGTGGTGGTCCATTGTACATGTCATGCTTTATTTATGAATACTGTGGTAAACTGTGTACAGTAAAATTATGACATCACAGTCAAGAAGAGAGGAGCCTAGAAAAGGAAGAGAAATGGCTGGGATAAAGTTATGTTTTCTTATTTTTTTTTGTTTTTACACTTTAACCTTTAGTTTTCAAAACCTAAGCTTTGGAGGAAACAAAACAACTACGGCTCAGGAATAAGCTTGAGACGCTTTCAGGAATTGGACTCACTCTCGGCTATATTGCATTCACCAACACAACATGTGTACGTGTTCATCTTTTCAAACCGTGGACGAAAAATACCAGAGAACAAAAGAGAACTATATCGTCCACGATTCCCAGCATACGTCTGCGATTGGGGTTGTATACAAAACCTATGGGAGTCTTCCTAAAAAGAGTACAAACAAAAGAGGAACAATAGGACGTCCACGATCGACGGTAAACACACCTTTGGGTATACGTGTGCACGTGCAAAAGATGTGCACGTGCAAAAGATGTGCAAGTTGTAAGGTGTAATATGAATATTCATGTTCTCCTGTATCTTAACCAATCAGACTGCTCCGTCAAAATCTGGTAGCAATTGCTATATGAGGTGTACAAAGCCGAGAACAAGTTGTTCAAGTCAATAATTGGAATCGACATACACACTTATTGGGGAATTGGGAATCAAGAATGCACTAACCGTCCCCAACATGTATACCCAGGGACAGTGTGCGGTAGTTGTCAATATTGCAGCAGGGTGCGTGACGGGCAAACAAAACTTGGCCTAATACTGATTGATTTCAAGTCTTCAACAATGCATAAATTGGCTTAAATGAATAAGTCTGTAGTACATTGACCTTGATTAATTTATGGTTGCCTAGAAATTAAGATAATGTTATGCTGGATCAATGACTATAGCTTTTATAATGATGGAAGGTACTATACAGAGGTGTACAACTGACCTGCATCATGCGTTCCCGATGCACTCCAAAGAAGTCCAGGGCATCTGGTAGGAAACTGTGCTGTAAGGTTCCAAGCATCACCGTTACCACGGAGATAGAATGGCGATAAATGGACAGCCAGGTTAACGTATCTGTTTTCTTGGACTGTACACATAAAAAAGGAAAGTAGGATTTTCGGTGTCTGGTTCTTTTAAATTACTTGTGCACATATCAACTTAACCACAAAAGAGTGTTGTGGCATTAACACCTAGCTTTGTTTCATTTTCTGTTGTCAAAACTAAAAACTATGTTCCTTTTAACTTGAATAAAAAATAACAGAAATTCAATGGTCTAATCTATTATATGATCAATTTTGCATGGTGAAGGTGACAATGACAGACATGTGGTTGCGAAGGCCTTAGCGTCGCTGTTGTTAGAGAAAGTTAATCCAATTACGTACTTGGTCGCTACGTACAAAATTTCTCCTGTTTGGAAGACTGTATCTTCTTGGAACTATCAGGGTTTGTTTCCCTTATAATGATCAAATTACTCTTTGTTGAAATTGGAAAAATAGGCCTGGTTACGTGTATTGTTTTAAAGATGTAGCACTGGAGTTTGCAATATTAGTCAATCTTTTCAAGCCTCACAAATATCAATAAGGTTCCTATCCATTATGGTATGCAGTAAAAATTTGCAGTATCGCCTCCTTCACAAGTTATCAATTAATAAATATCACCCTTTTTGCCGGCTTCCATTGGTCGATACCGAGACCCATGCGAAATCATGCTGAGTCACACTATTAATACGCTTATATGCGCTTCATCTATGTTGCCCCAAAAGCAGCCAACCTGAAAACCATGCACACGAGTTTGGTCAGGAAAAAATCCTCATCAAAATTTTCTTTGGAGATACATGTAGTTAAAGGTGCAACACAAGCATTGGCAACAACAAATTAAAAAATGAAGTTAGGAATATACTTAGATGATATTAGTGTTCATCTACTCGTGAAATAAAAACTTGTGGGATTCCTAGAAATAGAGATAAATACATAGATTTTGGTACATTTTCGAACGCTTTCTTCACGACTTTAAGGTCAGCTTTACCAATAACCAGTATTGACGTTTTAGCATCAACGACGGTGGTTTTTCACTGATCATACTGAGCATATTTTTTGAGAAACACAAAAAGCCATGTTTTTTTGGGGGTGCATGAATTTCACTGCTCTGGTCGGGAGCCCAATGAGGTTTAATCATAATTTCAAGTGCAAAAGGTTTAAAGCGTGGGATATGTAGGAGTGACTACGACAACAGTAAAATAGAATTTCTTAAGTTTGGCCAGTGGTGCGTTGGGGGGGGGGGGGGGGGAGTCCCTTCCAGTCCCCCAAAAATTCGATTTAATCATAATCTTGAGTGCAAACCAATTTTTTTTCATGGATCGAAAGTTTATCATGTACAGAATTGTATTTGCATACTTAAGAACAGTATAAGTAAAATCATCATCGCTGGGGATCAGTGGCGTAAATCTGTGCTGGGGAGTGGGAGAGGATGGGGGATGACCAAAATCTAAGAATTGCCCGGCCGTGCAAATTCAAAAAGCGCTTCAGGATATCTTGTATATCAACAAGTATACTCGCATTTAAAAGCTTTTGTACTTTGTTTCTCCACTTTCCAGTGCCAACACATTTGGGTTGTTGGGATGTTTTAAAAATACCTCTCAATCCACATTTTTTTCCTCATCATGAAAAAGTGGGGGGGGGGGGGGGGGGAGATGATTCAATAGACCACTCCCCCCCCCCCCAAAAAAAAGTGGGGGATATCGTAGAAGCCATCTTCCTCTGCCCGTCCATCGCTGGCGACTGGATGTTGAACGATCGTTTGCTCTGTTGCTCTTCCCCACATCCTCGCCACAAAAGCAGCTCGTTTTGCATGGCCTCACGCAGCCCAGCTTGACAAGGTGGAAGGCTGCAACCATCGATGCTTTGTGGCTTATGTAATGGATGTGCCGCCCTTGCTTTCGGCGTGAATGCTTTCTCGAACATGTAAAGTACTCATTTCTCGGTTGTCGTCATCATCGCTGGGGACTAATCAACTAAACTTCCTACTTCAAAGCAGCCCATCAGCCAGTGTTAATGATATCATCACAATAAAGTTCTCAATATTGATTATTGTCAACTTTAATGCAAACCTTGTCTGAACTGAAAACTACTACAAAGTTAAGATGCTATAATTATAAACTCTGGTGATCTCATATTCCCCATTACGTAGGTATTACATCCATTCGTGATTGAGGAGGTAATTAGTTGCACTCACTTTCATGATTGTTTGTGATATTGAAACATTTTGTAGGTGGTGTGTTTTGTTCCTGTGTGGGGTAATCATCATTCTAATTATTTATAAAACATGTAAATTACATAAGGTTCTTTTTGATCAGACGTTGCACTATTATCTTGGTCTTAATCATGTAATCAGAGAGGTCCATAATAAGCGGTTGATCCGCACGTGAATGCAAGTTAAACTTATATTGTTGGGCAATTCCACACCAAAGTGGACATGACACCAAAAAATTCAAATACATGTGACTTACACAAATTTGGCATCAAATGAAAGCTAAAAGTCTATATTTTCAAGATTTGAAGTCGGAATTTTATTGTTTATACATTTTGGTACCAAAAAATAGGATTATGTAATAATCCTGTTTTAATCCTAAAAATGTGATTAATAGTGATATGAAAGTATTCTACCAATACACACACAAAAATATGTACTAATGCCATCAGTTTCTGTCATGAGAAAGTATTGGTCTTGAAAAACCGACTAAAACTTGTTTTTAACATTTTGCGTAATTTGTTTCGCTTCAGTGACTTCTAATATTTCAGCCTTCGAAAATGTCCTTCCGTTACCGAAAAAATACATATTTTTAATTTATTTTTAAAACTTGCAGTATGAATGCATTGAAAGTTATTGTGCAAAGCAAGTTTAGGTAGGCCTTCAATATGACATTATAACTGACACTGCTGTACTTCTTGTTTTTTAATTACAATTAACCAAATTGGTAACGGAAGGACGGTAACGGAAGGACAAATCGTATTTTTATCAAATGTTACGACATTTGCGCTCATGTTTGAAAAATGAAAATCACTGCAAATACATGCATGTATAATGAGCATTGAAAGGACATTCATGTGACCCACCTTCACAAAAGCGGGATAAGCAGGGCAAGGTGTTTATTACAAAGGATGGCACAGGCATGTACAACATGTACAATGTACATGTACATATATGCCAATGTACCAGTACTTGTACATGTAAGGAGTTGTTGCAGAAAATCAAATCATAAAGTTGCTGCCATCAGCATTCATGGACAGTATAGAAAGATACAAATTCTGTGAAGCCATTCCAGAAGCAAATTAAGTCAAAAATGAGATGGCAGAAAGTACCGGTACTTTGGGGCACTTTCATTCAATTTACATGTGTAAGACATGTGAGGTACAATCTTTGACATATTATGCCCAAGTTAACAATTTCAGTTTGGATGTTTATAAATTAATTGTTACTACTCTAAATCATTGTAATTTGATTTCAAACATTGATTTTAGAGTTCAATTAAAAGCAACACCTAACTGAAGCCATCAGTTCTACCGGTAGATGTTTTTACCTTTAATGTACATGTAGGCTGGTCGCCCCCCCCCCCTTTAGGTAAACCACTGAACCTACCGGTATTATTATTAGAAGTTGTTGGTGAACATGTAACCAATATACTCAAGTGCTCAAATACTGTGTATTTAAACTTTTAAGGATTGAGGTGATGGGTTTGAGGTCCATTTCTGTAGTTGTCTTGTGTTCGTGAATTATATGTTTTGGGTTGTTTTCGTTTTTCTTTTGTTATCATTAATTAGCAGGCTTCTATCTTTATCTCAATAATTTCTTGGGTATAATTATTTATGCCAGGTCTGCATATTGTTGATTTCACATTCAGTTACACATTTCAGCAATTTGTTTCACTTGTATAATTAGTGTAAATTCACATTTTGTTCATGCTATAATTGAGTAAACCTTTTGTCCTAAATTATAATCTGCTTAAAACGTTGTAATTATATTACCGAAACACTTAAAGTCAAATGAAAGGCGGTATAGTATAGATAAAGCTTCAGGGATTCCATTTCCTACCTTTAAAATATAATTGCCCCATAAAATTCACAGAGTTTACGCAAAACGCGAGTAAGTTGGAAAACCCTTGTCCGTTTTACCGTCCTTCCCTCATTAATATTCATAATTCATAAATGGGAGGCATTCATGCCCCCCAAAAGTGTGGAAAATGAAAGTAGCATTATAGCAATACAATTGTGAAATTTGTTTGCTGTAACTATTAACAGTGTCTGTGATACACACATTTGAAATTTTGTTTAATGAGTGAAAACGTCCTTCCGTTACCGTGGAATTGCCCTGTTCTTAATGGTGCTTATTTATTTATTTATTTATTCCATTTCTTTACCCAGGGTATGCCCAAACAGTTTAAAACTGGTTTCCATTGGGGCCCTGCATTCAATAAATAATGACTACAAACATGTATGTACAATACATTACAAATACAATAAAATTCAATACAGTGAGATAAAACATTATTTGCATAGGTGTTAAGTAAATATTATAAATACAATATATTTTAAAACTATCATAACTACATGTACAGTGTGAATGCTTTACTATAAAGTTGATTCAGTGAACACGAAAAATTTGGATCTATCTGGTAACATAAAAAAAAAAAAAATATTGCTGTAACTATATTTGCTGATTACGGGAGGGGCGAAAACCCCCCTTTTGAAAGAAAACACGTGGAATTTCCCATCTAGCTCCTTATTATCTTCTTATTATCATGGCAACCAAGTTTGTTAATTCCGTAGATCAGCACATATCTAGATTTGTATAATCAGAGAAGACAGCGGCAAATACACAAATAATTATTTGCAGAAATATTATTACTGACTGAACATTTTACGTAGTTCAGATTTGAATGAGGCTAGTGAAGTCATGGTTCTCAACTGCACATGTAAATGATTCCAGATGATTGTACCAGTTACAGCAAAGCTTGAGGCATAACATTGGGGGTTTTTTTGCAAAAGGAATCCTCAATGCCATATCAGTGGATTGTCTCGTTTCACGAATCTGAATAAGTGGTGTAAACATATTTGTCATATACAAAGGAGTAATTTTGTTTATACAAACAAGAATAGCCTTTTTATACTCTACTCTTTTAGCAAATGACATCCAATTAAGACTAGCAAACATATCGGCTGAAGGAGCTAAGAATGCACACTTCAGGATTATCCGCGCGGCTCTTTTCAAACATTTATTAAGAATATTGTCGTGTGATGTGTACCTTCCTCCCCATACAGTACAACAATAATCTAAAGATGACAAAACTAAGCTAACAAAAAGAGAGTGCAGACAGCTTTGGGGAACATAGTCACGGATTCTATTTAGCATACCTAGTTAAGAGGAAACTGTTTTCTTCAAGTATTCTACGTGTGGGCCCCAACTTAAAGTGTCATCAATAATAACACCTAGACACTTACAAGAGTGCACCTTTACAACTGGACTACCAGCAATACTGACATTAAGGTCAGTACTGCAGACTTTTATTTTAGTTCCAATAAGCATGGATTTGATTTTGCTGGTGTTTATTGTAAGTTTGTTTCTGACACACCAGTCGTAAATTCTCGCTAGGGCTGTATTCAAGTTGTTTTCTACTTCAACACTGGTAGAACTACACGTTAATGTGGAGTCGTCGGCATACATGAACAAATTACACTCGCTAGGGTATACAAAGCCGTAGGTCACTTGTATAAATAATAAATAACAGTGGACCTAAAATTGATCCCTGTGGTACGCCGGTGTTAAGTGGTAGGGCTTTAGATATGTTGCCCTCAATGTTCACAGATTGACTATATAGACCCCTGCTGATGTTTGATCCTTTCTTAAGTAGGGATGCCACCACTTGAAACTTTTTTAAGTGACAAATTTTGCTCAAGCGCAGTGTAATGTACTAAATGACGCTTGTTTTATCCTCTGCACTCGTAACTATGATTAAACATGTAATTAGCGCTAATTAAAGACCTTCTTAATTGGATTTTGCACTATATATCCTGTTCCTAAGCATGTAATCAGTGATCGGTCTATGATAAATTGTTGATTTACACAAAAGAGTGCAAGTTGCACTCAACGTTATGGTTATTGGTGTTTATTGACCCCTGGTGACCTTTGACCCTTTCTTAAGTAGGGATGACACCACTTGAAACTTTCTTAAGTGGCGGACTTTGCTCCTCCATCAAGGTGTTAGGAACACATTGACACTTGTTTTATTGTTGCACTCGTAATTATGATTAAAATGTGTAATGAGCGCTAATTAGCTGGCCTCTTAATTGGACTTAGCACCAATCATACTGTTCTTAAGTATGCAAATACAACTTATTCCACAAAAACTTTCAATCCATGAAATAATTTGGTTTACACTCAAGATTATGATTAAATCAAATTTTTGGGGGACTATGAGGGGCTCCCCCCCCCCCCCCCCCACCCCCACGCACCGCTTGTGTTACACCTTGAACTATCTCCAAGGAAAATTTCGACGAAGCGCATATAAGCATATTCATTAGCGTGATTCGGCGTGACTTCGCATGGGTCTTGGTATTGACCAATGGAAGCCTCAAAAAGGGTAATATTTATTCATTAATAACTCGTGAAGCAGGTGATACTGCAAATTTTTACTGCACACAAAATAGGATAGGTACCTCACTAATTTCGTGAGGCTTGAAAAGATTGACAAATATTGCAAACACCAGTGTTACAACTTTAAAAAAATGCACATAACCAAGCCTTTTTTCCAATTTCAATCAGTTCAGGTCAACGGCTACCTAGGCTTCCTGAAGCCATATTTCAGTTATTCTATGTCATGCTATTTTTTGAAATTCATCTTCTGACATTGCCTTCCCACAAAAAAAATTGTAAAAAAAGTGTCGGTGAAAAAACCAAACAAATAAACAAACAAACAAACAAACGGACAGACCCCTTCTCTTTTGGGGACCTTGAAGGCAAAATAACAAATTGATAGACTATCAGACTAATAAAATCGAAATATCATGAGATATTGTCATATCAAACAGGCTTGTCTAGAATGGTTACATATCTGTTTATATTCCAAAACACTCGGACAGAGATATGTTTGTCCAAAAAAAATGTGAAGTATAGGATGTATTTTCCATGAAATATCTACTTTCGTTATTCAAAAATATACAAATGTGTACAAAGACATACCACAGAAACAAGTTTGACTCAACAAAATGAAATTTGGATCAACCTCCTGCAATTGGCTGCGATGAAACTGAATGAACTGATACCCTTTTGAATTTGAATGAACTCATTTGTCAAAGAATGCACAACCAATGAAACTGAATGACTCATGTTGGTGACTGAATGCTGATAGGCAGCAATCCATGACATCTTTCCATACTTCTGTAATGAGAGTTTCCTACCTTTGCCATATTGTTACCCGTCAGCATGGCTTCTCCATTCTGTTGATGTAGCTGTAGTAGCGGCAGGCAGATCTGCTGTATCAGTCCACTAGTCTGCATAGATTCTGCCGCCTGTTAGGTACAACATGGTTTACAATCAATACAATATACATGTAAACACATTTTTGACAAATGTTTTGATAAACAGTGTGTAAAGTGACTAAACTCTTAACCCAATTTTCAACCTAGTCAAGTCTGCCTGGTACGTTGTTTTTTTCCCATTGAGCACTGAAACTTAACATTTACAAATCAGCTTAACCACGACTCATGGTGGCAAAAATACAGAAGGTTCAGCAGCCAAATGTCATGAAGCCATCATTTATGGAGGCAGTTAAAGTACATATGAAACCAAGTTTAGAGACTAGGTTTTATTTTAAAAAATCAGCAGTAACTGTACCTATTCCACACACGATTGGATATAATGTGTTTACTTTTTACATCAGGAAAAAGCACATTTAAGATTCATTTTCAAACATTTCATTTCATTTCAAGCACCATCATCTCATTAACGTGATGAAATTTGCATTTCCAAATTGTGGAATCACTGGTTTCAGTCACTAGGTAGTGCAGTGCATGCTCCTGCCTATAGTGCAGAATGATGCATGTAAGCATTGTACAGAAATGCACTGATGTTGCCCTGCTGCAGTTAGCTGCCACCCTGAACAATTGACCAGCTATGTGAGTAGGTTGACTGGACTGATCTCTTGAATAGGAGCATAATCTTATAACAGAGAATTGTTGTCGCACTGAAGAAGGCTTGCTAGTGTTGAACTCACAGAGAGATATTACCTAGGTTATCATAAATATTCATTTGATTTTTGCTTTGTCATCTTAGCAGATTGGATAATTGGATGTCGGACAGTTTCATGCAACTGTCAAAAATCATTAAGAGTGTGCTAAATAATTTGAATGCAATCGTCCATGCTACAATTGTGAGTACTGACTGACCTGTGGAATACTAGCCAAGTCCAGTAATAGCAACAGCACAGCCTCAGTGTAGTGTAGCCCCTGCTGGACCTGAATACACAAATGATATCATCATTTCTACTCTTTGTACTGAATAAACCTATTCAAATACCCACCACTGGGTAGGTTCAGTTTTACCTAAAATTGAATGAGATATATCCCAATTACACTTTACACTCATCAAATGTTAAGGATAACATCACTATATGCCTCTAACTGTGCCCAACATGCCTGAAAGCATTTCATAAATGAAATCAAGTACTATTATGCAATGGGCATTTGTAGCCAAAATAAAAATAAACTAGAGGTTCGCGTTTGTTATTACAAACGCAGAGTGGTCAAGAGACAACTATTTCATTATACATTGTCCAGTTAAGCTATGAATATGTAAAATGTCAGTACAAAGATTCTCCGACTTGAACCGTTCCAGAACAACCAATTAGTTTGTACCAAAAAAAAGGCATCTATTTGGGATGATAAATTTCAGTATACATTTTAGGTACACATGCAAGTTATTTCGGGTTTGATGATGTCATCAGTCAAAAAAGGGAAGGGAATACTGATTTAGTTCAAGGAGGGTACCTTTTTAACATTAAGTAAAAATAACCCATAGAAATATGGAAATTTTAAGTGTTAGTAATATAATAACACCCAACTTCAGATCAGATGACGCCATTGTATTTGGAAGCAAAAGGTCAACATTAAGACTAGTGTAACACATAAATTGGACAAGGACCAAACTCATGAGACAGGGATCAAATAACGGATGCAAATAAACAAAAAGAGCATTGTTAAATTCTCCCTACAGTAACTTCCAGTTTGATGACGTCATGATTATGAAACCTTACACATTCATATGTGGTTGCTAACGGAATATGAATGGAAAATGTGGTAAATTTTGATTTGAGGGTTTTCAAATTTTAAAAGAATAAATTCTTTTTAATGTGCCGCTCGAGGGTGCCTTTTCGAGGACGACGTCAAAATTATGTTTTTGTATTTGGCATTCCTCACTTAACACTTCCATAATATCTTTGTCTGCAGTAAAATGCATCCATTTTACAGTTAGATTCAATTTCTATTGCACTTCCGGTAACACGGGAAGAGAAGGTCAAACGGTTTTGTGCCAGGGAATATGAAATGTTGCTCAAGGCACCCTCTACAATCTCAAGAAAAACTGAGCACGATACTCTATTTAGTTCAAGAGATAAAGCTCATAATATTTTGTCAAATTGTGTTCTCAAATTGCTAGTAATTTCATACCCTATCACATCATGATGACGTAACAAAATTTATAACAACTTCATAACATGATTCAACTTCACACTAGGTTTTATGATCATCCCGTGAACTGTTAGGAAGAAAGTGTGCTTTGTTTTGATTTCAGGCTAACATATTCATTTTGAATTCATTTAACTTTGACCTTCTGGAAGACCCAGAAGTAAAGGTCAAGCAAGTTCACCTACACTACAAAAAATGTTAATCAATTAATAGTTTATCCGATTACCAGGTCTGAAAATGATTAATTATTTTGTTCAAGAGCTATAGGTGAAAAAAACATCGTTGTTTTTTTTCTTCAGATAAAA
This sequence comes from Patiria pectinifera, assembly GCA_029964075.1. Taxonomy (NCBI): domain Eukaryota; kingdom Metazoa; phylum Echinodermata; class Asteroidea; order Valvatida; family Asterinidae; genus Patiria; species Patiria pectinifera. The sequence continues at coordinate 7,248,091 of CM057138.1, read as the reverse complement.
TCGCTTGTAATTTGACACCTGATGATGTCATCATGAGGTCAGGGTAAGATGCACCACTCGGGATGAGGGTCAATATATGTTGAAAGTTACAAGTTCATATCATATATCGTTAAAGAGAAAAACCGCCGAGAATTATTGTCCGGAAAAAAAGATAGAAACAAAGAAGATTACTCGCAGCAACTCCAAATCAGATGAAAAAAAGGAGTTGATGTTATGGCTGGTGTGGTGTTTGTTTTCACATACCTGCATGCAGGATTGTAGTGTAGTTAGCAACAGGTTGAGCACACCATGTTGTCTGAGTAGTGGTAACCACACGCTGACTCTCAGCTTCTCACCAACTAACAGCTCATCAAGGAGATATGCAGCAATGGTTGGCATCTACTCATAATCAGTAATTCATAAACCAGAAAAATATAAAATGGCTATCGATAGCTCAACTAACTAACCTTGTAACCCTATGCATGCAGTCCACACTAGTCTAGTCTTGTAGCTGCAACGATAACTGTGGTGGCATCACATCACACACGGGCCATATTCAGAGGTTAACCCTCCTTCAACCAATATTGTGCAAACAACTTTTCAAAATGCATTTGCATCTCAGTACTATCATGTGATTGTGGTCTACACTCTTCCAAAAGTGAACTTCCTTTGATTTTCAACACCAGTTGGTAGAGTGACACGACATATGGTTGTGGGCAAGTGGTAAAGTTAAATCTATCTGGAGACAACATGGCTCATCAGGCCGGTGTTTATCTCTGGGTTTTCTGGCATGAAGCAACAAAGAATATTCCTTCTCTCCCTAGTTCAGATGCCTGTACCCATGCATTCTTCTAGGGGGAAGGAGGAAAGTAAGGGTCCAGGAGATTGCCCAAGAACATCATTCCAGCCAGCAGCTGGATTGGAATCCCTGACCCTATCATCAGGGATCACAAACCGTAAACATAAAACCACACTCCGCCTCATTTTGCTCTTGGGAGTTGTTTTAGTTCCTGAACATCCTCACCTATTCTCTTGAAACTGTTGAGGTATTGTCTTGAGTAAAAGTGATAGAATTTGTATCATGTACAACATTAAAATACGACACATCATTAAAACTTGTACATGCATTGTTCTCACCGAGTATTTTGAAACAGGCAGGGACCCAGTGATGTCCTGTTGTATTTGCTCCAGCCCATTCATGGACCTGGTGCCTGCTGGCCTCCCTGAAACATCTTTTAAAGCTGTGATGGTAGAGGACAGACCGGATGCAGTGACCGACCCCTGGACAGTTCCCCGACCATAATCCAAACCAGCCCCTCTGTCAGACCCCTGAGCATAACCCCCAACAGAGGGAAGAGACTGATTGGTGGTGCTTGGTAGTTTGAGGTAGAAATGGCTGCTGTACTGTAGGGCCAGGCAGATGATGGGTAGCAAGGATTCAATTGTTTCTACATGAAGAGCTATGACATAAACACAAGTGAACAAACATGACTGATGTAGGTCTGGAGACTGGTCTAGAGACTGATTTGTTAGGTCCTCGCATTTCCGTGGTCTTGACTTTTAAGATTCAGTCTCGAGCTAGGTCTCAGAGCAGATGTATCACAAAAAGGGACAAAATACTAAAACAATGCTTCCCCAAAACAATTATATATTGATTGAAAATTGTGACTCAAATTGGTAACAATGACATGAATGAGCCAAGTTTGTTTTTCAGAAATGAGTTCAATACAAAACTTTTGTTTTAATATTTTGAAGAAAATGGAGTGTTTTCTTTGTTTAGATCATTTAACTGTTTAGAGCCCAACCTTAATATACAAACTTGAAACACACACAAGCCGTTTTCCAGTGTACCTTGTTTGCTAGTGCGTTGTTTCAGCAGTGTAGTGAGTGCCGTCGTGATTGATGTGACAGCATTACTGAGACCTGGAGAGTCTGAATCCATGATTCTCTCTAGCACAGCCACCAGACTGTCCATGTGCTTCCATTGACTAACCTGGATGCTGTAACAAAAGTAATCAATAATAATGGCAAGATCCATGTTATTTTCCTGCTTCTAGACACGACTGGTTGGCCTATGTGGTTAAGTTGTGCTGCAGTCAAACAATCAAAACGAAAAAAATGTGCCAAACATGGCACTTCAACCGAACAGTACCAAAATCAATTGTTAGGATAGAAAATTCTGAACCGAACCTGAACCAAACTTTAGGGATCGCTAGGTTGCAGACACAGATCTCATAGGTTCTAGTAAACATTCTAGTCTAGATCCTTATTCGAGGCTGCTTGTTTTCTATCATTAGGTCAAATAACTAACCTACAGAATCTAATTGTTGGATGAAAGAAATTGTCTATAGCCTATCATGGACACTGATACACTTACAGTGATCCCCACTTATGGTAGAAACATCATGACGGCTATGATACACAAACCACCACTCCATGAGTGTTAATCTGCACAAGCATCGTGACGGCTATAATATACAAACCACCACTCCATGAGTGTTAATCTGCACAAGCATCGTGACGGCTATAATATACAAACCACCACTCCATGAGTGTTAATCTGCACAAGCATCGTGACGGCTATAATATACAAACCACCACTCCATGAGTGTTAATCTGCACAAGCATCATGACGGCTATAATATACAAACCACCACTCCATGAGTGTTAATCTGCACAAGCATCATGACGGCTATAATATACAAACCACCACTCCATGAGTGTTAATCTGCACAAGCATCATGACGGCTATAATATACAAACCACCACTCCATGAGTGTTAATCTGCACAAGCATCGTGACGGCTATAATATACAAACCACCACTCCATGAGTGTTAATCTGCACAAGCATCGTGACGGCTATAATATACAAACCACCACTCCATGAGTGTTAATCTGCACAAGCATCGTGACGGCTATAATATACAAACCACCACTCCATGAGTGTTAATCTGCACAAGCATCATGACGGCTATAATATACAAACCACCACTCCATGAGTGTTAATCTGCACAAGCATCATGACGGCTATAATATACAAACCACCACTCCATGAGTGTTAATCTGCACAAGCATCGTGACGGCTATAATATACAAACCACCACTCCATGAGTGTTAATCTGCACAAGCATCGTGACGGTTATAATATACAAACCACCACTCCATGAGTGTTAATCTGCACAAGCATCATGACGGCTATAATATACAAACCACCACTCCATGAGTGTTAATCTGCACAAGCATCGTGACGGCTATAATATACAAACCACCACTCCAAAAGTGGTAATGACTCTATTAAGAAACTGTTGTTGGCTTGGCATGAGGCCAATTTCATGGATGGAATTAGTAAGACAATTGTCAAGCAATGACATTATTTGCTGACAATGAACAGGGAACCAATCAACGCTCATGCAATGTACACTACTTGAGACTGCTTAGCAATCTTGCTGTGAAACATACCCTTGGTTTGATTTCATGAACATAATATTGCTGAGCAAATCTGCGCGCTATAATGCAAAAAAACCATCTGAAGGACAGTCAAATATACTCTTTGATTAACAACCTTGTGTGTTTAGCAGCTCTTGGTGGTAGTTCTATGACACTGGGCCTAAATCAATGTACATGCAGTTTTTTCTAGTCCTTACTTTGTCCAGTGGGTCAAGAGTGACATGTAGAGACTTGATAGCAGCGAACAAGCCTTCTGATTGAGGACAGAATCAAATTGATGGGACTGAAATGAAAATAAAAAAGAGTTACAATTGGATTAAACATACATGTAGTGGACAACATTTGCATTTGTTGTGATTTTGAGAGATTTGGAACTACATGTATCTGTTTATAGCAGATATTGTTCTAGTGACATATTCAAGTTTTCTGTGTCCATGGGTGTCAGAATAAAACACACAAAAATATGTTTGTCTTCAACTGTCAAATAAACATACATGTGCACAAGGTTAATGACTGGCTTGCATCCATTAAGAGATGTAGTATAACAAAATCCCTCTCTTCTTGAAGATGGAAGTATACCGATGTTATGATTTCACAGGATAAATAATAATTATAATAATAATAAAAACGGATGTCTTATATAGCGCACGTATCTACCAACATTTAGGTACTCAAGGCGCTGGTTATTACGTCTATTATTAAAGAAAGGTAAATAAAGTATATGAGAAATATGAGACCCATTATGTAGCACCTTATTAGGGTTGACAAGATGCTGTGGCGCATATTGCAGCCACTGCCAGAAACACCGGGGCAAACCCCTTCTCTTAGCGATAAGTGTTACTGAGTTCTTTAACGTGCATTACGCAACGCACATGACCTACGGCTTTACGTCCCATCCGAAGGACGAAGCAATAACGGTAAAGTGCCTTGCTTAAGAACACAAGCACCATGTTCCCATGGTCAGGATTCGAACTCATGTACCACGGCACACAAATCGAACTTCGTAACCATTGGACCACAGCACCCCACCAGGATGATTGTCACTAATACTTTAATACTTGTTTTATTCAATGTTTCTGATCCCGTACATTTTTAAATGAGCTTTTAATGTAATATTATGACTTTTTATGCGATTAATTTTGTAAAGCGCATTGAGATTTTCTTTTGATGTAATGCGCTATATAAGAATGCATTATTATTATTATTATTACTTAAAACCAAATAAGCTATTCTGGATTCATTTCATAATTTTATTTTTGGATTCTTGCAATGTTGAATACTTGCAAAAAAAATTATTGAATAATTGCTGAGAAATTCCAGGAATGTGCTTAGTTAGGAGTGCAACCTATGAAGTGCTGTAAATGAGATCACTCACCACCAAGCTTGCTGAGGTAAACTGGCCCACTGACTGAAGAGAGTGGTTATAAAAGTACTTCAGTCAAGGCCAATATTTGAATTACCGAATATTAAGCTGCAGAAGGTATACATGCAAGAGCAAAATAAACTGAGCATGCAACTGGGCTTGCAAAATGAGTAACAATTCTTTTTCTTCACGTCCTAAGAAACTAGAGCACTTTTGAGTGGACTGACCTGGCAATGGATAGAAGCTGCTATGTCAGACAAGATGACTGACTGGATCTTAGAGTCAGACAACTCCATAGCCTTGCCCTGTGAGTGACAGAGAAGAACATGGTAGAGTTGTGTAGGTGTGTGAGTACTGACAGCAAGTTGAGCTATCCCAGGAAAGAAGTCAACTTTGTACCACTCACCCTATCCAAGAATACTTACAATACTGATATTACATTGTGTATGTCATATCAAGCATTGTGGGTATCTTACAATCAACAATCATTCAAAGAGTCAATCGTTAGCTGGGACTGTGACCAATTTCATCACTACAGGACCTCCTTACATCACATTATTATCTGTATCATGCAAACTTTACACTTAAATGTGATCAAATGTGCCCTGGTGCATCATATAGCTGGCCAGAAAAGAGCTCCCTACTCTAACACAACAGGTTTTCTGAGTTCTACCTTTTGGCAACCTCATTTTCTCAGTGTATAGTTCTGTATGCCTAAAGCATTTCATAAATGGCAAAAACAAATTGTTCTTATTAGTTTTAAAAGCATATAGGATCTTTTGCTTCACATGTTTTTTTGTTCAGTTCCAATAATAACACCACTCAAAATCCAAAGAAGAATGCTCAAAACCTATTACCTGTTGAAGTTTCAGCTCAGTGGTTAAATTACACTTTTTGAGAAAACAGTGAAAAACATGCACAACTTTTTGATCACACAACATGATTTCTTTCAAATGACAGAAAGCATAGATGGAATAATTTAATCCAAGTAAGCTTTGTTATTTGGCAGATCACTTTTGTGATGAATGCAAATTATCCCATATGCTTTTTAGCATACAATTATGAAAAGCACTGTTTTCTGTGTAGCAGCTTTTTGTTGCGACCTAGTCGCATGCTTACATGAGGTGAGGCAGATACCAGTAGGAATGTGCGCCAGGCTTGTATGAGAACCAACAGCTCATGTTGACGTATCAGGTATTCTTCACAGTCGGTCTGCTGTCCTGCTGCAGACTCCAGCAAAGTGTGAATGCACTACACAGATAGACAAATATGCCCCCCAAAAAAGGACAGAGAAAATACATTAACTACTGTGATGTGGCCATGGTGTTTTGTACTACACACTGATTAAAGAAGTCATTTGGGGAAATATACGCAAGCAGATTGTTGCGCATTATCTGCATTGACACATGCATATATCCTTATGAACATGTGAACATCACTGTCATTCGGCTGGCTTGACAATGACGGAGCATGTGTGCCTTGCTATTTCCTTCCAGCAAATTTTCCTAGCAATAAGAAAACTTCACCGCATGTCCACGTGCACATCGTGTGAGACAACATTCACACAATGTCTGTATACTCATGGGCATGTATGTGTTTGGAGTTGTCTGAGGGAGAGTTGTAGTCATGTCCCAACCAGTCAATCACAAAGTCACTAGTTATTCAAATGAACTGAGACAAAGAGTATCGCTTGTGACTTGACCTTTGAGATGATTTGTGATGGACTTGTGATTTAACTTCAGATTAGACTTGTGATGGACTTGCAATTGGTGATGGCCAACCAGCAAACAGGTCTAAGGCACAAAGAGCACATGCATGCAAGATTTTGGTAGTTAATAACAAAAATCACTTAAATGGAACTTATGATGCAAGAAACAAGGCAGCATGCCACACACCTTTGACCAATATGTGTACCTATCGTCTTGCTTCAGTTTCTTCAGGACAGTTTTCAGATCTTTCTGAAGATTTTCTCTAGGAGAAAAAAAACCCAAGACATTATTTCAGATTCCAGCCATGTTTGTGTTGAGTGATCATTTCCTTGACTCAACGACTGATAACCAATCCAAGTATTTGTGTCTCATTTTGCATTATATTATCACTTGTGCAAGATATTTAACATTTTGTCATAAGCATGAAACCACAAATATGTTGCAATATTAAACATATGACCTACTTATTTCCTTCTTCTAAACCCAATGACCATTGATAGTGTAAAAACTCAACATCTTGAGAAAGATTTAAGAGATGTTAAATTCTGTTCAAATGGCTGTTTGACTACCTTGAGACGTAGTAGCACTCTAAAGCCAGGATCGTGAAGGCATAGGCACGAATCTTGATCTGTGAGCTGATACTCTAGAAATATACAATAGATTTAAAACAATCAATGATGAGCAGACCTGCCAACCTTTGGGATCGAAAAACTGTATTCTGAATCTCCAAAAGTTGTATTTTTCATAAAAAACTGTATTTTTCAAAAATATGTATAGACGGGCTATACGAACAAATAAATGTGGCTGCAATGCTCCATTTTTAATTCATCTTAATTATAGTTAAAAAAAAAATGACCAGAGGTCTCCCTGCGGATGGTAAACCCAATCAATCAATTTGCATGAATAAGGATATTGATCATATACCTTACTCATAAACAAACTGCTTTAAAACTTTTCAATGCAAGTCTACTTAAACATAAACTAAAGACTAGACTTCCTCATGTTTGAAATAAATAAACCTATAATGCGGTGAAACATTCATATGACTTCCAAGTATAATCTAAGCTTATTCATGTTTTATCAGTCGCCGCCAAGTGCCAGTTTGATTCTTGAATCATAATTCACGTGCACGCACCCGAAAAAGAAATCAATTTCTTGCATTTGCTGGCTGATTTACCTGGTTCGGTTTGGGCCGCCCGCTTTAATTGTTGATTTTTCTGATTTTTGAATTGGTTTCAGAACGTAGTATCAAACTTTACTATTCAAAAATGTTTGACATAAACGGAACACCACTTGCACGCACGTTGTGACTATCGTACACGAACATCAAAATGTATTCTGTGTACTTGTTTCAGTCAATTTTATCTGGCAGAAATCTACACTCACAGCCGCTTTGAACTAGGATTTTTCCAGGCGTGTCAAATTGGTCAAAACCTGGGGGTTTTTTTACGGGGGAAAAACGTAGTCGTATTTTCAACAAATTCCCGTACGAAATACAGCAGAATCGTACTAGTTGGCAGGTCTGGATGAGGTATAGTTTATACCAATCATGTTAAATCAAATGGGCCATAAATAAATTGCTCTATCCGTGCTATTTTCAAATTTCACCTCGACATAGAGATTTTCTTATTAAATTGCTACTTTTCTAACAACATAAAAGTTATGCACTTTTGAATTTGACAGACAAAAACTGCACGTTTAGCTATGGAATGACTACTTTACAAATTTGAATTTTATGCAGCCCAACAATATTTCAGGTGTATCTTTTGTGCGTTATGGGCACAAATGCAACCCAAAATATCATACTTTCACAGGGTTGAAAAACGTCCTAAATAGAAAGTAAAAGTTTTCCATTGAAGTAAAACATACAAATTCAAAATTTATAAGGAGAAAACAAATTGAATATGTTGAAGAGCTTGGGTAGAGCAAAATTTAAACTTGAATAGGCCATTTGCAAATTAAATATTCTGATTTTTCTTTTCATTACAGCTGCAAATTCTAACTTTAAATTTTCTAGATGAGATACACTCACTTAATTTTTGGGGGGGGGGTTCTAATTGGATTTTGATTTTTGTGGGGGGATTTTTTCTTATTGGAGTTTTGTTTAGCTTTTTGGAAGTTATATATCAGGCAGTAAAAGTGAGGAAATGATATATTGAACCTTTACAAAACAATTCTGAAAAGTTAAATTACAAATTAATTGTATACTGAAAATTATAATATAACAATGATTATTATGGGAAATTGTACCTTTGGGAGACAATCCTAACTTTAATGACACTTAACCCTAACTTAAACTTAACTTACCCTCACCAAACTTTGTAATTTTGCATTCCAAGCAAGCGATTAAGCCTTTTTGCGACAACAAAATTATTCCTAGAAAAAGGACTTGAGCATTAGGATCTACCTTGTCCCCCTTAAGGTACTTTTCAGGCCATTAACATTAATCATTACTTTAGTAAAACGTCACAAAGCAAGTAATACTTGTGGTTCAATGTCATTTAGCTCCCAACCATTACAGTGGTCAATCTCACCTGACTACCACCCTCAGGTACAGGAAGATGTTTGAACAAAGGAGCAGCTACGTCATCCCAGAATTTGGGTCTACAAGAGAAAAAACAACAAAAACAACAAAAACAAACAATAATTGAATAACAAAGAACACAAAGTTTATTTTTCCATGACATTAAAATGTTACTTCAAGCATCATCAGCTGGATGTCTTGTCACGAGGCCAATGTAGTGCCAATCTGCTGTACAAGGCATTGCATTTCTAAACATACATATGACGAGTTCCTCCATGAACTGGTCTGAGTTTCACTCCTGAGTAGCCATGAACTTCATTGGCTTAAAGGTCAAGAACACACACTAAAATGTGTTGACCATAAAATGATAATGGTTGGAAAGATCATTAAAAAAAGGACAATACAAATCTGCACGAAATATACCTTGAAAACATGCAGTTTTCAAGTTACAAAATTGTTGGCCTCGGGAGGCACACATGTTCTCTTCAAAATGTTGCTTTGAACAAACTTGCTCTCATTATCATTGTTATGGCTCTTTTATTTGTTGGCTTTGTTCGCTGCTGGCAATACGTGTAGGCCAGATAATAGCTACCACGTCAGATACAAACAGAGTTTGTCAACAGTTTCTCAGCAGGTATAACACATAATGTGGATTTCCCGTTACCCATCAAAACCACTATATTTTGGTGATCCTCAAAAGAATGTTGAAGTAGCATATCTTCAATTGCTTTTCTTGAACCCAACAACAGATGCCATGAGGAAATTCATTTCAGTTTATCGTGTTCCTGTTGCGCTCAGGATTTGTAGTCATATGGATTTACACAAGAGTTTGGGTCTTTGCAGCTTTGTTTTCAAGATATAGCAGAATAAGATGAAAGATGCAGACTAAGGAGTTTGCATGTATACATATCAGGTGTGCATTTCTTACCTGATTCTGAGCACAGAGAGGGCAGTCTCTCTACAGTCCAGCCAGAGAGCCTGCAGAAACCCCAGGGCAGCACAGTGGAGGTCTGGTGGACAGTGAGTAGTACCCTAGCACCAAGAGAACAATGACCAATAACATACAGATAGGAGTTAACATAAACAGCTTCAGTGTAATACAAGAGATTTATAATTCTGCATTGCACCGCAGTTTTGCCTTAAAGGTTGCACTTTTCAAATTCACAGAGGCCTTCCTGCATATATCAGGACTAATCAGCACAGGGTTTGAGATCACCGAGGGGCCCAGAACATTGTAGGTATGTGGTTTATGTTGGTATAAATTTGCCTACAGGAATCTCTAAAATACCAATTTCTTTTGTTGTATATAAACCTTTATAGGTAAAAACGCCTTTATAGTAAAACCTCAGCATTTGCAGAATTCAAAAGGATTCTTTAATATTCCAGAAATCAGGAAAAATCCTGACAAAAAATCTTGAATCAGGAAAAATCCTGACAAATTTTACCCCTGATATATTGCCTTACAATTAGCATAGCTGCCAACTTTTCAAAATCCCAATTAGTAATCAACCCGCGCGGTCATTTTCAACTGCTCGTTTTATCAAAAGCTTTACCAACATCGAGTAGAGGTACATGGTTTACATGTACACATACATGTGCATACCCTTCCTGTTGTGAATAATAATGTTCTGTAGGCCAAAAGATAATTTATTTATTTTTTTTTTTTATTATTTTTTTTAAATGTCTGTATTGTATTTGTTTGTTGAAGTCAAATAAATAATAACAATAATAACGTGCGCATATTTTTTTTGAGATGCATGCTATCGATGTGGAGTTTCGAGTTCGTATCAATGTTTTTACACACAATGATTTAGGGCCACCGTATGCAATAGAAATATCCCGCCAACATACCTTGCAAACGCATGCTGATTTATCTTTTCTGGACGTTGTGACAAACTCAAACTCTATTACCAATTATTCCAACCATACTCTTATTAAATTCCATGATTAAAATCTCGCACTGATGGGTCTCATCCCGGCAATAAGCGACCAAATGTGCTCACGATCGTCACTGAAAAGTACTCACATACAGTACACACAACCACACATCCACGAGATGCACACAAATGACACACCATTGAAAAATAGTTTTAGTCTGGTCCTCAAGTACTCCACTGCGCACACTGCCATGATGTCTATCAGGTGCTTGACTGCATTCTTATTAGACTTGTCACTAGTCCATCCATTATGGTGACATTTCGCCAGAAGTTTTCGGTCAAAAACGATACTTTACAAGTATTTTTTTTTTGTTAGGTAGAAAATGGGAAATTCGTAATGTTTTAGTGGCAAATCGTATTTTCGTAATTTAACAAACAATCCGTAATAATTACGAAAAATTAGTAACAGTTGGCAGCTATGAGTTAGTCACCCATCTTTCATTTTTATTTTACATGTCATGTGATACTAAATAAATGGAAATGAATTTTGAAATCCTAAATGATAAAACGAAATCCACCTTAAAGCCTTCTCATCATCAAAAACAAGAGAGACAATGTTGAGTCCTTGTCATTTTGTGTAAAATGAGACGGTTTGAATGTCATCATTTTTCTTATGATGCATTACGGGCTATAGCAGGATATAAGTGTTGCCAATGAACGCGTTTTAATACTGTTACTTGCTCATATGAATGAGCAATTCCATGGATACGACTGGAAATCCACATGCCATGTTCGTTGTGTATACAGCATACTATATATAAACCTACTCTGAACACCTAGATAAACATATTTTTATCTATCGGCATGCACTTGTAAGATTTTTTAAAGGCTCAAAAGCTAATGCTGCGATCTATATATTTGTGACGCATTCTGTGAAAAGCACATGATTCTGGGTACAGTCTGAAACAGAGAAATGACAAGAAACACCTAACCTGCTAAAGGAGATGTACATGTATGTCATGTATAATACTCTCTCTATGCTGACAACGTCTTTGTGAATACCCACCTGTTTGACTTCTTCAATGGTGTCAAGCACAGCATGCAGACAGCTAATTTTGCCAATCTCCACCTGCTGAACAGAAAGGGCAGTTTTCTCACATTATTCCAATATTATATCTTACAGAAATAGCCATTGTAAAAACTGTGGTTTCCTTTGTCCAACAAATAAAACATTGCACAGCTATGCCAAGTTTTCTGAATTTGATAAGTATACTGCATAAGTATACTGCATACTGCACAACAAATTTGCAGTGTAATTATTATACATGAATAAATTACACATTGTTTTGTGAAATTGCTGATAATCACTCAATGTAAGAACTGTAAAATGCATTGCTCTTTGAGTTTCTGTATTTCATATGTTACTTTTTAGGACCGTTTGTAGATAAATTTCATATATAAGAACTCAAGAACAGTTCAATTTCCACAGCTAAAAAATTAGGTGTCAGAAGGGCTTGCTTACAAAAAGAGGGAAGTCATGGGGCTCACCATGCAGACTATACAGACAAAGCTGTGAGCTCCAGAGCAGTCTGAGGAGCCAGCTTGGTACAATAGGTCTTCCACCCCTCTGGCCAAGGATTGAATCCTACTAAGGCTGTCAAGTGGAGCAGCATTACAGTCTCTGCCTTACTCCATAAGGATCTCTTGAATTTAATTCCACGCTTTTTCCTTTACCTCTAAAACTGAACATTTTAACAATGTTTTCTTCTAGGTTTCTTCAGGCTAATGCACATTTGGGAAACTCTCACCATCATTACGAGAAACAATATCAAACAAGTAGATTACAAGAAAATCAACTCAAGGGCAGGTAGAAAGCACCACACCCACCTTTGTGCTGGAGGGCAGAGTAGATGTCTCAGCCTGTGACTGCTCCCCGGGCTCTGACTTGACCTTCTCCAAATTCAGGAATAGTTCACTCAGCCCTGGCTGGGTTTCCACGGCAACTGTCAGAAGCTCCAGGATGCCGACCTTTAACCTTTCATCCTGATAGGATTCAATTGCAGGTAGAAATACTTGAAAATCACTGGATTCAAAATGTCTTTACATACGATGTAAAGCAAATAAAATACTGTGAGTAAAATTGATTACAACTTACACATTCTGTAAAAACATAAAAATAAGAAGTATTATTAAAAAATGATACGGATCTCATATTAAACTATATCCACAATCCAACGTTTTAAAGACTTATGTTTAAACATACAGGCGAAAAATAGCAGTTAGAAAAAAAACTAATTCAAGACACTGATTTTCTGATTGCAAATCAGTGCCTTAATAACAGAAAATTAATTAATAGGCAAAACTATCAGGCAACTTTGCAACGCAAAATAAAAAAATTTAAAAAGTTACAAAATAATCAGATTGACTAGGGAGTTTCAGATATTGAGCACCACCTTAGGTCCAATCCTTTAAAGCAGCAGAGTCCACAAATAAGTTGAAACCAAAACGTGACACTTTATGCATTAATTTTTGCATGGCACACAGATGGGTTCAATTTCATAACTCATATTACTACTGATAAAGACTTCTTGGTGTATGATCACCATGCTGTGCTCACACCATGACTACATCAATTCTGAACTAACCCTGTAAGAATCTTAAGTTATGGAATGCAGTCATGCAATAGCCAATGGTCCACATCAAGTTCAGAAATAGACTGACTTTCGAAGCCACATTTTCGGCTTTAAGGTCAATTCATACTCATATGCGAATGAGTTTTGCGCCACAAATTTGCAAAAGTTGAACACATTACAATTCAGTCAAATTTTGCAGCAAACGTTTCATGACGTCACTTTTGTTTCACATTTCCATTCGCTCGCAGTGTGAACCGACCTCAGCACAGATTATCTGTTCACAATTAACAAAGCCATGAAATTGGCTTAGCAACACAGAAAAATATATGGAGCACTGAGCTATATTCCATGCAGGCTTTAAGACTTGGGAGAGAAGGGCTTGTGAGAGCTAAAGGTTGTTGATTAACTGACCTCTGAATGTGCCTGCAAACGAGACAGGTAGATATCTCGGATAGCTGCTGCTTGACTGCCAAGACAGCCAAAGATAGACATGGGTGCAACCTGCAAGAATACAAGATAGGTTGGATTGAGGTCATCAAATAGCTAGCTGTTATCAACATATCAATGCACAAGTCAAAGTGAAAGTTAGGTCACAAAAACAGGCACTTTTCACTAAAAACATGTCGTAAATGTTTTATTGTGTCTCAGACACTGTAACATCAAAGGTCTAGAATGGTTATTTGTGAAGTTTGTGAAACTGTATGTGACATCCTTTATGCATCATTTACAACCGAATCATCAACCGAATTTTCAAATAGTTTTTACTGGTTTCGAATATTCGAGAGAAGAAAAAAAATCTACCCACCTACACACATGACTGTGATGTTCTTTTAATCTTAAAATTTGGGCTTTTATTGTCAGATGTGACTTTTTTGTTGACTGCGGTTCATTGTTCCTATCCTTTGAACAGGTAAATGCCCTTGAAAGTTATAAAATACTTTAACTGCAAAACACTCCAGCGGCCCATAATATAGATTGCCGCGCCGAACGCACATTTTATCTGGCGCACTTTGCGTGCAACTTTGGAGCGGCGTGGCACACAGTTGCAGCTGGTCCTTATAAAACTTGATCGGCGAGTTTTGAATTTTCGAATATTCGGTCAAACACACTTTCAAATAATCAAACACTAAATAATTTGAAAATGGACAGCCACAAATTAACCGCTTGACAGTTAGTTAATGGTGGATGATTACAGAGCTCACCATGGCTACTCTCTTGAGCAGCAATGTGGCCAGTGTAGGCAACCTGGGATCATGTCGATGGTAGATATAACCAGCAATCAGGCCTATCAGGTGGGGCTGGTGTGGCAGGCCTGTGGTATGGGAGGTCAGGGTTTGCACTAAGGGGCACGGGGGCTGACCAGGAGGCTTCAAGAGAAGTAGGCGGTTCAGGATGGACAGAGAGAGCTTGATGAGTTGGGAGAGACGCTCTGCCGCACCTTCAAACGTACTGGGACAAAGAAAACAAGAAAGTATTCTGATACTGTTTTGCAAAGAGGTGACATCAAAGCTGTTGTATCTTGTCTTGGTTACTGAAACTTCAGTGGTTTGTAATGGTCACATTATCAAGTTTGAAAAAAACAAGAATAAGCCATCATTGACATCACACAAATACTGCCTTTCACATCAGTTGTGTCGCTACTGCACACTTCAAAACAGATTGCATCATGTCAAGAAGCAAAGACCACAGAAATCACAAATCAAGTAAGAAGGATCTTTAATCTTGTGATGACCATAGCGGCCCAAAGCAGCCAGAATTGAAACTCCTGTAGCTGCAACTGGCTGACAGCGTAGCAATGTTTTTCTTTTTTCAATAAAACAAATGTTCATGCAATTTAAGCAAACAGCTTTCGAAGACAATATTTTGTAGGAAAACAAAGACACAAATGTTATTATTATTATTATTCTAGTTTATTAAAAAAATGTGTTTGTAAATTGCCACAATGCGTACAAATTTGTTACACTTGGTAAAAAGCTTGGGGCATACAGCATTGTACACTAAGGACAATTTGGTCAAATGATCAATCTACAGTTTCTCTCAGCTTTACACAACTCTAACCTTTCTCATTTCAGATTAACAAATCAACTGACCTCCCCTGATCAATGATTCTCTGTTCCAGAATGTCGATGCCTGAGGCAATGATGTAAAGTAATGCCTCACCAGCTGGGGTGTACAGAAAACCATGCACACACGTCTCACGAATTGATGCAATACTAAGGGTAAAAAAAAAAAAACAAATTTAACAACATCAAGGAAACTTTCCAATTGAAAATGCCCATGCCATAAGATTTGTACTGTTTAACACAAATATGATCCTACGATGATAAGGCCAAAAAAAAAAAGTCTCCGGTTTCTGGTATGCGCGCGCGTCGCCGTAGCCCTGCGCGTCGGCAAAATGAAAAAGTTTTTTTTTCAATAAAAGATGATGTCTCAAAACCGCCAAACTCACTGGTTTGACTGGAATTCTGCTGCAGCACAGTTTCAACGTGTTTTTAGATGGGGGTATGATCGAGAATAAGCTTTATGTGGACTCACTGGACTCCCGTACATTTTGCACTAAGTTTAGTCGGGCACCATTTGCAGTCATCAGCTGACATTTGAAGCAAAAAAGTCAGGTAAAAAAAAAAAAAAAGCCGCGTCGCCGCACCACTTTTTGGGCAAGCTCCATACCAGAAACCGGAGACTTTTTTTTTTTTGCCTAATCCATCTTATGTGCTGATTATCCCAGGATAAATAAGAGACTATCATTTTTGAAATGGTTTTGGGTACTTCTACACATACATTTTCACAGGAGTCATGATCCAGACCAAGGAAATTGGCCGGCTAAGCCTGCCGTGGTCTACACACATTAACTTTTCAGTCCTGTGCGGCGACAACTTTGAGCTTTCTTGTTTTGAAGATGGGTTGTCTCCTTGGCATGACAAAAGTCTGACATGATCCCTACAAAGTTTCTACCTGGATCACAAAGCACCATGAGAGTAGCATGAGACAGGTCAAGAATTCCAAAGTGAGGCAGTGCATGGGACATAATGGCAAGAATACCTTGGAGAATCTGCTCAAAGACAATGACTTTTATGGATGAGAACAAAAAGCGTTTAGTGTTGCCAAACGTATGTTCTCTTTTTGGATAACCCAGCAGAAGACCACAGAAAGACCAATGGAGTACAAATCATAACACACATTGAAGTACTTACGTCTTGGAAGCATCAGTGGCAAATAGTGTTGCTTTGGTTTGTCCAATAGTTGGGAGAACATGGAGTACAATGTGGAATATATCCAGACTGCACTTGCCTGCATTGAGCATAGACATAAAAGACTTGTGAATGGGAAACTGTTTAATAAACAGGCGGGAATGGAGATGTGATTGTTTTCTGTACTTGTATACATGGGAAAGCAATCAATCACTTCAGGAATTTAGTGGAAATGACAAAAAGTAAAGAACTATTTGCATATGACAAGCATCTGTTGAGATTACAGTAAGTTAATAAGACTGTGTTGCATTGGGGAGCAGAACTGTACAGGATATGAAAACAAGCTGCACAAGTTGCTTAGCAACAGTCAGCAAAAGGCAAAACCTAAGATTAGAAATCTGTTCAGCTCAGCAAGAACAGTTACATCCATCAAGACACATCACAAGTTGTGTATTATAGCTCTTACTACCAAGACCTTGAGATCAACCTACCCACTTCTTCCCTATCGTCAAAGCGAGCATATCTCCAGTTGTGGAATGCTGAGAATATTTCTCTCTGTACAAACACAACGCAGGCCAGCAGATCCTGATGTGTAGCAATGTCTACATCAGATGTACACAGACCCTGGATGTGAGGCAGATATTAGGAAAGTAACCATCAGAGATTTTTGTTTGGGGTGGGGCAGTGCCTGTGATGCTCAAAAATGAATGCATCGTCCATGTGATTCTTTTAGCAAGATGTTTTTTGCACATACATCATGTGAAGTGACTGTCTGTAAAAAGAGAGGTGGTTCTGAAAAGAACGTACCAATTTGGTCAGTGTCCTCTGACTGTCATAAGAATTCTTCTCCTGTACTCATTTAAGGTTCCCTCTCTCAAGGTACAGCATTCTCCTGGATGATAGTCGAGCACACTGACCTACTGGTTCTTCTCAAAATGACTTCTCTTTTTGGAAGCAGTTACTTCACATGCCGTGTCCATCAAGCTGCCTAGTTGTACCCTCATCATGCAAATCATGTGGAGCCTTGGGCCCTAGATCTAGGATATCTTTTTCATGGGACTGTCCTACCTCAAGCAGGATCTTGAGCAGGTGCAGGAACTCCAAGGTGACAGGATATTCTCCTGTGGGTTGCTCCTGGCTGACCAGCAACTTGCCGTACTCTGCTGGGTAGATACCCTCACCACTAAAAAAAAAATACCATAAAAAAAAAAATACCATAAACAGGCTTCCAAGCCACAGTTTGAAATGTTGGTCTTTGGGGGATTTGAGCTTTGATCACAAAAGTGAAAGGGGAGTAGAGTAGTACTGTGCCAACCTGACTTTGCCTTTTGACTAGGCCTACATCTTGTTCTTGTTGATGTCCCCTAATGTGGCACGGCCCCTAATGTGGCGCACTGTGATTTGTTTGCCTCTAGTTCCTAGCTAGAGCAAAAGTTTAAGCTCAAATTTCATAGTAAGCAAAATTTCATCAAGCTCTAAACATACCTGTTCATAAACCTTCACTTTTCCTACCTTTACAAAGTTAAGAGAGGAATTTTGTTTTGGCGCGGATTCCAATTTTGTGCCCAAAAATAAGAAAAAAACTTTTTTGACAAACATGTTCATATAGTTGGATATGTGAGTGGAGATAATAATCCTTTATCAGATAAATTCTCAAATGTTTAACATTCGTTAGGGAACACTTAAAGCTATAGTCCATCATTTGTAATTTGTGCATTTTGTTCGTTTGAAGCAACAAAAGAGTTCAAAATCTAATAAAGGATACTAAGCAACTAACCTGATAAAGTTTCAGCTAAGCTTCAGCTGTACATTCCGAGACAAACAGCATTCTAAGATCTCAATTTCAAATCAATACGCGACGTAGCGCACTGATCCGATGAATTATAACAACCGCGCGTTCGTGTGCGTCGTTCCAATACTTGCGCGCGCTGCGCTGAATAACAAAACGAACTACTAATTTAAATTTTCCTACGGTGCTTCTTAAGAATCACCGTTGGAAATGCCTTCTTTCGTTGATTACTTCAAAATGACAGCTTCCCAGAAAGAATAATTTCACAGGGAGTTTAGTTCCCTTACTATCTTTCAACTAAGTTTGTTTTTCAACAATAATTATGCCAGTTACTTTTCGGATGGCTGCAAATGATGGACTATAGCTTTAAAGCATATTGTGCCCAATTTCCAGATGCCACCATTTTTGATTTTCGGACTAAATTCATGACACTAATACTGTTCACAACGGTTCAACGGCAAACATTATTAAGATAATAGTACGAGTCTTTAACTGCATATATTTAAAGCTTGTCAACAAAGAGATTTGTGAACACTTGATGAAAGTCAGGGAAAACGTCGAAGTGCCCTATATCAGGGAACTCCACTATAATGCTCACAACAGATTATTGACATGGGACAAACATGTCTTGTACCTGATGGCTTCAGCTGCATTACTGTACACATTGCCGGTATGGGGTAGGAAACCAGACTTTTGTATACTCTGCCATACCTGGAAGTACAAAAACATACACAGTTTAATAAAAACATTCATTTAGATGTCTAACTGAGTGATGTAAAAATGACAAAATGTACATGCTAAACATTTGCTAAGAATGAAAACTATCTGCTGAGCAAAAACAGATTACCGACAAAATGTCACGCAATAAACACGGCTTGTGATTGGTTCTCACATGATTTCTGCTTGACACAGAAATTGGCAAAGGAACTCTGTATAAATGGACAAATACCTGTCTGGGCTGATGTTTAGCCAGGACACCGATGCACTTGAGGCAGACAGACAGCAGACCCAATGGGGGATTTGTCAAGGAAGTCAGGCTATAAGACCAATGTAACAGAATCATGTCAGGCTTAGGGTGTGTATGGTGTTGGTAATAGGCTCTCCTCAAATAGCATGATATAGCAACACTAATATAATAAGAGTAATTCGTTTCGATGCATAAGTGGAATAATCAAGATACAAGTTGAATACGCAAATGGTTTTTCACTTGCTGAAATCATTTGGATTAACACAAACTTTTTAATTTATCATACTCCAATTTGCAACTTGTATGCCTTCACATAATCCAGAAGGTTACGGTTTCTGAGGGCTTTGGACAAATGCAGGACTATGTCACTGTCAAATCAAGCACTACTCTCTATGGCTCACAAGTTTCACAACAGCATGGCAAAATGTAATAGGAGTAAAAAAAAAAATAGATTTTTTTTTGTATTTGAGGTCTAATTCCAATAGCCTATTACTGTTGGGCCAGTCAGTAAGAAACCACAGTGGATAATAAGAGAAACAATACCTAGATAGCAGTTGATAGAGGCAGTCAGTGATTGGCTGAAGCTTGGATGACAGTGACCAATCAGCTTCAAGGGTGTGGGTCACAAGGTCAATGATGGCCTCTGATTGGCTGACTTGGACACCTTTGAAGAAAGATGCAACAAACACAAGGAAACATTTTTAGAAAATGGAAAGTTCTTGAAATCTCTGAAACTTTTATAATCACAAAGTAAAGGGTAAATCAAACTGACACACTGAGTTTGAGAAAAGACAATATGAGCGATTCAAAATACAGTAAATTTTGCTTTGCCTGTAGCACATTATTGGAAAATGTCCATATCACTTTGTAGATGGTCAAAAAAGTAAGGTAAAAAAAAGAAGAAGAAGAAAAACTCACTTTTGTTCTACATACAGTTGATATTTGTTCTGTAAATCAATACTTTTTTTTTAAGTTATGAGGCTTCTTGTCTATGTCCTACTGCACATTAACAAATCATTATTAACAAATCATTATTTTTGGCAGGGTATTATGTGCAGTAGGTCTTCCATTCAGTTGAAAAGTAACCTCTTCAATGGGAATACTTCATGGCATGCTATAGTGTGAAACCCTTCTACTGTTTGGACTAACCTGATGGTATGCTACCCTGCCTGATTCGCACCAACAGCCAGTCAATCAAACTATGGAAGAGCCACCAACCGCTGAAGTCAAAACTCCAACGAATCAAATCAACTTCAGAATGAAAAGCAAAACAAAAAGGAATGTCATTGTAATGAGGATATAGGAAATGACAGCAATTATTCCTTTGGAACTAAGACGTTTGACCAATTTGTTCTAATATGCTTTCCTGTGCCAAGTCTGTGCCTTGCTGAGAGGCTAGGCTTTGTCAAGGACAATGGAATGGACAGACTGGAGGGTCGAGTGCACCCAGGCGCATCTCAATTAATGAGCTACAATGGACAGACTGGAGGGTCGAGTGCACCCAGGCGCATCTCAATTAATGAGCTACAATGGCCAGACTGGAGGGTCGAGTGCACCCAGGCGCATCTCAATTAATGAGCTACAATGGACAGACTGGAGGGTCGAGTGCACCCAGGCGCATCTCAATTAATGAGCTACAATGGACAGACTGGAGGGTCGAGTGCACCCAGGCGCATCTCAATTAATGAGCTACAATGGCCAGACTGGAGGGTCGAGTGCACCCAGGCGCATCTCAATTAATGAGCTACAATGGCCAGACTGGAGGGTCGAGTGCACCCAGGCGCATCTCAATTAATGAGCTACAATGGACAGACTGGAGGGTCGAGTGCACCCAGGCGCATCTCAATTAATGAGCTACAATGGACAGACTGGAGGGTCGAGTGCACCCAGGCGCATCTCAATTAATGAGCTACAATGGCCAGACTGGAGAGTCGAGTGCACCCAGGCGCATCTCAATTGAGCTACAATGGACAGACTGGAGGGTCGAGTGCACCCAGGCGCATCTCAATTAATGAGCTACAATGGACAGACTGGAGGGTCGAGTGCACCCAGGCGCATCTCAATTAATGAGCTACAATGGCCAGACTGGAGAATCGAGTGCACCCAGGCGCATCTCAATTAATGAGCTACAATGGCCAGACTGGAGGGTCGAGTGCACCCAGGCGCATCTCAATTAATGAGCTACAATGGACAGACTGGAGGGTCGAGTGCACCCAGGCGCATCTCAATTAATGAGCTACAATGGACAGACTGGAGGGTCGAGTGCACCCAGGCGCATCTCAATTAATGAGCTACAATGGACAGACTGGAGGGTCGAGTGCACCCAGGCGCATCTCAATTAATGAGCTACAATGGACAGACTGGAGGGTCGAGTGCACCCAGGCGCATCTCAATTAATGAGCTACAATGGACAGACTGGAGGGTCGAGTGCACCCAGGCGCATCTCAATTAATGAGCTACAATGGCCAGACTGGAGGGTCGAGTGCACCCAGGCGCATCTCAATTAATGAGCTACAATGGACAGACTGGAGGGTCGAGTGCACCCAGGCGCATCTCAATTAATGAGCTACAATGGACAGACTGGAGGGTCGAGTGCACCCAGGCGCATCTCAATTAATGAGCTACAATGGACAGACTGGAGGGTCGAGTGCACCCAGGCGCATCTCAATTAATGAGCTACAATGGACAGACTGGAGGGTCAAGTGCACCCAGGCCCATCTCAATTAATGAGCTACAATGGACAGACTGGAGGGTCGAGTGCACCCAGGCGCATCTCAATTAATGAGCTACAATGGCCAGACTGGAGGGTCGAGTGCACCCAGGCGCATCTCAATTAATGAGCTACAATGGACAGACTGGAGGGTCGAGTGCACCCAGGCGCATCTCAATTAATGAGCTACAATGGACAGACTGGAGGGTCGAGTGCACCCAGGCGCATCTCAATTAATGAGCTACAATGGCCAGACTGGAGGGTCGAGTGCACCCAGGCGCATCTCAATTAATGAGCTACAATGGCCAGACTGGAGGGTCGAGTGCACCCAGGCGCATCTCAATTAATGAGCTACAATGGACAGACTGGAGGGTCGAGTGCACCCAGGCGCATCTCAATTAATGAGCTACAATGGACAGACTGGAGGGTCGAGTGCACCCAGGCGCATCTCAATTAATGAGCTACAATGGCCAGACTGGAGAGTCGAGTGCACCCAGGCGCATCTCAATTAATGAGCTACAATGGCCAGACTGGAGGGTCGAGTGCACCCAGGCGCATCTCAATTAATGAGCTACAATGGACAGACTGGAGGGTCGAGTGCACCCAGGCGCATCTCAATTAATGAGCTACAATGGACAGACTGGAGGGTCAAGTGCACCCAGGCGCATCTCAATTAATGAGCTAGTGTCATTGTGATTGCTGTTGGTCAAAAATGCACATGAAGAAACATAAGGTGTGGAGAACTAATGAATACAGCATCCTGTCAATCTAATTACAATCATGCAAACATTTGTGCTATTGATGGCATCTGGTGAGGCAGCTTTCTGATGTTTAGGAAATATTTGGTCATCCACTGTCAATACATCACACCTTCAGGGGGTTAATCTCCTGTAGTTTCCTTCAAATCTATAAAAAAATATTTTGTCATATGATAACACTCCAAAACCCAACCTTGAATGTGTTAGGTTGTGAGGTTTGTTAAATTACTGGTTGATGAACTTTAGACCTTAGAATTTGTCACTTTAACGATGGACATCTGTATCTCTGGTTAGGCATGTCAGAAAGCTCTTAACGTAACGAATAATCTAGTTTCCAAATTCAAGAAGCAAATTTGAAATTTCAGCATGCTCATGTGGGATTATAAAGTATGTGGAATCCCTCCGACTGCAATGGTAAGGGATGCTTTGGATCAATCGGTAAGGCACCTAACAGAATTGTAATTGAATCTTCTAATACCAGTTTGAATTTAGTTATGAGTCCAAGTTTCAAATCACTCATTTAATTACAAGTTTTCTGTTTCAAGTCTGAATGTCATGCGTTGAATTACTCAGCTCAAGTCTCAAGTACGAGTTGGTTCAAGTCTGAGTGTAAACCTTAAGTCACTTGGTTGCAGGCTCAGTTTCAATTATTCTTGTTTCAATTTGAGTTTGGTTATGGAATTGTTTGAATCAAGTCTGATTACCTCTTTCCATTAATTTAAACAAAACTTGCTTCATGTGTAAATTTGAGGTATGAGTTGCTTGGTTCCAGTCAGAGTCTTGCGTCCCTTGATTAATTCACAGTTTAAGTCATCAGACTTTTGAACTGAAGGTAAGTCTGTGTCACAGAATATGAATTTATAAGACTTACTCTAGAAATTTGAAACAAGGTGCACAAAAGTGAAGTGGCTGTAACACAACAAGAATTTAAAGTGCTCCTATCTTGGGAAAATGAAATTTCTTGTAACCTTCCATAAACAAAAGGTGGGTTGTTTTATTTCATGAGAATACACAAGAATGTGTGGATTCATAATTTAAGAATTTATGAGGTGCAAAGAGCCGAGTGAATTCGTAAATTAAGAATCCACACTTGCAAGTGTATTCTCTGACTTAAACCATTGCATCAAAAGAAGCATTGTCATTAATGGTCCAGTTGAGTGGAGATGAAAAGACTTGCATATCTTGTACTGTGGCCATTTAATTAGGCGTAATTTACATTTAAGGGAGTTATTCAAGGCCCTTATGTAATCAAGCTTTGTGTAAAGGAAATTTGCATTGTGGCATGTTTCTGTTAAGAATGCGTATAGCCACACCCGTACAACCAAGTACCTTTGTGTGTAGACTCCTTAACGTCAACATGAATAGTTGAGACGACGATTTGGAAAATGTTTAAAATATATTTAGAATGCGTTAAAAAAAGAATAAAATTTAACGTGTGATAAGTTTGATGAGGTCTATACACAGTTGTATATTTTTTTAAAGGGAATGTACGTACAACATTTGCTTTTGCTGCAATTTTCAGAAATAAATGGATTTGGAGGAATAGTATGTTATAGCAAATATTGTTAAATTGACTTGTTTCACGTTTTGGGTTTGGAGATGCTGGAAAATCCAAGAAAACCAACCATGTTTTGAAGTCTGGTTCCCTGACCCCACGTAAGATGAAACGGAGCAATTTATAGACTTTGGAGGATTGCAAGGTCAGAGAATCCGTCTAGAAGGCTTGTACCCTCCACAGGTGTGTAATCAATTGCAAAGAAAATGGGGAATAACTAAATATGAAAAATTAGGGGCACTTTTTGAAAACAGTCAGTTTTCTCCAACGCTGGTCGGCCGACCAGCATTGGAAAAATACAAATTTTCTTGAAAATGTCAGAACACCAGGAGCCACGATTTTACAGGATGCTTTCGACTGTCATTCCCTAACAATCCAGTAAGATATTTCGTGATAATTTGAGCATTTCGTTTTTTGATGTTTGCAAATGTATCTTCCCTTTAAAGTACATTGTTCAAAGTGTGGATTCATTATTCCGGATCCACACTTTACTAAAGATTCGTCTTTCCGAATCCACACTTTGTGACCAGTGTAACAGATTTGTTGTTCCGAATCCACACTTTGTGACCAGTGTAACAGATTCGTCGTTCTGAATGCACACTTTGTGACCAGTGTAACAGATTCGTTGTTCCGAATCCACACTTTTAACAATAGTGTGACGTCATAGCAATGGTTTAATTCAGTGTAACTCACCCCTGTTTCTCTGGAGCTGGGAACCCAGGGAACCTGCTGGTATGATGAATCCTTGACAATGATCACCTACACAACAATGAAAGAATCACATCGTTATACAAAGATGACTAGGTACAAAGTTATAATCAGACACATAAAATAAGTTTCTGGTGTCTGGTCCTGGGTTACATTAGTGAGGTGATGCAGTCTTTGGCAGCTTGTGCATGTGACAAATAGACGATACTTCTTTCTTCCGAGGGCAGACATTTTCTAGGGGGAGTGCCACAAATTATGCAATGTTCATACCCCTGAAAAAGTGTATTGCATTGCATGATGTTGGCCCATTGGAATGGTGATGGCTAACTCCTATCTTCCTCTCCTACTCAGAGTGGTGTTGGACTGACAAGCAGGCTACGTCTGTGAGACACCATAGACATGGCGTTGGTGATCGCTTGAAGGTCTGACAGTACATGTAGGTGGGTAACTGCTGTGGAGTCAGCAAACTGAAGCCCAAAGACAATAGTGTTTGAGGTCAGCATGGTTGCCTTCAATCCTCCGAGATTGGAAAGACTACTGTCAAGGCAGTATCAGATTCTGCCAGAGTCAAGCTGAAGTGCACCACACAAAGAAGACAGCAACAAGGTGCATGTTGAGCCAGACTGGGATAATAACCCAACCCTACCTGTCTCCAATCGGGACCTCCAAGGCTTCTGACTCCTCAACATTCATTGTGATCTTGGCTTGTATGCAGACCTCTAGAGGATAGCCCATAACATATCAAGAATTTATCAAATGCCTTTTCAGATGAATGACGGCAAAGCATATCCTCCCTTGCTGCTCACAACATTTTTTGAGGAGGTGATACACAAAGATCCTGTCAATCATGCTGCCATCAGCTCAGAAACCCCAATGAGTTTTTGGCAGAATGCTGTCAGCAAAGTGCTGGAAATACCATACAAATTGGTGAGTATCATTCAAGCAACATTAAGCAGTGATATATCAAGGATGTGGTCACAAACAGCTCTATCCCCTTTCCTCTGATAGATGGTCACAATGGCGGCATGCTTCCAGCACTCAGAGATTTTACAAATCCTCCACAAGGTATGGATGACGTCATGGAGATATGCCAACGTATCAGAACCAGTGTGACTGTAGATTTTTCTAGTAATTCTAACACCAGGGGATTTTCGGTTTCACGCATTTTAAAGCTAAATAAACCTCAACAAGGCTTGTTTTGTCAGCAATGTCTGGGAATGACAAGTTGGTAGCATTCCCAATTTTAAGGAATCAACTTTCGTCTGTTCAGAAGTTCACAAAAAGCATGCAGCCAATGTCAAATAATGGTGTCTATTAGTACCCTCTTACATCTTACAAAATCCTCCAAAACCCATGGTGCATATTATAGGAGTCAAAGTCCAAAGTCTAACCTTCTGGTAGGAGAATCTTGTCCTGCATCAACTTCCAGACTCCTTTCTGATTGGTGCTCTGCAGGTCCACTGATCGGTTATTGTCCAATGGCTCAGTGAAGGTTGGCAGATGTTCCAGGAAGGCAAACACCTGTACAGTTATCCGGGCAATAGACTTGCATTAAGTTGACAGTAAGTATTGGAGTTGAGTCTTTGATGTGAGTCCAAGACCGCAACAGTAACAAATAAAAATAAACAGGTACAAAGTATGGATTTGACTTGAGCAGAGTAGACTTGGTTCTGGATTCCAAATCACCTTTTGTAATAAAATGGTCTTGGAATCATAAACAATTGTTGTAATTCCTGACTTGCTGAGCGGATGATACATTATGCTGGAGTCCTGCTTTAAATTTGGGTTATTGACAAAGCTAAATTCAAGTTTGGACTTGAGCCTGAAATTAAATGTTTTTAACTTCAAATCTTTAGGTTTCTCATGTTGACAGAGAAAGATGCATAACATATGAAGGACGGGACAGAAACTGTATACATGTCCCTTAAACTTCAACCGCAGGGCTTGAATAGAATCTTTAGCAGTATTACAGGTAGCCCACAAACTTGACCTGGGTGCGTTCCACTTGCAAAGTCATTGGAAAATCGTTGGCAACGTTTGGGATTTTTTTCTCAATTTCTCAATCTCAGTAAGAAATAGCATAAGACTAATAGAAGATTGTTTATTCATTTATTAAAATCTAAAGATGTGCATCTTTTTGGTTATTCCTTACACTCCAACATCACTGCTAGCAACAAATAAGGGAGATAATGGAATTCCACATATAGGGACTCAAAATGTTTTTCAATGTGGGAGACTTTGATCACAATTTCTCATACTCAAAAATGTCGCTGGGGTCAGAGAAGGTCGTTCATTTATCTTATTGAAAATCTTGAGATGTACTGAATTTTCATGACCACATATTTTTTTCTACAAATGGCTATCACAACCTTATCTATGGAATATATGCTTGCACACAAGCGTCTAGATGATATTTGTGCAGATTTGGCGATTAATAATGCAAAACAAGACTGCTTCTTGACCTCCAGATTCTAACCATTCAGCAGGCACCTTCTATCGGGTCTTTGATAACCCGTTGTTGTATTATAAAAACATGGCAGCCAATTGACCAATCAACAGCTTAGTCCACATTTCTGATCAAAATGACGTCACAATTTCTCGACTCCGATTGGCTGGCGCATGGGGTCGAATATAAATTGGCATGTTCGGATATATCAGATGTTCATAGTGCGGCTCTGCACACGTGAATGTCTGATCCTCAGACTAATCACAACCTAGTACTCCTCCAACAGCTAGTTCATGGTGGTGTTACTCATTACCTGTTTGCTGCCCTCACTTGTCAGTGGAGTCAGCAGTTGCAGCAGTGGATTAAAGTCCAGTGGAAAGCTGTTTGTGGAAGAGTGAAGAAGGGAGAATATACCGCCCTCTCTGTCCTAATTAGAGAACAAGAAGGAGATGAAAAATATGTCTTAAAATAAGTCTCAACTCATAAGTTTGCTAACATCTTGGGAGAGGTTTGCGGATAAACCAAGTGAAGGGACTAACTCTTACAATTCAGTGGTTCTTAGAAGAACTCCTTTGGTTTCCACATCTGGTTCATCTCAGTCCACGTTTTCCTTTATAGTTAGCATTGTACCACCAAACTGCTTTCAATTCCAGGCAAGTGTGGGATACACAGCAACCAATCCAAGTCTCATATTGCATTTTCTAACAAGGCATATTGCCTGATTCTTCTCAAGCATTCTTCTGCAAATCTTGCATATTAAAATGAACTCGCATTGTGACAGTAATTTTGATTACAGTTCACACTTTTATACTGAACAAAGTTATTTTCTTTAAAAATAACTGCAAAATACCTCACGAAAATAATGTGAACAAAGAAAATACCAGCAAAGTATTGTTTAGTGGAAATTAACCACAACTGAGAATGAAAGATTGGTATTTTTTGTATGATGAATTTTGTGGCTGACAGATGTGAATTTAATATTAGGCTTTGCTCTTCATTGACGTCAATTTTACAGCTAGCAGCGTAGATCGTTGGTGAAGGGCAATACCTAATATTGAATTTACATCTCCAAGATGTAACGTTACATCCTGTTAATAATAGTAACAGATAGAGGTAACCACGCTTTATCAGTTTTGAACCAGCCAGCCAACCATTAAAATGTTGGCATAAGTAAGCAGTACACGTAGGTTGTGGGTTTGAGTCCAACCGAAGTGAGCTTGTGAAGGTTTTCTTGCAAGCCCTTGGACAACACTGAATATACAGTGTTTATGACATGATATTGGTGGAGGGAAAACCAAACATTGAGGGATTGGTACGATTTATTTAAATGTTTTCAAGCACTAATTCATGGCCCATTTTCACTGATTACAAATCTTTACATGGACAGATTTTGAGAGAATTTTGGACAATTAGGTCAACTTACATTGTCCCAGAACTCCTGGCATAGCTGAGGTTGCTTGAGAAGCTGGCAGGCTAAATGTATCAAGTCCTACAGAAAGAAGTCATGTCAAATGGTTACAAAAACTAAAACAGTTCATAAAGCATTTTGACTTGACACACTGAACCATTTCTCTATGATTGAAAACAATGAAAAGTTGATCCCAGAAGGCTTTGAAATGTACTGTACAAAAATCGATGTAACTACTATAGATTTATCTCTTACCCCTGCTCACCAGGTTCACAACTCAGTGCCCCAGGGAGTATGACTGCTGTGCAGAATTACCACTCAGCAGTGCAAAACACACGTCACATCCAAACTACTTGGCTACATCTGACAATTACACATGTGTCTATGGGAGTGGCAGAATCCACTTCACATGATGCTTCAAAAGCAGCCATAGCTAATCATGTATACTCACTGTCATTCTTAACATCTGTTAAGAATGATAAGTATGTTATCCATACCAAGCAGCATGGCAAGAGTTCTTCAGTCAACACTGCTTAAATAATGACGGGTTCTTATATAGCGCTTTTAACTAAGATGAAAGCGCTTTACATCATTATTACCCTGCTCATTGGGCCAATGAAACATTCCAAATACAATCTCAGCTCCCTGGGGAGTATATAGCTCCATGCTGCCATTTCAGCGCAAGGTAGCTACAATCATCAATCACAATAACCATCTCTGCCCTCACAGGTACCCATTTACTCCTGGGTGGGGAGAAGCAATGAGTGACAAAGTGCCTTGCCCAAGGGCACACGCACCATAACCGCAGGCTGGACTCAAACCTACAACCTGCAGAATTACCCGCAGACTACAAATTTAACGCCCCAGACCATGAGGCCACGGCACTCCACACTTCCACTTCCTCCTTTCAAAGTCTAGAATACGATGTAGTAAAACCATCATACTTCTCTCTCATTCTAAGGGCATCCCTTTTTAATATGGTTCTCATATTTTGGCCTACGGAGTAGGATCATATCTGTGATACTGAGACACAAATTTCACAATGTTACTTCAACATATAGGTAAACTGCAGATGAAGTGTTATCTTGTTTTACTGTACGTGTAACTAGCCAAACTTTTAAAGTTGGGTTTTGCCTTCCACCAATGCACATTTATAAGCACTGTACACACAGTGCAGTCTGTATGCTAAATGTAGTCTCAGACCTGACAGAAATAAATCACAAGCATAGTTAAGCAGAATTCTAGCCTACATATGGACTCTAAGTATATTATAATCACTCTCAAATCTAGAGAAGTATAATCTAATGAATTGATAAAGACAATCTTCCAAATGTAAACTCTGGTCGTCATTTCAGTCATCTGTGGCACCCCCCCCCCCTAGCCATTAATTGCCAAGAGGAATTGTCTTAGGAATGTGAAAATGTACTTCAAAATAATCAATATCCCTGGAACTATTTCTTGAGATAATAATGCGAAAACCAAGTAGTATGGTACTGAGTTGGACACAGTACCCATTAGAATGCAGCACTATCAGATCTGAACCAGCTAGCTGATACTGTCAGGCTTGGTGATCCAGCTCAGACATCTGCACCAGTATGCAGGTCATAGGTTTCAGTTACTACTCTTGGTCAGCACAGTGCTAACACAGATTTACCAGACGAGGGCAAAAGCCCAGTTTTTTATTTCTCACCACCTTATGTGGTTGAATACTGGAGTCAGTTGTGATACTTACATCCCGTGTACCAAGTGTGTCCTCACGAAACAGGGTCAACACTAACGTCAGCAGGGTGTATACGATGACATGACACATCAGACTAATGACCTGAAGAATAATTGAGTTACATATCAGGAAATACATTATGGCATTGTAACACATCAGGCTAGTCACCTGAAAAACTTCTTTTGAATTACTTAGCTAGGGCAAGAAGTAACACACATGTATGTGGGAAGTGGTTTCAGCGTCAGCCATAGGTGCGTGTTATATTTCTGGCCATAGCCAGGATATTCAAATATAGCCATAGGAGGATAGTTGAGAAAATATCAGGAGGGCACATAATAACACGACACACCGGGCTGATGAACTGAAAGTCATTTTCAAGGTCACAAAGGTCAACAGTTGCCAGATGCAACAAAATGGGTTAAACCACAGCCCAAGGGGTGGGGAGGGGGTGGGGAAGGGAAGGGAGGGGTAGCCACGCATCTGAATGCACACTCTGCAGACATGGCTTATTCCATCAGTCTCATGCCGTTTCTTAAACCCTAGCTCCATCTTCATCTCCGGCTTGAGGTATACAGTTTGGCAATGGAGCTGCAGCCAGAGATAAAACAATGGGTTGCTCAGCTCAGTACTAGAAACCAAAAGGCTTGTTTTTTTTTCTTGGTTCTTTTTTGCATATTTATACTTTCAAGTAGAGTAGCAAGAAAGCACACACACCGCACACCACATGAATGTTCTTACCTCTCATAAGACAACTTTTCAAAATAAAATGATATATTTAGCTTATGACAGAATCCACATTGCCCACTCTCTGTGACAATTTTCAGAAACCTTGTGCTTTCCTAAAGATGTTCTGTCCATGATATTGGAGTTTCACCCCAATTTTTCTTCTGGCGATATACAAGTTATTTACTTTTAAATGAGACATCAACTAACAAAAAATTGGCTGACTTTCAGTTACTTAGTTATGGAATAATTACTTTACAAATTTCATGTTATTTGGGGCCTGACAATAACTCAGTTCTTGCAGGGTAGACTGGTTCCTACCTCCCTTTCTAAAATTGATATTGTGGGGGCCCGGAATGTGTCTAATCACAGGGTGGGTCTGTTTTGGGGCACAAGCAACCCATAGTTATTGTTAAAATAAAAGAGTCAGAGGTTAACATTTGTTTGGAGGAAAGTAATGACATATTATTAAGAGTAAGGACAGAACATCTTTTAAAT
The DNA here is from genome assembly GCA_029964075.1 of Patiria pectinifera. NCBI lineage: Eukaryota > Metazoa > Echinodermata > Asteroidea > Valvatida > Asterinidae > Patiria > Patiria pectinifera. Next base: position 7,216,085 of record CM057138.1, on the reverse strand, counting down.
GGCAGTTCTAGTTAAGAAATCATACGTGGTGTGTGGAGCAAACAGTGGCAGCTGATCTCAGGAATACAGTGCATAAGTTATGCCATCTGCGATCAGCATACTGACAATCAATTTCACAAAACCCAGGGTAGCTGCATAACAGTTAAATATTTCAAACCTCTTGGACAAGGACAATCATAGCTATTTGGCTACAATTTCATATCTGTCACTACACAGTCTTCCTTTACAATCCTGTGTAAACTTACGGATTTCTTTTCCGTGGAGAGGGTTCTCAATTGGCTAGAGATGTAGCAGAACACCTGCAGCTGTACAGCCTGCTGGCCAAGCCTACGGACCCCAGTCATGTCTGCCTCAGGCCAGAGGGTGCCATGTAGCACCAGCCAGGCAATGAGAACAGGGCCATGCGATGGCTGAGACCCTAGATTCTGAATGATTGAGGACAACTCCTGCATACAAAAAAACAGGCAATAAGAAAAAGGGAAAATCAGGGTCAATTTAATGGAGATGTTTTCAAGGGAAGTCAAAGTGGCACTGTAGTTTCTTCCTTGTCTTCCTCCTTCAAGTGACCTGGCTTCAAGTCTCTATCTGGTTCGTAAGTGACTACGTCATACATGCGCGTACCACTGATTACTACTGCCCATTGGCTAAACACACAACTTTGTCAACAAAATCACAATTATCAGCTGATAAATGAATGTGTTCAATATTTGGTTCTGCCCTTCACCGACATATTTTTATTATCACTGTATACTCAATGTTAATAAAATACATCAGTGAAGAGCGATAAACCCAATATTGAATTTACCTCAGCTCGACGCAAATTCCATCTTATGAAAATAAGTGTGTGTTGATTGGCTTATACCTGTTGCCCTATTCATGAATGCTGATGACCATTTATCTCTTTTCAAAATATTGAGATATACTTACTGTCATTATCATTAACAGTACATTTCACGGATATTAGAGATCATGGCATGTTCGGTTCCTTGTTGTTTTTGTCATTGAATATAAAGAGTCAAGTCTGAAACACTGTAAGGAGTTTCTATGCAGTTCAGCAGACAATTAATTTGTGTAAATCTATATGGATATAGGGCTCTAGTTTGAGTAAGTAATCCATTTTCTGGGATAAGGTAGCCCATATCCTTTGTGACATCTAACTTTGAGTGTACGTACCCCTACTAGCTTTTCATTTGATGCAAGACGGTGACTTGATGGTCTGTGAGAGAGAGAGTAAACACAAAAGCCCAGTACATCATAAACAATGATCCCCACATAAGCAAACAAGTGTATTAAACATGTTGTTCAAGGACTTTCACACTATCACTTGAAATGGACTGAACAAGTTGCTCTGCTGAATATCATTGCTTAACCTTGTAGTGATTAACAGTGCTTCTAGTCCATTTTCCACTGTTGTCCTTTTGTTGATGTGTATTTTATGAAAGTACTACTGCCTCTGAGGTGTATGAACATAATTCTACACATTTGTTTGCTTTAATCATTTTCAAGTACATTACTCACAAAATCCATTCTATTTCCTGACCCAAGAGGGCACTGTTGCCGTGATGTCACATTTGCTTATTGTACAGTGCAAGGATTTTTCCATTCAATTTTGATTCTTAGAAGCAGCTAATTGAATCAACTTGGATATATTCAGACATGAATAGTAGAGGGCACTTCTTGACCACTCACAAATGTTGCATGTGCAGACCCTTTGACAATAAGCACACTCGGTGAGCAAGGTTAATACTGGTAAAATATATATATATATATATATATATATATATATATATATATATATATATATATATATATATATATATATATATATATATATATATATATATGCCCAGTGAGATATTGATTTCTGTTGCTATTTAGTCACTGCACAAGCACGAGTATTTTCTGAGATTTTATAGGGACAACTTTTTGTTGTTGTAAGCTACAAGCTGATTATTTGATGGTCTGTGGCATTGAAGATCTATGAAGGTGCACTCTGTGCCGTGAACCATCAGAGTAAACTAAACCCCTTCCTGTTTGTTTTTAGGAGAGAATGTGACATGAAGCAGGTGGTATCTAAAGGTTGAACCTTGAGGTACCACCTGCTTCATTTCACATTTTCTCCTAATGTACCTATAGTATGGTCCCTCCAGCACAGCACTCCATCCAAAAAGACAGTGGGTTTAAGCTTTGAAACATAGTTGTGGAAAGAGGTTTACATTTTCAAATAGATTATCTGTTTGACCAGGGAGGTAATACTCACTTGTCTGAAGCTGGTAGGCCTATTAATGGGTCCAGATTCATGGATTCAACCAGTAGCATGCTACAAAGGAAGCTGAGAACACAAACCAATGTAACATGTTAGGAATCTCAGGTTAGAAACCTTCCTTGAATAGCAGCTGTTTATTTTCATTTCTCCTGGGCATTATTGGTTTGAGGGAGACTGCTCTAGTTAGCCCAATGTTTCTGCTCGCGAAATGAAACTGGTCCCTGGTCATTCCGCTGAACTTTGTTTTGTTTGCAAACATTAAGTGCCATTATGTAAAGGTGACCATCAGTTTGATAATTTTTTACCGGGATTAATACCAGCTTGTGATCAAAGTTGCACATTTACTCCCTCAATATACAAGGGAGTTTGTTTGTATTTTGTTTATGGTTTTATTTTGTGTTGATTCTTCACTGTTTATGGACAGTTGAATGATACCTTCTTATAGTCCTCTGCAATTTTGTTTGTTGCTTCAACCAAAGTTTGCAAACTACAAGTTGGCATCAAAGTACCACTGTGATTTAGCAAAGGAAAGATGTATTGGAAAGTACACTCTTCTGACCTGATGCGAGCTGTCAGGTGATGAGCAGACTCCTCAGCATCCAATAGATGCCTGTAGGGCTGACGAGTCCCAAAAGCTTGTTTCTAAAACCACAAAGAATATCACAAGCCATGAGAATAAACCATACTGGTAACAGAATGAACAAATCACATCAAAAATTGGGTTGAAGTGGATTTTAATCAATCTTTTCCACACATAGTTTAGCAAAATTTCGACCTTTTTTAAAACACAGAGATGAAACTGGCTTATGGGGAAAAATCGGAAAATAGGCTGTACAAAAATCCGTGTCCGAAATTTGGACCACGTCGCAGTTACACATACGTACATGTGTGTACAATAAACTTTGTGCCCAATTTCTGGACACCACCTCCTGTTTTATTTAAGATCCAAACGAAATTTTACGATGTTAAAAATGTTCAGTGCTTCCATAAAATTAAAAGGCCTGAAGGAAAGATTTCCATATACGAAGTTCACTCAACACTCTGTGTACAAACCCTATGAGAGTGGACTGAAAAATTCTAAGTGTTTTCTAAGAAAATGCTTGTATTTTCTCACTGCTCAAATTGACTTTGATGACATGAAATTGCTATCTTGGGGCTTGTTAGTCAATACAGAGGAAAATTAGTGAACTTCGCATATGGTAATCTTGCCGGCCTGAATTATTGTTAGAGTTACTGACTTGTCAACAAAGAAATTCATTTCTTACTTATTAATTCAAAGCAAAAATTCCTGGACAACTCCACTAACGTAGGTGGGGAAAAAAATTTTTTTTCTAACAACCGCCAGTGAAATTTATCTTTTATGCTCTCCTTGCCATCCTCAAGATCTTCATATTGATTTTTAAAGCATTGCATTTTGCATAACTACATCTGAAACCTTCGAAAATCTGTCACCATGCTCCCCTAATAATCCTAAATCCATTGGACTCAGGGCTGTTATACCCAGTCACTTTATTTCAAAGAACTTGTTAAAACGATGTCCATATTTTGAATATGTACAAAGAAGCCGTTGGCTCTACTGCACAGTAATGGACTAAGGAAATCCTGAAGCTTCATGGCAAAAATCCATGATAAACAAATATGGGACTGATTTTCTCAATGAGGTTGAATCATTGTTACAAGGAAAAAACAACCCAAAAGACGAGCTACCAGCCAAACACAGTTAGAAGGATAATTTGAAAAAACCTGGAAAAGTTGAGCCAGATTCAGGAGATTTTCAGATGGATCTTCTTGACCTCGAACGTACAGGAGAATAATTTCCAGCAGCTCACACTGATGAAAAAAAAAGAAGAAAAAAAGTAAAATCAAACTATAAAAAAACAGTGTTATCTTGCAGAACCCCACAAGTTACAATGCCAATTTTTGTGTTAGATTTTGTAAGGTGTAAACAAGTAGTGTTTGGTTCCAGCCGTTATATATTGTGTTGGATTCAGCAGGCTTCATACTTCATACATAGCTGGATCCACATGGATACAGCACAGTCCTCAAAAATGAATGAGATGAGGACTCCAACCTGCCACCGCTGGATGACAAGTAGAGGTGCACAATGCTGGTGATTCCTTCCATGAATTACAAGATGGTATAATACTAATAGATAACCTTGATGTGGTATTATTATGGAAAGAACTCATAACATAGAATATATGACAAGCCCCTCACAATTGCTGGTCCTACTTTAAAAACCTGGGCACTCATTGTTTCTATATGTGGAACCTTTTAAATAGTTGCAAGGTTGCCCCAAAAATGATTGGATTTTCTGTTAATTGCCCTCCCCCTAAAAATGCGCTACTTGTAACGTTGGATGGATCATGAAATCTGAAAGGGAGGGAAGGCTACATGTTTAAAGTCAGCTTTCATCAAGTAAGGGTTCAATAATCACAGTTTTGGCAGTCGGGAGAGGTCAGGGATGGACTTAAGCCACCTTAGCCCACCTTCCTTCTAGATCTTCCAATGGTAACCTTGTAATGTGTGTATTCCAAATCCAATGAAAAAGGTTATATTGACCTGCTCTGTGAGGGCCTGTAGACACCATCTGATGCTATGTCTCTCACTCTGTAACACAAAGAGAGAGACCAGTAAGAGACCCGGTCACAGTTTCATGGCGCTGCTAAGCACACAGTTTTCTGTTAACAGAGCCTCCGTTTATTTCATGGTAAGCACAGCAAAAGGTATGCTAACCTTAGGGGACCTATTTTCTTAAATTGGGGACGTAACTAATGAAATCCCCACGTGCACGCAACTGTCAGCACATCCATGCTGTAAAATAGTACTACTAGGTCAGCAAAATTATCAGTAACAGTTAGCTCAATGTTTGTGCTAACAGTTATCTAAGCAGTGCCGTGAAATGGGGTCCCATAATACATGCAATTCAACCAATTACAATGAACCTATTAGTCTTCATTTTCAAATGAAACCAATGAAAGCAAATATGATTGTCAGGTTTGAAAAATTACAGCAAGCATGCACATAGGTCACTTTTAATACACAAAACTACAACAGCCATAGATGCAAGCAAATAATGAGATCACAATTTCAGGGCAGAAACACTACATTCTGAGGATAAACACTATTTTTGGCCGTTTGTTTTGTTTTGTTTACCTCCTAAGACAGCAATCCCCATTTATGTCTTACAGAGTCATGATAGCTGAGGTTGATCTAGGAACCACTACAAAGGAGAGACATGTGCATGTTTTGCAAACATGTCGCAAATTGGAGTTTGTTCTAAAGACCAATCAATTGGGACTGTTTTGTCAAAGTACTACAATCAAGATACATAAAGAAGTATTTCAAAACTACACTGCAAAATCTGTGATTGCTTTTAAAGGGATGTAAAATGTTCAGGCGGCCTTGTTTGTTTTTGCAACAGACAGAGCGGAATGAAATAACAATTTGATGTACAATATTTCCTGACCATTTACCATATTTATTTGTCCAATAAAAATAAGGGATGTGCTGATTCTTGCAACAGTTCAAAATTGATATTTTTTTCGGAACAATTTTGGGGTCTAATTTCACCCACTGTACTTAGATAATAACTGCTTCTTTGGTTTTTAAAAGCCACTGTCCCTTCAGCCCTATCTCTATGATAAAGTTGGACCACATGGGCTATTGCCCTTTTACCAACCATTAAGGGACCCCTCTTCTGTCTAGTAGGTACCGGTGCGTTGAAACTGGTCTCATACTGCAGTAGTAACTTATCATACACCTTGGACTTCTCTAGATTTAAAACGCACTCCAGATACTGTTCCTGTAGGCAATGAAAAATACTTTCATTGAAACATTTTCTGTAGCCATAGTTTTGGTAGCCATAATTTAAAATTTTGAAACATATTGTTGTCCATATCCAGAATTAAAGTGGATACTTTTTATTATCTTCTTTTAAATGTTGGGCAAAGACAACATTCAAGGTGATCTATTATAGGTTGAATATAGATCAGAGTATTGGCAAATCCTGTCTGCACTCTTCTTGTGCATATTGGTGGCAGTGCACAACTTATAAGGTGATATTCACAGTCCTTGTGGGCATAATAGCATGCTAGGCCAAAGTGTCCTGTCTTGGTGGAGTGTAGTTTTTTGTTTCACTGCACCAACAGGAGTGACATTGTTAAGATTCAGAATTCCAACTGTAATGAATATTATTGGAATGTTTTGTTCTTTCGGATAAGGCCAAAAAAATGTAGTTCTGCTTCCAGTTACCCTACCTACCCTATTTTGACAGCCCCTACTCTAATATTTTGTTTTTGGAAAAATGAGGTGAAAAAAACAGAAAACCATCAATGACTACCTTTTACCCTTGACTACACGCAGACACCTCCATATGATCGTACACACACACAAAATTTCCAAAAAAAACCAAACATTCCCTACCTACCTACCCTATTTTGTAATCGGAAGCAGATGCTAGGATGATCTTTCAATGAGGGATCATGCTAGGATGATCCTTCACTTAGGGATCGTGCTAGGATGATCCTTCAATTAGGGATCATGCTGGGATGATCCTTCAATTAGGGATCATGCTGGGATGATCCTTCAATGAGGGATCATGCTAGGATGATCCTTCAATTAGGGATCGTGCTAGGATGATCCTTCAATTAGGGATCGTGCTAGGATGATCCTTCAATTAGGGATCATGCTAGGATGATCCTTCATTTAGGGATCGTGCTAGGATGATCCTTCCATTAGGGATCATGCTGGGATGATCCTTCAATTAGGGATCATGCTAGGATGATCCTTCAATTAGGGATCGTGCTAGGATGATCCTCTTACCTGGAATGGATGATCCGAGTCTCTGAGGAAGCTTAGCAGGTGTTTGATGCAATGAAGCAGCATCATTCGCTCTGTGAAATAATACTCCCATACCTGAACAAACCAATCAGTAATCAATCAATCAATCCAAAGAATCAATGATCATTCTTTAACAGCAATCAACAACCAAATGTCACATTAAAAAATACAAATGATAAGAACATTAAATTTCTCATTTATATCACAAATGTCAGTGATTGATAATTGATACTTCTCAATCATTTATCAAAAAGTCAATGACTAAAAATTAATCAATTAAAAAATATGCCCCTCCCCCGCCCTTAAAAGAAAAAAAAAGAAAATTAAACAAGGAAAGCTTAAAGTTTCTGGTTCTAAAAAGATTCAACGTTTTACCATTACCTTCTGCAGCAAAGCTTGAACACTCCGCTCATCCTTTAGAATTGACTACAAAAAAACCAACATTAAAACAAATGTAACATGTTTCCAACAGTCTTAAATATTGTACAGCAGCAAGTGCAACAATTTACACTTGCTACAGACCATGTGACATTTGTTTACAACAAAAAGCGGTGTGGTCACGTGATGTCAACTTTCAGCAAACGGATCTCTTCTCTACAGTTCATGTATATGTGGTGGAGCCTTCACAAAGTCTGTTTGCCAGCTTACTCTGTCCCTCATTGCCAACAGCATATAGATTGTTTCCCTCCAGCCCAGTGTCCTTCTCCAGGAGCGTCTTCAGAGTGATGTGTGGTCGGCTGACACAATGCTTTGACTCGGGTGACCATATCAGGAGCTTAGCTGTGGGTTCGTCGTTGGCGGGAAACGTTGCTCGTAGAGTGTCGAGAGCGCGCTTGATGAGAGGAGGAGCGAGGAAGTTTTTTTTCTTGTTTGTTTGTTTGTGTTGTGTCCATGACACACACATTGAAATAAATGACATTTTTTGGTATTTCCCATCGAAGGATTTCCGAAGGGAGACGTTCAGAGTCCACAAGTCGGATCCATAGAGGAGGATGGTTTCAACTGTGGCTTTGAAAACTTTCGTCTTTGTCTCCTTTTTGACTGGTGCTTTCCAAATCTTGTGTAGGGCGTTTATTGCACCCAATGCTTGACCTATGCGTGTCTTCATGCCTTACGCAGAGTTTGTTAGTCTGCCGAGATACTTGAAATCCTCGACAAGCGCGATTGGGTAACCATCAAGGGCATGAAGGAGCACCACCGTTGATGGGTTCAAGTGCATATATTTTGTCTTTTCCGAGTTCAGAAAGAGGCCGACCTCCTGGCAGGCTTTCTCAACTCTCTTCAAAACATCTTGCGCGGCTTTCAGTGAGTCTTCCAGTAGGGCAATGTCGTCGCCTTCACCAATGCTTCAAGGCATTGGATGACTCAGAGAAGAGACAGACATGTATATGTGGGCCAAACAACATGCAAAAGATGCTTACATGTTAGGATGGGCCGGCGGCCTGTCGGCATGACGGCACAGGGCACATGGTCTACAGTCAACAGGATATTTCATGTTTCATGTATTCTAGACATCAAAATTAGATTACACTTCTGAGCAAGGATAGCAATCCACAATAAATTTGGTACACAATTAGCAAAACATTTAGCCAGCATTTTTCATAAGATTCCTCTTGTCCCCGTAAGAGTTGGGTCTTGTCGGAGAAGCACTGAACATTGAAAACATTAAACACAATACATTACAATATCTGACACTACACCTGGCTCAAAAAGAAACTAAGCAATTTTTATAATCATTCCTGTTTGGACATATCTTGGGCATTGCAACACACAATTGCATGCAATTATGCAGGCCCCGCATTCAATTGTGTGTTGCAATGCCCATTGAAAATCTCGCAAATTGCAACTTTTGGTTTTGGGGTTTCAGGAGTTTCGGCACTTAAGCTCTCGTTATTTCTTGCACAGTGTTCCCAATTAGGTATCAAATTGAACCAGAAAGTTTCCATGACAAAACATGTTTCAGATTTCTTGTTTACCGAGAAATGTCCAAACAAGGATGATTATAAAAACTGTTTAGTTTCTTTTTGTGCCAGGTGAATATCGTCAGTAAACATGATCATGACGTATCAAGGTGCTTCTTATGCTTTTTAAATCAAATAGCTTTAAAGATATCACTCATTAGCTAATAAAGAAAACTCAGGGGTGAGATTGAGGATAAATGAAAAATCCACGAAATAATCGGCAGAGGATTTGGGGCTGCCGAGGGCCACAGAGCAACATAGGATCTATGGCATATGTTTGTATTTGCCTCAAGGCATTCCATAAAATACCTATTTCTTTTGTTCTTTAAAACCTTTTATGTACAAACACCTTTATTGTAAAACCTCAGGAATTTTACATTTCAAAGAGGATTCTTACAAAAATCCTGAAATCAGGAAAGAGAATCCTGACAAAAAAATCCTTAAATCTGAAAGCATCCTGACAAATCTCACCCCTGAATACTAAAGGCAGATGGGTGGATACAAGGCACCATTTTGTTTAATTAGGTTCCATTCAAATGTTTTGCAAAAAGTGGTAAACAAATTTTGATATTTTTTTTTGATTTTTTTTTTTACATTTAACCATTTACACGTCCATACTTTTGAGTTAATGATCCCTGTGAATACAGTGCATTCTTGTGATGACACCTCAGTCACTGTTCAGTTAATGCCATTCAATGCTATTTGCCATCTTCACTCCACATAATGTTTGTGAAATTACACATAAAAACTGCCCCAACAAAGTGATCTAAAACAATCACTTTTAGGGCACCACATGCAAAATGACTGAGCATATCTGGTTTTGATAGGAAAAATGTGGTGAATGGTCAGGAAATGTCTTAAGTCTGACCGTTATTTCAACCTGTATCTTTGCATGCCTGACAGTTTTGCTCACCTGTAGTTGTGCACCAGTGCCCCTAAAAGCATTCAAGATATAGGCTTCAAAGAGATCCTTGCACTGCACTGCATCCAGGTCCTGCAGGTACACAACATTGTATCCAATTAACAATTACACTGCACTGTTATTCCTGGGACCGATTTCACGAACCTCGTCTTATCTTGCGAATCATCTTAGGACTTAAGACGAGTCCCCCCTGTAAGATAGACGCGTTCTAAGATTGATTTCACTAAACCCATCTTAAGCAAGACGCATCAAAACTACCAATTCGATGACTGTTTCATGTTTGTTTTAACAGCTTGACAAAACAGTGGTTGAAAAGAAACACGCAAAACCAATTTCCTGTGCGCGCACATTGGATATGAACTTTAGCCAGAAAAATGACTCTACTCAATAAATCTCACACCCAAGATGCGATAGAGTCATTCTTGCTCCCCATTTTATCACTCTATTTTAAAAAGTTGACTAGTTGTTTGGCATATAATTAAATTGTGTAAGTAACTTATTTTTTATTAAACCTACCCACATATCACAAATCTTTTCAGATCTGTTTCTACTGTGGTTTTCTTCCTCAAAAATATCACTCTAGGTGAAAATTTGTCTTTAATGAGAAGATATTGTAATGATTTCCAGACGATATATCAAATTAACGCACGCATTAATGAGATGAAACGACCCTCAGACCAATTTTAAGTTAAGACGAGTTCAGCCGCATTGTTAAGGAAGTTAGGACGTGTTGAATTGGTTTTAAACTTGGTGAAATCGATCCTAGGATGAGTCGCGAGTTACGACGAGTAACCCTTCCTATGACGCGTCTTAGAGTTTTGTGAAATTGATTCTGAGATGAACTCAATACTATGCTTTTTAATTTAGAGACTTTTAAAATGATGGATTTGTGTTTCTATGGTATCACAGACAAAAGTGAAGGGCAGATGATTTTTCTGGTATACTGTAAGGCCCAAAAAAGAATAGCTCTGCTTCCGGTTACCCGACCGACCCTATTTTAAGGCCGCGACCCTAAAATTTTATCCGCAAGTCCAACAAAACATATATATAATAATAAATGAATAAATTTTTTTAAAATCCTGTTGTCTTTTCTGTCTTCACAGAACACCTCTCAACAACCCTTTTGCGTCAAAAATGCTTGTTGTTATTTGTTTGCCTACTTACATTCGCTATTTTTTTAGAAGAAACCTCCGCTGTTTTTACAAGTTCGCTTCGGGATAACTAGTTCGAATTTCAATGTCGCGGTGACGATATGAAAACAGGTGCATAATGCTCAATGCAGTGATGACTGGTTCCCGCCGCGCCGAGCACTAAAAGCTCCAGGGCCAAAGAAGGCATGATGGAAATGCAGTAACCAGTCTATACATGGCCGCAGTGCACTGCAGTTGCAAGTCTATTAGATATCATAAAAATGCCAAGTAAACACCGATGGAAAAAGAACATTTTTGCAAGTTAATTCACAGAACTTGATCTCTCTTTTCTGTACAATGTATATGTATTTTCCGTGTTCATGAATATATTTCGAGGTCGTTCTACTCGTATTTAGACTTTGGAGTGATGTGATGCAGCGTGTTTCCCCGAAATTTCCTATCGTAAAACTGAGGTTCATCGCCCGTCACACACAGTGCATCACAAACGCTTATACCGTGCGATGTACGGACAGTTTTGGCCAGTTTCCAGTCTTGACTAGCGTTGTGCATATGGTGTGCACTACCTGAATTTTCCTCTTTTTTTATGAATTATCAACCGTAAATATTTTGACAATAATTAAGATAAGTTTTAATCACTTTTTGAGGCCATTTTTTTGTTTAGCTTTCATAGTGCAATGGAAATAGTTCAAGCTGAAATTCGCATATAATTGAATACCCCATTCAATCAGCACAAACAAAATCGGCAAAAAAAATTCCGACCTATCAACCCTATTTTTGAAAGGCATGTAATCGGAAGCAGAATTTTTTTTTTTTTGGCCTAAGCAAGTCAGTTGATCAAGAAGTGAGAAAGGGACTGGCTCAAGTTTGAACAAGCAGCAGTCTCCATTAGAACACGGATCCTAGACACCAGGATAAAGGACTGTTCTGAGCTCTAGTACAAAATGCACTCAGTGGACTTGCCTTTGGTTAGAAGCGTGATAACAGGCATTAATACCCGTTGGCGCGTAATCGCGAATTTTCCAGATGTGCCATTGTTTTGGGTTTTTGCACGACATCTAAAACGGAAATATTCATAAAACTGTAAGTAAAACTACTTCTAGATATAATTGTTCCAAATTATTTCAAAAATAAATAGTTCAGGATATAACAGATGGTATTGTGCAGTTTTTGTCGATGAAGTATTTACCAGGGAAATAAATGTCAAATTTCGAGGAGAACACCGTTTACCCAAATTTCGTTTTTCATTAGGCTTTTATTAAAAAGTTTTAGAGAGATAGGATGCCGAACCGGATGAAACAAAAGCGACATTTCATTGTTCATCTTAAAGCTAAAGATATTGTGCTCGGCATTACCATGGTTATGTAGTTATCACTTATCAGAATTCAATAGACCAAAAACGTAGACTCATTAATATTCAAAAATATAATTCGCTGGCTTGACAGACTTCGAGGCCAGATCGGGCGAAGAGCCTTGCACATCTGAAAGCCACTGCGCACAGTGGTCTTTGTTGAAAAGTATTCATGGTATTTGCCACCAGTACAGGCCGTTATCACGCGTCTAACCAGGAGTTGGGCCGAGTCGTTAATCCTTGTGTGTAGGATCCGTGATTAGAACATTGCCTAGAAGCTTACCAGGAACTGGCCGAGTTGTTGCAGGAACTGCAGCTCTAGTTTGCTGACATTCTTGTCATCCTTCAACTTGGTTTCTGCTTCCTTACTGCCATGAATCAACAATACAAAATGAAACCCTTCTAGTCTGAAACACTTCACCTATCAAGTTTAGTGTTCAAGTATACAAATATTGACTGCTGTATGAGTGGTGTGATACAACTGGCTTCACAAGGTGATCCAAGGAGCGTCCTGTTATTTAATTCATCATGATTAAAGCCAGGGTGCAACTTTAGCGGTAGCCCGCTAGCCAAATGCTGGTCCAAACAGCGGCGGGCTAGTCAAACTATTCCTGAAATAGCCCGGCTGGCAAGTCAAAAATTATTGGGATACGGCAAAGATGAAAGGACAGGAAGAATAAATTCAGAAAGCAAACCTGTATCAATTTGTGTCTAATATATAACTGTTTAGGGTTAAATTATTAGATCTGTTTATTGACAACACTGACAAGATTGCCTCAGGATACAAGTTTTACATGCATGCACATTGTTGTTCATAAATTAAAAACATGCAGGCTAGTGAAAATGCCCGCGGACTAGTTAACAGTCTGTTTCAGTAAACTGGCTGGCTAGTGAAAAAAAAAGTGAACGTGGAACCCTGGTTAAAGTTGTCAGTTTTTAGGGATATCTGAATTATAAAACCAAAATATATTACACTGCACAATGTACAAGTTTCTATTTCAATAGAAATTAGTTGAAAATGTACTTGCACTTTTTAAACTAGCTCCTCATGCAATGTTTGAACCCAACTCATGCGTGGGAATGATACTCGCAACTCGCACAGCCATGTGCATTTGCGCACAGACCTCTGGCTGCTACATTGCTTTCTGTGCGTATAGTACTGTGTCTGAGCCAGGCACCGTTGTATAGTCGTTTGGCTGTGCAAGGCAAGATAGTGAAAATAGTGAATGCCATATGATGTGCTCTCGGCCAATCAAGAGACAGAATCTGTGGGTGAAGCATTATAATTCCATTTTACCACCTGCCCTACTTCATATCCATGCAAATACAGGAAAGCATAGGGTTGACTATGTTAGCATGCATGCTGTACCTTTGCTGCTTGTAGTACTGCAGACCATGTAGAAATAGTGACTCATGTGTGGATAACTCCTCTGCTATAAGGTTCTAACAAGATGATACAAAACAAAAGCAAGAAAACTTGAAAGCAGAGTCAAACTATAACTTAACATGGTTTAACATTTGTTGATAACCTGGCATAACTCTCAAGATAAGGCGTGTATCCTTTTCCTTTGGGAGTGACAACCCTACAGCCTTGTAAAAACTACAAAGCAGTGATCTAGACGCTCGCTTGAAGCACAATTTGTGCCAATCAGGAACATTTACAGGACTGTCTAAAGTTTGGCATATATCAGAAGACTTTCAGTCTTTGGTTAACAAATAAAAAAAAATTACCCGAACGAATTAAAAAAAACTAAAGTAATTAAAAAACCATTCAAGAAAACCACATAAGGAAACTGACTAGATGCATTATAATTATTTTCAGATTGAACAAAGCAATTAAATGGAGCATGGTTTCGCAGGTTCAAACCCCCTCCAGTCAATTTCTTTGTTCAATCTTAAAATGAAATTTTAAAAATTCATTCCTTAAAAAACAGAAACTGTGACTAAAAGTATAAGCCAATTTGCTGAAGTCCAAATAATACTGTGGGAAGGAAAAGCCACAGATATTGTTATGTTACACTTGACTTGCAAATTGCCACAGTGCTTTGCAGCGGTAATATCACCCAAGTAGTGGCACTAATACCAATAAGATCTACAGTAGGGCACTGCGAGTTACTTACTGGTGCTTTCACAGCTGACCGGCCACTGATGATTTGTAACAACTCATGGTTGCATCTGTATAATGACAGGTAAAACATTACGTTTTCATAGGTTGCTATGTATTACCAGTCAACTCTCTGGAGTCAACACCAAGTTTCATGAAAATAGGTTATGGATCTAGATAAGGCAATGTAACACCTATAGCACCCACCTATGAATTTGTTGAAATAGCTGAAGGTTTGTCCTACTGTTTAATTAATAAAGTAATTTGGGGTATACCTCAAATTTCGCTTATGCGTAGAAGTAGTGTTAAAAAAGAATTATTAAGCAACAGGATTTGGAACTTTAAAGACATAAGGTCAATACTAGGCAAAGCATTAATTAATTATTCATTCTTCAAATCAATTGTGAATCCGGGAAACTTCACAGTAAAGTCAGCAAAAGATATTTAGCATTTTTTTAGGCAAAACTTGATATGGAAACCAAATAAATGTCCAGTAAACTGGATGAGCATGTTGAGTACTCTACATGTAGATAACTATACTATTCTTACATGTATGTGGGCAAGACCTGGTGGGGTAGACCCATTAATGCCAGAAGTTTTGTCTCACAATTTCCTCCAAACAATAAACAGAACTAATGTTAGAACATAACCTTGACCTAACATTAGGCCAAGAACATTTTCATGACTGTCCACTTTCTTTCCCTCCTGTACATGTATATCACCACTAGTGTGGTGTCATGATTATGATACCTCACTCCTTCAGCAGGTACATGTACATGTATCTTGTTCATGATTAACCAATTTCATTAAATTAAGAAAAAAAGGCACTTCAAGATTAAAACTTAGATGATCATGCTCATGAAATCAAAACTTTGATACGGATTCAGTCACGTTGGCCGACGTGGTCAAGGCAAAAGTCAGTAATGCTGCAGTCCACCAAATCGGATGTCAGACAACTCTACTGTTGGTCAACTCGACTTGAACAAACTTTACTGTTACACTAGCAACTTGACCATTTGCCAAGTCGACTTCAACCTTGACACAACTCAACCGCCGCATGATGCTAAACTGCCTTTGCTTTGCTTGGTATCATTCAAGAGTCAATGCTAAAATACAATGTAGTTGTAGAGAAAACCATGCTTTTTCCAGCCATACCAAACGCAACACGCGTAAATTTTAAAGAAAAAGTTTACACGACCGGAGAAAAAGCTCTCAAAATTCAAGGTAAATATTCTTATTTTTTGCATAAAAAAATGCCGAACTTAATTTGACCTCTTTAGCTAGATCCATGATTTTGAGTGGTCACTAAGGAAAAGCTCAATTCATAACTGCCGGCGAGCAAGTACGTGTTTGTGTTTTGCACAGCTGAAGCTGTCAACCGCCGTATATGAAGCGACCTCACGCGGCAGCTCGTGCCAACATGACAGAACGTACAATCTTTTGCCATGGGTTGCAGAAGCGGATTTTAGCTTCGCGGGGTTTTTGAGCAGCGGTGTTTATTATTTCACAAAGAGAGACAGAATAAGGAACGAAGATCTTAGAAGAAAGACAGGGGTGCAAGACATAATAGTTGAGATCAAAAAGAAAAAGTGGAGTTGGGCAGGACATGTCATAAGAAGAGACGACCACAGATGGACCCTGAAAGTAACGGATTGGATGCCATTATCATTGAAGAGGAAGACAGCCTAAGAGATGGCGAGATGAAATCTCTGATTTCATTGGGAAGAAATGGAAACAACTGGCAAGGGATCGAAAAGCATGGAAAGTTAGTGGAGAGGCCTTCATCCAGCAGTGGATTGAATTAGGCTAATGATGAATGATGATGATGTTTATTATTTACATACTCCATTTTTTCTTCTTCCCTCTTCCTTTCCCCTTCCTTCTCCATTCTTCATTTTCTATTTTGACCACAGCACCATGCTTTTGCTGACAAAACTGACTAATGGGGGGGTGAGACACCCCCACACCCCCCCTGTAGCAACGCCCGTGCATTTTCGTACCTAATAAAAATTCACCAAAATCGCCAATGCAATGGTGTATGGTGTGCATTTTTGACGCCACGCTAGAGACCAAGGCCAGACCGCGACTTCGCGTTCGTCAATCCCATCATAGCACAGTACATCATGTGTATGTTCTGTGTGCCATGGCATGCGCAGCATTGGGTTTTTCCTCGGTTTCCCACATTCCATTCGACATTCACCAAGGCCAAGCGCTGCTTCTATCGCTTGATCTGATTGGTCCTTTGATTGTGGCACTCACTGAGTCAACCAATGGAAACTTTCATTGCAAGTTCCATGTGCATTTCTGTACGCATTGTTCTTGATTTTTTTCATGATCGTGTTAAGTATTTCCAATCGATTTTTTCACTAAATATTTTACTGATTTGCCTGAAACTGTTGGATGGATCACATTGAGAACATTTCATTGCATGTTTATCATGTTTATTTTTGTTTAGATGAATTGGATGAGTGGAGCGATGTGTGTCAGATTTTTTAACATTGAATGGGATCTGATAGTGGTCTGCTATGTCGGACCCGCTGTCATGTTCTAAAATCGTGGCGCGGCGGCATCCACCAACGCCACGATTTAGAAGATGGTCAGGAGATTTTTCACTAAAATAATGAATAATGAAAAAAAAAGCCTCCTGTCATCTGGAAAATTTTCAGACGCAAATCTAAAACTTCCATTCTCATGGCCTTATATTATGTATATATACTATAAATCAAAGATTTTAGAAGATAATTTTAGTGTGTTGACAGGCGAAAAATGGCCCTACCGCTGGACTCCCTACCACGGCACAACACAAGGCACACAGGCATGACAAGCCGGCTATAGTTAACATGTCTAATTAAGTAGCCTACCTCAACATCTACTTCCAGAATTGTAAAAACCTTACATTTCTGCCGCCCGGAAGTACTCAACATCACTGATGTTTTATGGAAAGAATGTTGCAACCTGACGCCATGTTTTTATTCATATATCATCTCACTAAAGGTCAGTCATTGCAAATGTTGAAAAAACTTGCATCTGGGATCGAGTGAGAAACCTTTCCAATTTTGTTAGGAAATACTTAAAAAAATCTTGACTCTGCATAGACTTTGTTGACTTTGCACGTATTGTTGATGTACCCTAACGTGGCACGGCCCCCAACGAGGCGCACTTTGATTTTTCGCCTGTAGTGCCTAGCTTGAGTAACTCCAGCTCTAATGCGATAGGCATTAGAGCTGGAGTTACTCAAGCTATGTAGCGCCTAGCTAGAGCAAAAGTTTTAACTGAAATCACTCCCATTCATAAATCGCGAGTTTATCTACCCATTACAAAGTTAGAAGAAAAATTCATTTTGGCGTGATTTTCCGATTCTATTTTGAAGTGAAAAGTGAACCCTTTGAAAATGCCCCGAAAAATAAGAAAAAAAAATTCTGACAAGTGACAATTTTCTGGTTGGGTATGTAAGTAGAGATAACAATGGTTTATCAGAATCTATCAACTTTACAGGAATTCTTCGATGTCAATTTGGAATTTTCCGAGATTTATTCAAGTGCGCCACGTTAGGGAACACTCCACTCCGCCAATTTGTGCCACCGTTTTTTAATTTCGGATTAAATTTCATGAAACCGAAATTGTTCACAGAGGCTAAATAGCGAGCATTAATAAGGTCCAAGTACCAGTATTTCACTGCATAAATTTGAGGTTCGTCACCAAAGAGGTTTGGCAAGTACACAAGGAAAGTTGGGTAAACGTCGAAGTGCGCCACGTTAGGGAACACCACACAGCATGCACAGTGCGGTCCTACTAAACTGCGTCAACAAGCGTCAACAAGCGTCAACGGTCGTCAACAAGCATCAACAAATTTTGTATAAGTTTTGGAACATCACAAGACGTTTTTTATGGTAGAAATAGTGACAAAGGACACATTCAGCATTCAGACACATTATAAAATAAAGTTAAAATTATTTAAAAACTTGTTTTTTTGAACGCGAAATGTACGACGAGTTTGTCGAGTTTGGGGTGGCCGCCATTTTGTTTACGTGAAGCTAGCCATACTACGCATGCGCACAGTGTACGGGGCCATCCAAACAAGATAGCGGCCAACACTAATCAACAAACTCGTCATACATTTCGCGTTCATAAAACAAGTTTTAAAATAATTTTAAGTTCAATTGATATGCAGAAGATGTTCTTTATTGCTTTTTCTACCATATAAAGCTACTTTCAATGTTCAAAAGCATATCTCGGCGATCGTGAAGTGTAGGGCCCGGTTCCTATTAGGGAACAAAATCCACTTTAAAATTATTGGACCTACCAAACTAGTTGGCGACTTTCTCAATAAACAGGTATGTCATAGATGGAGGGCAGGGTTTTGATTTTTTTTAGGGAAATTTGGGGGTAAAATGACGACGACAGCGCGGCGACAACACGCGACCCGAAAATAAAGATGGCGATCACCGCGCGATGTACCGTGAGCACGCACGGCGCGCTGAATCGCAAGGCACAAACCGCGCAGGAAAATCGTGATTTCTACCCCAATAATCTGTTCAAAATTGCAAAACGGGCGTCATTAGAATTGAGAGAAGTCTGCTTATGATTGTAAAGGTGATTTTTGAGCAATAACAAACATTTTTGACTCTAATTTGATCAAAACAAAACAGGGGCCCTACACTTCACGATCGCCTATACAAAATTTGTTGATGCTTGTTGACGACCGTTGATGCTTGTTGATGCTTGTTGACGCAGTTTTAGTAGGACCCTCACCCTGCACAGTGCTAGTGACACAGCCAGACAGCCGGCGGCAGCCATCATCATGATCATCATTAGCTTGAGTAACTCCAACTGACATGCTCCATATTCATTCACATGTAACGCTGGAGGCATAACCTGTTTGTTAGAATGTGGTAGCAAGAGACCCTAAAAAAATGGCCTCTCAAAAATTGTTCAATTTCACCTCTACTATCCCACCCCAGAGTTCATTTACATACCTCATACATTCAGCAGTCATTTACGAAGCCTAATGATCGACTTGAAACAGACCACACAACAAAAAATGTGAAAAATCTTGACGATTCGGTGGCTTGTCCGTAAAAAAAACACGCCAGTTCCAACAGCTGTCGTCCATTTTGTTTTGCTAATTATGTAAATGTATGCATCACGTGATGACATAAAAAAAAATCTGCGCGCGCGATGTATGTTGGTACCACACCGCTTTCAGGCGCCGCAAGTGAGTTCAATTTTCGTCTGGTACGTTGTCGCGGAAAGCAAGACAACGAGAATGCTCGTCAAGATTTTTCACATTTTTTTGTGATCTGTTTCAAGTCCATCATTAGGCTTCATAATAAATGACTGCTGAATGTATGAGGTATGTAATTAAATCTGGGGTGGGATATTAGGGGTGGGATATTAGAGGTGAAAATGATCAATTTTTGAGAGGCCATTTTTTAAGGGTCTCTTGCTATGGCGTGTCAAACGTTGCAATATTCAATGTTTTACAATATATATGTTGGATGTTCAATATGTGTTTGTTATCTTTTACATTTATGTGCGATGTTCAACGTAAGTGTGCGATGTTTTTCATTATGTGTGCGATGTTTAATATATGTGTGCGATGTTTTACAATATATGTGCGATGTTTAATATATGTATGCGATGTTTTACATTTATATGCGATTTTCAATTTATATGTGCGATGTTTGACGATATATATGTGCGATGTTTTCAATATTATGTTCGATGTTTTGCATTAAATGTGCGATGTTTTTTAATACAATTGTGTGTGATGTTTTACAATATATTTGCGATATTCTCAAATATGTGAGCAATGTTTTACAAATATGTCCGACATTTCGAGCTATTTGTATTCGAGGTTTCATCGGTATGTTTCATTCGATCTTTTGCAATATGCATTTGATGTTTCACTTTTCATTCGATGTTTCGTTAAGAGTCACAGTCTGGTTACTAGACCGCGAAAGTCTGACTATTTTGCCTAAAGTCAGTGTATGAGACGTCAGGGGATCGCGTAAGTGATTAGAGCCAGACCTAAACGGTAAAAACCGGAATTGTGGGTAATTCTTTATTAAAGCATACGCAATGCGTTCATCATTGTTTGGGCAGTACCCCCAGCTGTGCCTGTACTACCCATAGTATTATGTGCATCATCTATGCTTGAGGAGTGCATGACATGATGGTCTGAGCTCCAAGGCCGATGTCCACCTGTCCCGTTTAATGATGCAGTTACATGATAATTTGTTGGCATAAGCTGATAGGCGACAAACGGAGTTACGTAATTCATTGGCTTATGTGGCACACAATGGAAGTTGTGTGACATTTGGCCGAAGATAGATATTTTTTTAAAACGTGACAATATTAATATTCAGTGCAAGTTTAGTGAAGTACCAATTTAGACTTATTCTCAAGTTGCACTCTTTTTTGTAGTACAAAATGTCGAATATCCGATCGACTGTTGTAAATTCAGCCGGGAGCGGCACTGAGAGGGATTATAAGGCCATGATATAATACGGCCGATACTGACTACAACCACAAAAAAGTTAATATGTCTAAAAAATTTCAACATTATGATTGCTTACATCATTAGCAAGGGGCCGGCTCTGTGCTTATCGGCAAAATGGGTGCGTTTTGGGCAAGCACTGTGTTCGGGTACAAATCCCAGTCCGTTTGCTATTTTTGCAATATTTTCCCGTCCAAAACAATAGCTGAACCCGTTATCGGCCGCGGCTGCCTCATCAGACCTCGGCGGTGTGCGGGGCGCAACGAACGGCACGTACGTGCACTCTGATCAGCGGACCGCGCCTGTCAGCACGGGCCGGGCACTCTCATCTCTGGGCCCTCGGCCTCAGAACGTGGCCCTTCCCGACCCGATTGCACTGTGGATTTGAAGGAATTTCAAAGGGCTTGCCAGTGCGTCGATTTTGTCGGGGCAGTATTCTATTTCATTCCCCCGTTCGTAAGATGATTTAACAAAACAAAAAAAGAAATTGTCTCATTAAAGATAGAACACATTCATTTCAAAGCTGGAAATCCGTAATTCTGATGAACGATGTATGTAAAAAAATGTTTTGCCTGGATTTTAACCTCAATATGAAATTAGTTGGACTGAGACTGTTTCGATACCAAATTATTCGGGGCGCTAATAAATTAAACTTTAGATGTGCCTTAACTCATCTATCGAATCTGGACATTTCTGAAATTAGCGATGGAACAAAATTGTCTGACTGAATTACTGGTTTTCGTTTCACCCAATGGCAGTGAATGTTGAAAAAAGCCGAATCTCCGTCTCATCATAAAATTAATCGGGCTGGGTTTACCAATGCACCGATTTTCTCAAGGCGCTTATACATTCTTTTTCATTCCCCCTTTTGTAAAATGATTTAAAAACAAATTAAAATTGCTGTCATTAACGACGGACCAAATTCATTCCAAAGCCGGAAATCTGTTCTATCCGCGATGAAAAATGGGTGTTCAAGTGCCTGGATGTAAGCCTCGATGTGTGAATGTTGGGGCTGAGGACTGCAGCTGATACCGAATTATTCGCAATTCGGGGTGCTTATAATTGAACTTTGGATATCTTTTCTCTATGCTTTACCCATCTATCGATTTGTTGAAATTTTGCAGACATAGGCCTTTTGTCTTTGTCGGCCGTATAATGGTCTCAATCCCTCTCGGCGCAACCGTAATCCTCCCGGCTCGAATTTACAACACTCAGATATTCAACATTTTGACATTTTACCCTTTTGTACTAAAAATGACTGAGAGTAACTTGAGAAGAAGTCTAAATATGTACATGTATATTTCACTCCTTGCACTAAATATTAATCCGTGAAGTTTTAAAAAGAAAACATTGTTTTGCCAAAAAATATCCTCAGTCTCTCACCATAGAGCAAGGAAGCCCTCGCGTCTGCCACTTATTTAAAGCCAACGAATTCTGTAACTCTTATCTCTTGTTTATACAACACTCGGTGGGCTGTTTATTCGAGAATTACGATGAATAAACTGCACCCGGTACTGCGCAGATTGGTTTTTATAGCGCCATGCTAACATCATAAACATCCAAATTACAAACACATGCAGCTGGCGGTACTGCCCAAACAATGACGACTGCTTTGCACATGATCCAAGATTACCCACAATTCCGGTTTTTACCGTTTAGGTCTGGCTCTAATCACTTACGCGATCCCCTGACGTCTCATACACTGACTTTAGGCAAAATGTTCAGACTTTTGCGGTCTAGTAACCAGACTGCGACTCTCAACGAAACATCAAATGTAAAGTGAAATATCAAATGCATATTGCAAGAGATCGAATAGGTTATAAGATGAAATATCAAATACAGCAGTAAAAACACCAAAATGTATTGCTCAAAAATCAAACAAATATTTGTAAAACATCGCTCACATATTTGAGAATATCGCAAATTTATTGTAAAACATCACACATAATTATATCGAAATCGTTGCACATTTAATGTAAAACATCGCATACATAATTGAAAATATCGCACATATATTGTAAAACATCGCACATATATATTGAAAATCGCACATAAATGTTCTGGTTCTGGTTCTGGTTGTGTACTGTGCAAACACCTCTTAAGTGGTTATCTCGCACAGGTCAGAGTGGTTGGCGCAGTGAACTAAATTTTAAAATGAACTAAATTTTAAAATGTAAAACATAGCACATTTATATTGAACATCACACACAATATTGAAAAACATCGCACACATATATTGAACATCGCACACACATACTGAACATCACACATAAATGTAAAAGATAACACACAAATATTGAACATCAAATATATATATTGTGAAACATTGAATTTTGCAACGTTCTGACGTTTGACACACCATATCTTGCTACCACATTCTAACGAACAGGTTATGCCTCCAGCATGTCCAGCGTTAGGGCCTACATGTGAATGAATATGGAGCATGTCAGCTGGAGTTACTCAAGCTAGATCATCATCATCATTAGCCCCACTAGCATGACTAGTGTGGCCGTCGGTATGCTGCGCTGAAGTTGGCTGAACCTCTAGCATTGTCTAGAGGTAGATGTAGCTAGATGTAGCCCCACTATACTCCTAGAACTATGAGGCTCCGCGTGAGCGGAGCCTCATAGAGTCAGAAGCCCGCAAAATTGCTGTCAACACAAAACACTAATTAAGTACAAAAACGTCCATTCCAAATAAGCCATTTCCCACAGAACCGCTGCACAGTTTGCCCCTAAACTCCGTACAATACCTTATGACATACTCACGTTATGTGCACCAAACAAACATCGGTGGATTCTGTCTGTTTTTAGGCCAAAATGATGAAAAATATGCCCTTTCCGCACTGAGCCAACCTAACACTTGAAACGAGCACGCGCGCTGATACTGCAAGTACGTACCCCCCGCGGGGGGTACGTACTTGCACTTGTACGCATGCGCATACTATCAATCCGCTCCTGCACGCGCACCATACCCCCCGCGGCGTTTAGGGGCAAACTGTGCAACGGTTCTGTGGGAAATGGCTTATTTGGAATGGACGCGCGCGCGCTGATACTGCAGTCATTTTCGGTTTGATCGCTCGGAGCGCGCCGCGGGGGGTACGTACTTGCACTTGTACGCATGCGCATACTATCAATCCGCTCCTGCACGCGCACCATACCCCCCGCGGCGTTTAGGGGCAAACTGTGCAGCGGTTCTGTGGGAAATGGCTTATTTGGAATGGACGCACGCGCGCTGATACTGCAGTCATTTTCGGTTCGATCGCTCGGAGCGCGCCGCGGGGGGTACGTACTTGCACTTGTACGCATGCGCATACTATCAATCCGCTTCTGCACGCGCACCATACCCCCCGCGGCGCGCTCCGAGCGATCGAACCAAAAATGACTGCGATCATTCTGCGCGCGTGCTCGTTTCAAGTGTTAGGTTGGCTCAGTGCGGAAAGGGCATATTTTTCATCATTTTGGCCTAAAAACAGACAGAATCCACCGATGTTTGTTTGGTGCACATAACGTGAGTATGTCATGAGGTATTGTACGGAGTTTAGGGGCAAACTGTGCAGCGGTTCTGTGGGAAATGGCTTATTTGGAATGGACGTTTTTGTACTTAATTAGTGTTTTGTGTTGACAGCAATTTTGCGGGCTTCTGACTCTATGAGGCTCCGCTCACGCGGAGCCTCATAGTTCTAGGAGTAGGCCTATAGTTAGTGGGGCTACATCATCATGACAGCCGAAGTGGTGTCTGGATACTGCACTCCTTCCGAATTTATCAATAATCTAAAAATGTCAACGTGTAATCTAAAATATACATCAATGACCATTCGCAGTTGTTTTAATTTTTCGTGACAGTGAAATAGCCCAACACAAAACAGTAACTTTCTCATACATGTCATACCTCAGCGTTCTCGTTGTACTCGGCGCCATTTTGTTGGATGTGTGTTGCACCATGGGAGTACTATACTAGACTTGATGACAAGTCGTTAGACAATAGTGGTTTATGTCCGTCATCAGCGCCAGAATCCGCATACCGTACCACCGCCGTTCATGCATGCAACGTGAGCGCTACAACCATTCATGCAAAAGTCATGTACTACCTAGACTTGGCCAAGTCTGGGTTGCGCTCGGTCCGTGCCTATAATAAATCCACTCACAGCGCATATCGCATACAACCTCGTGCCCCGTGGGTACGATCTTGCAGCGCCATGTTGTTTCCCATCATGCCTTGCGCGATCGTAACCCCTGCTGGAATTGTGTAATTTAAATATACCAAAATAATACGGTTCATTATAATTAGGGCTGCAGTTTATCCGTTTTACGTGCCGACGCCATCTTCAAAATGTTAAAAGTTGTGGTTTTGAAGAATCAATCCTTTCAAACACAACGTTTGGACGTTGTGTTATTAGCAAAGACTTGTATTAAATGTACGTAACCCTTTCGTGCCTTTACAACCACAGATACAGGGGTTTTTTTTAGCGAAAAACGCGGCTGACATAATCCATATCGTACAGGCATCGCGACATTTGAATCATAATTTTTTTTTTTTCGTACGTGACGTTACGTGCAAAGATACGGAAGTGTATTTAGGACATGACCCCCAAAAAATTTCCGGCCCTCTATTTCGCCCGGGCGGATTACTATTTCGCCCGGGCGGATTACTAATTCGCCCGGGCGGATTACTAATTCGCCCGGGCGAATTATTATTTCGCCCGGGCGGATTACTAATTCGCCCGTGCGAATTACTATTTCGCCCGGGCGGATTACTATTTCGCCCGGGCGGATTACTAATTCGCCCGGACGGATTACTAATTCGCCCGGGCGAATTAGTAGTCTGCCCGGCCGGGAGAATTAGTAATCTGCCCGGGCGAATTAGTAGTCTGCCCGGGCGAATTAGTAATCCGCCCAGGCGGAATAGTAATCCGCCCAGGCGGAATAGTAATCCGCCCAGGCGGAAAAGTAATCCGCCCGGGCGAAATGCTTATCCGCCCGGGCGAAATAGTAATCCGCCCGGGCGAAATAATAATCCGCCCGGGCGAAATAGTAATCCGCCCGGGCGAAATAGTAATCCGCCCGGACGAAGTAGTGGGCCTAAAAAATATTTTCGGTCATGTCCTAAATACACTTCCGTACTAAGCTAAGCACGCGAGCGCGAGCGCATTATGGGCGCGCCCGGCGTGCAATCTTCGCAATGCCCGCGCAGTAGTACGCTGTGAATAGCCATTCAGCGTCATTTACGTCATCATCACAGCCAGGGGTTAGTGTAAGGAACGAGCACGCGCCCCTGGAGTCGAGGCTGGACAAAGCCACTCGTAGTCTGGTTCCCCGACCTGACAATTTCCCCCGACGTCTACACGTCTAAATTGTAGGTCAGGCAGCCTCCGTGGCTAAAAATAAACATGACGACATTGACGGCCCTTTTTCAAAGCTCGACTTCGTTTCCGAATTCGCTTTATCACATAAAGCTTTTAATGTTCCGATAATTTTTTTAAAAATAAATCACTTGCTTCATATATCATACAGTTATGATATACAGTTTAATACTTCTGTAAAAAACATTGACTAATTTTAACCTGGAATCATCAAAGTTGGACACCCAAACAGCACTGTTAGCAGGCGGAGCCGAATTGAGACCACGCCGCGTTTTGGAAAATGCCGGTAACGGTCGTCAAATTCAAACTAGTGCATGACGCAGCAAAAAGTTCGCCCCTCGTATACGATCCGAGTGCAAAATCGTCGTGGAATTTCAAGTTTTCTAAATAAAAGCAATGGATATTAATTATCAACTAGTTTTTAATAAGCAATTAGCAGTTAATAAAACCTATATTATACTCGGAAATACTCGGACACTATCCGATTGTCGACGAAAAGAATTCGGCAAACTTCGGACAGTTTTGGAAAAAGGAGGAATTCCTCCCGTTTTAGTCACGTGATGTAAATTGTAATACATTGTATTACCGGAGGCTACCTGACCTAAGATTCATCAGGAATAGTCGGAATCTTTTGGTCTGGGAACCAGACTAAGCCACTCGCATGTGCGGTCTCCATCTCCAGTCGCTTCGCGTTTTCGCTGCTTTGAATGCGGGCAAGTTAAGCCACGATGGCCTTGGTGAAAGGCTATGTACTACCGCGCGGCATGGTCAGTCTGTGGCTTAGTCTGGTTCCCAGACCAAAAGATTCCGACTATTCCTGATGAATCTACAATTTAGACGTGTAGGCGTCGGGGAAAATTGTCAGGTCGGGGAACCAGACCATTGATCTCCATATACACAGACTGGATAGGACATCGCGTACGAACGTGCGTCCGCGCGCGCGTTTTTTGAAAAGGGTAAAGAACACAATTTCGCATTCGAGTTGTGTACACTTTCGAACGGAGGATTACAAAATGAAGTTGGGTTTTCTTCGGTTTCTTTGTCATTTTTGAAAGAATAAAAGAAACAGAGATCTAAATTGATCAAAATCGATGAGGTGTATGGTCAAGGTGTGCGCAGCATTAGATTGCTGGAGTCGGGAAGTAAGGAGCGTTGAAGAATAGGACAATTATTCACAAGTAAGTTGTTATAATATAGTACTATTTTGGTTTGTGATTCATCTCCTTTCACACAATATCACAAGAGGTGAACGATGTCATTCCCTGATCAATCTAGGGACGGGAAGAAGTTGTTACTGATCACTTTGTAAAGTTAAGGTTTGTTTACCTTTTAGATTGTAATTGGTGTATGTTCAGGTTTTTTAATAAATATATCAATCATTTGAATGAATCTCCATACAATTTCTCGTGTGCGTGTTCAGTTAAAAAAAAATATGATGTCATTTTAGCATATTATTAATACAATTATTCATTTCGTTGATGGAATAATTCAGTGTGCTCTAATGACCAATGTGCCAAAAATGAAATGGCAATTTACTTACAATCATTTTTGGGTGGAGGAGGGATTAAAAAAATAAGGGAAAAGGAAAGGGGGGGTTCTTGAATTTCGAAAATGCATAATAAGAAAGTGTATATCAAGAAAGTGTGGAAAAGCTGTTTGGAGGGATTGAGGGTAACTTTTCATCGTTCAGTTATTTTTTTTTTTAAGATTGTTTTGGAGGAACGCTTGAACTCCCTTCTGTAATAAAAATTTCACTCAATAATCCATTTTCCAAAGTAAACAAAGTGAAAGCACAATGCGCGTTTACCCGTCTGACGGTAAACGCGCCGCCATTGTTCGGCTGCGCATTCGTGCACAAACACGGCGCGATGTCCTATCCAGTCTGTGTATATGGAGATCAATGAACCAGACTATATGTGGCTCAACCTCGTCCCCAGAGTGTAAAGTAAACACTGGGGACGAGGTTGCATGCGGCTGATTCTGACAGGTGTAGCGTGAATTTAGAACTGTATGAAACTAGCGGGATGCCGCGCTTCGCGCGGCACCCGCTAGATGGGTGGAGTTGACTGTTTCGTAATAATTACTGTATACAATGAAATCTCGATAATTTAAACTCTAATAACTCCAAACAACTGTTAAGTCAAATAAAGAATCAGACCCTCTGCTGCACGCGAGCCTATTTGGATTCGCCATCAGTCTCGCCTAAGTTGTATTTGCGTGCACATAACGTTTCCTGCGGAGATTGTGCGAGGGTCCAGGACATATTGTCAATATAGGGGGGGGGGCTAGCTAGCCCAATTTCCGTAAAACCCGTCAACCATGTCACCAATGTTTCCGGGGATGGGGAGAAATATTTCCAGGGATGGGGAGAAATGGTTTTTGTTATAGAGGGGAGATGGTGATATTGAAATCGCTGATATTGTGGAGGTTTATGTTTGTGCTGGGATTCATACCGTTTAAATGTTGTTTTAAATTGCGCGCCGATTAGGAAGGTCTTGCTGTCAACAGTTGAATGAAATTAAGTATTTATTGCCGACCGATTGTCTCATGCGATGTCTCATTATATAAAGCTCATAAATAATGTTGTGCTAGAATATTGTCCAGTCAATTTGAACATTGATTTTTCAAGGTGCCAAACCATTAAGGACGTATACACCAACTGTACAAATAGGTAATTTAGACGAAACGCGGTTTGATCTTGGCCTATACAAAATCGTATCCATCGTTCTCACTACAGAGGAGAGGAGGGGGCAGCCAGTGGGGGTGGGGTTGGATATTGTGTGGGCGTCGCCAGGATTTTTCTAGAGGGGGCAAAACATATTTTGGCCCAAAAAATTCCTGGTTTTCTCAACACATTCTCGATTTATCAGTTTTAGAGGGGGGCAGGGACATTTTGCACCCCAACCCAAACCCATTAAATTCACACCACTATGACTTTGCGCCTCTTTTTATTATTGTTTTTTGCTTTTCGGGTGCCTCCTCGCGACGCCCATGCCTATTTATGTTACACCTGTGAATGGTCACATATTATATTTCCGGGGAAGTGGGCAACAATTTATATTTGTTATGGTGAAGGGGGTGTTTCTTATTAAGGTAGAAGTTAATGTCATTATAGCAGTTGGTGTTTTTATTATGGTGGTGGGGTTGTACAGCAAAGTACTGTAACACGTTCATTTGCAGAAGAGAGTAAAACTAAAAGAAAGGACATATTGGAGCACTTCATAATTATGTCAAGCACCACATGTTAAATGTATTTATTACAAAACTGTGAAAATGAAATCAGGTATACAATCAGAATTTTTTTTAGTAATAATGTATCTGCAGCATTCATTACTGTACAGGGTAGTACTTCGACAAAACTCAGGGGATATAATTGTTGTCAGTTTTCGGAGCAATTTTCGCAAGGGACGTCGGTCCAGGCTTGTTTACCATAGGCACAAACATTCCATGAAAGACTTTCAAGCAAGACGGCCAAAGGTTATTGTGCAATTGCATTTTTTGTTTGTTAAAAGCTGTAATCATAAATAATGACAGTGGCATTGTAAGTTACAGGACAACATTTTTTTAATGAGTGTTGGTGAAAACTCATGAGAAATGGAGGGGTATGCGAGTATGAATATTTTGTTGTGAAATTTTAAGAGTGATTATGTAACTCGGTAATCAAAGACATTGTTTTGTTATCAAATAAGTCTGCTTGGCCAGTAATTATCGGGTAATCATTCCATCATTATTCTTGGGTACAACTAAGCCAAGGATATAATTTAAAAAAAGGATGGACATAAAACAGCAAAAAAGAGTGATTTTTTTTTGCACTATTTCATGACTTCTAAAAATGAAATTATGGCTAGAAGGAAAATGTATTTTGAATGGGTAAAGAGAAAAACCAGGAATCTTGCAGTTGAACTGGAAAGAATAGGTGTGTCACGTCTTCGTCTTGAGTTGAGATTCTTGCTTTGGGAACTGGTTGAAGCATGCACTGGAGCATGCTTGGAGCATGGTTGGAGCTGGTCATGTGATGTGGGTGTCATCGAGAGTCCTGTGTAAAGGAGTAAGAAAGAAAAGAATAACGACTAAGGTGAAGAAAACTTGTAAACAAAAATACATCGGCTAACAATAGCTCTTTATCCTGCTTGGGTTCATGTCTGTTGTCGAGTCATTTGATTTTCTGCCAGAGTGTATTCTCTAATATCCACTAATCTAACTGTGTTGGTTTCAGGTTTTAGTCTTTGCCTGTATTTTTTTGGTTTTTGGCCTGAGGTTTGAACTTGATCACGTCTTTAATTTGGATTTGAGGGTTTCTTTTTTAAGTTGGTTATTGGTCTTTGATTTGCAGTAAATTAATTTTGTTTTGCCTATGACTTATGAGTATGAAAGTCATTTCTTTAAAGGAAGTTTTACGTATGATTTGCCGTGTTCTAAGATTACCACAAAGAGTTAGTCTGCATAATTTGTATGGAATGAATGTACATTTCATGGCCTATATACAAATGCAGCAGTTTTTTTCTAGCTAGTAGTAGGCCTATAGGCCTAGGCCTAAAACAAACTAAAGCAAAATCCAAAAATAAACTACAAACAAAGCCCAATTGTGAAATCAAGAGTTGGCAAAGTTCTACAAACATGTTCGGGTACATGTTCCAAGTGAGGCCTGTATTTACGGAGGTCATGCAGTAAATTGGCAACATTAAGCCTAGTAAGTTAACCCACGCCACGGCCAAACTCTCGATGTCCGAGGCCTCCCCCCGTACGTACAACCCTCCCCGTACAACCCTCCCCGTACTCACAAACTGAAACTCACAGTCACATTTTTCACAAACAACAATGCTTCTCATTGCCAGTGGCGTTCGAAAGAATACCACTTTTCACAAACAACAATCATGACAATACATATCATAAGTGAGACTTACCGTTCAAAGAGAAAACTGGAGCAAGGAACAGATATACATCATCAACCATGTCAACAACGCTGTGCTGAAGAAATGTGGGGCATGCAAGTTGCATGCGCTGCATGCTCAGCGCTCATAAGGTAGCAGACCAGTAAATAAACTTCCATAGACCCCAATGGTAAATGCTCCCACTTCAAAAATTCGGGAAAAATACTCACAACTCTCCAAGGTGTTCGAGACACACATCAAATTAAAGCTTATTTCATCATCTTTCAATTTCTGTTCAATTTACGGGGGGTCAACTGATGACTTTTAGGAGAAATTTCCATCTGAAGACGATCACCCCTGAAAATAGTCCTGAAGCCCATCGCCATTTTGAAAAACGATGCCTACACTCCATTGCAAAGTAGAGCGCTTTTAGGGTCCAAATTACATCAAAATTACACAGAACTGCAAGCTCCAAGTCCTGTGCACGGTTTCCATCCATATTTTTAACAAACCCTCAAGTTCATGGCCCACAGCATGCTCAAATACCGAAGATTTTGAGGGCATGCAAATCGTGATTTGGCCGGCGCAGGCAATTTCGGACCGATTTACTGGTCTGCACCCTATAGAGAAGCGAGGTTTTGAAAAATTTCTCCAAACCACTTGTACGGCACGAGGAAGGATGGATGACTCATATTTCATCAAAAATTGCGAGAAAAAAATCTCTGACTGCGATTTCTGGCCTGAAAACAAGCCCTCTGTTTGCGGCTACCTTACTGTAGGGCGCCCCCAACGGGCGTGAATTGAGTTTTTGCTCCTTCCGACCCCAAATTACCCCCCCCCCCCCTTGTTCGCTCGAAATTCCTGTGATCGGAGGACGGTCCATCGGCCCTATTCAGATTTTGGGCGCATTTGTTGCGGAACCGCCATTGGTGACCCCTTTTGAAACGCTGCCCCCAGGTTACGCCCGCCCCTGAAAAAACCCCTCACCGCCAACATTTTCACAACATCCGGTGGAAGTCGCCATTTGGCGTCGACAGAGACGCGAGGTTTTGAAAAATTTCTCCCACCCTATTGTAGGGCACGAGGAAGGATGGATGACTCATATTTCATCAAAAATTGCGAGAAAAAATCTCTGACTGCGATTTCTGGCCTGAAAACAAGCCCTCTGTTTGCGGCTACCTTACTGTAGGGCGCCCCCAACGGGCGTGAATTGAGTTTTTGCTCCTTCCGACCCCAAATTACCCCCTTGTTCGCTCGAAATTCCTGTGATCGGAGGACGGTCCATCGGCCCTATTCAGATTTTGGGCGCATTTGTTGCGGAACCGCCATTGGTGACCCCTTTGAAACGCTGCCCCCCAGGTTCCGCCCCTGAAAAAAACCACTCCGCAAACATTTTGACAACAAACGGTGGAAGACGCCATTTTGAAACTACAGAGAAGCGAGGTTTTTGAAAATTTCTCCAAACCACTTGTACGGCACGAGGGAGGATGGGTGACTCATATTTCATCCAAAATTGCGATAAAAAAATCTCTGACTGCGATTTCTGGCCTGAAAACAAGCCCTCTGTTTGCGGCTACCTTACTGTAGGGCGCCCCAACGGGCGTGAATTGAGTTTTGCTCCTTCCGACCCCAAATTACCCCCTTGTTCGCTCGAAATTCCTGTGATCGGAGGACGGTCCATCGGCCCTATTCAGATTTTGGGCGCATTTGTTGCGGAACCGCCATTGGTGACCCTTTGAAACGCTGCCCCCCAGGTTCCGCCCCTGAAAAAAACCACTCCGCAAACATTTTGACAACAAACGGTGGAAGACGCCATTTTGAAACTACAGAGAAGCGAGGTTTTGAAAAATTTCTCCAAACCAATTGTACGGCACGAGGAAGGATGGATGACTCATATTTCATCAAAAATTGCGAGAAAAAATCTCTGACTGCGATTTCTGGCCTGAAAACAAGCCCTCTGTTTGCGGCTACCTTACTGTAGGGCGCCCCAACGGGCGTGAATTGAGTTTTGCTCCTTCCGACCCCAAATTACCCCCTTGTTCGCTCGAACTTCCTGTTAGCGGAGGACGGTCCATCGGCACTATTCAGATTTTCCGCGCATTTGTTGAGGAACCGCCATTGGTGACCCCTTTGTAACGCTGCCCCCAGGTTCCGCCCCTGAAAAAAACCACTCCGCAAACATTTTGACAACAAACGGTGGAAGACGCCATTTTGAAACTACAGGTAGCAGACCAGTAAATAAACTTCCATAGACCCCAATGGTAAATGCTCCCACTTCAAAAATTCGGGAAAAATACTCACAACTCTCCAAGGTGTTCGAGACACACATCAAATTAAAGCTTATTTCATCATCTTTCAATTTCTGTTCAATTTACGGGGGGTCAACTGATGACTTTTAGGAGAAATTTCCATCTGAAGACGATCACCCCTGAAAATAGTCCTGAAGCCCATCGCCATTTTGAAAAACGATGCCTACACTCCATTGCAAAGTAGAGCGCTTTTAGGGTCCAAATTACATCAAAATTACACAGAACTGCAAGCTCCAAGTCCTGTGCACGGTTTCCATCCATATTTTTAACAAACCCTCAAGTTCATGGCCCACAGCATGCTCAAATACCGAAGATTTTGAGGGCATGCAAATCGTGATTTGGCCGGCGCAGGCAATTTCGGACCGATTTACTGGTCTGCACCCTATAGAGAAGCGAGGTTTTGAAAAATTTCTCCAAACCACTTGTACGGCACGAGGAAGGATGGATGACTCATATTTCATCAAAAAATTGCGAGAAAAAAATCTCTGACTGCGATTTCTGGCCTGAAAACAAGCCCTCTGTTTGCGGCTACCTTACTGTATGGCGCCCCCATCGGGCGTGAATTGAGTTTTTGCCCCTTCCGACCCCAAAATCCCCCCCGCCCCCTTGTTCGCCTGAAATTCCTGTGATCGGAGGACGGTCCATCGGCCCTATTCAGATTTTGGGCGCATTTGTTGCGGAACCGCCATTGGTGACCCCGTTTGAAACGCTGCCCCCAGGTTCCGCCCCTGAAAAAAACCACTCCGCAAACATTTTGTCAACAATCGCTGGAAGACGCCATTTTGAAACTACATAGAGAAGCGAGGTTTTGAAAATTTCTCCAAACCACTTGTACGGCACGAGGAAGGATGGATGACTCATATTTCATCAAAAATTGCGAGAAAAAAATCTCTGACTGCGATTTCTGGCCTGAAAACAAGCCCTCTGTTTGCGGCTACCTTACTGTAGGGCGCCCCCAACGGGCGTGAATTGAGTTTTTGCTCCTTCCGACCCCAAATTACCCCCCTCCCCTTGTTCGCTCGAAATTCCTGTGATCGGAGGACGGTCCATCGGCCCTATTCAGATTTTGGGCGCATTTGTTCCGGAACCGCTATTGGTGACCCTTTGAAACGCTGCCCCCAGGTTCCGCCCCTGAAAAAACCACGCCGCAAACATTCTGACAAAAAACGGAGGAAAACGCCATTTTGAAACTACAGAGAAGCGAGGTTTGAAAATTTCTCCAAACCACTTGTACGGCACGAGGAAGGATGGATGACTCATATTTCATCAAAAAATTGCGAGAAAAAAATCTCTGACTGCGATTTCTGGCCTGAAAACAAGCCCTCTGTTTGCGGCTACCTTACTGTAGGGCGCCCCCAACGGGCGTGAATTGAGTTTTTGCTCCTTCCGACCCCAAATTACCCCCCCCCCCCTTGTTCGCTCGAAATTCCTGTGATCGGAGGACGGTCCATCGGCCCTATTCAGATTTTGGGCGCATTTGTTGCGGAACCGCCATTGGTGAGCCGTTTGTAAACGCTGCCCCCAGGTTCCGCCCCCTGAAAAAACCGCTCCGCAGACATTTTGACAACAGACGGTGTAATACGGGATTTTGAAACTACAGAGAAGCGAGGTTTTGAAAAATTTCTCCTAACCACTTCTACGGCACGAGGAAGGATAGATGATTCATATTTCCTCAATAAATGCCAAAAAAAAAATTTCTGACTGCGATTTCTGGCCTGAAAACAAGCCCTCTGTTTGCGGCTACCTTACTGTAGGGCGCCCCCAACGGGCGTGAATTGAGTTTTTGCTCCTTCCGACCACAAATTTCCCCCCAAACCTTGTTCGATCGAAATCCATGTGATCGGAGGACGGTACATCGGCCCTATTCAGATTTCGGGCGCATTTGTTGCGGAACCGCCATTGGTCACCCCTTTGAAACGCTGCCCCCAGGTTCCGCCCCTGAAAAAAACCACTCCGCAAACATTTTGACAACAAACGGTGGAAGACGCCATTTTGAAACTACAGAGAAGCGAGGTTTTGAAAAATTTCTCCAAACCTCTTGTACGGCCCGAGGAAGGCTGGATGCCTCATATTTCATCAAAAATTGCGAGAAAAAAATCTCTGACTGCGATTTCTGGCCTGAAAACAAGCCCTCTGTTTGCGGCTACCTTACTGTAGGGCGCCCCCAACGGGCGTGAATTGAGTTTTGCTCCTTCCGACCCCAAATTACCCCCTTGTTCGCTCGAAATTCCTGTGATCGGAGGACGGTCCATCGGCCCTATTCAGATTTTGGGCGCATTTGTTGCGGAACCGCCATTGGTGACCCCTTTTGAAACGCTGACCCCAGGTTCCGCCCCTGAAAAAAACCACTCCGCAAACATTTTGACAACAAACGGTGGAAGACGCCATTTTGAAACTACAGAGAAGCGAGGTTTTGAAAAATTTCTCCAAACCACTTGTACGGCACGAGGAAGGATGGATGACTCATATTTCATCAAAAAATTGCGAGAAAAAAAATCTCTGACTGCGATTTCTGGCCTGAAAACAAGCCCTCTGTTTGCGGCTACCTTACTGTAGGGCGCCCCCAACGGGCGTGAATTGAGTTTTTGCTCCTTCCGACCCCAAATTACCCCCCCCCCCCTTGTTCGCTCGAAATTCCTGTGATCGGAGGACGGTCCATCGGCCCTATTCAGATTTTGGGCGCATTTGTTGCGGAACCGCCATTGGTGACCCCTTTGAAACGCTGCCCCCAGGTTCCGCCCCTGAAAAACCACTCCGCAAACATTTTGACAACAAACGGTGGAAGACGCCATTTTGAAACTACAGAGAAGCGAGGTTTCAAAAATTTCTCCTAAC
Source organism: Patiria pectinifera (assembly GCA_029964075.1). Lineage (NCBI taxonomy): Eukaryota > Metazoa > Echinodermata > Asteroidea > Valvatida > Asterinidae > Patiria > Patiria pectinifera. The sequence continues at coordinate 7,179,615 of CM057138.1, read as the reverse complement.
CCCTTGTTTGGCAGGAGGAAGGATGGCTGACTCAAATTTCAGCAAAAACTTGCGAGGAAAAAAATCTCTGACTGCGATTTCTGGCCTGAAAACAAGCCCTCTGTTTGCGGCTACCTTACTGTAGGGCGCCCCCAACGGGCGTGAATTGAGTTTTTGCTCCTTCCGACCCCAAATTAACCCCTCGTTCGCTCGAAATTCCTGTGATCGGAGGACGGTCCATCGGCCCTATTCAGATTTTGGGCGCATTTGTTGCGGAACCGCCATTGGTGACCCCTTTGAAACGCTGCCCCCCAGGTTCCGCCCCCTGAAAAACCACTCCGCAAACATTTTGACAACAAACGGTGGAAGACGCCATTTTGAAACTACAGCGAAGCGAGGTTTTGAAAAATTTCTCCAAACCACTTGTACGGCACGAGGAAGGATGGATGACTCATATTTCATCAAAACAGTGCGAGAACTCACATCTCTGACTGCGATTTCTGGCCTTAAAACAAGCCCTCTGTTTGCGGCTACCTTACTGTAGGGCGCCCCCAACGGGCGTGAATTGAGTTTTTGCTCCTTCCGACCCCAAATTACCCCCTTGTTCGCTCGAAATTCCTGTGATCGGAGGACGGTCCATCGGCCCTATTCAGATTTTGGGCGCATTTGTTGCGGAACCGCCATTGGTGACCCCTTTTGAAACGCTGCCCCCAGGTTCCGCCCCCTGAAAAAACCACTCCGCAAACATTTTGACAACAAACGGTGGAAGACGCCATTTTGAAACTACAGAGAAGCGAGGTTTTGAAAAATTTCTCCAAACCACTTGTACGGCACGAGGAAGGATGGATGACTCATATTTCATCAAAAATTGCGAGAAAAAAATCTCTGACTGCGATTTCTGGCCTGAAAACAAGCCCTCTGTTTGCGGCTACCTTACTGTAGGGCGCCCCCAACGGGCGTGAATTGAGTTTTTGCTCCTTCCGACCCCAAATTACCCCCTTGTTCGCTCGAAATTCCTGTGATCGGAGGACGTTTTATCGGGCCTATTCAGATTTTGGGCGCATTTGTTGCGGAACCGCCATTGGTGACCCCTTTTGAAACGCTGCCCCCCCCCCAGGTTCCGCCCCCCTGAAAAAAAACCACTCCGCAAACATTTTGACAACAAACGGTGGAAGACGCCATTTTGAAACTACATAGAGAAGCGAGGTTTTGAAAAATTTCTCCAAACCACTTGTACGGCACGAGGAAGGATGGATGACTCATATTTCATCAAAAAATTGCGAGAAAAAAATCTCTGACTGCGATTTCTGGCCTGAAAACAAGCCCTCTGTTTGCGGCTACCTTACTGTAGGGCGCCCCCAACGGGCGTGAATTGAGTTTTTGCTCCTTCCGACCCCAAATTACCCCCCCCCCCCCCTTGTTCGCTCGAAATTCCTGTGATCGGAGGACGGTCCATCGGCCCTATTCAGATTTTGGGCGCATTTGTTGCGGAACCGCCATTGGTGACCCCTTTTGAAACGCTGCCCCCAGGTTCCGCCCCCTGAAAAACCACTCCGCAAACATTTTGACAACAAACGGTGGAAGACGCCATTTTGAAACTACAGAGAAGCGAGGTTTTGAAAAATTTCTCCAAACCACTTGTACGGCACGAGGAAGGATGGATGACTCATATTTCATCAAAAATTGCGAGAAAAAAATCTCTGACTGCGATTTCTGGCCTGAAAACAAGCCCTCTGTTTGCGGCTACCTTACTGTAGGGCGCCCCCAACGGGCGTGAATTGAGTTTTTGCTCCTTCCGACCCCAAATTACCCCCTTGTTCGCTCGAAATTCCTGTGATCGGAGGACGGTCCATCGGCCCTATTCAGCTTTTGAGCACATTTGTTGCGGAACCGCCATTGGTGACCCCTTTTGAAACGCTGCCCCCAGGTTCCGCCCCTGAAAAAACCACGCCGTAAGCATTTTCACAACAAACGGTGGAAGACGCCATTTTGAAACTACATAGAGAAGCGAGGTTTTGAAAATTTCTCCAAACCACTTGTACGGCACGAGGAAGGATGGATGACTCATATTTCATCAAAAATTGCGAGAAAAAAATCTCTGACTGCGATTTCTGGCCTGAAAACAAGCCCTCTGTTTGCGGCTACCTTACTGTAGGGCGCCCCCAACGGGCGTGAATTGAGTTTTTGCTCCTTCCGACCCCAAATTACCCCCTTTTTCGCTCGAAATTCCTGTGATCGGAGGACGGTCCATCGGCCCTATTCAGATTTTGGGCGCATTTGTTGCGGAACCGCCATTGGTGACCCCTTTGAAACGCTGCCCCCAGGTTCCGCCCCCTGAAAAAACCACTCCGCAAACATTTTGACAACAAACGGTGGAAGACGCCATTTTGAAACTACAGAGAAGCGAGGTTTTGAAAATTTCTCCAAACCACTTGTACGGCACGAGGAAGGATGGATGACTCATATTTCATCAAAAATTGCGAGAAAAAAATCTCTGACTGCGATTTCTGGCCTGAAAACAAGCCCTCTGTTTGCGGCTACCTTACTGTAGGGCGCCCCCAACGGGCGTGAATTGAGTTTTTGCTCCTTCCGACCCCAAATTACCCCCTTGTTCGCTCGAAATTCCTGTGATCGGAGGACGGTCCATCGGCCCTATTCAGATTTTGGGCGCATTTGTTGCGGAACCGCCATTGGTGACCCCTTTTGAAACGCTGCCCCCAGGTTCCGCCCCTGAAAAAAACCACTCCGCAAACATTTTGACAACAAACGGTGGAAGACGCCATTTTGAAACTACAGAGAAGCGAGGCTTTGAAAAATTTTTCCAAGCCACTTGTACGGCAGGAGAAAGTGTGGATCACGCATATTTCAGCATAACATTGAGAGAAAAAAAATCTCTTACTGCGATTTCTGGCCTGAAAACAAGCCCTCTGTTTGCGGCTACCTTACTGTAGGGCGCCCCCAACGGGCGTGAATTGAGTTTTTGCTCCTTCCGACCCCAAATTAACCCCTTGTTCGCTCGAAATTCCTGTGATCGGAGGACGGTCCATTGGCCCTATTCAGATTTTGGGCGCATTTGTTGCGGAACCGCGATTCGTGACCCCTTTTGAAACGCTGCCCCCCTCCACAGGTTCCGCCCCCCTGAAAAAAAACCACTCCGCAAACATTTTGACAACAAACGGTGGAAGACGCCATTTTGAAACTACATAGAGAAGCGAGGTTTTGAAAAATTTCTCCAAACCACTTGTACGGCACGAGGAAGGATGGATGACTCATATTTCATCAAAAAATTGCGAGAAAAAAAATCTCTGACTGCGATTTCTGGCCTGAAAACAAGCCCTCTGTTTGCGGCTACCTTACTGTAGGGCGCCCCCAACGGGCGTGAATTGAGTTTTTGCTCCTTCCGACCCCAAATTACCCCCCCCCCTTGTTCGCTCGAAATTCCTGTGATCGGAGGACGGTCCATCGGCCCTATTCAGATTTTGGGCGCATTTGTTGCGGAACCGCCATTGGTGACCCCTTTTGAAACGCTGCCCCCCCAGGTTCCGCCCCCCTGAAAAAAACCACTCCGCAAACATTTTGACAACAAACGGTGGAAGACGCCATTTTGAAACTACAGAGAAGCGAGGTTTTGAAAAATTTCTCCAAACCACTTGTACGGCACGAGGAAGGATGGATGACTCATATTTCATCAAAAAATTGCGAGAAAAAAAATCTCTGACTGCGATTTCTGGCCTGAAAACAAGCCCTCTGTTTGCGGCTACCTTACTGTAGGGCGCCCCCAACGGGCGTGAATTGAGTTTTTGCTCCTTCCGACCCCAAATTACCCCCCCCCCCCTTGTTCGCTCGAAATTCCTGTGATCGGAGGACGGTCCATCGGCCCTATTCAGATTTTGGGCGCATTTGTTGCGGAACCGCCATTGGTGACCCCTTTTGAAACGCTGCCCCCCCCCAGGTTCCGCCCCCCTGAAAAAAACCACTCCGCAAACATTTTGACAACAAACGGTGGAAGACGCCATTTTGAAACTACAGAGAAGCGAGGTTTTGAAAAATTTCTCCAAACCACTTGTACGGCACGAGGAAGGATGGATGACTCATATTTCATCAAAAATTGCGAGAAAAAATCTCTGACGGCGATTTCTGGCCCGAAAACAAGCCCCCTGTTTGCGGCTACCTTTCTGTAGGGGGCCCCCAACGGGCGTGAATTTGGTTTTTGCTCCTTCCGGCCCCAAATTACCCCCCCCCCCCTTGTTCGCTCGAAATTCCTGTGATCGGAGGACGGTCCATCGGCCCTATTCAGATTTTGGGCGCATTTGTTGCGGAACCGCCATTGGTGACCCCTTTTGAAACGCTGCCCCCCCCCCCAGGGTCCGCCCCCCTGAAACACACCACTCCGCAAACATTTTGACAACAAACGGTGGAAGACGCCATTTTGAAACTACAGAGAAGCGAGGTTTTGAAAAATTTCTCCAAACCACTTGTACGGCACGAGGAAGGATGGATGACTCATATTTCATCAAAAAATTGCGAGAAAAAAATCTCTGACTGCGATTTCTGGCCTGAAAACAAGCCCTCTGTTTGCGGCTACCTTACTGTAGGGCGCCCCCAACGGGCGTGAATTGAGTTTTTGCTCCTTCCGACCCCAAATTACCCCCTTGTTCGCTCGAAATTCCTGTGATCGGAGGACGGTCCATCGGCCCTATTCAGATTTTGGGCGCATTTGTTGCGGAACCGCCATTGGTGACCCCTTTGAAACGCTGCCCCCAGGTTCCGCACCGCTGAAAAGGAACCACTCCGCAAACATTTTGACAACAAGCGGTGGAAGACGCCATTTTGAAACTACAGAGAAGCGAGGTTTTGAAAAATTTCTCCAAACCACTTGTACGGCACGAGGAGGGATGGATGCCTAATTTTTCATAAAAAAATGCGAGAAAAAAATCTCTGACTGCGATTTCTGGCCTGAAAACAAGCCCTCTGTTTGCGGCTACCTTACTGTAGGGCGCCCCCAACGGGCGTGAATTGAGTTTTTGCTCCTTCCGACCCCAAATTACCCCCTTGTTCGCTCGAAATTCCTGTGATCGGAGGACGGTCCATCGGCCCTATTCAGATTTTGGGCGCATTTGTTGCGGAACCGCCATTGGTGACCCCTTTTGAAACGCTGCCCCCAGGTTCCGCCCCCTGAAAAAACCACTCCGCAAACATTTTGACAACAAACGGTGGAAGACGCCATTTTGAAACTACAGAGAAGCGAGGTTTTGAAAAATTTCTCCAAACCACTTGTACGGCACGAGGAAGGATGGATGACTCATATTTCATCAAAAATTGCGAGAAAAAAATCTCTGACTGCGATTTCTGGCCTGAAAACAAGCCCTCTGTTTGCGGCTACCTTACTGTAGGGCGCCCCCAACGGGCGTGAATTGAGTTTTTGCTCCTTCCGACCCCAAATTACCCCCTTGTTCGCTCGAAATTCCTGTGATCGGAGGACGGTCCATCGGCCCTATTCAGATTTTGGGCGCATTTGTTGCGGAACCGCCATTGGTGACCCCTTTGAAACGCTGCCCCCAGGTTCCGCCCCCTGAAAAAAACCACTCCGCAAACATTTTGACAACAAACGGTGGAAGACGCCATTTTGAAACTACAGAGAAGCGAGGTTTTGAAAAATTTCTCCAAACCACTTGTACGGCACGAGGAAGGATGGATGACTCATATTTCATCAAAAATTGCGAGAAAAAAATCTCTGACTGCGATTTCTGGCCTGAAAACAAGCCCTCTGTTTGCGGCTACCTTACTGTAGGGCGCCCCCAACGGGCGTGAATTGAGTTTTTGCTCCTTCCGACCCCAAATTACCCCCTTGTTCGCTCGAAATTCCTGTGATCGGAGGACGGTCCATCGGCCCTATTCAGATTTTGGGCGCATTTGTTGCGGAACCGCCATTGGTGACCCCTTTTGAAACGCTGCCCCCAGGTTCCGCCCCCTGAAAAAACCACTCCGCAAACATTTTGACAACAAACGGTGGAAGACGCCATTTTGAAACTACAGAGAAGCGAGGTTTTGAAAAATTTCTCCAAACCACTTGTACGGCACGAGGAAGGATGGATGACTCATATTTCATCAAAAAATTGCGAGAAAAAAATCTCTGACTGCGATTTCTGGCCTGAAAACAAGCCCTCTGTTTGCGGCTACCTTACTGTAGGGCGCCCCCAACGGGCGTGAATTGAGTTTTTGCTCCTTCCGACCCCAAAACATTCACCCAAAACCCCATTGTTCGCCCGAAATTCCTGTGATCGGAGGACGGTCCATCGGCCCTATTCAGATTTTGGGCGCATTTGTTGCGGAACCGCCATTGGTGACCCCTTTTGAAACGCTGCCCCCCCCCAGGTTCCGCCCCCCTGAAAAAAACCACTCCGCAAACATTTTGACAACAAACGGTGGAAGACGCCATTTTGAAACTACAGAGAAGCGAGGTTTTGAAAAATTTCTCCAAACCACTTGTACGGCACGAGGAAGGATGGATGACTCATATTTCATCAAAAATTGCGAGAAAAAAATCTCTGACTGCGATTTCTGGCCTGAAAACAAGCCCTCTGTTTGCGGCTACCTTACTGTAGGGCGCCCCAACGGGCGTGAATTGAGTTTTTGCTCCTTCCGACCCCAAATTACCCCCTTGTTCGCTCGAAATTCCTGTGATCGGAGGACGGTCCATCGGCCCTATTCAGATTTTGGGCGCATTTGTTGCGGAACCGCCATTGGTGACCCCTTTTGAAACGCTGCCCCCCCCAGGTTCCGCCCCCCTGAAAAAAACCACTCCGCAAACATTTTGACAACAAACGGTGGAAGACGCCATTTTGAAACTACAGAGAAGCGAGGTTTTGAAAAATTTCTCCAAACCACTTGTACGGCACGAGGAAGGATGGATGACTCATATTTCATCAAAAAATTGCGAGAAAAAAATCTCTGACTGCGATTTCTGGCCTGAAAACAAGCCCTCTGTTTGCGGCTACCTTACTGTAGGGCGCCCCCAACGGGCGTGAATTGAGTTTTTGCTCCTTCCGACCCCAAATTACCCCCCCCCCCCCTTGTTCGCTCGAAATTCCTGTGATCGGAGGACGGTCCATCGGCCCTATTCAGATTTTGGGCGCATTTGTTGCGGAACCGCCATTGGTGACCCCTTTTGAAACGCTGCCCCCCCCCCCAGGTTCCGCCCCCCTGGAAAAAAACCACTCCGCAAACATGTTGACAGCAAACGGTGGAAGAAGCCATTTTGAAACTACAGAGACACGAGGTTTTGAAAAATTTCCCCAAACCACTTGTACGGCACGAGGAAGAATGAAGGGTTCATATTTTATCCAAAAAAATGCGAGAAAAAAATCTCTGGCTGCGATTTCTGGCCTGAAAACAAGCCCACTTTTTTTTGGCTACCTTGCTGTATGGCGCCCCCAACGGGAGTTAATTGAGTTTTTGCTCCTTCCGACCCCAAATTACCCCCCCCCCCCCTTGTTCGCTCGAAATTGCTGTGGTCGGACGATGGTCCATCGGCCCTATTCAGATTTTGGGCGCATTTGTTGCGGAACCGCCATTGGTGACCCCTTTTGAAACGCTGCCCCCCAGGTTCCGCCCCCTGAAAAAACCATTCCGCAAACATTTTGGCAACAAACGTTGGAAGACGCCATTTTGAAACTACAGAGAAGCGAGGTTTTGAAAAATTTCTCCAAACCACTTGTACGGCACGAGGAAGGATGGATGACTCATATTTCATCAAAAATTGCGAGAAAAAATCTCTGACTGCGATTTCTGGCCTGAAAACAGGCCCTCTGTTTGCGGCTACCTTACTGTAGGGCGCCCCCAACGGGCGTGAATTGAGTTTTTGCTCCTTCCGACCCCAAATTACCCCCTTGTTCGCTCGAAATTCCTGTGATCGGAGGACGGTCCATCGGCCCTATTCAGATTTTGGGCGCATTTGTTGCGGAACCGCCATTGGTGACCCCTTTGAAACGCTGCCCCCAGGTTCCGCCCCCTGAAAAAAACCACTCCGCAAACATTTTGACAACAAACGGTGGAAGACGCCATTTTGAAACTACAGAGAAGCGAGGTTTTGAAAATTTCTCCAAACCACTTGTACGGCACGAGGAAGGATGGATGACTCATATTTCATCAAAAATTGCGAGAAAAAAATCTCTGACTGCGATTTCTGGCCTGAAAACAAGCCCTCTGTTTGCGGCTACCTTACTGTAGGTCGCCCCCAACGGGCGTGAATTGAGTTTTTGCTCCTTCCGACCCCAAATTACCCCCTTGTTCGCTCGAAATTCCTGTGATCGGAGGACGGTCCATCGGCCCTATTCAGATTTTGGGCGCATTTGTTGCGGAACCGCCATTGGTGACCCCTTTTGAAACGCTGCCCCCCCCCGGCTCCCCCCCCCTGCCGAAAAACCACTCCGCAAACATTTTGACAACAAACGGTGGAAGACGCCATTTTGAAACTACAGAGAAGCGAGGTTTTGAAAAATTTCTCCAAACCACTTGTACGGCACGAGGAAGGATGGATGACTCATATTTCATCAAAAAATTGCGAGAAAAAAATCTCTGACTGCGATTTCTGGCCTGAAAACAAGCCCTCTGTTTGCGGCTACCTTACTGTAGGGCGCCCCCAACGGGCGTGAATTGAGTTTTTGCTCCTTCCGACCCCAAATTACCCCCCCCCCCCTTGTTCGCTCGAAATTCCTGTGATCGGAGGACGGTCCATCGGCCCTATTCAGATTTTGGGCGCATTTGTTGCGGAACCGCCATTGGTGACCCCTTTGAAACGCTGCCCCCCAGGTTCCGCCCCTGAAAAAAACCACTCCGCAAACATTTTGACAACAAACGGTGGAAGGCGCCATTTTGAAACTACAGAGAAGCGAGGTTTTGAAAAATTTCTCCAAACCACTTGTACGGCACGAGGAAGAATGGATGACTCATATTTCATCAAAAAATTGCGAGAAAAAAAATTTCTGACTGCGATTTCTGGCCTGAAAACAAGCCCTCTGTTTGCGGCTACCTTACTGTAGGGCGCCCCCAACGGGCGTGAATTGAGTTTTTGCTCCTTCCGACCCCAAATTACCCCCTTGTTCGCTCTAAATTGTTGGGATCTGAGGGCGGTCCATCGGGCCTATTCAGATGTTGGGCGCATTTATTGCGGAACCGCCATTGGTGACCCCTTTGAAACGCTGCCCCCAGGTTCCGCCCCCTGAAAAAACCACTCCGCAAACATTTTGACAACAAACGGTGGAAGACGCCATTTTGAAACTACAAAGAAGCGAGGGTTTGAAAAATTTCTCCAAACCACTTTTACGGCACGAGGAAGGATGGATGACTCATATTTCATCAAAAATTGCGAGAAAAAATCTCTGACTGCGATTTCTGGCCTGAAAACAAGCCCTCTGTTTGCGGCTACCTTACTGTAGGGCGCCCCCAACGGGCGTGAATTGAGTTTTGCTCCTTCCGACCCCAAATTACCCCCTTGTTCGCTCGAAATTCCTGTGATCGGAGGACGGTCCATCGGCCCTATTCAGATTTTGGGCGCATTTGTTGCGGAACCGTTATTGGTGACCCCTTTGAAACGCTGCCCCCAGGTTCCGCGCCCCTGAAAAAAACCACTCCGCAAACATTTTGACAACAAACGGTGGAAGACGCCATTTTGAAACTACAGGTAGCAGACCAGTAAATAAACTTCCATAGACCCCAATGGTAAATGCTCCCACTTCAAAAATTCGGGAAAATACTCACAACTCTCCAAGATGTTTGAGACACATATCAAATTAAGGCTTATTTCATCTTTCATTTTCTGTTCAATTTACGGGGTCAACTGATGACTTTTAGGAGAAATTTCCATCTGAAGACGATCACCCTGAAAATAGTCCTGAAGCCCATCGCCATTTGAAAACGATGCCTACACTCCATTGCAAAGTAGAGCGCTTTTAGGGTCCAAATTACATCAAAATTACACAGAACTGCAAGCTCCAAGTCCTGTGCACGGTTTCCATCCATATTTTTAACAAACCCTCAAGTTCATGGCCCACAGCATGCTCAAATACCGAAGATTTTGAGGGCATGCAAATCGTGATTTGGCCGGCGCAGGCAATTTCGGACCGATTTACTGGTCTGCACCCTATAGAGAAGCGAGGTTTTGAAAAATTTCTCCAAACCACTTGTACGGCACGAGGAAGGATGGATGACTCATATTTCAAAAATTGCGGTATAAAAAATCTCTGACTGCGATTTCTGGCCTGAAAACAAGCCCTCTGTTTGCGGCTACCTTACTGTAGGGCGCCCCCAACGGGCGTGAATTGAGTTTTTGCTCCTTCCGACCCCAAATTACCCCCCCCCCCTTGTTCGCTCGAAATTCCTGTGATCGGAGGACGGTCCATCGGCCCTATTCAGATTTTGGGCGCATTTGTTGCGGAACCGCCATTGGTGACCCCTTTTGAAACGCTGCCCCCCCCCCCCAGGTTCCGCCCCCCTGAAAAAAAACCACTCCGCAAACATTTTGACAACAAACGGTGGAAGACGCCATTTTGAAACTACATAGAGAAGCGAGGTTTTGAAAAATTTCTCCAAACCACTTGTACGGCACGAGGAAGGATGGATGACTCATATTTCATCAAAAAATTGCGAGAAAAAAATCTCTGACTGCGATTTCTGGCCTGAAAACAAGCCCTCTGTTTGCGGCTACCTTACTGTAGGGCGCCCCCAACGGGCGTGAATTGAGTTTTTGCTCCTTCCGACCCCAAATTCCCCCCCCCCTTGTTCGCTCGAAATTCCTGTGATCGGAGGACGGTCCATCGGCCCTATTCAGATTTTGGGCGCATTTGTTGCGGAACCGCCATTGGTGACCCCTTTTGAAACGCTGCCCCCAGGTTCCGCCCCTGAAAAAAACCACTCCGCAAACATTTTGACAACAAACGGTGGAAGACGCCATTTTGAAACTACAGAGAAGCGAGGTTTTGAAAAATTCTCCAAACCACTTGTACGGCACGAGGAAGGATGGATGACTCATATTTCATCAAAAATTGCGAGAAAAAAATCTCTGACTGCGATTTCTGGCCTGAAAACAAGCCCTCTGTTTGCGGCTACCTTACTGTAGGGCGCCCCAACGGGCGTGAATTGAGTTTTGCTCCTTCCGACCCCAAATTACCCCCTTGGTCGGTCGAAATTCCTGTGATCGGAGGACGGTCCATCGGCCCTATTCAGATTTTGGGCGCATTTGTTGCGGAACCGCCATTGGTGACCCCTTTTGAAACGCTGCCCCCAGGTTCCGCCCCCTGAAAAAAACCACTCCGCAAACATTTTGACAACAAACGGTGGAAGACGCCATTTTGAAACTACATAGAGAAGCGAGGTTTTGAAAATTTCTCCAAACCACTTGTACGGCACGAGGAAGGATGGATGACTCATATTTCATCAAAAATTGCGAGAAAAAAATCTCTGACTGCGATTTCTGGCCTGAAAACAAGCCCTCTGTTTGCGGCTACCTTACTGTAGGGCGCCCCCAACGGGCGTGAATTGAGTTTTTGCTCCTTCCGACCCCAAATTACCCCCTTGTTCGCTCGAAATTCCTGTGATCGGAGGACGGTCCATCGGCCCTATTCAGATTTTGGGCGCATTTGTTGCGGAACCGCCAGTGGTGACCCAATTGGAAACGCTGCCCCCCAGGTTCCGCCCCTGAAAAAACCACTCCGCAAACATTTTGACAACAAACGGTGGAAGACGCCATTTTGAAACTACAGAGAAGCGAGGTTTTGAAAAATTTCTCCAAACCACTTGTACGGCACGAGGAAGGATGGATGACTCATATTTCATCAAAAAATTGCGAGAAAAAAATCTCTGACTGCGATTTCTGGCCTGAAAACAAGCCCTCTGTTTGCGGCTACCTTACTGTAGGGCGCCCCCAACGGGCGTGAATTGAGTTTTTGCTCCTTCCGACCCCAAATTACCCCCACACTCTTGTTCGCTCGACATTCCTGTGTTCGGAGGCCGGTCCATCGGCCCTATTCAGATTTTGGGCGCATTTGTTGCGGAACCGCCATTGGTGACCCCTTATGAAACGCTGCCCCCAGGTTCCGCCCCCTGAAAAAACCACTCCGCAAACATTTTTACAACAAACGGTGGAAGACGCCATTTTGAAACTACAGAGAAGCGAGGTTTTGAAAAATTTCTCCAAACCACTTGTACGGCACGAGGAAGGATGGATGACTCATATTTCATCAAAAATTGCGAGAAAAAAATCTCTGACTGCGATTTCTGGCCTGAAAACAAGCCCTCTGTTTGCGGCTACCTTACTGTAGGGCGCCCCCAACGGGCGTGAATTGAGTTTTTGCTCCTTCCGACCCCAAATTACCCCCTTGTGCGCTCGAAATTCCTGTGATCGGAGGACGGTCCATCGGCCCTATTCAGATTTTGGGCGCATTTGTTGCGGAACCGCCATTGGTGACCCCTTTTGAAACGCTGACCCCAGGTTCCGCCCCCCTGAAAAAAAACCACTCCGCAAACATTTTGACAACAAACGGTGGAAGACGCCATTTTGAAACTACATAGAGAAGCGAGGTTTTGAAAAATTTCTCCAAACCACTTGTACGGCACGAGGAAGGATGGATGACTCATATTTCATCAAAAAATTGCGAGAAAAAAAATCTCTGACTGCGATTTCTGGCCTGAAAACAAGCCCTCTGTTTGCGGCTACCTTACTGTAGGGCGCCCCCAACGGGCGTGAATTGAGTTTTTGCTCCTTCCGACCCCAAATTACCCCCCCCCCCTTGTTCGCTCGAAATTCCTGTGATCGGAGGACGGTCCATCGGCCCTATTCAGATTTTGGGCGCATTTGTTGCGGAACCGCCATTGGTGACCCCTTTTGAAGCGACTCCCCCCCCGAGGTTCCGCCCCCCTGAAGAAGTAGCCACTCCGCAAACATTTTGACAACAAACGGTGGAAGACGCCATTTTGAAACTACAGGTAGCAGACCAGTAAATAAACTTCCATAGACCCCAATGGTAAATGCTCCCACTTCAAAAATTCGGGAAAAATACTCACAACTCTCCAAGGTGTTCGAGACACACATCAAATTAAAGCTTATTTCATCATCTTTCAATTTCTGTTCAATTTACGGGGGGTCAACTGATGACTTTTAGGAGAAATTTCCATCTGAAGACGATCACCCCTGAAAATAGTCCTGAAGCCCATCGCCATTTTGAAAACGATGCCTACACTCCATTGCAAAGTAGAGCGCTTTTAGGGTCCAAATTACATCAAAATTACACAGAACTGCAAGCTCCAAGTCCTGTGCACGGTTTCCATCCATATTTTTAACAAACCCTCAAGTTCATGGCCCACAGCATGCTCAAATACCGAAGATTTTGAGGGCATGCAAATCGTGATTTGGCCGGCGCAGGCAATTTCGGACCGATTTACTGGTCTGCACCCTATAGAGAAGCGAGGTTTTGAAAAATTTCTCCAAACCACTTGTACGGCACGAGGAAGGATGGATGACTCATATTTCATCAAACAATCGCGAGCAAAAAAATCGCTGACTGCGATTTCTGGCCTGAAAACAAGCCCTATGTTTGCGGCTACCTTACGTTAGGGCGCCCCCAACGGGCGTGAATTGAGTTTTTGCTCCTTCCGACCCCCAATTTCCACCCCCAAAATTGTTCGCTCGAAATTCCTGTGATCGGAGGACGGTCCATCGGCCCTATTCAGATTTTGGGCGCATTTGTTGCGGAACCGCCATTGGTGACCCCTTTTGAAACGCTGCCCCCAGGTTCCGCCCCCCTGAAAAAAAACCACTCCGCAAACATTTTGACAACAAACGGTGGAAGACGCCATTTTGAAACTACATAGAGAAGCGAGGTTTTGAAAAATTTCTCCAAACCACTTGTACGGCACGAGGAAGGATGGATGACTCATATTTCATCAAAAAATTGCGAGAAAAAAAATCTCTGACTGCGATTTCTGGCCTGAAAACAAGCCCTCTGTTTGCGGCTACCTTACTGTAGGGCGCCCCCAACGGGCGTGAATTGAGTTTTTGCTCCTTCCGACCCCAAATTACCCCCCCCCCCCCTTGTTCGCTCGAAATTCCTGTGATCGGAGGACGGTCCATCGGCCCTATTCAGATTTTGGGCGCATTTGTTGCGGAACCGCCATTGGTGACCCCTTTTGAAACGCTGCCCCCCCCCCCCAGGTTCCGCCCCCCTGAAAAAAAACCACTCCGCAAACATTTTGACAACAAACGGTGGAAGACGCCATTTTGAAACTACAGAGAAGCGAGGTTTTGAAAAATTTCTCCAAACCACTTGTACGGCACGAGGAAGGATGGATGACTCATATTTCATCAAAAATTGCGAGAAAAAAAATCTCTGACTGCGATTTCTGGCCTGAAAACAAGCCCTCTGTTTGCGGCTACCTTACTGTAGGGCGCCCCAACGGGCGTGAATTGAGTCTTTGCTCCTTCCGACCCCAAATTACCCCCTTGTTCGCTCGAAATTCCTGTGATCGGAGGACGGTCCATCGGCCCTATTCAGATTTTGGGCGCATTTGTTGCGGAACCGCCATTGGTGACCCCTTTGAAACGCTGCCCCCAGGTTCCGCCCCTGAAAAAACCACTCCGCAACCATTTTGCCAACAAACGGTGGAAGACGCCATTTTGAAACTACAGAGAAGCGAGGTTTTGAAAAATTTCTCCAAACCACTTGTACGGCACGAGGAAGGATGGATGACTCATATTTCATCAAAAATTGCGAGAAAAAAATCTCTGACTGCGATTTCTGGCCTGAAAACAAGCCCTCTGTTTGCGGCTACCTTACTGTAGGGCGCCCCCAACGGGCGTGAATTGAGTTTTTGCTCCTTCCGACCCCAAATTACCCCCTTGTTCGCTCGAAATTCCTGTGATCGGAGGACGGTCCAGCGGCCTTATTCAGATTTTGGGCGCATTTGTTGCGGAACCGCCATTGGTGACCCCTTTGAAACGCTGCCCCCCAGGTTCCGCCCCCTGAAAAAACCACTCCGCAAACATTTTGACAACAAACGGTGGAAGACGCCATTTTGAAACTACAGGTAGCAGACCAGTAAATAAACTTCCATAGACCCCAATGGTAAATGCTCCCACTTCAAAAATTCGGGAAAAATACTCACAACTCTCCAAGGTGTTCGAGACACACATCAAATTAAAGCTTATTTCATCATCTTTCAATTTCTGTTCAATTTACGGGGGGTCAACTGATGACTTTTAGGAGAAATTTCCATCTGAAGACGATCACCCCTGAAAATAGTCCTGAAGCCCATCGCCATTTTGAAAACGATGCCTACACTCCATTGCAAAGTAGAGCGCTTTTAGGGTCCAAATTACATCAAAATTACACAGAACTGCAAGCTCCAAGTCCTGTGCACGGTTTCCATCCATATTTTTAACAAACCCTCAAGTTCATGGCCCACAGCATGCTCAAATACCGAAGATTTTGAGGGCATGCAAATCGTGATTTGGCCGGCGCAGGCAATTTCGGACCGATTTACTGGTCTGCACCCTATAGAGAAGCGAGGTTTTGAAAAATTTCTCCAAACCACTTGTACGGCACGAGGAAGGATGGATGACTCATATTTCATCGAAAAATTGCGAGAAAAAAATCTCTGACTGCGATTTCTGGCCTGAAAACAAGCCCTCTGTTTGCGGCTACCTTACTGTAGGGCGCCCCCAACGGGCGTGAATTGAGTTTTTGCTCCTTCCGACCCCAAATTACCCCCCCCCCCCTTGTTCGCTCGAAATTCCTGTGATCGGAGGACGGTCCATCGGCCCTATTCAGATTTTGGGCGCATTTGTTGCGGAACCGCCATTGGTGACCCCTTTTGAAACGCTGCCCCCCCCCCCCAGGTTCCGCCCCCCTGAAAAAAAACCACTCCGCAAACATTTTGACAACAAACGGTGGAAGACGCCATTTTGAAACTACATAGAGAAGCGAGGTTTTGAAAAATTTCTCCAAACCACTTGTACGGCACGAGGAAGGATGGATGACTCATATTTCATCAAAAAATTGCGAGAAAAAATCTCTGACTGCGATTTCTGGCCTGAAAACAAGCCCTCTGTTTGCGGCTACCTTACTGTAGGGCGCCCCCAACGGGCGTGAATTGAGTTTTTGCTCCTTCCGACCCCAAATTACCCCCCCCCCCCTTGTTCGCTCGAAATTCCTGTGATCGGAGGACGGTCCATCGGCCCTATTCAGATTTTGGGCGCATTTGTTGCGGAACCGCCATTGGTGACCCCTTTTGAAACGCTGCCCCCCAAACAAGGTTCCGAAAACCTGAAAAAAAACACTACGCAAACATTTTGACAACAAACGGTGGAAGACGCCATTTTGAAAATACAGAGAAGCGAGGTTTTGCAAATCTTCTCCAAACCACTTGTACGGGATGAGGGAGGATGGATGACTCATATTTCATCAAAAATTGCGGGAAAAAAACCTCTGACTGCGATTTCTGGCCTGAAAACAAGCCCTCTGTTTGCGGCTACCTTACTGTAGGGCGCCCCCAACGGGCGTGAATTGAGTTTTTGCTCCTTCCGACCCGAAATTACCCCCTTGTTCGCTCGAAATTCCTGTGATCGGAGGACGGTCCATCGGCCCTATTCAGATTTTGGGCGCATTTGTTGCGGAACCGCCATTGGTGACCCCTTTGAAACGCTGCCCCCAGGTTCCGCCCCTGAAAAAAACCACTCCGCAAACATTTTGACAACAAACGGTGGAAGACGCCATTTTGAAACTACAGAGAAGCGAGGTTTTGAAAATTTCTCCAAACCACTTGTACGGCACGAGGAAGGATGGATGACTCATATTTCATCAAAAATTGCGAGAAAAAAATTTCTGACTGCGATTTCTGGCCTGAAAACAAGCCCTCTGTTTGCGGCTACCTTACTGTAGGGCGCCCCCAACGGGCGTGAATTGAGTTTTTGCTCCTTCCGACCCCAAATTACCCCCCCCCCCCTTGTTCGCTCGAAATTCCTGTGATCGGAGGACGGTCCATCGGCCCTATTCAGATTTTGGGCGCATTTGTTGCGGAACCGCCATTGGTGACCCTTTGAAACGCTGCCCCCCAGGTTCCGCCCCTGAAAAAAACCACTCCGCAAACATATTGACAACAAACGGTGGAAGACGCCATTTTGAAACTACAGAGAAGCGAGGTTTTGAAAAATTTCTCCAAACCACTTGTACGGCACGAGGAAGGATGGATGACTCATATTTCATCAAAAATTGCGAGAAAAAAATCTCTGACTGCGATTTCTGGCCTGATAACAAGCCCTCTATTTGCGGCTACCTTACTGTATTGCGCCCCTAACGGGCGTGAATTGGGGTTTTGCTCCCTCCGGCCCCATATTTCCCCCCCCCCCTTGTTCGCTCGAAATTCCTGTGATCGGAGGACGGTCCATCGGCCCTATTCAGATTTTGGGCGCATTTGTTGCGGAACCGCCATTGGTGACCCCTTTTGAAACGCTGGCCCCCAGGTTCCGCCCCCTGAAAAAACCACTCCGCAAACATTTTGACAACAAACGGTGGAAGACGCCATTTTGAAACTACAGAGAAGCGAGGTTTTGAAAAATTTCTCCAAACCACTTGTACGGCACGAGGAAGGATGGATGACTCATACCTCATCAAAAATTGCGAGAAAAAATCTCTGACTGCGATTTCTGGCCTGAAAACAAGCCCTCTGTTTGCGGCTACCTTACTGTAGGGCGCCCCCAACGGGCGTGAATTGAGTTTTTGCTCCTTCCGACCCCAAATTACCCCCCAAACGTGTTCGCTCGAAAACCCGGTGATCGGAGGAGGATCCATCGGCCCTATTGAGATTTTGGGAGCATTTGTTCCGGAAACGCCATTGGTGACCCCTTTTGAACGGCTGCCCCCAGGTTCCGCCCCTGAAAAAAAACCACTCCGCAAACATTTTGACAACAAACGGTGGAAGACGCCATTTTGAAACTACATAGAGAAGCGAGGTTTTGAAAAATTTCTCCAAACCACTTGTACGGCACGAGGAAGGATGGATGACTCATATTTCATCAACAAATCGCGAGAAAAAATCTCTGACTGCGATTTCTGGCCTGAAAACAAGCCCTCTGTTTGCGGCTACCTTACTGTAGGGCGCCCCCAACGGGCGTGAATTGAGTTTTTGCTCCTTCCGACCCCAAATTACCCCCTTGTTCGCTCGAAATTCCTGTGATCGGAGGACGGTCCATCGGCCCTATTCAGATTTTGGGCGCATTTGTTGCGGAACCGCCATTGGTGACCCCTTTGAAACGCTGCCCCCAGGTTCCGCCCCCTGAAAAAACCACTCCGCAAACATTTTGACAACAAACGGTGGAAGACGCCATTTTGAAACTACAGAGAAGCGAGGTTTTGAAAATTTCTCCAAACCACTTGTACGGCACGAGGAAGGATGGATGACTCATATTTCATCAAAAATTGCGAGAAAAAAATCTCTGACTGCGATTTCTGGCCTGAAAACAAGCCCTCTGTTTGCGGCTACCTTACTGTAGGGCGCCCCCAACGGGCGTGAATTGAGTTTTTGCTCCTTCCGACCCCAAATTACCCCCTTGTTCGCTCGAAATTCCTGTGATCGGAGGACGGTCCATCGGCCCTATTCAGATTTTGGGCGCATTTGTTGCGGAACCGCCATTGGTGACCCCTTTGAAACGCTGCCCCCAGGTTCCACCCACTGAAAATCCACTCCGCAAACATTTTGACAACAAACGGTGGAAGACGCCATTTTGAAACTACAGAGAAGCGAGGTTTTGAAAAATTTCTCCAAACCACTTGTACGGCACGAGGAAGGATGGATGACTCATATTTCATCAAAAATTGCGAGAAAAAAATCTCTGACTGCGATTTCTGGCCTGAAAACAAGCCCTCTGTTTGCGGCTACCTTACTGTAGGGCGCCCCCAACGGGCGTGAATTGAGTTTTTGCTCCTTCCGACCCCAAATTACCCCTTGTTCGCTCGAAATTCCTGTGATCGGAGGACGGTCCATCGGCCCTATTCAGATTTTGGGCGCATTTGTTGCGGAACCGCCATTGGTGACCCCTTTTGAAACGCTGCCGCCCCCCAGGTTCCGCCCCTGAAAAAAACCACTCCGCAAACATTTTGACAACAAACGGTGGAAGACGCCATTTTGAAACTACAGAGAAGCGAGGTTTTGAAAAATTTCTCCAAACCACTTGTACGGCACGAGGAAGGATGGATGACTCATATTTCATCAAAAATTGCGAGAAAAAAATCTCTGACTGCGATTTCTGGCCTGAAAACAAGCCCTCTGTTTGCGGCTACCTTACTGTAGGGCGCCCCCAACGGGCGTGAATTGAGTTTTTGCTCCTTCCGACCCCAAATTACCCCCTTGTTCGCTCGAAATTCCTGTGATCGGAGGACGGTCCATCGGCCCTATTCAGATTTTGGGCGCATTTGTTGCGGAACCGCCATTGGTGACCCCTTTTGAAACGCTGCCCCCAGGTTCCGCCCCTGAAAAAACCACTCCGCAAACATTTTGACAACAAACGGTGGAAGACGCCATTTTGAAACTACAGAGAAGCGAGGTTTTGAAAAATTTCTCCAAACCACTTGTACGGCACGAGGAAGGATGGATGACTCATATTTCATCAAAAAATTGCGAGAAAAAAAATCTCTGACTGCGATTTCTGGCCTGAAAACAAGCCCTCTGTTTGCGGCTACCTTACTGTAGGGCGCCCCAAACGGGCGTGAATTGAGTTTTTGCTCCTTCCGACCCCAAATTACCCCCCCCCCCTTGTTCGCTCGAAATTCCTGTGATCGGAGGACGGTCCATCGGCCCTATTCAGATTTTGGGCGCATTTGTTGCGGAACCGCCATTGGTGACCCCTTTTGAAACGCTGCCCCCCCCCATGTTCCGCCCCCCTGAAAAAAACCACTCCGCAAACATTTTGACAACAAACGGTGGAAGACGCCATTTTGAAACTACAGAGAAGCGAGGTTTTGAAAAATTTCTCCAAACCACTTGTACGGCACGAGGAAGGATGGATGACTCATATTTCATCAAAAATTGCGAGAAAAAAATCTCTGACTGCGATTTCTGGCCCGAAAACCAGCCCTCTGTTTGCGGCTACCTTACTGTAGGGCGCCCCAACGGGCGTGAATTGAGTTTTTGCTCCTTCCGACCCCAAATTACCCCCTTGTTCGCTCGAAATTCCTGTGATCGGAGGACGGTCCATCGGCCCTATTCAGATTTTGGGCGCATTTGTTGCGGAACCGCCATTGGTGACCCCTTTTGAAACGCTGCCCCCCAGGTTCCGCCCCTGAAAAAACCACTCCGCAAACATTTTGACAACAAACGGTGGAAGACGCCATTTTGAAACTACAGAGAAGCGAGGTTTTGAAAATTTCTCCAAACCACTTGTACGGCACGAGGAAGGATGGATGACTCATATTTCATCAAAAATTGCGAGAAAAAAATCTTTGTCTGCGATTTCTGGCCTGAAAAAAAGCCCTCTGTTGGGGGCTACCTTATTGTGGGGCGCCCCCAACGGGCGTGAATTGAGTTTTTGCCCCTTCCGACCCCAAATTACCCCCCCCCCCCTTGTTCGCTCGAAATTCCTGTGATCGGAGGACGGTCCATCGGCCCTATTCAGATTTTGGGCGCATTTGTTGCGGAACCGCCATTGGTGACCCTTTGAAACGCTGCCCCCCAGGTTCCGCCCCCTGAAAAAACCACTCCGCAAACATTTTGACAACAAACGGTGGAAGACGCCATTTTGAAACTACAGAGAAGCGAGGTTTTGAAAAATTTCTCCAAACCACTTGTACGGCACGAGGAAGGATGGATGACTCATATTTCATCAAAAATTGCGAGAAAAAAATCTCTGACTGCGATTTCTGGCCTGAAAACAAGCCCTCTGTTTGCGGCTACCTTACTGTAGGGCGCCCCCAACGGGCGTGAATTGAGTTTTTGCTCCTTCCGACCCCAAATTACCCCCTTGTTCGCTCGAAATTCCTGTGATCGGAGGACGGTCCATCGGCCCTATTCAGATTTTGGGCGCATTTGTTGCGGAACCGCCATTGGTGACCCCTTTGAAACGCTGCCCCCCAGGTTCCGCCCCCCCCTGGAAAAAAACCACTCCGCAAACATTTTGACAACGAACGGTGGGAGCCGCCATTTTGAAGCTACAGAGAAGCGAGGTTTTGAAAAATTTCTCCTCACCACTTGTACGGCACGAGGAAGGATGGATGACTCATATTTCATCAAAAATTGCGAGAAAAAAATCTCTGACTGCGATTTCTGGCCTGAAAACAAGCCCTCTGTTTGCGGCTACCTTACTGTAGGGCGCCCCAACGGGCGTGAATTGAGTTTTTGCTCCTTCCGACCCCAAATTACCCCCTTGTTCGCTCGAAAATCCTGTGATCGGAGGACGGTCCATCGGCCCTATTCAGATTTTGGGCGCATTTGTTGCGGAACCGCCATTGGTGACCCCTTTTGAAACGCTTCCCCCAGGTTCCGCCCCCCTGAAAAAAACCACTCCGCAAACATTTTGACAACAAACGGTGGAAGACGCCATTTTGAAACTACAGAGAAGCGAGGTTTTGAAAAATTTCTCCAAACCACTTGTACGGCACGAGGAAGGATGGATGACTCATATTTCATCAAAAAATTGCGAGAATAAAAATCTCTGACTGCGATTTCTGGCCTGAAAACAAGCCCTCTGTTTGCGGCTACCTTACTGTAGGGCGCCCCCAACGGGCGTGAATTGAGTTTTTGCTCCTTCCGACCCCAAATTACCCCCCCCCCCTCCTTGTTCGCTCGAAATTCCTGTGATCGGAGGACGGTCCATCGGCCCTATTCAGATTTTGGGCGCATTTGTTGCGGAACCGCCATTGGTGACCCCTTTTTTAAACGCTGCCCCCCCCCAGGTTCCGCCCCCCTGAAAAAAACCACTCCGCAAACATTTTGACAACAAACGGTGGAAGACGCCATTTTGAAACTACAGAGAAGCGAGGTTTTGAAAAATTTCTCCAAACCACTTGTACGGCACGAGGAAGGATGGATGCCTCATCTGTCATCCAAAATTGCGAGAAAAAATCTCTGACTGCGATTTCTGGCCTGAAAACAAGCCCTCTGTTTGCGGCTACCTTACTGTAGGGCGCCCGCAACGAGCGTGAATTGAGTTTTTGCTCCTTCCGACCCCAAATTACCCCCTTGTTCGCTCGAAATTCCTGTGATCGGAGGACGGTCCATCGGCCCTATTCAGATTTTGGGCGCATTTGTTGCGGAACCGCCATTGGTGACCCCTTTTGAAACGCTGCCCACCCCCCCCGGTTCCGCCTCCTTAAAAAAACCACTCCGCAAACATTTTGACAACAAACGGTGGAAGACGCCATTTTGAAACTACAGAGAAGCGAGGTTTTGAAAAATTTCTCCAAACCACTTGTACGGCACGAGGAAGGATGGATGACTCATATTTCATCACAAACTTGCGAGAAAAAAAAATCTCTGACTGCGATTTCTGGCCTGAAAACAAGCCCTCTGTTTGCGGCTACCTTACTGTAGGGCGCCCCCAACGGGCGTGAATTGAGTTTTGGTCCTTCCTACCCCAAATTACCCCCTTGTTCGCTCGAAATTCCTGTGATCGGAGGACGGTCCATCGGCCCTATTCAGATTTTGGGCGCATTTGTTGCGGAACCGCCATTGGTGACCCCTTTTGAAACGCTGACCCCAGGTTCCGCCCCCTGAAAAAACCACTCCGCAAACATTTTGACAACAAACGGTGGAAGACGCCATTTTGAAACTACAGGTAGCAGACCAGTAAATAAACTTCCATAGACCCCAATGGTAAATGCTCCCACTTCAAAAATTCGGGAAAATACTCACAACTCTCCAAGGTGTTCGAGACACACATCAAATTAAAGCTTATTTCATCATCTTTCAATTTCTGTTCAATTTACGGGGGGTCAACTGATAACTTTTAGGAGAAATTTCCATCTGAAGACGATCACCCCTGAAAATAGTCCTGAAGCCCATCGCCATTTTGAAAAACGATGCCTACACTCCATTGCAAAGTAGAGCGCTTTTAGGGTCCAAATTACATCAAAATTACACAGAACTGCAAGCTCCAAGTCCTGTGCACGGTTTCCATCCATATTTTTAACAAACCCTCAAGTTCATGG
The DNA here is from genome assembly GCA_029964075.1 of Patiria pectinifera. Taxonomy (NCBI): domain Eukaryota; kingdom Metazoa; phylum Echinodermata; class Asteroidea; order Valvatida; family Asterinidae; genus Patiria; species Patiria pectinifera. The sequence continues at coordinate 7,156,447 of CM057138.1, read as the reverse complement.
CCCACAGCATGCTCAAATACCGAAGATTTTGAGGGCATGCAAATCGTGATTTGGCCGGCGCAGGCAATTTCGGACCGATTTACTGGTCTGCACCCATAACGAACGTATACGTGGCACGTCAATTATCCGGCCCGTACGCAAGATGGCCGGCGAGGCCCAATGGGGAAGGGAATTATGGGAAATAGGGTGGAAAATAGCCGGGCCCCGTTCCGCTTCCCCCGTAGCCAACGCGCGCGATGAGGACGGGAGACCGGTCGGGAAAATGGCAGCGCCCCCATCATTTTCGTAATTGTAGTATAGATACGGAATAGTACGGAAGCGTATTTAGGACATGGGCAAAAAAAAATTGAGGCCCTCTATTTCGCCCGGGCGGATTACTATTTCGCCTGGGCGGATTACTATTTCGCCCGGGCGGATTACTATTTCGCCCGGGCGGAGTACATTTTGAGCTGTTTTTGAGCTTAATACAGCTCAAATTTACCCAATTTGGAATTAATATGAATTTGCTGGTATTTTAAGAACATGTTGGGGCGCTTAATATAATAAGTTTGGGGATTATTTGGACAATACAATTTTATATTCCGCTACTTTTCTTCAAAACGGTTAATATCATAAATTTGAAACTTGGATTGAACAGCCTGACAAAGAGAAGTACATATTACCGTGAGTACATATTACCATCAGGTATTACAATAATAGGAAAAAATCATGTTAAAGTTGGTATAAACGTGCTTTCCCCAAAGTTCAATTTTTTTCCGAACGAAATTTAAAGGAATATAATGCCCTATAACAAATAAATGTGGTTGTTTGCTTTTTCAGGCCTTTATACACCGTTTAAAAAAAGTGGTTTTTAAATGGCGCGCTCCAGTTCAGAAATTGTGCACACTGTTCAGAACAAATTAGCATCTCACTCTTAATTCAAAAGTTCAATTTAATTAATTGTTTAATTGTCGTGGGCCGATTTGCGATGTTTCATTCGGAAGCTCATAACAAATTTAATGCTAGACAATTATCAATTCAATTTGAAAAGCTATTGTACACGATGCCACACCCCAAAAGAACCCACTTTAATGCTAATATGTAATAACTTAAGTTACCCGTAATGTTTATAGGTGTTTTCGATCTGTAATGAAGATCCCACCGAGATGTAATAAGTAAAATATTTGCTACTATAGGTTTTCCCGGACAATTGCGGAAAATGTGTACACGAATTTGTAAAAGAAGCATTCGTTTTCGTACGAAATAGAATGAACATTCCTAATCTCTGTTTTTATTGAACAAAATAATGATAATTCTTTGTCCGTGAAAGTGCATTCAGTCGTAAAAAATCAGCGTACGATTTCCCGAATGTGCACTGCATTTAGTGTATTAACATTTCATTTAGCGCGAAATCGAAGGCACATCCGCAATCCTGTTTTCCTTTTAATTTATCATCAATCTTTTTCGCTAAATGTTAAGCCGATTTCCCTCGCAGTGTTATTTAACGTATGCCTGGTCAAGCATTGGAATTCATTCATTAACAGTTGAGGAATGGTTGATTGAATGATGGAATTTTTGAATTGTCAAAAAGTCCCCATGCAGATCCCATGTAACATGACACTTTACCGTCTCAATAATATGGCTACAAGAATCTTTTGAGTGATTTCATATTGGTCATTTTTATATTATTTTCACATTTTATTTGCCTACATTTCACATAGGCCTTTATGTATATAAGAACAAACACATTAAGGATCAATAAGGCATACATTTGTGGCACTCAGGAACGAGGCCGAAATAAATGGGCGGAGGAGAACGGCACTTGAATTTCCTGTCTTCACTGGTGTTTTAATTCTCTCTGTAAAATCGGAGAGGGTATGAGAGACATGTGTATTAGTGCCTCTGGCATGAAGTATGAGTGTGTGTGACGCCGCTGGTGGCGCCAAACTAGGTGATTGCGTAATACAGAAGTGGGTGGATGGATAATGTGCTAAAGAAATAGTCCCTTACTTAAAGAAACTAAATATACAAGAAATACAAAAAAGTAAAGGGGGGTCATTTTTTCGCACCTGTCACACTTACAGAAGTGGGTGGATGGATAATGTGCTAAAGAAATAGTCCCTTACTTAAAGAAACTAAATATACAAGAAATACAAAAAAGTAAAGGGGGGTCATTTTTTCGCACCTGTCACACTCTTCCCCCGATTGAAAAATGTCGTCCTCGACATTTCAAAGAAAACAAATGAAATACTCTAATAGTACAATATTTACATGGATTAATGCGAAAAAATATTTACACAAGTCTGGGTTATGTACAAAATATTCTACTTCATTCTTTTAACTGCAACTTACTTTGCCTCTAGTCTTAAATCAGTCGGCAAAAGAGGAAATACTCATATGTTCAAGAACAATGTTCAAGGCTATGTTCCAAGATAAACACAATACATGTATATTCAATATTTTAAACAAAACCCTATTAGACCATTCATCAACAAATTGGAAACCTCTTTAAACCATTTATACCATAATCATAATAATAACAGACTACGAAATTAATATTCTTGGCATAAAAAATGTGGAAAAAAAATATTTGTAATTATTATTGAACAGGCTATTCTCGTGAAGCTAATTGAAGATAGATCTTCTTTCTCGTCTCTAACATTTCGGGACTTCTCCACTTCCGCCATATTTTCTTTCCTGCTTCAAGTCTGGATTGATATGAAGTAGACCCTTCTGCACGATGTTGTTTTGTTTGTCCTAGAAACTTGTATGTAAATCTGTCTGGTGGCCTCCGTATACGTCGAGGTCTTACATGATCACTGTCGTCCGGAAGGGAATGTGGGGGAGGTTTTATAGACGGAGAGGAGGCGGATGTGTCGTTGCCCATTGACTCTGGTGATGGAGATGCTTTGTAGACTGGAATGTTGGGAGAGGAGGCGGATATGTCATTGCCCACTGACTCTGGTGATGGAGATGGGCATAAACTTGGAGTCTCAGCTTCTGGGTCGGGATCTTGTAAAAGCAAACAGGTGTCTATACTAGATTCTGTTGGACATGGCACTTTGTGGGCGCCATTGTCGATGGAGACGTTTACCGCAACGGGAATGAAGGCAATGTCCACCTCTTCATCATCGGTCTCTTCATGAGCTGATTCGGGTCTCACCTCGTTGATTTTTCCTTTCTTATGTGTAGATTCGGGTTTCGCCTCTGTTGCAGTTTCTTTCTGTCTTGGGTTTTCCTGTGTGTCTTCCGTTGAATGATCAAGAGGCAGGAACATACAGGGGTAAGGAGGTTCCTGTGGATTGTACGTTCCTTGCCTGTCTCAAGGGAAGATACTTTGTAGACTGGAATGTTGGGTACCTTGGACGTCACGACGTAGGGGTAGGGCTCCCATCTATCTCGCAGTTTTTGCGTGCCAATGACGTGTTTGTTCTGCACCAACACTCTGTCGCCTATGTTCAGAGGTGCTTCCCTTGTTCCTCTATCATAGAGACGCTTTTGTTTATTTTTGGCTCTCCTGACAACATCAGTAGCTTTGTTGTAGGCGTATTGGAGACGGTCTCTGAAGTTTTCGACGAAGTCATCGTATGTTAGCTCCTCTTGGTCATTTGCTTTGAGGCCGAACATGAGATCGACAGGGAGATTGGCATGCCTCCCAAACATCAGGAAGAATGGGGCATACCCGGTGGATTCATGTTTGGTCGAATTATACGCGTGTGCCATAGCTCCAACATGTGACTTCCAATCTTTCTTTTGGTCTTGTTCTAAAGTACCAAGCATGTTCAAGAGGGTATGGTTGAAGCGCTCGGTTTGGCCGTTGCCTTGGGGGTGATATGGAGTGGTGTGACTTTTCTGGATTCCCGAAACCTTGCAGAGCTCTCGGATGAGTGTTCTCGAAAAGTTCCGTCCTTGATCGGCGTGGATCCGGAGCGGAAATCCATAGTGCTGGATCATACCTTCCCAAAGAATCTTAGCCACGGTATCCGCCTTCTGGTCGCGTGTAGGGTAGGCAAGGGCATACTTGGTAAAGTGATCTGTTATCACAAGTATGTTTTCGTGTCCACCTTTGGATTTCTCTAGTTTCAGAAAATCTATGCATATCAACTCCATGGGTTCTGTTGTGTTGATGGAGACGAGTGGAACTCTTGTCTTTGACTCCGGGGTCTTGCGCAGACAGCACCGCTTACAGGTCTCACACCATCGTTTTACATCATCTGCCATCTTTGGCCAGAAGAACCTCTCACGGACCATGTTGAGCGTGCGGTCGTAGCCCATGTGACCAAGATCATTATGCAGAGATGTCAGAGCTGTGTTTCTGTATTGGCGAGGTAGGATTAGTTGGAAGGAGACATCGCCATCTGATGATTTCCTTGCTCTGCAGAGGAGGTTGTTCCGGATGCAGAGCTTGTCCCATTGACGGAGATAGTGAGTACAGCCAGGTGGCAGTCTGGATTTTTCTGCTTGCGTTGGTCGTTCGCCTCTCTCGAAGAACAATATGGCTGGACCAATTTCAGGATCGTCGCGCTGGGAAATAGCTAGGACCTTCGAAGAGATGGTAGGAAATTCGACACTCCATGGCTGAGTAGGCTGCGTCTGGGTTTTTGTCGTAATCCGACAATGGACTACCGATGGCTGTGCATACAGACACGATTCAGGTGGGTGACCATTGCAGATTGCATTGACGACATCGGAAGGGATCGTGGTGGCTTCTCTCTGGAATTCTATGGACGTTCTTTGTGCGTTTGACTCTGGCTTTCTGGAGAGCGCATCAGCAGCTGCGTTATTTTTCCCAGGCTTGTACTTAATGTGAAAGTTGAACTGCGAAAGTGCGGCTACCCAACGCTGTCCAGTGGCGTCCAGTTTAGCTGACGTTGTCACGTATAGTAGAGGATTATTGTCTGTCAGGACGGTGAATTTACTACCAAGGAGATAGTCTCGTAGCTTATCTGTAATCGACCACTTCAGGGCGAGGAATTCCAGTTTATGTGCTGGGTACCTCGACTCAGATGAAGAAAGACCTCTGCTAGCGTAGGCTATTATCCTCTCTCTACCATCCTGAATTTGACTGAGAACAGCGCCAAGTCCCGTCCCAGATGCGTCAGTTTGTAGTATAAACGGTAGGTTGTAGTTGGCGTAGCCTAGGACTGGAGCAGACGTCATGTGGTGCTTCAGTGCGTCAAAAGCCTCTTGACACTCATCTGTCCATATGTAGGGTGGAGCTGGTACTGGTGGTTTTTCTGTGTCCTTCTTCCTTCGTCTAGGATCGCCTGATGTGAGCTTGTAGAGTGGGGATGCGATGCTAGAATATCCTTTGATAAACCGGCGACAGTACCCCGTGAAGCCAAGGAAGCGAAGGAGTTCCTTTCGGGTGGTGGGCGGTGGCCAGTTTCTTACTTGGGAAATCTTGTCAGGGTCCGTGGCTATACCTTCGGCAGAGACGACATGTCCAAGGTACTTGACTTTTGTTTGAAGGAGATTACACTTTGATGGTTTAAGCTTGAGTCCATGTTGACGTAGACAGGAAAAGACCTTCTCAAGACGTACAAGGTGTTCTTCAAACGTGGATGAGTAGACAATGATATCGTCTAAATACAGAAGACAAGTGGTATAATTCAGATCGCCTAAACATGAGGTCATCAACCGCTGAAAGGTCGCTGGCGCATTCTGTAAACCAAACGGCATTCTGTTGCACTCAAACAGACCGGTAGGGGTAGTGAATGCCGTCTTGTGTTTATCCTTCTCCTCCATTTCCACTTGCCAATAGCCTGAAGTTAAATCTAAGGTACTGAAGATAGAAGCATTTCCGAGAGCATCTAATGCCTCTTCAATGCGTGGCAGCGGAAAGGCGTCACGGACGGTTCGACTGTTAAGTTGCCTGTAGTCTATACACAATCTCAAGGAGCCGTCTTTCTTGTGGGCTACGACTATTGGGGATGCATAGGGCGAACAGCTGCGTCGGATGACTTCTGACTTTTCCATTTTTGCCAGTTGTTCCTTTACCTCTTGGTACAGTGCTGGTGGAATGCGTCGGTAAGGAGCCGGAAAGGTATTTCGTCGATGAGAGGGATGTTGTGTCTCACTGTCGAAGTTCTGCCGAAATCTTGAGAATCCTTGGAAAAGATGTCGGAAAACTTCTGAAGGAGATTATTCAGCTGTCTCCTCTGGAAATCATCTTCTAGTGTTGCATCGGATAGGTCTAAGGCAGGTACTTCTTTATGCCTGACTTCCGCAGCTGTATGTGTCTGGACGTGTCCGCATGCTACACTTCCTTCAGGTCTCGGTCGATGTTGGTGATTCGGCAACGGGTTATGAAGAAAGACTTCGTGTGTCTCGGACGCTGACCTAGGTTGAGGGTAGTTTACCTGTTCCAATTGGATGATCGGGGATACCTGAGCCACTTGAGAGTTCCTTGGTAGAAAGATGGGCCTTGCTGATATGTTACACACCCGTACCGGTACACGGCGATTCTGGGAGACGTCAGCTACTAAATGGGCAACTCTTAAACACGACGCACTGTTGGGTAGGTCTTCAATGATAGCGGTGTATGGTTGACCGGTTGGGCTGAGTGGCGCTTCACAGATGATGTCTACTGCTTCACCAGGTGGAATCTTCCTAGGTCTCAGACCCACATACCTAGCATATCCCATCCTACTGGGGTTCTCACTAGACTCAGGGGTTACTGTGTTGACATAAGCTGTATGCCATGTGATGTTTTCGTCTTTTAAATGCTGCATAAAGTCTTCACCTCTGACTCGTTGCTGGTCGTTCTTAGAAACTCGGATAACGTTGGTGCCAATTAACACTGGAACCTGTCTCCGGTAGTTATCAGCTGGAACGACGAAGAATGGCACATCTTCATAAGTGATGCCAAGAACAGTCAGGGTGATCGGGATTACTCCTAAGTAAGGTACTTGGTGTCCACTCGCTCCCTCTATACGTATCTCAGTGGATGACAGTTCAAGATCTCTCAGTTCTGGATGTTCCTTTCTTAGCTCGTCAGTGATTGAGGAAATCTGGGAACCAGAATCTATGAGGGCTGTAAAGAATCTTCCGTTTATCTCAACAGTGTCTTCATTCTGGGGACCAATGAGATCTTGGTGCTCTTGCTCTCCTTGTCGAAGCACTGATGAATGTTGATTTGCTGTAGGGTTTTGAAGAGAGACTACTGGGCTGGATTCTGGGTGTCCGCCGGTCTGCCCTGCGACCGGGGACCCTGGTAGTTTAAAGGTTGTCTCCGGCATCCTCGTGCAATGTGACCTTCTTGGCCACAGCGGTGACAGACGAAGACCCGCTGATCAGTCTGTTGAGGGTACATCTGTCTGGGTGGAGTTGGGATCGATCTGGCAGCCAAGAAATCAACCGTCTGGGCAAGCTGTTGCACTCTGTGTATCAGATCTTGCAGGACGTCGTCGGTGGACTTCTGTTGCTGCTGAGCAGGTGGAGTGTTTGAAGAAGATACCTGAGGCTTCGGAGCCGCTGGTGGTTTGGGTGGCTTCTGCTGAGCTTGAAGATTGGCTGAAGCTTGAGCTGGGATGTATTGAGGTTGGGAGTGTACTTTGACATCAGGCTTTGGTTTTAAGGCTGCGGCTGTGCGGTTCTCACGATCAATTTGTCTAAGTTCCATCTGAAGTTCTCGAAACGCCATATCTCTAGGCTTCATGGGTGCTAGTCTGCTGGTTATCTTCTCATCTCTTACACCTCTCATGAACTGTTGTGTTAACATTCCATTCCTGTTAGGCAGGGGGTGACTTGCATTCATCCTCTCTTCCACAGTTCGAAGTGTGGCTTCCAGTTCTACTGCATATATGCTGGGGGATTCATTTGGTAGCCTGAATCTCTCGTAGAAATCAGCCAGAGGGTCACCAAGCATCGAGATGTCTCCAAACTGGGCTCTGAGTTCAGCAAAGGCTTGACTTGGAGTTTGATGTTCGACTGGCAGGTTCAGGACCAACTTTCTCGCTGCTCCACCAAGGTATCTGACTATAGTACCAAACTGCATCGGCAACGGCATCGATGTACTTTCAATGAGGTACTTAGTGTCGCGGATCCAGTCGTCAATGCAAATGTTCGAGCCTTCGCGTCCAGTATACACAGGAACACTTTTCACTTGATGAGATGGCATGAGATGGAACTGACTAGAAGAAGATTGGTTTTGAGCCAACTGCTGACTAGGGGTGCTGGATATTGGATAGGCTGGCATTGAAGAAGACTGAGGTGGCGCCGGAGGGGGTGTATGGTCAGATGGAGACTTCGGTTGCTCTGCTTCTCTCGGTCGTTTCTGATGGGGCATACTTCGCGAGAATCGTCTTTCAAAATCCTCTATCTCAGCAAGAAGTCGCTCACTGACTGGCTTGAAGTTATGCAGGTTACCAACCGTTGGAGTGTGTGGTTGGTCAAGTCTGTGGACGGTAGTGGCAGGAGGAGGGTTGAGTGATGTGCCTCGGGTAGATGGGCGACCACGAGCCGTCGTTGGGGTAGGAAACATGTGTTCTTCTGATCGCCTACGAGAATAAGCCATGTTCTTGGGTTGCACAATAATGAGCAGAGTTTGGAAAAGCAAACAAATCAAATACAACATGAGAATAAAGTACACAAATCAAGGTCAGAATAAGACTGAGAAAAGACAGGCTTGGAATGCAATCAACAATAGCAAGAACAAATGATAAACAACAATAATGAAAGCACAATCAAAAGGTAATGTCAGGGTTAATCACACTCTGTAAGATAATCAAATGAAATCTACTATCAACAAAATGTCAAGGCAAATGAAAATTCAATCAGAAACCAAATGCTATGAAAACGTAATCGAAAGAAATGCAATGAGGATTTTTCAGTCAATCATAAATCAATCAATCATGAATCAGAGGAATCACTCAAATAGTCACTATCGGGCCTTACTTGTGGGAAAAAATGCAGCAGTCGAAGGGTGATCTAATCAGCACTGTCTACTAAAATGCAGTCAGAACTCTGTGTGGTGTTGCAACAAAAAAAATGTGTCAATATACTTGCTTCAATGAGCTACATTTGAACCATAAAGCTTCGACAAGAGAGGTGCTACTGAAATACCACGTTACACCTATTGTATGATCAATGGGAACAGAGGTAATCCACCTAGAGAATTCAATTAATACAAAGGGACTTGACTTAAAGAGGTGGGCAGGAATGAACTTTTGTTCCACCTGCTAATCAATTACCAGTACAAGAGCAAGCTACCAAAGGAATTGTATTGCGGAATGCCAGATTGTTGGGAAAAGACAAATACGTTTCACCTGGTGTATATCTTCAATCTTGAAACTTGAGTTGTCCGGCACCAAGAAATCTTGAGTGTTCAATTGTTCTTTGTCTTGCGAAGTCTCTGATGAACAACGGTTGTCCTGCCGGCAATCGCGAATTGCGGAAATGAAAAGTTCGGCGTAACGGAATAGCTCTGGATGTCTTGTTCGACAGAAACTCTAGAAGGACTGTGCTAAGTTCAGAATGTCCGGTGATTACACAGTTCTGACCGACAGATCGCTCGGGGCACAGCGGGGCTGTAATAACCCGGTAACTGATGGAGTCAATGCTGGACGATGATCACCACAGTCTGACGATGCGACACACAATGTTTGACAACAGGTTAATCGGACGGAGTCATCAGCAGGGGCATCGGCAGGAAACAACAACCATGGGTGATCGGTGGGGGTGTTCGGAGAGGTACAGCGAACGGGATCTTCCCAGGCGGGTGGGTGTAAATCAGAACCCACGTCCGCCGGGTCTTCGGCGATGAATTCTGGCCTCGGGAATCAACTGTACGTGGCTCGGTACTCTCGATGTTCGTAGAGACAAGGTAAGTAGATCTTGAGCTCACCGGTGATGCAGTGCAACGTTGGGCCGTTACTTGATCTCCCCGTACCCGGATCTTCCACCAAAATGTGGCACTCAGGAACGAGGCCGAAATAAATGGGCGGAGGAGAACGGCACTTGAATTTCCTGTCTTCACTGGTGTTTTAATTCTCTCTGTAAAATCGGAGAGGGTATGAGAGACATGTGTATTAGTGCCTCTGGCATGAAGTATGAGTGTGTGTGACGCCGCTGGTGGCGCCAAACTAGGTGATTGCGTAATACAGAAGTGGGTGGATGGATAATGTGCTAAAGAAATAGTCCCTTACTTAAAGAAACTAAATATACAAGAAATACAAAAAAGTAAAGGGGGGTCATTTTTTCGCACCTGTCACACTTACAGAAGTGGGTGGATGGATAATGTGCTAAAGAAATAGTCCCTTACTTAAAGAAACTAAATATACAAGAAATACAAAAAAGTAAAGGGGGGTCATTTTTTCGCACCTGTCACACATTGATTAATTAATGAATCATTAATTAATGGATCAAAGTTGTATCATGATTTGTATAGGCCTGTATAATTTATTTAAATTGAATGCAGCAAATGCAAATTGAAATTTTAACAAATGAAAAAGAATGTTCAATTCAGCCTGTGTCACAATAGACAATCGATTTTCTGCGAATCGGATTGCACATCTGTAATAATCGGCAACGCATACGTCAAACCGAAAACATAATCACGTATTTGTAATCCCTTAAATGAAACGTTATGCACATTCATTCATTTGATTGATGCAAAATGAAATCGAACGCTAGTTATTGCGAAAATGAAACCAGGATGTACGTCGTTCTCAAACTCGGCGCCAAATTGAATTTATGTTTTACAAATTCAAACTCACATTTTCCGAAATTGTCCTGGAAAACCTACATTTAGGGACGAAATACGATTTTTGTTTTTGTTTTTTAATGATCATTTTGGAGAGCTTAATATTATTAGAGACGTTTGTTGCGTGATCGGGCTGTTGATATCAATTTTGGAGGATGATTTGCACAATATTTTCCTCCGCGACCAAAATGGTTCATATTATGAACTTGAAAATTGGACTGAATCTCAATCCTGAGTCATGTTACCGTATTACCGTGCCGTTATTGTGACGTCATCAGGTTTTACCGACTAATGTTCTTTATAAACTTGACTTTCGTTCATTTATAAGTTAAGAATTTAATGAAAAATCATAATGCTTTGTTATCTGAAAGGCTATAGACATTAATAAATATATCACATTCTCAAGGCAAAGTCGCTTGACCTCTCTTTTCTGAGTATGCACCGGGACATCAATTTTAACGTCAAATATAGACACAATCCTTGAAATAGGTCGAAGATGAAACCTGGTATGACAATATACCCTTTTCAGAAGAAGCGGACAATTTGTGTGACGTCATCATTGCAAGCGATTTAATGTTAGAGGGTGAAAAATACTCTGAACCCAGTTGCAATATACCGCGTACATTCGTTATTTTGTGCGATGACGTCATAATCTAGCAGCACCTCAATAAACTATTGTTTAAAATGTGTCTTTTATTTTTATTTAAAAAAATAATAATAATAATAACCATTTGATAAAATGCAAATTGTCAATATCGAATTATTTTTAGACAACCACAGAATTCTATGCGATCCGACCGGAAATCGCCAGACCGGAAATTATAATAAAAATTTTTGAAAACGATGTCTTAAACTTGCATTTTTTAAAATAATAAACCTCTGATTTTGCGCATTGGTGAGCTGAATGATACAGGAAGTTTTGTGTAATTTCTACATTAGTCACTGCAATATTTTTTTCTCGTTCTTTTCAACACAAAATTTCGAGTTCCATTTTACTTTTTGTGGAAATTGATTCTCCATGTCTTTTTCTTTTCAAATTAACATCACATAATTACCAAGTGGACAAGTCGTATGACTTTTATTACAGGGTTGCAGTAAGGTCAAGTCAAGTAAATTAAAAACACAAACAAAAGCCTCAAAACTGATAAAAGTATCAGTTTGTCCATGTCCACTGTCCGATAAGGATATAAAATATGTTTCGAGTCATGGTTATGAGATTTTTTTTAATATAAGGCGTCTGTCTGCGTTTTTTAATTAACCTACGTTTGACCTTCCGGTTAACCATCCGGATTACCAATGTAAACAAAAAATTAACATGATTTTCCTGTTGTTTAAAAGTTATAATGATCAAAATCATGTTCTTTGTATGTAATTGCTTGTATGTAGTACCTGATGACGTCAAAGTGAAGTGACTGAGTAATCGGACGGCAGGATAAGTTTCAAGTTCATATTGCTATGAACGTTTTGAAGAAAGGTCGCAGAGAATTTTTGTCCAAAATTTAATCCCTAAACCGTAACATTAACAACCCATATCACCTTCAAAAGTCGATCAGATAAGAGAGCATTAAAGTTGGTACTTCTGGGTTGTGGCACCTTGTAAAATATTTTTATTTTCAAATTGAATTGATAATTGTCTAGCATTACATTAGTTATGAACTTTCCAATGAGACATCGCACGACATCAAAAATCGGCCCACGATAAGTAAACAATTAATTACATTGAACTTTGGAATTAAGGGTGGGACGCTCCTAATTCGTTCTGAACAGTGTGCACAATTTCTGAATTGGAGCGCGCCATTTAAAAACACTTTTAGAATTGGTATAAATACCTGAAAAAGCAAACAAGCACATTTATTGGTTAAAGGGCATTATATTCCTATAAAATTTCGTTCGGAAAAGAAAACCGAACTTTGGAAAAAGCACGTATATACCAACTTTAACATGATTTTTTCAGTTTAGTACATGATTTATAAATGAACGAAAATCACGTGAAAATGTATAATTGTAATACCTGATGACGTCACAATGACGTCACGGTAACATGTACCACTCTTTGTCGGGATGCTCAGTCCAGGTTTCAAGTTTATGAACCGTTATAAAGAAAAGTTGCCGAGAATAATACAATTGTCCAATCATCCCCCCAACTTCAAAAAAGTGAGATTAACAGACCGATTACCCAACAAAAGTATTTAAAAATATTAAGCGGTCCAAAATGTTCCTAAAATACTAGCAGATTCATATTAATTCCAAAATTGGGTTAATTTGAGCTGTTTTGAGCTCAAAAACTGCTCAATATGTAATCCGCCCGGGCGAAATAGTAATCCGCCCGGGCGAAATACTTATCCGCCCGGGCGAAATAGTAATCCGCCCGGGCGAAATAGTAATCCGCCCGGGCGAAATAGTAATCCGCCCGGGCGATATAGAGGGCCGGAATGTTTTGTTTGTTCATGTCCTAAATACACTTCCGTAGAATTGCGCAAGCCTGAGTGAAGATAATTGGAGAGTGATTGGTCACGTGAGAGGGTAGGATAAAGGATCCGATTTTCATGGGAGTCAGATTTTTATATGTGGTATGGAAAAAAAAAAATCGCCTCCCGCTCCCAAGTACGAAATCAGTCCCAAAGAAGACCGATTATGAAGAATGATTAACGCCCTCTGTAGGCCTACCAAAGACAGAGCGCTTTCGAGTCTCGTCCTTTTTGGGTGCACGTGTGACACCATGGGCGTAAATCCGGGGTGGGGGGGATGGGGAGGATACACCCCCTTCTTGACCGAGGAGGGGGACGGGCCATTGGATCAACCACCCCCCCCCCCGCCCCCAGATTAGCGTTGTGAAAATCCATGTTGAGGTTATCTTTTAACTTTCCAACGGTAAATTTATTAAATAGATTTCGGAAAAACGATCAGACAGTACAAAAGCTTTAACGTAAGCGCGCAAGTTTGCATTAATGTACATCATAGCATGGGCGTCAATCGTTGGGGGACGGGGGGGGGGGCAAGTCCCCCACTTTTTAAAGTGGGGGATATCATATCGTTTGGTCCCCCCCCCCCCACACTTTTTTGTCCCCGAATAAAAATTGTAGCCTACATAATGATTCTATAGCTTAGAATTAATAGCTAATTCAATGACTCCAAACTCAAAAAATGATATCTAAAAGATGATCTTAAAAGATGACGTTTTGCTCAAAAAAAAAATGGTTTAAGTGGTCAGAAATTGCGTCAGATCGCACCACAGAGCATCTAGAATACGAAAAGCACGTGTGAAAGCCATCTTATACAGCAAGTATTTTACACCAAACTTGTGCCAAAATGATGTCTCTAATAACTTCTAACTTCTAATCACATGACGCATAATACATCTCACATTGCTTTGGGAGTGATTTTTTAGGTTAAATGTTGCGGATATGTAGGCCTAGGGATTTTCGTGGATTTTTTTAGACATGAAAGTAGTCTGGTTTATGCATATCGTTTGTGCGTTAATGGAAGCTTGAGGCCAGCGAAGCGTGATGTTATGTACATGTACAACGTACTGTACTACTATGCCTATAGTTGTGTGTGTGAGTTCAATACAGAAACGTACTACTAGACGGTCCCTGAGGCTTTTTGTTGGTAGACATGTTTTAGGGTCCTATTATTTAGTGTAAGTCCTAACGCGCGATGCCGAAACTGAATTCCCGACACGTATGCGTATACGTGTGACGTCACACGGATACATGTACATATGTACATGTATCCGTGTACATATGTACATGTACATGTATCCGCGGATACGTGTATTTTTTTCCAGTTTGCCGAACGCAATTTGCATACTCTATTACCAAGTTATGTCTATTTTAATGAAAACGATCACAAAATTCAGCTGTCCATCACTGCTCATTTACCGTTAAAGTTGGTGTATACGTGCTTTTAGGGTGTGACACCTTGATAAATAGATTTTCAAATTGAATTGATAATTTTCTAGCATTACATTAGTTATGAGCTTTCCAATGAGACATCGCACGAAAAAACAAAACGGCCCACGACAAGTAATCAATTAATTAATTTCAACTTTTGAATTAAAATCGGGACGCTCTAATTCGATCTGAATAGTGTGCGCAATTTCTGAACTGGAGCGCGCCATTTAAAACCAGTTTTTAAAACTGTACAAAGGCCTAAAAACAAACAAGCACATATATTTGTTACAGGACATAATATTCATTTAAATTTCGATTGGAAAAGAAAATCTAAATTTTTGGGGAAAAACACGTATATACCAACTTTAAACTTTGTAACTTTGTATTTGAATGTCTGTGTGTAATATGTAATTCTGACTCAGCTATAAAAATGGACAGCTATAAAAAAGAAAAAAAGAAAAAAAAAGGTTCCTTTAGTAAACCCCGCATAACTTCATATAGCATGCATTCATTTCAGTAATTCTTCTTTTTTTTTTTCAAATGAGTGGAATAACATGCTCTTTTAAGACATACATAGGGGGCCTATTGGCGTATCAAATTTGATTGCTTTTTAAGAAACACAAATCATTAATCCATGTCACTTTCTTTTGACTCACCCTGTATTAATATGCGTTTTCGTGGACATTGGGATGTGATCGCAATTGCTTGGATATTTCCAGGGGGTAAAGTGCATTTCATGCTTGTTACATTCGACTTTATATCAATCCCACACCAGGCTATTGTTCAGTATCTGTATCACTTGGACGAGGTCTGGGCTTTGCGTCATGTTTCATGATGTTTGAATGTGACGGCCAACCTACGATCTATCTTGAGACGTCAGAATCGTCTGGTCCAGGAACCAGTCCCATTTTCAACGACGCATTGGGGCTTTATTCTTAACAATCGACAACAACATATATGTACATATATTTGAAAAAGAAAGAATATGGCTCCAAATTCTTCAAGCCCGAATCCTGGAAGGAATTATTGAAGTTAGCTTTCACTTCAACTTAAGTTGATCGTGTGATTGTGGAGAATCTCGGAAAGAGAAACTTCCTCTTCGTTGTAGGACCCTACTTTTACTTGTGGTTGTGCAGGTATTGCTGCTCCAGTACAGCTGATTCTCACATAATATTAACATAAAATAATAAACACTTTTTGAAATCATTCACATTTTATGACTTTTAATTTCATTATTTTTTTTTAAAGAAATAGTTATGTTTTAAACAAATAACTAAAAGAAAGAAGAACATACATGTACTTTTGGATAAGGCAGGTTTAGACTGTAATGACCCCCGCGTTACGTTAGGGAAGCCAAAGGGAGGGCAAATATTTCCAACCAGTACAGAGAGACCACCTGTCTATAAAGACCGCTTTTATTGTTTCCCTTGAGCGGTCTTTCTGTATAGGTTTGACTGTACTTATATAACTTATAACTTAAGAAAACCAAGAGGTCTATCAAATACCCTGAATCTCTTACCCTCTAGTTTCCACAGGATAAAATGGACCTCAGCAAGTGCAACTTGCTACTTAACCTCACTTAGGAGTTGAGGCAAACACCCTCTGGTGGATTCTGCTGTTAACTATATGAAAAGAGTGCTCAAACCTTGCGCAGTGGGGTTTGACACGCAACAGACCCCAGCTTTTAACAGAAAACCGTCAGTTCCGTCGCTATAGCTCTTCGAGATATTATCTAACGACGGCTAGTTACTAATCGGGCCAATCAAAGTCAGGAACCGTTAGGGGCCGATGCATTAAAAAGTCTTCGGGTAAGATGCTTTATCTTTCAGCTCATTTGCTCGGATACCATCGGTAACGTAGCTGGGCAGGGAGAGAGAGAGTGCAGCCGGTGATAATGTGCTACTTTTGCAGAAGAAAGATCTGATTGTCGCATCTTTACTATCACCTAAGTACTCTTGCTCTAGGAAAAAAATATAAGCTGACATTTTGGAGAAATACACAGCGACTGTTTAATGTCTATTGTCTAATACATTTTGCTGGGACTTTCTCCCGTAGAAATTGCCCTTACAAAGGGAAGCCGTCTGTTTTCCTTCCTCCGTGGTTAGAGACAGTGGAAACAAAACGAATCGGAAACAAACGAGCAAATAACGATGGTGACATAACCATTTTTCATCGATTGCGCAACTGCCTTATAAATAACGTGACATGTAGTAATAAATTAAAATTTGTATTATCATAACAATGATCAATCGCGCATAACATGTAACATCGAAATTTGCATTAAAAATCACAAGAATTAAAACAAATTAAATCCAATGTTTAAAAACAAGGGCAGTACAACCCAAAAAGGATTGGGCAACCATTTTGTAAGAGGTGCTTGTGCATTTTCATGAATCGACCACGGGGCCGTATCGTTAGTCCGACGCCTCATAGGTCCGACGCCTCATAAGTCCGAAATTTCGGAATCGGAGGCGTCGGATTTATGAGGCATCGAACTAATGGACAATGTTAGTATTCGGCCTCATTATAGCTCCGACGCCTCATATTGTCCGACGTCGTACAAAATGAGGCGTCTGACTTATGAGGCGTCGGAGCTATGGACCGTTACAAATTTGTCCGACAAGGCATGAACCAGTTTTACCAAATTGTGCACATTGTAAAATATCAATTAACATGTTCCAAACTGCTTATAACTGAATGAAGGTGCCACTAAAAAGTTAAGACGAAATTGCACGTTACAGGCTTTGGCCCACGGCCTGTATGAGGCGTCGGAGCTATGGGGCGTCGGACCTATGGGCCGTGGGACCTATGATGCGTCGGACTTTGGGCCTTTATTTGGTTCGAGGATGAGATTTTGTCGGACTTGGTCTGACCTATGAGGCGTCTGACTCATGCGCGGACCCCTCGACGACGACTACCCTGGGCTCATTATGAACATAGCGTTTAAGAAAAATAAAGTTCACATCTACCAAAAAGTCGTAGCTCTAAGTTCGCCTTGTACTAGTGTTGTGCATCGGGTCGGGTCGACCAGGCCAAACCGACCCGAATTATTACAGATATAAACCGAATCCAAATCGAACCGACCCGAATAAAACCAAATATCTGGCTTGGGCAACTGTGTCCGCTTTTTTGTGCCTGAATTTACTCGCGTCATGTGTAAATCGTCGTCTCTCAACAACTGAATCATACCGTACGGTGGTCTTACTGTGTTATATAGACCGTGCGTGATAAGAGTAGACCGCAAATCACATTTGGTCGTATACCGGGCGCAGTGCCATCTGCAATAAAAATTGCATCGTGCAATTGAATTTCCCAACCGATTCGTTTTTTCGGTTAATTTCTTTTTCCCCCCAAATGGCAATAACGCAAAACCGAAACCGACCCGACCCAACTGAAATGATGGAAAAACGAACCCGCCGTGGTCGGTCATATCGGCTCCGGTTTACACAACACTAGTTCACACACACAAAAACAGGAGTCACAAAACAATGCACATGCGCACGGGTCACACTGCGCACACGGAACTGCTGACCTCGGGTCATTTGCACGTGTATGACGTAGTCACTTACGAACCGGATGCGATATTTTTTTTCTCACAACTATCTACTTTGTGCGCTTTCCTATGGAGCACGGTTAACATTACCAGGCTTGAGTGGAGGCTACTATTTTTCAAATTGGTACGGATTTCGGACTTTAGGCCCCTTCCCCTTTTAAAAAAAATCCTCCAGAGCCTCGGATCAGAAAAGAAAAAAGAAAATTGCTGCTATACGATTAGTATCCGACTGAAAAAATAACGTTTCTAAGATAAAACTTGAAATTGTTGAAAAAAAAGAGCAAAATCTGATTAGTGCAGAGCATGGAATCGAACTCGGGACCTCTGATCATTAGCCAGCATGCTTAACCACTAGACAACGGCGGTGCTCGACCGGCCAAATCCTGCAATTCATAAATTATATACTTTCACACATGTAGAGAGAGCACGAAAGCCCATTAGCGCCACTGCAAGCATATGTTGCTAATTCGTTATTACGGATTATTAATCCGTTATTACGGATTATTTAATTCGTTATTACGGATTATTAATTCGTTATTACGGATTATTTAATTCGTTATTTCGGATTATTTAATTCGTTATAACGGATTATTAATTCGTTATTACGGATTATTTAATTTGTTATTACGGATTATTTAATTCGTTATCACGGATTATTAATTCGTTATTGCGAAATAAATCTGGTACTCACATGCGGAGAGCACGTGATCAGAATGCACTGAGAGCTGGATAGGGTTTAATCAAAATGCAAAATTTCGGGAACAAATCCCCAGATTGTCGTAAAGCATAGTGTAAGCCCAGATTTACTATCCCAATTAACTTTAATTACAGTAGCCTTACTTATTACCCGTTGACATCTTTAAGATTATTTCAAATTACTTTGTGGTCCACAGAGACACCCTGTCTCCAGTTGTGTGGTCACACTGGGCTCGATCTTAGACCTGTAAAACCACATCCTAGATTCCTAGTATTGACCGTCCTTGGTTTAATTCACTTACAGTTACACACAATCCACTATGTTCCATTCCTGTATTTAATGAGCTCCTCTCCCTCTCAGTCCTCACTTCTACTTCTTCTATATACTTTCCACTTTCTCCGTTCACTGTCTCTCTCTGTCAAGTGATTTTAGTTGGTGCTCTCAATAAACACACCTAACCCTATAATCCTTGTCACGAGTTTTATTCCTTCAGTGAAAGTATCTTCTCCGTCTTCAACTTAATGATTTTGTCCGCTCTGGCTACAGTGTACGCGCTACTAGGAGACATATCATTCTATACCTCCACGTAACCAAGACACTCTAGGACTGGTACACAACAACCTCCTATGAACAAAATAACTTGTGTTACAATAGTATCACCGACCCTGATCACAGAATGGCCGGTTTCGCTAGATCAGACAAAGGCTCATTGGCGGCATGCGGCAAATTTTACATTTAATCAAATTTGAGAACAAGATCAAATCATGGAGCTATAATCAACTATCATTAGCTTGGAACTTCTAGATTATGGAAAAAATTTAAGAGTGATTTTAGATCAGACTAATTAACTTAAAAGCGGCGCAAAAAGCGCAGGGGGGGGGCGTGGCCTTTACCCCCACCTTTTCTTTTTCGCTCATACCCTTGCGACACAACGGTAGAGGAGAAAATAAAAACCAGCTTGTATTGGTGCCTTGGCACTTGTGAAATATGAAAATATGACTAAAGAGTGATTTTAGGTCAGAATAATTATCTTAAGAAGCGGCGCGAAATACGGAGGGAGGGAGCGCAACCCCCTCCATGTTCATTTTTTCCTTATATCGTCGCAATGCACGTTTTAAATCCCGCCAATTTTCTCTAACGGTTGTTCGGATGTCCTGTGGTTATTTTGACACCAAGTTTACGTAAATAGGGCATACTCTCGTCGCAAAATGTCCATTTACCAAAACAGGTCGACTTAAATGTTATCTTTTTCCATCGCATTTCCCATGTTTAATTTACATGAGAGTGCGCATGAGATCGAGAGTGCCGACTTTTTAATGACCATGACAACAAATCATTTTAACAGGTTGAATTGAAACTTCACACATGTACTACAGATATTTGGGTTTCCATTCAAATAATTTTAGATGTGGGAGGAGCATATCAGACCTCTGGTACCCTGGGATGGGTCAATTAACTTTGTATACAAACTTATCACTATATTCTTCAAAACGCTAGCTTTTCGAGAAGTGCAAAGGAAGGATATTGCAACTATTATTATTCCACACTCAGACCCAAGACAATGGAGGGACCTTTAACATCCGTCTCCTTTTCTTTCTGCTGGCAGCTGCAACGATGATAAGACTGCATAGAAGGCTTTGGACATAAACGACGCGAGGAGGGGGAAAGGCGAGGGGGCGCTTGTCCCCCCCAAAGGAAAACAAAGAGAAAAAAAGGAAAGAAAAAGAGGCGCAATGTAATATTGCTGTAAATTTAATGGGTTGGGGGATGTCCCTGTCCTCTCTAAAAAAATAAATAAATAGAAAATAAACGGTTGAGAAATATGCTTTGCCCCCTCTTAAAAAAAATTAATCCGTAATAACGAATTAATAATCCGTAATAACGAATAAGTAATCCGTAATAACGAATTAATAATTCGTAATAACGAATTAAATAATTCGTAATAACGAATTAAATAATCCGTAATAACGAATTAATAATCCGTAATAACGAATTAAATAATCCGTAATAACGAATTAATAATCCGTAATAACGAATTAGTAATCCGTAATAACGAATTAATAATCCGTAATAACGAATTAAATAATCCGTAATAACGAATTAATAATCCTAAATAACGAATTAGTAATCCGTAATAACGAATTAAATAATCTGTAACATATATACTTGCAGTGGGCGCTAACGGGCTTTCGTAAGAGAGTATACGCGCGCGCGTAGGTAAAAGGTAGCGGCGCTCTACAATCTTGTAACCTTGATTCAAGTCACCTGAAAAATGGGTACCCTGTACTATTGTGTAAATAGAAAATTCGCGAACCGGATACTTATCAACCTCGTCCCCAGTGCTTACTTTATTTCCAACCTTGTTTCCAATAGTAAGCCCTGGATAGGAAACTTTCTTCCTGTATCCTGATTCGATACCGCAATTTGCTAGTAATGGATTTATATCGTGTAGTTGGTGTTGTTATTTCCAACGTGCATTACGTGGTTTCACGATCATTGTAATTATAACGTCCACGCCTTCTCAAAAATATTCCTTTCCAATTTGCTCATGAAATGTGAAACTGCATATTGGCAGAATAAGATTTTTTGACTTCTAAAACAATCGTGTTTTCATGTTTTCGTAACTCACGGCGCGACGAATTGATGCTGTTTTTATATTGGCAGAATAAGAAAATTTTTGACTTCTAAAACAATCGTGTTTTCATGTTTTCGTAACTCACGGCGCGACGAATTGATGCTGTTTTTATCTCAGACACCGCGTACGAAAACAAACGATGTAACGCACATGCAGGCATGGATTTTTCAATCAAGCTATTAAATCTAGTTTCAGACCACACAGACTACGTTATAAATGTGACGGAGATGTGAATTTCAAAGTGGAACCAGACTGGCTTGTGCGCCCAGAATACATCGCCCACAGGGAGTCTAATTTACATAAGTGTGCAAAAATTTAGCACATGCAAATGATCAAATACCAGGGTGAGAGAGCGGATAGTGGTGGGCGCGTACAGCTCGACACCCTGGGAACGAGGTTGGATACGTGTATATCACGAACGACGTCCCCAAGCTTTGGATGACGTGTAGATCCCCCCCCCCCCAGACTGCCCCCCCCCCCAAAAAAAAACCCATATGGGGACCGGTGTCATATATATATAAAAAGAAATCCGACTCCTGTGAAAATCGGACTCCTTTTCCCTATTATTGGGTAATCCCTCGCACGTGACAAGCCACTTTCCTATAAATAGGCATATTTATAGGCTTTTATCATAAATGCGCATTCGCAAGGCAACGAGTCCATATTTCATGGAGTCGGATATACATGCTACACCGGTATTTAAAGCATTTGATTCGATCATGGTGTTTTGTACTCCCGAGGGTGCCATTATGCACCCGAGGGTGTTCAAAACCCATGGATACCCGATCACGGCAGGCAACTACGAAACTACATCTACACAGACATGTTCACACACAGGCGGACAATGATCTTTGAAAATTAGTTTCTCCCGTTTGGAAGACCGTATCTTCATGCAACTTTCAGGGTTTATTTCCCTTATAATGATCCAATTATGTGCTAATAGTCGTTGTGATATGTTCATTACTTTTCGTTGAAATTGGAAAAATAGGCCTGGCTACACGCATTTTTGAAAGTTGTAACACTGGCGTCCGCAATATCTTAAATCTTTTCAAGCCTCACGAATATTAGTAAAGTTCCTATCCATTATGGTGTGTAGTAAGCATGTGCATAAAAGCTTCCTTCACGAGTTAATATTAATTAATAAATATCACCCTTTTTGCCGGCTTCCATTGGTCGATACCGAGACCCACGCCAAGTCACGCCAGGTGACGCTAATGAATATGCTAATATACCCGTCGTTATTGTGCTGCCGGTGTAGCATGAATTTAGGTTTTATGAAATACGGACTCATTGGTGGTATTGCGCATGCTCATGCATAGATAATTAGGAGAGGGACCGGTCACGTGAGAGGGTTTAACCAATAAAAGGGAAAAAGAGTCCGATTTTCATACGAGTCCGATTTTCATGTGACACCGGTACATGGGATGGGGCGGCAAAAAAAATCCTCGTCGAGATTTTCCTTATATAGAGATTGTTCCAGGTGAAACACAAGCGCTCGCAACAACAAAACCTGAAGCTGAAATTCGGAATATACTTAGATGATAAAAGTGTTAAACTACTCGTGAAATAACAACTTGAGTAGATTCCTAGAAATTGTGATAAATACATATATTTGGGGAAGTTTTTGAACGATTTCTTGCCGACTTGAAGGTCAGATTTACCAGTAACCAGTATTGACGTTTCGGCATCGATGACGGCGATTTTTTTCACTGACAAGAAGTTTAGAATTTCTTCTTCCGTTATAATTCAACATTTCAATCATACTGAGCATATTCTCTGAGAAACACAACGTTCAGAAGGCCATGTTTTTTTGTGGGTTTTTTTTTTGGGGGGGGTTACGAATTTCATTGCTCTGTTACAGCGTCTTAGTATTTAATCGGATTTGCCTGACAACGACAGGCGCTTCGCCCTCGCAACCATATGGCTGTTCGGCTCTCCTTGTTCATCGTTCATCCCACTCATCAAAGCCACAGCTAACATAGCATTATATAGTCAAACAATCACAAATTAAGACTATTTACTAAAATTCTATATGTTACAGTATAACAAGATTGTTTATTTTTGAATCGCTGTTCAAAATTATGCGCATGGACGCCAGTCATTCAACACACGATTATCAAGAAACTCACGCTTATCATACCACAAAAAGTACACAAAATCACCAGTGTCTCCATGAAAGCAACTTTCAAGCATTTCAAATGCAAATGTTGTAAATATATTGAGTAGCAATATCTCTCTCTTTATTGATATTTGCCAGAGATACTTTCAAATTCAGCAAAAATCGAAGCTCATTACCTCAAAAATTCCAAATTCGTGGCCACGCTATTGCCATTTTCCAACAGGCTGGTGGCAGACAAGCATTACCGTTGTGATTTTGAATTAAAGAGGCGGGATTCAGACCTATTGACTTCATGCATATAATCTGCAACATTACACGGATTTCCGTGAAATATGGAAGAGGCTAGTTACCATACCGGACCCCATTTTTGAAGTCCGAAGGACAATGGGGTCAGGCAACCAGACTAAAGATTGGTCAACAAACTTTTCACCATACGTGGAAATATGGAAGCGGCAACCCCGGAAAAAAAATTCAGGCAAGTAAGTTGCTCCCCGTCGGGGGGGTTGACGGGAGTCCTCAGTTGTACGCATTGTGAGTGCAAGGTATATACAGTTGATAGACAATGTGCACGATCATCCCCTCTACGTATAAAGGGGAGCGTGCACATTGTAATCAAACCATTAGAAGAAACAAACTTGACCCATACAGGAGCCTCGGAATGATTCACATTCGTACCCCGCCCCCGGCACGCAAGAGTCCCTATGACTCGTTGCATTGTGTGAATAACGATATGCTAATTATAATTAGTATGTACCGCCGCACCGGCGGATCCAGGGGGGGGGGCGGCAACGGGGGCCATGCCCCACCCCCAGACGAGATATGCCACACCATGCCAATTCCCGCACTGGCGCACGCAGCGCCTTGTCTATGTATGGCGAAAGCAATGGTCTATTACATTTGAGCAGATTCGCTAATTAATTATGTAAGACTCGACAACCGCATCTCAAGACCTCTAGATTTTGACCAATCAGCGGGCGCTTTCTATGGGCTCCCTGCGCCAACAGAGGGCGTTCTTTGACGCGCACCGTTTCTTGTGTGTGACGCACGTACACCAGGGGATTTGTACTATGTACACGCAGTGGTACGGCCGGGCGTCGCGGCAATATCGCAGTCAGGCAAAATGGCATCGGTCGGTCACCCCCAACTGTACTTTCTTTGCTGGTGAGGGGGTACTTGGGAACGGAGCGGTATCGGGTCTTCGGTCATTCACCGTTGTCGCGTCATAGACATGGATAAAAAATACCCTAGACACAGCAACAAAGGCTGTGGTCACGCGCTCTGTATTATGTTACGCGATACGCGCCCAGCTGTTGTTGTATTACAAAACACTGCATTCGAATTGACCAATCACACGTTTAGTGATGGTTCATGAATGAACTGACGTCACGATTTAGTAAAGTCGACTCCGATTGGCTGAGGCGCGAGATCGCATAAATCTGCATGCTTGACATATCAGACGTCATACAGGAGACTTGGCTCCGTGGATAACGGGTGATACTCAGACTACGCCACGCCCCTGCCTGCCCAAAAAGTCCAGGGAACCATAAGCGTACTTAAAAACGCAGATAGGCCTACCTCTCCTACGTCCGCATAAATACGTGGAGTGAATGTGGCGCCAGTTTTTATGGTCATGGATTAATGTGAACATGATTATGGAAACGCTGGCCTCATCAACCTCGTCCCCAGGGTGTCGAGCAGTACGCACCCACCACTACCTGCTCTCTCACCCTGGTATTGGATCATTTGCATGTGCAAAATGTTTGCACACGTATGCAAATGAGAAATAGTCTGGTGCCTGCCTGTCTTGGGTAAAAACAGAATCAATTCGTCGCGCCGTGAGTTACGAAAACACGATTTTTTTCGAAGTTATTATGTATGCAATATCACATGAGCAAATTGGAAAGGAAAAGAGTATTTTTGAGAAGGCGTGGACCTTATAATTACAATGATCGTGAAAACACGCAATGCACGTTGGAATAACAACACCAACTATACGATATAAATCCATTACTAACCAAATGCGGTATCGAATCAGGAAACAGGAAGAAAGTTTCCCACTCAGGGCTTACAATTGGAAACGAGGTTGGAAATAAAGTAAGCACTGGGGACGAGGTTGTGGTCTCATCTGCTCAATGTCACGTGCACTGTGTAAATGGAAATGCCAATTTTTTTCTAAAACAAGCAAGGTTCGCGCAATGCATAATGCCAGCATACTGAGAAACTTAACAAATCATTCATCGACTCATTTATTCTCAAGTTGCTTAGCCTTGACTAAGGCTATCAGCTTGTTCCCATACGAGCTTGTTCCCGCTACCGCACATCGCGCGCGCCGCGACACAATCACTAGTTGTACTATACCGTTAGCCTCAACGACCCTTGCGTGTGCTTTGTGTGCACGTACGCCCAACACACACTTCCGCAAACAGCCGTACAGTAAGTCGAGGCGGCAGATAGCCTTGACGCAACCGTGGCGAATTCTTATGTATTTCGTTATAGTTTCGACCGAAATCGGCCGAAAATTTCTGATGCGCATATATTACACCTTATCCAATCAAAGCCCGTAAACTTTGACCCGCGACATACATATTCATGACCCGCAAATTACTGTATACACCACGTACATGTATGTCCAGGTATTTCAATCCCATTTTAAACCATTTCTCCAGTTTTATTACAAACAAATTAAATATGCTGCTATATGAGTGAACAATTGTTCAAAATGATATTATTTCCAATGTATTGCGAATTGGACAGTTCAAGACAGTCCGCCGACGTTTTGTCGGTGCAACAGCGTACATTATCACGCCGCTACCTGCCCGTGCTATTCTGACAGCGAATGTAGGGAACAGGTCAACTCGGACCCAGGTCAAATCGTACCCATTTAATCGAATGCAGGTTAACTCGTATCTATAAGCACCCGTATGAATCAACTGCAAGAAACGTGCTATTGACTTTGGGATGGAAATATACGAAACTGTCAGGTACATGGTGAAAAAAAAACTCTCCCTGAATTCGTACCATGTGCAACATACATCTCATACGTACGACACATGTATTGAATCGTATGTCGTACCTACGACATACGTACGACATGTAAGTCGTAGATGTAAATCGCACGATATACAAGTCGTTCTCACAAGATATGGTTTGTATGTACGACATAATTGACAAACAAGTCGAACATACGAGTTAGAATTCATATTTTGTACACACGAGATATTAAGTCGTATTTATATATACGACTTTGTCGTATGCGACATATATCGTACCCTGTCGACTCGACTTATGCACGACATATATGTCGTACCAGCACCTGTCAACATTATGTCATATGTTTGATATGTCATACCCTGTCGACATATATGTCGTACCCTGTCGATGATATTAGTCGTACCCTGTCGAAATATGTCGTACCCTGTCGATATATTAGTCGTACATACGACATATAACTTATAAGTTGTTCATACAAGTTAAAATCAGTCTTACAGAATAAGTTTGCTGAAGGAGAGATATTTTTTCCCATATCCCCTTTACAGCTTAAAAGAAATACCCCCCCCCCACCCCCCAAAAGTCAGCGGTAGATATACTCAACAGTGTGAGCGCTTTTTTGGTCAAGGCTACAAGTTGCTTCAAGTTGGCCACAGACAATTTTGTTCAGGATCCCGCCCATTTGTACCGGGAGGGATCCCTCCTTCATTTCACAGGGCAGTGCCGGTGAAGCGTGAATATCCGACTCCATGAAATATGGACTCGTTGGTATATTGCGCATGCGTAAGTACGATAATATGTTATTTTTAGGATAGGAGAGTGACCTGTCACGTGCGAGGGATTAACAATTTATAGGAAAAGGAGTCCGATTTTCATAGGAGTCGGATTTTCATATGACACCGGTCCCGTACATTTGAAGTCAGAATCTATTCAAAACCCCGAATGACTAGAACCGACACGCAAACGGTGTTCGCGAACAGGATTTTTACTCCCCACTTATTGGGAAGTAGATGAAAGAACGCCAAGAACAAAGGGGCGGACTTACCGCAACTTTGCGTTATTTTTGTGCATAAAATAGAATACACTCATTCAGTGCAGGGAGCAGTTATGATTAAAACAATTCTATACGTGATCATAGAGTGGGCTTGTCTTTGCCAATTTTTATATCTGTTCCAGTGTTCCGGGATTAAAAAAAAAAAATTTCTTCATAAGGTCAGTATTTTCCCCTTCTTTTCATTTGGCGTTTTAACGTCCCGGCTGCCATCTTGTATGCGTGGTCAGCTGCACTCCACACGCGCTGTACTTGGGCAACTCAAGAATACTGTTCGCGGGTCACTCGAGAACGGGGTCCCGAATACGCTAGAAGCTGGTAACTTGTACTTTCTGAGCTGTATTTCTGTCATAAGCGAAGTATAGGCTTACTCATGTGACATTGTGACAAAGTGTGATGCGACCATTGATCTCCATTACTAATGGGATCAATGGATGCGACCGACCGTTCACAATTCAAAACACTTCATGCAGGCTTTCCGGTCAACACTGACATCAACTATCTGCCGTGGACCATGGTGCTGTTGGTGCATCATTCACATCAGTAAGACTATGCAATGTGCTACACACATAATTACGTCGAGAATTGGGAAGGTTAAACGGTTATTTTTCATCAAATATATTTTGTTAATACAGGCTACCTTACAAATGCAATCATTATTGAAACAGCCGTGGACAAACGATAGTCTCGGGGAAAAGAGAAGAAAAGATGAAAATCGGAGACGGAGCCTGGGGGGAAATGGTCACGTTTAGGCAACGGCCCTTAGTGTTCTTTTTAAAGAGGAAGACATTATCTTTGCCGGGAGTATACCGGACCCTTTTTGGTGAGGACGATGCTTGGATGTCGCTGAAACGTGCGGTAAAACGTGGGACGGTAAGCTAGCCCAGGAACGTCGCATTAGGCACGTTTCCACAGGGAAGAATGTGGGGGAAGATTGCCGATTAATGGCCCGATAACGTCTTATCGGAGGCCAGAGGAGCGAGGACATCACCTGGTCCCCCCCTGTAATTGTGGATTCTCAAATTCATCTTGTGGAGCAGCATGTATTTTTTTGTATTGCAGGAAAAGGTAGTTCTCCATGCGTAATGATTGCATTATTATATTCTACGGCTTTTAAGTATAGTAGGCAGCGATTAAGTCCAAACGTACTTGGTTCAAACATACACCAGCACAGTCTCGAACCAGCATTCTAATAAAAGAGGAAGTCAACTTTCTCTACTTTTGCTCAATGTTGCTCTCAACTGTGGGAGATATTGAAAAGAAAAGAACTTTCTCTCCGAGGAATGGAGAGAAAGCGGCTTTTGTATGGGGCGAATATCCCTTACAACTGGGATAGGTTTCAGATTCGGGCCAGTCAGATCCACTAAAACTTACAAGTTGATCAAAACGTTTTGACGTTAAAAAAAAACTAATAATAAATCATTGTATTCTCTAATCCTTCATCATTGAATTGAGGCCGCAGCTGCATTTGTTATTTTTTGACTTTTGTCAAAAGTTCATCTGAACTTCCAAACACATGTTTACCGGTACAAATAGCCTGTGCTTTGCGGTCAACTTGCCAGATTATTTCCCGTGAAAACATTTTCTTTTCAAGATTAAAATGCGGAAAATGGACGCAAATTAGCTAAAGCCTCGGGATTTTTCTCGCAGGGGAGAAAACTTTGAAGGCACAAAGAGTGGTCTTTCGTTCATTCACATGCGGTTTTCACGCTGGCGCCAAAGCCGTTTATTATGCGTTAAGATAAACAAGAAGCATGCAACCATTCAACCAATGTGATTAGAGTTTAGAAATGAGCCAATTATGGTTGACTTTATCTCAAATGTGCATGGATTCTGATTGCTCAGTTCAATTCATTTTTGTTTTCTGGGGGAGGTCGATGGAGTAATTTCTAGCGGATTTATTCACCTGAACACCAAACCCAAATAATTATGTCAGGGCCATAATTTGATTGTTTCTTGTTCAGATGTTTTCACATAAAATGTATGTTGAGAAAAAAAAAGTGGATTCTTCTACTCACTGATAAAACCATTTTAGCCGGAAATTTTAGACTCCAAATTTTGTCATACGTCAATGAATCGTCAATTATAAGGAAAGATGATGTAATAGAACCGTAATTAAAACTTATTCATGTTAACGACATATTGAGTAATAAATCCGAATACCTAATTTTTTAAGACTGAACAACATTTGCCACTGTCCTCTTTTCTTCTGTGTTCAAGAGGCGATCCACTCAGCTATATGCACACAGACCTCATGCATTGCACCTGTCTCAGAGGTTGTTCTATGTTTTAATTTAGTTATACAAATAATGCACAAAAGGTTTACTCATGCCCATCCTAGCGATACAAAACCATTGCCCTCACGCAGCAGGTACAGTGTGTTTTGATCTGATGACTTGTTTAATTGAAGCACGCTTCACATGAGCAGATTGAACAACTCTCGGATAATGAGGGGAGGCAGCAGGACTATAGGGATGGCTTGCCCATGCTCATCCCCAGTGACAAGCCGTACCCACCACATGCACATAATAAACAAGTCGGAATGGAATGTGACAATTCGGAGATCACACAGAAATTCAAAAGCAAAACAATTAACGTTTATTTGAATCTGACCTCGTGACGAATGTGCCACATAAACTAAGACACATGTACTGAGTGTAAGATCAAATAGAACATTACTTAATTTGTATGTCAAACAAATCGTTTCAACAATATCCCGGTCCCAAGTTAAATCATACACCCCAATCTTCCAACCTAATGTCTACTGTATGTAACGTTTGGTCCCAATAATGCTTTTTTGATTCGTCGTGTGCACATTTAATTTTTTCCCCCCTTTTTAACATCAGTATCTAAATAAATCTTAAAGATTTTGTAATGTTACTAACTGTTGAAAGAATACAGACCACTGTTTTGTTTTCCTTGTTGGAAAAGTTTATTTCTTTTATTTTTTCCTTCATAATATGACGTTGCTTATCAATACATGTACTAGCCTACATTTGTTTCAATTCACCTGCATACAAGTTACTAAAATACCAGAAACCAGACCCGATGTAGCGTATAAATTGCGCATGTACGAGAAAACAAGAAAACTTGTTTACACTCACCACCTTTTTCGACAGAGTTTTTAACTTTGGGCTTCCGGGCTATTTGGCAAAAGTATGAACACGACGCAAAAAAAGTTGGAATTGAAGATCCAAACAGGCGTGAAATCTGATTCCTATGAGCGGTTTTATGATTGGGGTGGCTGGCGACAAAAAGGTGAACCACTTGTGAAAACAACGCGGCCGCATTCAGCTACCCGTACAAACGGAACCTACGATCCTGTAGGCCATTCCTGTGTGCTGTCTAGCCTTTTGTCAGCCGTTTCCTCAAACGATTAACTCGCATAATTGAACACAAGGAGGTTTACCACGGAAAGGCGTGATTTCCTATCATGTTTTGTACAATGCCAACAGTAACCCCGCGCTGGCTTTTGTTGTGCGCAGTTTCCCGCGGGTTCGATCACCAGTCACCACTTTTCGTTGTACTCTTATTCTTTAATACTTTAAACAAACAACAAGCGGTTGTGCACGGGTCCGAAAATGCCTTTCAGGTTCAGGAAAACAGTTTTAACAATATATTTCTCAAAGCTTTTTTTAATACTCGCTAGGGTTATGTATAAACCTGGTAGATGGTGGCTTCATTATACTGTATAGTGCCCAGTGCCTATACCCAGTCATGAGAAACATGAGTTAACCGCTTCACGACGGTACACAAAACGGAAGCAAATTGAAACCCAAGAAACGAAAATCATTCTCAATAATTATGCTTGGATAGAAATCCAGAATGTGCTCGAGATGAAGGTTTTATCCCTGTCATCATCCACACTCAGTTTAGACACTTTGGAGCCACGTGCATGGTACATCATATCAAAAACTGAAAACTTGTCAAAAGCTGATATAAAGAACTAAACATCGCACGGCAATTAAATACTGGTGCTCCACGGACGTTCCTGGAGAGAACGAGAATGTGGACTGCATTAATGTTATTTTGGTGTGCGGTTCAGTGGCCAACCCACCATTTGGAAATGGGTTGGGGTGGCTGAGGTGGAGGTCCACGATAATTTCGAGAGATTCCCCACCCCGAAAAAAATTAATAAATCAGCATTTAATACCAGAACTAATTAATGAAGATCTGAAAATAATACTAAAAAGGAATGTCCTTCCTTCTAACCGCAATTAGTTCTCCTCCATAGTGTTGAACTTCATTTTTCGTCGATTAATAATAAACAGATACAACATTGAATAAGGTATCAATAGAAAGCCAATAGGTTTTTCCGGACAATTTTGGAAAATACTGGTATGCATTTGAATTTGAATAACATAAAATCAATTTGGCGCTGATTTTGAGAACGACGTATATCCTGGTTTCAAATACGTGATTAGGCTTTCGGTTTGATGGATGCGTTGCCGATTATCACGAATGTGCAATCCAATTCGCAGAAAATCGATTTATTATTGTGACACGGGCTAAATTGAACATTATTTTTCATTTGTTATAATTTAAATTGAAATGTCAGTATACTAAACTCAGTGCACGTTCAGGATTTTTTTACGACTGGATGCTCTTTCATGGAAATAGAATTATCATTTGTTAAATAGAAACCGGGATTTGGAACGTTCAATTCTATTTCGCACAAAAAAGAATGCTTCTTTTACAAATTGATGTACACATTTCCCAAAATTGTCCGGGAAACCTATACTTGCTGCCGTTTGTACATAGGTCTGAATGGTTTTCACTTGACATAATAACACTAAGGGGGGGGGGGGTAATACATTTGTGATTAGGTATGAAATGTTACTTCCAATTTCGGACCAGAATGGTCCGGGCATTGTCATTATTTTTACGATCCGAAAGCGCCCTGGCCGGGTAAGAAACAATGCCGTCAACAGATTTTCATTTCCGATAAGGCCAATGGGACGTGTTTCCCTAGTTGGCTCGTCGGGACTGCTCACGTGCCTTATCACCGACGAATCGGCTCCCCGACTCCGCAAAATGGCAATAAATTTTAATTCTTTTGGGCCTAAATGGCCGCATTTTTGGTATGCGTAAACACAATTTGGCAACCCTTGCGATCTGTCCGTGCGTTAAGACCCCGGCAAATACATGAATATTAGGATATGAAGGATAGGATAGATTTGAATATTCACGACTGACCCAACAAGTATTCTAGAAAATCTTTCACACATAACTTGTGATTCACGGCTTAAAAACTTGGCCGGCGAGTTTAATTGTTTTCAGTTACCCTGGTTCCAACACAGTCGACCCTCTTATTTCCGTGCACATTTATTTCCTAATTGTGTTTATTCGATTGAAACTGTTATTAAAAGTGTTCTACTGCATTTTTAGTGTTTTTGTTGTTATTTTAAAAATAAATTTGCTATTTTCCACCACTAAGAGGAATGCTGCTGAAACTATCAAAAATGAATCCAGCATACCTGAAAACATAAATATTGATACCAGGATCATCCAAATCGACCATATATAGAAGCATTTCTATAAGAAAAAAAATAGTTCTTAGGGGGTCGTTTTGGCGGCCATCTTGAAAAATGGCCGCCATCTTGGATTTTCAAGTAGCAAATCGGGCAGATTTGTGAAGTATACCCTAGAGAATCATTGTGCCAAATTTGGTGCTTGTATCACCATTTGCACGATTGTTCTGTTATCTGCTCCACTGTCTCCCTCCCCTAGAACACGAAGCAGCAAAGCCAGGCCCTCGTTCGTTATTAAAAAGCGAGTGTGTGACCCAAACTGTGACCTACGATTCCTTCATAAGATTTTGTGAATCGCATCAGCCCACACCAGTACCAGTGCCTGGGATAGGGCGTGCGCTGGGGACGAGCGAACAGTGGCGCCAACCTCAACCTCGTTCCCAGGGTCTACTTTCAGACTGGAGATAATAGAAGACCCTGTGTGGGAGGGAACCTTGCTTCTTGTATTCTAATGGAATTACATCGTGTACTTGGTGATTTCCAACGTGTAGGCCCACTGATAAGTACCTATTTCTGATATCTAAAATATCAAAGAACACCTTCTGAGATGCCTGCCAATGAGCGAATACGGTCTATCCCCGACGCTACTTTTTAACCGTCGTTGTAAATTAATTCGACCAAATGAATATTTTGAAAGAAATTTACGGTATGCGAAGAATCCAAAATAATATTCGCACTTTTTTTCCTTTGGTAACACGCTTATTTTGCCTCATTTAATGTGTGCTATTTTCTTTTTCTAGATGCTTGTATTTTGTGAAGCTTTTGAGTCCGTATTGGCAGGTGATTTTTTTTGTATTATAAGCAATGTGGATTACAATATGACATGTGATCTTAAAACCATGGTCAGTTGGTAAAATGTAAAATAGAAAACAAAAACAAAAAGGAATAAATCTTTCGGGTAATAAATTTGCTGTAATATATTATATAATATACAAAATACAGTCTTGTCAACAAAAATGACAGACGACCTCTACAGTGCTATCTGCAACAATTTCACAGATCGTTTCCCGACGGCCGTTATATGTATACATTATAATATTCACTGTTGCCGATTTTGGGCTTCCGAGGGGTATACAAAGTACAGGTCCTATACCCACCATTTCAAAAAAGGGGGGGGGGGCAGTTACCGGGTACGGAGGCTAAGGATATACTCGGCCCAACTCAGACACGTTGTAACTGATTGCTTATTGGTTTATTTGAATCACCAGCCTGTGCCGTCGGACGTACGTCCGACGGTACCACCTAGAAAAACAGGAATATATTTTGAGATTGCTATTTTTGTAGCAATACAAAAATTGTTTACTTTTGAATGAGACATCGAACGAAAATATCGGCCCACCTTTAGTTATGGAATATACTTGACAACTTTCGAACTATTACAGACCGACAAAAGAAGACAATTATTTTCAGCTCTCACAGGGTACACTACCCCGCCCCCCCCCATCAGAATAAAAAGCAAATCAATCAAAATTTGTTCAGAATGTTGTAGTCCTGGTTCCCTGACCTCACAATTTCCCCCGACGTCCAGACGTCTAAATTGTATGTCAGGCAGCCTCAGTGGCTAAAAATAACCATGACGACATTGACGGCCCTTTTTCAAAGCTCGGCTTCGTTTCCGATTTCGCTTTATAGCTTTTAATGTTCCGATCAAATTTTTAAATAAATCACTTGCTTCATATATCATACAGTTATGATATACAGTTTTATATTTCTGTAAAAAAACATTGACTAATGTTGACCTGGAATCTTCAAAGTTAGGCACCCAAAAGCACTGTTAGCAGGCGGAGCCGAATGGAGACCACGCCGAGTTTTGGAAAATCCTGCAACGGTCGTCAAATTAAAATAGTACATGACGCAGCACAAAGTTCGCCCCTCGTACACGATCCGCGTATACTTGATGTACAAAATCGTCGTTAAATTTCAAGTTTTCTAAATGAAAGCAATGAATATTAATTATCACCTCATTTTTTAAAGTTTTTAATAATCAGTTAGCAGTTAATAAAACCTATGCTATACTCGGAAATACTCGGGCGCTATCCGAATGTCGACGAAATGAATTCGGCAAACTTCGGACATTTTCCAAACTATAAGGTAAGTTGAATACTGTGCATAGGGGAAAATTTAAACGGAACTTGAAAAAATTGCATGGGGAGGTCAGACAAGAAGCCGAAGCTTGTACTGGGTCTGCTCCCTTCCCAAAGAATACATGAATTTATAATAATTACCCTGGATTGGACATTTGGGAGACATCCCCATAGACTTGTGCAAAATTGTGCCTCTAAAGGGGGGCTGTGACATTAGGAAGACATGAAAATGTCTCCCTAATGACCGATGTCTCCCATCTTGCGAAGAAACTACGATAACGTGTCTCCTTAATGGTACCATTACACGTATACAATTCATGATTAACCAAAGGAGATATTAATAATGAATAATGGACGTTATTACATTAAATTCATGACCCAATAAAGTTACGAAATGTAATAAATAAATAAATTTAATACATTAATAAGTTACATGAAGTAAATTACCATCCTTGACTTTCAATGTGTTTTTAATAATTTTATTTGGCAATTCAAGTAATAATTTTGCTCTTAATCACCTTTGACATTAACCGCAGTGAGAAGTAGTTTTTATAATATCATTTACATGCTCTAATCGACGTCACTGGGCAGGAAGATCGAATTGTATTCCAAAGGAGGGTCCCTGGTGTCGTACGCTTGAGAGGTGTAGGGATGTTCTAACTTTATTAAGATGAAGCTTATTTGACGACCTGGTGTCGTAATTATGAATATCAGTGTTCCTTACCAAAAAAAACCCGATTTTATATAAAAAGGGACTCCCGCTTCCTTTTTTTTATTTTGCCTAATGTACTGCGACGGAGTACACGTAGTGTACAGTCGAGGTGCCAACCTCCCCCTCCCGGCCCCCAACCCCGAAGTGATAAAAAATAAAATAGGTGCTTCCGCGGGCGTCGCTGGAGGGGTGTGTGAAAGTGGTTGTACCCCCCGTATTATTATTATTATTATTATTTCTTTTTCTGCTCGGTAAAATTGTACCCCTGTTGACAAAACTGCATGCATGTGGGAAAATGGGCCTAAGCCACAACGAAGAGCGTCGCCTATTGTTCGATAGTGGCGCCGCCAATAGTCAGATCGTGTTCAGCCCCCCCCCCCCCGCTTATTTTTCGGCGGCAGCTGGGTGACCGGGAAAAAAATGTTGTCTACCTTCCAGCACGAAGAGTCTGCATCATTACCCCCCCCCCCTCCTCGTCAGCAAAATCCTGCATAGTAGTCGTACAGCCCATGGGCATGTATAGGTCGCCGAAGGGGGAGACGGTTAACTGTTACATTACAATAAGCGTGATCGTTTGAGGGCCAGACAAAGGGTATCATTAAGTCAACCCACAACTCATCCCATATCGCCTTCTATACACCGCCGTTTAATCCTCAGATCGGTTCCCCCACTGGGATAATCCGGATCGACAAACTAAAAGGATGTAATCGGCCAGCACTCTTGACAAACGGCGCAACCCACAATTAGACCGCCAGCTCCGTGTTCGATGAGCTCGGGAAATATTACTATTTTATTTTCACTAAGGTCAATTCCTACACAAGCTATCAAGAGAGTATGAGGGGGAGGGATGGTTTTGTCAGGCCTTTCCCGCCCACTCGGGTCAAATGGTCTGGTAGGCAGTCCACCGTCACTCGGTCTAAAAGGAAGGAACATTTTTGTATCACTAATATAAACCCTTATATAAAAATTAACATGTCATGCCAACGGGAGTACATTGCCCCGCCACCGATACGCGTTCTCTGACGCAGCTCGATATAAAACCCGTCTGCCGTCCATTGTTCCTGGCACTGATCCGTTGAGGGAATAATAACCCCATTTTGGGGCGGACACTGACGAAGGAAGCCCGGACATAATAATCACATTAACCTTGTAGATATCTCTGTTGGGTTGTTGACCTACTAATTGGGTTCCTGTTATCGATCTGTTCTCCCCTTCTTTTTCAGGCGAGCGACGACCATCTTGTCGTGTCAGTGTGGATTTGAAGATACGATAAAATAACAAGAACATTGAAATCGAAAGAATGAGTACACCTGCGGCGGACGCTTCAAAAGTTAGGTTTCTGCGATAAAGGAATGTCGTAAAGATATATACATTCCGGACAGTTGACCGAATTCAGGAGCTTTATTTTGCGGCAAGAATATTATTTATAAGTTTTTCCCCCAAACTGCATTTTTTATTTGTCATTTGCCTTCATCAAAGTTTTTCCAGGCACTAAGACAACCAACTTGAACAAAATAAATCACAATGAGTTTGTTTTATAGTGTCGAAGTCTTATCTCTGACCGCTCTGTCTTTGTCGTGAGCAACCGTTCAGGCTGGGTGTCTTATTCTAGATATCTAAAAGCTAGAAACATAATATAAAACTGTATTTTAAATTCAAACCTATTTTAAAGCTAAAACCCGAAAATAGTACACAAATGAAAGTTCGAGCCTCCTCTCTTTTTATTATTAATATTATTATTATTAGCAGTAGTAGAAGTAGTATTTTTTGGGGGGGGGGGGGTTCCACCCCTCCCCCCTCCCCCCAATAAAAAAGGAGAGGGGGAGTCGCCCGCCCCGCCTCGAGCCGTGTGCGCCATTATCATACTGTAAGCCCCAACGTATCCACAGTGACGCATGTGTGTCGTGTAATAGACCTCAAATTATAACAGTTTTGGAATTTGTTCGCTTTTATTTCAGAATTTGTTATACAGAAACCCACAGTTTCAGTTCTAATACCCACAATCAAATAACCGCAAGTGTATCACATTTCACAACCCTAGCGACAGTTTGTCCTACTAAAGTCCGGGACAAAGGCCCAAGAAAAACAGTTTAAGGTCCCATTGTTCGGCGGACATCGCCCCCACGGTTCATGCCCATCTTCCCGGTGCTTCTTTTTAAGTCTCTTCTCCAAATTAGAAACGGCCGCGGTATCTAAGAACAGACACTTAAGAGAGACTTAAGCTTAAAAGTGAAAACCGCCTCTAGATTCCCAAATTGAATTACGGAAAGTTCTCAATTGGGACTGGTCGAAAGCACTTATAGGGGCTTCACACCTCCGCAGATTGGTTTTTGTTGTCGGTGGTTAACCAGGGTTTGAGTATTGGCTTGGGATTAGCTTAGTGCTTTCTTTGTATTGAGGGGGAGGGGGGGGGGAGTTCATAGAACGGAATCGCCATTTTGAAACGAAAGCGAATCAGGTGTGGTTTCCATGTCGTTCTCTATGCTTGTTTTTTTTTTTTTTTTTTTTTTTTTAAATAAGAACTCATCATCATTTGGCTAAGCTTACAAAAGCAGCCTCTCTTTAATCAACTGCGCAAAGACCCCCCCTCCACTTTTTTGAGTTGTTTTGTTTAAAACTATGGCCAAACCCATCGTGTGCCTCCTTCAGAAAATGAGGCTCTCCGACTTTGGTATGCGTAATTGAATATTGGGTTGTTTTGTTCTTTATAAAAAAAAGAAACTTATTCAGCCATTTACAATTAAGATTATACGGTTTGTTACTTATCATGCATTCTACATTTCCAGTCCTTGAATTCAAGAAATATAAAGGAAAGAAATCTTTCAAGTCGCCGTTTCAAAACATCAAACAGCCGCGAGGGATCGACTTTCAATTATCTTTTTTAGGTTTGTCCAAATCCGTATTGACCAGTAAATCGCCTGTTTATTCTGTTAGCCGTTTCTTTGTGGTGGCAGTTTTCGAACACAATGTTTGTCTTTGGTGTGCCTTACATCTTAGCGATGGTGTGGTTAATGAGGCTTCTGTGGTGTAGGGGGCGATTAGTAAGTGGAGGAAAATCGAAACGCCTTGACGAGTTGAAGATGAGCCAATCTGACAACGCCCTCGCGTTACCTCTGTATAACTCCTTAAAGGGACATTCTTTTAAAGGGGACCTGCCAAAAAAATCCTTTATTTTGCCACGTTTATCAAAGAATTAAATGAAACTCTTTGTGAAGGAAAGGAAAAGAGAATTTGACCGAGTTAGTTCGAGAGACATTGTAAGTAGCAATTAACATAATTATTCGGAAATGTCAGCTGGGGCGTACATACATGTATTGGGGAATATTTCATACATCTTGAGAGTACGAAATGTGTCCGCAATTTTTCTTGAGGAATTTCTAAAGAAAGAACCCCACATTTCAGGTTTGTCTTAATTTTCGACTTAAGGGAATTTGGATCAAATCTCAGACTTTCTGGAATAGACATTAGAGTAAGATATCTTGCTTCGAGGGTAGAAGCAATTAACAAATTTGGTGGATGAAATTACAATTAAAACTTCAATACGTAGGCCCTAATGATTTGCAACACATTATGAAAAATGTCTTGAGGAAAATCAAAACAGGAAAGAAATAAAAGAGCCTCTTAATGTCATATTAGTTAAAAGGTGGAGCTTGTTATATTTTACGTTCCTTCCTCATTACAAGACGTGCAATCATTTTACAACATCGCCAAAGAAGAAACGGATTTGTTGATTAGCCGGCCGCTGCCCAAGCCGACCTCGTCACTAAAGCCCCGCTACATTTAACACTTTGTGCCACTGCCTTTCTCGGCGCTCGTCTTACCTTCAATTTTTAATAGGGTCGTTTACAGGCTCCTCAAAAAAGGGTATCAGTAACTATTATATTGAAGAGATGTGGCTGGTTTTTTTTTTGGGAGGGGTATTGTCTTGGGGTATTTTATCGAATTGTACGGAGACCTTGTGAGGGATCTATACGGTCGGAGCTGGCGGCCTCGAGGGGCGATCATCTACCCCTCCGTATAAACACAGTGAGCTGACAAATCTTGGAGGGGACGGAGATGGGTTTGACGGGTATAATACTGAGTGCACTGACCCGCTCAACGTGTCCGCCCTTAGAGGATCCAAGATGACCGCCTCAATTTGGTTCGAAATTGTTGCCCTCGAATTCCTTTCAAATTCAAATCCTTGCTATGATATCCCCTCTTTATACTTTTCAGATTTATAATGGAGGATAATTCTCAGAGAAAAATCCAAAGACCATATGAATAGTTTTTAAGAAATTGTAAAATTATGAGAGTACTAAAACGGCCGACTACTTCGCTAGTTCGATTCTCTAATAAGACTCCGAGATTGATGATGCAGTGATGGGGGAAAAGGAGTATTTTTATAATCATTTTGCAGGGGATTATAAATGGACAAACGTGTGTTTTCTGATCAAAATGCAATATTGTCGCTGATGGGATCGGACTCGGCAGAGCCAATCCAATCTATAGACTTCACTCGGGATCAGGTATTATGGATACGGAATTATTCAGTTTGTATAGGTTGCAGAGAAGTAAATAGGCTCCAGATAGGCCTACGCCCAACAAATCACGATCTGCATGCTGTGAATGTGTCACTTAACAGAGAGTCTGTGGCCCAGGCCATTACATTTGAAGAAAAACAAGAGGGTGCGCCATGATTTCATCAATGAAGTCATCGCGATTGAGGCCACTGATTGATCAAAATCTGGATTTCAAGAGGTATAGCTGTCTTGCATAATAACCATTTTCGATAATCGCAATTCAGTTTGGGTCTAGATGACAAACAAACCAGGCAATTTGTTCACAAACCTATGGGGCCGAGTACCAGTTACTATTTTCATTTAATTCTTCCTCATTATATATCACGAATTTAGTGATTATCTTGTCACACATTGTTGCATTGGCAATTTGAAATACACTTGTATACTCTTTTTAAACATCACCTTTTTAGGGAGCCTATTAGAATGAAGAAAGTTTTGGGGAATCCCTTTTTAGCCTGTTTAATTACTCATGAATACTAATATTATGGCCCTGTCAATATTGACCAATCAGAATCAAGATGTCAAGCTCACACCTTCAACACTGACCAATCACAATTGTTCCACTAGGCATAATCCAAAGCTAGAGGGCGTATGATCCTTACCGCCGCTGTGGATTTCTGTATTGCATTTATTCCTACTAGTAGTACACATGGTGTTGTCGATGTGTGGGTTTGTCATTGTGAATGTTTCTTTAACAGTCTGCAGGTTCATACCCTGAGAACAAGCTGACAAACTGGACTGCATTATTTACAATAATAAATTCATTCAAAATACTAAAATATGAATATGGATGTATAGGCCAATATACAACGTATTAATAATAGATTTATATATTACAGGATTATAGCGGAGATGATTCATTTTATAACTCAAACTGAGTGAACTCACCTTTGAAGTTTCACAGATATTAACGATGATGGAAGACGTGATAACGAATAGGAAATGTGTTATTTAATATATAATCATCACAGTTATGCAATAAATTATTCCGTTTCCATCTCAATCATAAAACGCCGAACCCGGAATTGCAAAACATCGACTGGGGACGGGGAAAGAAAATAACTTGTGATAAGCAGGGGGAGGCAAGCTCTCATTAGATAATCATGGCACAGCAGCCTGCCACTTAGTAACGCTAAACGTGAGTAAAACACAAACTAATTGGCTGATACCACGGTGTCCCGAGCGCAGGTCGTCGGCACGACAGGTCGTGGTTTTGGCCAGGGAGGTGTTAGGAGCGCGCCACGTCGGTGTAGGCGTCACGTACACCGGGCGAGGCGCGCTAGGCTTGCCCCGGCGAAATGGATGTCGGGACGGATCAACATGGTCGGCGCGTTCGCTCCCCGGGGATTCATTGCGGCGTGGTAATCAAGAGTGATGCTTTTGCGTGATATATAGATTATGCGATACATAATGAGCTTTTCTTGCCATTTTCGTATAATCATGAGTGTCCGTGAGAGAATATATTTTCTAAAACTGTACATTAAAACTGACTAGATTTCCCTCATCCGCTGATGTAGGCTATTGTTTGAACAGATGTTGATAATTATTTGTTCACGGGAATTTTAAAAGACACAATATCATTCGTTAGAATTGACACAACTTTGACTTCCACCGGGATATGAGTAAATCCAGGAGCGGTGATATCTTGTCGACAACGGATGGAGACTGGGAGCACCTTGGGCAGGGGCGGCGGAACGCTTTTCAAACTGGGGGCAACCGTTGCCAAAAAGGGGCACTTGCTCGGAAAAAGGGGCACCTTCCGTCGGTCGGTGTGAAAGTGGAGGAAAAGAATATGGTCCCGTTCATTTCGCTATAAACCTATATAACGAGGAACAAATTATGAATACGTTGTCCATCTCGCTCTTTCAGAATTAATCACTTTGGTGTTGTTAGAAACATAGCAATTTAAATACGCATTTTTTTTTCAGCTGGAACCCGAAATTAACACGGCGAGAGCTACTTTTATATTGATCATTCTCATTCAATGTGACACTCAAACGTACCAAGACCGAGAAGTTGTCTACCAATAAGGGGATTTGTACATCAAATTTGATTGTCACTGATTTATAGGTGTACGTCGGCCCAGATGTTGTAAATATGGAGTGTTTTGGATTGTTTTCATAACATCATTGCTAAGATCTTGGTCAAAAGGGATCCATTAATCATCCGGAACTTGGGAAGAGATGACACGAACATGCATGTTTGTTTGTTTACATCTGACGCGACAGCTATTCTTGCTTTGTATATATACGTTTTTCCAGCAGTGAATAGAGCCATAGAATTATAGGCCTTATAAGCCAAAGCTGCCAACCTCAGACCGCAAAGCATTTAATACATACCAGTACCGATTACCCGTAGGGAAATTATGTCCAAGTACTTGGCTTGAGTGACTTGAATCAAGATTAACACTCCAAACGGCTCGATTTTTGAGGACCAAAATCAGTTGGCATTCCCATTTTGTTTGTCGTGCGACTATTGCACGAAAACCGCATTTCAACGGTATAGGCCTATACTTATGAGCATTGTTGCACTGATCTCCCTAACTATTATTATTTTATGGGAAATGCTCCTTTAAGGCAAGGGTATCTTTTCTGTCCATCACCAACAAAACTTATTATCTTTTCACGTTTCCCAATTCTTCACTCTGCACATTTTTTTCCCACTAAATGCCCAGCATAATTTGTCTTGGGATTTTCCAGCCATTTCTCGACACCAAAATATGCACCCTACTTGCGGCGACACAGCCTCCAGATCACGCTCGCACTTTTATTTCACATCATGACATGATATAAAAAATCATGGTCATGATGTGACCAATTACAATGCATGGTGGGCATGCAATATGTCCGCCATTGGTGCAAAAAAGCTGATTTTCACCTTTCCCACGCAATTTTCTTTATTTTGGGGTACTTTATGAATAGGCCTAGTTCTTGCATGGAAATTGGAAAGCAATCATAGAAATACCATAAGTAGGCCTGTACATCATTTGTGGGGATCGTGGGGACAAAATCATGAGAAAGGATGATTTTGCCCCCAAAATGAGAATTGCAACCTTTAGCAGTAATATAGGCTGCTGAATGTAAATTAATTGGATGAATATTGACCATAAGAACGTTTGTGCCAAATGTCCAAGCATTTGGATACAAAATGTAGGAATTATCCCAAGAATACTGTATTTGACCAAAAATTGGATAATTTGTTTTTATGTCATTCACAGAAAATTACTGAGCATGACATGTGTTTTGATATTTCTCTAGGGTTCCCTTGGTCCATGTGGTTTGCTTCCACCACAAAAAATCCCACGGGGGCCAAGATTTGATAAACAGTGCTCCCTGACTATAACAAGCAGTTAACAAGACATAGTTGTGATGCTACATTGAGAAACTCGTATTTTTGTAGTAAATCCTGCCGCAAAGTCAACCCTAACTCATGTGCCTCAAACAGTCCAGTGCAGCTGCTCGTCCTTCTTCATTCAAATCGAAACATTTATGGATTAACTGCCTCAAGTCAACCTCCAATCTTTCAGTTTTACAAAGTTACTGTAACAGGCAGAAGTAAAAGTCAAAAA
Source organism: Patiria pectinifera (assembly GCA_029964075.1). Lineage (NCBI taxonomy): Eukaryota > Metazoa > Echinodermata > Asteroidea > Valvatida > Asterinidae > Patiria > Patiria pectinifera. The sequence continues at coordinate 7,112,370 of CM057138.1, read as the reverse complement.
ATATATTTTTTTTGTAAGGCCAAATTATTTATGCGATTCCCGCCTTTTTGTCGGAGGCAGACGAAGCAGAAAGTGGAAAGTATTCAAAGTTAAGCAACGTCAGGTCCTAAGCCCGCTATGGTATATCCAGCAAAGGCGGCTATCAATAAGACAGGCACCAATGGAGGACTTTTTCTCTGTCTTTCTGTCTCTATTCCCCCGGGCCGGCTGGTCGATCGATCTCGTCCCTTGTTCTGCCCCGTCGCGCTTTCGTGTTGGCTGCCTTAAAAAGAGGAAGTTGTTTAGGCCCTCCAAGCGAGCTTCCCCTTCGCAGTGAAGAGAGAAGGAAGGGGGGGGGGGGGGAGACGCCAGACTAAGTCAAGACTGCCGAGGTTTAACACAGCAGAGTAGCTAGCTTGCACTGAGGGGGGAACCGGTGGCGATATTGTCCAGCGGTCATGAGGCGTACCATCAGGGGTCCCCGGAGCAGGTGGGCCCGTATCGATCTGTCCTTTGCCTGAGCTGCCTCAGAGTATATGACGGACGGTTCCCGTTGTCGCCGATACCGCGACCTTGGCAGCGCCTCAAAGTGACTTTGAAATGAATCAGATGTCTGCGATTAGGTGATAGGAAGCGTGACAAAGAGAACGTAATCATCCCTCGATGTTCCGGCCAATCGTCCCCGTTTAATATGGAGACTTTAGGACCTGGGCCAAGTGCGCGAGGGCTGGGATTAAGAAAGAAACTCACAAACATCAAACCACGCGATCCAACACACGGCTTCCTAACCCACAGTCCGAAACGTCGCGTGCATAGCCGAAGTTCTATTTCCGTTGCGGCTGCAGTGTGTCCCCCCTTCTCGCCTCCACACTCTTTCGTTCATTCGACTAAAAACTTCTAAGGCGTTGGCAAGGCCACCGGAGTCATCCTTGGAGAAAATATTTCCGTGTTCGAAAAAAAAGCGATAATTGGCTGATTGGAAAAAAAATCTTGCTCGGGGAAAATAAGGTCAGGTGCAGGAGTTGCAGTCATGCGTGTATCTAGGTCAGGAGGAGTGGAGCGGCTTGTGATCATGTCAAGGTTAGCAGGTCCAAATCTAGCGCAAAAATAAGACCATAGGCAAGAATTTTCTGAACACGAAATCCCAAAGACAACGTGCACTTTAAAAATTGGTTTAGCCTCCACCGTTTAATATTTTGTTTCTGAAAAAAAAAACATTTCGATTTTATCACTGATATCATCCGGCGGTTCTGTAAATAAATATAGTCCCGCCTTTGTAAAATCAGGTCATGAAAGGAGCGTGACTATCCCTCGTTGGGTATTCATGTTTGTTCCAACATAGGCCTATATAGTACCTATTTTCAATTGACTGTTTTCCACTCAAATCTCCGTACAGGTATGTAAGAGTACCGATGTCTTGTGCTATTGTGTGTGTGTGTGTGTTTTAACCTGTTAACTTAGCTTATCTATTTTCATTAAAATCGCAGCCTGCAGACACTGTTTGGGCTTCACCATCTTTTAACATTATATGAGGCATGAATAATGCATAAGAGAAGAAAACTGTTACTAATAATTTGTAAAAAAAAAAAGATGTTTAGCCGATAACCTCCACCTGCAGCAGCCGTATATGTCCGCCTCAAGGTCGCCCAACTCCCAGGAATGTTTTCTCTTCTGATTTCCCTCTCCTCGCCTCCTTTTATTATTTTGACTACTTAAACCGCTCGTTTTCGTCTCATTTTGTAACTTCACCCGAAACAACCTGCCCTTCTGTTTACTTTTCATATCTTCCCGACCGAGCGCCAGTCCACTCGTCGCACCGTGCCCATCGATCGCAGGGTGCTGAGGGCAGTTGTCCCCGCGCCGTTGGGTGACAAAACACTGCTACTTTCTCGGTCTCCGGAGTGGACTCTTTTGTTGGCAATTTCCCCCCTCGCGGTGGGGTTCAATCTTCGATTTCCGCGCTCTTTTTTCGGCTTTGACTTGACAACTTGAATGAAACACAGGTGCAATTTGCTCATACCGTGCCCCCAAAGCAGCGTAGGAATTCATAAGATATCTCAGAGGGGCAGACTTGTCAAATGAGTAAAAGATCGTTTCGATCGGAGCAGACGCTCAGGAAAAGAGGGAGCTTTTCGGGGTGTCGTTAAGGCACAAGAGAGTCGCCATCGACCGGGCAGAAGGCAGTATCTGAGGGGAAATTCGACATCGATCTACAGTCGGAATGTCTCCGCACGGCACGGTAGTCCTTTTTTGAAGCTGTAGACTGCGTCGTGATTAGGTGATCGAATGCTTTACAGTAAGTTATACTCGGTCAACCAATCACGGGCTTAATATCCCGTCAAAATGGATTGCAGATCGCACTCGATTGGTCAGGACTAGTCACGTGATGGTTCTTACGACTAATCAAAACCTGTCATCTGATGACGCATGACTTTCTTCTCCGTGGTTCGGGGTCAGGGACAGCGATCAATTAGTCAATCAATTCGGTGAAGAATGGAATTTCAATTAAGACAGACAAACTTCTACATTTACACATGCCTCAGGAAGCACAAGTATAGAGATCATCAGTCAGCTAGTGAAGATCACAAGAGTGAAAGACGAGCATTTGAGTGACTATATACGAAGGGCGAAAAGAGAGCTAGATTTTTGCTTAGATTTGGCGATTTTCCTAAAAGAAAGCTAAGAACAGGCCTAACTTCCAACAAAACAGAACAAGAAGATGGGAATATTTCATCTCGAAAGGGGTCATAATGATCGTCTTTACATAAATGTTAACTGGTCACCAAGGAAAAGGGAAGACCAAAGTTTAGCAAAAAATTCAAAACAGTCGTCTCCAGTACTATTCTTGGTTTAGTTTTTAAAAATATATAAATATATATTATTTGTTTGGTCGCTCATTGCTCCTCCCGCCCAGGAGTAAATTGGTACCTGTGAGGTAGTTACGTTGCACCGAAATAGCAGCATCGAGCTGTATACCTCCTAGGGAGGTGGGTTGAGATGGAATTTTGGATGTTTCATGAAATAAACTTATACGCCCAATGAATATATGGGAATTTATTGGGTGCATTCGTTTCGTGGTGTAACACTCTAGCTCCCAGAACAACAATTCTGGTGGGTATATGCGCTGTGTAAAATATACGCATTATTGTTATTACTTGTTTGACTTGTCATCTCTCCAAAAATATTTTCCAGAAATTCTGTCCCTTTGCCCATACCAACTCGTTGTGCAACACAGGCCCAGCGGCATCCGATTTCTTAGAGATGATGGTCGATATCTAATAATACACCCTGGGTACAAACACCAAGGAAAAAATTCAGACGACGATTGATCATGACTCGCCACAAACAGGCCAGCGGGGGGATCTCCCGATTAAAAGTCCATCAACCGTGTCGTCTAGTAGTTCCCCCGCAAACAGAAGAAGAAGGGACAATAGAGATGGGCCTAAAGATGTCTCAGGATTTCGAACCCCTGAGATTTCACCTCGAAACTTGTTCAGTCTTGCAGCGTGACCTAAACCGTTCCATTGGTTTCCCTGGAGAGGTGGAAATATCTTCGAGGAGTTTGAATTTTAAACAAGGTGACGGCAGCTCGCGACAAGCATGTGAAAGAGGCAGAGAGAGGGGGAGAGAGAGAGCGAGGGAGAGAGGGAATAGGGACAGGGTAAAAGAGTTGGAGATTGTTATCCAGACAGTGTGCCGATGCTATCAGAGTGACAGCAGCCCTGCCGCCTATTAGCCGATGCTTAAATCCCCTTCAAGCTTGGAGCTTCTCGCCCGACTTGCCTCAGTCTCCGCGCTCCACCGGGGCCGCTCATGGAGTCATTAGGGCGATAACGAGTCCCCATGAAACAGACGCAAATTCAAGTTTGATCCGAGCGAAGCAGGTTGCTGGACCTATTAAGCCCCCATCAGCTCGCCATCTTTACATAATTCCGCAAGGCAAACAGCGAATTATGGCATTCCTGCCTATCTCCCGGCCCCATCTCTTATACGATCACTTCTCCTTCGGTTTGCTGCCTCACTCAGCGACGATACGCGGGACTTTTTTTCTCTCCGCGCGCGCGTGGTAAGAATGAATGAATCAGTTGTGATTTATGCGATTACCCATGCAGTCTCGATCAGTAGACTGAGCGATCACACTCAGAGATATTAGGTCTACCTCCTTTTTGTCTTCCTCTGTTTCACTGATGAGGTCTTTCACAAGCAGACACACAAGAAACTATCCTGGGAAGAGCCTGCAAATCATCGTCAACAAAAATAAAATCCCATCATGCCCCCAAATTGGAAAACGTGACGCACGACGCTCTGGCCCTCGCAACGCGCAAATCTAGGCTAGATCCTAGAGCATACAGCAATCCGCGGTCACCAAGCTTAGCCCGTGTTTGTCGAGGGGACAGAGGGCTAAAGCGGTACCGAATCACTGCCGTTATCCACCCTCTCACTGTCCCTCGAGCTCGCAAACAGGCGCCAGGCCCGCCGCTGAGATTTGGTGAGGATTCTCCCGAAGACCATCTACTTCCGATTTCTACGACTTTTTAGCCTTCTTTTTACAGGGAGGAACATTGTTCGCGATGCTGGAAATCTTTTTTTGCTGGTTTGGGAAAATAGGGCCACATGCTAGTCCGGAGCCAGCCAGATTATATCCAAATATCGCCCCTCTTGCCCGAGTTAAGAGCTAGGTCAACATCGCTGGTGCTAGCTCTATCAAGAACACATTATATGGGAATCAACAGTGTAACCTTTCATACACTGATTCTCGGATCCTGGACTTTTTTTTTAACTATTTTATTTCGTATATTTGCATCGCACAGAATTTCACCGAAGAGAAAGATGAAACAGGGCACCCATGAAGCTTGTAAAACTCAATTTCAATATAAATTAAGAGGTCCAACCGAAATGACGAAAAAGTAAGTAACGGTGTACGATATGACACAGTTCGATTTCATAGGTTACCCATCAACTGGGGTAACTTCGGCAGATTTTTCTCCTCTAATATTGCATGTCAAAACAACATGAAAAGCTGAACACATTTCCTTTAGTACTTTTTCTTGCACCTGGACCCTAATCTGTAACCGGCGGCGGCGGAACGCTTTTCAAACTGGAGTGCATCACCAAAAAGGGGCACTTGTTCGGAAAAAAGGCACCTTCCGTCGGTGTGAGAGGAGAAAATTGTGAAACTATTTTCGTTCACATTGCAAGGAATACATGTTACCCGGAACAAAATTTACTAACACCATTGACATACACTTTTTAAAATGTTTGCGTTAAAAATTAAAAAAAATCTTAATTCCCTTACTCAAAAAAAATACATTGTATTTTATAGGCCTATTCCTGAAAATTATATAGCCGTCTCAATATAGCCGCATTGCAGGGCACAGTTTTAAGGTTGCGAGTGGGGCACTAATTGTGCTTCCATCTTGAGAGGGGCATTGTATTATTGCGAGAGGGGTGTCGAGGGATAGTTTTCCATCTCGAGAAGGTTCACAATCTTGTTAATGCGAGAGGGGTATTTGTGTTTTTGAGGGGCATTTTTGCATTACAAGGGAGAAGACAATTTTTAAGGGCGATCATAATGCTTTCATGTGTGCGTTTGAGGGGAAGTTTTGTTTTCATCTCGAGGGGGCACATTAATGACCGCGAGAGGGGCACTTTTGTTGGCCAGGGAAAATGGGCGGGGGAAGTGCCCCCTTCCCCCCGGTTCCGCCACTCATGTCTGTAACCTAAGAACAACAAACATTTAATTCTTTAAATATTTATTCTTTGAATATGATTTAGAACCTCCTAGTGTGCTGCTAAAGTTTCCCCGTATATTGTGGCAACTTTGGCAGGATATCTGAATTGAATGAAATTGATATTATTCACAATTACAATTATAATGATAATGATATTTATAACTTTTGAAGAGCGGAATTTTTTTTTTTTTTAGGAAATGTCTTTTAAAGATCAATTTTATCATAAAATTGTCAGTAACACAGCGCAATAATAATGCAGTACGTGGTGAGACTTCTGCCAAAGTTACCCAGGATGCCAAAGTTACCCCAGTTTACGTTAGGTCATGACCCCTTTGTAGAGTTGGGTTGAAAGAAGAGGCTTAGTGGCAAGCTTCAGCCACTTGAATGGGGTAAAAAGTTAGCAAGGCTCATGACCTATGAGGCTCCAATGTCTTTTTTTTTGCAATTGCAGCCTCCGGTTCCAATATGGCGATTCTGAGTAAAGAACAAGTCAGGAGTCAATTCTGGAAAAAGGCTTTTCTCTGGACTTAATTTCATCAGACAAAAAAAACCCACATGTTTCTGATCAGATACACTGTCTGCCTGTCTGACTGCAAATCAATTTCTCTGTACATGCGTCAGCCTGGTGAAAGAGTTCACGCTGGCACGAATATCGACTACTGTAACAATAGCAACCATCAAATAATTAATTCCAGAGAGACTCTAATCATCACATTTTCACAGGAGAAACCACTTCATTACGACAGCCGATAAATGATTGTCTCTGTTTGAGGTATAGTTTGGGTTCAATAATGTTGGGGAATTAAAGCAGGTGGAAAGTGTGCACATTTATACGAACAGTTTACGGAAGTTTAGCCTGTTTTCTATCCCGACCCACCTCAGAAAAACAACCATCCTTTTGTGTTCCCTTTAATCGAAGTCAACCACAGCCACATTACATAGTGCGCCCATCGTAAAAAGGCTAGGAATCCTTGACAGTATTTTGACAACTGTTGAGGAGCAACTTTGAAACAATGGATGATCCATATTTTGTCAGTACCATTACTTATGATAACTACTTCACGTTCTTTGTTCGATTGAATTCAATGAGAGAAAGTACCGAGGATCTGCGGTTTTAGCGTGATTGTCCGAGTAAGGCTGGGGGGGGGGGGGTCCCATCCCACATCGCCCCGTCCTAGTTTACAGGCCTTCCCCTTGGCTCCAATATTCCCGTAATCTTGACCGGAATAAAAAAAAATCAAACAGATATGAATAATATAATATACAGAAAAAGTAAGCCAGTGCAACCGTCCCAAGGTCAAACTGAATGTAGATATTGGAATGAAATCTTCCGACTCACTGAATCTTTTGTGAGGTCTGCGATGTAATTGGGGCCCGGACAACTCAAATGGGTCCATGGCATATGTCACCAGTTAGCGAGGCTGTTAATTAACCCTAACCTGTTTGTTTTGTGTGTGGGTGTGTGTGTGAACCAATATGACTGCGGACAGACCGTGTGCTGTGATAACCCCCACCCCAACCCCACCCCTAGCAAAAACCTTTAAAAAAAGTAAAACAAAACTAAAGGCACTGTCGTAGTTTGTTTGTTTGTTTGTTTGTTTGTTTTTTCTTAAATTTTTATCAATTTTGAGGGAAATGATGAATATTTTGTCCTGGTTTTGAAAGTGAATATGAAAAAGAACCATGGAGAATCGATACTTGATCTGAATTGACCGGGAACCGATCATGATAGAAACATGGTAGTGCAGGGATGCGAATTGGACTTAAAGGTAAACATTCAGATTTCGCTCAAATTTCATGCTTTAGATTGTTTTATTATCATATTTCAGAGGTTTGGGTCAAATGAAATCCACATAATGTCTTACATTTACAGAGACAACGTGGAAAAAAACGTGGTAAACCCCGCAAAAACCCTTTAAATAATTCAAGCAAATGAGCTAAGTCCCACGTGGTTCCACGGTCATCCGCACATAGATTTAGAGGCACAACTGATGAATATTCATGTTCGATAAGTTTCTAACTGAATAAGGAAAGCAAGAGTGAAAACCATTGAAAAAAATCGAAGTGAAGAAACATCATATGGCCGTAATGTTTCAGCTTGCCGCTACCGAAATTGAATAACCGAATTTTAACCTGAATGATAAAAAACTATTTGCTTTTTCAATTTAACGCCAATCTCCACATGGGACAAATTTCCGAGACTCGGACGAATATGAATGTTATATTCGCGAACTACATTGTACACTGGACCAAATATGAATTATACGGGGTGGATAAAAAAACCGAAACCGAGATGTTATTGCTAATTGGAACAGAAGTAGGGCACATGTGAATCAAAGGGAGATTTCCTCTGTTAGGGTTGAATCTCCTCTTTAAAATGACACCCTGATCATGTCATTACATTCACGGTTGACTGAGCAGGAACCCCAACTCCCTAGGGGATGTGCAAAATCATATAGAAATTGGAGGATTCAGGACTGTTAGGGTTAAAGGGTCTATTTAGAGAATTGCGCCACTTTTCAATTGTGGTTTTTGTGGTGTCATTATGTCACAGAGTGAAAGGCTATGGTTGCCAATCAAGGCAGGTAGGAAAGAAGAAGAAGAGATTTCACCATGAAAAGTGGCGCAATTCTCTAAATAGACCCTTTTATAAAATTGGTCACTGCTCAGTCAACCGTGAATGCAAGTACATGATCAGGGTGTCATTCTAAAGAGGAGATTCAACCCTAACAGAGGATATCTCCCTTTGATTCACATGTGCGCTACTTCTGTTCCAATTAGCAATAATATATCGGTTTCGGGTTTTTTTTATCCACCCTGTATTGGTGTAAATATGGAACGACGTTCTAGAACAAAATTAATGTATCTTTCTGTAGCATTTAAATGATACAAGTTTTTTAAGTTACTAGGAAAACCGATATTATAATTTCTTTATTTATTACAATAATATTACACGGGTACGTCATGACCGCTACGGCGACGGGTACCCGTAAGGGCGGCCTCAGGTCGACCTGCGATTTTTTGCTCCGCGACGTAGCCGTCGGCATCAAGCAGAAAAATAATGCTCGTGTCACAAACTGAGAAATCGTGTGATTATCGTGGGACAAGCAGCATCTCCACACAAAATAATCACAACCATGCTGACGTCACCCATGACGCGGCGAAGATTCTTCAGCATAGACGTGGTCATGTGACGTCTTCAAAATGGCGGTGCTCGTGTTGATGAGCAAACGATATTCCACGGCCACGTCTGCAGGGTCACGCTTTTCATTCAGCCATTTTGCCGCACGCTGGTTGGCTACATGTACACAGTGGAAATGAGATGATCCGGATGCGCGCAGGACGTCGTAACTTCACACACGTCGACTAAGATGGATTCCCGCCTGTCGGAAACGCGTTCCGTCGCTGCGCAGAAGTTGATTTTTTTTTTCTACTCTTGCGACTGATGATTTTTGTTTTTTTAGCACCGACTGATTTTGATCGTGTTAACATCGTCGCATGTTACATTCAGGTCGCACACCCAAAAAAAAAAATAAAAAAAAAAAATGGCGACTGATATGTTCCCGACGGTCGTAGCCCAGACGCAGCTTGATCCTGAAAAGTCAGTCGCAAACTGTTCTGTCGTCGCAAGGTCAACCTGAGGGCGGCCTTAAACACACACCTATTTAATGACAAGACCCTTTTGCTCGTACCCCCGCCCTGCAAACAGGACGCTGGGAAGGGCTGATGAATTTAAGCTCTTATTTGATAGATGTTGCGTGCAAGTCATCACGGCAACGACCCTGCAAGGTTTTAAACGGCCGTTAAGACCGAGTCTCGACTCTTTTTGTCCCATTCATAAATGCTTATTTTTCGTTGAAAAGCGTAATAATGTAGAACAATCTGTAAAACTTATCTATTTTGTAAATTTTCAATTCCCGTCACTTGCTTAGGCTCCGTTTTGAATTCACGAAGGGTCAAAATGCATTTTATGCGACGCTCAAATTTGTCCACATGGTCCGCAATGAGAAAGAAATCACATCCGGTATGGAATGTATATGCATTTCTATGAGAAAGGTTTCGGATAGCATTTGCGCGCATTAGCTAACCGCGGTCTTTAAACAGCTGCAGCTGGATGTCTTTATATATGTTATAATAAGTTACCCAGAATGCCATCCTCACTTCCTTCACAAGATTCTGTGAAGCTCATCAGCCATTCCCAGCGCCCTGTTTACAGGGCGGGGGTTATGAGCGAACAAGACCCTTAGAAACTATATAATAATAATAGTCACATTTTTGTTTTCAGAAGCAGACTATATTGTATAAGGTTTTGAGTGAAGTTGTTCGGACTTACTGTATGAATAGTCCTGAGATCAAATACACTGTTAACTTAAAATATTTTGGACTTCACTTTGCGGCAGGCGCCATATTTTGGCAGTCCTCTGACGGGGCAAAATAATATGACTCGTATTACGGGAAGGTGTCCCGATTATACCTTCAGTTTCTGGGTGTACTTGATGGCAAAAGGCCAGATGTCGATTATTAAGATGATTGCTCTCAATTGCCACTCAAAGGGGACTGGCGCTCATTACAAAGTAACCTACCCCCTAACACAACAAAGACCCAGTTTTCATTATGAAAACGCTCCTTCACCTCCTTCTTGAAAAGAGAAGAGGTATTACATCCAGCTCGATTGGACGACAAACAAATGTTGACACCCGCTGTATACACACTCAAAGCTCAACCACATCAGTTCCCATGATATCATTGAGAAAATGAGAGAGAAAGGGTCTTGAATACAGCCAACGTGTGTTCCCAGTGCACGCATTGCAGTAGGCCAATCGTTTGCCCCTCGTTATCAATTATTTCTAATCATGAGTCGGGTTTTTATTAAGTTCTCGTTTAGCCTTATTAAATAGCCCTCCCTTGGATCCTCGCCATCGGAGGCGTAATAAGAATTAACGATTTTCTCCCCGTTTTGACATGAATAATTTGTGTCGTATTCAAGGTAATCGGCCAAATGCGATCTCGCGTGACAGCGCAAACACAATTCGGGGTTTTCTACCCCTGTTGTGTTTTGTTGTCTCTCGTTATTGTGACGTTGCGAGGCAAAAAAAAGAGAGATTTAATGGGGATCCGTCAATTTTTGTGGACTGGGAGTTTATTAGCGGAACAAATACACAATAACGAGGGGGACGGGGAATCGAGCGGGACTTATGGCGAGTCTCTCACGGGGCAAACGGCTCGTAAACACCGGCGGGCTGTCGAGCAGGGCTCCGATCGATGATCGCTCGATGGCATGGGGCCCCAAAATAACGGCGGAAATGAAGACGCAGGAAAACGCGCGTTTTATTGTAATTAATTGACAATTTAGCCGATAGTGGCGAAATTGCTACACACATTTCACCGCTCGGTGTCATACAGATGGTCTTTGGTTTGTCGGTTCTCAAGGGTGTCGGAAATAGAGGTCGGGGAGAGGGGGGGGGGTTGGCAAGAAGCGTCTACAAAGAGGAAGCGTCGGATGATATCGAATATCTACGAGACGATCTGTCAGAGGATAAAGACAGATAAGCCTTGACAATGATAATGAACCGTGAGTTGAAGAATGGGAAAACATGAACATAGAAGAGATATTCATGACAAAATACGTGAAGGTCCGCAAATCGTCTTCATTCGCCAATTACTATCGAAACGCGCGCCGTTATTACACGTGTAAGCCTTGGATTGAATATTGCACGCATCAGTACGACACGTCTTTGCCCCTTTTGTGGAGGGAAGCTAAAGGAAGTTAGTGCGAAAAGGTTTATTTAGTATGCACGTGCAGTGGATAATAGGCAGTATATAATGTTGGACTAAATCTGACATTTCCCCCCAAAAGTGTTAAATTATCTGCCGAATGACGGTTACCTTGCGGGAAACGCTGAAATGTTTGCGCGCAAGCCTGTAAATACATTTTTTTTAACGAGCTGAGCGTGGCCGTGTTGACATGAAAAAGTAAAATAAAAATATCCATAAAGGCATAACATTTGCATGTAGTCCCAAAGTAACCTTCCGACTTATTATTACAAAGCTTACTTAGATTAAAGATCGTACTGGTACTAAATACCCAGTGACATTATTCAATCTGGCTTGCTGTCATTTCGAGAAATCGAGAAGATTGCCAACGATCCGTCAATTGACTGATCATAGAAAATAAAGAGATCAATAGACGAAATCGTGTTTCGTAATCAAAAGGTTGGCCTTTTTCCCCACTGTTTTCTCGAAAAGTGTAATATCCACTGAGCTGTAACTTCAACAGGTTAGGTTGTGAACATTCTTCTTTGGATTTTGAGTGGTGTTATTATTGAAAACGGAGTTATTGCACGCAACTTTTTCTAGTGTTTTTTTTTTTTTTTAGTACAGGCTGTTTACTGTCCGATATCCCACCTTAATAAAATGATAAACATGGGTAATTGGATCAGAACTGTAGGAATAACTTGCAATTATATTGGTTTTCAAATCGAGGGACATTTTTTTCTCCAACGAGTGTTTATGTTGAGATCGGCTTCATTATCGCCAGCGCTCACTGAGGCGAAACCGGGCAGGCTGTAACTAAAAACGTGCAGGATCTCACCCGCTTAAAAACCCGACCGAAGCGAAGTCATAAACACCCATTTAATACCACAATTAGGCTGGAGGATTGGATCCGACCGTGCATACGGGCGAGCGGCAGACTGGCTCGAAACTCGATCTAGCCCCGCTAGGCTTAGTCGAGCGCGATACATCAGCAACCGAACTGAAACGCAGCGAGTCCTATCCTCGTCTTCTTTTCTAGGCTTCTACTCTTTTAAAACATGATAATCCAAACACCAAACTTTGCCTCGTACCAACTGGATCGCTTTACGTCAATTTAGACGGCCAATTCGCCGCTTTATGATCGGCTCTGTACACTCCGTTAATTTTCAACAAGAGCGGTGGTGGATGAAAGAGAAAATAAATGATGTCCGAATGAGAGAAACAGATGTCAGTGTAATTAAATGATCATGAGGGGAGGTATCAGACCTATTCACGGTGTTATTGTGAGGTTATCGGGGTTAGATAGCACTGTCCCAAACATGTAATCATACCGCCGCCATCTTGGTTTAGTATCTCAGCGTTTGTATCAGATAATCTAAATAAATTGGGCAGTAAATCATTGTGCCAAATTATATATATATATTTTTTTAGAAATACAATTGATTGCAAGCTTCATTGGGGATTTACCCATTTGTCCACGTTCTCGTATAGGACCTACTTTGCACGACGCAGGTTGCTGGGTTCGAGCCTGGAGCGGTACCTGTTCATTTCCTGGCTCAGCATGGCCTCGCCGTTGACTCATTAAGTCTGATCATATAACTTTCTTAATTTTAAAATAGGTTGATTAATTTAGTTAACGCGCATTTCTTATTTTTTGTTTTGACGTAGCTTAAAAACCATTACACAAATTGTGTAGTGTTTTTTTGTTACTTAATCCTGCACATATACTTGTATTATGTTGGGTCGTTGGCCTTCATCTAAAATCCTTTAACGTATTCAACAGTAAATACCAGGCGGAATGGGCGCACAACGCGTATAATTATGTGTACATGCGTACACGGTGTACACGTTTGAACAGAGCCCCATAGAATCAGGTGCATGGCGCCCCCTCCTCCCCCCCCCCTCTACCGATTGCTACGCTGGTGCGCTCTTTGTGGCGTATATAAGATCTGCTCACAATTTATACTGACTTTTGGTTTATACCTCGACCTTTTAGATCTCGAAGATAGATTCTGTAAGCAAGTGTATCGAACTGGGCACAGAGATTGCAAGGAGACTATATAGTACAGCCGGAGTCATCCGCTCGCGTGAAATCACTTCTGACAATCTCATTCCTTGGGCAAATGACAAAAAAACACCTCCTAATGTCAGCCTTGAAGAGGTTCTAATGTGCATGTGATCTCCACCGTGGAGTCACTCCAAATCGCTCAGAGCAAGACAGAGAAGATAGGGGACTAGAAGACACTGAGAGAGAGAACGGGAGAAGAGAGTTGGGTGAGCCTATAATGCAAACTGCCCGCTTCATGATCGCCTCCTCAACTTGCAATTTACCTCTCGTTCTTGATGAGTCTTTGGGGAGTTCAGTACGGCGTAGAGCGAGGTGAGGAAGGAAAGCGAGCGGGCGCGGAGGCGGATTGCCGGCGGGTCTCAACGGCCATCTCGCCCCCGCCGCATCTGCCAACTCCATCTGTCCGACTGTATCAGTTCCGCTATATGCTTAGCTTAAAAAAGGTAGAAAAACTTTTAAAGATTTGTTGTAATGGGGCTTTGTTGACGCCCTTTTCGGTCATTTTTCTCTAGCATTATATTTGTAATATGCACTCCGACTAATTTTTCACTTGTGTTGCTATTATCAGGGTACGAAAGCAGAGTAAGCCGGTGCGGGGTATTTGACTGAAGAAGTTACAATATGCAAATGGAGGAGGTGAGAGATCGTGCGTCCAAGTTAGATCCTGTCCTGACTGCCGCGGGCAGTTGGGGGCTCATACACCGTGTAATTGAAAATGAGATTGACTGTAGGAAGACAACACGGGCTCGGGCACGGATGATCGGAGGGACAGAGTGGACAAGGGAAGACGACAAATCTCCGGGAGACAGTGAGAAAGGAATAACTGGCGAGACGACGTGATGATGTGCCGGCGGGATAGCTGGCGCTGGATAAGAGAGATCGGAGATCAAAACAGCACGATTTCGTACTGAAAACATCTGGGGAATGGAAGAGAATACACATAATATTCAAACACGGTTTGGAGGACAGCTATACTGCTAGGGGAGTGGATTACAATCAAATTAATCAATGGTGGTGACAACTTTAAATATAGTGAGGAGAATATTCTTTTAAACGCTATAGTCATATTTAAAGGAATTTAATTAAAATTTTAGATTTACATTACTTTATTGACACATCCTCATGGTATTTACACTTTCTGCTTTAAAAAGTGCTTACAATAAAAACATTATTCAAGCCCAATTAAAAACCATAAGACTGAGAATAAGTGGAATAGACACACATCAAAACGAAAAAGAAAAATTTGGCCAAAAAATTCAAGCTTTCGTACAAAGAACTTTTCATGTTTTTAAAGGAATCAAGGACTACACAAAGGCGTCCAGTCGATGCATGTCATCAGTCAATTTCCTGCGATGCTGACCAGGCTGAGGCACATGGGTCCGTGTACATACCGTCCAATCAGTTACCGTTTGAAAATTGTCAAAAGAAAAATGAAAAACGAACCCTTTACCGTTTACCCTATTATTATCTTGGTACAGAAACAGAAAACGGAAATCGTTTACCAGTTACTGTTTATGCGTCTGAAAAACGAAAACAGAAAAACAAACCGTGTTTTACCGTTTAGCGTTTTTGAATCTGTAAAACAGAAAAAAGAATAAGCAAACCCTTTTCCCATTTTTGTTTTTGAAGTTTTGAAAAGAAAAATGAAAATGCAAACCCTTTACCAATGTTTGTTTTTGAAGTTTTGAAAAGAAAAATGAAAAAGCAAACCCTTTACCAATTTTTGTTTTTGAATTTTTGAAAAGAAAAAAGAAAAAGCAAACCCTTTACCAATTTTTTGTTTTTGAATTTTTAAAAAGAAAAAGGAACCCCTTTGCCAATTTTTGTTTTGAAATTTTTGAACAAAAAAAAGAAAAAGCAACCCTTTACCAGTTACCGTTTTTGAATTTTTAAAAGAAACAAAGGAAAAACAAACCCTTTATCGTACACCGTTTTGGAGTCTGCGTTAAGAAAAAGGGACAACGCATCGAGTTACAGCATTCCGTTTTTGATGCGTACAAAACAAAATCATCAATCGTTTTCCTTTGTATACAATTAACATTATGTAAATAAACGCAGCACACTCATATCTGTTTCATTTTGTTTCACTGAAACACAAACAACTAAAAACTAAGACAACATTTTCTTTGCCAAAACAAAAACGAAAAACAGGGTAACCGGAAAAGGAAAAAAAAAACGAAACCTGTTACTAGTCTAAGCCCAACGAAACCCGAGTGCGGCCGAGTTCGTCAGAAAGTGTTTCCTGTGAAAAAAACTTGTCCACGGGGCATGGCGGGAACTCATGCGCGACCATGGATTATGACGGGCATGCACATGTTTACTGTACTTGCTGTAATCTCTTTAGGCCCCTTCTTTACTTTGTCTTATTATAGTAACTTTTGTGCTGTTTTTGTGTGCGTGTGTGAAGAATTGTTTGGAATTAACAACTTTGTTTTGTGCAGAGGGACTAAACGCCTTTCTTTAAGAGAGGAAGACATGAGATATAGCCATATTTTTCAGGTACGTATTTGTTTTTAGGCCTACTTGTAGTTTTACAGTAAAATTTCAAAAAACCCCAAATTATTTTGTTATTATTAGGCCTAGGTAAAAAAACAAATTATTTTGTTATTATTGGGCCTAGGTAATCGCATTAGAAAATATGCAAGGGCGCTTTTCTTTTGGAGACCGTATAGTCTGAATAGGAAATTTTCATTAAAATTTGGATTTTTGTTTGGTCCACATTGATACTGCTCGATTTATGTTCAAATATCACAATTTTTGAAATCATAATTGCCACATGCCTTGATTGAAATAATGACAAATGAAAAAGATTTTGACAAATGTGACTTGACAGCATTTTAATCATATCAGTTCTGCCCTTTTTGGGGTTTGTAAAAATAATCACACTTAAATCACAGTCTAAAAAAACCCATGCATACATTTTTATTTGGTTTGCCAATTCCAACAGACTCTACATAAAAACTATTAAATCATTTGTTGTAGTTATTTTCTACAAAACCACATCAAAAAAGTGTAGGAATGACATATTCGAAAATAATATTTAGGCTCCATAGCATAGATTATTGTTCATAATTTGAGTACTAGGGCCTAGGCCTGGGCTCGGTGTAGTACTGCTTTTTTATATAAATAATATATAATAAAGATTACAGCAAGTACAGTAAACATGTGCATGCCCGTCATAATCCATGGTCGCGCATGAGTTCCCGCCAAGCCCCGTGGACAAGTTTTTTTCACAGGAAACACTTTCTGACGAACTCGGCCGCACTCGGGTTTCGTTGGGCTTAGACTAGTAACAGGTTTCGGTTTTTTTTCCTTTTTCGATTATCCTGTTTTTCGTTTTTGTTTTGGCAAAGAAAATGTTGTCTTAGTTTTTAGTTGTTTGTGTTTCAGTGAAACAAAATGAAACAGATATGAGTGTGCTGCGTTTATTTACATAATGTTAATTGTATACAAAGGAAAACGATTGATGATTTTGTTTTGTACGCATCAAAAACGGAATGCTGTAACTCGATGCGTTGTCCCTTTTTCTTAACACAGACTCCAAAACGGTGTACGATAAAGGGTTTGTTTTTCCTTTGTTTCTTTTTAAAATTCAAAAACGGTAACTGGTAAAGAGTTTGCTTTTTCTTTTTTTTGTTCAAAAATTTCAAAACAAAAATTGGCAAAGGGGTTTCTTTTTCTTTTTAAAAATTCAAAAACAAAAATTGGTAAAGGGTTTTCTTTTTTCTTTTTTCTTTTCAAAATTTCAAAAACAAACATTGGTAAAGGGTTTGCTTTTTCATTTTTCAGTTCAAAATTCAAAAACAAAAATGGAAAAGGGTTTGCTTTTTCTTTTTTTCTGTTTTACAGATTCAAAAACGCTAAACGGTAAAACACGGTTTGTTTTTCTGTTTTCGTTTTTCAGACGCATAAACAGTAATTGGTAAACGATTTCCGTTTTCTGTTTCTGTACCAAGATAATAATAGGGTAAACGGTAAAGGGTTCGTTTTTCATTTTTCTTTTGACAATTTTCAAACGGTAACTGATTGGACGGTATGTACACGGACCCACATGCGACGCTCCGTTTTGTGTCTGATGGCATCTTTGTTTTCATCTAAATTAACATGCACCAAAGAGGCCACATTCTGGTGATATTGATTCCAGGAAAATAGGTAACGGAAGAAAAATGATATATCGCTAAAAGAGTTGGGATACAGCGAAGGTTCAGATGTTGCCCTCCACGACACAACCCTCTAAAATTCTCCATCATAGCCCCTTCATAAAATAACAAGTGGACTTCTACACGATTACGATGTGATGTCAAGAATGTGAGAAATTTCCCTTTTGGATATGAGACTAATTAGAAAGGGGGTTTACTTACTCTTATGCTTAACGCGCGGCACCTTTTCATAATGAAGGGGATTTCACTTTTAATTGGACCTCAATGAAACCCCGTATACTGAAAACAGTAAGATTTCAATTTTTTTTTCGTCGAACTATTTTTTTTTTTTTTAAATAGGCCTACTCAAACTTACGATATGCTTCTTGAGTGTTTTAGGATTGCTGTTCATTTAATTGGCAAAACATTGTCATTGTCTTTCTCCAACGTAACTTCATAAACAATGTTTACTCAGGGTTGTCGAAAGACTTGTGAGAAAAAAAATCACGAGCCTACTCGAACAGGGCTCGAATCCACGACTCCCTGCTAACTAGTGGAGCCGTAAATGTACCACTCGATCACCGAGCTCACTAGGGTCGGCTGGCTAGATCAAAATTAATCTGATAATAGCAGCGGGTACTACAGTCTACAACCAGAAACTTTTTGAGGTCATCAAAATATTCTCCTCTGTTTTCTGATCAGTTTGAATGAAATACTGTTTCAACAGGAATTTGGCTGAGGCAAGGTATAATGATCGTCAAATTGCTGATGTCTACGCACATTCTCTACAGTGTGATCACATATAGGCCATCCTACAGGTGGTGTCTGCCGGCGGTCAGCTTTTGGGTTTGGGTGCGTTCGATTAGTTTGCACGTGTGATATGAGTAAAACTTACACGTGAGGGTTCGATTAGTCATCACGTGATACTTGTGTCTGCCCCGGTGTCAACCCACACTACTCAGTGATGTAGTCGAGTACTTTTATCCGCGAGCTATTGAGTACCACTCACATCCCAGTACTTTGACCCTTGAGATCGAGTACAGGTTCCCAAGCCTACCTAGACATTCGGCTACAAGTTTTGTGAAGCAAAGTACGTACTTATAGACATCGAGTACTTGGTTACCAAGTACGAGTACTTGGGACCTCCGAGTACAAACACTGGCGGCAGAACCGGGGGAAGGGGGGGGGGCATTGACCCCTCCACCATTGGCCCCTCCACTTTTTCCACTGGGGGCATGCCCCCCCCACACTCTTGGTAGGTCTCAAAATAGCGTACTTTTGTAAAAGGGCACCCCTATCGATGAATAAGGTTAAGGTCCGCCCGGTGTTTTCGAATTCCCAAAGGCCAGCCGGCACTGGCGGTGCTTCGGCCCCCACTTTCAAAATTGTTCCGCCAAGTACGAGTACATGGACTTTAGAGAACGAGTACTTTATGGAGAAGGCCTACCCATGAAGTAAATACAATTCAACTCTCAAGTAATAAGTGGAAACTTATCACCAATTCCCAACATGAATGACTACTTTTGAGCAAGACTGCATGATAACCAAACCTTGTTAGGCATACGCGATTTTTCCTAAAGTCCTTATACGAGTGCGAGTACGAGTATACATGTATATTCTCAAAAACTACTCGAGTTGAGTACTGTGACGAGGTCTACAACATTAACACTGCCACTGCCCCAGCTCGCGAGTCTCTGGTACGGTGGCTGCCCGGGTGGAGATATTTTTTTTCGTACGCCTTTTTTTCTGTACACATGCATATGGGCGTATTTCGAAGTACGTTGAGTTGCAAGTCAGGTTCTCGGAATTTATTTTCCCTTGAAAAAAATCCTCCAAACCACATATTGGTAAAAGAGAAATGTTCCAAGTGAATGACAAACATTTTTAAGAGAAAAAAATGAAGTAAAAGACGAAGAAATTACAAAAAAAAAAAACCCATCCACTGTGGTATCCACTACACTACAGCAGTGACTCGATCGACGTGGTTGTTTTAAACATTATATTATTGCATAAATAGGGCCCTCCAGCATAAATCTATATATACTAGAGAGCGTGTGGTATGGGAAAAAAAATCGCGCCCGGGTGCAATGACGTTGCTAGCCATATTGAAGATGGCGGGAACTTGGATGCGAATTAAGTACAATGCATGGAAGATTGACATAGATATTCCCAAGTATTAACTGTGTTGATCAAAATTTGAGAGCATATTATCTTCCGATTTCAGCAATAATATTATTAATCTGGTTGCAATGATAAAAGCAAGTTTACCAGTGGAGCAGACGACAGTGTGCCTGGTGTGTTTGCATTTGAAAGTCTCACCCCGCCACAACCTTTGACCTTATTTTTCCGAAAATGCTAGGCGAATACACAGTAGCGTTCGATTAGTCACATTTGATGGCTTCGGGTGTAATCACCGTGTATACACAGAGAAGCTAATCGATCACACCCTATGTGTGTCTGCTTATAGATTTTCTACACGTCACGTGGGAATTGTTCACTGCCAAAGAAATGTAAGTATGCCGATTACTGTGAGATGAAATTACTATTTATTTTATAGACCTCTAAAATTGCCCAAGTGAGCTACATTTCAAATCTGTCATTTTTTTTATGTCAGTGCCAATCGTACAAGATATAGGGCCTACGGGTGATTCTGTTGGGGTTCATTCTTTTTGTGTCAGATCTATTAATAAAGCTTCTTTCACTTTAAATTGTTCTATTGGTATACATTCTTAGACTAGTGATAGTACATTATAAAATCAGTATAATTGATGCCAGTTCTATTGTGAGTTTCAAAAGCTTTCAATTCAACCTGCATGGCTCGATGACACTGTCAGGCTGATACTTTCAGTCTGGCATTTTCCCCCCGTATTATGTAATTGAGCCTATTACTCTCCAATAACAAAATGGAAACAACTCTTTCCTTGGTAACAGAATGAAGGAATGCTACTCAATACTTTATAGAACAAGGCACCAGTATAGGACTGATGGTAATAGAAATGGCACACCAGGGTATTTCGACAGTGCAACACCGACAGGAAATCAGTCGCAGAGGTCAACTTAAACGTCTTGAGGTTGCCGATCAGGCACGCGAGAAGAGAAAAACATCAAATACAAACACTGCATGGCAGGTTTGCCTGTTTGAAATGATAGACTGCGACACGCTAAGGCTACGAGACTGCCCGATGTTTAATTAATCAAGCTAATTATAGGTGATTCCCCGGTGGAGTTTCGAGTCGAGAATGGGATGGTATGGTGAGGAAATAGCATCCCGACTCTCACGGGCAGTGGGTCCCTCAGGTGAGCCTCCGAGTTGCTACACGCGCGCTCCAACCTCCCTGGAGGAACCGATGGGTAAAAAAGAACCTTACCCACCGGTTTAAAAGTCAGACCCCGGCGCTGCTTAAACGGGCAAATTATCGGATCCCGCTAATGTTTCACTTTCGGCAAAGCGACTAGCGCGAAGAGCGAATAGTGGGAGATCAGGTAACGGGCAAGAATTAACGGCGGGTGTGAGCCGGCCAGGTCGGAGGTGTGAAACGGGCCGCGTTTGGCCCGGCGATGTCACGGCGCTGTGCCTGCGCGTGACGCCAACGCGTCTACTGAGACGGTAGATAGTTTCACCGGCTCGAAGACAAAATAGCTTAATGTTTTGGTTAATTTTAAGAGGGGGAAAAAACAGGTTTCAGAGGGAGAGCTCAATTTTCAAAGGATGAGTTTGTTCTGATTCATAATGGGGCAAGGACAATTGCAATATCACCATCAATAATTATGCTTTAAGATATTCTACGTCACAAATTTCCTCATCCGTTTCAAATTCTACCATGATCCAGAAACTTAAGACCCCTCGGTACAGTGACGGATCTAGATATATTTTCCAAATGGGGAGGGGCGGTTCACCAATATGGGGCCGTAGCGAATGGGGGGGGGGGGCGTGCTGGACCCCATTTGACGCTTGGGGCGTTTCCCCCAATTTTACTATATTCTTTATATTTATATCTCAAGTCTCCTCGAAGAAAAGGGGATGTTTCGCATCGATTAAAAAAAGGTGTCTTAACTCCTCTTCTGGTTTGATTACCGAATAAAAAGGCGGTCTTTTGTTGTGGGGGCGGAATTGCTCTCTTTGTCTTTGTCTTTCTTCTGCTGAGGCAAATCTCTGTGCTTAACAACGCAATGAAATAAGTCCATTGATTGTTATGAGGACGTTTAGCCAAACAAATATCACCAAATACCACGTCTACAGAAAAGGCAAATTATCCAGATGTGGCGAGAATTTTGGCCTGATGACTTGGAAGCAAGTTCGCCATACGGACAGACGATAAGACACTTTATGGCGGTCTCAGTTGGGTGACAATGATCATTTTGCTTCGCGCGTGCTGGTGAACAGGGGGGGGGGGGGACCTGCACACCAGACAAGAGCCACACAAATATTAATATTTCAGAACAAATCGTCGTCTGACAGACTGGAGCTGATGAGGCGCTGTAGTTTCTTGCCAGCTCTCTGCAGGACACTGCAATACTCGAGGCAATCAGGCGGATAATAATGACACTTACAGCCTTTCCAAGGAACAATTTGGTGCCGTGTTTTTCTTAGCCAAGTTTAGCGAGCGGGCTCCGTACCGCGCCGGTACCCATGGTCAACAGAGCGACGACTCGGGCATGAAGGCGATATATGCAGAGAGGGAAAGACTCAACTGACCTCATAACTTGGGACACTAATTATAATACCTCCTCCGACTTCTTTCTAGGAGACGGTTATTAAAATCTATCAAGTATAAAACGACAGTAATCTATCACATTGTCATTGCCTTTCATGCATGGTATAACATTCTCTGCTTTTTTAATTTCAAATGTTGAAGCCATGTGAGCTTATGTGCGCATGACGGTTTGGCGTGTCTGCATTTCTTCATTCTTGGAACATGTTGTCTTATGTTACATGAGAAATGACAATTTAAAAGAAAAACGCATTAAAGACACGCACGTTCATGGTCGTTGCTTGTTAATTAACAACTCCTGTGTAGCTTTTAATTATTTAGTGCTTGTTTTTGGACGTAATATTCAAACCCCTGCGAAACAAACAACATTCGACGGTCAACCAGAATTGTTAAATTCTGTAAGAATGCTAATTGGTCGGCTGAGGAAAAATATTTTATCTATAGTAAATTTTAATATATTTGTTTTTGGAGGGGGTGAATTTTACGTTTTTATTTGTAAATTTATTCCTTTGCTGTTTAGTCGAGTACATTCTCTTGTCTTGTAATCATTTTTTTTTGTTATTCTACATACGAATTTGTAAAAATTATATAGACCTCTACAAATTATGTGATGATATGAAACAAATCAATACATCAATTCAATTAATGCGTACAGATCGACTAGACAAGTACTTGACGCCTTATGGATAAACGCACGCGCTTTTGTGGCAAGAACAAAATGTTAGTCATCATTGAATTAGGCAAGATATGCAGAACTTATCACGAAAGACGAGCTATGTACTTTGCAGTTATAAGAGAGAGAGAATCGTGTGTCAGTCTGAATCGCACCCTTAAAATAATCCCTCTTATCCGAAGTCAACCTATAGTGGCCAGTTGACTGCGCTGCCTCGTAGCTTGCGTTCGTTTAGCATTACATAAGCGCTCACTGTACAGGTTCTGTTTGAAGCCCCTGTCACACTTGTCCGAATCTATAATTCCGTTCATAAACCGATCTGAAATATTATTAATTCGGACACGTTCGGAGAGAAATGTCAAAAAACCAGCCAGAAATGAAAATACACCGATCATAATCCGGTCTTATTCCGGATCTAATAAGTTGCTATTCCGATTGCAACCCGTCTATATTCAGAACCTCTCCGATCATCACCGGACATGCCAAACTTTGAAAAATTCATTGATCTCAAGACCGACCGCTTTCCGAACATTCCGTTTATATTCCGTTCGTCTCCGGTTGCAAAGAATATGCACCGAATTGTTCACCGAATTACATCGTGGTAATGCGGTATATCATCGGATAAAGTGACATCAAAGTCGGTGCGTCCGTTTTTTGATCGGCATTACAATGGTGTGGGTTCGGAATGAACTCTGAATACATACGGTTATCGATCGGAATCGGAGGCCTGTTCCGTACTCTTCCGTACCTATTCCGCATTGCAACGAAAGGCAACGAATGAGTACAGTGTATTCCGTGCATTCCGTGCATATTCCGTGTGTATACCGGATACCGTCCGTATTGAGGTTGCCGCGACAATTCGGAGAAATTATTAAACAGGTTCAATAATTTCTCCGAGTTCCTCAGTGCATCACCGAACGTACACGAGTATATAGCGTTGGAAAACGGAGGAAAACCGAGGGAAATCCGTTTGAGTTCAGTTTAAACCGATTAAACACCGAATCCACAATGTTTTACTCGGAACATGAACGGAGTGACGATTCGGACAAGTGTGACAGGGGCTTAACACCATAGTGAAAGCACTGGTGGAACTCGACGCTTTTTCTTGAGTTGAGCTCAAAATACGGGTCACGCCTTCACATCCAAATCGAGTGTATCCAAATCGGGTCATCATGTCTTTGCATGTGCTGTGACTAAAAATAAAATTTAGGCTAGCCCCCCCCCCAAAAAATGTAATATAAATAGCGTAAAAGTTGTGCATGGCTTATTACATTTTGTGAAATCCTATGTCTTATTTAAGCGCTGTACCACACAACACAACAGGACCACACAACACAAAAATCATCCCTCTTGATTCAACCATCAACCATAGAGCTAGGATTCAACCAGCGGTGGGTTACGGGCACTTTCTCGGTCAGTTTTATTGTCTGCATTTTTCCGAGCAAACGAGAAAAACCCCGCTGTTTTAATACGATTTTATTTCCAAAATAAGTTCCGAACTGCCTTGTGTGGTGAAATAATCTGCCCCTGCTGGACACGCCGGGCACCAGATGGGAAGGGGCAAGCAGTCGGGCGCACCATCGGGGCTTCGGCGCGGGGAAACACCCACTCGGACTCGCATCTGGGCCCGCTGTCAGCCGTGACATATACTCAGTGGTCCGTAACATGAGTACTCTACCAGCGGGGCCTTCAAGCCAGCCAGGGACGCAGACTAGGTCGGCTAGGCATGCATGCGTGCACCGCGCTGTACGGACCCCACTTGCTAACGGTAAAGACGAACCAAACAGATGGAGACGACATTAAATCGGTCGGGCGAAAAGCTGGCATGAAATTTGCCCGTAATTCTGTTTTAATTGCCACGTTCTGTTGGCCTGATTGCTTCAACACGTAAGGGCTAAGTGGCACAGAGACACGCAGGTTCTTATCTTGGGCATATGTGTCAGTATAGTGTGGAGTGTCTTCCCGCTTGTTTCCTGGGATATTTTTTTTCCTCTAAGTCGAGTGTGTGCCCCTCGCATCATTAATAAAAGTAGCGCCGAATTCAACCGAGGCCCAAGGCGATATTTAACACGATGTTACTCCCCGGAGCCTGCAAGTAGTCCTCCAGCCCCTGTAAAGCGTAGGCAGCCGACGGGGCGAAACGGCTCTACGTGCCCGGCATTTCCGCCGGAAGCCATCTACGAAGGGTGCCAGGTCGCCAACAAGACTAACCGGAACGGATTCCTGCATTTGGCTGAGTGTCATAAAGTACACAGCCGAGGAATCACTCTCAGTCTCAGAGCCCCAGGCTGCGGATGCGACTTTGCACAGATAGATACAGATCGACCCCTAGTAAATAAAATAGTAGGCCTATCCTATCACTGATTCATACACAAGTGACCTTATTCCTAAACCTCCCTGCAGCTTTGATTTCATCCCATAGGCCTATGTATCTTCCCCGAATCAATTGCGACCCTTGTCCTCAAGTATATTCCATTATCCGATTACTGTTTGCTAAGAATTTAAAATAATACATCAACAGTCCCTAAACTGACGTTCTCTCTCCGATTCACTTTGATTGAGACATAGATTGCGGTCGTAATGTGTCCTTGTGCACACATGCTTGATATCGAGGAGCTACCGGACTGACAGAAAGTGGATCTATCTGGACTAATCCGGTTCATGCTGGATCAAACCAGTCACGGCTGCGTCCTCTGACATGCTTCCGACTGACATTTTACAGACGAGATTAAGTTTACAACTGTCAATATTTGGAATGTAGTGCTTCTAATTCCTCGCATGGCCATCGCCAAGAGAGTAACACAAACAGGCAGGCAACGTGCGCTAGTCCTCCTTATACGCTTGTTCCCCTTAAAACAGTTTTTCTCTAATTTACAAATTAAGAATAGTCGCGTTCCCTTTGCACTTTTGTGAATCGGCCTACTGGTATGCATGTGGCATATGTGACAAAACTGTCACAGGAGTTTAAAAACAACTTCCCCATCAATGCCTAAATTAAACATCAGGCTCTCCGTCTTCTGGATTGAATATTTACCACATATATTTCATTTAACTCGCTCTAAGGCAAAGTGAACCCAAGTTTCCCGTCATAACTACCCAGCGTCAAAGGCCTTAAGAAAAAAAAACCAACATTATTTTGACACCTCCCATCATACAATTCGACTTCCAAGTTCCATAATGCGATCATGATACGAACATTGGAAGGCAACAAACACAACAGGTCACTGGAACCGTTAAGGGGGTACTTTTGTCCGGGTGATTTGAATTTCGGGTACGACATTTCGGTCCATAAATTGAGCCGTTGGAGCGCAGGTCGTCATTCCAGTCATGCATCATGTTTCTTTTCAAACAGTTGCTTCGAAGGCTAGGCGTGTGCGCTAAGATCACCACATCTGTAAGTCGAAAACTAGTATGGGTGGGACCTGATACATAATGTCATGTCACACGGTGAATTGTCACTGACGTGATATGCATTTTGGCGCCAGTCTTATGTTGACGGCTTGCTAAAAATGCGATGACTGTATTCACTGCTGGAATTAATTACGCATAAAGGCGAGGCGAAAAATCGCTGCCTCGTACACAAACTGTTTTTTCCTCAATTTTTTTTTCTCGTAAATGTAAGACATGTGACCAGGAGAATGGCTTTGTATTGGCGTTAAGTGTACAAAGTCCCCTGATCATTTGTATTGGGTAATTGGCCCAGGACATCAAAAGGTTGAACGGACATTCTAGCGCGGGTACTGCGAGTTTGTGTTTGTCGAAAACATTTTTGCCAAGAGGCTGAGCTTGAGCAAAGCGCGCACATCGAGAGTGAGCTTTTGCGTGTGTCGTTATTCTGCAGCCACGCAGACAACGCAAGTGTGCCGCCAATGTCAGAGCTGGGCTCGATAAGTGTGAAAGACATACGAGAAAATTAGCGGTGTGAGTGCCGACAGAAGCGCCGCTAGGCAAGCAGACAGGTCGCTCAGTAGGAACCTAATTGGTAATCAGGTGTGATTGCTCTAACCAATTATTGACGGTGTTACGAAGCATTGGAGAATACAGGGATATACGCCAATGAAATGGTCTTATGGTAAAAGGGCACTGTGCAAATGTGAAATCGAAACTATATAGACGTTTTCCGACTTGTTTTAATCACACCAAAACACAGAATGTCAAAGGGTCGATTTTTTTTCGGAAAAAAAAGGCTTAGGCTACTTAATGAAAATGCGAGCGAACGCTTAAGCATGTCAGGTTAAATTTTCTTAAACATCGATTGTCTTTTCAATATTGGGTTTTTGCCCTTCACAGACGATTTTCTTCTATTAAACACTGTATACTAAAACAGTCTGAGGCATCCGATATCTATAAATAGACCAGTTGTCTACTTTATCACTAACATGCCTCTCCAGCCTCTTCATTTAAAAACAATCTGATGTTTTAACGTCACATTACAATAGACAGGCCTATGTGCTGCGAGTGCAGGATGGTCCAAAATGGCAGCTTGCGCATGCCCAGTGCTGGTTTATCTACGGCTCCCTTCGCACGAGCAGGGAGCAACTACGGAAGCTTAAAGTAACCATCCGCGTTTTCGCGTTTCCAAGATGGAATACTAAGCTATTTAAGACATCTTTCCTAGATTCCTCAAAATGGAAAGACGTTTTCCTCTGATATATTTTAAGAAAGACGTCTTCCCCGATATATCTTGGAGAGACGACTTTCCCTGGTACTTATACGGTAAGACGTCTTCCCGAGATACGAGTATCAGGGAAAGACGTCTTTCCTAGATAATATACTAGGTAAAGACTTCTTCCCGAGGTACTATATCAGGGAAAGACTTCTTTCTTATCTCAGTATTCCATCTTTCCGAGATAAATTATCTCGGAAACGCGGAAACTCGGATGGTCACTCTAAGCTTCCGTAATCAACCGAGCGATACCCGGGTGCCAACTTACCGGCTGCGGTGAAATAGTAATGAGGAATAAATATCCGTGTTTAATAAGCAATACAGAACTGATGTGCGAGTCACTATCATCGAGAACTTGCCGTCAATAAAAGATGAGCCCAAAAGGAGGTCGAGCCGCCATTTGATGGGTTCGCTGACGACGGCGACATGACAATCAAATTATGATGTAGACCTTCCTGTACTCTATGGATTCATGTATTATTTTTAAGCAACGGGATGAGCCGAATGATATCCCTCAACGTGGAGGTGACTAAGCGGCAGACGTGCCATTTTTTGTCTCTCCCGACTCGTCCTCGTTCGTGGAAACGTTTATGAAAAATGGATATCGTTGCTGGGGTGTTTGACTGAGAAGTTTCTCTCGCTAACAGGCTTTGTTGGTTTTTTTTTTTTTTTACGTGCGCGAGTCTACCAGTGCGCAGTAGTGAACCAACTGTCATACACACTAAAGCCCCTGTCACACCTTTGCGTATCCTAATTCCTTATGAGTTCCTTATCAAAAATTATCAATACGCAGCCGTACGCTCAATTAACGTCGAAATGTTTTGATTACTTTGACTTATGTGCGACGCACATCTAGCGTACAAGTAACGAATTCAGCGCATCCACTGCGTATGAGTCGCGTATGAGTTAAGTATGCAGTGCACAACATTATTTTTCGGGCTGCGAATAGGTCAGTATGCAGTGCGCATGCCGAGCGTATTCCGGACGCACCCGACTTATGCCGACCGCATGCTTGACGCGCTTCTGAGCGTATTCCCGCCGCATTTCCGCCGCTCGCCGTCCAGCGTGCGTTGCATCTGCGCTGCAAGTACGCTATGTATACGTCCCAATACAGGCGGCTCATATGCTGACGGGGTGCGTCACGAACACATAGCGTACTCGTAACGCACTCGACCGATGCGGGACCGATGCGCTGCGTGTTTATAACTTATGACCTGCGTAACAGCGTACGCAGCGTAGTTTTGTGCATGCCCAAAACTATCCTGCGTACTGGGCCGTACCATGCGTATATCTGCGTACATAAAACTACACAAAACGATAGAGATGCATATGAGGTGCGTATTGTGCGTACGACTGCGTATGAAAAAAATGTCTATGCGCAACTCATAAGGAATTTGGATACGCAGAAGTGTGACAGGCCCCTAAGTGATAACACAACTTCCATATATCGGGAAACACTCACCATTCTCCTAGTGTGCTTAAGACACACATCGATTTAAAGTCTGATTTGCAATCTGCCAACATGATAGATCTCATGACAGCCATGTCTGCTTATGTCAAGTAGAAGAAAACCACACATGACAGACTTTTGAGGCTTTCCTGTCTATTTCAGCAAAGGCCCTTAAAACTGCCCCATGGACTCAACTGATCAACTTCGAGTTCAAGTATACTTACCAAAGTCTTCGGCTATTGAAGCGAGTTATCTAAACAGGAGCTTGTCTACAATCCTTCACGTGCACGGTTCTCAGATCCCTGTATTGAGTAGGCCTACTAATATTTTAGAGCATACACTGCAACTAGTACTAGGCCATTTTTGCTTTTTATCTCCAGTGAAAACCTGGCACTCTATTTTGACATCAGAAAGGCTTCTACTAAAATGTCAATCCTGCACGACTTGTGTTTACACTGTGTAGTTAAGATACTTTGCTTTGCCGAAGCAGTGTTTAGAACCAATACAGATACGGACAGTGCATTCAACTTTGGCAACCAACATTTTGCAATATTGGTGTTGCGGAGGGATACCTTACACCGACACAAAGTTCTTGGTCTAGGCATCACAAAGGATACAAAAAAAACTAGCAAAAAACCGGGGACCATGCCCCCCCCCCAAAAAAAACCCCCGAACCCAAGTGACGTCGCAATAGGCTAAAGCAGAGTTGTAACGAGTCACTGATTGTTGTGACTCGAGTCGAGTCGAGTCATTTTAAAGAAGTGACTCGAGTCGAGTCGAGTCATTAGGTCAACAAGGTCGAGTCGAGTCGAGTCGAGTCACAGAGTGTGGTCGAGTCGAGTCGAGTCGAGTCAAGTATTTAGCTCGAGTCAATTCGAGTCACAAACATTTGAACACTATATAATAAATTACAATAAAAAGCAACACACACAAGAGAGAAATACAAGGCACCAGTCTATTACGAAAATCCAAAGACATAAAGTATGCTGTATGGTACCCAACCAACAGTTTCCATTGCATCACAGATAAGAAGATGTGAAACTTCGGTCTTATAACTGGTTTGGCTTCGGGTCTAGATTTTGTTGTTCGCTGATCGCTGACAACGTCAAAACCTAATTGCATTATACAAAACTGTTTCTGATTATTTAAAGGTGGGCCCGTCCGTATCCATTTGTTTTGTGAAATCGGGACATAAATTTAGCCAGCGTTCCACCAAGAACTTCAAAATCGCCCAAAACCAATGATGAAACCACGGATTGAGAAATGCGTTTTAAGTCTGGTTCCGGGTTTAGCATTACATGCTATAGATAGAACCACAAGGTGGGAGTCCGCGACACGGTGTATGTTTGTTGTATCATTATGGAGGAAGGAAAACAGACGGCCGCTGTATATGAACGTACATTATTCGCGAACATTAACGTGACGTGAACAAAAACTTGCAACGCGAACGGCGCGGCGTAAGTCATTGCAAATATTTTTCGCAAATAAGTTTTGCTTTTATTTTTTGGGACTCGAGTCTTATTAGCCTTCCTCGAGTCGAGTCGAGTCATTCTGATGAGGGACTCGAGTCGAGTCGAGTCATTTGCTCGCAGTGACTCGAGTCGAGTCGAGTCATTTACCCGTCGGGACTCGAGTCGAGTCGAGTCGCCAAAAAAAGTGACTCGAGTCGGACTCGAGTCGAGTCATTGACTCGAGTCATTACAACTCTGGGCTAAAGGCAGGCACTGCGTACACCACCATCGGTCACTCAAACAGATTTTGTTAAAGTGGTCAGAAATTGCCTCAGATCGCACCAGAGAGCATCTAGAATCCAACAACAAACAACAAAAAATAATTGTGTTCTGGATCCGCCCTTGACCCTTGGCAGATGGTCAAAGCTCACCATATTTACCAGTGAACATGCAAGTCCAACACCCACCAAAGTTTTCCCGTTTTCACTTTTTTTTATTTGAACACCAGTGGAAACGATCTTTGCTTTGTTTTGTGTCACGCGGTTACGAGGTCAAACGTAGCGGGCGAAGGTGGCGGGCGCCGACTGTCCATCAGAACGCGCAGTTGGCGGTTCACGACGCCGAGGTGACATTGCTAATGCAATCTCCAAACAACAGCGGAAATAATTATTCCAATAAAAAAATCAATTAAGCCCAATTAGCGTCCGAAATGTTGACATTGAGTGGCGGTAGAGAAAATGCTATACATACGAGAAATGATAATTCTGAAATACATTTCTTTTATGTTACAAGTTTTACATATCGTTTGTAAAAAAAACACCAAAACAAAGGAAAACCTCACAAAATGTAGACAACATTACATTGTTTCTATTTCACTTAACCCACGGACATGTATT
The DNA here is from genome assembly GCA_029964075.1 of Patiria pectinifera. Lineage (NCBI taxonomy): Eukaryota > Metazoa > Echinodermata > Asteroidea > Valvatida > Asterinidae > Patiria > Patiria pectinifera. The sequence continues at coordinate 7,080,850 of CM057138.1, read as the reverse complement.
TTCAGTTCTACTATTCAAAATTAAACCAAAATTTAATATGTGATAATTATTAAATATTTTTTTCCGATCCCACATTCTGTTTCATTTCAGAATGCGGGGCCAAAATTACGCACTCGTATACGTATAGACATTATGTATCAAGACGGACAGCGAGTTTGTATCGCTTGGATAGGCATGGGCAAACCGTTTGTACATTCATTGTAATTAAATTAAGATCAGTAAGAATATCCTCGACATCCGCAACACAAGGCCCGTTATCTATTTTTTTCTAAATGAATATTTGTATTTTTTTTTATCCGTTTCCCTTTAATATTGAATACTGTTTAAATCGCTTAAATGCTTGATTTGTTTTCATCAGTTACATGATTATATTATTTTATCATCTTGTAAATCAGGCAACTGTTTAGTCTTTGGACTTTTGTCTGTTTTTGTTGTGTAATTAGATAAACCGAAGTATTGGAAGGAAAGATACGGAGGACCTTTTTAACTTTGAATGCATGCAACAAATAAAACCGCGCATGTGAACATTCAGTCTCCCTGTTGCAGAATTGAGAAGTGTTTTAACAACTGAAGTATGTATTAATCGACATAATTATATCTGATTAGAGTGTTGCCATATCACCCTATCCGACATCATCGTGGGTGACTGTTTAGTGCATATTCAGCCAATCCCCCATACATGTTAGATGATGCACGTGAAGCATATCAGACACGTCAGCACCGAGTTGACAGTGACAGCACTCCGCTATTCTAACATCCACAAATCTATTTCCCCTTTCCAAAGCACTTTGTCTGAATTTTCTTGTTCACAAGTGAATGATCTTTACTAAGATCCTTACACCATTACACAAGTTACATCTTCACGTACATGTCGTGCTGCCGTCGCAATGTAACCGCTTGTAGATTGTTATATATTTTTCGTGTGTTGAGCTGAGGGGAAATACTCTGCCTCCTTGATAGGTTTTAGGCATGGAAGAAGGTATCTCGAGGCAGATCGCTCCGGGGTCCTCGATTGCTGGGACCCCGGAAGACTGTACACTTTGGCCAGCACTTGATAGCATGCTAATTGGTATATAATAGCCAGCAGTTGTTTGGTGGTGCAAGCATTAAAGCTTGAGCCCCGTGCCACGCTTGCCTGGTCGTCTCGACATCCTTCGCGGCACAAATTAGGCTTACCTGACAAATGGCGCAGCTCAAGCGTGCAAGACACAACTGTTGGCGGGTTTCCTCCGCAGAGTTGGGAGATAAAGTTTCTCACGGATGTCAGAAAAAAGAGAAAGTATATACTTGTCATTTTAGCCATAATGGTGCTATCTTGTAAAGTAAGATAGCACGTTACGAGTCATTCTGTGAGATTATGTTGTGCTTTTTCACGAAGATGGCAAAGAACACGTATTCACTGACAGGCTTTCACGATCGAAAGGTGGAAAATCATGTAGAATTTCTGATGGATTATGTTTATTCTGTGACAATAGGGAGTACAATAATTATAACGTAGTATTGCGCGCCTTCGTGATTAAAAACACACCATATTGAACGCAAGGCAGAACATATTCCTTTCGGGTTTCTCTGTTGTGATATTCTGAAGTTTCAGGTCAATGTATTTATCAGTTTGCACGAAGAAATCAACATTATTGATGCCAACTCATGAAAATAGCTATAAAAGCAGGCATTTTGACTGGGCTGGAAAACAGAAACACTCTCGACTGGGGGATCCGACTAATATGCACACGTTATAATCCTATGATCCCTGAGCTTGCATTGTGAGTTCCTATGCGCGCTAGCTTGCCTGCCATATGTCACTTATTTAAGGAGCTTTTAAAGTACAATCTTCCGGTAAATTCCTGGCGTGGGCGGTGCGGATGTGCGGTCCACTTCAAAACCAAAGTCTGCCGCACGCACGCACTTTCTGACGGGCGGTGTGGGCCCCGAGTTTAAGGTCTGGCCGTATGGGGCAGGTGATCGGTACACAGTCGTGTCCATTCCTTTCATTCCCAGACGGTGGTCACTGGTAATGTCAATTTTTTTATCCCTAATTCCAATTGGTGAGAAATTGTGTTACATTAATTTTAATATATCTCCTATCAGCGCCTTTGCGCTCTAAAGCGAGGCTTAATGGGCACGATAAACCAATGTGGTTTTTTCCCAACGTAATATGCGCACACACGTTTCATTTTCTAACATCACAGTTTGGAGCTCAAAAAATAGTACTGTCTCCAAAACTATTTAAAAGATCCTTTCAAACCGCATCACGCCAGAACTACTCAAACACAATTAGGCCTATGACACTGTACAATGAAAAACCTACATCATTCACTGAACCTGGTCACTGGTCATAGAAAAAAACCCCAAATACAGTCAACATTCTTTTGCAATCAAGCGAAATGTCCACATGACCCGTATTCATCGTTATGTGCGTATAAATCCAACAATTATTATGGAGCATAATGACTGCATGCATGGCTGACGTTGATCAACAAATAATGTAAAATTAAAAAAGTCGGGATAAAAAGTAGTTATCAATCAAACTATAGGTGTAAATATTGCTAATGGGTTACATTGTATAACACTGTTATGATGCTGTACAGTGTACCAAGCCGGCGTATAGAAAAAAAAATATCCAGCCTGTTCTTAACCTTGTTCAAATTGGGCCAACAGAATACATTCTCCTCCAACCCCTACCCCAACCCCCTGTGGTAGGGGACTCTAATTAAACTGCTTCATATGTGTCTGGAGTCATTGTTATGTTAGCAATTAACGGGAGGTACAGGACGGCATAACAAGAGGCCATAAAGGTTGATGGCAATGGAAGTGATGCGGACTGACAAGGCGAGCTATAGGGAGGAATCTCCCCCGATAATAGCGTCAGGTGACCGGTGATGCATCGCGGTGACAGAGAGAACCATTGCCAAATAACCAGATGGCATGGGTTGTGGGAGATGTTCTTCTTTTAAATGGGAAACTATCCGTCCTTGTTTGTTTGAAATACCAAAATATCCCAGCGAGCCTATACAGTAACTCAAATGTAGGCTGGTACTAACAGTAAGCCTATAGCATTCCTATATTTTTTACGCGATGAAAGTTTAACAAGGGTCCATTGCGAATCAATTGGTAACTTTATTCCGATTGAAGATAATCTTAAACGCATTACATTGGAAAGTGTCTTTAAAATATCAGGGGAAACGTAGGAATTAAATAAGTGATAAAAACTACATGGTTTTAATTGGTTAGAAATCGCATTAAAAAAGTCATGGTGTTTTCGGACCATATTAAAGATTATTTGATCTCGAAATGAAGATGCAACGGCTTGGTAACGATTACAAGTGCAGTGTACAGACCTGTTTGAAAAAAATGACCAATCTGTAGTTCAAGTCATCCTTAAAGATCCGAGAAAGTGACATACATGTATATATCTCCGAAAAGTATGCCCCGGAATACTCGAGGAACTTTGTTCAAAATCGATTCACCAGACGAAGAGCCGATCGGGAAGACTCTTCCAGAGCGCGATTTGGATAAGATGCATGTACAACTCGACAATATGTAACCTTTTTGAAACAGGGTCCACTCAACAGTCCGAATGTTTATTTTATCCGAGGCTCAAAAGCCCGAACACACAATTTTTCCCATACACACAAAAAGTTTGCACAGGTGTGTACAATTTTACACATTTGCAATGTGCCAAACGAACCTTTATTTTACACAACAGGTGTTGGGCAAGGTTTTTCACAAATGTTTGGTAAAATTTTACCTTGAAAATCGGTAAATTAATTTACCTTAGGCCCTATATTTTGATAAAAACAGTGAGGTAAAATTTTAAATTAAAAATCAGTTAATTAATTTACCTAATATCTTAGTAAAATTAGTCAGTCAAATTTATTTTACTTAATCCTTGTTAAACATTACTTCGTTTTTATGTAGAAACAAACAAAAATATTTTTTTTAATGAGGTAAAGTTTTAATCGATTTTTAAGTTATTATTGTGTTTGCCCTGTAAACAAAATAATATTTCCTGGTAACTGAAGTGTCTTTAATTAAAAAATTAAATTTTCTTCGATAAAAAAAAATAAAGGACGTCTTTTTCAAAGATCTCTCAGTGACTAGATCCAGAACGGCTGTCATCGAGACTCCCTTTTGAATTAGTGTTGGTTCAATCTTACTCAGTTCTCCTGAGAAAACAAAAAGACAAATAGGCTATACTCAACTTTTAAAGTCTGAGAGTCGAGTACACTGTTATGTTCCAACAAACGAAAAGTAGAGGACTTCTAGGATTCTTGGAAAAATACTCGGAAAACATGTCAATAGCTAAATATGACGCCAACCGAGTGCACAACCCAACATGACCTGTTTGGTTTAAGAAAATGAAGGATTCACAGCTATGACTCTCCATGTATACACACTTATGTGCAGACACACTGTAACATTATGGACAAATACTAAAGCCAGGCGCAACCTTGCAGATTTTACCGGTTCACCGGATCATCGGGTCATCGTATAGAGGTGTGCGCTGAAAATTCGGACCGATCTGACCGTATATCGAACAACCGGATGAAATCAAACATGTTTGATTTTTTTCGCATTCGATTTCACCGCATCTGATTTCATCAGATGCAACATTTCTGTTAACCAATCAGATTCACGAAGGAAGTCACATGGTTGTCATCATGTGACTGGTCATCATGTGACTGGTCATCATGTGACTGATCATCCTGTGAAACGTACCGGCGATTGGGTGATCTGGGAAACCGGTAAAATCGGGAAAGTGTGAGCCGGGCTTAAGTTCTCACATTTTCGGTTCAAAATCCGTATGTATAAATGCCATACAAAGTGGTTAGTTAATTGAAGGCTTGGGCTAATTTGAGTGTCTCGATTCCTATAAACTAGTCCGAAGACGTAGGCCTAAGTGTTTTTTTTTCCATTCGTTGCTGAGAAGTACGCAGGAGCTTCAGTCGTTTCTTCTTTGTGAATAGCATATTGCAAATAAATGCCGGATTTACCTCGAGTCGGTAATCTTTACACAACGGATGACACCTTTAATTGTAACTTTGTAAAGTTTACCATTGAAAAAGTAAAACACCGGACGTCTTTCCTTAATTCGTGTAAATATACGTCTTTACATTTTTAAAATGCTGTTTTCAAGCTACGCGATAATTCTGTAAATTCGTTTCGTCACTTTTTACTTTAACTGTGTATTTTTTTTCTAAAAACATTTTTTACCTTATATGATTTACTATTCATTATGTGTCTGTACCCGAGGGTTCATTATTCCAAAAATGAAATAAGGTTAGTTAATCCGAGCATTTGATGTGATAGTCCGAAGGTTCGTTAGTCCGAAGGTTCGATAATCCGAAGGTTCGATAATCCGAAGGTTCAGAAGTCCGAAATGAAAACAAGGTTCAATAGTCCGAATGTTCATGTATCCGAAAGCACACAAGTTTCAGTATTGACAATAAGGTTCAATGCTGTATATTCGAACTGTTGAACCTACTGTCGATTCGGACTATCGAACTTTATCGTCAATGGGACTATTTAAGCTATACTCTATTTTCGGACTAACGAACCTTCGGACTAACGAACCTTCGGACTAACGAACCTTTGGACTATAGAGCGGTAACCTTTGGATCTCGGAAGTTGGTGTCCAGATTGTTCATAAAGGTCTGCACGATAATTGTCACATCGGTGCGTCAATGCAGAAATATGCCAGTGTGTAGTCACAGCATGGTAACTGCAACTTTCGCGAGCGTCATCAACGTGAAATCTGTTTTGTTTTCCCATGTTGCCTGGCTTTTATTTTGAAAATTCCTCACAAATGACATTCACACGTTTTCTTTTAAATGTCTGAGAAGTTACTAAGTTATTTGTAAAATTTGTTACTGGTACCCGATCCCATAATCTCTAACAGATTCCTGACATCAATAATATAATAATAATTTGTTAATTTATATAGCGCAAATTCTAACAAAATATATTCAAATGCGCTTCCCATAAAAAATTGTTAAAATACACTGAAAAATACCAAAATCACTATATGGAAAATCATGAATAAGAAATTATAAAATTAAGACATTACAAAGACCAATGAAAATATCAAATCAGAAAGACATACACCAACTTCAATTTACACGGATAAAAAGCTACACACAAGAACATTAACACCCCAAGCCCTCACCCCACCACCATCGCTTTGAAGAATCAATAAAAGGCCAATCCAAACAGGTGTGTTTTCAACAGAGCCTTAAAAGAGGCCACACTGCTAGCTCTTCTAACTTATTTAGGAAGGGCATTCCAGAGTTTAGGGGCAGCAGTACCAAAGGCACGATCCCCAAGAGTAACTTTGGTACGGTGAAAGGATAGTCCAACTGCACAGAGTGTCATCACAAGAACTGAGAAGACTGTAACGAGAAGGGAGCTTCTTTGTGATAAGTTGGTTGAGATTAACTGCAGGGGCTAAACCGTAAAAAACATTTGTAGGTCAACAATAATATTTTAAAATTGATCCTGAACCTCACCGGAAGCCAGTGCAGGTCAAACAGCAATGGTGTAACATGACAAAATGTATACGACTTATAAACAAGTCGAGCACATGCATTCTGCACTCGTTGAAGTTGATTTATCTGACAGTCAGGTCATCAACGGTCGGGTACTCGGGTACCCGGTTTCGATACACAGCCCTACAAGACATTTAATACCAATTAGTTTTCAGTTATCCCATCCTGTCTTTGAAGAAGATAAATGTACCACAGATAAACGAATAATTATTGGTCATTTCCTTGTTAGGGGAGTGCAAAACCTCAAAGAAAAAAAGGTTGACACCCAGCACCATAGATCCAATTTCTGATTTGTAAAATCCATCCTAAATCGCGCAAAACGCAAACAGACGACCAAATCCTTAGGTATTTTGTGTTCTAGTCTCTTCTTGTTTGCAAGGTAAAGTTTGCTGATGAAGTACTCGAAGAGATTCTGGTCCCAGAACGGCTCCAGGCCCGCGACAGTCTTAATTCAAAGAAAACACTTCGCTGCCAAAAGACAACAACGCGACAGACAATTGCAATTTGATTCTCGATTGCTACAGGAATATATACTACAGGAAGGCGGAGTATAAGCATGATAAAGGCGGATCTGTAGGGTGGGAAACATGACTTCCTTAAGAAAAGAAAGTTCCTATTTAAAGGGCACGGACAGACTGTGTATTATGGGTGGGTCTTGAGAGTGTGGAGCGTGTGGGAGTGTGGAGCAAGACCTGTTTTTTAAATATTTTTTTTATTTGGAGAGTGTTTTCGTTAATCTATTTCTAATTAATTCTCTTTTTATTGTTTTCTGTTTGAAAAGATTTTCAAGCCTTCAAGTCTGATCGGCTGGTTTGTGGGGCTATGTGTCGCGATGGGTGGCTGGGAATTGCGAAGGATGGATGAGTCCGTTCCTTTGGTTTATGAAACATTCAATGTTGGTATGTGTTGATATGTGTTCCTGCGGCCAATTAAAAGTCACCAAAGGCGTTTGTCAAAATGCTCTGATTTTGTGAAATCATTTTGTTCCTATATGATTGCGTGGACCTTCAGAGAACGAATCTCTTAGTAGAGAACGACTCTCTGAGTAGATAACTTAGTAGAATTTGAGGGTAGACAACGATAAGTGACTTTAACTCTAAAAAGAGAGGTATTTCTGATTAAAAAAACCAGAGGTGTTAACAGCACGTTGCGGTCAGTGTTCTCTGACGGTCATCAGGAGAAAGAGTTGGATTTGATGAAAGAAAAGTTGAAAGTAAAGTCTGGATATCCTCTGAAGTGGGACGTGTTTGGGGTTAACCCAATACATAATATTACTCCGATTTATAATTGGTGTTTATACACTTCCTGAACGGGAAAAGAGGAACCTGTCAGCGGGGACACAGGGCTAACTCGGCCGGGAGTTGACGGCAGCGGGGCCCGGTGGTGCTCCGCTTGAATTCTAATAGGCCCGTTGTTTAGTTAGCCTATTCAGACTATCAACGGCAGTGTTGATTTTTGATGATTACGTGTATTGCAGTGTATACACAGCGGACGGGCGTCGTCTAGGGGTCTGAGCGAGCCCTGCATCGCGGCACGTTTGCCAATTAAAAATCACTTCCAGGCCGTTGTAAGTCCATTTAAAATATTTTTTGCGCGAGATATAGGGAGGGGAAAACACAGTAAATACACGGTAGACAGATGCCATTTGCATTTTGATTCCATATATCTTTCTTGAATTTATTCTCTGTATTTTTTTGGGTGTGTGTGTGCGCGGGGGGCCGGGGGGGGGCAGAGGTATTAGTGGCGCTAATTTTTCTTTTTTTGAGAATTGTGAAGATAATAGGCCTATGGCTAGATTAATTGCATCATAAGGATTGCATTAATCGGCAGGAATGTAAAAATAGACGAAAAGGAGGAATCGAAGTCAAAATGGTACAGTGGAGTATAGCCGTAGAGCCATCGGTCGGATAGAAGAGGAAGGTTTTAAAACAAAAGTTGAAGCGAGCAAGAGGAAAGCCGTGGAATGCTTCCTCATACCACATGTGTATCCTGGCGTTGTTTACCTGCAAAGCGCGAAGCTGCAACGGTTCATTACTCGAGTAATTCGCGGGGTGTACTGATTTTTGAGAAACACGGGTAGTTTATAGGAAGCCCGTTCGTGCCAGGTTGTGTTAGTAAAAACGAAATATTGCAAAATCACGCAATAGTATTGTGAAATAACGCAATACTTTTGCGAAATAATGCAATAGTATTGCATATAATAATAATAATTGTGCTTATATAGCGCTTTCCATCATATCAACAATCTCAAAGCGCTTTACAATTATTATCCCGTTCATCAGGCCATGAGACCATGCGGCAGCCGATATCAGCGCTCAATCGGTCCTCGACCCTCACAGGTACCCATTTATACTCCTGGGTGGAGAGAGGCAATTGTAGTTAAGTGTCTTGCCCAAGGGCACAAACACCATGTTCCTGGCTGGGTTCGAACCCACGCACCTTCGTACATGAGTCAAACACCGTAACCACTGGACCATGGCGTTCCGATATAAAAGCCCACCCTGCATGGCGGATCCTGGATTTGTAAAGGGGGTTAGCGGAGAACAAATAATAAATGGGACCAAAGACCTAAAGCAATGACTGGAGGTTGTATGACGAGTGTTATTTCATGAATCTTAGGGAACATTGGGATTTTCTACCCAGTTGGCATTTTCCAGACGGAAGATGATGGTTAATCAGCCCAACCATCCCCATAACCCACCACTGCCTAATGACCCCATAAAAGTACGTCTAAGATTTAGGAACGAGTTAAAAGTACAGTTTTTTGAAAAACTGTTAAACTTAACTTTTTAATTCGTTCAGTTCACATGCTGAAATAAACCCACTTTTCTCATTCATATCAGTATACGGTTTTTAAGAATGAGTCTTGGTGCAAGGCAACCTTTTATCAATTGAAATTGAATGTTATTTGGGGCGGGGGTTGATATTGGCAGGCAAAACATATTAAAAGTGGAAAATTATTCTTATGTATAAATTATCATTCGTTTAAATTATTAGTTTTCTTCAGCGTGGTGGAATATTGAGCGAATAATTGACGCATCCCCCCCAAAAGAAACACCCAAACAACCATTCCTTAAAACGTTATTATATCAGTACAATTTCCCCTGCATTGTTACAATACGAGTGCACTGTGGATGCATCATTATACTCAAGTGATTAGTCACATTTTAAAGTTGGTTTCCTTTAACTGCATGGGTAAAATTGCTTATAGTATTTATGCAGTACTTTATATTTGCGAGGGAATTATTCAGTTTTCTTCTGTCAGCACGCGTTCGTGCTTTGTGGCCATGTTGAGATGGTCGTGTTTAAAAAAAAATCAAAACGCACACAATTCAAAACGGGGGGGGGGGGGGCTGTGAAAAGATAATAAATCCCTTTAAATATGTTGCCCTTCCCCCCCCCCCAGTAAATATGCCACAGAATTTTATTTTATGTCAACGTTTTCTGACAAGATCAAACATAGGCCTAATTGTTTTCAGCACCCCGCCTCCCCCTCCCCGAGGCAAAACCGTCCACGAAAATAAAAACGCAATGACGGACAGGAACTTCAAGAATATTTCATCAAAATGGACAAATAAAGTCTAAACTGAACACCCGAGGTGAAGTTTGTACACGACAGTATTGCGTTATTTCGCAATAAGTATTGCGTTTTTCGCCGATACTATTGCGTTATTTCACAATAAATTTATTGCGTTAATTCGCAATACTATTGCGTTATTTCGCGAAACTATTGCGTTATTTCGCTATAAATTTATTGCGTTAATTCGCAATACTATTGCGTTGTTTCGCAATACTATTGCGTTATTTCGCAATAAATGTATTCGCAACAAATTTATTGCGTTAATTCGCACTATCGTTGCGTTATTTCGCAATACTTTTGCGTTAATTTGCAAAACTATTGCGTTATTTTGCGAAACAATTGCGTTATTTCGCTATAAATTTATTGCGTTAATTCGCAATACTATTGCGTTGTTTCGCAATACTATTGCGTTATTTCGCAATAAATGTATTCGCAACAAATTTATTGCGTTAATTCGCACTATCATTGCGTTATTTCGCAATACTTTTGCGTTAATTCGCAAAACTATTGCGTTACTTTGCAAATTTCGCAACAAAAATATATTTTCACCTTAAAACCTGGCACGAACGGGCTTCCGTAAGTTTACAATGGAATGTTGCGTTTATTTTCCCTGTGTGGAAGGGTGCCACGCCTACGCTATAACTTGGACACGAAGTGCGTTGTAAAGTGTGTTATAAACTGACACAATTACACATTTTTTTTATTACATTTTAATAACAATGACCATGGTACAGATGACTAGATCTTATCGAGTCGTTCAGTTTGACACCTCACATGTGTGAGTTGGGAGTATTCATTAAAACTGTCGTAATCTCCCTCACCGTAGCTTCGTCCTTCCTCCGTTCTTCCAAACCAGAGCTTTGATATACCACAAATAATATTTGGACGGCACTTATTGAATATAAACAAAAGAACACCAGAATGCTGAGTACCTTCCCTAGACGCATTCTTCAGGTGCGTCATTCATTACCAGTGTACATAAAAAAAATAGATTAAATTTTGTTCCAGGCATTTCTTTGGGTTGAAAAAAAAGAAGCTTGCAGCAAATACGCTGCACAAAAAACTGAACTCGAAAAACAAGCACTTTTTAACACACAAACTGCAAACGTTTTACATGGTGTATAGGACTACTGACAGTCAAACTCCACACCGCACCGACGTCGGATAGCCTGCCGGGAGAGACCGGCTAAAATATGCACTCCCAATCCCGCTCCCTATAATCCTACCCATTTAACCTTCCAAAGCTGCATAACGTTAACACAGTAACAGCGTGCCAACCTGAAGTACTTTTGCAGACTCATAGATTGATGAAGTTCTAATAAATTCACGCGTTAAATTTAATGTCAATTCAGTTAGGACAAGCTTGTTCTTTAAATTCAAGGGACTCGATTTAAATTTATAACAAATTAGGCCTACAATTAAGTGTCAGTTTAATAATAATTATGCGCAGTTTTTGCTCAGTTTTACAATGAAAATGAAGATATGAGATATCGATATGATATATGTATTTGTTAAAACACAATGCTCGTACTCCCCAATACTCCCTGACCCGTATCCCCCCATTGAAGGCACGTAAAACGTTTGCCCGCAGCCACACTTTTTAAACCGCCGTTAATGTTGTTTTTGTCCGAACGATACCATTTCAATAATCATTTCACAGGGTATTTGGGACCCTCCCGATCTCAACTCTTCATTAAATCAGCCGTCTGCTTCTAATGTTTTTACCAAATTCCCCGTGCCTTTTAACAAAGGTTTTGGAAACTTTTGATGAATTTTAATCTCAATGAAGGTGGTGTGTTCAAATGATTTCGGCCAGGTGATTTCTGGGCCAACAACTCTCCTCGTAAAACCTATCCTGAATTTGAGTCTGTAAATAGCGGCTGCTTGCTAACGGCTGCATAGTATTCCTATGGGTGTAGGATTCAGATCATTCAATATTTGGACATTAATATTTTTTGAAAACGGAAAAAAATAAACACATCTCTCCAACCTGTCCAAGGTGTTAAAAACAAATCAAGTTAAATACTTGTTGGTGCATTTTTTGGGGGGTAATCTGTTGAACTCTTTGAGTGATTTTTTCCCTCTTGAGGCGATCACCCCTAAAACGTACAGTTTTAGTTCAGCCTATTGCCATTCCGAAATAAATCTCCCATTCCATTTCAGAATATAACCACTTTGGGATCAACTTCAGAGCTGGAACCCTTTATTTTGTTCAAACCCTTTAGTACGAGGTCACAAAACTCACGAGTACGAGGAAAGATGACAGCATACAAACCGTGAATCGGTCTGCATAAGCAATAATGTGCATGGGTCTATTATAATGCAACCGTATGAAGACATGACGGCTCATTGACAGTAATACCAGGTGACATTGAGCTGAATTATATCCTGATTCTAATAGATGATAACACAAACACCTTTCATCGTCATCGTCATCTGCTTCGTCGCTATCTCGTTTCCCCCGCTCGGCCGGGAGAAACGCAATGCCAGGCAAAGGCCGAGGTACAAGGCCGATTGCAGAATTTCTAAGGAAATCCTCCGATTAGGAATTCTTAGACTATAGCTGTTTTGTTTGTTGTGTACAGTTTTGGTTAAGTTCATTCGTTTTTTTCCTATTTTGTACTTCAATTAAAATTCATTACCATTTTCAAAATCATTTTTCCCCCAACGTTTTCCCTGTCTTTCAAACTTTCCATCAAAAATAATTGAAAATTAATATTTTTTCACGAAATTTCTAAAATCTTTTCCAACTTTTTTTGGAAATCAGGCCTTGAACAATATTTAAGCCCATTCTAAAAGCAAATGATTGATTTTAGAAATCTGAAAACTGACCAATATAATTATAACTTATTTGGAAAACAACCCTTAATTCATATCCTTCATATCGCAGAAACCGTTTTAAGAGACATAATTATATTGATTTCGTTTCAAAACACTTGTACAACAGTAAGGCATAGAGTATATTATATAAACACTTTGGGGGTGCGGTGCTTCAGGCGCGCATAATATTATATAGGCCTATAAGTGACATTTTATTCACATCAACGATGTCGTTCAGAGATTTGAAATACATTCAAATGCAGTTCTTGAAATACATTCAAAGATATCCTGTAATCGTTTCGAGATATATTTAAATCGATTTCACTTTCGCCAGTGTCATAGTGCAAGCACTGTCAGGGGAAGGGCCAGACTGAATCATGGCGCGCTTAATGCGCCAATTATTCAAGTTAAAACGTTATAACTTTTGATTATTCAAGATTGCTCTATACATTTTGACAATTGAAAAGCCACTGGGTAATTGTTTCGAGATATCTTTTAAATCGGTTTCAAGATATCTCGAACCAAAATCGATTTCAAGATGTCTCGAGATATTAACTCTAAAGATATTTTGAAAACGAATCAAGATATCTCGAAACTGATTTCTAGATATCGTAAAACGATTTTAAGATATAACTTAATAATTTAGAGATATAACTGAATGTATTTCAAAATATCTGAAAATGTTTTCAGAGATATCTTGAAATGCATTTGATAAAAATATCTCTAAATGCATCAACGACATTTTTGATGGGAATAAAATGTCACTCATGATGCGCGCCATACAGAATGACTAATAACTGATGCATGACACGGAAGCGAAAACGATTTTAAGATATCGTGAATTTGATTTCAAAATATCTTGAAATTGATTTCAAGATAACTTGAAAGGAATTTCGAGATATTTTGAAATGGATTTAGACATATTGTGAAATGTATTTCGAGATATCTGGAAATGGATTTAAAGATAATTATCTTGAAATGCATTGAGCGATATCTTGAAATTGATTCTGAGTTATCGTGAAATCCATTTCAAGATATCTCGAAATAATCTCCCAGGGCTTTTTAAAATATCAAATGTTTAGAGATATCTTAAAATTCTTGGAACTATATTGAAATGTTTGGAGATATCTTGAAAGCTCATTACTCAGTCTTTGTTGAACAGTCTCAATGAAATTGAGCAAGGGGCCTAGTTTTGTTGTATGTTGATTCCACAGCCGTCAAACTGCATGCAACTTGGAGTAAAGAGGCAACTTGGAGTAAAGAGGCAGCGCCTATTTAGGTAAAACATATATTGCAGGTCTTATAGGACTTCAATACTATGGTTGCCCTTCACTGACGTGCGGTTCGTAGAACCTTTCAGGCTTCAGACTTTTGGCTTCAAGGTTTAGGCCTGTGGCTTTAGGCTTCAGGATCTTGGTTTCTTGGCTTCGGGCAAGGTCAAGTAGTTTCAGCTGTAGGCAGTGCATGACATAATTTATACTAAATGGCTCAATAAGTCAGTCAGTGACTCAGTCAGTCAGTGACTCAGTCAGTCTGGGGACAGGGGGCTGGCCCTTTGGGTCAGGCAAAAAAAACACATGGTTGCCCAAAACTGGCGAAATCACTAGTCCGAAATAAACCACAGTTTTCCTCTTCTATTTAGACCCTCCTTCGCACATATTCAAAGCTCTCTTCCCAAGCAAAGGGAAAGCGAGACAATCTTGATATTCCCCATCGATTGCGTCAAACACGCTTTCCATGCATTATTAAAACGCTTGACAACTGCAGCTAAACCATCCACTCCACAGCTTTCCCGCGCTGTAAGGCCTTTCCCCTGTGTCTTCTGTCTTCTTTTTCCCCTAAGATTTTTTCCTTCCACCGTGTTCTTATGAAAAACAAAAAACACAAAAACCTCACAATCACAAGTCGAAATCACGGCTGGGAAGGACCTCGCGGGGGCCATTTACCCACGGCAGGCACGCTGGGCCGATAGCTCCATATCACGGCCTCCTATCGGCCACTTTATCAGTTGCCAGCTCTTCGTTTATCACCGATGATTCTCGCACCAAGACGCTCTGCCCTCCCAAGCGCGCTCTCCTTTTTCTCTCCTGCTTTGAATTTCTTTCCCACGGTTTTTCTCTCCATTATTCCTCCTCTTGTCCTCTTCATTGGGACACCGTGTCCACCTTATCTTTCCCCGATCGCAATGCACGACATTAGAATTGGTTGTGCTCTCAAGTTCCTTGAGATTTGCATGCTGGGTATCAACTGCAATTTAGTTCCAGTTATCTCTGTGATCTCGGTGCTTGATGATGAGTGGGGTTTACAGTGAATATTTTGGCGATGGTTCTTTGCATGCATGTTGCTGGGTTTTCCCTGATGTATACGGAAGCTGTTTCGTGTTTTGCGTGCTTAATGAAGACGATAAATCACACAGAGTCTTGGGTCGAATGAGACTATGCCAAACACAATAATAGACAAATATAATAACATAAAAAATATATATAATTGAGTAAGGAGAATATATTTACCTTAAGTATAGACCCTTTACGGATAGCCGCCAGACCAGAAATGCAGTAATGCCTCTAAAATCACGACGAAAAAAAAAACATAGTCAGAAGCGAGCGTCACTGAAGATGAAATGGTAAGTAACGTACATAATAGTTAATACCTTCTTGCGACAGGTTGGTATGGTACAGTAATGAGATTCTAAACCTGTAGTTGATTTACTAACAAATCCATGATGCCAACTTTGTGCATAAACTTTCATCAAATTTTGTCATTTGGTTGAACCACCCCTCCCCAACCACCCCCCCCAAAAAAAAAAACATCCCAATACACAAACAAGCAAACAAACAGCCCAACAAACACACAAACAAAAACCAATCAACCCAACAAAAAAAACGAAACAAAACAAAAACTAATGTGCAATAAACCTGTGCATATAGGCCTAGGCCTATAACACAAATTTATATATTACATAAGGTCTGCATATTCAAGATATATATTCTTCCATCAGATAAAATTGCATGTTCCAATCTTGATGCAAAATGAACATCAGTTCTTTCAGAAAACCAAACGGTCACCTGTGACCTTTTATTCATGTTTATGATCGCTTGACAACAGCGAAGCAGCGATGTCGAAGAGTACCGTACAATGCGGGGTGTCGTCAGCCTGAAATCCAAGGGGCTTGACTGTCACCACAATCCACGACGGTACATTAAAGTCCTTGCTTAGGACCAAACTAAATACCGGAGAGAACGTCTAGAGAGGTGCGAAGATTGCTACGTAACACCCTCCGCTAACCACGGGCCGAGGCTTTAAGCCAGACGCATGCACGGTGGAACGACCGTATACGGGATGGAGTCAACACGTCACCGCACCGGCGGGATAGGAGTAGCCGAGCGGCCGGGGTGAGGCAGTAGACACTTGGGATAACAACTCCAGACAGCTCCGCTGCTGGTCTTAACCGCTCTTGTAACTGGTATCTCAATAGAGTTGGGTACATGTTTGTCTTCAATATAATAAGTCGTAGGACAACTGGGCAGGGTTTCAGATTTGGAGCGAGTTGCCATAATAACCGATGGAACAAAACTCAATTTGTCATGAAAACCTAACTCCTTTCTGCATTCATTCTGTACAAAGCTTCCTGTGCACAATGTGCTATTTTTGTTCACAACTTATAAAAGTATACTGTCAAAGTAAAGTGGTTGGATTCATAGTAAACTACGAATTTCTCTACATGATGCAAAAAAACAAACAAAAACACACCTGGCTGTTCGCGGACGCTGACATTTGAAGCAATGTGAGACATTATTATTTGTAATCTTTTACACAATGAATTGCTTTGGAGAACAATGTAGCAATCTCATGATAAAACATAAATCGAATCCAGTGATTTTCGGGTTAGTAGCACATGAGACAGTGGGTAAAATATGACAATTCATGTATCACTGTAATAACTCAATTAAAGAGTTATCATTTCGAACGTCGAAGTAAAGGGTACAAATAATCGCTCTCGCAAAACGGGGGAGGCCGAGGATGGATAAACGAGATGTCGTTGCACAAAGTAAAGTATACAGCCTTAGAAAGTAATTTTTAAAGCCTGTGTTTTTCTAATCACCCTCATAACAAGCGCCACCTCCTCTTGAATGATAACAAGCTGTCCGAGTGGCACCCATCGCGCACAACCGACCAATCAGAATGATAGGGCTGCGCCAGGGCATCGCGCATGCGCCCGAACTTCCACGCCCATTGCTGATTGGTCTGGTTCCCTGACCTGACAAATCCCAGACGCCCTGACGTCTAAATTGTAGGTCAGGTAATCCAAACCTGGCTAAAAATAAACATGATGGCTCTTTTTTAAAGTTCAGCTCCATTTCCGGTTTGGTTTTATCGTTAAAAGCTTTTAATGTTCCGTTCAAATTTACATATATAAAAAAAACACTTGCTACATATATCATACAGTTTGATATTTCTGCATGAAAACTTTGACTAATGTTGAGCTGAGCAGCAATCTTCAAAGTTAGAGACCCAAGTAGCAGGCGAAGCCGAAATGGAGACGGCGTTTTGAAACCGTCGTCAGATTCAAAATAGTACATGACGCAGCAAAGCTTTCCCCTCGTACAAGAGTCGTATTGAATTTCAATTGTTTTTAAATGCAAGCAATGAATATTTATTATCAACTCAATTCAGTTAATGTTTATTTAATAAGCATGGCAGGTAAATAAAACCTATTTTATACCCAGAATTACCCGGGCGCTATCCGAGAGTGTCGACGAAACGCATTCGAAAAACTTCAGACATTTTTGGAAACTGAGGCATTCCTCCCGTTTTGGTCAAGTGCCGTGGCGTTTACATGACCTAAAATCCATCAGAAATAGTCAGAATCTTTTGGTCTGGGAACCAGACTAATCGCTGATTACTACACACCTGTCGGCGTTCTGTTCTGATGATTATTGTCAAGGGTCGGGGTGGGGGCTCATCCATGCCCTGGGTGGGATTTTTGTATGCGAAAACACACAGTAGTTAAAAAAAATAGCGTTTTCGGTTTGCGTCGCCGATGTACACTCTCCCTGGCTAGTTACTCTCTTAGGTTTTGCGCGATATCGCAGGATCCAAATGACCCGGTTTGCAGCGATTCTGGTATAGGTAGCAAACGAAGCTTGGCCGCAGGGTAAGGGTATCTTTTGCCTCACTGATAACAAAGGGAGAGCTCCTCTGAAGCATTAAATAAATAGGAGTATGATCATGGAGTGGGCCGGGCGTTTATAGAGCGGAAAGCCCTCTTTGAGTTGTCACGGAAAAGATATCCATATTTTGTAATTTATGCGAATTTGAATATCTAAACTCCCCCCCCCTCCCCATTTGGAGAGAGAGGGTGCTTAACATAGGAATGGTTGGAGGCAGTACACGACCAAGGAAGTACCGTGGTTTGAGTACAATACCCCGACCCTGGTCGCGCTCCATGCCATGTGGCGCATTACAGCAGCAACCCACACACAAAGACGTCAATTACGCTTATAAACAAAAAGGCATCAAACTTGTATTATTTTAGTATTGATCCCGGATGTCTGTCGGTGAGGCAGTGGGTCAAACACAAACAGAACGATTATTGCCATCATGCTAAACTCGTCGATGGTAACTTATTTTTTTTAACATATCTAATTGCACGTTTAAATCGTACAATCCCGGCCCTGGATCCGTATTGAGGGTCCCCCTTGCTCCCCACAACCAATGTGTCAATATTCCAAAGGTTTGTCAACTTCTCGTGAATAGATATGGGCCTACAGCGGGCACTATAGACACCACGAGCAGTTATAGCGCAAGGGCAGCTCAGCGATTACTGAGTTTGACACCGCAGTGGCAACGGTCTGCGCGTGGAGCGCTAGCCAAGCAGCAAACGGCAAGCCCGCTTAGTGGTTGGCCGAGTCGGGCTAAACTCATCACCGATATAGCCACGGCCCTTGTGTTATGCTAAACAGCTTACGTGTGCCTGGCTTGCCAGTCGATAGTCCGTGACGATAGCGTGGTGTATACTACTAGTTCGGTTTGGTCAGGCGTGTTGTCTGCACGGTTTCCCCCCACAGTCCTGCAGATTGGTCAGTGGGCGGCGGTGGAGCATTTAAGCTGTCCTTTTTCCACCACGAGTGCTCATTTTCGTTCGGGACTTGGGGGCGTCAACGGTTGCACACTCCGAGGTACGAGAACGATTTAGTTGCACGGTTGCAATCTGTTTGCTGTTACATTTTTTTTCTGCCCTTATTATTTTTTTTATAATTGTTTTGGCTCACACACAGCTATTTTTTTCAATAGGATGTCTTTCTAGAGCTTATTTTATTTTTTCCTTGGTCTGAATTTGGCAACTCTCGAGTTTAAAGTATACCTTCCATTTTTGGGTGGGGTGGGGGATTTACTTAAGGCCACACCAGTCTAAATTGACGAAATATTTGAATACTTTTCGAAGGCCGACAGCCTACAACGGATAATGCAATGTCGCACGCCAGCAGTTGCCTGTTTCTCTAAATTATCAATTAAAATTTAAAATTGTGTTTTTATCACAGCTACCAGCAGACTGTACTTACACTGCATGGAAGGGTCACAAGAGAATTCGTCATAATTTTGTAGTCGGATTCTGTACCTTAACTCTTCATCGAGTATTGGAGTGGAGAACAAGTCAACCGAGAGTTAATCGTTTCTCTGCGGATTACAAGCCTATAACAGAGAGTGCCGGGCATTTAGTCATTTCTCTCAGTCGTGGTTGTATCGCCGCCAGTGCTAGCGCAGATAGCCATGGAAGCCGTGCCGTTACCCAGCCTCCGATCGCCGCTCACGCTGGCAAGTAGCAGTCCCCGCAGTGACACGTCCTCGTCTTCTCTGTCGTCGTCGTCGTCGATGATGTCGTCGCCTAGCTCGTTGCTACCGACGACAATTAAGGCGAATTCACCCCAAGATATGGACGAGTCAGTGCATACCGCTAGTGGTGCAGCAGGCACGCGTGCCACCGGCTTCCAACATCACCATCACCACCATCACCATCAACATCCTCACGAAGCAAGCATCGTGCTGAGCGTGCCAAGAGCAGCTACTGCCGCCGTACTGGACTCCAAATCCACGGTAGAGCCTTCGGGTTCTTCCCCGCCGCACACCCTGCCCAACAACAACACCATCCACCCTTTGAAAACCTACCACATGGAGCCAGTTCGGACTTCCAACGCTCCCTCCTTCCTCATACGGGACATCCTGGGCGACATGAAGCCTAGGGAAGCCAGGAGGGGTGTTGCTTCGGAGGAGGAGGAGGCAGATGAAGAGGAAATTGACGAGGACAGGGACTCGGAGTGCGATGAGCGGACAATGTACGGGGAACATCGGGAGAAACTATCGGTAAGGGATTCAGACTCGGAATCCCACAGGTATCATCACCACCATCACCACAACACAGAGAACAGTTTGAAAAGACCGCATAGCGAAGATATCAGCGAAGAGATGAAAAACGGACACTGCGATATGGGAACAGGTAAATATACTTCAATGCAACCTAATCAATTAGCGTTCATGTTAAAGCTTTCAATATAATTCCGTAGGCCTTCTAACGCAGGTCAACTCACCATCACGACGTAACTAAATTTGTTTACATCCAGGTAGGTCTTTTACAATGGATGGATTGAGAATTCAAATTTAGGCTCTTGATATATGTAGCATCCTTTTTTCATTTCCTTCACTCTACCCTCCCACCCAGTAGCAGCTTTGTGTATACCATACACATACACCAGGTCCAACCGAGTACTGCTTTCTCTCTGCTCACTATTTTTTTACATTATGGGAACTTGTTGGCAAAGACTTAAAAAAATGTCAAACAGTAGTAAAATATGAATTATCACCGTATTGTAGCCTAAACTAAACTTCTTAAAAGCCAACTTTACCCAACTATCCACCACATAGTTCCAACGCCCTCTCTGAGTCTTAGGCGGATAGTTAGAGCGTTATTCAATACACTCTAATAACGTTATTAGCTTACAAGATGTGCATGTTCATAATTTGATCGAATGCTATGCCACCATGTATTGTGTCGAGTGGTGTACTCCTTTGTGTCAAGAGTGTGTGCATGTACACACTACTTCATGATTTTTTGTTCACATTGTCGGGTATTGCTTCATGCCGCAACAGCCCCACACAATCGCATCATTTCGAATCCTGCCGATGTCCCGTCGATAAGCGAATTTCCACAAAAGATAACTTGCGCTCGGAGGTGTTTTAGAAGGTGCGAGGGGTGCGTTTGAGACGGCGCATTAACAACGAAACAAGTGTGAAAAGAATGAAAACGGGCGATAAATACTAGGCACATTTAGGTTTCTTGTGTTCAAATCTATAAGTCCCTTCAGACCACGCCAGGTCGGTTTTCAAGCGTCTGTTCCTTGCTCTATGTTCTGTGCAATACTTCGATTGATTGTAATCGACACAATTTTTGGATTATTGTCACATTTAACACTTTAATGCAACGATAATATGGAATACCTTTTTGTACTTCATAGAACCGTATATACAATGCCTTAAAAGAACTGTACATGTATAGAAGACGATATAAGTTGAAGGTATAAAGATAAGTTGAAGTTAAGAATAAGTTAGCTTGATAACTACAAAAGTATTCTTTTTCCCCAAACAAATGGCATTTTTCTAGATGCATGTCTTAAATATATCGTTGAAATCGTGCTCTTATCGAGAGAACACGTTTGGAACGAGTGGAAACTATTCGGATATTCATTAACGAAACATATCGGCTACTTTGTATGCAAAATAAGTTAAATATATTCATATAATGTAAACTTTCCAAAACAAACTTCAGGAGATTCTAACTTAAATTCTCTTCTGAAATGTCTATCTAAAATACACGAACACCTCCCCGGCGTTCGTTATATAAACTCCGGATTGGATTATTTATGTAAAAAAAAAACTGACGCCAACATAATTCTTTTCCTTGATCAATTTATAAATCCCGTTGTAATTTGATCAGGAAGACAGTCACCCCGGATTATTATTATATAAAAAAATATCAAAAAGGAAAAAAGTGCAGAAGTGTTGCTGTAACAAAAACACGATTGCCCAAGTACTACACAAAACAAAACTCAATAATCTGCACCACTCTGTGATTTTCAAAAGAATTTGAGATTGCTTTTTAATGACGGACGAACAACCGCCCATAGTCCCTGAGAGTATACGGTCCTCAAGACGCATTTCTCGGCTCTCACTACCGCCATCTCGTCCCTTTTTCGCCCCGCCGTAAAATCGAAATCCCACCGCGGCGAGCGATATTAGATTTTAATTTGTTTCAAAGTCGTCTAGTGGGGGCTGCTAAATGGGCATTAAGAGCTGAGCTGTTCGGCGGTGTATCCCCCCCTCTTTCCATCGCTTATAGTCCCTGTATAGCCACATCTGCTCGGCAGTAAGCTAATCGAGTATCATTATACATGGAGAGCGAAGCTATAGGCGGTAGGGTGCCCAGTCAACTATGACGCTATGATAGGGGCTCGGCTGTGCTTACTCGAGGAATCAACATGGCTTATATTGCTGGGGAAAAATGCCCCGAGGAATTTTCTCTTTCTCTCAGTCTGTGTTAATGACAAGCGAAAGAGAAGAGGAATAGGCCTTATGTTTGGATATCGGGTCCAAAATCTGAAATTTTTCTTTCTGTATTTTACACATTTGTAATTTATATACAAAAATGGGGGAAACCACCGTTGAAAGGCAAAAGCATATATCACGTAATTATGTGACACTGGTTAAATAATTTTCGTATTTAATTTCATTTTTTGGAATTCTCACATTGCTTTACTCCCAAATTGATTTTCGACGACTTCCATCCATTTGTAACAAATGTAGCGAAAAAAATAATGATGGGGTTCAGAATCATTTTTTCCCCTTCTTTATTTACAATCTTTCAACATCCTCCCCATTGTCTGAACAGCACTTTTCTTGAAAGGGTTGGCTAAATCAATAACAAACTTTTGTGTTTCTTTAGCAACGAATTCATAAACGACCTATGACATAGAATCAAAGATGGAATGGAAGACGAAAAGACGAAAGGACATTTTTGCAAACATACGAATGGATATAGACAAACAAACTGAAAGACGTACATTAGATTCATGCATTATGGGGGCAACAAATGGGTTTTACACAGAATTGCCTGCGAAGCTACATTAAAAAAAACCAACTTTGTAATACCTGGTTGTAGGTTGCTAAGCCAAGAATCCCAGTTAAGTGACAGCCTGCAAGTCCAACCTGACCGTGTATGAGCCTTGGGGTGACAATTTCATAATTATACAATTATAGCAAACACGTTGTAAAAACGTTTTCTCTTTCTCTTTTCCATTCTGGCCAAATCTCGCAGGGAAGGACAACGAGATCTCGTCCAGCCGTGATAGCCACAGCCCCGGTAAGCCCAAGAAGCCTCGCAAGGCGCGCACGGCCTTCACCGACCATCAGCTCAACTCCTTGGAGCGGAGCTTTGAACGTCAGAAATATCTGTCAGTCCAAGACCGAATGGAGCTGGCTGCTAGCTTGAACCTGACTGACACACAGGTCAAAACGTGGTACCAGAACAGAAGGTGAGTACAGCAAAGTTTACCAAACCCCGGTCTCGTTTGCGGCTCCGGCTTCCTCTCCTGCTTAAGATAAGAATCCTGTCATGTCCAAACAAATGAAATTAAACAAACCATTAGCCTTGCATGGTGAACACATTTTATGTCTCAATAACAAAATTTGGGAACCTAACGCATATAGTAGTTTGAACTGAATCAGGAGATTAAGTATGACAGACGAGGAGAGAAGGACGGGTCCAGCAATCGACTAAAAAGTGGGCGTCACTTAAAAACAAAACTGAATATGAATGATCCTGGTTTGATTAAACGCTGTGATCCTTGCAACATTTCCCAAAACAAAGTAGTGTAAAAATGGTTGAGCCTGGTTATTGTGACATTTTTACGATGTCGAAATTTGACCATGTAGAAAACGTGTTATTAGGCCATGAAAGCCCAATGCTGTAGACTGTTCCTGATCCAAGCTTCCATCATCGTAGTTGCTAATATATTTTATGGGCGGGAACCCGGTCTACCATTACTGCATGCCGCGTGTGTTTACCACCGCGACGGGCATCTTGCTGATCTCGTTGGAAAACAAAGGGATGTTTCCGACTAAATTCGTCAACTATTAAAGCAAACGGATAATGCACACAGTACAAAGCAAACGCATAATGCAAACAGAACATCCATTAATTTAAATGTTTAGTTAAAATTTCACTTGATATTCAAAAGTCTTGGATGTTCTTCTGGTATTAGTCACAACTTATTTTTTCACAACCAGAACAATTTTTTGTTAGCACAAAATTCTGGGGATTGGGGGGGGGATGATCCAATGGCCAAGCCCCAGTCAAAAAGTGGGGGTAAATATCCACCATTCCCCGGGATTTGCACCCGTGAGGTGATGTTAATTTATGTCATTCATGCTTTAGAGGGGAAACATAGTCATTGGCCCTCCCCCGTTACAAATGCCTGTATCCGTCTACCGTACAGAAAGGACAGATATATTGAGACGAGCCGAATGGGAAAGACAAAGACACAAACATCGACTGTTTCAGAATGCATAAACACACTGGCGAAATTGAGATTCGTTAAATATAATTAATTTCACAGACTAGAGTGGAAATAACGACTGAAGTTAAAAAAGATCAGCTCTATTGCTAAGGTACATCAACATTTTATTAGCAGTAGTGAAGGGCCATTCATGCGTCTCGCGTATCTCGCTTGTAGCGCATCCGGCCTAACGACAAATCTGCTTTTATAACGATGTTTCCGAAAATGTTTTTAAAAAAAATCCAAAGCACGCTTCAACATGACGCCAAATTTGCCCCGGGTTGACGATTGATAATCCGCTAAAAGAAAAAAAAAACACCTCCCACGGAACAAGGAGGGAAACTGAAGCCTACTCAAGTGTAATGCACGGTGTGTTCTCGTCGTAAATGCGAGCGCGCTTTTTCTTTTTAATATTTCATGGGTCTTTTGATGTTCTGTTCTTGGTACGAGGCGTGCACGGTTTTCCGCTAGGCCATCTCCGCGTAGATTAGGGAAATCTTTCCCTCCGTTCGGAAACCTAACAAAAAAATAAACCGTTTTGTTTCTTCTTTGGAAATATAAGCCAGGTCGTGTCTTGTTGTTGAGTAATATTTTTTTTCGTTCTGCCGAAAGGGTGTATGTCTTTACCATCGCTTCCCTTCCCTTCCCGGGAGAGAGACATACGCGGAGCTTATTGGGCATCAAACGCCTTTAAAGTGTGATCGCGCGCCCGGCTGAGCTAAGTAGGAATTATTGGATTATCTCCTCGTCTATATCGCTGTTCCATAATTGATATTTGATGTCGTTGGGAAGGAGCTTTTTTCTCTTGATCGGAATC
Source organism: Patiria pectinifera (assembly GCA_029964075.1). NCBI lineage: Eukaryota > Metazoa > Echinodermata > Asteroidea > Valvatida > Asterinidae > Patiria > Patiria pectinifera. The sequence continues at coordinate 7,055,482 of CM057138.1, read as the reverse complement.
GCCCATTCCTTAGATTATCCGGCTGTTAAATACCGGATGCGAGTTGACATTGCGAGGAGGTTCACTCAGAGTGAATCTATAGCAAATTGCTGGCATGGATTATGAGCATTTTGCGTGTGTGGGATGGTTCCTGAGTTCGGCGCGGCAGTTTGAGAGGATGAACAATGACGCACTGGAGAAAACAAAAAAGACAAACCAGAACATTGACTATAAGCAAATACATGTTAAACAATCATTTTCAGAATGTTAAAAATTAAAATGTTCCCATAAAAAAATGGAACTTCGAGGATATAGATGGAAAAAAACGTTGAAAACCGTTCACATACACAGCTTCATGTAGGCCTATACCTTTAAAAAGAAAAACCCGCACGATTCAGTAACTTTTCTCGCGAATGAATTTCGGGGTAGAATGATTTTTTGGTCCTAAAAAATCAAGCCATCGGAGCGCTACTCGCTATATATGCACTGTGATACACATGTTTTTTTCCAAAAAGTTTCTTCATACGCATGTGCGTGTGAGTCTAAACCTAGCGGGGGACCTGATATCATACTGTGAATGGTCCCTTATGAAATATATGCGTTGTATGTTGCGCCAGTCTATATTTACAGTTTTCTCAAAATTCAATGGTGTTTATATTCACGGCTGGAATACGTATAGGTAATTGAAGCTGTTTAAATTGTTCAAGTTCCAACATTTTCTACGTAACTTATTGTGAGGCATAGGCCTACTGTCTGTGAAACAGACATTTGGAATATGGCTAAACAGGCGATCTCCGGGGGGAAGTCACCTTTAACTACGCACATTCTTTTGCTAAACGAGCAGCCAACATTGCGAGAAGGCGCGCAACTGGAACGAAATTTTGATGATTTTTTTTTTAAAGGCCCAAGTTATAATCGCAACAACAAGGTAAAAAAATAATAACACCTTTTACTTTACCTTTTCGCCTGATCGGCAACATCAAAATAAAGTCAGATTTTTCCGGGGATTATAAGCGTTACTATTTATCCGACACGCCGTTGGAATGTCCCGATCTAAAGACCATAGAAAACAGAAAGGCCCAGCGCTTTCTTTGTGCCAAGTGGAGGGTCGATGCCAGCGCATGCCTAAGAATCCCGACTTCGATTCACAAAGGCCAGGAATGTGCTTTCAAATCAGAATCTTCCAAAGACCACAGCTGGATTCTGTATTTCCAAAAGTCATGAACATTTTTGACTTTGTGTTCGCCTGATCAAGAGTGCGAGCAATTTTATATTTTGTTTACACAAATCCACCCTCCCCTAAAAAGTCTTGTCTTTTTTTTAAGCCAGAAGCTTTTTGGAGCACAGACAAAAACCGGGATTTTTTCCCGCTTGTAAAGTCCGTTTTGTTGAATCCTTAAAGAAACATGCCCGATCGGCCATGAAATCAAAGAAAACTGTTTAAGTAAACAGTAGTGATTGTAGATTATTTTCTTACACTGAATTTTCTTGCTTAATATTGCCGATTTTTTGAAGCTTGCAAAAACTTTTTGATAATAAATTGCATGATCAGGAACTGAAGGCAAGTGTCTACATTGAATTTAATCGTTGAGTTTGAAAATATTGGTTCTTTTTAAAAATTAATCAACGTGTTAATTATATTTGTTTGGTGGAGCTCCAGCATATAAAAATGGGAGACGTTTGATTACACTTGATGTGGTGTAAAACTGATGAAAAAGGAAACAATTAAGTAGCCATTAGCCAATGTACAAATACACAGTACCAAGCTATTACGGGGCCTCCAGTTCCTAGGCATGTGGTCCTGCCAATTAAACTGCCAAGTTTCACTCTTGTAACAAGGGGTGGAAATTGTGCCAAATTTGGCGTTAACAAGCTTGCAGAAGCGAAATATGGCGAGAGGGGTCTTTTTGTTTTCGGCAAACCAGCCAGGAAACCAGCGGAACCAATAGGCAGGCCCCAGTGCCGGACAAACAATGCCAGAAAACAACATATGCCCGCGGTTACAAAGTGGGGCCATTAACAGGACTTTTTTTTTGGGATGCCCGACGCGGAAAATTTGTTGGCTATTCAAATATAAAAAGAACCCGTTCTAAAAGCTACGGGGGCTCTAAACAGCGCAATGATTACGACACTATTGGTGTGGACAAGGGGTACGAAGGGAGCCCCAGTAATTGATGCTGAAAGAGGGAGGTCAGGGTACAAATTGGGTACGAACCTTGGCCCCTGGCTGAACTATCAACCATGTGTGTGTTTTTTTGTCATCAGCCATAGGTCTACACTTCAGAATGAAAACGAACGCACGCATAATAAAATAATGCCGTCCTTTAAAAAGCACATTGTCGTCTGCGCGCGAACACCAATCGTTAATTAACTAAAATGTGGAAAGTTTATTTGTAAGAGTTATTGTCCTTTCATTATTTGCCCTTAATTATTTAACCATGGTGTTGATTATCATTTTCATATTTCAATTGAAATTCGCCCTGAAATAATGCTTTCAAGACGTGGCTTACTTCGGCTTGGCGCTTTGTAATAAACAACGTCAACACGGTGCCACTTTCCAAAGATTAATTTTGAGCAGTCGTTTTATAAGTTTTATAAGTCGTTGGGCTAAAAAGGGCCATTATTCCAGACCATTGTGCAACTAAAGCGGCATATTCATAGGGACCCGGCAACAATACCAATCAAGTCGAGAATTCAAGTGTGAAAAAATATCGCTTGCAGGCGATTTTTTCGTTCCTTTCTTGTTTTCTCTCCTCGCCATAACCAACAAAAACGGTAACAAAACAACAACCACCGCGAGCGCTTGCAGACTACTTCTCAGTAGCGGGAGCCGAGGCGGCGGAAGTGCCGTACAAAACAGTTTATACACGGTAGGCTGACTGGCTCAGGGTACGCTCGCTAGGCTTTGCATTGTGAACGCGTTTAAAATTGGACTACCCCCTATAAGGAATGGTACGCCTAATAACGGCTAGAGGGAGAAAGCCGCTTGGCTTATATATATGGGGTAACATTTTGGTGTCCTGTGATTATTTAGGTTAGCTTAGTAAAATCAAGTAAACGGGGGGGGGGATGATTAGAACAGTTTACGAAACCGTATTAAGTTCTGCCCATGGCTCAAGTGTGTAGTCCTTTTTGACATAAAGACCGTGGGCCAGAAATCCTATCTCGCCTAGAAAATGAAGTCCGTTCAAGATTTTTGGTGGCAACATAAAAATGCTTGTTCTTTGTCAATTCGAGGGTACTGAATTCAATTCTTTCTGTTGCCAAGCTCTCAGGTGGCACGTTTAAGCACACTCTTCGTCCGAAGTGTCATCTCAAAAACATTAATTTTGGGGGCCTCTGACAACCGATGGCGCAATCCATCCCCTTAAGGATCTCAGGAATGGCCCCTCCAATTTCAATGGAGATTGTCACCCATAATGCTAAATAACTGTAAACGATTGTAGACTCATAGCCAAAGGGATTCCATAATAATGGAAATAATGCAAACAACAATGCTTTGACTGTATACTTATGTGCAATGTTTTATTACATGTACCACCTGGTTTTTGAGACATAACAAAAATTAATGATTTAAATCCATAATGCTAAGCAGATTTTTCCATAAATGTAAATGACTGAATTGCATGTCATTCAATAGTCTTTGTTGCCAAAAAAAATCATAATTAAAGTTTGTTACTGTTTTGGTAATTAAATAGGAATTTATGCAGCAAATAACGCTTTGGTCATATTTAGTGTTGTATGCTAACACAGTATTTTTCCAAAGTATCACTGAAATTGTCCATGTGATGCTGAAAGATTACTGAATTAGTCGTTTATCCAAATTAAACAAACTGTCTAAAACTTGAATTCCAAAGATTGTATAATTATGGGAAATAATTACAAATGTATGTAATAATACAACATTTCTTTCCGAGGCATTATTATTCTCAAATGCAGAGCTCAAAGAGCTCTTTGTAGATGACCGAATTACTTCATTAACCTAACGTAAAGTATTTTGATGCCAAAAGTTTTTAAATTGTAAAGGGTTTCATGGTATATGAAGTGTGAAACTATGCAAAAGATAACGCTTTGGCCAATATTATGCCTTGTGGACAAATTGGTTTTTAAGGCATCACTGAACTTCCTATCAATTCCACAAATGTGAAGCTGAAAGACTATAGATTACCGAATAATGTCATTAATAACCCAAAATGAACCCAAAGATTTCATAATTATGGTAATTAATTATGCAGGTATGTAATGCTTTTTCAAAACATTATTTAGTTTTTCTCTTACATTTGGACCTGGACAAACTATTTGTAGATGATTGGATATCCATTAGCCGGAAATAAACTCTTTAAAACTGGAAATTGGCTATCCAGTACAAATCGAAGAAATATCCTTCATGAAAGTCATGATCACAGTTCACATTTCTACCATCTTATATTCTACCATTTTGTGTGAGGAGTTCAGCAATTCCGCGGTAATAAAAAAAATATTAAAAATTACCAAGAACACTGACAAAATAGTCCTTTCAAATATCAATCACAAGGAAACAAGGCACAGGAAATCCACATACAAATTATATGTTGATACTAAACACCGAAAAGAAGGTGACGTTCAAACATGACTTTTGTGCATTTCATATTTTTTTCTACCAGAATCGAAATTACGCATACCGGTCCCGAAACCATAATTATCGACAAAGTGACCAATATTATGTGCTGACAACGAAACAAAAAAAATGTTTTATATGAGGCCATTGTTCATATGAGAAGCATTTTTCAACTTTCTGTTTTCCCGTCAGACATGACCGCAACAAAATCCACCATTGTTATTATGGCGGTTACAACTCCCAGTTTAAATAGCTGTCAAATTCACACATTTGCTGAAAAAAGACGAACTTTGGCTTTTCAATGCTTCTTACTTTTTGTTCTTTACTAAGTGGATATACCAATACCTTCCGCTTAGCATTGTTACCATCATTAACTTGTCGGCAAACACATTCCTCGCAACTACACATCATATATCAATTACTAACAAGCTGAAGACATGATCACGTTGATTTTCCCTGCCATGCACAACAGATACGAAATGAATAGTTTGAAGGAGGGCATTAATTTTCGTAACTTTTTTCCTATCCCAGGACAAAGTGGAAACGCCAAACAGCCGTTGGGTTAGAGCTTCTGGCCGAGGCAGGTAACTACACCGCCTCCATGCAGCGGATGTTTGCCCCACCCTTCTACTATCACCCGACCCAGGGGATTGTCTCTAACTTGGATGGGCTATATAACCTGCATGCCGGCCAGAGACCAGTGTTCCCCCGACTGTTCCTTCACGGACTCCAACAGCATGTCAGCCATCTACCGCTGGCCCCTCGAGCACTGCACCCCCACAGCCACTGACCACGATAACAGAACGGTGATGATGAGCCTGACTCAACCTCATGCTCGTCCGAATGACATGTACCATTCCCAACATGCACACTTGCAGTTCTGGTGTGAGGTACGGAACTCAACTGCCGTGGTGACAAAAGACCAAGAACATCTAATAATGCACTGATTATCACTCAGCACAAGAATGTCATAATACGAAAACATGCTCCATCATTTGTCAACATCAGCGGCTCTTCTTCAAACCAAAAGCACCATTTGAAGACCGAGAAAGTAGTTTACCTCTTTGGCTGAGGACCCCCGAGTCGTGACAATTTGGTCTGATGGCTTTCAAGTACCACTGTCTTCATTTACGTAGGCGCTATGTTTATTATGGTTTTTTATTGCATGTGAACTGGTGTTCGATTGTGAAACATCAGTAGTGGTCATGTCCAAGCCACATTTTCCATTGTCTTAACATATAATTACAAATATGGGATCAAATTATCTAGTCCCAAAACAATTTTAATTATTAAACAGTTTGAAAGAACGTGGTTAAATTTGGGAAGAGGAATTATCTTACGAAAACAAACAGCTTTTGCGAGATACAAGTACCGATGAAACTACTAAATTAACCAAAATAACAACTGATGTATCCCCCCCCCAAAAAAAAATATAGCAGTAAATTAAAGGAATGCAGTAGAAATTCATTCACGGATTACCGTTGATGAAAAGTTTGCATATTTTGCCCGTAGCAAAACCATAAAATATTTTAATAGAAATTCAATGATTTGCAGTATCTTTATTGAATAGTTTTATTTTATAAAAACAGACTCACGAAAGTCATACACCAATACTTGCCGTAAAACTATCCCCTTGCCTATGCCTTTTACATTTGTCGTGAAACGAGGAATGACCACTTAATTAAATAAACTTTTGGCAGTTCAGCTTTTGTACCAATCGAACGCAAGGGAAAGATTATTTAATTATTTAATGCGTTTTCTGATAAAGTGGTGCTGGCTAACTTTACTGGCTTCGTTGATTATGATTGTTCGGCTCAATTCACTTTAGAACACCCGAAGAAATCAAAAGTACTGAAAATTATCCTACGCAAACACACGCTGAAATTTTGAGCGCGCCAAAACAAAATAATAGCTCAAGAAATTATACGGTACATGACAATTATTGAACCGAAAAACTTCAACTATACACTGATTGATTTTTTTTATGTTGTAATTTTAAAAGGCTTATATGTTTAAAGATTAAATTATTCTTGCCATAAAGTGATAATTGGAAAACAATGTGTTTTGAGCTCGAGATCATGATGGATAAAATAACCGGATTATCGCGCGCTACGATCGCATTTACCGACACCATTGAATAATGGACAACAAAAGTCATTTCGTCTATTACAGGGCCTTAACCTAATAAATTGACGTTCCATTCCCTGTGGACAATATTGGATGGAAAATCATTTGAAACCTTGTTTGTCTTCAACTGCCAGCAGCGATCACACTGGACCATAAACGTATTACGCTCTATTTTGACAAAGAGCATAAAAATTACAGAAGTGTAAGGGAGAAATGAACTGAAGAACCACCACATCGATAATTGGCTTCGAATGCCTTCTAAAAGATCCCTAAAGTTTATTGGTATGTGCTCATTGCCCACATGATTGTCTGCGCGTAATCCAAAGTAAGATAGACAAATATATTATTTTCACATTCTTTTCAGATATTAAACACAAGAAATATGTATTGGACGTTGCCCTCTTAATAATTGGACTTTGTTAAAAAAAAAGTTTCAGCAGTATACTGCCACATTTTGGGGGGAAATCCCAAGCAAAATGAAAACCAAAAAAAACAAAAAAAAAAACAAAGAAAACCTAAAACGTTAGCACTATGCTGTAACTTTGTAGCTGCTAATTTTACAACCGTGGTGTAAACTGTATCATATTTTGTTTGTACATAAAAAGACAAAAATCAAGACTAGATGTATATGATTGACCTGTCCAATCAAATGTGACGGAACAATCCTTTAGATATATTGTTATGTGTACACATTTTTCCTGTGAACGTTGTGAAGTTGATAATAAAAGTTTACAGCTCGAAGAGCGTCGAAATAATGTCCACAGTTAAGATTTATATTTACCATAATACAAGGCGCCAAAACATTATTCATGTCCCTTTTCCAACAGTAACCCTTCTCTAATTGTAAAAATAATCTGGAAGACAGTGCGGATACAAAATGCTCATTTCAATTTCTTTCGATTCGCGTTGAGATAGATTCATGTGGGATCCCCCCTCTCCACTGCACATTGCCACGCCCCCATCCAGGGTGAAACCGGACGGTTGTTCATAAATTGAATAGGTTAAATGCATTTATTGAAATACAATACCTGATGCCAAGCCTCATGACAAAAACGGTGACGACGTGCTCCTGAAGCGTAGGCCCTAACCTATATGCACGTCATGCGCGATGGTAGTAGGGATCGCTCCTTATTCCATACATGCAGTTTACCAAACGGACAACCTTGCTGAAAATATGAATGACGTCATAATTATTCAAAACATAAAATGTGAACCAGCCATAACAATGTGCTGTGTACACACTGTGGAAGACCAAATGGTCCCCTTCCAGTATGTATGCACAAACCGTGTTTTAAGCTTATAGGTGGGCGCGGACTTCGGAAATGTGTTAATATTGGTTTATCTATAGCTCCAAGACCTATGTTATTGAAACTCAATGCTTCTTGAGTCTGGAGTGTAGTGCTAAATGGTAACACATAGCAACCAATGAAAACTGGTATGCACATTTATGTTTTCATCGGATGACGTCAGCCTGCCCCACCTATTCGTTCGGTCTGCATGTATGATTAATTAAAAAAATATATATATAGGCCTATATATATATGTATATAATATTATTAAAAATAAATTCACTCTTAAAACTTCAAAAACAAATCTTTAAAAATTCAACTCATGCACAGGATATCACAACACATTTTGGTCCTAAGGTTACATATATAGGCTACCACAAAACGAAAACCGTCACCCACCCTTCAAAGTCTGACATATTTTACATCTATAGAACATCAAATGAAGCGATATTTATCCGACATTAATCTGGCAATGAGACTACAGTATCTCACTTCAGAAACATCGCTGTTGAAATCATGGTAATTAAAATGTTCTCAGAAGTTCCTGCAAAGGAACCACAGTTTCGTAAGATGATTGTGATGAATAGGCACAATACAAACTAGTCCCCATGGCGTCCAGCAGTACACTACCACCACATGTTAGTTGTGACCGAGGGGGCGAGGTTGAGAATGAGGTTTACCCCTGGGAACGAGATTGGAATGGTGCATGCCGCAAGCAGTGAAACTGGCTAGACTGTTTCCCGGCCGCGATTTTTTTCTCCCAAAACGACATCCGCATGTGGGTGAACGCTATGGCGTTTTTGGACTTTACTATTCTAAAAACATGAGAAGAAAATATATAATTAGAAAAAAAAGAAATGAATTCGAACGTAATGAAATTCGGAATTTATTTCCCTTTAAAAAAAAAATCCTCCGAAGCCTCAGGTTAGAAAAGAAAAAAATATTCAGGTACAAAAACGTGATTCGATCCCGCGACCTCACGTTGCTGAATCACGACCGTATCGACTGAGCTATCGCACTGCTCACCCGAAATGTATGGGAAAAAAAATATATACCTGCGTACGTACGTATCATAAAAATATCGTAGAGGGTGCACGTGCTAAACAACCATGTATGTGGATGTAGTTTGGGAAAAGAAAATTCGCTTCCCGGCCCCCCATATTGAAGTCTGAAGGACAATGGGGACAGAGAACCAGACTTTCGCTCGTACCTCCCGCCCTGCAAACAGGACGCTGGGATACTCTGATGAGCTTCACAGAATCTTGTGAAGGAAGTGGCCTATGACCTATGTATAAAGCATGATCTGGCTGCAGATGTTCAAGACCGCAGTTAGACAATGTGCGAAAATGCTATCAGAAAACTTCCCATAGAAATGCACACGTTCCATACCGGATGTGATTTCCGTTTCATTGCGGACCATGTAGACAAAATTTTGAGGGTCGCATAATGCAATCCGACCGTTCGTGATTCGAAACGGAGCCCGGGCAAGTGACGGGAATTGTAAATTTACAACACAGATAAGTTTTACAGAATTTCCTATATAATTACGCTTTTCAACGAAAAAAAAATCTCTAAACTGGAATAAAAGAGTAATGAATCAGTCTTAACGGCCGTTTCAAACCTTGCAGAGTCGTGACCGTGTTGACGCACAGGTCACAGGTCACGCAAAATCCAACCAATCAGAGCGTGAATTCATCAGAGTATCCCAGCGTCCTGTTTGCAGGGCGGGAGTACGACTATGAAACTGGCGCGGGGAAAAAATTCAACAGAGGGCGCCTTTAGTATTGTATGGGCCGAAGGGCTGTGTGGTACTTTTAAGCGCGACTAGCTAGCTGTGTGCGTTGGTAATTCCCGCCAGTATACTCTATTGTATGACCGGCCTAAACACCGTGGCCGATCCAGGATTTTCCAAAAGGGGTGGGTTCGGTGATGAAATCCAAGAGTTTTTCGGGGGGGGGGAGGGTGGCTAGATACAGATTTAGTCATAGGCCTGAAGCAATGAATCAAAATTTGCAGTATTGAGTAATGACGTTATGCGCAACACAACCATGAAAAGTGACACTCGATAAACATAACTTATTACTTGCATTTTGTTACATGATGAACATAATGCATGAAGTAACGTGCACTTTCTTTTACTGCACTTGCTTCAAAAACATTAACCAGTCATCCGCGGACCACCAAACTTGGCTGCTTAATTGTCAAGCATGCATGAAGAACTCTAACCCTCGCATATAAGTATTATACAATGTACTCTGAATAAAACCAACGTTCAACGAGTAGAATCTGGACACTTGAACCGGTCGAGCAGTAACATACACTCAGATTTTCGGGGGTTTGGTTTTTTTGTGTATTTTGTTTTCGTTTGTTTTTGAGAGTTTTTGAAATCATGCTCAAATGAATTCGAAAATGGTTCTGCAGTTGTTTTTCAAATAAACGGTTGATCGCGCACGCACCATTGTTTTCGCAAGTCTAAAAACCGTTGGCTTGCATAATTATAACCGTTTAAGCTTTCCTCTTTTTGGGGCGGTGGGGGTTATTGGGGCGTATTAGATATAGGCTACTCGACATGGATTGAATTAGTGCAGCGTGCTGCTGCATGCACAACTATTGTCGGTGTTCAACTGTCTATCTATTTTGTGTACGATTGTGATAGCTCGAATAATAAATGATCTTTTATGAATGTTCAAGTTCATTAAGGAAAAGCTTTCGTCTTTTACCCACTAGTATGGGCGTCTTTAAAATCAGAGAAACAATGTGAACTTCATTCAATAGACGCATCATCAACCCACCCCTCCCCCCCGAAAAAAACCCCAACAAAACAAAGCAAAACCGAAGTGCATAACATCAGGACGTCTGACTTAACTGCATTAAAATCACGAGTCAGGTTCTATATGGTAAGGCAAAAGTACGGAACAAATATTTTGTACTTCTCCTGAAAATCCGACTATAGGGTGAAACTGTAGATTGCCGTCACCAGACTATGCCATTTCGCTCAGCGGATGCGAATTTGTGTAAACATGGTAAAGGAAGGGCCTTTGCAAAAATGACAAAATGTTGGTATATAGGCCTATATGCTTTTTGGGTGTGTATATACCTTGACAAACATAGATTTTCAAATTGAATTGATCATTTTCTAGCATTACATTAGTTATGAGCTTGCCACAGAGACATCGCACGAAACAATTGACATATGACAAGTCATGAATATTAATTAATTTCAAGTTTTGAATTAAGAGCGGAACGCTCCTAATTCGTTCTGAATAGTGTGCGCAATTTCTGAACTGGAGTGCGCCATTTAAAACCAATTTTTAAAACTGTATAAAAGCCTGCAAAAACAAACAAGCACATTTATTTGTTACTGGACATTATATTCCATTACATTTCGTTCGGAACAGAAAATTTAAATTTTGAAACAGCACGTATGTACAAACTTTAAGACTGATATCAATGGTATGTACCGCTATAAGCTATTGGCAAAAAGCGCGCGCTAAAAGGGGTCCCTAAATGCCCTCGGATTTGCATAAGAGCTCTTTACAGGTGTCGTGAGTTCATTGATTATTGATACATTTCGCCAGGCAGGCTTCGGAAACACCACAAAAAATGAAAGACAAGTCAGAAATATATCGCCTCATCTCCCACATCGTATAACCCATTGCTCCAGTCAAAAGAATTCTGGGCCTGCAGCGAGATTTAAACTCTACATTCGTTTTTTATCTCTTCAAATCTCTCTTCTTTTTGTGAAACTGAAATCGGTCGATCTGGGCCGGCGGGCGGAGAGTTCGAAGATCGGGCGCCGGAAATCTTGCATAAAAATGCAAGAAAGGAAGGGCATGTATAAATAGCGCCCTTTCAGCAAATAAAGGCAACATTGGTCTTTCTGATTTACTGGTACTCGCTTTTTCCCTTATTTCTGTTTCCGTCAAACTGTCCAATAAGAATGCTGGTAAATATTTCATGTTAAATTTCGTCCGTGGATATCGCAAACGAAAATTGTTCTCTATTGTTTACTTGCCACAATTAAAAGGTCTGGGTCACAGAAAATGCACGTCTTAAACATAACGGAGTAAATTTCCAAAAACCCGTTTGTTTACAGATAGCTGACGCGATGCATTTTTTTTTTAAACTCTTCTATATACGTGTTTTCAGCTGTGAATAAATCCAACGAATTTTGAGCTACACTGTTAACTGCCAACGCTAGCGCCGCATAAAATGCACGTCACGTAATTCACTGAGTGGTACCAGGTCACGAGCAAGTTTCTTTTATATGTTATCATGGCGATCCGAGCGCACACCCATTGGAAGCAACTTTAAAAAACAAACGAGTGACTGGAACGTGGAATGACGACTATCGGTCCAACGGCTTGATTTCGACCAAAATTCCTTCATGCGATAATGACACGGAAACCGCAAATTTAATCGCAGTTGTGTGAGCGTTATATTTTACCTTGTCTAACCATTGTGTGAGAAACGCCAAAAAGGGCGCAATCTGGACGAAAGTATCTCTTGAATCTATTGGAAGTGGACCTGCTACATATCACGGGGAAGACGTCAGTTGTTCACGATTTGAGCGGAAGTTAAGCCCTTACGTCATCGGGCCCACTCGGCAAGCAGTCATGGGAATTCCTGGTCAATAGACGCTTCCTCCGCGGCCAAACTGCGCATACCATTATCGAAGCAGTCACATTTTGAAAGGAAATATCTTATGCATTGTAATTTTTTAATATTGTAACGAAAGGATCAGGCGCGGTTCTACGGGGGGCTAGGGGGGGGGGGGGCTGTAGCCCCCCCAAAATTTTGTCTAGCCCCCCCAAAATAAATTCCTTACAAAAAAAATTGCATTAGCAAAAAGAAGGATTGTGATGTACATGCGAACGGTCTCCCCCTAAAGAAGAAATAGCCGTGGAAAGGGTGCATTAGTTAATATAGTGTGAAATAGTGTGAATGACTTTAGGATTTTATTGGCGCTCCCCATTGAAACTTTGGCATGAGCCCCGAGCCCCCCCCCCCACCTATTGATTTTCGGAGGCCTAAGTGTCTGGAAGAAATATCGGTCAACATTTCAGCACGCCTCCCTGAAAACATTCTGGATCCACTGTGCTAGCCCCCCCAAAATATTGGTTCTAGAACCGCGCCTGGAAAGGATGTGTAGTTATTTCTGTCGGGGATTTTTTTCATGAGATAAAGAATGACACAATCCCTTGCTCGCATATTGCATGAGACTCAATATCAGTGTCTGTATGGGACTCAAAGTTGCCGAGGTGAAGTCCATTAGGTCAAATCATTGCGTCACGGTGCGAAGTCTTGTCTTTGTTGGACAACGGACAAACTTGGGCTACTTAAAGATGTACTGTATTGTTCCTGCTATTTTAGAGTATTGCCCAAACCCCAAATCACCCCCCAAAATAACCAACAACAAATAATAAAAATAAAATAAAAAATGTAACTAAAAATAAATAAATAAATAAATAAATGAATAACTAAATAAATAAAATTGCTAGTCCCCCCATCGCATTACCCAAGTTATTCACTTTCGAATGAGACAATAATACATCAAACGAAAAAAAAAAGAGGCCCGCGTTGTTGAGTTGTTATGGAACAATAATTAATTACTTAACAATAATTCGGTTCTCGCAGGGTTAACTACTTTTCGCCTCCCTATCAAAATCGATAATGACCGCGACCGTTACATTGGGAACCAGTCTACTCGTAACTAATAGTCGTAAGGCAGGTATATTTCTGTGCAAAACAACCTCGTCCCCTATTTTCAACCTCGTTTTCAATAATAACTCGGTGGGAAACTTTCTTCCTGTATCCTTATTCAATACAGCAATAGCAAGCAATGGATTGACATCGTGAACTTTGTGCCGTGGTGTTATTTCCAAGGTGTATTAGCCCTGGATTGTAACGTTCAATGTGAATTACGTCCGCTCCACCTAAAAAAACAATCACCCGTTCCCGTTGTGCTTATAATAATATGTAATATGGTACTGCATATTGGCTGGGTACGATTGTAACATTTTTTCCCCGGATCTCTCTCCCCCCCCCCGCGACGAATTGATTGATCAATGTTTCCTTCTTTGAGAACATCCGCCTCAGAGAATATAGGCGGATGAGTAACATGAATTATTCAGTAGTTTCGATGTGAAAGTTATGTTTTTTTTCATGAGGAAGCCAATGACGTCACATCGTAGTTATTTATAGTCAACTACATTGCACTTATATTAAGCATTTTAAAGAACAGTTACTGCTATCGTCGAGCTGCTACAGTAGCCCAGTGAATAGTGAGATGAACTATGGGTGGCAAGATATCCGATTCAGAATCCACCTACGCCCATTTTTCATTGACTAGGCTCTTCTCCAAGTTTATCGTTGGGATAATTTTAATTTAAGGGAAAGGAAGAGTCCGAGAACCTAAGTGTCTTGCAGTAATTTCATCGAAACTAATCGAAACTACGAATTAGTGAATTTATCATATTGCTTCACCTGTCTAGGGTCTCTGAGAGATATTCTCAATTAGGAAATAGTGATCTGCAATTGATTCTGTTTTTAGCTCGGACACCGCATACAAATAACACTGATTTAACGCACAGACAGGCACCAGACGATTCCTAGTTTGCATACATGTGCAAGACTTCTGAACATGCAAATGTCCAACACCAGGGTGAGAGAGCAGGTAGTGGAGGGAGCGTATTGCTCGACACCATTGGAACGAGGTAGGCGCAAACGCAACCTCAAATAAGTCTTCTTTTTAAGAGGACCGTTGGCGACGAGAAAAGTTTGGTTTGCGTGGGAGGTCATTTCCAAGGAAAGAGTTCAGAATTTACACAGACTTGATGTAACAATCTACCGCGGGCACTAAGGTGGAATTGTATATAGACAGAGTGTGAAATCTTTTCTCTCGAATTTTAAGCTTTTCTAAAGGCTAACATTTTCCTTAGCCAGAGGATCTACACTTTGTGTGCGGATTAGTATTTTAAACACCAACGTCAAGGCGCGATTGAAACTAGACCTATAGAGTGGGGGAAAAGGGACGCGTGTGGAACTTCCTCAAGAACCATTAACGTCCAAGGCATTAACAACATTTTGGGCGAAGATTTGTCAGGATGGATTTCTTTATTTTGGACAAAAGCAGATTTGAAGAAGAGGAAAAAAAAGAAGAGGGAAAGGAGGGAATAGAATGGCCCGAGGTGTTGAGGGACGGCGGGCAAGGACAGCTTTAGCTCCATTAGAAATCCATTTCTGCTGCCCCATCGGAGCCGCGTGCTGTCTCGTGGCCGCAGGCGGCGCACGCTGCAATGTCATTTTTTGAGACTCTGGCGCGAGCGCCAGAAGTGACTCGTTGTCGGATCAAGAAAAGACCGACTCGTTCCCGCCAAATGCCACAGAACCTACGGCTGTTGCATGTTTCACTTAACAAAACTCCATCTCCATTTTCCACACATAATAAAGGAAGTTTATCTCCGGTTGAAATTAGAAGATACATGTCCCGATGTGATTTTGTGAAAGAAAAGTATAATTATGAATTAAACAATAGGAACAATAACATGAGATTGGGCCAGTGTTAAAAAAACCCACAAACAATTGACATGTAAGAGTCAATGACGAGCGCTGACAGGACTCCGAAGTCAGCACTTACTAAAACAAAGTCTCAAATGGAAAATAAAGTGCTACCGGTCTCCGGGTGGTTGTGGGCGAGTTTGTGCCCAACTCTGAGTGAGGATGAGGGGATTGGATTTGATTGAGAATTATTGGCCGTTATGCCGGCTTTATTGACCGCTGGGAATACCCCCGTTCGAGGGGATGAAAGGGAACTAAGTTTTGTCTTGGGACCCACCGAAATTTTACAATGAAAGAATTGTTTGGATCAAATTATAGCGGAAATGTATATGATTGTATACGTACATACACCTCCGAGTATACTAAAAGAACGTAAACAGCATGTGAAAAGTCACCTAATGTTGAAAGGATTTTATTTAAAGATTGTCAGCACATCACTACAGAACGGCTTCATACAACTTGACGCACACAATACTTTGTGCACATTGACAACATTGTTGAATCAAGATGACTTTCAAGGGTCGTGGTTATAGTACGGGGATCACCGTTTATTGACTTGCTGACATCTGTGATAATATTTTAAACGAGGAAGAAATGAGTTTGAGGGTATACAAGAAAATACAAGCACATTCTTTTAAATTTGTCTAGACGTTCTTGACATTTGTGCACAGGCTGATATATGTATTTGAGGGTGCTGTTCCTGTGAGGTCTTCTAAGTCCGCTAGTTATCTGTCCGTAATGAATGGACAGATAAACACAATACCGAAAAACTGAACAAAATAAAAAGGCAACTGTCGGAGCAATCCATCTATAACACGGAATCTGGTACATTTTCTCTTCAATATGGAAACGTTATTATATAAATCAAAGACGACCCATAAACATCCTTAGAAATAGCAAACAAAAAATGGTAATTTCACGAATTCTGTGAAAAAAAGCCACTGCAAAGGCTCTTAACAATTATGACCAGGGAAGGTAAAATGAGTGTTATTATGTAAACTACAGCTATTATTGAAAAACGAAAACATACTGGATTATTATCCAAAAGATCAGGTAAAGAAAGTCGGAAATTTGTATCCTAAAATATTTTTCAACCAACAAATATCCAAAAATTCAATTCAATGGACCCAACAATTGTCGGAATTTCACAGATAAAAGTAGCATCCCAGGTAAAGCAGTGATTGAAAATGATCCCTCTACTATCAAAATAAAAAAAAGTAAATTAATGCGGCCGCATAGTTTTGATCACAAAATTGTAGCAATTTTTCTGTGTTCTTGAGAAGTTTGAAAATGAATAGAACTGCTGCAAACTGCTTCAAGTTCACACTGAACTGACCTGAAATGTACAAATCTACAAAGGCGGCCTGGTGTTTCAAACTGAACGAGTTCTGCTTCACAGATTACTTGAGAAATGGAGATTACAACACAGTCTCTGTAAATCTGTATGATACTGTGTTGCACTATCCCTTTAATGCTAACATTTTCTATGTTAAAATTTAAGAAACTTCACTTCAGCGTTAAAGATTTCATTTACCACCGAAAAAGGGTTGTTTTCAACAGTACATGTACATTGCCATGCGTGTCACCTCACCTCAGTTTTGTCCAAAAAAAATTATAAAAATACAGTAGACAGGCAGCTGAAAGGAAGAATTTGAAATGAATGGGCCAGGGATATATGTAGTTCCATCTCAATGGTTAGAGCAATGCCAGAACAAGCACGCTGTTTCCTAATAAGCTATTTTCCTTTAAAACCTTGTCTCCTGGTCAAAATAAACAAGAAAAGGACAAAACCTACAGAATGGTTTATGCGCATGGCATACATTATTGGCAATTTCACTAACTACTTATATGTATGTACTTCCACGCAAGCACATAGGCTACACTTGAGTGACTCTTTTTTTGTTTTTTTTTTAGTTCCCAACTTCAATTTATTCATGGGTCCAAAAATATGATTCGCTTTTTTGAGTTAGTCACTTCATGGTGTGTACATGCAAAATTCTCCCAATTTGAACTCTCCATCAAATTAATCAAGTGTCATTCAATAACAATGTATTCTCTAGTAGTTCATCTTCTTTTTAAAATTAACTTTGCAGATGAGGGGGAGTTTTTGTATAAACTTTTGACTCGTAATGACTGTCCTTTGTTGTGTGTTCCCCCTCCTTCAATTTCTCTTGCCATAGACTTGGCCTGTTTCTTGACCTCTCTCTAGCAAGGTAGCTCAATACACCTCAGACATGGCATTCACTATGACTGCCAACAGCGACTGACTAATGCCAATCTGCCTGATTGCCACTCCAAACTCAAGTGGTAAAAATACAAATTGAAGGGAAAGTGCCCTAATTATAGGAAATTACTGGGTTAACCCCTTGAGATGGCTGTCAGGGTGATTTGCTGCACTGACAGGGTTTGTGTGAGGTGTCATTATGGTGGAGTCGGTAATAGTTTCCTTCGATACACAGCTATAATATCAAAATGGAGAATAACTTGAAACATTTACCTGAGCAACTGGCTGGAAAGCATTAACAAAGATGACTTTTTAATATTGAAATTTCAACAACTGATTTAAAAAAAAAAGCAAAATAAAATTCAATTTGCAACAAAACAAAAATATGAACAGCTCACGCTTTCCCCTTTGAAACTGTGCATTGAGCAATGAAATATTTAACAAATTCATTAAAACAATGGGAAGCAACACTAAAAATTTGTTTTGAACAGCACTGCTGAGCAAATAATTTGGCCATTACTACCAAATTCCACCACGCAACCTTTTTGGATGGCGTCACCTGTCCTCTTTTATGAGGTCACGCCTAGGCTTAGGATTACAGTTAGAGCTGCAGGAGTGATGAGTTAACAGCTAATAGGTCGTATCTTATGAATCTATTTAGGCTGGCTGATGCTTACACTTACCCAAAGCATCAATTTATCAAATTGCAGAGATTTACAATACAATACGCCACCAAGCATTTGCAATGAAGAGGCCACTTACAATCAACATCCGTCATATATTATCATGCAGTTAATCCTCTGTTTATAATTGCTTATGACACCACATGAGCACAAATGTATTTTGAAACCTTGTAAATACATTTGTTCTTGACACGATCATTTCAACTCCCTTCCCCAATAAAGACATAAGAATTGCCATGCCTTTGTGCTGCAAAAATGACCTGTCCATTGCAATCTCTCAGTGGTGTTCTGTACTGAATAACTGTGAGTCCTCAGCATGTTGTTTACTCCTGGTTGATTGACAGAGATGTGGCAGGTTGAGATGGCATGGCTTTACAACCGACGTCCCTTCAGCCTACGTCTCGGCTTGGTCTTTGACCGGGACACTTTAGGCCGCTTGGCCCCCACCATCGTCTTAGCCCCACCCCCTAATCCACTAGCATATTCAGCCAGTATCCTCTGCTTGGCACTCAATGGCTTTATCTCTGCTTTCCTATTGGGCAAAGAAAAGATGGGACAGCAAAGAGAAAACAAAATTCAATACGGATCCCATTCTTTTGAAACTGTGCTCTAATACAAAGAAGGCAAATCAAATGAGGTACGATATCTGACTATAAAGCTGACTCTCAATGATTATGTACTTTTTCAGTCCATCTTGTGTATGCTGTGTGTTTAGTCCTATGACAAACTATAGTCCAAACTCCAACTGAAACAAAGTAGACATAAAGGCAGTTTTATTTTTTGTTTCATACATTAAATTATGACATACATGTACATCCATATGGTCCAAGTAAATGAGGATGCAATATGTGCCATTTTCTTTCATTGAAATGATTTAGATGCCCCATAGAAAGACTTTTTTGGGAGGGGGAGGGGGCAGGGGTTAATCACATGATTGAAAATACTGTAAAATAAGCTTTACATTGATATGTTTCCAACCTCAAGGGGGGGGTGTTTTATGACATGGTTTTATAAATTGATGTTTTTCTTACTTTTTTTTTCAGGAAACATGCTTTCAAAGCTGAAGTGTATATTAACAATTAAGCTATCAATTCCAAGTGAACTTTTACTTTTGACTTTGGTAAAAGCACTGTTTATGTGCACAAACAGCAAACTGCACACATCGAAAAATCACAATGACATAATTATTTTAAGTGTTGATTTTTTCTGGCAGTCTTGAGCTTGAGTGATCAGTTACTTGGTGCCTTTGTGACTCATCTTCACAGATCAAAGTTAAGAACCTTAAGTTGTTACTTGTAACTGTGATTCTCCTTGAAACCCCAAAACCATGATCTGAATGAAATCAGCATAACTAGTTATGCCCTTGCTACAACTTAAACCAAATTTCTCAAACTGACATGAAATTGCTTTTTCCTGAAAGACATTGATTCTTCCATTAGAGAAAATCCTTGTCTTCTTTCATTCTACAATAAAAATAACCTAAAAAAGTCAGATTTGTTGCCAGCTTTTAATGTTTATAATTTTCATAAACATGAAAGAAATCAGATATACAGCACAAACAGGTCCAAATATGAAGGGAAAAACCCAATCTGCCTGCTACTTATCTCTAACAGTATGAGATGCATCATAAATTGTGACTTATTTTCAAATGGAAAACGGCTGCTGCTAAAAATAACACTTGAAAGTGAACATGTACATGTACACGTTTTCTTTGAAAAAAAAAATATATGGTCATTTGATTTTAAGGCTTTAATGGCCTTCTAATGAAACAACAAGGGTCCAAACTGTCCATGGGCCTGCATACTATACTCTATTTATTTCATTTTATTTATCGTTTTATTTTACCAGGGTAGCCCCATCAGTTGTCATAGAACTGTTCTCCGTGGAGGCCCGGGGTTAAAACACTAAAACAATACAAATTATGGAACAATACATTGAAAACAAACGGTTAAGTATAAAACATACAGACATTTAGAAGAAGGAACAAAGTACAATGCATGCACATGCTAAAAAAATTACTTACACTAAATTTAAAAATGCAAAATGTACTCTATGAGCTGACTTATTCCTTTTTTCTTTTATGAAAATAGACAACAAATGTACTTGGTTGTAAAACGCTGCTTGACAACACTTTGAGCATGAGTGGAGTAAAGGTAATGTACAACATTTGCAAACATTAAAAAATGAAACTACCAAATTGTTATGAAATATACTTGACAGTTAGTAAATAATAGTCTCAAGCATCCTGAGAAATTGCGGCGTCTGGTATGCTGTCATTTTCAAGAAAAGTGGAATTTTGTATAATTTTCCAATGACGGTTTGGCCGAACCATCATTGGAAAAATGGCTTTTTCAAATATTACCCCCAATTGATCAAATGGAGTTAGTCCACATTTTTTTGGCAATCGGTTACATGTCCGTGAATGGGCCCAAGCCAGCTAGTCTGGTTCCCCTGACCAGACAATTCCCTGATGTCTATAAATTGTACAGTTTCATCTGAAGAACTGGATCATGGAACCAGACTACAAGAACAGCTTCTTTTTCTTTTCTGGCATCTACGAATGCAAATCTTTAAACAGGTCAGTGAAACGATATTTTCTATAAAATACTAACCCCCAAACAAGTCCATTTCTGAAAATTACCGCAAAAGCAAATGTTGTATACCTTTAGGTGCTCTGAATTAAATTTAAAAAAAGGGTCTGCAAGTTCACGACAACATTTCAGTGTACAATCTGCATCACAATTCACATCAAACCAAACTGCCATGAAAGATGCATAGACTAGCGGCACTGATAAATGGCAAAGCTAATAGCAAAATGGCTATCTTGAAAAGTATCAGTCACTTTTCATTCAGAAATAAAAAGATATGAAAAAAAAACAGAGCTTGAGAAATTAAACTTTAATACATCCATGTATTCATAACCTTCCCGCCACGAGCAAGGATCAACAAAGGCAGCAACTCACAGAAGCTGTTACTAACATCTAGACAGGAAAAAAGACCTCCATTATTAAACCCATCCAATTTAACCATCATTAATTCATGACTACCACCAAAGTAAAAAAAAAGAGAAGAAATCAAAGAAAAACACTTTTAATTCTGGGGATTACGGCAGTTGTTGAGTCTTAAGCACTGCTCAGATTGCCCTGGCCGGCTGCCGTAGCAATTAAATGTACGCCGGCGCTAAAAAAAGACCTAATCAGGTGGAAAATATGAGCGCTAGCCACAATGAACTACGTCGCAGGAGGCCCAAAATCATCCCTGAAAAAAGGTCCATTTGCTAAATTCAAAGTTTTGAAAAGCGCCTGGGTTTCCCCCCTGGGAGATGTAATTGTCCGCAGTGGATTTTTTTCCTTGTCCTTCCTCTGCGTCTTCTCTCAGAAAAATGGTCCACTGACTTTTCTGAGCTTGGCCTGAACACCATTTACACAAATATATTTGAAGGAAAGAGTTATAAATACACCTGATTACACATGATCACCTACTAATAAAAAAGAGAAAGCAGAAGTGTCGGAACAAATCCATCTTTTAGTGGCGAACTATTGTTCAGAGAAAAAGAATGACTGGATTTGGTTGGAACAAGTCCCTGTTGAGTGTCCATACTCCAAACTGCTCCGAGGTGTACTTGGGTTTCCAAAGGGGAAGAAGACAGAAAATAGAAACTATGGCTGGATGACATGATAGCAAACTCACAATCTCCTGCCCTGCTACTCCCCAAGTTGATACATGTACCTATGAACAACTTGGATGTCTTTCTACAATTTGGATGACGGGGGCAAGGATACAGAGAGATAGATGCATGCAACACTAGCGGCCGTGAAAGGAAGGTAGCGTGTAATAGTGCAATACAGCCCCAGGGCATAGAGTATCGGGGAGAGGCCTTTTATGCTCTGGCTGGACCACAGTGTTGTAAGGGGGGGGGGGGGACAGAATCAATTGGTCTAATGGTCTAATCTGGGCAACAGACACCCTGGCATGAGGCTGTCTTTTAAATAAGCCGTGCAGTGTGTGTGTGTCGTGCTAATGGGGGCGACAGATGTGGAGGGGCACGATGAGGGTGAAAAGTAATCGCTGCTTGGCTTTTTTTCCCTTCTCCCCATTCATTTTTTTGGAGATGGAAATACGGGTGGTTGGGTTTGCTCAATGAATCAAACATCAACTACTTGAGATGAAGGAGGTAAAAATACTATGGATGTAAACCTTTAATAGGCCTGAGTGATTTTGATGAGAGTTGGATGATGGTAAAGATTAAATAATGAGTGCTATGGAGCATGTGCAACATCACGTGCCTATAAAACAAAAAATTCAGTAAGAATAAAATATAAGATGGCATTTGGTAAAAAAAACCCTCAAAAACAACCATTAGTAAAGAAACAACAACAACACACCTCTGTATTCAACTCATTTGAAAGGTTACACATGTAAATATCATGAAAATAAACTAGATGCTTGGCGTTTTTTTTTTTCGTTTTTTTTTTTTTACAAATGCAGGATGTTCGGGCACTAAACTTTTTCATTGGAATTTGTCCATTTGAATTGTGAACATGTTAGAGAAAAAATATAATGAATGATGGAATTCAGACCTTTATTCAATTTAACTTTTTTTTTTAATGAGAAAAAAATCTTTTTGGGAATAACTCGTTCCTTCTGGTTTACATATGCAAAATGAAATGGAATATAAAAATATGTATTGACTACATCGAACTTCCGGTTTTGTGTCATCATAGCATTAGGATGTCTAGCATCAACAATGTCAGTGATATCATTGCGCAACAATGATAGCCAATCAGTACCGAATAATGAAATTTGATATTTGAACAAAAATCACTTTCAAATTCATCTGGCAGTAACATCCGGTTTGATGGTGTCATTAGGATACCTTATCAAACAAAGTCACTGATATAATTATCTGTGCAACAATGATCGCCAGTGGGTACCGCATGATTGATTTTAATTAAAAAGTAAAAGCAATTATCTTCAAATCCTCTGATAAAGCTATTATTTCGAAACTTGGCAGAGCATTCTGTTATTGTGTCAAAAAAATTTAATGGGCAATTTGGAAACATTTTGACAAAATGTCTTTAAATAAAAAAAAAACATTGACATTCTTTGATGTGCCACCAGAGGGCGCATCATCGTGTATTCTTTTGTGTTTGGCATCCCTCTCTGAACATTGAATAGTTTGTTACGAATGTAATAAAATGCTTCCATTTTCAAGTTAAGTTATATTCATATGTCATTGCACTTCTGGTATACCTGGAAGTAAAGGTCAAGTAGCTATGTGGTCGGGGAATCAAAAAATGTTGCCCTAGGAAATATCTATCACATTTTCCCCAAACATGACCATTCAGGGGCGGATCCAGGAATTTCTGCAGGGGGGGGGGTTCATCAGCAAATCAATGCTGACATGCACACAGGTTTTTTTCTCCCGACACTTGGCCTCCGTTAAATCAATAGGTGGTGTTGGGGTGAGGAAGGGGGGGGGGGGATACCATACTTTCAGTGGGAGTGCTGTTCAAATCCATCGATCATGAACACTACATGTACATTGTATATTACAGAATAGTGTACAAATACCCCCCCCCCCTACCCCAGCCGGCTCAGTCCAAATGTTGTGCACAGGTGGACATTATTACCAGTATCATTGTCATAATTTTTTGGGGGGTGTCAGAGCGGGGGAGAGTTGGGGGGGGGGTTCACATTATTTTCAATACATTTCTATGACAATTTTTTTTTCTATGATGTTATGATAATGTACAATTATATGAACACCTAATGGAAGCCTCAAAATCAAAACAAACCCAATTTCTTGGAACTGTTGAACTGGTTTCATGAAGATGAAACCTAGTTTGAACATGAACCCTTTTACGCAGATGTAAGAAAGTGTGTGGTGTCATCATGACACCATCATATATCAAATTACAAGCAATTTAAGGATCAAAATTTGAAGAAACTACTTTGAACTGTGATGTTTGAGTTGTATGGAGTAGAGTATAGCAAGTACATGTACAGTGAATCATTCTGCAATTTCAGTGCATACTGTTATGGTGTCTGCGCACTGAAGAAAAGAATCTGAAAAAACTAAAACATAGGATGGTGGATACATGGTGCAACTAACAAGAAGACAAATGGGCGATTCCAAGCAAACAGAGACATGACCCCAAAAATGAAATTCATTCCTGAGCTTGTTTTTTACTTTTAAGTTATTGCTAACACATGTAAGGATCAGGATATAAACTTTTTTCGCCAATCCTTCATTATTTCCTGTGAAAAAATTCAGATTTCTAAAGGTGCTCTTTGGCTGGAAAAAAATCAGCTTTCAATATATTCAATTTTCAAATGTTTGGTTATTTTCACACAGAACTAGCCTTACTAAAACTATATTTTACTTTGATACTTTGACTTCAGATCTTCTCAAAACATTAACAAATTTGGGACCATGGCTCTTTGTATAGCAGTGTGGATGCAATTTTGTTGCATTGGTTTGGGTATGTAATGCAAGTAACCAAAAGATCAAGTTTTTGATATTGCTGCTGAATGAAATTGATTCTGTCTTTGCCATTTCATATTTTGCTTCTTCCCTTAGTAACAACTATTGAATTGATAAAAGAAATGAAAATGATACCAAGCATGATGTCATCAGGAGGTGTCAAAAATTGTAATGCGAGTAACCGGTAATGCGAGTAACCACTGTAATGCGAGTAACCATATAACTTTCCATGATGATAATGAATACAAATTATGACTTTTGATTACTGATTTACTGTTTTTTGATAAGAAGGAATAATGTAAGTCCCTTGAAAATGTAAATTGATGCAGACTACGATTTGTGGCTCACATATCTGAACAGTATTAGAATTCATAGGGACTACATCAAAAGTTGCTCATAATTTGCATAAAATCACATTGTGTACAATCAATCTTATGTTGATGTACAAACAGTTTAAGAAGAGTTGATGATTGATGTTATCAGTAAATTCAGTATAATGACAAAATGACATTTCTTTTATTATTTTATACATGTGTACATGTATCGTTCAGCAAGTGCAATAGGCCGGTGCTGGGCACCATCAAACTTTTCTAAAAGACAAATTAAGATTGAGTCGTAATCTTTTCATTATACTGATACTTAAAGAATGATTAATGCAATGTCCTTCTTTTGACCCATCCCATTTGAAATATGGTTAGTAAACAATATAAGACACTACAATATAGTGATCTCTGGACAAAAGTGCATTTTTAAAGGGAATATACAACATTTGCAAACATCGACAAATAAAACTACCAAGTTTTTACGAAATACCTTACTAGGATGTTGGTAAATGACAGTCTAAAGCATCCTGTAAAATTATGGCACCTTGTGTGAAGTCATTTTCAAGAAAATGGTATTTTTGTATACATTTCCAACAGTGGTCGGCCGACCACCGTTGGAAAAACCCAACTATTTAGCAACTACTGCTCAAAATTTACCATTTCTTCAGTCCAAATTTTGTTTGCTTATTGGTTACATGTTCATGAACAGGTGCAGGTCAGCTAAACTGGTTCCCTTACCGTACAATTTTCCGGCATCTAAATGGATCCATTTTATCTTTAGTGGAGTCAGGGAACCAGACTACTTGAACATTTTTGTTTTTCTTGGTTTTTCCAGCATGTTCGAACACAAAACTTCAAACATGACAGTGTAACAATATTTGATCTATTTTACTAACCCCTCAAATAGTTCATTTCTGAAAATTACAGCAAAAGCCAATGATGTACATTCCCTTTGAGTAAACCCACAACCCCTTCTTCATTCCATTCCCCCACCCCAACCCTTATCTCACGCCCTACGTGTCTTTCTCCAAGTGTAGAAGTTCTAAATTAATCAAAAACCACAATTCTTCTTGCAAGTGCACTTAGCCTGGCTATTTATCAGTAGTTTGTCTGCTGGGATAGGTGCCTAATTACCATGCTGTAGCAACCGCAGGACAGACCAGACCGTCAAACATTTTCACTGGCCAAAACCAAAGGAAAGTTGCCAGGAGCTGTCCACAATGCTGCTTTTTTATCACCACATTCAATCTATTCAATCTGTATCATCTTGTAGTCGGGTTCACAGAATAATATGAAAGTTAAAAAAAATTGTTCAAAGCCAGCAATTTACTGGTAATTGTTGACTTGTAATCTGGAAGCATTATTCAGTTTTAAAATTAACATGGAATGCCATGTTAAACGCATGGTGGTGCACTCTCAAACCCAGTATATAGCCCAGACCTATATCATCAGATATCTCGGGGAAGGGTAATTTTTAAGATGATCCCTGACTATTTGTTTCCAACACGACCCATCCTCTGCTTCTTGCCTCTCTTGTAATTTGTCATAAATCCAGATTAATGTTAACAGATTCATTTGGGCAATTCTACGGTTACTCGCATTACACTTTTTTGCACCCTTTCGTGTTCTGATTGCTGTGGTTTTAGCAGTAGTCGGACTATCTCTCTCTTATGCTGCATAAATATACCCTAATATTCAAGGCTTCACCCTGATGGTAAAAAAAAAAAAATGTTCGTACCATGACAAGTTCGTGGCACTCTTCGAAAAAACGGTTACTCGCATTACACAAAAAGGACATGCCAAAAATTGGCTCTGTTTTGATTCCCCAGTCTGCTTAAACTGAAAGTGCAATGACCAAATTAATATATTTACAGGACACCTACCATAGTACTTAACTGAAATGGTTAATAAAAAATGAAGACCCAAATCAGATATAAATTATGCAGCAAGAAAGGTTGGTTACTCGCATTACGGTTACTCGCATTACAGTTTGTCCGACACTTTGGCTGGGGTCAAATACAAATCTTACCCCCACAATTTTGATCAGATTTTAACTGCATGGAGTTGCACAACCCTTAAACGTATGGACTGAAACCAAAATAAAGCCAACAAAAAAGTTAAGGAATAAAAGATAACCAAAGAAGGATTTTGGTTACTCGCATTACGGTTACTCGCATTACAGTTTGGTTCATTTGGTTGGAAAAAAATTCAAATCGTAATCAGGACAGGTCTAATTCAACCCAAATCATTTCATCAAACAAAACAAATGGCTAGGCTCTACAATTAAATCAATTAAGGGCTCGAGAACATTAAGTTAGTTTATTTATGGTCAATCTTGTTTTTCATAATATGAGATGTATTTATGTCCATCAGGATGGTAAAGTGCAAGCCTTTTCAACAGAAAGGAAATCCTTAACAACTTCATGTCATCTGGAATATTAAAAACACTAGGTTTAACACGTAACTGGGACACCACAAGACACCATGTTATGTGTGATATATTACAAACGGTCATATAATTTCTTGTTTCTTAGCATTGCTGTCTTGTTGTTTTCTTATTTTATTTAAAGGACAGAACATGTCAAATACCGGTACCAAGGAAAAGTAAACAATGTGACCATGAAAGATACTTTACACACAGCAGAGTTGGTTCATACGCAACAGGGACACGGGGGCACCAAATGTTACGTGTGAAACCATAATATTGGGGAGCACCATATCACATCTTCACACATTTATTTCTTTAAAATGTGTATCTCATGTTTAAATTGAGTTAGTACAACCAATGTTTTGACCTAAACAAAAATGGCATAGTTTACCTTTTAAGGAGACAAAAATGCAAGTGTTTGAGACTGTAATGTTTTGTCCCACTTTTTAGCCAAAAATATGAGAATTTTCGGCTTATTTTTAACCAAAACAGGAACTAAATGTGATCAAGATATTAAATATGTAGGTTTTATCAATGCAACTTATTCGAGTTTGTTACACATAAAGTATCATTAACTTTAACACATTTCTTACTTAGTAAAATTAAATAAAAAAGACAATATTTCCTATTGGACCCCTTATTTATACAATGACCCATATACTGAGAAATATTGCAAACCCTGATGCATTTACAGCAGCCATTTTTTGCTCAGTTTATTTGTATATTTTATGTGCAATCAGGGTCCCACAATGAGAGCACGTGTGTTGAAAGCAAATTGACTGGAATCCAGACTAGGACTGGCTTTTCAGTCCAGGTTTTTTAAACTTTAGTCGTTTTGTGAAAAAAATGTCAGAAGCCAACACAGCCCATTCAAGATGGCAATGCTCCTTTCATTATAACATGGATCTAGAGGGCCACATTCAGCTCAGTAAAATGACATGGACACGCACTAAGATTTTTTAGGATATTTTATCTCATAAACCCTAAAAGCCCATGCTCATTCAAAGTTTAACACACACTTCCTGTCTTTTAATGTATTCGACTGTAAAACCCAGTCTCTTGTACTTTACATGGTGTCTGACATCCCATCATTGTACAAAATGTGTGCCATTCATTAACTGCACATTGATGGATTTATGGGCAGCTTTAAAAATACGGATTAAAACAATAATACTAAGAATACTACTACTCATAAATGTGTACTTACAAAGTGCACAAATCCTAAAAATAAGATCGAGGCACTAAGGAAACAAGCGCGAGTTTGGTCACATTTTTGGTCAATTGGTAGTCATATTTTATGGGAAACTTAGGGGTCCCTTTTTTGGTCAATTTTCTGGGGACCGACTGATCGACCGACTGACCGACCGACCGACCAACCAACCGACCGACCGACCAACAAATCACGAGGTGACATGTACAAGCTCCAGCCAGAGCTTAAAAATATGGAACATAGTTAGAATTGGTATGGTACAGTTCATTTTTGAGCAATTTCTTAAATGTAGCAGCTGAGTGTGAAAAGAACAGATGTTGCAGGGCAATGTTGGGCGGGATGGGGGGAGGGGGGTGGGGGTTTAATATATCCAAAGGCACCATGACCAGCAATTTTGAAGTCTGCTGTCATGCCGCCCGATTTGACAGCAGGTATATAGAGGTAACAAACGTTTTTATTTCATATCAGTAATCTAAAAACTTGATCATTGATTAAGAAGTCACCACTAGATGAAAATAATCAGCACTGATGATGAAAAAAATTGGTCAGAGACTGCACAGCTAGCTTTAAAACTAAGCTTTCATTTGGTCTGTCTATTTGGGATGTCAATTGCTGTTGAATTTCGAAATGTTTGCAACTTTAGGCTTTTTTTCATGGTTTTGAAACCTCATTGCAGATAACCACGATTGAAATAAGCATCATGTGGATAAAACAAACTTTAAAGAATGAAAAATTAGCACAAGTGAACCAAACTTGTCAGGTTTAGTTTAATGAAAAACATCACTGCTAGGTTCCTTGTGAAAAAAAGGCTATGGAATTATGGTCACTAACACTTGTTTAATGTAGAGCAGGAAATGCAATTAATTTAATACCTTTCCTGAATAAAGCCTTTCCAGATGAGCACTGTGGCAAGAATGTAGTGCTCTGGCGAAGATTTTTCCCTAGACGAACAAAATAGCATGTTTTGCCAGACAACCACTAGCAATAGATGTTCTGCCCAATAAACATAGTCCATTTTCTCTCTTTTTGAAAGGTTGAAGTTAATGCACGATTCTAATCTAAGGTTCCAGTACTGGAATTCTCATGTGAAAGAGTTTTTCAAATTGCCTCCAAAATAAACCGGTACATGATTTCCCCTATGTTCATGAAAATGTCATTTTGTGTGTTGATGTATGTATTCTCCAATGCCGTTGAATAATCATCATCCAAGCACCCCACTCTCTTTTAAGAATACTACCTTTATAAACTTTTTTCCCCTTCAACAGAAAGATCTGTGTAGACCCACAACTCATCAATGACTTATTTGTGGATTTTCCACTAATTGCATGGGGCCAAATTGCATGGAGCTGCTAAGTCCAAAAACATCACAAGCAATACAGACCATGTCATCTCTCATGTCCTACTGAAAGGCAACTGACAGGCAACAGAAATTACCTAAGCGTCTTTCCCATGTTATTTTGCCCACATTGAGCAGAAAATGTCAACACTTCTAAACAACCCATATTTCAAGAAATATACATACATTTGTGAAGTGCAGAATAGAGAAATTTGCTGCAAGGTGGAATCAACATTATAAACAAGTGTGACATGATCGATACATGATGTGACTTTTTAGACGGTAAAGTATTTGCTCTTAGTGAATCTAAGCAATCCATGCAACTGGTTTCTGATGATTTACACTTATGAACTCCTCGCATGCACAGTAGATGGCACTTCGTTACCATTTCAGTAGAAAGGACACGCCATGTTGGCGTGCTAGTTGGTGTGCCTTTGTGAACATGACTACATGTACGTTTATTCTGAATCTGCACAAACTCGTTACATATTTGTTTGAGCATCAGGCCCCGTCAGCAATGTGACTGAATATTCTTCCTAGTGATCTCTCCCAACTCTTCCCATGTAAACGTTGAGGGGGTACTTCTGCACAAAGTCCATAAAAGAAATCCAATATGTTTACATGTACCAATGGCTTAGAATGCTCTCACTCTTTTCTGCTCTCTCTTTTCATATTTGTAACGTATTACCAGAAGCAGATGTTAGCCTTTTCACAGAGGACATGTAATTTTCATCCATCGAAAAAAGAAGAGAAATTGCACATCATCCTCTCTAAGATGTGAAACCTGATCTTCATTTGGAGGAATAAGGCTGTCAGAAGCAGGCTTCTGACTCTTCCCCAATACGTGTTAAATAAAGACCCAGACCATACACCCAATTCACCAGAGTCCTATGACAGACTAGTATAATGAGTGTACAGCCACAGCCCGTACCAATGCGGTATGTAACCTGTCATGCAGTCAGAGAAGAACAGCGTGCATGATGAACCCACTTCAATTATTCAGTAACATTGATTGGAAACGAGGTAGAATTACAACATGAGCGAAGTAAGTAGGGGTTTAATCGCTCACATCAAAACCTGGACTCTGGTTAACAGCTGCATTTAGATTGGCTTTGCTTCAGCTTTGATGTACATCTCCCAATCAGGCTGAATTTCGACAGGTACTTTCTAGCCTTGAACTGCATAATAATGGTTTCTAACTATAGGGATTTTGGCCCCGTTCCTGTGGTGCGTAGTAAGGACATCATAGCCCCTGAATGGTGACATCAAGAGAGTGAGCCCGTCTCTGCAACACCATTGCTGCCATGCAACTGGGGAAAGTAGAAATGCTACCAAGCCATGTGTAGTTTGTACATCAAGAATAACATTAGTTGTATGTGCCTTTTACCAAATTGGCACAAACCAGTGCATGCAAGCAGCGTGTCCTGCAGACGTACATTGTAGGTCTTGTGAGTGCTCATGAAATGCCATGTACTGTTCATTCGTGCAAGCAGCGTGTCCTGCAGACGTACATTGTAGGTCTTGTGAGTGCTCATGAAATGCGATGTACTGTTCATTCGTGCAAGCAGCGTGTCCTGCTGACGTACATTGTAGGTCTTGTGAGTGCTCATGAAATGCCATGTACTGTTCATTCGTGCAAGCAGCGTGTCCTGCTGACGTACATTGTAGGTCTTGTGAGTGCTCATGAAATGCCATGTACTGTTCATTCATGAAGTCCACTCAGTCCAGAATACTTATTTCAGAAGCGGCAGGAACAGGGTTCTCTCCTTTATCCCATTCCCCAAAATGAGGTTTTCTAATTAATCAAATAATCAATCATTTACAAAAATTGCCAAAAATAATATAAAATTTTGCAAATGTTTTTGGAACCTTTCTTGTAATTTTTAAAATGTATTGAAAATGTTCAATAAGTTTGTTATACCAATATTTAAAAAGAGGTATTTAAAAAATACCCAAAGGATTCAATGTAATAGCTTACTTTCAGATTAGCAATGCTGGACCCTTCCTCTATAAATTCTGCTCAGAAAAGTTTAAAACTTACAGGGAGAAACATGCTGAAAGACCCTGATATTGCCAAGAAGTAAGGGGAGAGGGGTGAAGGCTGGCAGTGGGAGGGCACATCGTCCTATGGAGTCCATGCAGGAAATGTAGGGTGGCAGCGTTTGCACTTTTAAGGCATACCAGTGAAGGAAACATTGCATGTTGTCTTGCATGGACATGTACGACAGGTAGAGCACATGACTTTTTAAAAAATGAATATTTACAAACCATAGCATCTGCGAGCAAGACAAAAGCACCAAGCATGGTACTCAAAGTGTCCTTCACTATTTATGCTCTTTGTCATTTTCACTGTAGAGGGGGTACTTATCCTGCCATTAACATGTTTACTCGTACTTGATATCCTTTCAGTACAATGAATTGAAGTACAAATAATTTCCTGGATGGCGGGATCGTATCTGTAATCATATGTAATCATCACATCTGTGTTCCCAGCTCACATTTCCAAACAATTGAGACAGTCAACTCATCAACCAATGGTCACACCATGAATAAAAGAATCCCACTTGTTCAATGTTTTTATGAAATCTTTTCCCACAAACCAAATTTGATGTCTCATTGCTAGTTTGAATGAGGCCAAAATATTATATTCTAATAATTCTAGTGAATATGAAGACAACAACAATAACAACAACAACAACAAATTACCACACAAAAACACCTTAAATTAGATCCACAGCCTTAGTCCGTGCACTAAGTACATTATATGAACAGTAATGTTAACAAATAAAAGGTCATACATAAATTGTGACCATCAACATAAGGGCATCTCCAAATGATGACCTAAATTTCTCCGTGGTCCAGACGTGGACTTCCTGCACATGCAGTCATGAGACAACTCCATGATGGATGGAGCAAGTGTTTTTAATTTCCCACTAAAAACTGCATTTCACGTTTGGGTGGGCACCAGCCATCCCTGACCATCTTTCCAATCATCAGAGTCTATTTTTTTTTTCAGGTCTTGTCTGTCTCCAATTCCTGTCATTTCTCCCCTTGCAATATTAAAACACAAATTTATGGCAATTATCTTCAGTGACGCTCAGATATTAACTCCTAACTGGTATTTTTTTTAGCCATTAGAATATTTGGTTCTAATGAGAACTGTCATTGTTATTGTTGAGTGGTTTAGGGGAGGGAAGGATAAGGCCTGCCTGCCCAGGCATGACTGACAGAAAAACCAGCTGATAGACTAGACGCAGTCTTTCAGAAGGTTTTTTTTTTCTTTTCTTTTAAACAAGCAAAGCACTTTCGAGATATTTGTCTCTATACACATTTTTTCTTAAAATTACAGATGTACAGAAAAACTCTTTCAGTGAAAGAATAAATATCATGTTTACTTGCAGATATGTGAACAACACACTTTGAACAAATTGTCCAAAATGTTCCAAACCCAGCCCCCCCCCCTAAAAAAATGGCCCACATTGAGATGCAACCCTACAATAATTCTTTTCTTGCAGGTTTCACTGGTTCTAGCTTCCTTAACAGAATTGATACTGTTGGCCGATCTGTTTGTGTGCAAAAGCAACCCACAATTTAAGTCTATTTTCAACAGGGTTGCAGGTGTTGAAAAGTTGTCTGGAAACATTTGTTTTAAAGGGTATGAACAATAAATCTCGAACAAAAACCTTCTCACAGAATCTGCAATTACAAAAAACATCATGCGCTGTTCTTCCCTTTTTTTTTTTTTTAGGCTATGCAAAATACACAAGTCTAACTTCATATACACGTACATATATTTATGGATGACCAATTACTGTTGGCGGATGACATATACAGAGGGAGCATTGTTATTGGATGCAATCAAGGCAACTGAATTAAGGCCTTCCACGATTGGCTACTTACCTCAAATCAAGCAAACAATGCACCAAGGGCAGAATTGCAGCAAAAATGTAAAAATGGAAAGAAATAGAAACGAAAGATTCCTTTTGACTAATTTTAACTGCAAGTATGGAGCACAAAGCAGGGTTTCCCTAACACACTTCAGGATTACAAATATTAGTTTTTCCCTGACAACTCCTCCGTTTTCCCAGGAGGAGAGAATGAAAGGATTACAGTGCAGATTTCTAAGGTTTACAGTAGAATTAAAAGTAAAAGAGACAGATAGACAGGAAGATTAAAATGCAAGAGTTCTGGCAAGCAAATAACATAAACAGACATGCGTTTGTAATGGGTGCCAAGGGAATAGGACTTCTTAACAAAATGAAAGGTTCATCTGCTGGGGGGGGGGGACTTTTTTTCTCCATTAGAAGACCGATGTCTTCATTAGAAAGCATCGGAATCTTTCTGGGCAGTGACAGAGCCAAGGAAACCCTCATTCTGTTCTGATGAGTTCACTTAATGGTAAAGGAGTGTACATTCCCCCCAGGAGATTTGAGAAAGAGATTTAGAGAGATAGCTTTGCCTTGTGCAGTTGTTTGGTCATGACAAACCTGCCGACAAAAAGAAAAAGGTAACAGTAAAAGATTTTTTTTCCAGTTTCTAGCGGGGACATCATGCAGGGCATATAAAAAAAAGACAAAGCGCAAAGTAAACACGATCACTGTCTTGACACAACATCAGGCCAGCTAGCCAAGGCGATTAGCTGCGACAGTAAATGACGCTAAGCCATTGTAAGCAGGCGGCGGAAACAATGTCATCACAGAGACTTATCAATAATCACACTAAGGGTTTTTTAGTTGTTGTCTCAGGATCCCTGTGCTCTGGAGAGTTTTAACTTTGCGATTCACTCAACGACAACCACATTTTGTTTCTTCTTTAAGTCCTTAAGTCCTTCTCTATTGAATGACAATGCTGACAGGAAACAGTTTCAGATATACGAGGGTTGATTATAAGGCAAAGCCTTCAGCAATCCCTTTCCGGACTAAATGGAAAAATAAACATTATGATACTGCAGAGGAGAACAAAAGAATTTTTTTCTTCAAAGACGACCAATAGGGACGGCACAAGACATACACAATAATAGAAAAGAAATCTCCCCAAAGACTACTGAGATTGGCTCTTTACAAGATGCCAATTTGCAAATGTCTTTCATTTGGCAATGGTGGAGGGTTTTTCTGATTACTTCAAACGACAGCAGGGAATGCCGTAACAGAGTGGGGGAACTTGGATTGATTCATTAGGCAATTGTGATACAGCAAATGTAGTCATTGAGCAGGCTATGCCCTTGGTTTTGATATAAGTCCCTTTACATTTTGCGTCAATGTTTATCAATAAGCTTGGAAAAATAAAACAGACAGAGAAAAAAAAATCTGGAA
Source organism: Patiria pectinifera (assembly GCA_029964075.1). Taxonomy (NCBI): domain Eukaryota; kingdom Metazoa; phylum Echinodermata; class Asteroidea; order Valvatida; family Asterinidae; genus Patiria; species Patiria pectinifera. Next base: position 7,019,927 of record CM057138.1, on the reverse strand, counting down.
GGCCAACCTGAGGGAGTCCTCATTCATTTGTGACAATTTGCCTGGTTCGTCACAAACCAAACTTCAAACCAATTGGTAAAGGCCCCTCCATTTGTTAATAATAATGCGCACATTCAACTCAGGCTGTTTGGGTTCTTCAAAGGTTGCAATTAGGGAAAAGAAAAAAAAATCTTTTGTGAAAGTAGATTAGAATAACTTGATTGTGTGCGTAAATATAAGATTGTAATTGACCAACCCGATGCCGTTTCTCTGTGTACATTTCTCAAGGGGAGGGATTAATCTCAATGGACATTAACGTTCAGTGTTCAGTTCAAGAGCATGAAAGTGAACCTGTGGGTGTCTGTGTGGAAACATGATGGCATTGACACTAATGACTGTGATAATCATGTTGATGATGAAGATGTTACATGGGCCCAGTAAGCAGGGGTAATGATGTAGCACCTTGAGCACAAATTCTAGTGGATATGTGAGCTTAGTAGATATATATGCCTTATTATTTGATTGTTATTATGGTGATGACAGGGATGACAGCGATAGTATTGATAACAGTGTCGTTGATGATGATATGATGACGATGATGGCTACCTTTAAAAAGTGACAGGCAAAAGTAAAACAACAATGGTAACAACAATATTGAAAATAACAAGAGCAACATCAACCACAAAGAAAATGCTGGTCTTCGGATGTTTAAAGCAGCAACACTCCCCCCACCCAAAAGGACAGATCCCAGGACAATTTTTCACAAATGCCAATAAAACAAATTTAGCAATTGTGTTTGTTCAAGCAGATAAGTCTAACAACACAGTCAAAGCATTGCCACCATCCCAAAACTTTTCTTTAAGACCAATTTGTTCACCATATGCCACAAGGCACTGTAAATGAATTAACGTCCCACATATTCCCCTACAGTGTCCAATTAAGCTAAGGAGCTATCTGTGCTAAGTCTGCACTAATTTCGGTAAGAGCCCAATTGTCCTCCTGACGCCACCAAGACAATCTCCTATTCCCCTGACCCGAGTCAATTTGTACGATCCTACTGAAAAGAAAAGAGGGAGACGGAGAGAGAAAAAGAGAGGAAAGAAAGAAATCACAGGCTTTGAGACTGTGAAAAATAAGCAAGAAGATTGGGATTAAAAGGCCTGGGGCTCTTCACTTTCCGATCAAATCACAGACAAGAACGTCAGTGCCCCTTTCTCACCCCCCTCGTTTCTGACTCGCTGTTGCATTGTGAAGCAGTGCAGAGCTATACCCCTGCGGGTTTGCCCACCAACAATGGGCAAATCCGTCATGTAAGTGGCAAGAAGATGGTGAGAAACCCCCTTTTTTTTTTTACTTTACCTGCCTCTCTCACTCTTCTGCTTTTTTTCACCTCCTCTCCCCGGTGCCACACTTGAAGGATGACATGTTCACGTACAAAGAGGATCCTGGGAAACGCGATACGGAAACGCATCTCCCGATGAGTGTCCGGGGACTGGCTGGTGTTTTGTGTGTGCGGACGGGTCCACGCGAAAGAGCAAGTGGCCCTAAGCGATGGGCATTGATACTCTATCAACAACTCTCTAGCCCCAGTATCACTGCGCACTGGCTGTAAGCGGGACAGCAATTTGACTAAAAATTTGCCACAAGCCAAACAAGGCATCCTGTTAAGAGCTGACATTTTCACGGGTGTTACGTTACCACTAATGTTACCATTATGGAATAAATTGGATCATGAAGACACTGGAATGAAGAGAGATTGAGGCTGTCAAACTTTGTCAGGCTTTCAGCCGGCAACATTTCTGGAGCTGGAAACATTTACAGTGGCGTAAACAACAAATGTCTGCACACTAATTCTGTTTGTTTCAAGGGTCAGCTTCTACTGGAAGTTAGTTTTCAGTAGCACTACACATATGTCTACAATTCCATCATACAACCTCATCAAAGCACATACCAATGTCCAAGTCTGGATAACTCAGTTTGTATATACATGACACTGTGCCTAGGGCCTATGAAAAATTGGGGCCTACGAAAAATTCGGGGGCCTACAAAAATACAGCAGTGGGCCATAAAACACATATAGGCCTACCCACACCACAACCACGCGTATAGGAATGCTTTCATAAATGTCTAGGATCTCTCTCAGAATTCTCGATTTCACCAACTGATACTGTACAGCCGTCATGTAGACATACATGTGGTCCCTCGAAAATGATGTGTAAATGAGGACGTTTAAATGAGGATGTTTTGCTAAAACCTTGACAGTAATCACATATTGCCTCAGATCACACCAGAGCGTCTAGTTTTTTTGGGGGCCCGCTTCGAAACCCAAGCGTTTTAGGCTTCGCACTCGAGTTAGTTCTCATCAGGGTACTCATGTTTGTAACACCCCCTCCCCACACTTTTGAGAAGCAATTGGCGCCCTTGGTGCCAACAGGCTTTCAGAGCTAGGACCTATACCAGTTTGGCCTGGCTTGATTTGTACAGGTATGAGGCTGAATTGGTGTCGGTGGCTAGGGCGGAGTAGGGCCTACGGAACACTGGTGCCTAGTGCCTAATCCGGGCCTGGGTTAAAGTCTTAGTTAATCCATCCTAATACCTGCTATTCACACTACACATTCAGTTATTTTTCTAGTATCACTATACGTCTTTTCAAGTTTTGTGACTGTCAAAGGTACAAACACCTGATTTAGAAGGCTTCAGTGCAGCAGTGTCCTGACATCATTACTTTACATGGGGCTTGCTTTCCAGCTGAACAGCTCCATAACATGAATGTTACACTGGATTAGTTGTTTTTTGAACAAATACCCATTCTTCTAAAATGTATGTAAGCCATGGAACATCCCATTTTGGCTAAATTGTTTGTCAAGCAAATTGTTTAAACATTTTAAATATATAATGCTTTTCCTGACAACTGAGGGCGCTGTTGCCTTGCATGTAAGGCACACACCCTTTAGTTCAAGTGTTCTTTGAAATTGCGAACCAGACATATTACTCATTGAAAAGCATGTCCGTGAATTGCTCACTGAATTACTGTCATGTAATCGGACAACAGTGAAACGCAAAAACACAAAAAATGACAGTGGCGACCCCCCCCCCCCCAATATCCATGTGGTGCAGAATGCAGCATTGTGTTTAAATTCAACCGGTTTTTATCAGTGGTTTAAGATACCCATGTGACAAGCTCTTCACCAATAGGAAGGGGTAATCTGTCTCAGGTATTTATGAATAATTATTAAGTGCACTCATTCTCTGCCTACTCTCACTTTGTAACCAAGCAAGAGGGTATTTGTGCAGGAAGTCAATGTGCTTTGGGGCACTCAGGAACTAATGGGTTCAAATGGATATTACTTATTTAGGATGCGTTTAGTTGACGTTTGCTCATTTCACATTTCAAACATGTGCAAACATACATACTGCTTAATGTTTGAACTGCCTTATCTTACACGCTGAAAGACTCCAAAAATTCACCATACAGACAGAACAATAAAAATATAACTAAAAGTGGAAGGCTGGCATCTTTATAAAAAAAAATATGAATTAAACAAACATTTTCATGTATGACCTTTCACGTCCAGCATTGTCATTCCTAGGTCTCCTTGTTTGTGCACGTTTGTTTCATATTGTGTACTTGCTTGAGAACAAGCATGTATAACGATGCGTAGATTTACCTACCTACAGCCAATAGTTATAGATTTAGTGAAACTCGCTTGAGCAGATCGTGGGTGCCGTCTTCTCAACAGTCACTTTTAGATCTTTTTTCGTAAATACTAATGAGTCCTTATTTTAAGTTTATTCACACAATCTGAAAACCCTAACTGACATCTTGGTCTTCTATTTCACTTCAGTCTTCACCTAATGACCACCACAAATTTCAGGTATTATCATCTACGTGTACACCGATTTATTAGGCGTATGCATCTGTAAGTTGCAAAAGTCCGCACGTATTTTAGTTTTCGGATGTAAGACGTTAATTTTTGGCATATTTTTCTTTCATGTCAGGCGATTTATCAGATTCAATAAATTGATGTGCTAGTAACAACATTACAAAGGCCTTTTCCGGGGGCGATGTTCTTAAGAAATCAATGAACCAAAAATGATTGCAAATTCTGTAAATGTTGCACGTTCATTTTTCTATTCAAGGTTCTGGAAACGCGCCACCGGGGGTGAGCTTTCAGGCTCTATCTGGATTACAAGTTCCTTTACACGACCATCAAAATACATACACTAACATGACCAGCCCTATTCAACCAGACCCACCACACTTTACTTGCTGTTGTATCCCATTTTGTTTGCTTCAACTTACAACAAATATGACAATATCATCTCTAGTTGTACACTGATAATGCATGTTGACAACCACAACACTCCAAGTTCCAAGACTCCGTGTCTGTTTACGCAAATAAACGCCATCCAATTTGGCAAATTGGGGAAGAAATTAAAAGGATTGATCCAGGCAAAAGCATGCAGTTAAGACGGCGGGGTCCTAATGGGAACTAAATGTTGCCGCGATTAGCCGCGCAGGCTGCTAGTGGCACAATACGGCTGAGGTACGCCGCTCCGGGCCCAGCCATTGTGCCTCCAAGGTTCAAAGCGGTCACTGGCAATTTGATGAGTTTGTAATTTCATTTTTTCTTCGCCCATCTCCTTTCGGGAACATCGGTGGAAAGAAGGGGAGACAATCGTGCAGCTTTCACTTCATTGCAAGCAACACTCAATTACTGATATTGACTTTGATATCGTGGGAGAGCCACGCATTTTAACAGCAAGATTGGGCAAAGTTTTTTTCTTTCTTTTCTTATTTCTCCTTCCTTTGAGAGGGGAGTTGAAGAATTCAGAAGAATATTAGGGAAGCGCTAAAGGCATGAGGGAAAAAGAAGGTAGATAAAGGCTTGCAGATCCATTTGTCAAATTAAATGTCATCCCTGATTGTAGAGTGAGAGGCGTAGTGTTCCCATTCTGCTCAAAGAGATAGAAAAGAAGTCCCAATAGGAGGAAAAAGCCTTCTATAGAAAGCAAAATCTCAAATATGTTTTGGGAAGATTCGAGGGGAGAATTGAGCAAAGAGAAAGAGGTTTTTTGTTATCCAACAAAAAAATAACACTCTCATTTTAATGCCAACAGAAGAAGTTCTTTCAACAGCAATCCCAACTTAGGAGTATTGCATCATTTTGGCTTTATTCCCATGGCGAACGGAACTTGGATTTAACAAATATGGAGAAACAGGCCAGGTTTTTCCCAATATATATTTTCTCTTGCTTCTTACAACTACTAACCATCTTTTCAATCAAACCACTGTTAACTTAACAGTGATAAAACCACACAAAACCATTTCCTTATTATCTGAACTGAGAAAATTAAGCATCACCTGTTTTTTGTTCAATATAGATTGAAGAGATGATCCTTGTTCAATTACTGAAATTGAAACAATCTAAACCCCCCCACCCCACCCCCCCCCAAAAAAAAATAGCCCAGCAGAACCCCATCTCATCTCCATTGGTTAAGTCAGCAAAATATCCTGACGGATACATCAATGCTAATTTGCGCACTGCGTGTGGAAATAGACTACCGGTAACTCCAAAAAGTTATATTATTGTAGACTGCTGACATGTCCCTTGAATTCAGCTAGTGTTGCGCTGTTCACAGCAGCCGAGGAGAGTGAGTTCTAGTGTTTAACGGTTGACACGAAGAAGGAATCTTGGTTTTGTGACTGACTTGAATGAATTTCTGGTTTGTTTCCCCTTGTATCTCTGGTATTAGGCTGAACATGCTTGTGAAGTGGAATGTCGACCAACCCATTTGTCATTTTACACAACATACATAATTTCTGTTGTTTTCTTCTGTTCTGCAGAAGAACCCCCCATCAATGTTTTTAGACACTGACTACAAATGAAGTAGGCAATGCATGAAACCATGGACATTGTCTCTCATTTTTTTTCCATACATGAAATTTGTATGTATAATATTAAAATTGTATATATTTGTTTAGCACAATATAGTTTTGAGTATACATGCTGATTGGAGGTATCAAGTTTCTACATCCGTTATGGTTAGCCCATAATTACTGGTCACTATAAATTTATGGGTTTTTTAATGATTACAGCTAATCTTCAAAATGTGAAGGGCATAATCTTTCTTCAACTTAAAAAATATGAACACCTGCAAAAATCATACTGCAATAAAAGTATAATGCAGGAAAAATTCGGAATTATTCCCCGAATGAAAAGTGATTGTCAATCAGCTCATTGCGCAGAATCACAATTATCAAAAGTAAAAACTCTGTGTTTTTGTGGTGCCAATACGATGCCAGATGCTTGGCTGTGTTTGAAAAAAAGGTTTTTCTTTGAATGAAAATGTCCATAGAAAAATGCTGAAAGGCCATTTCTTCAAGGGTTTGTCCCTGGTCATATACAGATTTAGCAACAGATTGGGAAGTCATCAAAACCCCATTGCCAAGTCAAACGGTAATTAGACAAGCCATGAATAACTCTGACATACATTCTCCCCATTATTACTGCTCCGGGCCAAAGCTGAAAGTGCCAGTAAAAAAAAAGCAAGTATACAACCCTACGCATGACCAGCCCAGCATAATCCCTGTCTCTTCATTTGTTGAATGGCTGTAAACCATGACATGCTTCCAGAACACAAACATACAAACACGGGTCACAATAGCTTAGCTGATGCTTGCTATAACAACACTATTTATTGCGAGTGTGCAAGTGTGCATGTCGCTATGGAACACGTGGCTGTCCGTAGGCCATTGTCCTAGACTGCAAGGGGGTTATGGGGGGGGGGGGGCAAAATGGCTGAGAATAGAGGTCCTTGCATCTTCACATTGGGAGAGGTCCCATTATGGCCAATATTAACGCAGAGACATCCATGGAGGTCCCTGGCATACCTTCAATATGTCACTTCTTGGTTGCAAATATTGGTCAAATGGAAGGGGGGGGGGGAGAAGAGGGCGTAAGCCTTAAGAAAGCCATTTACTGATGCTGCTGATGATGATGATGTCTGACATAGGCTTCCTTGACCGTGCTGCAGAACGGCTACTCATGAGCAGATGTTCAACCCAGGAGCCACTGCGGGGCCATAATTGCTGAGACTAAAAGAACCCTCGCAGTGCATTAGTATGTACATGTATTAAAAAACCCATCCTGATTCAAACTGATCAACTGGCACAACTCTTCTATATGCATCGTGAGTGTTATGAGCCCCCAGAGATTTCTCCTGAATGAACGAGCATACAGGGGAAGCAAATTTAAAAAGTTCCATTGCGGCAAGCATACACACGGCACGCACCAAAACAGATGCACTATTCAAGTAATCCTTCCATTAAAAGGTAATCAAAAACGACTTCAGGTTTGCTTTTTTAATGCGGCACATTATAAGTCGGTGCTCTCCGTAATAACTCCTGGGTGAGCAGTCATCAGTTTCTGTGATAGGATTACAAAGTAGTTTTGTGTTTCTACTTACAACACAGTCAGGGACGTACTTTTTCCCCTCTCAAAGTGCTTTGTTAAGTTATTTACAAGGGATTAAATAGCAGCGCGGTATAAATTTTGGCCACTGTTAAGCTAACAGTTCTGTTATCTATCATGAGACTGGAAAAAAATCTTGTTAGGTTTACAAATCATGTGGGACAATTCCCGTAAAAAGTTTTTTTCCAGTAATTGTAGGTAGAAGATAGGAGCAAAGTTCTGAGGGGGGGGGGGGGGACCTGTCCCTGAGAAATTGTGGTTTCCTGGTGGAGGGTAATTCAATTATATGCTGGTGGTTTGGGAAAGGTGTTGCACAACTTGTCCAAGTTAATTTAACTGTTACTAATCAGCCAAAATTACACAAGAAGTGAGGTGTTAAAAACAGAATGGCATTACCAAATTCATTTAAAAAAATCAACATTCAAGTAAATTGAACCTGTTTGGGTTGAGCAACTTACTTTAAAAGCTTACAGAGTGAGAAAATGAACTTGAAAATTATCAACAATCATTCAAAACAAATAGCAAAAACAATAATTTGAATTTTTTTTATAAATGGAAAATGCAATGAATAAAGTAAAGAAGAAAAACAAGATATGCTGCTCATTTTTGTACAAAAGCTGTTAACATGTTAACTGAAAAAGCCCAGCTATACAAACCTTCACAATACAGCACATTGTCATTGACACACTGAACGCTGTTGAAATGCAACCACCTGACCAATGCACAGACACATAAACCCCATCTGTGGGTGGCCTTCCGATAAAAGGATTCCTCATCACAAAGTCATTTGGTCTCTGAAGGTGCTAATTACAGTAAAAACAGACATGTACCTCTTACAGTAATTGCTGTGCACGCTTGAAAGCCAAGGTGAAATGCAGATTGGACCCACAAAAAAAATATCCACGCACACAAATAAATTTTGCTTTGGGAGCCTTTTTTTCCTTTCTCCTTCCTCAGAGATTTTCCATCTCATTAAGCACAGGCCAATTACTTTTGATGGCAAAATGCGTACATCAAGAAGCCAAGGATCGTAGTATTTTTCTTTTTTTTCAACCTGAGCATCACTACTCAGATAACTTTCATAAAGTGCAACATAGCCCGACACCACCCCTCATCTTGAAGGTAGCATTTCTGGGCTTTTATGGTTTATTTTCTATTTGTATTAAAAACAGCAAACATGCTGAAAACATTCAAATTTGTATAGTTTTTTCAGTTAAAAGTATAAATATATGCCAAAACCATTTTTTTTTTAATCTAGAGTGTAAGTTAAAATAGTGCAAATGTTGCACATAAGAAAGTAATCATCATTATTACTTTAAAAGAAAATAATGTGAGACATTACTGATTAAAACAGGCACACGAAAAAGCAGGAAGGGGTTAAGGGAATGGGAAATGGAATAAAAATTAGAGAAGAATAAAGGAAAAGGGGAAAACAGTCCGAAAGGAAAGATGGGGGAACAAATTGAACCTAAAAGGAGGAAGCACAAATGTGAATTAAACAAAAAAATCCATGATGATTGATAAAAACAAATAAGAACATTCAAAGTCCAGTGTATAAAAAATACATAAAAACAATTATTAAATATTAATATAAAAATAGGCATATTAATTATCATTATAACTTTAAAAGGAAAATAATGTGAGACATTACTGATGAAAAATAGAATTCAATAGAATTACTTTGCTCAATGCTAATTGATAAATTTGGCTAGCATAGTCCGGAATAAAAACTGAAATCATGTCAGCTACAGGAACTTTGGCCTTCTTAAGTATACACAAAGTATATAATCTACGAGAGGCTCTTAAGACAATGTCAGTGATGTGTAAGCTCCACTTCAGATCCTTTTGTATGGTAATACCTGACAATTTCACGTGAGACACATTATTCAAATGGACCGAGCTAATGGAAAGAGATTCACTAGATATTTCACGGTTCTCTACAGCTACACAGAAATATGATCAGAAATACACCACAGACGAAATCCTTTGTGTATGTAGGCCCAGTGAATTTCAGCTGTCTACATTTGGAACACAGACAGCATTGAAAGAACTGTTCTCTTTGAAAACAAGAAATGGAGTTCAGCTGTAGAAGTGATCTCTGCTGAATTCTTTTGTCTTCTCAACAAAATAGTCATCAATTATAAAATGTATAATTTCTGATGCACCTATTTCTGTGAACTATTTTATTGACAGGAGGGTCGTATATGGCACCCCAACATATAGTATAGACTACATGCATTAGTACCTTGATTTGTTTCCCCCATACCAACCCATCAAACCTGAAATTTGGGGATCAAGTTTAATAATTTCTAATAAGGTTAAAAGCACTTCCAACATACCAAGGTAAATAGTCTGGTGCCATTTTCAAATGACATTTAACGCTTTCTTTGTAATATTCTAGCAATGCTAGCAATCTGTAAACACAATATTATCTCTTTTCTCTAATCCCTCCCTAAATGCACACCCCCCCCCCCAAAAAAACACCCAAAAAACATCTGAAACGAAACAAAACAAAAAAAACAGAATGAAACAAAACACTACCCAAAACCCCAAGACAATTACAACAACAATCCCGAAAAACTTAACATAAACCTTTAGGCCTATTAAAACTATTTCACGGTTGGAAAAAGTTATTAATAACCACCAGGTCCTTGGGGATTTTACAGCTTTCATGCCTCAGCTGTTTTACCCCCTGTAGTTTAACATTTTGGGATGTCACCTTCAACTACATACATTCATTTGCCATAAACCTTTGCAAGGGGTAAATGTACATGTGCCTTGAAGACCATTATGTGCATTACATTTAGCACTGTCCTTTGTTAAGGCCATCCTACCGTGGTAACAATCACTATAAATGTATTTTTTTAATCTCCTAAATACCAATAATAACTCTTTACAATGGATCAATTGTGTTAATCAGGAGTTTCTGTGAGGGTTTTGAGGTGTTTGGGACAAGTTTTCATTTTTGTTTATTTTGTTGTTGTTGTTCATTTTTTTTGGGGGGGGCTGTTTTAAAATAAATTGAACCCTTTTTAACATTTTTTTAAAAAGCTTCCAGAATGTGAAAATGCATTTAAAAAATTTTTCTTGCAAAATATTGCCTGGCCAGAAGGAAAGCTAGTCCGAGTCTCACCCGTTCCCAACGCAACCCATCTCCGGTAGAACGTCTGTTAAAGTATGCGTGACGTCATTTCATTCCAATATCAGGACTAAATTGTGATTTGTCAATTTTGATGTTGCGTTTTTGTAATACAACAACTTGTACAAAAATGCTACTCATCGCGGGCGTGATGTTTACGCACGCGGGAAGCTTGCATAACGCGCGTATAGAAGGCGCCTGCTGATTGGTCAGTTTCTTGAGGTCATACACAGTCTAGTTGCATAATCAATCGCTGAATCTGTTTACGTATCACAGACCATGGTCGGCTTCGCCTGGGCCAGGGTCTATTACATAGGACTAAAGCAAACCCCTTGCTGACTTGAAAATGTCATCATTATCTTGAGGTTAACAGCAATTTCTCCTGGTTTGGGGAACTTTTCCCAATTGACGTTTTTCCAACCTAGGCTAAAACTAAAAGTTTATCCTGGAGTTGTCAACCCTGTTCAAATGCAGAGTTATCGTGAATTTAGTAGAATGGACTACAACATCAGGGCTAAAATATGTTGAGCAAGACAAACAAAACATGCAAAGCAGTGGCCAAACAGATTTCTATCCAAAGCTCGCAATTCCCCCTGATATCAGTTATTTCTAATTCAATTATCAGATTGGCACATCCAATGCATGGAAAAGTCAGAAATTGCCCTGAATCAAACCTAGCATTACACTATAGTCTTCTGCATGTGTCAGTTTGTTTCAGTGATTATAAGCATGTGGACTTCTGTACCTTTGCAAGAATTTTTTCCCCTTTCAGGTCAAGTCAGGATAAGTCCGGATAAAAGTTTAATTTGCCAGCGTGAGAGAAAGCAACGGCTGCTGTAAAACTCTTGGACATGAATCATTCAACACACACAACATCACAGACACTTATTTTGCCCCTATCTTTTTCAAGTTATTCTCTCCCTTTCTGTCTCCCTCTTGCTTTCTTTTGCCCTTATTCTCAGTTCCTTTTTCCCCACTGTCTCCCTACTAATCACCCGACGAGCTGGTGACTCCCGGAACGATTATTCACGCTTTTGAATATTTAATACCCCATTATGGGCCCCCCTGACATGGCAGGCCAATGCAAAAGTGCTCATCAGAAAAAATGACTTTAAGTGGATTATTATCCAAGTTTAATATTTGATAATGCCATTACAGGGTGGTGACAGTCAGAGCGAGAGACTGTGACCAATGCGTGCCTTGTTATTGTAAGCTGGGGGGGAGGGGGAGTGAAGAAAATATGGGCTGAAGTTAAGACCATGGTAGGGGACAAAATAAGCACATTAGTTTTCTGCTTACTTGCTTGGGTGAGTGGGTAGAGTGGAGTTTAAATTTGCCACATATGGATAGGGGAGGAGTTCAATTTTGAAATGGAGGGGGGGGGGACTCAATTTGATAAGTAACATCAGTTGTAACTTTATCAAACTGAACTGACTTAGGCCATTACATGTGAAGCAAGACCAAGGAATGGTAAACAATGACGTACCAAGATGGTAGTACATTTGTTTAGCAACATTTACTACATAGGTGAGCATACGCTGGATGTCTCCAGCTCTCTGGAAACGTTGACTGATTCTCACTCCCTACATTATCAATCCTGATAGTGGACAGGAACCAGTCTACCCTGTTAGAACTGAATGAATGTCAGACATCACTTGATGTCTTGTTAAAAATGGATTTTTTTTGTATTGGTAGATTGAGCATTTTAATTTTGGGGTTTTTTTTGGGGGGGGTGGGGTGGGGATGGGGGTGGGGGGAGGCATACAAATAGCATGGACAGTACATGTACATATTTAACCAGGCACCCCCAGAAGCAGTATTTTTTTTCTGAGTTACAGAGACAAAGCATGCACGTACAATGTATTCCTTATTTAATGCCTTCACATTACATGTACATGTACTTCTAGGCATTTGCGCCAAGATTTCTCAAAATTTCACAATCCAACACTGCACAGTAAACTAAGGCACATGATTTATACTTGAAAACAAATCTGGGCTATCAAGCCAAATGAGAAAAAAGGCCAATGGAAACCATGAAAAGCTATGGGCTCTGTGCGCCAACAAAGGAGGGTGCCCTTTTACCTAGCAACGACGTCCCATGGGCGGGCATACATTTCGCTGGTTGACGCGCGCGCACCGTTCCGTGTGTGTAACGCACGTACACCAGGAGATTTGTACTATGTACACATTGTGGCCGCGCCTTTCTTTACCAGTGAGGGGGTACTTGTGAACAGAGCAGATAGTGGATGGCCTGTGCAGTAATAAATCCTTCCAAATACATGTATTGCAGAATCAAGTATGGGGTGTGGGAGGACAATTCCTGCAGTTGATTAGCATTTTGGAAAGATAAAATACACCCATACAACATATAAAGTATGCCTGTACAGTATACATGTATGATGTAAATATAAAGACTGATTTTGATGTATATTTATGCATTATGTGTATATATGTTGAGGGGAATTCAGAAAAAAAATACTAGAAAGCCTAATCATGCCATTAAACTCTTTAAAGTGAACCCTCTTGTTTTAGCAATCAGGAAAAAATGTCGCGTGTGCAAGGAAGATTACGAGCATGATTAGGTTACTGGGCATTGGGGAGACAGTAAATGATATCGTGCGCACGAAAGCTGAAAAACAGATGAGAAACGACGTTTAATAATAATGTGCAGAACAGTGTGACTAACAACAAGCAGATGTTGACAGGCACACATGACAAGATGAAGGCAGCTTCATTTGGTGTATCACGTTCCAATGCTCATGGTGACATTTGGTAGAATTGACATGCATTTTTATACTTGAGACAAACTTGGAATGTATAATACAACAATATACTGGGTAAAAAAATAATAATTTTGCTGGACCCCATACATCAGAAATTTGGCCAGGGTTTAAAAGTTTACAGAATGTTGTGGTGGCAAAAAAAATTGAACACTTAGAAAATACAAACTTCTGTTACTTGAATGGAAGGGAAAAATCGGTATTAGGCAAAATAAAACAAAAACAAAAAACAAAGAGAAAGTATGATTATTAAATGAACCTTATGATATTAATGTATCCAAGCACATGATATAACAAATCACTTTGTACTGTCTAAGACAAGAGAAATAAAATTTAAAAAAAAAGGACTGAGAACTTATGACAATGTCTGTAGAGTCAAATCAAATTTCAATGTTTTCCTTCAAACCGCAAATCTGCCAAAACCAAACCAGGGGTCAACTTCATGGCACAGATAGTCAAGAATTGCATGCCAAACACGGGTTACCAACTAAAACATCAAGTATGTATTTATATTATACTTGCAACTGGTTCTCGGCCGATTTGTTAAGCACCATTTTCTGCTTAGAAGCTCCAAAATGCTGCAATGCGCAATGAAATAAATTCTTAATAGCTTTTCCTTCATACTAGGAAAAAAACCTTCAAAAAATATTGGCTAAATGTATTCAAAATTATTAATGGGGATTACCTCACCAAATTGCCCAGAATTAATGGGAACTTATACAAGTCTCATCAAAGCGTAAAACAGCAAATGCGTACACGTGAATAATGGAGGAGGGACATCTAGACAATGTACGAGCATTTGGCGTGGCTCATTGCGCCTGACACTGTTCTCTTTGGCTTATATTTGTGGAGAAGCCCATGAATTATTTCTGCCCACGCTAGCTGCTCAATACCACGCCATAACTCACAATGTTTTAACAGCTACTTGCAACTGATGATCGGCCAAATAGCCCCATCATCCCTGTAATGACACTAAGTATCTATAACCAAATTGGTGAGAAAAACAGTGGAAAACGACATCAATTTTTAATTGGATTGTTGAGTGCACAATTAATACATTGACGTAAAGGTTTGCACAACGGCTGGAAGAAGCGCTTTTGCTCTTCAAAGACAATGGTAAGATATGAGAAACCAACACTGTCAAAAATGGTGGCAAAACCTTGCTGGGAACATTGAAGTGTATGCATGGCCTATTTAACTCAAAGCAGGAGAGTAGCACTGCCTGGTGAAAATTGGGTTGACCACACAAGAAGGACAATTCAGAATTTGGGGACTAGGTCTGCTTCCCAAATTAGAGTTGTTGGACATTTAAGAATGTCAGTTTGCTAGTACTACATCAAGCATTGGTGGGTTAGATGGATGTTTTGGGTATAGCCCTACACATGAGACGTTCTGTATATGTTATACCTCTATCAGTCAAATACATGTACATTGTACAAACACATATAGACACTACACATTTTCCACGAATTCAGAGTCCACTGAGCATGTATTGTGAAAAAAGAATTGAAGGGGGGGGGGGACCACACGGACACCCCAAAAATCCCAAAACCACAACCACAAACCAGATCAAAAATCACTCATAGCAACCAAAAAGTCTACGCAGTTTACAATACACTGGGCTATGCGTCTGGTGTTTAAGGGAAAAGACCAAACTATAGGGCTGGTCACTGTTCAGATTTTGGGCCAACTTCATGAAGTTACTTAACGCAGAATTCACTTCGTACAAAAAATATTTGCTCAGCAAATCAAGTAACAAGCCAATATTTCCTGCATGTAATATTTGTTGTGATCTAAGCTGATTTGTACCGAGTACATACATACATATGCAAAGCTTTACATTCTGGTCAGCAGCCCCATGCAATGGGGTCCTGGCTAACAATATCAAGCAGTTAAGCACAGAAATGTAACAGTCCAAGAAACTATTTGCTTCTCAACATAGGGTTGCTGACCGCACTGCTGTGTGAATTCACATTACTTAAAACTGATTCTAAGCTAATTCATGCTTAGCATATAAATTTAATAAGCAATAGTTTTTATTTAGCAGCCCTGGAACTGTATACATGTAGTGTGTTTGCTTAATTTTGCGACAGCATGTTCAATGTACAAAGTGCATTCACAGAGCATCTAGAATTATCCCAAGCACTATTCTGAACCAACTAGTCTGGAGTGATTGAGATATATACTGCCCTCTGTTGATATAATCTCAGTGTCTAAAACAAGACTTAAAATGCTTAATACCCCCAGTATAATAATCACTTTATAGTTTGCATTGACCAAACAAACTCAAAAATGACAGCGGCATGTGCAAACAAACATGAGACTATTATCTAACGAATGTATTCATTCTTTAGGCCATATTATAATAAAGCCCCCCCCACCCCCAGAAAAAAATATATCATTTACCAAAACCTTTATTTTTAAAAAATGTTCTCGACCAGGACTATTGTTGTCATTGTTGGCCTACATATAAACTCTTTGGATACCAAGTGCTATACTGAAGCGAACAGTTACTCCAACATTGTCACCATCACCATATGCCTCCAGCTAGAAATATCATGAAGTTGTCACAACTGGTGTGATTTTCAGACACAAAATTAGAAGGATGCAAGTATAAAAAAGTTAACAAAATTAGCCGCTCAATTAATTCAGAGTACATCCCAAAAGGGAACGATTTATCAATTGGGAAAAAGCAATTGTATTACCTTTTTCTTTTGGTTCCTCGATTAGCCTTGAGCTGTTGTCTGCCTAGTCCTGTGGTGATGTGTGAGGGCGCTTCTCGCAAACCAAAGCTCTTGGCCGTGTGACCCAGGTGAAGTTTCTTAATGTGGAAGATGTGTTTCAGGGAGGCGGGATAGGTGGCATAGGCACGCACAAAGGACTGGAAAGCTACAAGCAACAAACGATTTTTGTTTCACTTTTTTTTCTCGAATTATGGTGTGTCCAAGGGAAAAAACATTACCTTCAAGGGAAATATGTTACATAAGGTCATTAATTTGGAAAAGTTGGAAGATAAATCACAAAAGGTGTGCGTGTTATTGCGTCACAAACAGCCGAGCTGATGAAAAATCTTCTAATATCTTATAATAGTTTATGCAGTGCCCGCTGCTATGTACATCAGATTCGAACCGGCCAACCGATCCCGTTAGCTCGATGGTCAAGTGGTAAGACATCTGCACTAGAAAGCAGGAGGTCGTGGGTTTGAGTCCCACCCGAGTGATTTTTCCAACTTTCACTCGGGAGGTAACACACTGAGTATACAGTGTTTAAAAACGTCGGTGAAGGGCGAAACCTAATTTGATTTATATCACCCCGACGCAAAATTCCATCTTATAATGAAAAATCTTGTTATTAGCATGTGCGTTTCCATCGGTTGCTATGTGTTACCATTCAGCACTCCAGACTCAAGAACCATTTAGTTTGAAGTAAATACATCTGGCAGCTAGATAAGTGAATGTAAATAATTGCTGCATGTCCGTGCCTGCCTATGGATATCATTTGACAGTATAAAAGAAACTTGTTCCCACATTTTATGCTTTACCACTGAATGAAGAATGTTTATATTTACTCAGTGCCAAGCAAACATTTGCAAGGTGGTCTTCAAATTTTTTCCCTTTTTTTTCTTCCTTACCATATTATGTATTCAACACTAACAGTTTGCTTTTTATGTAATACCCGATGTTCATTATTAACTATGCATGAAGTTCACAAATGGTCATAAGTTCTCAAATGGGCCATCTCACCTTTGACAGCTAATACTGTGTGACTCTTGTTGCTATTGACAAATTCTTCAAAGACCCGCTGCATGGCACCGGCTGCCTCCTGTGCTGTGTGGACTGGCTGGAGGTCCTGATTACCAGCTAGGTGAAGGTTGATGGTCATAAGGGTGTGAAGTAGATGATCAGGGCCCATCTGCTGAATGCTGTCAGTGGGAATCAGTCAATAATTGGCTCAATAATCGGCAATAGCCAAATAGTATCCTTCTAATCCTTTCCATCTAGTGATCCTATTTGGAATCCTATTTTGAATCCAAACAGGGACAAAAGCACTGAACACTACTTGGGACTAACACTACTTGGGACTAACACTACTTGAGACTAACACTACTTGGGACTAACACTACTTGGGACTAACACTACTTGGGACTAACACTACTTGAGACTAACACTACTTGGGACTAACACTACTTGGGACTAACACTACTTGGGACTAACACTACTTGGGACTAACACTACTTGGGACTAACACTACTTGAGACTAACACTACTTGAGACTAACACTACCGGGGCCAACACTACTTGGGACTACTGAGATTTTGTAAAATATTTCCTTTTAAAGGTGCCTTTGCTAGTTGAAAAGTTTCTAATCAGTGTTTAAAATGTTCAATGTTCTGTAATAGTCAAAAGTAATCAGAAAAGCTGTAGAGTTACAAAAATTGCTGAATCAAAATAATCTACTTGTGTCTTGTTTTGGTAGGTGGGTTTCACACACTTATGTGGCACATATATGTTCCCAATAGTTCCAAATATTAGACTACAGCCCTCCTTCCTGAATACAAGCAGTTGAATTGACTGACTTGATTTTGTGTTGGCTGAGCACATTGAGGTACTGCACCTCAGCTGGCGTCAGGAAGAGAAGAGACTGGCCTTTCTTGCCAATACGAGCTGTCCGACCAACGCGGTGTACATAGTCCTCTGGACTACCTGGAGTGTTGTACTACATCAAATGAAAATAAAGATGACATAAAATTCTCTCAAAGGGAGTTATCTTTTAGGACTTGTGTAAAATTTCGACTCAAATCATACTAAAACTGGATGGGATTATGTGTAGGAAGTGTAGATAGGGCTGTGTTATCCACTTACGAGGGCCAGTAAAGGACATATCATGTGCATGTTCTTCTTTGCGTGTTAATACAGTACACAGAATATTTGGCCACATTTCAACTATACAAACCCTGACATGTGTTGGCATGGGAGGAAGGCACATTGACACTGCAGCCATGTTTGAGGTGTGCACTTTTATTCTACAGGGATACACATGACTCTTGCTCATTCATTGTTACTGAATTAAAATAACAAAAACACCACAAAGATGACTGCTGAATGCACGTGTCTACAGTACGGGCTCCATGCGCCAACAAAAGAGGGCGCCTTTTTACCACTTTGAAGGCCCCTTGGACGGGACACATAGCGTGTGCGTACAGGACTGGTTGGTGCATGAAGTACGCACGACTGATTTATCCTGTAATGTGCACAAAGCTAAACCATAGCGTCTTCTCACGTGAGCGTCATGGGCGCGCAAATATGTTCAAATTTAACTTGCGATGGTCTCGCAGACTAATCCCCGCCCCAACATCTTTGGATCAGTCGAAATACATAGTGAATGGACCGGGAACCAGACTAGGCCACCCCCAACTCTCCTTTTCTGGCCATTGATGGGGTACTTGTGCACGGTGCCCATAGCTGCCATGTTTTGTTCCGTCATCGCTGAGGGCATACTTATGCATGGGTCAATAGCTACGAGAAGTATGCTATACTATGCTGTGGTGGTGGATCCATTTCCAATGGGTTACTATGCTAGTGGTTGCTGTGAGAATGGAACTTCAATCAAACAGTTTGGCTTGGGCTATGAATTGAGATTAAGCTGCTACCGACGACTGCAAGTTATCCACTCCAAGTTCTATTCATGCAAGGTTTACAAAAAAAACCCATCTCTACCTTGCACACTCTCTATCCCTTTAGACTACAAGTCAATTTAACAGTGGACAAACATTGGAGAATTACATGTAAGGCAAGTAATAACCTTTGTTCACGAACCCCTTTCTTTAAAATGGAAAGTAATATTTGAACAAAGACATCAGAAAAACCTTTGTGACCTACTTGAACAATCCACTTGACTTTGGGCAGGTCTAGTCCCCTTGCAGCAACATCCTGAAAAAAAACCAACCAAATTGTCAAAAATCAAAGAGATTGTACAGAATTTGATACAGATATTGATGTATGCAACGGAAGAAGAAACACATGTACAGTGAAAATGTAAGCTTAAATGCCAACCAATGTTTTGCCATAAAAATATCGAAACCTTGCCAAAAATTGATGTCACCATGTTGGGTGCTGGGGTCAAATGGCTACTGTGTTCGAGTCATGTGCCAAAATACGTGGGTTCGAACCCTGACGGGGAAACATAGTGCTTGTGTTCTTGGACAAGACACTTTACCATGATTGCCTCTCTCCACCCAGGAGTATAAATGGGTACCTGTGAGAGTAGAGACCAGATTGGGCTGATCTCAAGCTGCTGCAGAAAAATGGTCTCATTCCTGAAGAACAGGGATAATAATTGCAAAGTGCTTTGAACCTTAGGTATAAAGCGCTATGGGCTCCGTGCACAAGTACCCCTTCAACGGCCAGAAAAGGAAAGTTGGGCGAGACCTACATGTTGTAGACTGGTTCAAGTCCCGGTCCATCCACTGTATATTTCGAATGATCCAAAGTTATTGGGGGGCGGGGATTAGTCTGGGAGACCATCGCTAGTTAAATTCAAATGTATTCGCGCACCGACGCCGCCTGATGCACACGCGAAGATGCTGTGGCTATGAGCTTGGCACATTCAGGAAGTCGTGCGTACTTCTCGCGCGAACCAGTACAGTACAGGACGCACACGCCATGTGTCCCGTAAAAATACCCTCTTTTGTTGGCGCATGGAGCCCATATGAGCACCATATTATTATTATTATAAAATGTTCTGGAATTTTGCATGTAATTTAAAAATTAATAGTCCATCACTATACATGTATTCAACTGAAAAAAGTGCTAGGCCATTTTTTAACTTTGTTGTTGCCCCAACCATGTCATGCAAAAGCTTTATGATTCTGAAAACAATTGAACCTCAAGTGCATTTTCACGATCAACCCCAATGACACAACTTTATCCATGAAATCATTCCTTCTGATTTGAAAATCACAGGCGTGTGGAAAAAGGCACACCTGGATTTTTCTAGGCGTGTGATTTTTCTAGGTGTGTGATTCTGTGGTCCAAGCTGGGACTGAACAATCTGGTATTTTTTTTTATACTATTCATCTTGGTTTACAGTGAACTTAAAAACCAATTACACTCACTAACTCAGAAAACACATTATTTAATTAATAGCTTGGTTCAAAAAAGAAAGTCAGTTAATGCACAGTAAATCTCACAACACTGACAGCTAACATTTGAAATGACATGCACTTTGCTTTGTAACAGAACTTCATAATAACAACATCAGGAGTGCAAAACGAAAGAATAGCGCCACTAGTTTATTCATGTTATTCCTTCCTCCATGATCAGAGGCATACATTCGTATCGCAGTAAACATGGTAAACATAATCGGCCCATAACAAACAAAACTACTCCACTTTTACTTTGACAACCATGTCCTTCCCGCTGTCGTCATCTCGCTGTACCCTGTACCATATGTCGCCCATTCCCTCCCACCTCTTAAAAATATGAATCAGTTGTGATTGAATCAAAATGTGCTTCGTGAGCTAAGTTTTGTGAAGTGAAAACATGTGTCAAGTTTTGCAACGCCCACGGCCGTGTTCTGTGTGAGGCAACCTGATTGGCCGGTGACAATAACTGCACCCAGTTTTGGCCAATGGCGTTTAAGTTATCAAGTCTGTGTTCAGCGTGCAATACCGATAACCCTGTGGCTCAATACTGATAACCCTACAGCCTTGAAACAAGACGTCCGCTTGCTTTTACTGTGGGCAGTCAGCTTGTACACACGTGCGTATTCACCGTACGTCGTGTACAGTACATGTACATTCTAGCACAGTCTGGTAGCGCGCTTGCCCCATGCAGTTTACAACATAATGTTCATTTAGTGCGTAATTCTCTACACGTGCTGAAACAAGGCTACTGTTCATGCTGTCAACAATCAACATGGCGTTCCACACTGCCCAGCTGTTTCGCGATATAAACGATATAGGTAGGCCCAATGCTTGATTTTTTTTCCTTCACCAACGTACTTTCTTTCCCACAAATTACGAAGTATAATTATGCTGTAAACGTATGCCGAGGTGTGCGGTACAGAGGGATCCAGGCGTGCGATTATTCACACTTCTCAGGAAGCTTTTAGGTGTGCCATGGCGTGGCGGTGCGATCGCACGCCTCAAATCAGAAGGACTGTGGAATCATAGCCCATCCTTGCCTGTGAATATGTGTACGGATATATTTTTGACCCATGGTCAAATCTCAAAATGCAGGACTCCCAACCCTTAGTAAGAGGATGTGTGCCAGAAGACTCATGTTTGTCAGGCACTGCCTGCAGTACCCTGAGCACAATGCTAGCAGCTTGTGATATGGGAGCCAAAGCAGGGTCATGCTCAACGGGGTAGATGATACATGTGCAGGGATATATGTATAACTACAACAAATGAACCATCAACTTTGAAACCTGGGCCAGTTTGTCAGTGCCCAAGAACACCACTCAGCATAATATTAAGGTGACGTCGCCCTCACACAGCACTACCAGGCATAACATGCCGCTCTGACAGTAAGTGATATCCCTTGATTCAAAATGAAAATGTGTCAATTTCCAATTTTGCTAAACATCATTACACAACAAAATGTGTATCGCTGTAAAACACAGAAATGCATAGCAGCTGTGCAATCTTACCGTGCATAAGAGAATGCCTGATTTGGCTTCTTGAAACTTCAAAAATACTTCTGTCCGTTCCTATGTAAAAAGAGCAACAAACAAGTAGAAAATATTGATAAAAGAACATAGAATAAACTCTTTTAAATATGTTTATGATACATTCGAAAGATAACATTTCTTGGTATTCTTAACTAAATTAATTTGTACCAAATAAATGAGACCAAAAAAAACAAATAAAAAGGAAAAACAAAGGAATCTATTTCAATGTTTTGAGGCTTCTGAAGCATTTCCAAATATGTGTTTTTTCAAAGAATGCCATTTTCAATTTGAAAAACAAAAAGTTTACTTCTTGCGACATATTCCCATGTAGTCTTAGCACCAGGAGATTCAACATCTCAAGAACAGCCTTGATGCTCTCTTTGAACAGCGTGTAGTGAAACTCCACTGAATCCCGACTGGAGAGAAAGACTAACATCTTGCAATCACCTGTGGTCTGTCATATTGCAAACAAAAGTGAAACAAAACTTCAGTTTTCTTTAACAAATGAACATGATTGAACTAAATGTTCAGATAGGCATATCACTTTGTTACTGGGTACTCAGCACAGGTGGCAGAGGTTTGGGGGGTAACAAGCTGGTACCTACTCCCCAAATTTTGAAAAGTTTGTTGTTTTTGCATCTCCTACTGCAGAGACATGTATTGTGCCCCTCCACTTTCAGAAACATACTGGGAACACAAAAAAATAGTTTCTTCTCTGTACCAAAGATGAAATGGATGGCTGCAAGACCAGAAATATACGCTAGCATTATGTTGTTTACTCCCAAGAACTAACAATATACGTGTATTAAATGCTGTTAAGGCGCTTTTTACAAATATCATAATTTATAGTAATATAAACTATATTCAAAAAGGGTATGCAATGACCGACCTGAGCTCTGTTCAAAATAAAGGCAGTCAATGTAATTAGCCTCAGCTTGCTAAGAATGACTACAAAATACAAGGAAGCTTTGTCTGGAGTACTAACATTCTTGGATATGTGCACTGAATAGAAGTTATGAATATAAAGTTCAATAAAAAATCTGGCAGTCTCAAGTATTCTTATACAATACAGGCGAGGGTACACAGGGGTGAACCTAATTACCTGAGCTCTCTTCAAGATAAATGCAGCCAGCGTGACAAGCCTCAACTTGCTAGGCACAATCACAAAATGCTGCTGCAATCCTTCTGGGGTTGTGAAGTCCTCAATGGGTATGGAGTCTCCTGCATTCGATCTCTCCCTTACCCCCCTTTTGTCTGTTTCTACACCTCTGAGATGATGCTCAGCAGAAAGAGGATTTGTACTCTGATCTGATTGGCTCTCTTTGGCAATGTCAATCTTGATGGGGTCATTTAAGGTCATTTGGGCGAGTCGTTCCACGCCCTCGGTGAGAGTGGCTGAGAGAAAGATATTCTGTCTCTGCTGGCACTTCTCATTAAGACTGTTCAGAATGAGAGACACATCACGGTCATATCCCATATCAAGCAACCTGAAGAAAAAGGACAATGCCGATTTTTACTAAAACTACCTTTAGAACAAATGCTCATAACTCTTGGGAAGCAAAACTCCATTCCTGATATCACATATGTTAAATCAAAATTTAAAAATTGTACTTTGACAGGATTTTTACAGGACTGGTTTCAAAATATGAAATGTTTGGCAGTTGGAATTGGACAAGGCATGTATTTGACAATGTACATGTAACAGCCAACCGGCACTCTCGGGACCCGAGAATTTGTGAAGACTTACGCGAATGCCGATATATGTTATAAGTCGTCATTTTACCAACTTACATGAATGGTCTTTTGGTCACATGATTCATTGCACCAATTGGCTTCGATTTACCCTGGATTACCTCCTTTATGCTTTAGTTGAATCCAGCAACTTAATCCTCGAATTGTATCATCACATTTGGGGTATGGATAGTGGAGACCAGACCACGATACATATGTACGTGCACAGTAACGAATTAAATGCGTGCGTGTTCCTGTATATACCACGCACGCATTGACTGCAGCAGTCGTCATTCAATAAGACAACCCCCAAAATGGACAGAGCGCATGCGTACAGCCTAGAGGGGGTACTGGTATTGATATGATCACGATGCATGCATATGCGATGTATGCAGCAAAGATCCTATAGCGCCGCGTAGTGGTATGCAGTAGGACACCCTTTTTTGACACCGATGCATGCAGCGATCACGGGCCGTGCAAAACCACTTTTCACTCGACACTTTGCCAACCGCAGTACAGGAAGTCGATGCCAATGCGTGATTTGTTGAATGCCGACTTACACAAAGGATTTTGTAATGCTTTTTATGGAAAGGGGACCGAGAGTAACACGATGACTTGAGCAAAATGGCGACTTATAAAAGCCATCTTAGAAATAAAAAATTCAATGGAAATGCATTACGGACAATCGGGGCTTTAGTCAGACGGCCGACTTGAGCGATTTGACGAGTTGTACGATGTCGGTTTAGCTGGAGTTTACTGTAGTGAACAAGATCATTCCCATTAGTTGTTACAAAAGCTAAATAGAAAATAAACTTTGCAACAGAGAAGTTCATAACGATGACCAAAAAGATGAACATATGACTTATTGAATGTGAATCCAAAGGCAGCATTTGTCTTGAAAGAATGATTTGCAGAGTGAGAAACACACTAGTTCAGTCACAGCAGCAACCCTAGACCAGTACCTCAATCAATGGAGTTGGTCAAGTTGTCTTTTGGATATTTGGATCCCTATGTCGCTGGACTCAACAATCAATGAAGTACCTGTCTGCTTCATCCATGACCAACCAGTTCAGTCTGTCCAGCCTCAATGTCTCTGTGTGCTGTAAGTGGTCCAAGAAGCGACCAGGTGTGGCTACCAGAATGTTGATGCCACGCCTCAAACGAGCCTTCTCTGCTTTCTTCTTTTCCCCTCCCATCAGGTAGCCTGGCACTATCCACTGGAATGGCTACCAACAAAAACCCCCAGAAAGTGAGACATTCAACATTCAAAGGCAAAGGATAGATTGAAAAGGTCAATTTACACATACGCGACTTTGACACGCAACAATGTTGTGTGTTTTTATAAATACGCACATATTAATGAGTGTTTACATTTACGCCACTATTAAAGTTGTACGTCTTATCACACCATTTGTGCGTATTTATAAAAACGTGCAACATATATGTGCAAATTGGCCTTTACTGTTTTTTAAATCCTGGATATTACAGTTGACAAAGGTTTAAAAGTCCAAGCACTCTATGTTGCAACTGTTACCAACATTTTGGTTTCTCTGCTATGCATGCATTGTATCTTTGTAACCTCAACTTCCATAGGCATTTTGGCTAGAAAACTTCTGAGTCCTCCAAATTCTCCACTCTGTACTAAACCAATGGCACATTCTGTAACTTTTAACCCTAACTCCCTAGCATGATTTACTAGGAACCATACCCATCCTGGCAAATTCCAACACCATATGAGAAACTGTGCACACATGTTTCTGACTTTGATTCTGGAGGTGTGCCAACCCAATGTAAAAGACTGTCAGTTTAGGGGTACTGTACCCATCCTGACAGATTCCAACAAAACATGCCGTTGGGGTTTAATGGATTGAGTTCTGTTAGGGTTGATGGGCTGCAGTTCCAATTTCTCCCAAACCCTCTGGTGGATTTGAGGGATCTAGGAGAGTCCAGATTTGACGTACCTTCAGAACTCTCTGGAGTGTGTTGAAACTTTGCAAAGCCAGCTGGAATGAAATAGACACATCAAATGTGGTCAAGACGTCTAGGTTGCATGTTAACTTGTTTTGATGAATTTGATGTCTCTGAAATAAATCTTATGTCAACATGATCGTGGTAGTGTAATAAGAAAATATCAAAAATAATCATATCATAATTGTTCAGACCATGGCAGATAACACCCCGGCAGATAACGGAATGCCTCTCACCTCCCTGGTTGGCACAAGAATTACTGCAAAAGGTCCATCTGATCTTTGAACCTTAGGATCGTGACCCTGAAGAGAGTTGACAATTGGAACAGCATAGGCAAGGGTTTTTCCTACAGCGTGTTTAGGGAGAAAAAAAGAAGGTTCTGAATATTTTTTACTTCTCAGTATTTAATTTCAAATTGCATGAAAGTTGAGGGGGCCTCAATTTTACTCATTATCTCAGTGCTCTCTTTTGTGGTGAGGATCAAAATAGGTCTGGATATGGGCTCCGTGCACAGGTAAACCCTCAACTGTTATGACGGGAAAGTTGGGGGAGATCACTGAGAGAGACAATCTAACGCACTGACAATGACATCTGGCGATCACGCGAAGGCACTGTGGCTTTCTGCACATTCAGAATATAATTAGTTGTGCGTACTTCACGCCATACGTGCGCAAACCAGTACATGCACTGGGTTCTCGAAAAAGGTTGAAAAGTGCCATCTACTTTTCGTGCACAGAGTTCACAGCATAGTGCACCAATAGCATAAAAACAGAAGCCACAGCCACAAATTGAGACAAATGTCAAAGTCTTGGTCTGTCCTTACCGGAACCAGTCTGTGATTTGACCAAGGTATCTCGGCCACTCAGAATAGCTGGAATGGCCTGCTGCTGGACACTAGTCATGTGACTGAACTCCAGTGTCTTCTCAAGGATTGATATCTGTGAATGATGCAACAATGGGAAAGCAATGATTTCAGTTGATTCAAGATTTTAAGGACATGTCACAACTAAAAACCTGTGCCCTCCTAGAGCCTTCAAAAGCCAACACGAGAGTTTGGGATTTTTTAGGAAGGTACGTAGGGAACAGCCACTATTGTTATGCAACTTAATTGTACCTTGAAACCTGAAGGATTAAACCTATCCCTCCCAAATCCTTCAAAAATGTGCAAATAAATGTTTGCATCGTGGGTATCTTGGAGAATTGGGAGTGGGCAATTCCTTGTGGGCAATTCCGTAAAATCCAACGTACCGTATGTCCACATGATGTCCATGTACAAGGTCGTTAAGGTGGTGGTATCTTACTTTGGTCTGTAATTGTTTTCTTCTCATTAGATGTCACATTATAAGTGGTATATCACATTCACTTTTCCAACAGCAGCTCATTAAAGTGTCTGACATGCACGTCCGAATTTACAAAATGGCCTAGTATAAAATGTAGTGCTGTAGTCAAGTCCATCACAAATAATCCAGTCTCCAGTCAAGTCACAAGCTATTCACTCAATGAACTGTGACAGAACCATTCCTTTGTTTCTGTGACTGTACTTGTGAAAGGACTATGCTTTACTTTGAACTGGACTTGATAAAATGTGTAGGTACTTAGGATTAATTCAAAAGTGAGTTTGTTATAGAGGAAATTCATCAATACCTGGGACAGTTTACCTTTTCCTATTGGTCGACAGGCTGTCACATGGGTGGTTTTAAACCACTGTTTAAACACTGCTCGGTGTATAAATGGCAAGGTTTCAAAACTGATCATGAGACAGAGCTCTGTGCTACATGTGCACAGTATGCGCTGCGTGTGCTGGCTGCAACTGTGCGCTTGAGAACCACTGATCATCTCCATATAAGATGGTGAGCATACCACTAACTCATGCAAACAATAGAAATGACCCAAGCATGGAGTAAAATGGTAAAACAAAATCATTGGAAGTTTGTCAACTTTTTGACTGAAAAGGTATTTATGAATGGGGCTAATAGGGTGATGGAGAAGTTATGAACGTGACGTTTCAAACCTGTTAAGGGCCATGGTCACTGATAACAACCCTCATCTTTGGCTCGGCCTCGGCCATCGGCCAGGCTCCTAACCGGCGGTTTGAAACATCTCACTTATAAGTGCTCCATCACACTACTGCCCCCTATTTAAGATTTGAACTTTAACAAATTCATACATTCAATGGTTAAGAACAGTATGAGAGCTACAATGTCTTGCCCTTAAAAAACATTAATCCAAATTCCAAATGCTGCTGATTTATTAAGCTGCCATTCACAATGGGAGCACAACACAGTCAGTGTGACCAACTTCTCAGCAGAAAACATAGCTGATCAACACTGGCTCCTCAGCAAACTAAACAACAAATAAAAAGCAATATCAACAACTACGGTAATGTGCACAACAGAAAACCCATTTCTGTCAACTGATTTTCTCAGCAAACTGACAAAGAAATGACAAATACTGGACTGGTACCCACATTTGTGTTATGCCTTTAATTATCATCTAATTTAAATAATCATCTAATTAGATAAATCGCTTTCTGAATAGTGCTTAGAAACACTATTCAGAAAGCGATTTATCTAAATTAGATAATTATTAAGAAATTTGATTATTCAGGTGTTTGATTACATTTGTTTAATTGAAAAGCGCTCTTTGAAAATGAAGACTTCTGTTCAGAAGGTGCTAGAGTACATGCCAAAACCATGTTTAAGCTCCAAAAATACCTTAGTAATTCACTGACAAGAAAGTGGAATAACTACATGCGCTAGTATTATGATGTTGACAGCAGGCATTTTTCAGGAAAAATTGGATATGCAAATATAAAAATCGGCTTTAGATTAACTCAGGAACATGGAAACTGAAAATGGAATGATAAACTGTGATATTAAGAAAGGCTTCTTGTTTTCAGTATCAGTGCTTAACTTACCAGATGAGGATGAAGAGGGAGATCATGGAATGAGCGCGCTGAGAAAATGGCCTCTTTGCTGGACCGGACCCTGGCACTGTTTCAAACATAAATCAATCACAATTATAAAGCCAACAGGCAAGTGACACAAGGGGAAGAAACTTTCACCCCACAAACTTCAGGACATGTGTCATTATGAACCTTTGGCATGATAACATTGGTTTTTTTAAAGCCAGAAAACCCCCAAATGAACCATATGGACTCCACTCATGCCTATGATACCTAGAATGGAGTGTAAGGCAAAGGGTGAAGTTATGGCTGGTCATTGGACATTTTCAAATCAAAAACGAAAAAATGTTGCGTCAAACTTACTACCATACGTATATTTGGAGTGAGTGGAGGAATATGAGTGCTACATGTACACTGAGGCAAGATAGACAGTGCTGCTTCATTTTTTTCCTAGCAGCTTATGTACATGTAGATGTATCTAATTTCACCCTCTGAAAGGCAATGCTGTCTCAGAGTTTTCACTACCGAGCATTTTTCATTTTACTGCCACCCTACTTCCCCCCTTCCCTTGCAAGGCACATTTCATTTCAATTACCCAAAATAATAACTGCACTCCCTCCATCATTCTACAGTCTAATTTGGAAATACACAGTGCCACTTAAATACAGTATGATACTCACACATGTACATTAGGAATTTCTGGGTTGTGTCTGAACAGCGAGGAGATGACCTTGCCATGACCTGATGATCCTGTGACCTTTGACCTGTCTTGATCTTTGACTGCTTTCTGTGCTGGTCTAATATTCCGTGCATTATGGTCAGTCTTTGATTTGCCAGCAGTGTGTCTTGACCTCAATGATTGAGTTGGAGCTCTGGATGTTCTCTCTTGTTCCAGTGTCTTCTTTTCTTGAGTTTTCTGTGATGCACTCACTTTCTTTTCTTCCTGTTGAAAAAAGGGATGGTGACTTAATCAATAGTATATACGTATTTACTTTAATTTCATTAAGGATTCACCTCACCTGATTCGCAAGGAGGTGGCTTTGCCATTTTTTTTAACCATATTGTCCCTCTTTTGTTGTATACTTTTTAGGAAGACCTCCCATATATTTTGTCACAAACATCAATCATGGACCTTTGATAATCATGGATCCTATAATAATGCGGTGACTACATGGTATATAGCACTTTATACCTACAGTTTCAAAGCGTTTTACAATTATTATCCCTCTTCATCAGGAATGATACCATTTTTCTGCAGCAGCTCGAGATCAGCACAATTTGGTCTCTACCTTTGCAGGTACACACTTCTATACTCAAAGGGTGCCTCTCGATTGGCACCTCAATCCAGGCTCACGTAAAACGTCTGTGTATGGCAGTCATTTTGAATGTAAGAAACGATGACGTCTGAAAAAGGGGGGACCAACTTTCTATCGCTTTAAAGAGGGTACAGGTATGTTCCAAGTGTGGCCTTTAGTTATGGAGGTAGTCCAGTAAATAGGCCACATCATTGGGCTAGCGCACATCAAGATTCAATGATTTACTTTTGTGGATAAACAGTTTGCCATACGCGTGCAAAATCATAGCGGGGTACCATCACAATCAAAGAAAAGATCTTATTTTGAAGTAAATGCACTTCACAAATCACGTATACACGTACACTGGTACCCTGCTTTCAGTGTACATTACACAACTACATGTACTGTAGTGTGGAACCGGACGAGTGCTGGAATCGGCTCTGATGGATCCGGGTAAAAAATACCCGGCTCAAAACTGAACGAGTCATGGATCGGACGGTCCGGACTCCGGATCTCACAGGCTTACTAGGTGCATGAACAATGAACATGAGTATTATTACCTTGCAGCCCACGTGTTTAGTGCGTAACTACAGCGACATTTCATTTTTAACCATGTGCAAACGGCACCGATCAACCAAAGCGAAGGATTAATTCATTTTCATGCAGCGGTATACGTGACGTGACTCGATTGGAGCTGACTACTTTGTACATACGATTGGAGCTGACTACTTTGTACATAGGCCTGTACATGCATGCGGTACCCGGGTACGGGTCCGCAGAGCCGATTCCCGCGGCACTCAGAGCCGATTCCCGCGGCACTCTGAGCCGGCACTCAGACCCGATTCCAGAGCGTAAAAATGGGACTCCTGTGAAAATCGGACTCCTTGTTCCTTTTATTGGTTAAACCCTCTCACGTGATTGGTCCTTTTCCTAACTATCTATGCATGACATGTGCATTTCCTCCTTTGAGTCCGTATTTCATAAAACCTAAAACACTTCACCGCTTGTCCAAGCACCCCCGAGTGGTCAAGCACCCCCGAGTGGTCAAGTAACCCCGAGTGGTCAAGTAACCCCGAGTGGTCAAGTAACCCCGAGTGGTCAAGTAACCCCGAGTGGTCAAGTAACCCAGAGTGGTCAAGTAACCCCGAGTGGTCAAGTAACCCCAAGCGGTCTGGCCACGCTTCATGCACGTTTATTATCCATCGTACAGGGCCAGTATTGGGTTCAATGCTCTATATGCACACCTCGTGGCCGACCGCCAACTCCAACAGGGCTCTGTTGAGCTGTTTGTCTCCGATTCGTGAAATATTGTTTTGACTAGTCGGCCCGAGTGAATGTCCTGGGCCGCGCCACCACGATTGATTTCCTGTGGAGCCGATTCTCGGCTTTGGATTTTGTGCACAGAAAATAGGTAATTTAATCTGGAACTGATTCTTTTGGGCCCGGAACCGACGATAGCCAGTAACCTTTTCTAGAAAATATTGGACTCGCAGTTCCAGTTCCCATACTGGAACTGGTTAGAACCGGGGAACAGCCAGAGCTGTGCAAGCCTAGTGTATATGAACGAAGATCCAAAACATTTCGGGTTTGATGATTACAATGGGACAAGTATTTTTATAGAAAATTAGTTTGAAAATTTGGAAATTCGTTTTCAGAACTTAATTAATTATCATATTTCAAAATGTCACCGGGCCATGAACCGGTGCGGACGACCACGTTGACCGGCGAGTGCTCGTCAGGCACCGGAAAAAAACTTCATCTTTCCATTGCACAGATTTTTTTTCGAAACCATATCCTGGAAATGGGGAAAAAAATATGATTGTTCCTATGATAATTGTTTCCACACCGCCCAGTGTATCCCATAAGTTTACATCACATGTGGTTTGGTACGTGCCAGCTGTCACTAGTCAGTAGTGCCACTTGGAGGTTGTACCCACTACCCAAATTGGGCCACATGTGGGAGATTCGCGATACGTTACTCCACTCGTACGTGTGGCGGTACAGCACATCGTGATCGTGAGGTTGTGGGTTCGAGCCCCACCGTGGCAATGCGTATTGTGCCCTTAGAGTAAGGCGCTTTTACCTCAATTACTCCTCTCAACCCAGGTAATAAATGGTACCGGCATTATTCCATGCTGGGAAGGTAACAGACTCGCTGTGGAGGAGGTGTGGCGATCCCCCCCAAAGCAGCAAGCATATGAGTCTGGCCCAATCGCTAATGAAAGAGAGATGAACACAGGTTCGTCCCCTTTTACTCCTAAAATATCTTGACAAACACACAACTGAAATACTTGTTCACATTTCCATCACATCCAAAATTGACATGGGCAATTCACTATTGTATGGCATTAACCTAAATCAACTAAACCGTCTGCAGTGACTACAAAACATCAGTGCCAGACTAATCTCTGTCACTAGTAAACATTCTCACATCACTCCTGTACTAGCAGATCTCCACTGGCTTCCAGTTTCATACAGAATTAAATACAAACTGGGCCTATTCGTATACAAAATCCTCCACAACAATGCCCCTGAGTATCTCATCGACCTCATCCACCCGTACTCAACAGCACGCACCGGACTCCGCTCCAGTGAGCTCATGATGCTTCACGAGCCCAGGACCTCCACTCTATGGGGTGACAGATCCTTTACTGCAGCATTAGCCCAAGTGTGGAACCAACTCCCTCTGGCTATCAAATCATCTCCATCCATCACAACATTTAAGACAAATATAAAATCTCACCTGTACAAACAAGCTTACTCTCACAATACTAGACAATCCTAACTTGACTTTCTCCTCGAGCGCCATGAGCGCCTATTTTTGGCGGATACTGGCGCTTTACAAATGTTCTTTTGTTATTATTATTATTATTAATGTAATTACCGCACCGTTTAAGCTTGCATGGTGGGCCCATACGTTTTCCTCGATTAAAAAAACTATGGTAATTATTTTGGTCAAACCACCAACCCGCTTGGCACAAAAATTACCCAACGTTTCTGCACTATGATCTTGAGAGTTTCAGCTTTACATGTTAATCTATTGTTCATATTGAGACAAGCTAGGTCAAATATGATCAATCATTTGCATCTCCGAGGAATTTTGTGGTTATGATGCTACACAGTCATCAGATGCATATCGAAGTAAACAATTGAAACCGCGAGAAAGGGGCAGGAAAACTATTTCAACGACAGAAGTAGGATTTTCATAATATAAATTATTTCTTTCAATAACTATTATTCAATATTAACAAGGGGTTGTAAACATGGTAGCTTTTGTATGGTTGTGTGAAAGAAAAAGAACAAAAAATTAATAAATAAACAAATTAAACAACGATTACTGCCTGCGTTCACGATAAAGCATTCCTTCTTTTACCTACTTCTAGAACGCTTAATTTAATTATAAAAAAATGGAAGAATATGGGACCCGAAGATGTGCCCAATACCAAGCCCCCCCCCACATTTTTTTCGTCGATTGATAAAATAAATCTAACATTGTTCATTTCAAGAGCGAGCTAGGGCTCTTAAAATAATGATAGTGGATATTTTGCCGGAGGTAATGACGGCAAACTAACATTTACTAAAGTTTTGCCGGCGGCAATCCATATCAACAGAGGGCGCTGTACTCTTTATGATAGGGCTGAATTATAAGATGTATTA
Source organism: Patiria pectinifera (assembly GCA_029964075.1). Taxonomy (NCBI): domain Eukaryota; kingdom Metazoa; phylum Echinodermata; class Asteroidea; order Valvatida; family Asterinidae; genus Patiria; species Patiria pectinifera. The sequence continues at coordinate 6,986,325 of CM057138.1, read as the reverse complement.
AATTCCCACCAAAAGTTGTGAAGCACGTTTGGTGTAGTGGTTAAGCGAAAGCTCTCGTGAGCGGGATGACTCGAGTTCGAATCCGATCGCCACCACATTTTTAAGTTTTTTTTTTCCCATCCCCCAAAAATAAGAATATTCTTCTTTTATTATTTTAATATGTCTCAAACATTTGCAGAGTATTACATTTTCTTTTTTAGATTTGTGGCTCTGGAGGATTTTTTTTAAAAGGGAAATAAAGTCCGAAATTATAAAATGGTCCGAATCCCATCTTGTGAATACGAGGTTACAACGATAATATTGGCATGGAGCCAGACTAAAATTTGTCACTGGAAAATGTTATACACGTAAGTACAAAAAAACAGTAACTGCGCATGTTCAGTGCATATCCGGCAAACTAACGTTTACTAAAGGTTTGCCGTCTCCGGCAAAATATCCACTGCCTAAAATAATATGACGTAGGCCCCCCTATTTTATGTCAAAGACTAGACTGGACTAGACGTGGGCGAGGTGGCCCTTGGGCGAAGTGGTTGTCATGGTTGTGGGCGAAGTGGTTGAGCATTTTGAGGGCGAGGTGACTGTTAAACAGCTATACCTACCGTCTTCTTTTTCTCGGGAAACACGAGATTGAGCATAAGACCGCCGTAGTCTTCGTCCATGATTGAAAGCTATAATATAGCCTCCACTTGGGCACAACTATAAAATACACAAATCTTCTATCATATCAAACTAACTGCACGAGACAATAGCGCTACATTTTTTTTCACGAGTACCACACGATCTCATTCATTCCGCACGGTACACGATGGAGTCCGGTACCCATGGAGGCTGCCATTTAAAATCTAGCGCCCTCCATCGACAAGATTTGTACAGTTGATAATGATATTGAGTAACTCGGACATTTCTGTTTGCAGAATCTTAAGAGACTATATTTAAGACGTGAACATCCTTATTAAGCCTCTATCCCTCAGTAAAGGAAATATTCATATCCAAAATGCAGATTCTTTGAATCCCAATACAGAACAGATCAAAGAACGTACAAACCCTAAAACTCTGCTTTTTAATTGTTACGTCATATTTATTTACATCCCCTGCTTGAAATGATGTTAACAAAATCTTCAATAAACACAGCCATTAAAAAGTGAACATTATAATACATAACAAAATGTTATACATTTTTGATTTTTGAATTTCGTACATGTCTCAACTTTTTGGAAATAACCAAAAATCTTAACATTCTGTATCTTTTAATGATCGTCTGTTATTTCTAGTTAACTGTGTAAGTTAGTTTTCTAGTTCAAGACACAATGCACTCTCTGGCTGAGACGAGCTGTAAAGGGAGAGCATATAACTTATGTTAGTTATAATTCTCTCGTCCATTTTTTTCTCGAAGCTTACAACGTAATCTGCTAACTTTGAAAAAAATACTGAGCTTTCCACAACATCTGTCCTCAGGCAATTTATTTCCAAACTGTTATAATTATTCGGGTGACCGGGAACAGTAGTTGTTTTCCAACATCTGAAGCACAATCTTTACAGCACTAAGGGCACTTGAAAAATCAGAGACACCAAGCTTTGTATGCATTTTGTTCAGGCTAAACATACTTGTTCTTATTGAATATTATTATTATCATTATTATTATTTATTCCACCAGGACAAATCTTACAAACAAATATGACCAAAAAAAAAAAACATCCATGAACATTAAGGAAAACAAAAAAGAACCAAAAATGAAGTAAACAAACAAACTATCGAACAAATCAATAAATTAATACGTAGACAATAATAAAAAATGAAAAACAAAAACAAAAACAAAAACAAAAACAAAAACCAAAAACCCATAAAATAACAAAACGTATTAAGTATAAAAAAAAACAGTAGTAGAGAGCAACTAGGAACCGACTCTGACTGGCTGAATAAATGAATGAATGAGGGTGGTGCATGCAGGAGGGGATCTAGACCGTGAAAGGGGAAAGTAATAACAAACAAAGGACAAAATATACCGTGGACTATTCTCCAGATTTGTGATGATGACTGTCAAAACTTTGTCAGCCACTTAATGGCAAAACTGTGTGTGTGATGTAGTCAAAAAGTCAATGAGAGAAAATGAGGAATTTTTTTTGGGTAGTGCTTTTTAAAAGCAACTTCATCAAAGTTTGAATCGCGTCAACCAAAAGTAACACAGAGTTGTAATGACTTGAGTCCAACTCTTCTTGGTGACTCGACTCGACTTGAGTCCCTGAGGGTAAATTACTCGACTCGAATTGTGTGTCACTGCAAGCAAATGACTCAACTCGACTCAACGCGAGTCCCTCATCAGAAGACTCAACTCGACACGAGCAAAGGCTAATAAGACTCGAGTCCCAAAAATAATAGCAAAACTTTGCTAAGGATTTGCAATGACTTACAGTGCAAAATTTGATGTTCACATCACTTTGCAAATACAGCACAACACAGCAGCTGCTTGTCATGTACAAACATACAACGTGTCACAGACTCCCAACTCATGGTTCTAGAACACACAGAATACTATCAAGAAAAGGGAGTTTAAACACTTTTGCAATTCGTTGTTTCATCAGTGGCTTTGGGCGATTTCTTATTAAGCTCTTGGATTCGAACGCCGGCTAAATTTATTGGAAATAAATTTGACTCGAATTGACTCCAGCTATATATTTGACGATCGACTCGACCTTCTTGACCTAATGATCGACTCAAGTCACTTCTTTAAAATGACTCGACTCGAGTCACAAAAATCAGTGACTCGTTACAACTCTGAACTTACAATCACTTGATAAATCACTATCAACGTAATTCTTTATCTGAAAAAAAATCACTGAATGATCTACATGAAGGATGATTCCAAGTTGAATTTTTAGGATTACGAGTTGGATCTGGACATTAACATCTTCGTCTAAACTATGGTCACTGTCCTCTTTACAATCAGCAATGAAATCCTTGAATCCCAGCATGTATTCACTCAAACAATATCACAATAAACTCAATTCAACATTTGACACAATCAGTAAATATATTCCTAGAAAGAAAATACCAATTTGGGCAAATAGGATTCTGAGTTGGGTTTGGGCATAGCAATGCCTAATACCACTCGTTGTCAGAGCAGGAATCCTCCTCTGTATCACTGATGAACTCCTTGGATTTGATTCGGGATCGGCGGGCTTCCTGTCGTTGGATCCGTCGTTGGATACGTTGTTGGATACGCTCTTTCAATATTGGAAGGGTTTTGTGATACAACTCATCCAAGATCTCTGCAATTAAAGAGAACACAAACAACTTAAGTGCTTGAGACAGGGTTCCCACAGAAATCTTCAAATGAAATTCCATGACTTTCCATGACTTTTCAAGGGCAACATTAGGGATTTTCCCGAGACCAATTCCTACGCTTTCTAGCATCTTATAATACACTGGCCAGCCAGGTGGTGTCCCTTGCCTCAGTTCAATGACTGCAGTCATCACACTGAGGCAAGGGACGCCACTCCCTTTCAGCATTCCAGTTTGCCACAAGACCACTGAGCACTACAAAAGTACCACAATAGTGCACTGAACATACAACAAGTATAGAGCAAACATGTATAAAGAGGAAGTATAGTAAACTATACAGTCCACAAAAAAGTGGCATCAGAAAATACGCAACTTTACGATTACAATAACATCACAGTCGTGTGTACACGTGCATAGTTTTTTTATTGGGAACATTTAAACCGTCAAAAAAAAAACTATTTGAATATTCAGTTGATGATTGCATATTCAAATATTTGACATATTGGAGACAGCCCTAGCTATTTCTAATCTTGAAATGTACATGCAGGTCTAGTTGGCACAGTGCCATTCACAGTGCCATTTCACAGCTCTTAAGTGCAAGTTCAACACCAACATTTGTTCCCTTCTCATGTCCAAATTTTTTCCAGTAAGAAAACTGCATGACATTTGCAAATCAACGAAGGACAGGTACCAGGCAACATTTGGCAGAAAGGATGAGAGAAACATTTGCAAAGTTTGACTAACCTTCAAACGTCATGAAGTGCCAGTTCTTGAGATGCTTCAGCTTGAGAGTGTACCAATGTAGGGATAATTTGGCAGGGGAAGGTGCCCTGAAGAAAAAGATAAGGATAAGTTTTAGCAAAAAGCAGCAGTATTGCAGTATTGTTGAGTCCATCGATCAGCTATTCAAATGACCTGAAACAAAAGCATTCCTATTCTCACTGTTCATTCCATTACTTGTGATTGAAATTGTAAAGCATTTGTGAAAGGACTTGTGAATGAACTCGACTACTACACGCTGATGCTTTGTGAGACTGGACACAAACCTACCGGTATCTCTTTATAAAATTGGCTCGAAGATCAAGTCTGTTTTGTTTACCTTTTGTTCACAGACACAGAATCAATACTCCGGCCCACGAGGCCACATCTAGCACTGCACAATTATGATGCAATAGCTTCAACACAATGGTTTCACCCTTACTGAGGGGCTTTACAGTGTCATAGGCTGTGTTGAAACTAGTGTCTAGGGCTCCATTACCATTAGCCATTCAATGCTTGATCTAGTTCTCAAGTACATGTACACATGAATTCCTTGCTAATTTGTGCTTGTGTAAATATCAAACTTAATTGACAAAGATTATATCACAGGTCATCACAACATACTTGACCCTCTCTGACACCGTATCTGAGAGAGATAATGACTAAGGCAGTATTTGGACTAATACAAACATATATCATTTTTTTAAAATGCAAATTGCAATGCTCGTTTGATCTTTGTTTACTATTGTTCAGCATTTGCTTGGTTCATGTATACATTACTTGTTAAGTGGTTCATAGTTTAATTACATGTATACTGTGGCCTGTTCACTTTTCTCTCTGCATTTATGAGTATGGGGAAAAACATTTCTGAGTTTTGGAAGTGTCTCTTGTAGACTGGTATTTTTTATGTTTTTATGTGCATTTTAAAATAAATAATTTGTGAAAAATTTAATGTTATTCAACTCCAAAATATGGAAAAAATTAATGAATGATCTGACTTGCAAATGTGTGTTGTTATATTTGTACACAGTAAATGCCTCATTCCATCTTGAATTGGCTGTAGCAATACTTTGTATGTTTTGACAACATCCATGTTGGTCAGAGAGTTTGTTGACCCCAGCTTACCTTTCCCAGAATTTCTTGTGCATCTTGACCCAGTCTATTTCAAATTCCTCATTGACATCAAGGGCATACACACTGCACAGAAAGACAGTCAAGTCATTGATATTGATTGCAAAATGAGCATGCAATGTGTGGACTCTGTGAGGACTACTCACATGAGCAAGTGAAGGATATACTGCACACTGGCCAATGCTCATGTGCACCTACAATGTATGGCACAAGATACACAACAAATTTTTAGTTTAATATTTGGTTTTGCCTTGCCAATCCTGACATGAATTTTAGAAACACTGTAGATTCAGTGTAGCCGGAGGGCTTGCAAGAAAAAGTCACAAGCAATACTCAGGTGGGACTCTACGCTATGACCTCCTGCTGATCAGTGCAGCTGTCTTACCACGCAACCACCACCGAGATTGCTGGGGTCAGCTGGCTAGTTCTAATGTGATATGCATGTAACCCATTTTCACTTTATACATGCATAGAGCTATAGTGTCTGCACATGAGAAAAGTGCAACTAAGCACGCCAGTCAGCAATGGGGATTCAGTGTCCTTCATTATCAGCATCATACAATTGTTGCCTGCTGTGGCAGGGTCCATGGTGTTTTGTACACCCGAGGGGGCAAATGGCATCGAGGCGAAGCCAAGGGTGCCATCTGCACGCGAGTCACAGTAGGCAACATTTGTTTTGTTATACCACGATAATAGATTACTAATGTCTGAGACTGTGGGTCTCTTCCTGTTGCGGTACTGAATTGGCAAACTTTTAACACAGAAGTTTTTGTATTTTCCATACCGATGCTGTCTCGTTCAAAAATCAAATTTCTGTCTTTGGAATGAGAGAGAAAACTCTTCTTTAATTGGAGGCAAACTGTTGTCATCTGCCAACATTATTACTGTAAAATTACGGCGAAATTATGGCGAAATTTGCGCCGTTAAAAAAAAGCAGACAAACAGTGTAAACAATATCAGCGGTCATAGCAGAAATATTGCTTCACTGTCCCCCATGGCACATCTCGTAAAAACATACATCGATTTACGTAGTACCAGTGTAGCTGCAACCTCATACCCGAGGTCACACAAATATACTATAATGTGGTACAAACGACATTTTAACAGCGGGAGAGAAAAAGTTAATAATGTACCCTGTGGAGTACATCACTCATGTACCACGCACACACGGCGCACATTGCTGTACATGCGTGTTTGTGGCATGACACGATGATGGACCAATAAAATTCACAATCTATTACCGTGGTATAACAATCTTTTTGTCATTGTCACCATTGAGGGGGGCACTTGTGAACTAAGTCAATATGCAGGGTGCAACTTTGGCAGTAGCCCGCTAGCCAAATGCTAGTCAAAACAGCGGCAGGCTAGTCAAACTATTCCTTAAGTAGCCTGGCTGACGAGTCAAACATGGGATATGGCAAAGATGAAAGGACAGGAAGAAATAAATCATTTAATTCAGAAAGCAAAGATGTATATTATGAACTGTTTAGGGTTAAATTATGAGATCTGTTTATTGAAAACACTGACAAGATTTGTTCTCTGGCTAGAGAACAAAAAGTCCCATGAAAATACACCTTAGATATTACACATCAACATGCGAAATCTGGTTATCTTTTGGGGGATTTTGAAAAGTTCAATGTTTGAACCTGTGTAACTGGATTATTAAACCTTCAGGCGTTCAAACAGAGCCAGGTGAAAAAGGTCAAAATTTTTAAAATAGAAACAGAACAAAGGTAGGATTTTGGAGGACAAAACCAGGATAAAAGTAGGACTTTTGCTCCATCCTCAACTAAGCTCTTGGAAGTACAGTTTAGTACTCCTGCGCCCCATCTCTTCATTGTGTGATTGACATATTGTTTGTTATACCACGGTAATGGATTGTAAATTTGTATTGGTCGAGAGTGGATCACGTGACAAAAACACATGAACGTTGTATGCACTGATCTCTATATAAAGACTGGATAGCGGATAAGAGCCGCACAATGAATGAATTTGATGCCATATTGGTGAGACCGGCTGGTGATCTACAAAGGACAAGTTGCCGTCTTTATAGACAGCAAATTTCTTTTGTAACATCCCGGTTAATTTGACTTATATTTTGACCACCACTACTGACCAAGGTTTGCAATTTCTCTAAATCGTGGTTTACTTTTTTAATGCTGCAGTTTCCTTTTTCGGTGTTTTGGAAATAATAATGACTACGGAAATGTGTCCAATTTAGATCATCATAATATGTGTACGTGACCAAAATGCGCGTCAACTGTTGATACAATGCGCCTGTATATACGCGTAGAACATTCGTATTATACGCGGCCATCTTCGTGAGACCGGGGGCGAATTGGTCAATATGCAAAGTCTACTGTGTGAATGTTGTATGGATATCCGCTATCCAGTCTTTATATAGAGACAAGTGGTTGTATGGCGTGGTACATAAGTGATGTATGGGGTACATTACGTTGATCTTTCCCGCTGTTGAAAGTGTCGTTTCCACAGTGTTGTATTATATTAGTGTGACCTGGGGTACGAGGTTGTAGCTACGCTGGTACTACATAAATTCATGTATGTTCCTGTGAGATATTGTTGAACAGGACAGCATCAGCACGAAGAAAACTACAGAAAATTCTGTGCGAAAAGTTGGCCAAGTCAGGGGCATGTTTTTGCGCTGTGACCGTAAACATGTTTCTGGTTCGCGGCCGTTTTGGCGCTTTGGTTACACTGAAATGACGTCATTGTTTCGACCAAAGTTGAACCGAAGTTTCCGGTCGGTTCACTTATGTTTCAAGATGGCAGAAAGGTAAACAAGCTTAGCAGATGTCGTTACTTTTTACCATAAATGGGGTTTAAATAGTGGGTTTTTACCTTCAATTGGTACGAAAGTTGATACAGAATATCAGGCCTAGTCTTTTTAGAACTTCCTCCCTTCTTTTTAGAAAAACCTCCCACTTTTGCTTTGAATGTTATTGTTAATCATGTCCGGTCGCCGTGTGATTTTTTGAGGTTGTGTGCAGTCACGTAGGCAGTAACATGATGTCATGAAAAATTTTCAGGTCAGTCGTTTTCGCGGTGCACAGGAAACATGTTTCAGGTCACGGCTGTGACGTCAGAAACATGTTCCAGTTCAAGGGCCGCCAAAACATGCTCCTGCACTGCAACAGGAAGAGACCCACAGTTCAGACGTTACCAGTGACAGAATTGGACAGCTGTAATCTATTACCATAGTATAACAAAACAATTGTAGCGTGTTGTGACGGGGTTCATGTGTTTTGCACACCCTCGGGGGCAAATGGCATCCTCAGGTGTGCAAAACATCACAGACCCCGTCACAACTGGCAACAATTGTATATGACAATGTGTAACACTGTTTTAAAAAATATTCTATGAGATTTCATGTTTCGGAGTTGTAGTAGGAAAAAGTAGGAATTTTGAGACAAAAAGTACAAAATTAGCAGCTAGGTAATAAAACAAGGAAAAAGTAGGAAAAGTAGGAATACTTGAAAAACCTAAAGCTTGTACATTTTGGGAACAGTTTCAAAGGCATTCCCTTTGTCACTGTTCCTCCCATGCCCTTATTTGTATTTGACATGTGATTGACATGTATTTGACATATGATTGACATGATTGATTTTTGATTGATTTGACAACAACTCCTACCTTTCAATCAAATCAACTGAGTCTTCAGGTGTCCAATCGCGTTTGGTTCTGTCCCCAACACTCCAGCACAAGTTAAACTTCCTACAAGTTAACAAAACACAAAATAAATAAATGTTTTCTTTATTGCTAGGAGATTACTATGAGTTGATATCACTGAACAAAAGAATAAAGTATTATTTGGCAAGATGAAGTGGACTTATATCTGCACTATGCAGCTCACTAACGTTTTAGCTGTAGTGGCAGCCATGACATAACAGTAAATGTAAACTATAGACCCCTGATAGTTGAGAGGCAATGCCACTGTAAATTCTGCAATTGCATTGGTTGCTACATTTTATATACGCAATTCTTCAAGTAAAATTGGTTATTATTTTCAAAAGTTGTTTAAACAACACAGAGCCTGATTGCATGCATTTGACATTCAATTTTTTCCTCATTAACGTTTTCGTTAGTGAGGGTTCCAGACAGCGTTGGCAGTAATCAAAAAGGGTCAGTCAGAAATGACAACCAATGAACCAAAATAGAATGCCCTTACATAAAAAAAGACATGAACGTTTGGAAAAGGGGTGGCACTGTCCCATTCAGTGACACTTCTTCTCTGCTGACTTGTATGGCTTAATATGGATTTTAAGCATGACTTAGTCTTTGCCGGTTATGTCCGATTGAAATGTAATGTGGGCAGACATAAGAGATTGCGTGACTATGATAGGTTGGGTAATCAAATGTGATTAAAGGTGCAAGCAGAGGATTATGTTCGCAAATCCTCTTGTTAGTAATAGCATGCTTTCGTGCCTTGCTGTTTCTGCCACTCTTCAGTTGCAGATTGGTGATTCAAAAAAGAATCAACGCTGACTCACGAAAAAGTTGTGGTTGGGATTGGGTATACGTTCCAATCAGATTTGTAGCATTCGAGTGTTTCGAGTACAGCCAAATGATTTCAGTTGGTTCCGGTTTGTTCCTCTAATCAGGAAAGTAATATGTTGCGGTCTTTGTCAGGTTCGGTTGGTTTTTCAAAAAAGCCGGAGTTTGTTGGGAGTGGGTTTAGCTCTTGATTTTGCAGTGGTAGTTTCTCCCGCATGTTTTGGCGGCTTTTTTGAAGGCAGTGAATTGGGATTTGGGAAATGTTTCCGTAGAGTAGTTTATTGCCTTGGTTTATGTTCCAGTGCTTGTTTATTGCTCAATTTAGGTCACGGTGTGTTATGGCTGAGTTGTATGTTGTGGAGTTTGTTTTGATTTTTCAAAGCTTGCCACATTAGAGTGACTTATGATTGAATTGGAGGCACTCACCATTGGCACATGCACTGACTTCTGCTGCGTGTGGGAATCTTTGGGACAACCTCTCGCCATGGGATCCCAACCAGTTGGTCCATGACTTCTTCCTCATCTGTCTTAGTCGCAGCCATGATTGCTCTCCTTAACTGCCTCTGTTCACTCTTGCTCCATTTGCCAGTCCCTGCCAGGGAAATTCCATTGATCACATTGGTCTGTATAACATTGGTCAAAGCATTTGTAGCCGTCTATTCAGTTATACTTAGTTTTTACAATCAATCATGCTGTACCACACAGGCTTATATTTAACAATATTTGACTGCTGCGATGTGGGATATGACGTTTTTAATACCCACAGGGCGTATAGCACCTGATGCAAGCCAAGGGTACTAAGCCACGGGGGAAGGGGGGGGGGGAGGGGGAGGGCATTTGCGGGCATCGGTAAATAAAACTGCCAAGTTTTTACGAAAGGCCTTACTAGTATGTTGGTAAATGACAGTCTGAAGCGTCATGTGGGGTTGTGGTACCCGGTGTGAGGACATTTTCAGGAAAATGGTAGTTTTGTATAGGGGGGGGGGGGGTCATATCCCACATCACAGCAGTCAAATATTGTTTTGCTATATTGTGCCAATAACTCACATTTCGCTCACATTTAGTTATGGAATATTACAGCAACTTTTAGCGAGCAAAAAGAAATTGTTTAATGATAAACTTACTCTGTCCTTTTTTTGGTCTACCGCGGTACCAGTCCTGCACAGATTGGCCTGAACGGTCAACCCGTCGAGCAATCTGACTCCACCTGTGCCCATACACCCTCCTCAGCTTCATGATAGCTGATATTTCTTCTTCTGTGTATCTTGAAAAGAATAATGCAGTAAAATATTGGTAAGACATAATTGTGTATATGGCTTATTCACAATAGACAAATCTCGGGGTTGACCAAACTATAACACCCCCGCCGACACTCGCTGTGCGGCGAGCATTTTGTAAAAATTAGCGCCTACTCGCCAGTCTAGACTTGTCTGGTTTTAGACCAAAAGAAAAATCGAGCGGAACGTGCTGTTTCACACCCTGAAGCAGAAGGTAAACAGGTAACAGCACGGTTTTTAAACTCTTGCTGCATTGGTCTAACTCGTTAAAAAAGAAAAGATAAAAAAAAAAATTGTATCAACTTATAATAAATGTAGAGAAATGCGATCAGACCGCCTGCTAAAGGAGTTCCCAGATTACGGAATTACGTGATTACGTAGAGCGATATAGAATACCGTACAATGAAAACGTCTATCCTACTCGTAATGTCTACATCGAGGGGATAAGGAGTTACGAGAGTCAATATATAGAATTTGTACCGACGGGTTATAATGGTCGATATTTGAAAAAAGACTTTATATCGGCAATTAAAGCAACATTGGATGTCTGGTTATCAAAGTGATTTGGCTACCAAACCTAGTAGCAACGTACAAAAATTAACCTGTACACTGTATCCAAAACAAAAATACGTTTTACACTACGCCACGTTGCAATTGTATCTAAAGCTCGGTTTGAAAATAAAAAAGGTGCATCGGGTGATAAAATTTCAGCAAGCGCCTTGGATGAAATCTTACATCGATAAAAACACGCATCTCAGAACAAGAGCCACCTCCAATTTTGAGAAAGACTTTTTTAAACTGATGAACAACAGCGTGTTTATCTACGCCACGCGATTACCCCCTGAAAAAAATTCCATCTTATGAACAGAGTGTTTGGTAAGACGATGGAAGAGTCAGAAATCGAATAGACGGTCACTTACTGACATACGATAACGAGCATGATCAATTCAAAATACAACAATTTATCCAAAAACCGAGCTACAAAACAATGGTGCCGTTTCCAGAATGACAATTGTCCTTTGTCAAAAAATATAGAACCACAACCAAGCTAAACAAACCAATCTACTGCAGAGTGAGAGTCTTGGATGTATCAAAAACGTTGATGTATGATTTTTATAACAACCGATTGAAAGACAAGTACAGAGACAACATCAGGTTGATGTATACAGATACGGACAGTCTGTTGATAGTCGTTAACACAAATGACATATACAAAGACAAGCGGGAAAACGGGCAACACTACGACTTTTCGAATTACTTGACGGATCCTCCTTTATACGACCCAACCAATAAGAAAGTGATCGGCAAAGTGAAGACGAGTTTGGGGGTAAGGTCATCCAAGAAGCCATTTGCATAAGACTCAAGATGTACTCGATTTTAACCGCTGATGTCAACCTTACAAAAACCAAGTTTGATCTGCCGTTTTGGAAATCATCGGTTCTGCTTCGTGGTATCGACTAGCAACGTTGACAACCACCAAAGCATATTTATAAGTCTTGCGTTTTACTTTATCCCAGGGTAGGCATAACACATCTGTTTGATGAACGTCGTTTGGTTTTTCGAACTCTCGCAACGTACTCGTAGGCCTGGGTATGTAGTCGGGAGGAGGAAGATAAATTTGCCAGATTGCTTGTTTTTTAAGCCAGGCTCTAACTACCTTTTTATCGATTTATGTTTTATCGTGTAAATGGTCGACAGCGCTTTCACCTTTCCAATAACTGCTCGGACTATAATTCAGTATGAATAATGTTTCCATATTTAATATAAAATACATTTATAAATTAAATGGCTAGCGTCGCTATGATGATAGGAGGCGCGATCGTTAATGCCTTAGCTTTTACGGGTTCAAACTTTTTATTTTCAAATTTGAATCAAGTCGATGAGGAGCGTAAGTGGCACGATTTAGTGATAGAACAACTCGCAGCTGCAAAAGACCAGTGGCAACGAGAATGAATGAAATATCTGGATTTTCTCAATGAACCTATCAGAAAACATCACCACACCGACGTGTATCACAATTTAAAGACAACTGGCTCAACGGCACAGTGACTTAAAACGTGGCATACTCAAGAATAGAAAGAGAAAATGTGTCCAATTTCAGAACGGGGTTGCGGACGCTAATGCGGGATCAAACAAAAGTAAAGATAAGGCCCATTGCGGATGCTTTCAATAACAGATATTGTATTCCGCTGGACATCGACATACTGACTGCGCAGGCGCATCAACCTATTTATCCCAACCTCTGATGTACCAGATAAATATAACGATCACGATAAAGTCGTCAACAGTACAGATACGTCGGCGGTGTATCCCATCTCGGACTTGACTCTCAAATACAAAGTGGTGACCAACAGAAATGTCAGAAATGAGTGTATGAGTGTAACTGTGAAAGGGGTCAAATAAGGTGATAATTGGGGAGGACACTTGGGTGAAAGGTGGTGACCGAGGGAATCTTGGGGTTGCACTGGGGGCTTTTCTTGGGGAGCCAATTCCTGGGGATAGCTTTGGCTCTGCCAATAGCACTTTAAACTTGGCGGGTGCTGTAACCCCTGGCAACCAAGTTGTTCTTCAATACCTGTGCATGATGGGAGAAATCAGAATCATTAGAACAAATCCTTCTGAGTCTGAGTGCCTGGCTGAATGCTATACCTGTCTTACAATGCCTATGGTTACAGCTGGAGGAGTGAAGGTTCTGGTGAGTTTGAAATCAATGGCACTATGTCCTTCGTGAATGCTGAGATTCAAATAAGGTATCAATAAAAAGCTCACGCCCAAACAAAATTTTGTTTGCACATTTTTTGTGTGAAAGGAGTATTGAATTAAATGCGAATTTCAGTCTGAACTACTTCCATTTGCACTACGAAAGCTATAAAAAAAAACTGGCCACAAAAATTGATAAAAACTTGCTTTAATTAACCAGTTCACGCCGGGGTTATTTTAACAAGAATGGAACGAGGCATGGGATTACTTTTCATTCGACCACAAGCCAGGTGGGTTGAAGCCATCACCCTCAGTAAACACACTCATATTTTCAGCCTCACTTGCTGCGAGTCAGCGGATCGTTGACAAATATTTTTCGGCTGTGCTCCCTGCGCGTTTATCTGTCATCTGTAAGCCTGTTCGATATCCATTTATTTTTAAATTGGCATATCGTGAAAAAAATATCGGATATCGCGATATTATCGTGATGACGTCATGTTTCCATTCATGGAACAATGGAATAACAAACAAAAAAACACGACCGAAGTCACGATCCACCATGTCCACTGCCGCGAAAAAGACCCAATATGTCCTGAACAAAATCGTCAAGTTTATTTGACTAGAGTCTCATTTTCTTTGCCAATTTAGGTAGAAAACAAATTCCACATTCAAACATCGAAAACAAAATTACCTTGAAATGTTGGATAAAAATGTGCAATTTATTAGAAATCCATATCGAGGAAAGAACGAAGCACAAGCACGCAATTGCACGCCACATTGACATGATCTACACGTGCGCGCACGCATAGTACAGCCCACACACCATTGCGGCAAGGGTGTGCTTCACTGAAAACAATTTACCAGTATTTCCATCTTTTCAGAATTACAAATAATATTTTTTTTAATGGAGTCCGAAATATTTCCTGGTTCAGAAAATGTTCTTCATCGTTACAAACTAACAAAATATTTTTTTTTCTAAAGATTTTGTTCGAAAAACGATGTTAACTCAAAAAATGAGGGTGAAACACCCCTTTACAAAAAATGAATGGATCAGTCCAATTTCTTGTGACGCATTTTTTGTTCTGTGAACGAAATAAAAGCCGCGACTGAACAGTTGGTTTTCGACGTTTTTTGTTGCTGAAAATATGAACAGATTTCATAAGTTTGGGACAGCTTTGGCACTAAGCAAGTGTAAGTGCCCAGGCACAACCACGGAAGAGAAGCTCGTTCCGAGTCAGGAAAAATACGTGCAGGAAAATTTGATTCTAGTTCGCCTGCGCGGAGCTCCATGCGCGGAGTCGGCCTAGCCTGTGGCGATTTTTTTTTCTCTCCGGCTCCCAAACGCGTACGACATCCGCAATACGCTATGACGTTTTGGACTTTATACTTTTCTAAAAACATGGAAAGAAAATCAAAAATATAAATATATGAAATTCGGGCTTTATTTCCCTTTTTAATAAAATCCTCCCAAGCCTCAGGTTAGAAAATAATAATAATAAAAAAATCACGTGCAACACCGTGATTCGAACCCGCAACCTCCCGGTATACAACACAATGAATTATCGACTGAGCTGTCACATTGCTCGCTTCAAAAGTGGAAAACTAATCAATATATAGTGCCCACGTATCATAAAAGTATCGTAGAGGGCGCTTAACGTGCGTATGCGGATGTCGTTTGGTGCTGGAAAAAAAATTTGCGGGATCGGCGTGGTCTCCTCGAGCCGGTGCCGAAACGAAACATTCACTTCTCAACGTCGTAATCTACAATTCAAGCACATGTATTTGTGGTGTTTTGTCTATACAAATTCACATTTCCGTCAAAACAAAACAGGCACCGTATTTTCTTTGCGAAATGTCAGAGACTTCGTTTCCCTTCGGTTAACTCCACGCACGTGATTACGATTTTGGCACTTGGTACGTCGGGTGAAATTGTGTCGTTTGTACTGCACCACGTGCAGCGCAGCGTGGAAGACGCAAAATCCAATACACGTGACGTTAGTCAGTTGGTTCCGCCCCTGAATAGGTAAGACCTATCGCGGTAAATACAATGCGGTGAATTTGTCGTTTGCGGTTTTTCATGGGAGCGCTTTAGCGATGTTTTGAAACTGTAAGGGATTGACTTTGGTTACAAAAAGCGGTACCTCAAAAGAATATCGCGATATTTTTCGGCATATCGAATTTCACGATGTGCCGATTTTTTTTTATGAGATCGATACGATTTCCGATATGAAAATATAATCGAAATATCGTGAAATATCGCCATACCGAACAGGCTTGGTCATCTGAATACCGCAAAACTTTAGCGTGTATGGCCTCCTGCGTGAACTGGTCAATGTCAAACATATTTACAGTTCTTAAAAATTTATAATTCTTAAAAATAATCGAAAATTCAGGTCGTGCACACCACTATGCACAACGCTAGTCACGACAGGATACTGGCCAACACTGTATGATGTACTGTGTGGAGGGCAATGAACCTAGTGTTGCAGCAGGAGATTTCGGGAAAACACGCTTTAGTTTATATACTGACTACTGACCAGGACCAATTGAACTGGCAAACTTACTTTCCTTTGTAGTTTCGGTCATCACAGATCTTCCGTGACCTGATGTAAACATAATAAGGCAACCGCTTGAGTCCTCTGCCTTTAACGAAAATTGAAATTGAAAACTGAATCAATGCTTTTCACACACACTAAAGTTCTTCCCATCATGCACTTCTCTCCTCTAAAACTTTTTTTTTGTAATGAAATGGGTTTTTTTAATTACAAAATATAAGCAAGGCCAGTACAAGGAAAATGTACCTTTTTTTAAATATGGGTTCCATTTAAACATGTGGGCACGTTTGTAAAGAAGCTTTGATTATTTTTTTATTTCAAAATGTGTGTATATTAAACGTAACAGTTATACATCAACATGCATTTATGTATAAATGTATGTGCATGTATCTGTAACTGGCATTGCTTACGTGTACTCCAAATTGTGCCAAAGTTAGGGTTGCTAAATTGGGCAAACTTTATGAAAATCAGTCACATGCAAACAATTCACTTACAGATTCGGAGAATATAATTGTGTTGACGAAGGAACCTGCGAATTTGTACCCTTTCTTCAAACAGGAGTGGAAGTATCACCTCCTTAATATCTTTGATGTTATATTGCTGCAAGAAAGCACAATAATCAAAGCTAATACATATTTATGAGCTATCTGTTGATTTCATTGGTACGTAAAGACAAGGGTTCTCGGCTGATTGTTGATGGGCACATACAACTGTTTAAATTGGGCCCAAACTTACATGTTGGTTCACTAAAATAACACCATTCCTCCGAGTTCTGGATGTCAGGATTCCAAGGGCTAGCGTGAGGTTTACCACTGGTGGGAAACACTGGTACAATTAAAGGGAGGGGATGTTATTGACTTGTGATCAACACAGCCAGGGGGTTGAATCCTTCTGCTGTCTACAAATAATGTCTGTGGGCAGGCCACTCAGTGTTAGATTAAGAACAACCTGTGATGGACTGGCATGCCAATATGGGAAACTGTGGAAGAATGCCAGCCTGATGAGCCATATATATTGACTCAATAAACTTTAAAATTTAAAAAAAAAATGGCACAAATGACTTGAAATGTACATAAACAGGTCTTTCCAAATGAATCTCTTAGCTGAAAGCCGTGGCTCCTTTTCAATTTTGAAACGCAGGCACTCATTGCTACTCACTTTGCAGAAGTTGTCAACATTTGCTTGGAGGATTCTGTCCTCCAGACCAGTCCACTTTCCTTTGTTCAACACAACTCCTGAAAGAAAAAGGACATGTGACTTTTATCCAGCACAAACAGCACCAGGGGCGGATCCAGGAATTTTCGCAGGGGGGGGGGGGATTTCATCAGCAAAAAAATCTGAAAATGTACACAGATTTTTTTCTCCAGACACTTGCCCTCGGTAAAATAAAAAACTGGGGGGGGGGACCATATTTCAATAGGGGGCGCTGTTCAAATTCGACGATTATTAGCACTAGATTACAGAATGGTCTACCGTATTTAGAACAGACAGACATTATACCAGTATACATTTTTTTGGGGTGTCATGGCGGGGGGTTCGACTTATTTTTTTGGAATTTGTATGGAAAAAAAGAAATTGTTGGACAGAGCAGGGGGGGTTTGACCCCCTCCCCCCCCCCCCCTGGATTCGCGCCTGAGCACAAATAGCCAGGGTTGACCGACTACCTGCTTGATTTCACTGGATGATGCAATAGTTCTTGTAATGTGACTCGGTTATTTATTTCATGTTAACTGCTGAGGGTGAAGTGGTGCATTAAGTCTATACTTAAATGCAGGCTCTGAAATTAAATGCTTAAGATCAGCAATCTGTGCAAGCATTGCCGACACAGATGTTAGGCGCAGATCCAGGGGGTGGGGGAGGAGTTTGGGCGTCCAAAATAAAGCACCCCCACCTGTCAAAAAATACATGTTTTCATAGAAATTCATTAAAAGTAATGTGAATTTCCCCCCCCCCCAATCCGCCAGTGTCCGCCTGTGCACAAATTATGTACAGAGCCAGCTAGTTTTGGGGGTATTTGTGCACTATTCTGTAATTTAGTATTAATAATCAGCAGATTTGAACAGTGCCCCCATTCAAAGTATGGTACGAGCCCCCATTGATTTCATGGAGGCCAAATGTCTGTACAAAAAAAACACTGTCTACATTTCAGCAAAAATTTGCTGACGATACCCCCCCTCCCAAATTCCTGGACCCATCCCTAGACATTGTGTTCATCTTGCAAGCCAAGAATCCAAAAGCAAGGGAGTTGCGTAACCTTCCTAAAAAAGCCTACATTACATATGTTGGTGTACACAACTTTCAGCATTTACTATGGACAAACACTCTCCGGAGAAAACTCCCTTTAAAAAAGCTATGACTTGACTGATATCACATGCAAACTGTCATCTTTTTCCCTTTTTCCGAGAATCATGTCCTAGTTGGAAGCCTACCTTCTTTTGGTGTTGCAGACATTAAATCATTCCTAGATGGATCTTTAAAATAGAAAGGTAGATCCTCGATCCATGCATTATCCTCCTCCGTCTCGGATGGGCAGGCCTTTCCACCGAAGCACCATGGACTTGACACGGACCTTGATGCTGAAGGGGAAAACTGTTGTTTCTCCAGTGAGGCATTAGTCTTCGAGTGAGCGGCTTCGTAAGGTTCACCTTCGGATGATGGGTCAATTTCTTCTTCTTCTGATAGTGAGATCTTAGACAATGCTGTTGCAGAGCAATCAGATTGCACCTGTTTAGGTCTTGATTTTACAAGACAGTTGTTCATTTGAGATGACTGGGTTGACATTGCATCATCGTTGCCATCTTTTGAGCAAGTTGATTTTTCTTTCTTTTTTCTTCTCTTCTTGGATTTGGGAGCATTTTCAGGTGTTATTTTCTGGACGTCCAAGTTATTACTAGGAATTTGTGATTCTGAATACCCACTTGTTTGCAAAGTGTTCATCAAAATTTTCTTCTTCCTTTTCTTCTGTGGCACACTATGTCCAACACTCTCTGTGACTGAGTCACCATGATTGGACTCATTGTATTTGCCTGAGCATTCATTGAGATTTTCCTGAGCTTTTCTCTTCCGCTTCTTGCACTTAGCCTCAATGTCAGCTGTCTTTTTCCACAAAGTTTGAGGAGAATGGTCTCCTTTCACCTTCTGTTTCCTCTTCTTTTGGCCTGCATCATCACTTGTTTGCTTTGCGGAATCTGATGCAGACAAGATGGAGTCAGTTTCATGTTCATCTACAACAAATGTCCTTGAAAGTAGTTGCTCCAATTCTTTCTGTTTCCTTTTCTTTTTACTTTTGTGTGGTTGACGCTCAATCTGAAATGAAAAGGGGCGTCCCTCCTCTAAATTTTGAAGCTCTTCCTGTGAAGCCATTTCTCTCTTGTTGATTTCCTTAGACTGTGCATCCCTGAAAACAGAGTGTTTCCTTTTTTTCTTCTTTTTCTTCTTTTTCTTCTTAGGAGTGCATCCATCTGGATGATAACCGCTGTCAAAGTTGTTGGAATCACAGACCATGTTCAAGTCCACACTGGACGCACCATCCACTAAATCCTCGGTTTTCACATTCCTTTTCTTCTTTTTCTTTCTTTTCTTGGGAGCATCTTGAGTTTGATTGTCTCCCATCTTCCAAAAATCCACATTTTTACTCTGTGCACCAGACAGCTGTGTTTCAGGCTCAGTCTTTATCCAAGCATAGTCAGACTTGCTTTCTCTTTTTTTCTTTTTCTTTTTCCTTCGCATGTGCGAGTCTACATCAGGGTTCTGAAATATATGAATGAATACAGGAAACGCTTGATTAAAAATACTGAAGAGAGAAGCTAACAAGTAGTGTGTAGGTTACTATAGGAATGCTTATTGACTCCACAAAATAAGCTTAAATAAAAGTGTGAATAAAAATTTAATCATTTATTGCTGAGGCTCTGCCACGTATATCGCCCGCAGATGACATTTTCAAAATCGCATCTGCAAGGTATTTGCGACAGAGTTCCTCGCCGATAAACGTGAAATTCACTTTTCATCCAGATCATAAGCAAACCTTGCACTTAGTATTAAAGGGAATATACAACATTTGCAAACATCGAAAAATAAAACTACCAAGTTTTCACGAATGACCTTACTAGGATGTTGGTAAATGACAGTCTAAAGCAGCCTGTAAAATAATGGCACCTGGTGTCCAGTCATTTTTTAAGAAAATGGTATTTTTGTATACGTTTTTCAACTACTGCTCCAAATTTACAATTTTTTTTCAGTCCAAATTTTGTTTGCTATTGGTTACATGTTCATGAACGGGTGCAGGCCAGCTAGACTGGTTCCCTTACCTTTCAATTTTCCGACATCTATAAATTGATCCATTTTATCTTTAGTGGAGTCAGGGAGCCAGACTACTTAAACATTTTAGTTTTTCTTGGTTTTTCAAGCATTTTCGAACACAAAACTTCAATCATGTCAGTTAAACAATATTTGATCTATTATACTAACCCCTCAAATAAGTTCATTTCTGAAAATTACAGCAAAAGCCAATGATGTACATTCCTTTTAATCTATTTTTCGGGGTACCACTCCCAAAAAGCATGTACACGTACTACGATGACTGAATTCACTTTTCATCCAGATCATAAGCAAACCTAGTTGTACTTAGAACTAATCTACTTTTTGGGGTACCACTCTTTTGATAGTCTGATGCAGGGACAAAAAGATCCAGCGGTCGTATATTGTCTGTTCACGGAGCAAGATGGCCACCACAAAGAACAAAGTTGGGCACAATTGCAGAATACCCCGCCACTCAATCGATGCAACTTATAGCCGGCTAGGGAGTCATGGCTGATAGCCCTCAATAAACCTTCTCAGCGGTAGCTGTACGTACTAGGCCTACACACATCATGCTCCACTGCACTCCCACTCCGTAGCCGCGTAGCCGGCAACAGGTTACTTGGCATTGGACTTAGAATTCTTTCGGCAACTCCCATTCTTTTTGTGTTGCTTCGTTCTCAAGGGGACCCCCACTCAGTATCCGCGTAGCTGGCAATGGAATTGTTAAGTTTCCAGTGATTCCAACCGCGTAGCCAGAGATTTTAGGGGTGTATTTCCAAGTGGCGGGTGTATTTGCAATTACTCCCAAAGTTGCTAACGTTACGACAGCCGTAAAGCAATTTGAAATACTATCATTATGGCATTGGAAAAACCACAATTCCATCTTACAATATCACAATGCGAAGGTATATGATTTACAACTGCCCATCCAACCAGAGCGCTTCTGTAGCACGATCGGTCGATCGCTACACAGACGCTTGCTCTATGATCTCTTCTTCTTCTTCTTCTTGTTCTTCTTCTTCTTCCAATTGAAAGTTAACTTCACAATTGAAGACTACAGCACTTTTGATGGGGTGTGATGTGAGAGATGGCTTAATTTTTAGTTAAAGCCCCTTTAAATGTATGGCAGTTGGTGCCTGGATGACAGATTGTGGCAAGACATTCCCTTCGCAGTGCGAGGAAAGATTAACATCCTGTGGTATCTGGGAACCGGTTCGAAACGCTGCTGCTCCATTCAATTTTGTTTTCTTATTTTTTGAAAAACAATTCTTAAGTTTCAGGTTTTTATATATTTTTTTTCTTAATAAGGCCTAAGCCTACAGTTCATTGGCGATCGTGTAATGTAGGGCCCGGTTCCTAGTACAAGGGAACAAAATCCACTTCAAAAATATTAGACCGACCGAACTAGTTGGCGACATTCTCAATAAACAGGTACATGTACATTAGCTGGAGTTACCCAGCCCTGAGTTTTATCATTGGGTTGTCATCTAGGGCTGGAACTCATTTTTCTCGAAAACGATAGTATAGGCAAAAAAAAATTGGAAAATGTTGAATTTTGTCCCCGTTACACACTAATTGCAACTGCAACTCACCCCAAACTTGCCTGGAATAACCATTACACAGGTCCTTGAAGTAAAAAACGATCCACGATGAAGATTCAGCCTACAATTGCAGTGAAAACAGGAGGAATAACCGCTAACCTGACAACCTTGCGAGCATGGCCAGGATCGCCAATGGTTTGTGCACACAAAAAATTTGTGTACGATTGAATGGCGGTCGGTTACCGGTACCAGGCTGTCAACTAGTCGTTTTTGCCGGCTGGCGATTGGCTGTTGGCGCATGACGTCGCGCGGAAGCGTAACACCCGATGACTGTTTCGTGCACTATCGGTTGCGGTTCCAGTACCGCAGCTGTGATGCGAGTGGTAAACTTAATATGAGTACATGAAACAGTCATCGGGTGTTACGCTTCCGCGCGACGTCATGCGCCGACAGCCAATCGCCAGCCGGCAAAAACGACTAGTTGACAGCCTGGTACCGGTAACCGACCGCCATTCAATCGTACACAATTTTTTTGTGTGCACAAACCATTGGCGATCCTGGCCATGCTCGCAAGGTTGTCAGGTTAGCGGTTATTCCTCCTGTTTTCACTGCAATTGTAGGCTGAATCTTCATCGTGGATCGTTTTTTACTTCAAGGACATGTGTAATGGTTATTCCAGGCAAGTTTGGGGTGAGTTGCAGTTGCAATTAGTGTGTAACGGGGACAAAATTCAACATTTTCCAATTTTTTTTTGCCTATACTATCGTTTTCGAGAAAAATGAGCTCCAGCCCTAGATGACAACCCAATGATAAAACTCAGGGCTGGGTAACTCCAGCTACATGTACATGTATGTCATAGATAGAGGGCAGGGTTTTAATTTTTTTTGAGGGAAATTTGGGAGTAAAAATACGATGACAGCACGGCAACAACACGCCACCCGAAAATAAAGATGGCGATCAACGCGCGATGTACTGTGAGTACGCACGGCGTACTGAATCGCAAGGAATGCGTTACGGCTGCCGTAACAATAGCCACTGCGAGTGCGAATTAATGAATTAGGCCTAATTAAGGTGAAAAAGGTGCCCGTAACTGTTACACAAACGCCGAAAAATGAAACAAAAAAAGCGTTACCGAAGTCATCGACATTGCAGTTCTGTTTATAATTTATCAGTTTTCTTTTAAAACCGGTTGTTTTAAACACACATTTTCATGACGATTCCTGCATGGAGGCTGCCATTACAGTTTTGGCGCCCTCAATCGTTCAGAAAATACGAGCCAATAGGCTAACGTCTTTTATGCCAAGCTGGTATTCGCCAAAGATCAACCAATGAACTGACACGAACGGGGCAGTACGGCCGGCTTGGACTCCCTGGCAACGTTGACTGACATTTTGTGCGAGACAAGACTCGACTCGTACTCAGTGAGAAGCTTGAGAGAGAAATCTAACGGGTAACGTTAACAACATGGATCAGACGAAGAAACCTTTGCGAATTCCTCCCCAGTTCGGTACATATGCCGAAAAGCATGGACTTTTTGAATTATACAAGGTAGGCCTATGGAGTATGGGCATAAGCATGATGGGGATGTTGTAGGGTTTCGATCCAACTCGGACCCAAACCAACTCGGACCCAAGCCAACTCGGACCCATGCCAACTCGGACCCACTACCAACTCGGACCCATGCCAACTCGGACCCACTACCAACTCGGACCCACAACCAACTCGGACCCACTACCAACTCGGACCCAAAACCAACTCGGACCCACTACCAACTCGGACCCATGCATAACCAACTCGGACCCATCGTTTTCAATCATTCGACATCGTTTTCAATCATTCATTTCATAAAGTTTGTCCACTTCTCATCTGTTATTACAGTGATGCTGTTTAGTATAAATTTTCATTGTAATTGTAAGGTAAATTATCTCATATCTGTATTGCAGCAGTATAACGTTTTTGTCGTTGTAAAGCGCATTGAAATGCTATTTTGAAACGTGCTTTAAAAGTGTAATTAATTATTTATTATTTTTATTTGTTTGCATTAAAACATATTGCGCTTTCAAAGTTTAAACAATTATTTATTTTCATTAAAACATATTAATTGACATCGTTCACACCATCTTGCTAAATTTAACAGTAAATTTATTTCGTTTTTAATCCAAACTTCAACGTAACAAGTATACAAATTAAGAACAGATCTTCATAGAAAAATTAAATTTGAAAGTATGGCATTAAAACATAAACACTTTCAAATATAACATTATTAACTCAATAAATATAAGTAAACATTGTAAGTAAATAAATAAAATAAATAAGATATAAAAACAAAGTCTATTCTAATCTCTATTTTAAAAAAACAACACATGAACACCATTGCATACACTGCAAGAAAAACGAAGGTTCCATATTAAACAAAAACGTTAAATCAAAAAAGTATAAAAAGTTAATCGGATTCATAAAAAAAAAAAAAAAATTCAGAGCCAGCAAGTGAATTAAAAAATGATCAAGTTAAATCCCCTACAAACAGATGCAATGTCAATTATCAAAAAGGAGTATTGGAGCTCTGGGAAGATTACCCTTCAAGGCCTTACAGGTAGCTGCCTGTATGTTCCACTATGATTGCCACGGTGGAAAAAAGTTAAATCAAAAATTATTAAAAGTAAAACAGATTCATAAAAAATCCCACAAATTCAAAGCCAGCATGTGAATTAAAAATATCTCTTGGTTTAGCTTCACAGGTCACGGTTTCAAAAAGCTAAGCACGTTTAGTTTCATGACCCCGATAGGGGGCCTAAGCGTCTAGCAACAATATTTACTGTACGCATCATAAAATAGCGCTCCATACAGCGGCAATACAAGAAAACAACAAAACTAAAAGCCTCATTCTGCCCAATATTATTACAGAATATCTTCACTAAGCACTAACATTAATATCACCTATAAATATAATGATTAATCTCTGATACTAATGATTGAGTCATTGTTGGGTCCAAGTTGGTCGTGCTTGGGTCCGAGTTGGTAGTGGGTCCGAGTTGGTAGTGGGTCCGAGTTGGTCGTGGGTCCGACTTGGTAGTGGGTCCGAGTTGGTAGTGGGTCCGACTTGGTAGTGGGTCCGAGTTGGCGTGGGTCCGAGTTGGCATGGGTCCGACTTGGCATGGGTCCGACTTGGTTTGGGTCCGACTTGACCTGACTAGTGGGGCTACCTGTTGTAGCCCCACTAGTGTGGCCGTCGGTATGCTGCGCTGAACCTCTGAGGTTCAGCGCAGCATACCGACGGCCACACTAGTGGGGCTAGGGATGTTGTGCCCATTCTTGAAAATCACGCATTCTCGAAAATAAGCGCGCATTATTAAGAATGAGCGCCCATTCTTGAAAATGAGCGCTCATTCTTGAAAATGAGCGCTCATTCTTAAGATTGGGTGGGAATACCACGTGCACAATTTATGAATTTTGCCCAATCTTAACAAACATTGCACGACATAATTATGTTAAATGAATTGTATGGCGGTTAAAAGGGAAATAATTTATATAAAGAGGAAAAAAAATGTTCCATGCTTCTGTACTCGTATAACTACGATAATTTGAATCAAATTAAACCTGTTATTATTGCTTTATTCTGCCCAGTATGGGAAGTTTTGAAATAACGGAGGACTGGGAACTAGTCTGGGAAGAACTTTGTTTAGGCTAGACAAGTTACAAGTCCCTGCATGTATCATATGCGTGCCACGAAAAAAAAACGATGTCCAGAAGGGAAATGGGTCAACTCGTACCCGAGTTAACTCGTACCCGAGTCAACTCGTACCTCAAAATTGACACCCAAGTCAAGTCGTACCCGAGTTAGGTCGTACCCGAGTCAAGTCGTACCCCAGTCAACTCGTACCCGAGTCAAGTCGTACCCAAGTTGACTCGTACCCGAGTCAACTCGTACCCGCAGCTCAAAATAGTTGCCTATTTTCGAAAAGAAAATCAGTGAAACGAACGGAAGATCGGAGGGATATGGCCGGTTGTCCGTGCACGTACGGTGACATCGTTTGTGCCGGGCCTAGCCTGTGCGCGCACTCGCTGGTCAACGTGGTCGTACCGTGCACAGTGACATCGTTTTTGCCGGGCCCGTGCGCGCACTCGCCGGTCCACGTGGTCGTCCGTGCACAGTGACATCGTTTTTGCCGGGCCTGTGCGCGCACTCATCGGCCAACGTGGCCGTACCGTGCACGGCGACATCGTTTTTGCCGGGCCTGTGCGCGCACTCATCGGTCAACGTGGTCGTACCGTGCACGGTGACATCGTTTTTGCCGGGCCTGTGCACGCACTCATCGGCCAAAGTATGCATAATTTTATCAATATATTTTATTTTTATATTACAGATGATCCTGTGGTTTTCCGATGAACCATTTTCTGCTGCTCAAACCGATCGATCGGATGGTCTGTCACACAGTTCATGATGAATCGAATCGGATGTCAAGTTTCGAGGACGAAACCCGATTAGCTCAGTTTTGTTTAAGATAATAAAACTTTCTCTTGCACTTGAATTACAATTTGCTAATGTCAAACAATCTTTCACACCCAAGGATCAACTTACAAATTGGTCCCCTAAAACTTATAGAAAGAGCATCTCTGAATGAAACGAGCCACCATTTTCCTTTGTTGTATTTTTGTATTAACAAGATGGGAATCAGACCATTTTATAATTTCGGACTTTATTTCCCTTTAAAAAAAATCCTCCAGAGCCACAAATCTGAAAAAGAAAAAGTAATACTCTGCAATAAAATGTTTGAGACATATTAAAATAATAAAAGAAGAATATTCTTATTTATTTGGGAATGGGAAAAAAACCCTTAAAATTATGGCGGGGGTCAGGATTCGAACCCAGGACATCCCACTCACTAGCGCTATTGCTTAACCACTGCACCGACTGTGCTACACAACTTTGGTGGGAATTCAATACATGTTATAATTCAGCCCTATCTTAAAGAGTACAGCGCCCTCTGTAGATATGGATTGCCGCCGGCAAACCTTTAGTAAACGTTAGTTTGCCGGTGTTACCTCCGGCAAAATATACACTACCTTTTTCAAACCAAATGTGTCATATTTCTTTCCAATCTTTTTCATTTTCCTTCATCTTCATAATTCTGCCGAAAAAAATATTCTGCTAATTTTCTGTACAACTCATTTTTGTATGCAAATATTCTGTCAAATGAAGCCGAAATTCGGCTAGAATGGTCACTCCATTTTAGTAACCACAGATAACAATAGAGTGTTTTTACTATAGACTGAAGCGTGGCTATGTATATAGCCACGTTCACGGGTCTAGGCCAGACGCAGTCGGGCTAATCGCTGTTGTGCCCATTCTTGAAAATCCCGCATTCTCGAAAATGGGCAGGCACATTCTCGAGAATGTGCAACTGGATCCTTGCTCAATCTTGGCAAAAAATAACTCTTCCAGATTGAGCGCACATTCTTGAGAATGCACGACAAGATAACGGTCTTGTCGATGCCGAGCACCGGCTGCGCTTGGCAAGTCTAGCTGAATCCTCGTTCACTGATTCTCAATAATTATACTGTTGCAACGCAAGGCCCTGAAAAGTAGAGTGGATATGATAAGTATAGGCGTATTGATATGGGGGGGGGACTGGGAAAAAATAAGAGACATAATAATACTAGTGGAAAGAATTCTGATTTTTGGGATAATAAAACCGGGGGGGGGGGGGACGGAAGAATGAAGAATATGAAGAAAGAGAATGAATACTGCGACATCCCATAGTGCTAATGCTATTTCCCATTTAAATTGCCACCAATTTATTGTTCACACACCACCATTACGTCGCAGAGCTGGAGTCTATCTAGTCAAAAGCCACAGGGACTTGTAACTTGTCTAGCCTAAACAAAGCACTTCCCAGACTAGTTCCCAGTCCTTCGTTATTACAAACTTCCCATAGTGGGCAGAAAAAACCCAATAATAACAGGTTTAATTTGATTCAAATTATCGTAGTTATACGTGTACAGAAGTATAGAACATTTTCTTTCCTCTTTATATGAATTGTTTCCCGTTTAACCGCTATTCATTTCATTTAACATAATTATGTTGTGCAATGTTTGTTAAGATTGGTTAAAATTCATAAATTGTGCTAGTGATTTTCCCACCCAATCTTAAGAATGAGCGCTCATTCTTAAGAATGCGCGCCCATTCTTAAGATTGGGTGATTTTCAAGAATGGGCACAACAGCTCTACTAGTGTGGCAGTCGGTATGCTGCGCTGAACCTCTGGCCACACACCGTGGTCCGCGCACTACTGAGGACGTTTTCATAAAATCTGCGGTCCGTTTCTTACATTCTCAGTTTCTTACTTTCTTATGGTTGTATTCTATGATGTCTCACCTATCACTTCTGGGATGCTTAGATGTAATGATGTTCCATTTTCCGAGATATTCTTCAATCTTTCTGGAGCCCATATGAACTCGTGAAACGTCTGGTGATGGCAGCCATTTTGAATGTGACAAGAGATGACCTCAAGCTGTGACGTCGCGTTTATGCAAATTGCTTGTCGGGCTAGGGCGCGAGTTGCAAATGCGACGGCTGTTTCCTGTACCATGCATTTATCGTCTGGGGGCCACGTGCACTGATCTCTATTCAAGATCCACGGCACAGGAAACAGCCATCACTAGTGGGGCTTTACTATCGCAAGCTCTGTAGTACGGCCAGATGCCCGATGCTTCCACAGAGACTGAATTTTTTTGGCCGCTGATGTAGCGATTTTGCTACATCTTTCGATCGAGATTATCTTTTCATCCAGGACACAAATTTCCAAAGTTAAGGTTCTTAGTCGTAGAGCAACTCATACCATTTCGAAAAAACGTTCTTTGGTCTCAATATTTTTGTCGAGCGCAAAGTGAGTCCCCCGCGCAAGTTTAAACATGTGCGCGCAAGTTTAAACCGGCGCGCACGCAAGTTTAAACTTGCGCGCGCATTCATTTCCTTGCTGCAAATTGCGCACGCAAGTTTAAACTTGCGCACTCCATAGATTTTCCCGGCCACGCAAACAGAGCCGCTAAACTATTTTTTCCCCGGGTATACTCATGCAGATATGCAACATTATTTTTAAAGCAGATTTTTTTCTCCGATTTAATACCATCACTGAGCTTCGGGAGACAATGCCTTAATGCCTTTTTTGAAACATTTTATTAAATTCATTAATTAAATCATTTGCAAATTTATTTACTTTTTAAAATAATTACCATTTTATATGCATAGCGTTTTTAAGTGGTAAACATTTTTAATATGAATGATTGAGACTGCAATAAAAAATATTTGTTAAAGTAATAAATTTAATTAATTAATTAAATTAGTAATGCATTCATTAATTTTTTTCAAATTATGCATTTTTGAAGTGTACACAACGCTCCAGCGAAATGTTATGCAAGTATTTCTAAAAACAATATGAATTTTGACCGTCCAATTTATTAATTGTTAAATTAATTAGTATTTTTTTAAGAATAAGTACTTTTTTAATTGTAGAATACATAAGCAGTTTAAAAATAATGTAAATGATTACTATAATGTCAAAACTTGAACATTGATTGAAGGGATCATAATCATTCTTTTTACGTTAACAGCGGGTTACACCAGCCCTAGGAAATTATGATTTTTTTTACATTCAAGAATATATATGAAATGCCAATTAGGTTTACAAAGCAAAAAACTTGAAGCTGGTCTCCATTATTGAACAACTTCAGTACACTTTCCAAGCAATCGCCACTAGTGTGCTTAAGTTTATTGCTTGCCCGGTCCCCTCCCCGGCTCCGCCCACCCCCACGTACCCTTAGTAAACTACTTCTCTGATAAGCACTGCTAAATCTCAATGTTTCTTTTCATTGACGCTAATTGAATTCCCCTTTTTATTTGTTTCTTTATTCATGCATATATTCCATTATTTCTCCATGTACAGGATGTACTAGTGTTTTGAAGAAAAAAAATCTTCATCAATGAAAATCCCGCCCGCAAAAGAAGGTTGCAATCGCCTTTGCGCAAGTTTAAACTTGCGCACGCCAATTAAAATGGCGCAGTGTAATTTGCGTGCTTCAGGAGTCCCTCGCGCAAGTTTAAACTTGCGCGCGCAAGTTTAAACTTGCGTGGGGGACTCAAATTGCGCTCAACAGGCCTAAATACATTTTATACATATCACAATGATATTATTAATTCTGATAATCCCAATCAACAGTTTTTAAAGCCTACTGACGATATTGGGAGACCAAGATAGGTCACCTTTCGGTCATATTTTCGACTTCTGCAGGCCCGGAAGCATCTGCCTGCATTGGTACTTAGTAATTAGGCTAGCTATAAAATGCCGATGTTTTTCATTTTTTGCCTGAATTCCTGGTAAAGCCTTCAATTTCCACATTTTTTTTCAGCTGCTGGTTAAAGTTTGTGCATCAAAGGATACAATCCCAGTGAAAGTATGTCAGTATGTCAGTGCGCAGAAATAGGAGCGCGTAGTTTTAGGAGGTTCTGACGATATTTATTATTTTTTGTGGTTATCGTATGGTGCCCCAAATTCGCCCTGCCCAATATTCGCGCAACCAACTTTCTCCGCTTGTATCTTTTTTCACACAACAAGGACCGACAGGTCAACTCGTAACCAGCGTGAGTTTAGACGATGGGTTTAGCTCACATGGACTGATGAAATTAGGTTCGGTACGGTAGGTCGGCATAATTTTACCTTTTTTTTGAAAGGTTGAGATTTTCAAATTAAATGTAGTTGATTTTTGAATCCGCCAGTGCTGAATCCGCCTTGTTAAAATCAGAATTTTATGTAATTTCACCGGAAATGCGAGGTTTCTATTTTCTTGGGTCAGAAAAGTATTTTTTTGCTTGGGTCCGATAATTTGTTAGTCCTAATTATTATGTCTCCAAATTATATTTTGTAAAATAAAACAATGGGGAGGTGAATTTGATTTATTTTTAAAAATTTGAATTTTATTTAATATCACTGCAAATGTGTGGTGGCCCTGAAAAGGACCGATTGGGTTTTCAGTTAGACAGTGCAATTGTCTATTCTCTTTTGTGAAAATGTGTGGCCCTGAAAAGGGCCGGGTTTTTTTTGTGGCCCTGAAAATTCTTCCCAACCATGCCAACCCAATCCTCGAAACCACTCCTAAAACGGCCCGCGTACGAGTTGACCTGTTTCCGTCACATCGCCTTTCTTCTCAATGCAGTTATGCGGAAATCAAAAACTTTCCGAGAAGTAATTTGAAAGAAATCAAAGGGAGTGTAAATTATTGCCGTACTGACTAGGCCTAGATACAAAACATAAACATTATTGAATGGCCAAGAAAACTAATAAAAACATCGCTACAAATTTTCAATAAATGTCACCCTCCAACCCCGAAATGTGAAAGACAACTTCGGTTGACTTTTACTAAACAACAGAGGGCGTAATCAGAATTAAGGAGCATGAAATACGACGTGCGCCTTACATCGCGTTTTTATTTTACGATCTGTTTTGCCGAGATGCAGATTTTGGTACCAAGTTGTTTGTTGGAATAAATATGCCTTAAAATATATTTTTATCGGAAGAAGACCTAATCGTAATGCTTAAAATACCCAACAAGTAGGCCTAGGCCAATACCTATTTTTGTTTTTGTTGGAATGATTTGTATCTTGCAACCATGTGTTGAGGCGGTATGATCGGCTGACAGCCGTGCAGCCAGGGTGCTGCCCGGAGTAGATTTGTGCACAAACAAACTTTGTATGAAAAAATGGCAATGTGCAGTCGATTACCATGCAAAGCGCAGGAAGTTGGAACCAGTCACACTTGCCAACTGCACGGCGCGGCATGGCGCTGAAGTGCACACTCGACGATTGCTTGATGCACTACTGCTGCACTAACTATGAGGCTTCACTCGCATCACGGCTGAGGTAGAACGGCAGTCGAAGTTGGCCGAAAAACAGTTGTCTGTCATTGCAAAAATGATGATAAGGCCAAAAAAAATAATGGTTTGCTTCCAGTTACCTGACCGACCCTATTTTTAGGCTGTGACCCTAAACATTTTATTGGGAATTCAGAAAGAAAAGAAAAAAAAATAATGATTGAATAAATAAAAATAAAAACCTGTTGTCTTTTCTGTCTTCACAAAATACCTCTCAACAACCCTTTTGCGTCAAAAAAATGCTTGTATTTATTTGTTTTCTTACTTACGTTTGCTATTTTTTTCAAAGAAATCTCCGTTATTTTTACAAATTCGCTTCACAATATAACTACTTCGCAATTCGATGTCACGGTGACTATATTATCACGTGTGCAAACCCAGCTCAATGCGGCGATGACTGTGCATGGCTATGCGATCGATAGCGCTAGCATGGCTATGCATTGCTGGCATGTGCATTGTCAACTGGTCGGATCCAACATTGTAAAAATGCCAAGAAAACACTGATGGAGAGAGAACATTTTTGCAAGTTAATTCACAGAATTGATCTAGTTTGTCTCTATTTTCCGTGTTCAAGAGTTCATTTTGAGATCGTATTTGGAGTGATACAGTGCAGTTTGTTTCCCGAAATTTTCGACCATAAAAACGAAGTCTGTTGGCTGCGGGCCACACATGCAGAGTGCATCACACACTTTGGAGTTTTGGCCAGCTTCCCGTCTTGACTAGCGTTGTGCATATGATGCAAACGACCTGAATTGTCGATTATTTTTTAAGAATTATTGAACGTAAATATATTGACAATAATTATAGAGGTAGGTTTTATTCACTTTTTTGAGGCCATTTTTCATAGTGCGATGGAAATAGTTCAGGCTAAAACTTTGCATATAATTGAATACCCCATTCAATCTGCATAAAAAAATTGGCCAAAAAAAAAAATTCTGACCGACCCTATTTTTGAAAGGCATGTAACTGGAAGCAGAACTATTTTTTTTTCGGCATGAATCTGGGACTGAGAAACATTAACACTTTTGTAAAGAATACTTGACTCTCCATAGACTTTGTACATAACCGCTGAAGTAGCGTCAGGTTGAACAGCCCGATATGTATCTACAAGCCCGGTTCCTACCCCTAGAACTATGGGGCTTGCCACACAAACCCCAAAGATAGGCATATCTACGTGAACAATGCTGTACATCCGGCGTCAGACGGGCCAATCACAACACGAGGCACCTCATGATTGGCCCGTCTGACTCTGCCCTCGATGAGTCGATGTGCACTAAAGACGGTGTCTGTGGTCGGTTCCCAGACCAAAAGACTCCAACTACATGTATTCTGACGTCACGCCAACAACGCTTTGTGTACACGTTAAAAATCAAACTGTAGCTCCAGTGGCCCACCCTTCAAGAACGGCGTGCACAGGCCAAGGCAGTGATGATGTTTCAAATTGTCAACAAACTGGTTGATGTCCCACATACCTACCTGATACCAACAGTTGCCCTGAGAGGTCACTCCCTCAGATACCTAGTACCATTCACCAGGACTGGGGTATATCGGCAGTCATTCTTTCCGGATAGTATCAGAATTTGGAAGACCCTTCCACAAGATCTCGTCAACTGCACATCGCTTGCAAGCTTCAAGCAGGGTGTGCAGTCAGTCCAGCTCCGCTAAGTCAGCCTGAGTTGTTTTTAGCCGCACCTTATGTTTAAGCTGATCACCTGCACTGTATACATGTATATCCTCACCTTGCATACACACAACAACCGCAGTATGTAATACACCAGATGGTGGACTGTACTTCTCCGGAAGAGAGAGAGAGGTACGGAAATGGGACTGTTTTCATCATTTCTGTATATCAAGAAGTACTGGGCATAGTCTTCGGGTAAAATATACAGCGGCTGCTCCAAAACTCAACTCCAGGTTTTTTTCGGTTGTTGACTGTACCGGTATATTGAGGATATAGTGTACAGTATGGTTTGCATTGATATGCCTATTAGTATCTATGGGGTTTGTGTTGCAAATAATTCTAGGAGTACGCGGTTCCTAGTAATACAGGGAACAAAACCCAAATTTGGGAGTAAAATGGCGATGACAATGACAAAACACAACACGAAAATAAAGTTGGCAATCACCGCACGACGTATCGTGAACATGCAAGGTGCACTGAATCGCACGGCACCAACCGTAAACCACATAGGAAAATCGTAATTTCTACCTCAAGAAACTGTTCAAATTACAAAAAAATTGTCATGAGAATTAAGAAAAGTCTGCTCTAGCTTGAAAATATAGGTCATTTTTGAGTAATGAAAAATACCCTTTGCTCTTATTTGATCAAACTAAACAGGGGCCCCACACTTTACGATGGCAATCTGGCCATGAGGTGTGAATGAAAGTTTTAGATTTGCTTCCGAAAATTTTCCAGATGACAGGCGGCTTTTTTTCATTGTTCATTATTCATTATATAACACCCAAGTAAATCCTTGTCATTTTGATTGGAGGATTGTATGTCACTCGACATTCATTAATCGAACCATTGCATGATTGCGTCATAATTGTGCATCTTTGGTTCTGTTCACCGTGCATTTTCATCCTAGCTCTACTGAGTGGAGCGCTGGAACTACGGTACCCTCCGTACTAGCGCTCCACTGAATAGGCATACTTTGACGACAGTGTCATATCACTGACACATGGTATGCACTTTTTCATACAATCTAGGACAAAAGGACCCCTCCCCCCACCCAAAAAAAGGAAATGATAAAGAGAATACAAAAAAAATGAGAAAGACAGTTACCCTGGATAGATCCACACATTCATGACATTCCATCAGACCCCTTGGATTGTTCTCAACAAGCGGTAATTTTGAAAAAAAAAAATATATTCTTATAAACTTACCACTCACAATTAAATGTGTCTACGGAGTTGTGCCATCCATTGCATTGCTCCTCAGTTGAGGGCGTGTGTGACGTCACACGGGATGTCAGACAGCTGGACCGTTTGCCACCTCGTTAGTGGACGTTACATCTGGCTTTGCACTTTTTTTCTGAAATATGTACAATGTATTTCTACTTTTCAATTTAAAGATCCTTTTTGTTCCTTCATTTGAATATTCCAGAGGCTGCTAGAAGGCGTGATCATTGCAAAACCTCAGGATCCTTTGGAATTCCTTCTGGAAGAGCTGAAAAAAGAAAACAATGATGGTGAGGAAAGACCAACAACACTATTGGCAACGTTATACCTCCGTTTTCTTTTTATTTGCTTTACATGTGAAAGAGCAACTTGTTAGTCAACCTTTTTTACCTCACATTTATATTAACAACCATTCATAAATAAAAGACAGTTTACCCATTCCTATTGGTCCTGAGCCTGTCATGTGGCCGGTCTGAAATGGATGATAAAGACATGGCTAGCTAGTCTTAAACGCTTTTCCAGTGTCACATGAAATTTGGACTCCTAAAAATCCAGTGCCTCTTACCGTTTTATTGGTTGAACGTTCACAATCCTCACGTAGGCATGCGCAAATACTACCTAAATTCACAACGCAACGCCCCAGGTGCATTCTGCGTGACATTGCGATGTCCATAAAACTGATGAGTTGATTACATCTTACTCGCGAGCTGGACACTCAATTATTTAGCTAGAGGAGTGTTTAAAAAAATGTGAAGTGAACTTGTTGAACAAATCTGGATTTTTTTGCCCAAATTTTTTTAAAATTTTTTTCGGCCAAAACATTTTAAAAAAAATTTGGGCAAAAAAATCCCGATTTGTTCAACAAGTTCACTTCACATTTTTTTTAAATTTGAATAAATATGTGCTTGGTAAGTATTAACCACTCTGTTTAAGACCACTTGGAGTCTGGGTGCTGATGATTACCCTCACTGGCTGACTGTACACACCTGTATCTTGCTGTATTAATGCACTGAAGTGGAAGTATTATCACACGGTGCTTTATGAACAATCTGATTAGTAACTTTCGAGATTACAATTTGGTGGGTGGGTTTCTTAACGGGTACCCGTGTTTTGGGTTTTTTTTCAATCGGGTACCCAGTTCCCGTACTACCCATAAATGCACACTGCTAAATGAGTTTACAGATCTACTCTGATTTAGGTCATGAATCTTTGAAGTGAATGTGTATTATCGTTATAAAAATGTATTTCAAATCGTCAGAAACTGATTTGATTTGGAACTGCTTGTATTATTTTTGCTACAGTTCCAGCGATCATTATCCACGGTCCCCCAGCCTCAGGAAAGACGACCATTGCTCGTATGGTGTGTGCCAAGCTACGCAGTGCATACATCAGTCAGGATACACTATTGGCTGATGATGTCTCATCACTGGCTGCAAGGGCTAAAGAACACCTCAAGAACAATGAGGTTTGCCTTCCAGTCAATTTGAAATCCTAATGTACTTTACATAATCTGTTGTCATTTCTCTTTATGTGTAAACCAGGTAGTTAAAGTCATGGGCGTAAATCGCTGGGGAGAGGGGGGGGGGGATGGGGGGTATATCATATTGTTTTGCCCTCCTCCCCCAACTTTTTTTGTCCTCAGATATAACTTGTGGCCTACATTTGATTCTATAGCTCAAAGAGCTGGAAAATGATGTTTAAATGATCTTTTGCTAAAAAGAAAATTGGTTAAAATGTTCAGAAGTTGCCTCAGATCGCACCACAGAACGTCTAAAATCCAAAATTTTCCTGGGGCCGTTAAGCAGGTCCTGATCCTCACATTGTTAGGGTTTAACGCGGGCATTAGTTCTGATCAAGTTACATGTATGCCCCCCCCCCCCACTTTTGAGAAGCGATTGATGCCCTTGGTTAAAGTTCAGCAAGAGACAAGTGTTAGGCATTGTTGTTCTCTTATAAATAGTTAAATTTGTCATCACTACACTGTACTTCTCAGAAAGCGCTAGACATACATCCAGAAGGCATACAGTGCTTAATACTGTACTGTCCATGCTCTTTCCCTGATGATTTGTGACCTTTAAATATTATATTCTTAAGGAATAAACTGATTTTATTTTCTATTTGGGTGTCTGCAACACGCTGCAATACAGAAGAAGGCTTTGAGCTTTCTTTGGGTTCTTACTGCATCTTAATGTGTTAATAATGTAATTGTTGATTTGCTATTTTATCAATTTTGGGGTTATCAATTTTGGGGTTATTACTGCATCTTAATGGTTAAACATGTAATTGTTGATTTGCTATTTTATCAATTTTGGGGTCCTTAAATTTTGCTTTATCATTTCTTAATAGTATAATTGTAATGATTACTTTTTAGTATTTTTAAATTAATGCATTCTTAATATATATTGTTACAGCTTCACACAATTCCGCTACAGGTAGCGAGAAAGCTGATTTATACCATTTATCAATCAATCAATCAATCAATCAAACAGATTGAAAGGTTTGATCAAGGACCTTTAGTTAACTTGTAAATGTCTCCAGTTCAACTAATGTCAGAATTCATCCTGAAGCCTCATAGTCCAGGCTCCATGTATGTGCAGCTGTTGATAGCTTGTGATGTGGCTATACATCAGTAACCAAGTCCCAAATACTCAAGTGAACAAATACCCAACTGAACTATCATTGACTAGCGCTAGCATATACATGTACTCAAAGAAAATGAATAGAACTATTGTATCATGTTTAGTCAACCATAGTGCCTGATTATTATTAAAACTTACTCACACTTTTGTTTGCCCCTATCCATTGTAAAAATGAATGCCAGTCTGTATTTCGAATTAGGAACAGATTTATATTCATTAAAAAAACTGCATATTTTTAACTTTTACCTAAAGGATTAAACACAAATGAGTGATTCTTTCATACTTTTGAATACTGATGTACAGGTCATTCCAACCAGCCTGTGGGTGGAGTTGCTGTCCACCAGACTGAAGCTGTTTGATTGCATCAGGAAAGGTTGGGTACTAGACGGGTTCCCACAGACCAGGGAGCAAGCATTGGCTCTACAGGAGGTGGGCATTGGACCTAAACACTTTGGTAGGTTGGACAGTCTGTGTAATACAACACCTGAATAAATCCCGTCATCTGATTGGTGGATGGTTGATCACGTGTTGTTGAATTATTCGTTTCAATGCACGGCGCGGCTGCATGGCATGGCAAAAATAGAACTTTCATTGCACGGTCACACTTCTGGCGGCTCTGACCAATCAGATGACTAGGATTTATTCAGGTGTTGTGTTAAACAAATAATGAATGTTTCACGTTCGTGCAATGGAAAGAATAATTTCTTGAGGTGACAGTTGGAATGTTCCAGTCTTCGTCTCATAGAATAGAATATTCTATCCGTCACCTCGTGAATTATTCTTACCATTGCACTCACAACCATTCAATAGTTTATCCTGCAGTTTGCATTAAAGAAAAGTCAATTACTAGTTAGTTTGCCCAAACAGAAAGGAAACAGAAGGAGTCATAACTCTAGTCTATAGTACTTCAATGTGTTATAGGATCATCGCTGCGCTCGAAAGCATCCATAGAAAGCACCAGGTGGCCAGCTAACTCAGCTGCTCACTAACCTAATCCCTATATAATCAGAGATCCATGCTCACTAATGCTAGAAGAAAGAGTTTGCATTGCTTTATGGATAGCACCATGGTAATACGTATGCGTATCTGTATCTGTATCTGTAGCGTACTGCAAGCAAACTCCACTATGGGATATACGGTTGCAGGCGCGTGGTGGCTAGCAGCATCCCTAAACAATTTTGTTAGTAGGCCCCCTTAGTGTTGAAGACAACTGCATCTCATGGAGTCTTGACTTAAAGGACTCCACTGAAGTAGCTTCCCTGACTTCTGTAGGAAGTAGGTTCCACTGAGCTGTTGTTCTTGGTACGAAAGAGTATCTGTAGCAGTCCTTCTTAGATGTAGGGTGAATAAAGGATAATGAAGATGATTTTCTAGTTGACATTTTATCCCGTTTGGAATCTACTTGGTACTGATCAACATCAATTGCGATTTTGTGGTGAATGGATTTGTAGAGCAAGGTTAGTCTGGATATGGTTCTGCGTTCCTCCAATGATTTCCATCCGAGGTGGGTGATCATGGATGAGACACTACTTGTGCACCTGAAGTCCTTACAGACGAACCTGGCCGCTCTACGTTGGACAGCTTCAAGTTTATTTTTGTGGTCCTGATGGTATAGATCCCATATGCTGGCGCAATATTCTAACTTAGGTCTGACCAGGGTCTTATATGCAGTTTCTTTAACTTTGGTGGAGCAGCTGAATAGATTCCTGCGCAACAGTCCAAGAACTTTGTTTGCTTTAGTAGTAGAGTTACTTATGTGTTCGGCCCAGTTCAGTTTGTTGTTTAATTCTACACCCAGGTAGGTGTGATTTGTGACTGTTTGGAGAGGATTGCCGTTTATCTTGTAAGATGACAGAAGAGGTTCTCTTTTGTGGGTCATGTGCATGGCATAACATTTGGTGACGTTAAATCGCATCTGCCACTTGGACTCCCAGTTACAAAGGGTATCGATGTCGTTTTGTAGTTTCTTGTTGTCTTCTGGAGTTTGGACTTCACGGTATAATATGCAGTCATCTGCCAGAAGTCTCACTTGAGATGAGATTCCTTCCGGAAGGTCATTGAGATACAAGATGAAGAGTAGCGGTCCAAGAACAGTGCCCTGGGGCACTCCTGATGTCACAGCTATTGAACTGGATGAACTGCCCTCTAAGACTACTTGTTGAGATCTTTTTGTAATGTACTTGTCATACATCGCCAAAAATGAATGGTGTTGAAAGTGTTTGTTCGGAGGTGGCTAATACTGGGTAGCAATGTTGTCAACTTAGCTAAAACAATCATTTCATGGCGAACAAAATGCTCTATACATTTAGTGAAAAAACATAAACAATTTCCCAAAATATCACATTTCATAAATGCTGTTTTGTCAATTAACATTTTTGGAAAAAACAAGCTAACTTTATAACTCACATCTAACAACTGCGCATTTGTTAAAACCTATCTTTCCGTAAATAGTTCTTTTTTTCCCCCAAAAATTAGCAACGACGTGACATGACTTATTATGTAGCATGTAGGGAGGTTGTTGGTTAGCAACTAAAAAGCCCGCGACGATCATCGTGTTCAAAGGCCACTTGCATTCACGCTTTGAATGGTCGAGGCTTGCGGCCACAGTGCTGTAGCTATGGGCATTACCAAGGCACTGGAATGTTAATGTTGAATTTAAGTAGCCTAAGAGTTGTGACTCCTGTGCCCTTTTTCTATGGTTTGCCACAGATAAGGTTGCCTAATGCAAAGCTGTGGAATGGTATTCTGATGAATTGGATCCAAAAAGTGGTTGTCCTGTACAGTTTCATTTGTCAAGTGGTGATTGTGTCTGAGCCCATTCTTAGAGACCTGATGCGTAGACACAGTCTGAAAAACTTTATGATTCTTACAATCATTGTAGTTGTTTTGGAGGCACCAGACACCGTTCTGATTGAGAGACAGATGGGCAAGAGAGTAGACCCAGAAACAGGAGGTAAGATTTCCTTCATTCTGTTACAGAAAGAATCAACAGGAAAATGTTACAAAATGCCTTTTGCAGTTGAATCATTTTTAGTTGATTCAGCTTTCTTTCATAAAGAGGTCTTCTTGTAATACCTCTGGAAGGCTAAATTCATGAACAAAATGAGCTGTTGTTAATGTATGGGATCTGTTTAAATGTTTTGGAAAATTTGTAAACGGATTTTGAAATGTTTGTTACTTTTCCTTTAAACACGTAAACATCGCTTGATAGTATCAGATGAGATTAGGGTTCAGTCAACATATGGACCTATTTCTTTTTCCCTTCAGATGTATACCATACCACCTTTGACTACCCAGCAGGCAGTGAGATAGAGCGTCGTCTGATGGAACCTGCTGAGGGTTGTGGTGAGGAAGCCACGGTGACCCGCTTGGTGGTCTATCACCGCCATGCCCACGGCCTGCAAAGCTGCTATAACAAGGGCTATAAAGCCATCAATGCTGACCAACCCAAGGCTGATGTGTTCTCCCAAGGTATGAATTCATTGTTATTGTGTCGGCTTACTTGTCCTTCAGCAACTCCCTGCTCCTTTCTCAGTCTATCTACTCTACAGGATAGGGCTCGCTTTACATGAGTACAAGTACATGAACATGTTCTCAAGGCCGAGTTGCTGTCACCCTAGGCATTATATAAATGCAGAAGCCTCCCAAACAGTAGCAAATTGGTTCTTTTGTCTGCTCATTCCTCTGAAAGAACATTTTAAATTCCAGCAGGAGTACATTTTACATGAGTACGAGTACAGGAGATTTTTTTATTTTGAGTATGAGTACATTCTCATAAGTACAAGTACAAGTATGACAACGAAAAAGTGTACGTGAGTATGAGTAAGAGTACTTACAACACTGCTTCACTGCCTGCCAAGGGACCTGTTTCATGGCTCTGCTCACAAGGGAATGGACCTATCAGCCACGCCCCTTAGACAATCCTATGGAACTTTGTACGTTGACTTTTGTTTGTCTCAGATTTTGCATGGCGTTCCGTGTCCATTTGTATATCATGTAGTTGAACAATTTCTCAAGCTACGTTGACGTGATTCTACCGCGATAGGTTAATTGTACTCATTTGATCACATTCTATGCTTATTTCAGTGGTACATAAAATATGCACTCTACTTTCCTTCCAGTGATGACAAATCTGAGCAGCCAGAAACGTTCCCTAGCGCCCCACACACCGCGCATTGTCCTGCTGGGGCCTACAGGCAGTGGTAAGAGTGTACAGGCAGCGCTGGTAGCCAGCAAGTACAACATTGTCAATGGTGAGTATGTACTTAGTCTGCATTTTCAACTGCTGAAACGAAACAGTTTTTGCATTTCAATTCATGCCATTAAATACATTAAAGCACCTCCCCAACCCCCCCCCCCCCCCAAAAAAAAATGAGAATTGATCGAGTGGGCAGGTTATTCCTAATGGGAAAACTTCAGTAGATTGTGTGAACAAATTTGACAGGTACACATATCTAGAGTTGTGATCAGTTCATGACCAGTCCTCACATGTCAATCATAATTCAATCACAAGCGATCTATGTTAACACCAAGTGACATGATATTCAAATTAACCGTGACTGAGGCATTTTTCTGTCATTGCTCATCCCCAGTTTCTTGTAATCTGACTTGTGTTTGAACTTGTTTGAATTGTGATTGACAGGATAGCCCACGAACGTCTTTCGACTTATTTCCAGTAGGGTCCCTTGGTAGAAGATGTGGAAGGAAATAATAGTTTCAGTGGTGGGAAGAAAAGCCCAGAATGATATTCTAAGGAAAACCCAAGAAATCAGGTAGGGACTGAAAACCCAATCCACATATTTGGCCCAGGTGGGAATCGAACCCGGGTCACAGCGATTGAAGGCAAGGAAAGCACAGCTATGACAACCTGATCCCCGTGATTGGGCCCTGGGTACTTTTTACGCCAGAGAAATGCAACATAATATATCTTCCGTCAACTCGTTTTAAATTGCAGATTATGAAGTGTTTTTCTTGTGTGCTAAAAATATGGTTGACCAGAATTAAAGACATTATAAAAGTTGGATTTTTTGGGTAGGGTTACCATGTGCATTTGTGCATCTTTGTGAATACTTTATGTATGCATTAATATGGACATGATGTAAATGTCTTCCCAATGTCTTATTGCAGTGTCTTCTGGGCAGCTAGTGAGTGAGGCAATCACTAATGAATCCAAGATTGGTGAGGCTATTAAACCATATGTGGACAGAAATATGCTAGGTGAGTCATAACATCTCAGGACTATACATTCTTAATCAATTTCTCAGGGGCAGAATATGCTTGACCAAAATAAGGGAACATTTGCTCCTCCACGCATGCTTTAGCTTTGCACAGTGTATTATACTGCTATTGCTGACAATTTTCTAATTGTTGAGCAACTCCATGAAATTGAACCATGGAAATTGGTATTTGTGAAGTTTTGTCATCAGCAGACTTATCAACACATTTTTGATTGGAAACTGTGTCTAATCTGTCTCTGTCTAATCATCCTTATGCACAATCCTTTGGTAAAGTCTGTTGTGTGAACAGAAACATAACAGCACTGATAGCAGGTGGTTAAAGGTATAGTCCATGCATGGACTATACCATTGTCAAATCATGGCCATGATTTGTAATTTGTGCATTTTGTTCGTTTGAAGCAACAAAAGTGCTCAAGATCTAAAGAAGGGTACTGAACAACTAACCTGATGAAGTTTCAGCTCAGCTTCAGCTGTAAATTTTGAGAAAAACAACATTCTAGGATCTTGATTTCAAATCAAAAGTTGCTGAATCATGTTTTGAATTGGGCCTGAATTCAGCTTCCGAGACATGTTCTCACTGAGCCGATTGCAGCTACGCGATGTTGCGCACTGATCCGACGAATTATAGCAACCGAGCGCGTGTGTGCGTCGTGCCAATGCTTGCGCGCGCTTTGCCGAATAACAAAATGAACTACTAATTTGAGTTTCCTACGGTACTTCTTAAGAAGAACCGTTGGAAAGGCCTTCTTTTGTTGATTTCTTCAAAATAACAGCTTGCCAGAAAGAATAATTTCACAGGGAGTTTAGTCCCCTTACTATCTTTCAACCAAGTATGTTTTTCAACAATAAACTAATTGTAGATTGTAAATAAGTGATAATTGTACAAGAAGTTATAGTTATAGTTATATACGCCAGTTACTTTTTGGATAGCTGCAAATGATGGACTCTATAGCTTTAACTAAATCGCTTTAACTAAATCGGGATACAGAGGTGAAAACTAAGGGGACAAGACTTGTGACCAAAGACATTGATAAGCGGACTTTCGTGTATCACCATATATGACTTGGTTCAGTGCCAGACAACCTGATGATCAAGATACTGGATGAGCGATTGGCCCAACTGGACTGTGTGACCAGTGGTTGGGTGCTGCGTGGATTCCCTAGGACAAGGGAACAAGCTGAGAACCTGTCTAAGATTGGTCATGAACCAAACAGGTGAGTCAGGCCATCTTGGTCTAGTACCCTATACCATGATGCAAACCTTGTAGGTCCAATTGTGGGTACATGTACTTCTCTGTAATTAGTAGCAGTGTTTATTGCACATATTTTGCACACTGCACTTTGACAGAAAAAGTGCCCATCAGAGACATTGAGGAGAAATGGTAATTCTTTACTAACTTGAAATTAACACAACTACAGTAACCAATGTTTCTACAGTAACCAATGTTTCCGCAGTAACCAATGTTTCCTCAGTAACCAATGTTTCAGAAGCCACATGTACTGTTTGCCTCTGCCCCAAACAACCTTATAGTGCAGATTCGTTGGCTGTGAACCAGAGTGGCCTTACTAGGGCCAATCTGTCAGGGTTTCCAATCCCTCAATCTACAAGTCCCGCGTGAGGTTCCAGCTATATTTACATTCAGCTCCATATCTTGGCTGTAATAGCTTCTACTGATTCATCCGTGGGATAAAAAAAATTGCTTTCCATAAACGATTTTTGAATTTAAGTTTGATGCACATGCAAGTCTAGTCAGAATGAGACAATGATATTTTACTTGTCTCTTGCTATACCAGATGTGACTCCTTATTTGTTTAGTATTTGACAAGAATTCAAAAGATTGTGAAACTGTGGAATGAGTAAGTGACCATATCTGTGTACATTTTCAACAGGGTGTTTTTCCTGGACGTTCCCAATGACTCGGTCTATGAGCGCTTGACACTACGCTCCCTTGACGTGGTGACAGGTGATCAGTACCACGCCCTCTATAACCCACCACGCACCAATAGAATCAAAGACCGCTCTGTCCAGCACCCAAAGGACGCAGAGGAAATCGTTCGCAACCGCCTGTCCCAGTACTATGCCTATGCTGAGGAGATTGCAGACTTCTATGAGGATGCACATCATATCAATGCTGACCAGGATCCACACACAGTGTTTGAGTGTGTGGAGAGTATGCTGGTCAATCCATTGCCCAAGCGACTGGTACAGCAGGAGTAAAATGATTGGGATCAGCTGCAAATT
Organism: Patiria pectinifera; assembly: GCA_029964075.1. Lineage (NCBI taxonomy): Eukaryota > Metazoa > Echinodermata > Asteroidea > Valvatida > Asterinidae > Patiria > Patiria pectinifera. The sequence continues at coordinate 6,941,330 of CM057138.1, read as the reverse complement.
TGTGATGTTGGGGAATTTGCAGAAAGTTTGAGTTGATGAGCGATACCGTTTGACATTATGAAGGATTCACAATAGAGTGTATGTCACCATGCGTTTGCCTGGAAGAGGCCAAGTACTATTCACTTACACAGTCAACATACTATCCTGCACAGTCAACATACTATCCTGCATACCGCACAATCACAAATGCATTTGGAAGCTCCATAAATAGACCAACAATTGTTCAAACAAAATTCCCTATTTAAAGGTCCCAGAATGTAAAACTACCATGCTGTAGTGCAAAAGGAGTTCCCCCTTTGAGTGTAATGTCATTATTTCCCCCAATAATGCACTCCATGGTAACCTCTTAGTGACACACTGTATTGTGAATCTTATTTGCTGTGTCTCAAGGTAGTCATTTTGTATTGATAAATATGTAACATGATTCATGAATGTATAAGTTTGTTTTATAACCACAATAAGAACACACCTGCCATGGTAGCTTGTGAACATCACACCTTCAATTTGATACCTACATGCATTTCAGCTTCCCTATGGGCTCCGTGCGCCAACACAAAAGGGCGTGTTTTTAGCCACTTTTTGAGAGTTGTGGACGGACACACTGCGTGTGCGTACAGTACTGGTTCTTTTAAGTACTGGACTTATTTATCCTGCATGTGCCGAAGCTAAGCCACAGCGTCTTCATGTGAGCGTCAGGCGTCGTCGGTGCGCAAATGCGTTCAAATTTCCTTTTGGATGGTCTCCCGGACTAATCCTCGCCCCTCATAACTATGGATACATTCGAAGTCTGCAGTGGATGGACCGGGAACTCGTCTAGGTCTCCCCCGACTCTTTTCTGGTCGTTGAAGGGGTACTTGTGCATGGAGCCCATTGGGGTGAGGGAGTGTTCAAGTATGACAGAATTACCAGTTAAGTCTTTTGCCTGATTTAATACAATGCTGGAGAGCAAATGTAGTGTTGACCATTGCATAATAGTCTGCCTACATGTTTATACCACAGCCAAAGGTTCTAAATAATGTTTTGAATAACCGTTGGGCTCCCCCTCGGGGTCCAACACAATGACACGTACTGCTTTGATATGCCATGTATGTATGTAAATGCAGTGTCAACTGCAACTGGAAACATTGTCATTTTCAGTGTACCTTTGGTACATGTAGTTGATGAAAATGACACACAAACCCAAAGTGAAAGCACTGATTGTGCAAACATTTTCTTCTCCTTTCACTGTCTCTTTACACAGTATATTTGGTTCATATGGTTTTGTTTTGACTTGATTAAGACATTGCTGAAGCATTAAAGTGCTGTTGTGAGGCTAGTTATTGCTTGCTTATCATTGATAAGTACGAATCTTGCAAAATGAGGGGGAAAAATGTGCTTGGCACGCCTGTTAAGTGCTGAAAAAATAATTGAGCTGACCTTTGATTTTCATCACAGGACCAGTAATATTGCTTGATCGGTAAGAAATTATCAATAAGCAAATATGGCTCAGAGTAAGTATAAAGCCAACTTGACAACCATGATTTAGTTAAGTTCTTGCTATGGAACTGCAGATATTTCCAGACATTTTGTCATTAATCAAGCCGATGACACAATCCAAAAACCAATTCCTCTTAAATCGTTTTCATTAATTACAGGCATGCAACTGGGACTTTAGAAAAAAACGAGGAAATTCCAAACCACACAAGACTTTGTACAGTGCTTTTCAATTTGTAATGGCATTCATGAGAAGTGAAAAACAAGGAAATCAGTTGATCTGAGGAAAAGTTGCATGCCTGTTATTAGTGAATGCAAATTACTAGACATTGACAATAAATATCTTATATTTATTTTAGTAAATAGATATATACTTTTGTTTTTTTGAGGTAGGACATCGACATTTAACATAAAGCAACTTGCACTAGCGGCAAGAAATAATACAAGTTTCAGCAGTAGTTAGCAATGATTATTCTGCAACGATTTAACCACCAAAAAGGCCTAGCATCCACTGACCATTCACTATTCTTCAGTTTGCTCTCTGGACTTTTAAACAATTTGTAAATAGTGTACATAAAAACATACTCTCCGTCCAAATTAGAATTCCATTTGAATGTTATTTTAGTTTCTGTTAACAGGATCTAATGTTTGAATTTCAGTTTGAAACTGTAAAGTAAATGAAATGAATAAAATGATTCAACTGAAAATATGACCATGTGTGCCTTAACAACATGAGTACTTTCAAGCACTTCTTTCTTTCCTGTAGTTTATGAAACAGGTTCCACTATACAAACTTGACAAGGTTACAGACGCAGTTAATACTGACACAAATCTGAACAACTCGGGCATCCTTTAAATGTCCATAAAACTTTTAATAAATATTCATGAGGCACACCTGACACATAGTTAATATGTACATGACAAAAAAGCAGAACTCTGGTCTGATAAACACCAGCTGGGGCATCGAGAAAAGTATTCAGTACATGACCAAAAAAAACCCTCTGCAGCACTTTAACCATTACCATTTGTTTAACATTGTTCTACACTGTATTTACTCCTTGATGAACCACAAAACCATTGAGTGCTTGGGCAGTTTGGGGCGGTATAAGGAGCAAGAGGCAGGGTGCTTTTGGGCAGTACATGGACTAAAAGGTTCATACATTGCTGCTCGGCAAAGGACAATTTGAGATTCATGACAGAGGAAATATGAAAATTTAATATCAAATGTCAAGTTCTACAAAGTAGTTTGGACCTTTGAAATAAATAACCACACAGAAATGTATAAATATCTAACTGTGAAATACAAATTGCTGCATAGCACTGAATTATAGTGGGGAAATATATCAAGTTAAAACACTTCTCAATGCTGCACTGCCCTGATGATGGACGATTCGTCTGAAAATTCGGCAACTTTCATAGATCATCAGTGAGCACTGTTTTAACCTAGTATATTTTTTCCACCATATTTAAGTGCATCTGTCGCGACACTAACCTACAAGAGTGGTTTTATTGGTACATATAGAAAAATATGTGAGGTGACAATCAGTACACATCTACTTCAGAAGTGTCTCATCACAATAGACTTGCAAACTATTCAGAAATTATATTGCTTGGTGCAAGTTACAAAATGACCTTCATACGCCAAGTACGTGTAAATACTGTATGTACTGCCAAGAAATATCTGTCTATAATACATTCCTTTAACTATTGCAATTCACTTTGGAGGAAAAACAAAACAATACAAAAATATTCACAAAATTCAAATAATTAATCACCCTGTAAAAACATTAACTTTCTTACTAGCACTATTAATATGTTCAGTTCTTTATACAAGTAAAAGTTAAGTGAAAACAAAATCAATAATCTTTAGACAACACATCTTTATTCTTCAAGTACTGACAAGAATTGTTGTAAAGGGTACTTACATTCTTGATGTGATGAAACATAAATGAGGAAAAAAAAGCCTTCATGCAGTCTATACTGTATACAAAGACAAACAATCAATTTGAAGCATAGACACATTACAATAAATCAGGCATGCAACTGGGAAGTACCACAGAAAAAGAGGAAATGTCAAGCTTTACAAGACTCTGTAGTGCTTTTCTAAGTGTAAAATGAGGAAACAGCTCATCCAAGAGAAACCTGCACTCCTGATAAATGTAGGTATAGTAATAAAGTAGCAAAATACATGTTCCTCATAGAAAATGCTATGAACTCTGATGCTGTCTACAAATAACATTGTCAAATTCTGTACAATGTGCAGTGTATCTGCACTGGGATGGCTATGCAGAGATTGTTTGTGTCGCACATAATATATCACCTGAATAAGATAACCTGTAGATTATAGACAATGATAAACAGTGCAAAACTCCAACAATTACATCTCAGTATTTTCAAAACTTCACAAATTTCCCATGATTAGATTTAGGTAATCTACACCTGGCAATATTCAGATTTAATCAACGGTGAACAATCAGAATTACAAGTTATTTTGCTGACATAATGGAGAAATTGGTAATATTTTATATAAAATATATAACTTCTCTGAATTGAACTGTATGTCTAACTTGACCTTAACTGGTCATTTCTAGCTCACTGAAATTACCCAGTATATATACATGTAATACAATTAACATGAACATGTTGAACCCATGAGAACTTGTACTACATTGCATTACATTGTATTTACTCCTTGATGAAACCATAAAATGTTTGAGCAGTTTGGGGCAGTATAGGGAGTTACGAGCATGTCAGTTTGGGGCAGTATAGGGAGTAACAAGCAGGGCAGTCTGGGGCAGTATAGGGAGTAATGAGCAGGGCACTTTGGGGCAGTATAGGGAGTAATGAGCAGGGCACTCTGGGGCAGTATAGGGAGTAATGAGCAGGGCACTTTGGGGCAGTATAGGGAGTAATGAGCAGGGCACTTTGGGGCAGTATAGGGAGTAATGAGCAGGGCACTTTGGGGCAGTATAGGGAGTAATGAGCAGGGCACTTTGGGGCAGTATAGGGAGTAATGAGCAGGGCACTTTGGGGCAGTATAGGGAGTAATGAGCAGGGCACTTTGGGGCAGTATAGGGAGTAATGAGCAGGGCACTTTGGGGCAGTATAGGGAGTAATGAGCAGGGCACTTTGGGGCAGTATAGGGAGTAATGAGCAGGGCACTTTGGGGCAGTATAGGGAGTAATGAGCAGGGCACTTTGGGGCAGTATAGGGAGTAATGAGCAGGGCACTTTGGGGCAGTATAGGGAGTAATGAGCAGGGCACTTTGGGGCAGTATAGGGAGTAATGAGCAGGGCACTTTGGGGCAGTATAGGGAGTAATGAGCAGGGCACTTTGGGGCAGTATAGGGAGTAATGAGCAGGGCACTTTGGGGCAGTAAAGGGAGTAATGAGCAGGGCACTTTGGGGCAGTATAGGGAGTAACATGCAGAGCAGTTTTGGGGCAGTATAGGGAGCAACAATCGGGGCAGTTTGGGGCAGTACAGGAACTTATGAGCTCATTGAAGTCATGGTGTAAAGATGACATTTCACATCACATGCACAAGTTGTCCTGCGCTTTGTGACAGTACATGTACACGTAGGTGCTACAAGATTGACATCCTCTAGAATTGGCTGATTTAAGCGATTGACAGTACAGACAAGCTAATGATGGAAGGCCAAAGCAAAGGCAGTGAATCATGGCTAAAAGATGACACTGGCAATTTGAGATCATTGCCAAACGGTAGGCCTTTTCAACAAGGAACTGGCATTTCCATACATAATGCTTTGAGCACAAAAGATGGAATTTTCTCTGTGGATAACGGTTTTCTTTTTTTCTAACAAGAGTTTCTAATGTATATATTGTGTGTGTACATTTACATATAACTGGTACTGTGTGTAAACAATGCAGATTGGTGCCAGCTCCAGTATGATATTACGAAGCCTTAATTCATCTGCACAAGATATTTTTGATGGCCACCACCATTATAGTCAAACTACTGGGCATATGAACACACACCCAGTACTAGAGATTCACGTACATTGTACATGTAGGTGTCTGCATTCATCCCATGTCAAGGAACGACTACTCACCACCCTCAATACTTGTATTAAAAGTTGCAATAAAATGTGAAGTTTAGGATTGATTTAATAGCATAAAATTGAATTAGTTATACATACATTTAATCACTTTGGTTTCTAACTTCTCAATCATTATTTGGATACTTAGTTAAAGTTTACATTATCAATACACTTCAATGTCTTCTTATACGCCTCTTTATGTACACTTATTGCAGATAATTAGTCTTGCCACAAATAATAACCTTCCTGAAAGATAAACAATCCAGTATCACTCAAAATTGCATGATTTTAAATATTCAAGATCTATGTAAATGTACAGACATAGGTAAACCTTAAAATACCATTACTGTTGATTCAACCAAACTCGATGTCAACAATGAGGTCACGTTACACACTACACCAGTGACATCACTAAGATGATGCATACTGAGGTGGCACCCCACTCATGCCTCATGAACATGTCACATAGCTTCTTAATAATATATAATATAGTTTTATGAGAGGTACAAAGTTTAATTATCCTGGCTTACTCTGCTGAAAAGAAAACAGTGCTATCAGGACACATGTACTTGGGTCATTCCATGAACTTGGGGTCCAAAAGGGTGCTATTTGTTGTGCCCCTGTTACAACTGACCTGTGTAATTTGCCATTCAAGTATCGTTAAAACTGACTCACACTATTTTTTTATTTCTTTGGCGGATTCTTTGCTTTACGCAATCACTGTTGGAGGTAATAGGCATTACATGTGTCCTGAATTACAAAATCTTATACATCAGATGTAACAAGAACACAAAAACTGGACCCCAAATTGATAGAATGATCCCTTTACGGTCACCTTTTCTTCAGTCCGATTCCTTTTTAACAGATGTCTAGTTATATAGGACTAGCACAGATGCGAGGTGTTAACATAAATACACACACAAGATCTCATTCTGCCCAATCATGTGCATTACAAATACTGTAAATTATATACTTTTAATGTGTACATATACAAACACATGTACTGATGAGACGGCCACAAAAAAACCCAAAAAACCTCTGTAACATAATAGTTCAACTATAGCATACATGCCAAGTTTCCAGCTTAACACAGATTGTACTTTTACTATCTGTGAATTTTTTTTTTTTTTTACATCAGATTCAGCCGGAGGCAGTGGTTAAAAAAGATATTCTTGAGTGGCCAACAAACTGATGTACCGATGTCAAGCACAATCATAATTGTGACAGGGTTCATGGCTGATGGAGTATGTGAGTGTGTTGTAGTACTCGTACTCCGTACGTACCACTCGAGTACCGTTTTGAGAGTGTTCATACTCGTACTCGTACTCGAATGTCAAAGTATTCGTACTCGAACTGACGGTACTCTTACTCGGGCAAAAAAGTACTTGAACTTGACATGTCAAAATTGTTCTCGATCATCAAGGTAGTCGTACTTGAATTGCAATACTCGATAAAAAATGTCGCAAAGCTTGACTTACCACGGCCTCACTACTTATTTTATCGATACCTTCAAATAGTTGATTGCGGAGAAATCAACTTCCTCTGCACACCGTCCGGACAAACAGCTAGCCATGAGTGGGCCAATTACACATAATGACCCATTTGCCGTATGTGCGCATATTGGCCAATCGTGTATATGTGAAACGCTGAGTTGTTCCTCAAAAGGGTCGTCCGTACTTGGACTCGTACTTGTACTGGGAAGTACAAGTACTTGTACTCGGAGACCTGTACTTGTACTCGGTTGGCAAAGTACTTGAATGGTACTTGGCAATGTAAGTACTCGGCAATTCCGCAGTACTTGGTACTCGGAACAAAGAACTCGACTACAACACTGGTATGTGACTAAGCAAGTTGGCATGTATAGATAGAGTGCATTCAGCAGCCATCTTGGAGGTGTGTTTTGTGTCTACTCATGCGTATCCCTGTAGCACATATTATACCTCAAAGATGCAGTGCAAAGGCTCTATTCACAGGAAACAAATCATTTAAGATCAGGAGCTCAGGGTCCCGTGTTATATGGCTCTGCTTACTACAGAATTCTGCACTTATGATCACCATTTTGTGCTTACAGTGCTAACACAGAACCTCTGCACTAACTCTGTAAGCACAGAATTCCTTTTGCATGATGCGAGGTCCAAACTCCATGCTAACCCAGGAAATTTGCTTATCAACAGGACTTAATTTTAATGCAATGGTTTACAAATGTAATAGAGCAGCTTCTTCACTTATTGTGCACAGAGCCAAAAAACCTGGGCTCAGATAACTCTTGCAATATTGTTGTACCCCTCAATACAATACTCATTCTGATTCAAACATCAAGCGTCCTGTCAATAAACCTGAGATGCTATGACATGACAATGTTTACTACATGTATGTGACATTACAGTGCTGTAGGGGAGTCCTTTTTAAAGGCTCCCAAGAATACTGACAAATAACTAGTGCAGCATGAACGACCACAACCGACATAACCATAGCTCTGGACACTAGCCTTTGAATCTACACGGTATTTGCAAAAGGACTTGGACCCTAGTCAGTCTTCATTCATTTTGAATGATCAACACACTTAAATGAAGTACTCAGTCATCACAGGCTTGGTACTGATTGTAGTTGCAGTACACTGTGCTCAGGAACTCTGAAAAGAACCAGACTGCAATACTATTGCATTATAAAAAAGAAGTTCATGATGACGTCACGTTTTGAATGGCATTCTGACCGTTCCCGCACACTCAATGTAAACAAAACGTCTCTCACTGCACAGCTACTGAAGACGCAGTGATTATGACATCATGAAAATTCTGTCTAGATAGGAACCAGGTGGGAATTATGTCATGCATTCTGTCATGATGACGCTGGATTCTGTTCAATACAATATATAAATGGAAATTGTTTCCACTTTGTTGTAGGAAGACATGTAAAAAGTGATGGAAATGGTTTCTGTCTGTCCCCATCTGGATCCATGCATGTATAAATGGTGAAGACTGTCTAACCTTATTACTCCTTGGGCTACTCCACCTGCATCAGAAGTGGACTTTCAATTCATTTTTAGTACTGGTCATTTTCCATTCAGTGGCCAAATGTCCATATTGGAAGTTCAGAAAATATTAAGCCAACAGAACCTCCAAAGAATCGTTCGAACAAGATTTAAAAAATACTTGAGAGACAAAATAAGTTACTACATGTGTAAGTATTCCCTTGCCTGAGATAACATTAACTCTGACTTTGAAAACGCTGTATTCCAACACAAGTTAAGACCATGAACATCCACATGTGGATGAACATTGCACCTCTCAACAATAACATCTTAGAATTTGTGCACACTTAAGTATTGCAGCTCCTGCTCATCAAGAATCTCTTAAGCCTCTCATACCAGGCCATCATAGAGTGACAATGCTTGCACAATGGTTGGGTCCTCCTTAGATCCATTCTGAAACTCCTCCTTTGTCAATTTATCATCCTTGTTCTGAAATAAGAGCAAAAGACATTCATCTTTGAGCACACTGGAAAGCTTGATGCTGCTAATTGACTGGTCCAACAGCAACAGAGGATGCATGCAACCCTGTGTGCACTCCATGTGTTAACAGAAGATGGCGTTTCTTGACCACTTCAAGTAGCTCTGAATGAATGGCATTTTATACTCAAACTGCACATGGATGTCTGAGAAGCAAGTTTCTCCAGATTGTTTAATGGTAACACAATGAATAAGTTAACTTACACAACAATGATACAAAATACTGTCAGTATGTGTGTGGATGAAGTATAGGTGGTGCAATTAATTTTTTTGAACCACTGGGTGTTCTGTGCATGGTTTCCTTGTCAAGTAAAACCAACATCGGTATTGAGAGGGTTAATTATATCATTACACCTCATACACATTTATGAACCAAACATGCTTCTTTTATTGGTAGATGTTCCAGTGCGTCAGGGAAGTAAAGTAGCTATCCATTACACGTAATGCAGGCACTATCGCCGAACTGGTGGGTTCTACCAAGGAAGTAGTATCCTTAGATTAGCTCCTAGGCTCCCAATAATGCAACAATCGTGTGATGCAGGCACTATTGCCCAACTGGTGGGTTCTACCAAGGAAGTAGTATCCTTAGATTAGCTCCTAGGCTCCCAATAATGCAACAATCGTGTGATGCAGGCACTATTGCTCAACTGGTGGGTTCTACCAAGGAAGTAGTATCCTTAGATTAGCTCCTAGGCTCCCAATAATGCAACAATCGTGTGATGCAGGCACTATTGCTCAACTGGTGGGTTCTACCAAGGAAGTAGTATCCTTAGATTAGCTCCTAGGCTCCCAATAATGCAACAATCGTGTGATGCAGGCACTATTGCCCAACTGGTGGGTTCTACCAAGGAAGTAGTATCCTTAGATTAGCTCCTAGGCTCCCAATAATGCAACAATCGTGTGATGCAGGCACTATTGCCCAACTGGTGGGTTCTACCAAGGAAGTAGTATCCTTAGATTAGCTCCTAGGCTCCCAATAATGCAACAATCGTGTGATGCAGGCACTATTGCCCAACTGGTGGGTTCTACCAAGGAAGTAGTATCCTTAGATTAGCTCCTAGGCTCCCAATAATGCAACAATCGTGTGATGCAGGCACTATTGCTCAACTGGTGGGTTCTACCAAGGAAGTAGTATCCTTAGATTAGCTCCTAGGCTCCCAATAATGCAACAATTGTGTGACGCAGGCACTATTGCCCAACTGGTGGGTTCTACCAAGGAAGTAGTATCCTTAGATTAGCTCCTAGGCTCCCAATAATGCAACAATCGTGTGACGCAGGCACTATCACCCAACTGGTGGGTTCTACCAAGGAAGTAGTATCCTTAGATTAGCTCCTAGGCTCCCAATAATGCAACAATCGTGTGACGCAGGCACTATCGCCCAACTGGTGGGTTCTACCAAGGAAGTAGTATCCTTAAATTTACTCCTAGGCTCACAATAATGCAACAATCGTGATTGCAAAAGAGGTCGCGATAGATGAATAATTATATGTATTCTGTGGGAGGGATTTCATATCAAAGTTTTTTACTTTTAACGGATCTAAATATGTATGGGGTGTAAAAAACAAATTGGGGAGGCAGTGTAAAATGACTGGTCCCCACATGTTGGCTGATTTTGACTACCTCCCTATGCTTTGCATCAGGAGGCAGTCAACTCAGCCAACACTTTGGGACCAATATTAATACATTGGTTGGATTTGAGGAGGATACAAGAATATACATGTATTGCACAAGCTATTCGACTTGTGCAATATTATTATAGCGAATGCAATTTATTTGTACTATGTGGAAGCCGGATACAAATATTATTGTTATATCGTGTGCTTGGATGCTGTAATTTCATTGGTTTTGAACAGCCACGTGTCTGGTCTATAAAAACGCATGTAACACTCTTACATAGAGATCGGTGATATTGCACTGTGTCCGTTGCACACGTTACGTGCACGTATGGACCCTTCCTGCACGCTAGCTTCGCGCAATGAGAACTGCGAACCGCTCAGTCTCATGTCCGACAGGTTATATCAAAGTGGGTTTAATTTATTTCTCACACAGTAATTAGTAACAACCATTTATCATTTTGACTTATTGGCACGATATAACAATAACAATTGTTGACTGCTGTGATATGGGATATGCCGTTTTAACCCCCTCGGGGCACCCCCTCAGGTGTTAAAACATCTTATCCCATGTCACAGCAGTCAACAACCGTTGTTGTATTTGTACAAAAATGTATATTATTGCCTTGTCATACATACCTTATCCATGAGGGCAAATATTCTATCCACCCTCTTCTGTGGCGTATTCTCCTCCTCTGGTAGACTGACCATATTGCCTACCATCTGATAGATAGCATCTACAATGTTTAACATCTCCTCACGTGTAATGAAGCCATCATGGTCCAGATCATACAGCCGAAACGCCCCTAATCATGGATGATAATCAATGAAATGAGTGCTGAATATCACGAAGCTGCTCACTAGAAGATACTGCAAACTGTTGCATAATTCATCTCTGAACCAGCCACAATCAATATCAACCCATGACAATTTGAGTTGGCAATCTGTTTTTGCAAAGCAAATATTTCTGCACATTGTAAATGTTTGTGCTTGACAAAACTTTACAAAATGATGACTATTCATATCTTCAAAACTTGATCAGACAGTGAATTTGAGTCTCTATCTGAGATCAAGTAGTTCAACATCCTATCCACAAAGCATAGAATCTCGCCACGTCAACAAATAAATTTGCAAGTAAAATGACATAAACTGACTAAGTTGCATCCGTATTTAAGCAGGCATTTCCACACATGTCTGTGGGGACTGGATTCAGTCACCCCATAGATGCATGTGATATTGCCAGCTGACGCCAAGGAATTTGGATGCAGAATAGCATGAATAGAATAGAAATAGAATAGAAAATACTTTATTAATCCATCAAGGAAATTACATTTTCTCACCGGTACAGTACAATAGAGAATGAGTACTTAACAAAAACTCTAAAAATTACAATGCTATCACAAAAACACAAACATTTACAATTATCTTCAAGTAAACTTAAATCCTCGATCCTGATTGGGCGATCCATGGCAACAAGCCGTGCTACATATAACCATGTAGTAAGGCCACGGTTCATACTGCACTCCGCGTATTCCGCTGTTCCAAGATGCGAGCGCCATTCTGTACAAACCACGCACGTGTAATAGGATAAGCACTTTGTGTACAGCGTGCGTTTCATCTTTATTGTGCGTCAAGTTTGCTTGAAGATAAATTCGTTATCACGCTCGCGGAACACGGAAAATGTAGTGCGTCTGTGTCCCACATACCTTCGGCCGAGTGGTATGTGGGACACAGACGCACTACATTATTCCGTGTTCCACTCACGCTCGCGGGATAACTAACATAATATTATGATTAAGGTTATAAAATATTGAATGTAATTAAAAACATGTAAAAACTACTTCTCTGTCACTGTCTGTAATTCTTAAAAATAAAATAACTAACGCTTAAAATTGGAATTGTGAAGTGAGATGGTATAAATGATCGTGGGTGTCATGATTTTGTCCCAGGTTTCGGCACTCTCATCCTACCACTACGCGGAAGGATTTGTCTGGCAAGAATTTCATGTAATGGAGGACTCTCATCATTCCAAACCGAGCAATATGCAGTTTCCAAACGACGGTGATAGACCGAGTCTACCTCATCCCGACACTCACCGATCACCCTATGATTAGTGTTTAAATACATGTATACCAGTAGAAGGTACATGTACATTTTAATAATCGTTTTTGTTTGTAATTTGAGGAAAAAAACACAACCATATTTAGATACATGTACTTACAGTCTAGTTTCTCGTCAATGTTGCCCCTTGATGTGACTGATAATGCTCTGATGAACTCTGCAAATTCTATTGCCCCATCCTAGACAAACAAAGAAGCAAATAGTTGATCCATTCCTATCAGAAATGTTTCGCCCATTGTATGCCATAAAAGAAACACTGCGTTCTCAATGTAATTCACACAATGCGATTCTCCTGCACAACTTAGTGTTGGACATGTTGGAAGCTCCATCGCTAATGCACCAGTACAGTGAAGCATGTTTAGTGTATCTGAGATGATATCACTATTTCACTCATAAACACGGAATTTGGCATGTAGCAAGATAGCTCAAAAAGTCTGGTAGTAGAGTTACATTTACATTTACTTGATGCAATTCAAGAATGCCCCAAGAAAGATTATTTTGCATGGGACCCTTCGACCCTTGGCTTCAGATGTATGACAAACTACATGTAGAGCTATTATTGCAATTTGCTGAATGGCATAGCCAAGTTTTATGACAGTGGCCAACAGATGCACTGCAAAAATGTTTGATCTCTTGTCAAATATTGGGTTTCATGCACCTGACCTGCATACGAAGCATCGTGCAAGAGCACGTAACCGTGGTGATATGATCTTTTGCAACGATCCTTTTACATTATTAGACTGTTGATAAGCTTTGATAACAAGGTCTCACACATAATCCAAAGACAGGAGAATTTGAGAGAGAAAAGTAAAGTTCAAAGATGTTTCCTATGAACATTTAAGTGACTTACACTGTTTTCATCAAAGACATTGAATACAAAAGAGGAAAATTTGGTGGCGTCTCCAGTGGGGAAATACTGCTGGTATATTTTGGAGAATTCCTGTATGAAAGAAGAAAGCAGGAAAGAAGAACAGTGAGGACATTACGATAGAAAAAACTAACAATGTACATATGTATGCTTTCTTGTAGACTGTGGAAATGAACATAAACAATGACAACTTGATGTATAAGTGTCTTTTAACCCTAACCTTGCCATATCCTCCAAAATCCTTTTTGCAAAATGGAGCATTTTGCAGGATTGGTAGTGCACATGTATGCCTTTACAGGGAGGCAGTTGGAGGATTTTGCAGGACTGAGGTTGCATCCTAGCAAAAATGCCTAGGTAGGTAGGGTCAATAAAAGTGTATCAAGTACATTCATGTAGTCTACAGTGCACGTAATAAAATATGCACAACATTGACAATAAAATTACAGCCTTTAATACTGTACATGATGCATGTACATCAGTTTACATGTGTTTCAGAATTAAATCCTGACCAGCCTAAAAATCTGTGGGGAGGGAACTGAACTAGTTGGACGGTACACGGGTATACAACCCAAGTTTGGAAAATTAAAAAAAAAATTGGGGAAACTTCTAAATCATCTTTCTAAACAATTGTACACACATTCAAAAACTCTCTCAAAATTATGACATCAACCACAAAGGGAAACTTGTATAAGATTGTTGGTTGTCAAGACCTGTGAAGTAAGCAATTTGAAGTGACCCAGTGTGAAAGTGACTTTGTACATTTTGCTCCTACCGGTGCATACATTGTGCTACAGTGTACATCTGAAAATTATTATAAAGCTAAAAAAAAAGGGCCAATTAGAAAGCACTCGGAGAGCCCAAACCTCTGCCAAGGCTAAACAATTCCCCGCCATATTGTCAGTACACCCAAAAGAAATACTCGCATGTCCACTAGACTTCCATATTGTAAACCATAACTGAAAAATTACGTTAGTTTTTTTATAGGCCTAATTCTTCTACACCCTAGGGTTGCAGACCAGTAAATCGGTCCGAAATTGCCTACAAAAATGCCCTCAAAATCTTCAGTATTTGAGCATGCTGTGGGCCGTGAACTTGAGGGTTTGTAAAAAATATGGGTGGAAGCCGTGCACAGGACTGTGAGCTTGTAGTTCCGTTCAATTAGGATGAAATTGGGGCCCTTAAAGCTCTCTTTTTTGCAATCGAGTGTAGGCATTGTTTTTCAAAATGGCGGTGGGCTTCAGGACTATTTTCAGGGGTGATCATCTTCGGATGGAAATTTCTCCTAAAAGTCATCAGTTGACCCCCCGTAAATTGAAAAGAAAATGAAAGATGATGAAATAAGCTTTAATTTGATGTGTGTCTCGAACACCTTGGAGAGTTGTGAGTATTTTTCCGGAATTTCTGAAGTGTGAGCATTTACCATTGGGGTCTATGGAAGTTTATTTACTGACCAGTCTGCAACCCAAGGGACTGCCCCTTTAACTTTAACTGTGTGTGAGCTATGTACTGCAGAAGTCAACAGGTCAAGCATATGTGGCATTTTACTTGACCTTGGACTGTATATAGCGTATACATAAAAGATGCACATTCCCCACTCCCCCATACTATCAAATGGTACAGTCCACTGACCTGTTGGTTTCAATGGTGTGTGTGTTATGCGCTCATAGGGTTGCAGACCAGTAAATAAACTTCCATTGATCCCAATGGTAAATGCTCCCACTTCAGAAATTCGGGAAAAATACTCAGAACTCTCCAAGGTGTTCGAGACACACATCAAATTAAAGCTTATTTCATCATCTTTCATTTTCTTTTCAATTAACAGGGGGGGTGGGGGGTGGGGGTGGGGTCAACTGATGACTTTTAGGAGAAATTCCCATCCGCAGATGATCACCCCTTAAAATAGTCCTGAAGCCCACCGCCATTTTGAAAAACGATGCCAACACTCCATTGCAAAATAGAGCGCTTTTAGTGTCCCAATTTCATCCAAATTGAACAGAACTACAAGCACACAGTCCTGTGCACGGCTTCCACCCATATTTTTTACAAATCCTTTAGTTCATGGCCCAAAGTATGCTCAAATACTGAAGATTTTGAGGGCATGCAAATCGTGATTTGGCCGGCATGGGCTATTTCGGAAATACTGGTCTGCGACCATTAAAGAAGCGAGGTTTTGAAAAATTCCCCAACACCACTTGTACGGTATGAGGAAGGATGTATTTAACTCATATTTCATTAAAAAATTGGGAGGAAAAAATCTGTCAGTTTGATATCTGGCCTGAAAACAACACCTCTGTTTGCGGCTTCCTTGCTGTATAGGGTGCCCCCAACGGGAGTAAATTGAATTCCAGCTCCTTTCCACCCCCAAATCACCCTCCATTTTCCCTCGAAATTTCTGTAATTGGATGACGATCTATCGGCCCCCTGCAGATTTGGGCGCATTTTTTGCGGAACCGCCATTGGAAACCCCTTTGAAACGCTGCCGACCCCCAGGTCACGCCCCCCTGAAAAACCACTGTCGTGGAATATTTTGACAATGAACGATGCCATTTTGAAATTACAGGATGCAGACCAGTAACTAAACTTCCATTGACCCCAATGTTAAATGCTCCCACTTCAGAAATTCGGGAAAAATACTCACAACTCTCGAAGTTGTTCGAGACACACATCAAATTAAAGCTTATTTCACCATCTTTCATTTTCTATTCAATTTACGGGGGGTCAACTGATGACTTTTAGGAGAAATTTCCATCTGAAGATGATCACCCCTTAAAATAGTCCTGAAGCACATCGCCATTTTGAAAAATGATGCCTACACTCCATTGCAAAATAGAGCGCTGTTAGGGCCCCAATTTCATCCAAATCGAACGGAACTACAAGCACACAGTCCTGTGCACGGCTTCCACCCATATTTTTTACATATCCTCTAGTTCATGGCCCACAGTATGCTCAAATACTGAAGATTTTGAGGGCATGCAAATCGTGATTTGGCCGGGGTGCAATTTGGGACCGATTTACTGGTCTGCAACCATAGACTGCACGCTGCGGGCATTACCCACACACGTACACACAGTGGCAATCTTTTCTGCTCAAAAAGAGGTGAAGAATCCTTTAAAAAACTTCCAAAATCTAATAGATTTGCACTTGTACGAAGGACCACCCCTTAAAAAATGCTCATGAAAATCCGTCCATAACTTTTTGAGTTAATTGTTCACAAACCAACCAACTAACCAAGCAACACACAAACCAACACCGGTGAAAACATAACCTCCTTAACGGAGGTAAATAAGAAGCTACATGCACATGGCCTCCCCCTAGATCCTGTTCATGTGCAACTACTCCTCCATGGTCTACTGGAGTGCCCTACAGAGCACAACTGGTGCATATTCAGCTCACTTCTTCTGGCCTGCCAAGTACCGTACATGTATGATTATTGTGTTGACAGTGCTAGATCATTAGCTGGTATAATTGCTGCCTTAGGATAGGACTTAGGAGAGATTGATGGCAATAGAATGGCTTCTTGGCCTTCTGCAATGCCAGCGGTGCCCATCCAACAGTTCAATGATATGCAGGTCGTTCAACGAAAATCCCATTAACCCCATTTCCTAATCTTCATCCTGTTACAGTATACATACATGTACACCAGGTTCCTTCTGACTGCACTGGGGATCCTTGGTTGGTAAATAGCCTGCTGTGTAACTCTAAAATTGGGCTTCCTTTTAAGATAAATTATATTGGGGCAAATTGAGAGTGCTTTTGTTGTTTCTGAAATTTCCAACATGTACAGCAAAGAGTTCATGGGAACACAGCATGACCTTCATATCTCATTCTCTGTTTAAAACTGTACTTGATTTTTTTATCAGGCAAAACACAATATCTATTAACTTTTGAGAAAGTTATAGGGCCCAATGTTTCAATCCAAGCAGACAAATTCTTTCTCATTATTTACAAACATTTACAACATGTTGTGAGGCCAGATTGTTTCTCTGGATGAGACATTAAAAAAATTAATGGGCTTTGTTCTTCAAAAACATAATTGTTCAATCTCTGACCTGAATTTTCTCAACATGCCAAGAACAAGATTTGCTGTTTTGCTATAAACAGGCTGCAGTAGATTGTACTGTACATTGTACTTGTAGCATGCTATTACATTTGGTTCAATTCACAGGTTGGAATTAATTAGATTAGCAAACTGTACTTTTCCCAGGAGTCTCCATTTTGCGTGAGTAAACATTGGTCAAGCTTACATGTAATTACCTGGTGACAACAGCTTGCCATGCAACCCCACCGCAGTGACATTATATCACACTTTAATTACTTCAGGCTAATTCGGCACACATTGCATGGATGACAACCCGTTCAATACTTGTCACTTAACGCATTATTAAAAACACCCTCAGGCTGGATATAAATGAAAGAGTGCCCAGTACATTTCAGCAATTTGTCAGGGTGGGCATCAATTTGATGTCATTTCAATGTGGAACTGGTTCCAATATGTTGCACAGCGTATGCCAGATATCTCCATACCGGATGGTGACTAGTGATTGATGTTCCCATCTGATGCTTCCCATTCACTCTTTGCAAAGGAACACCATACTGGGGAAAAAAACTAGGTTGCACCAGTACTGGTACTAGCAAAACAAATTCTCTTTGGCATTCATACTGTGGGTTGATGAGCTGTTACGCAAGAACTGATTCAAGTTGCAGAAGCTTACCCGTGAAAGCTCTCTTTCAACCAAACCAATTCACGAATCTTTGATACAGAAAAAGGCTGAATCAATATCCCATCGTCTTCAGCCAGACAGCATTATTACCCTCCTTTATTTCACTAACGGTTCATTATAAAAATGCTCTCATGTAGACCACAGAATAATTGAATAATATGTCAGATGCATACATACATTGTTTGCTTCATTACTGCGGTGTTATGCTTATTTTTGGGCAAGACATAAAAAGGGCCATCACAAACTGGGTATTTCCCTTAAGGAACCAAATTTCTATATCCAGGAAACACAATAAAATATTCCATGCACTCTAATTGAAAGCATTGATTCTCTAAAGAATACTACAACAAATATTTCTCTGAACTCTACAGCACAGAGGAAACAGAGGAAACGTGATCCCTTATCTATCCTCCGTATGCTCAGAGGGACGTCATGACGTTAGCAAATACCTGCCTGTCAAACTACATAAATCTCATTCAGTCTTGTACCATACATACAATGGAACTGCCATGCAAAAGACATTTGTAATCCACTTGAAAAAACAGTAATCAAAACATTAAGCTGGATGATGATGTGATGAAAAGTTGTAATCTATCAAATTAAAAAAAAAGCCACACAACTGTTTACTGGCAGAGATCTTGAGTTTTATTTCAGTGTGTCACATAAAGGGAACCCCTCAACCAGATATTGCATCCAATCTCTTGACACCAACTTTTTGACATCCTCTTTAAGACTCAAAGGCCTTTGTGGAAGATCATGTTAATATCAAAACACCCGGCCTTTATACTTTAATAATTGTGATTTACAAATAGAAAGCAGTTATTATCCTTTCTAAAACAAAACAATCTGAATATGAACGAACGAGATGTGAAGATTTTCTGAAAGAAAATAAACTGCAACCAGAATGACACAGATTCTAAATATGTACCAGGCTTCCTGTGGATTATGAAACGCAAAGCAGCTCACATGCCCTGAAGCAGAGCGTCCACAAACATTCCTCTGACTCGGCCGTGTTTCATATCAGTTTGTTTTTTCTACTCCTATTTAGAACGTCTGCTACAAATTCAAAGAAAAGTGAAATCCAATTATAGACTGGACATCCTGATACTATTTGCAGAACTATTGTGACTATAATATGCAGGGGCTGTTTCCTAAAAAATCCTTCCATAGAAATCAAAACTGTGCATGGACCCCTTTTTATTTCTATCCACTTTCTTATTATTTTGGCCTGTGATCTACAGGCCAAAATCAATCATATTCAGCCTAACTTGTGTGTGATTTTTACTGGTTTCAGTGTCGTTACTGTAAATGTTTACTTAATACAAGTACAGCATATTTGAATGTTTATAACACTCTAAAATCTTGCTAATTAACCCAGTCAACAACAAAAGAAATTCTGTGAAATTAATGATTTCTCTTTATATCTTTTTTAATTTCACTACCGCCCACCATTGCAATATTCTTAGCCAGGGTAATATTGATAACACACTTATCAAAACATGCCCCACAGTGCAGGAGACATGACACCACACCAGGCCCGGTAATAAATAACTGCCTAGGGTTCAAGCCAGGACAAGTTAAGCACTCAGGAATATATCCTGCCAATTTGGCACATTCTGTGGCTCATCCCAATGTGTGAATCCTCTGAACACATGTACATTATGCAGAGATGTTGACAGATTGGGAAAATCTAGAAATGCTCTGTATTCACTTTTGACAGCAATCAAGTTTAAGCTCATGGGTGATAATGTGGCTAGCACGCGTGTCGGATCAAATATGGATTTGAATAGTTTATGAATGAAGTCAAAATACAAATTTTTTTTTTAAGGTGTGCATTTCCCATTTGCAATAAATGCAATTTAAAAAGCCATCTTGATTACTGCCAAGTTTTACAAGAATTACACTGAAGAGAATAAAACTGAACCTGTGTGAATGTAACAATGGCCAGGCTTATTGGTTTTATCCAAGATCCCATTCATCAATTATTGTCTTTTTCCTCTGTTCTTATCTCCACCAGTCTTTGTTTAATACCTACAATGTACATGTATAAACTGAGGAAGGAACATATATTTCTTATCCCCCACCGGAAAAAATCCTTTGTTCAGCAGTGATACATATTATAAATAAAAATGATTTCTTTCTCATTGGCAAGTTTTTTCTAAGATTAACAACACAAATCTTCAGGGCCTTAATTAAGCACAGCCATGTAATGAGAACATATTGTCCACATGTATAGTTCATTAAGTTCCTCAAGAGAACTGATGACATTTCTCTTGGAGCGCAAATTCCAATGGGAGTGAATACAGCATTCCAGACTGGCTGATAGGTTCTATGTCCAACAGCCTCGTGCAAGACATCAATGAGCTGTCATGTATGTTTGCTAATATAATCACACTGTGGCACAATGGTGTGTCATTACAATGTCAAATGTAGGCTGTGGCTATGTCAAGTTTTCTTATATATCTTTAAAAAACACACGTCTAATTGAAAACATACATTTTGCGCACAGTTGTCCTTTCAATCAAAATCAATTGACTGTTTTCAACAGTTAAGAGCTTGATTGACTGGCTGTGACTGTGTATGTGACTTAATACAGCTATGCTTTGACTGCAGGTGATTGACAAGGCAGCTGTGCCTACTTCCTCCCTGCTTTTGTCTGTTGACTGAATTTGACTAGTCACAGTGCTTGCTTGAAATATGATCATCTTCAAATCATTGATTTCCTTCTACTGTACATACATTGTATAGGGCCTACACATGTACACTACAATTTACAAAGACATTGACTCACCTCTTGATTCAGGTAACCATTGGGACAGTCCTTCAAGAATCCTTTGTGCCTGCCCAAAAATAGCAAATTATACATGTGTATAAACAATAGGTACCGGTACAACACTTTTTTAGTGGGGGGTTGGGGTGGGGTGTGGGTTGGGCTAGGGGGAGGCTTGGGTGCTTGGGTGGGGGTTGGGTTGATTTATAATGGAACGCAAACAAATCATGCCTGCCAGAGGGCGCTCTAACATTTGATGACGCCACCTGTAAAATGTTTGTACAGTACTGCGTAGGCAGACATTCACATCGTTGAAAGCAAGCTCGCATCTTCTGCCAATTTCAAATAATAAGCCACTTTCGGTTTCAACCGGAAGTAGGGGTCAGGTGATTTTGCACTTAATACCCGCAAAATTCCCGATTCCCGCAAATTCAAGTTCTGGTCTCTCACGGCTGATTTTATATTGAATTCCAAAGTTAAAATTTATTATATTTTTAAGTGACGTCACGTGACCCATGATGACGTCATGATGACGTTATTACAAAAAAATACATCTGCAGTGGGTTGGGCATTCGTGTATTGACAATTGAAGTTCATATCACTTTTCATTTTGACAAACAGTTCCGGGGAAGAATGTGTCTAGGAGAAATTAAAAAAAACAAGAATATTAAACTCGTAGAAAAACAATAGGTTTTGGGCTAAAGCCCAACACCTAAAAAAAATGGAAAAATCGCCCCGGTGGACAAGTGACTGTCGTGATGTTTACCGTGTGCCATGCTACATGACCGGCCGAGGCTGCGATGTCAAACACGGCATGGCAACACACATCACACGGTGAGGGGCTCAGACCACGTGTAGCGAACTGTAAAAATGGAAGAGTGAAGGCTCTTTTTAGCGCGCGGTTTTTGCCGAGGCGGATGTTCTACGTGACCTTAGAAACTGAGATAAACTGCTTCGAGTTGAACTTGCTATACTTAAAACGATGTCTGGACGCTCGGTAGTTTTATTTTTTACGACGGGCCTCCCATGGTGAGCTACCATTTTAACTTTTACCGTTTTAGCTAACACGGTGTCTGAACATGGCCTAAGCAGTAGTTAATACCACATGGTGTTACCGCAAACCGAAACGGTGCCGATACTCCACCATGCAAAGCCTAAAATCATGCCTCTAAACCTGTTTTCCAGAGAGGGTGAAACATTATGTGGACATGGCTTAGTCCACATAACGTCAACACAACTTGCATTAATACATGTATGTGGACATCTTTTGTTGGCATGTCCACATGGTGACTGTAAGACAAACTCATACGGACGGCCGGTCTAGCCAGACGGAATTGTGGGGTGATAGCATTGTGTTCCCATTGTCCCTTTTTCTAAAGATTCTCTTCTGGGGTGATGTTTTTCTATTGTGAAAATAGTGGGGTGATGTGTCCTGAAAGGAACATCACCCCACAAGGGGGGTATGGTCAGAACATACATACTAGTATACGGACAGACATAGTGATTGCATGTTCTCTTTCCTGAACTTTGTTCAGGCGAGACAAAAACCAAAAAGGAAAAAAACCCTTTGCCACAAACCCATTCGGTTACACTTTCCAGTACATTTACATTTATATAAATTACATAATACATGCACATGTGTACATGTACAGTCGAATCTTGTTAGTACAAACTCTGTTAATAATACAAAATTCTGGTTATAACAAACATACAGCCTTAGTCCCGACTGTGCATTTATGTGCACAATGAATGGGACTGTCGAGCGCAATTTGAGTCCCTCACGCAAGTTTAAACTTGCGCGCGCAAGTTTAAACCTGCGCGAGGGACTCCCGAAGCACGCAAATTACACCGCGCCATTTTAATTTGCATGTGCAAGTTTAAACTTGCGCAAAGGCGATCGCAACCTTCTTTTGCGGGCGGGATTTTCATTGATGAAGAATTTTTTTTCAAAACACGAGTAGGCCTACATGGAGAAACAATGGAATAAATGAATGAACAAAGAAATAAATAAAAAGGGAAATTCAATTAGCATCTATGAAAAGAAACATTGAGATCTAGCAGTGCAGTGCTTAGGCCAAAAAAATAAGTCTCCCGTTTCTGGTATGGAGCTTGCCCAAAAAGTGGTGCGGAGACGCAGCTTCTTCTTTTTTTTTCTTTTTTTTTGGGGGGGCTTCAAATATCGGCTGATGACTGCAAATGGTGCCCGACTAAACTTCGTGCAAATATAATGGGAGTCCAGAGAGGCCGCATAAAGCTTATTGTCGATCATTACCCCATCTAAAAACATGTTTTTCATTAAAAAACAACGTTTTCATTTTGCCGACGCGCATGGCTACGGCGACGCGCGCGCATACCAGAAACCGGAGACTTTTTTTTGGCCTTATCACTTATCAGAGAAGTTGTTAAAGGGTACGTGGGGGCGGGGCTGGGGAGGGGACCGGGCAAGCAATTAACTTAAGCACACTAGCGGTGATTGCTTGGAAAGTGTACTGAAGTTGTTCAACAATGGAGACCAGCTTCAAGTTTTTTGCTTTGTAAACCTAATTAGTATTTTATTTATATTCTTGAATGTAAAGGAATCATAATTTCCTAGGTGTAACCCGCTGTTAACATACGTTGTAAAAGAATGATTATGATCCCTTCAATTGTTCAAGTTTTGACGTTATAGTAATCATTTACATTATTTTTAAAATGCTTTAAATTACATCAAATGTATTTAACAATTAAAAAAGTACTTACTCTTAAAAAAATACTAAGTAATATAACAATATTAATAAATTGGACGGTGCAATAATTCATATTGTTTTTAGAAATACTTGCATAACATTTCAAGCGCTGTGTACACTTCAAAAATGCATAATTTAAAAACAAAATTAATGAACGCATTACTAATTTAATTAATTAATTAAATTGATTACTTTAACAATTATGTTATTGCAGGCTCAATAATTCATATTAATGTTTACAACTTTAAAACGCTATGAATGTAAAACAGTTATTATTTTAAAAACTTAATGAATTTGCAAATGATTTAATTAATGAATTTATTTAATTAATTAATTCGACTTAATGAATAAATATGTTGTTTATTAAACAAAAATCCTAATGAGCCATAAACAATAATACACATGCAAAGTGCATAAATTGTTCGCATTACCACTCCTTATCTCTCCTATTTCCACACAGTCAATATCATTAGCATATTAATGAAATGTTTCAAAAAAGGCATTGTCTCCCGAAGCTCAGCGATACTATTAAATCTGAGAAAAAAATCTGCTTTAAAAATAATGTTTATATCTGCATGAGTATACCCTGGAAAAAAACAATAGTTTTAATAGCGGCTTTGTATGTGTGGCCGGGAAAATCTATGCAGTGCGCAAGTTTAAACTTGCGCGCGCAATTTGTAGCAAGGAAATTAATGCACGCGCAAGTTTAAACTTGCGCGCGCAGGTTTAAACTTGCGCGCGCAGGTTTAAACTTGCGCGGGGGACTCAAATTGCGCTCGACAGGACTAATGTTCCTCTTAATACAAAATTCTGATACAACAAACAATTTGGTTAGGTCCGAACGAGTTTGTATTAACGAGACTCGACTGTACATGTAAATGTACACACATGTACACATGATGGTACGATACATGTAGGTGTACATGTACCATCAGCAAAAACTTCAAAGACTAGACACAACGATTATAATTTAAAAACAAAATTGTTTCTTGTACTTACCACTGTAGAATTTCCTTTTCATTAACTGGGAAAGAAAGCAAATAAATAAACTTTGAAGTTATTCAAATGTCAACAAATAAACAGAATAGTTTATTTTCTGTTCTGTTTCATTTTCAGCAGGGTCAGGGAGTGTTTAATTAAAAAATCTTGATAAAAAAAAATCATCCTGAAAGCAGCAAAAACCGTGACAAATTTCACAATAAATATTGCTATATGTATACGGCCAATGAACTTTGATAACTGATTAGGGGGGGGGGGGGCCTTGGCCATTGCCATCCCCCAATGAAAAGTGGAGGGACGTGGTTCCCCCCTCCCCGATCACAGTCCATCCCGCACCCAACCCCCCAACCCCCCCTCAAGACCAAGTCCAAGTCCAAGGAAAAAAGTTCACAAACAAGAAGTACACCTACCTAGCCTTTTTCTGATGAAATATAAGACAATTTTACCTACACTTTTCAATCCAGACTGTACCACCACCCGACATTAACAAAAAAATAACACCAACAATAACAATGAAATGTAAAGTCACGAAGTGTTGATGTATATGCAGGACAAAACTTACAATGAGTTTTTTCCAGAAGATCCGTCAAAGTTTCCTGCCTCAACTTGCTGTTTCTTTTCCCCATGTCGAGGCTAGCTACCGCGATCAAGCAAAACGTATGCGCCTCTTCTCCTAATCCACAAGTTATGAAATCCTCAAGCGTTCGTCAAAGCTTTCTATTCCAAGACGACATCCGGTTTGTGAAGTTTAGACAAGCTCAGTAGCTACATGTAGCTGTAGCGGTCTTGAGAATGTCAATGCAGTTTTGATTATACAGTTGGCAGTCGGTAGAAGTGCGCCACCAAAAACTTAGTCCGCTACATATTATTCACAACAGCAGCAGTTCACATCCATTGTTTCATTACGAATTCATACAAAGCGTGCGTTTATTTCGATTACATGTACTAACAATTCTTGAAAAAAGTGATAAATCGTGCACTTGTGGGAAAATACAGTGCGTGGATTGATATTAGTTTTGTGGGATCAATTAATTATTACGTAACCGCGCAAATGTCTGGTGGTGCTGAACCCCAGTGCTGAACAGATCGAACATACACAATGAAATATAGAACAAACACCCGGTTCGCATGCTTCTAAACATTATAACCAGAGCATTTATTATCACTGTTTATTTACATCATGTCGCAATTGGAAATTTTGAACCTTCGTGAAAGGAAAAATGCCAAAATAAGGGTGGAAATAACGAAGACGAAGGCAGTCCAGTAAAACGTCTGCTCGTCAAACACGTCCTCGAAGCCAGGCAAATGACGAGCCAGATCGACAATCCACGTTATCTTCGTTTTCGAATTGGACTTGGGAATGGCGGGACCCGGACCAGCCATGGCAGCTAACTGACGATACAAAAAAATACCACTAATTTTGCCAAAGAATGTAAAAGGTTATTTCCTGAAGGCGCACAGTCAATAGGGCCTACTCGATCGCTGTCACTTATGTCTGAAAAATGTTCTAAATTCTAGAAATGGAGACTTTTCAATCGCACTAAATGAACAGCGCCATCTAGAGGCTACTCTGGACTTGACACTGGTACCCGTCAAAGTCCACGGTTTTTAATGTACTTTTTCCAGGTCACCAATCAAAGTAATAGATTTTGCGATTTCGCCGTACAGCATGTGCTGTGCAAGAATTTTCCCTGTGCAACTGCATGTATTTTTACAAGCCCAGATTTCCAATAATTCTTGTTAATTTACAATTACACTTACAACGTTTGAAAAATGGTATTTCCGTCCCGTCTTACGGAGGAAGAAGAAATGTTGCAAAATAAATATGCAAAAATAAGGAAAAAGGTAAAGCATCTTTGGCTTTCCTATAATAGGCCTATTTTGTTTTATTGTTACTAAAATGCACTGCATTAAATTCGTGAAAATAATCAAAACCTATAAACGTTAGCGGTCCTACTAAAAATGCGTCAACTAGCGTCAACAAGCGTCAACGGTCGTCAACCCAACATTAACAAACTTTGTATAAGTTTTGTAACATCAAAAAAAGCTTTATATTGTAGAAATAGCGACAGAAAGCTTCAATCATTCAGCATGTTCAGCATTTTCAGCATTATTTAATATAGGCCTAGGCCTAAATTGAAGTTAAAATAATGCAAAAGTTGTTTTTTCAACGCGAAACGTACTCCTAGAACTATGAGGCTCCACGCTCCACTACGTGGAGCCTCATGCATAGTTCTAGGAGTACGCGAAATGTACGACGAGTTTAGGCCCATAACTATTCCCACTAGATCAAACTAGTGGCCTCGGTATTGCTGCGCTGTACATTCAGCCACACAGTCAGATAGTGTCATTTTCCGGCGCACGAAACTGCACTTACCCTTACGGTTGTATTCTATGATCGTGTGTTTTACTCGGCTTTTGCCCTCTGGGTTGTTTAGGTTATCTTGTCCAATTTTTCGAGAAATTCAGGCATCTTTCTTGAGTCCATATGCACACATAAAAGTCTGTTGATGGCAGCCATTTTGAATGTAAGAAATGCGGAGTAATTGCAGAATACCCCGCCACTCGGAAATACACCCCTAAATTCTCTGGCTACGAGGTTGGAATCACTGGAAAAGAAACAATTCAAGTCCATGCCAGCTACGCGGATACTGAGTGGGGGTCCATTATTTGAGAAAGAAGCAACACAAAAGGAATGGGAGTTGCTGAAAAAATTCTAAGTCCAAACCAATCACCCTGTTGGCGGCTACGCGGATACGGAGTGAGAGTGTAGTGGGGCATGACGCATAGTATACAAGTAGCACTGAGAAGGTTTATTGAGGGCAACCAACCGTGACCTCGTAGCTGGCTACGAGGTGGATAGATCGAGTGGCGGGGTATTCTGCAATTGTGCCAGAAATGCTTATCCCAAAGCAGTGATGTTGTGTTTGCAAAACTGATCTTGTCGCTCCGCAATCCGGCGCACAAGTTGCAATGTGACGGCAGGCTGTTTCTTGTACAATTTGTAAATAAACTAAAATAGTAGTAGAAGCGCTCAACCAGTCTGGGCGAATCCATTGTACAAAAAAATGGACAATTCATACCCCCCCCCCTTTGCTGAAAGCTAGATCAGCCCCAGTAGTGCACTCTTTTGATTGTCTTGATTTGATTGTCTTGTGCAACAGTAGCAGAATTTGACGTCATAAACTTACTTTTTAATTTTATTCATGGATTGTTTTTGTAGAAGAAAATTTTACAGCAGATAAAAAATAACAAGAACAAGCCAGCCCCATCAACACCACAGGATGGCCTGAAGAGACGTGAGTAAACACTCTACCATTAGGAATAAATGACACGTGCACTCATAGAAAAAAGGGGACTTCTTTGTCCATTCCAAAAATAACTTACAACCCGATGGTGGATTTTGAAGGATTTGGGAAAGTGTTCTGTTGAAGATGTGTGGGGAGTGTGGGTTAACTCTCACGGCATTGGTTAGGAACCTTTCCTGAATCCTCCAAAATCCACCACTGTGCAGGGCATCATAGGCACATTCTTTGCATTTTAATTATTTGAGGGGAATTATGTAGGGGTGTAGGCTGTACATTCCTTGATCCTACAAAAACTATCGAAATCTCCAGTGGATTTTGATGGATCTGGAAGTGCCGGGGTTAATGTTGTAGGCCAAAATTACAAAAAAACTAAACCATATAAACAAACGGACCTGTTTAAAATGTTGAATGATGACCATCCAATATCTACATGTAATTGGCTCCTTTAGAAAAATAACTATGATTTCCAGAAAGTGTTTGCAAGAAATTTGATTGGACTGGGCCTGGCCATAAATTACATTCAAGATTTTTTTTCCCCATGCAGTTAATCATTATGTGATAAATAAAAATGTTTCCCCTTTGCTTTTTTCTGCTGCAGCTGCACCTGAAATGAGCCAAGAAGATGCGAAGGAGAAGGCCAAGTCAGTCCTAGCAGCACAACAGGTTTGTGTTTTAGCAAACTGCAAAATCATTTTTCTTACTAATTTTGTATATGAAAATTGTGTAGGCTGACATTTGTATCAAAGTGATGGTCTGTGGAGAAATTCAATTTCTCTGATTTTTGTTTTGTTTTGAAACTAGAATGCCCCGTGGATAACCAGGGAGGCTAGTTATACTGTACCACTTAGTATGAATACTATCATAGCTGCCGTTTATTGAAAAATAGTTGGTAATATGGAAAATATTTACTTGTGCACGTAGTCCATATTGGAGCAAACAATTGTCATTGAACAAGACCTGTTTACATGCAATTCAAGCATGGAGAATTTCAGACTTTTTCTGAAATACACTTTGTGAATCTGAGAACTTTTTAATGACTTCTGAAATACATTTAGTATCCAGACATATACCTGCCAGTCACAGATGATCAGTGTTACTGTTTACCATCCGTAGGCCAAGCAAGCCAAACTGGAGGAGAATAAGAGTTCCGGCTTCAAGCGATCACGCAAGCTTCAACGTAGCCTGAAGGAACCTGAGAAAGCACAGACCCTGCCTAGCTTCCAGCCCTTTGTCAGCCCAAATAGTGGGCCGTCCAGTGGGGAAGAGATGAGTCCGGGACCAGGTATGGACAACAGGAGATTGCATAGAAAGAGCCTACAGGAGAGGTGAGTGGGGTGTGAACCAGACTAAAGCCCTCCATGATGCTGGAGTAAATATAGTTCAATTTGTGACAGTGTTGTTACTTCAAAATATTGGTTTATATCATTGCCCCCCACTTTTTGGGTGTTAAAATGTTTACGGTCAGTTTTGTAAGTATGGCCAAGTAACTATTAGGAGAGTAATGTCAACCAGACTGACCAAAAGGTCACATTCTTACAAATAGGCAAACTTGTTCAGTACACATCCCAGACATGTATCTTATAAAAAGGGCTTGATGGTCACATATAAAAATTGTTACCCAGAAATTACCCTTCTCCAAAACATACCCTAATATTGTACCGAGAAACTGTTAACGAGACATTTCAAAAATTGGGGATGCCCTTAATATTCCCCAGCATACATGTCCATTTATTCAATTTCTGAACTACCCAAACCTTTTGTGGATAGATGAGTGTGTGCTTGGAGATTAGAGTACATTCCCTCTAATAATACCATTTCTAATTTTGAAGTACAGTAGAATTTTGCTAAAAACAAACGCATAATGGGTACTCAAAAGATTGTTGGTATGGTGGTCATTTGATAGGGTGAATTTTGGCTGCCAGCGCTCTGTATAAATGTACATAAATTTGGAGCCTTAAAAGATGTTCATTAAAGCTCAATGTATAATATGGCAGTGTTTGTACACTATTCTACTTCTCACATACAACAGGAACCGAAAGATTCCGGCTACATCACTGAAAATAAAAATCTACTATCAAGATTTTTTTTTATCCGCACAATGTTTACAGCTTGATTGATGCTTATTGGTGTTTTTGTTTTTTTTACTCTAGCTTTGTCAGCAGTAGAAGCACATCGCAACCAGACACACCCGACGGTAAATATAGTTTACAATGTTGTTCAGTTGCTGTTAGATTGCAGAGTTGTAGGCCTGTCCTCACACAACTTATCTAGTCTCAAGTCACAACATATTCAATGAACTGTGACAAACGCAATCATTTGACATGCATGTATTTCACACCCTTTTGCAATTTGAATGTGATGAACTAACTACTGCTCCACCAGTAGAATAGTGTAAAATAGAAGTAGTAGAATGCAGCCTATTGCATCAGTTTGTCCAATAGGGACAACATTTAAAAAATACTTCTCCAGAGATACAGTGGTGAATGTATCTGTTCAAATCAGTTAACGTAAATGGCTAATTTATAAGGGAAAAGAGGAGCTCTTCTAAGGTGCTATTCTGTACTTGTCAGCACATAATGCGTACATATCCAAAAGGCTGCAGTTTTTTTAAGGAACTATTTTTTAACATGTAACACTGTTCAAGCAGACAGTAAAGAAGTCAAAGAAGTATGACTTCAAGACTAAAAACAATACCAACTGAACAATCATGAAAAGAGACATAGAAGGAATTGATTTCACAACAGATGTTTCTGTATTGATTGACCCTATGCTAATGAACTTTCAATCCTGATAATAATTAACCTGAATCTCCTGTTTACCCAACCATCTGTTGTTTGTTATATGGATGTGTTTTTTTTTCTTTCTCGGGGACAGGTGAGAAGAAGCGTGGCAACACAATCTATGTCCATGGGTACGGAATCACCCATGAACTGAGTGATAAGGCTTTGAAAGGCTTTGGCAAGATATTAAATATCAGTGTGGAACAAGAAAAGAGGTAAAGAGTTCAACATTTTGCTCTTGGAATCTTGTGATATTTTTGGAGGGCTTTTTGTTTGAAGACATTTTACAAAGGCAAAAAAAACATTTTATTTTTATTTTGACCAGGCTTTCTTCGTCGAAACTGTGTGATTGAGCAGCAGAGCAATTAAATGTTTATTAAGCTGTCAATATTTTACATCTAACTTGTCATATGATGTATATTGTGACTGGTTCACTATAGATACCTTGCGCATAAATTCACTAGATGATAAGTTGTACTTTGCAGGTTGATAATATGTGGCCCTGGATTTAAGTCTAGCAGGATTGGTAACATTTTAATTCTTAATACACACAAAAGTGATACTAATGATGAAGCTGTTCCCTGTTGTGCATATTCTCATTGTATGTCATAGTAAAACATTGTAGGCCATTGTAGTAGTTTTCCCCCAAAATATTAGATCCTGGAAAACACACAGATACAATATGTTTTGGGCAATTTTCAATTAGTCTCTCTGAATGATCCAAAATCCACTGTGCACCACTGTGCACAGAAGTGATCTCACCAAGCATTCTTATATGTGGTGCTCTGCCCACACTGACTGGAACAATTAAGAAAATCCCCCGTGCTGAATATGGTCCACCACACTGGGAAAAAAAGATGCCACACTTAAAATGAGCGGGGTCACTGCACTGTAGTACAAGTATTGCTCATTTGAACTTCCCCTCACCTTTCAGAAAAGGTTCCCACACCTTTTATTGTCTATAACCAACATTAACTGTCCCCTACCCTCAATGAAAAACCCTGGTGGCACCAGAGACTTGAACTTTCAAGAAGCATCGTGCACCATATAAAGTTGTTGTGGGCTTGTGGCTAGGTTCAACCTTCCACATTCCTCCAAAAGTCCCGAATGGATTTAACAAGATTTTGATTAGGGTTTCTTTGTTCATCGATGTTTTTGGTTATGTTTCGCAGCTGTGCCTTCGTCACTTTTGAGGACAGTGATGCTGCAAGTCGTGCAATAGAAGACATGGACAACAAGATGATGGATGGAGTCAGACTTCACGTGTCCCTAGCCCGACGTCAGCCCAACGTGCATAGGTTCAACAGCAGCGATTCAGCCCAGGCCACAGGCAACTCACAGTGGTCTAACTTAGGTAAGCAAGTTTGCACTCCAGATTTTCTCTTGTACACAATAAATGCCGCATACCAGAGTTATCAGAATAATCATGCATACTGATAGAAAGTCAGCTTATAAGCACAGCTCTATTTGGCAGTTTCTACTAATAGTTGTTGAATTTCTTCCATAATACACCCCAGTCAATTAGGATAGACACTTCAATGCCACCTTTTAGTGTATTAAATTCGCATGGAAACCAAGCCATATGTAAAGCTTTCAAGCTGATCTAAGACATTAGGGTTTTGTCTTTAGAAGTTCCATTCTGGTCTATCTGTAATGACTTTGACTTGTGCTTTTTGCAGCCATGGGAAACATCAAGGGAGGCAAACACAAGGACAAAAGGGAAATGCAGGTGTACAGTGAAGATGACCCGTTCTCATGAATGTACAGATTCACAACCCTGCACTGTTGCATATGCAGCGGAGGCGGTCCTGATCATGAATATGCAGCAGGTCCCTCTCTGTACCATGATGCTTGAGGTGAACCAACCGCCTTGGACATGCAGCAGTTAACAGAAATAGACAGACGCTCATGCATGAGGGAAGCCTGAATGGAGTGGATGGCCCATTATGAATATGCACTAGAACCTGGATGCAGATTTGCTAATGACTGGGCAACAAATGGGATGATATGAATGGGATTTCATATGCAAACTATGCTATATACATACATGAATAAAACACAAGACTGAGTGCCTGAGCTGCTGTAAATATGCTGGAACTGCACAACTCATACTTCAGCTCGATCCAAAGTGGAACGTCAGTCAGTGCTTATGTGGAACAACATTCTGTTGATGGAAAACCTGTTGGCTCTGTGTGGGGACATCAGTGGGTACAATGTGGCTTACTTAGTGATTGTCAGATGAGGCATATGAGCCCCATGCACAAGTACTCCTCGACGGTTTAAAAGGAAGAGAAAGGGGAGATCAGTTGGATGATCTCTTGAACATTAAAGACACCTATCACACTATGGCTTTTTGTAGATTAGAATAGAATTAATAATGTGTTCTGCGTGTAATACGTGCGCTAACCAATACATGCATGTGATATGTCCGTTCACGTGAGCTCTCAGGAGTGGCCACAAAGCGCCATAGCTCATCCGTGCACGGAGTCCATAGCATGCATTCTCTGGAATATACCAACCAAAATGGTGTAAGATCTAAGAATGGCAGAGTGAATAATGTGCATCAACACATGGAGTGTAAGCCAACAATAAAAATGGCACCAAAATACACTCATTCGACAGTAGCTTTAGACTTGCAGCCAATCACGTTGGCAAATCTGAAGTCAATTGACAACCAATTCAAGTGACTGTTACAAGTGCATTCCAATTTCCATGGTTCTGTTTTATTATTGTGCTTTTGATTTGAAGGGTAATGTACAGAGATATGTAGATATGTACAGAGTCTGTTCCATTAATAAAGAGCTCATAAAATGCTGGTATATTTGTTGATACTTCAAAACAATTTAATATTCTGATATCCTATATCCTCTCTGTGCAGGGTGTAATAATATCAAAATGTAATCTGAAAATAATGGGAACGTAATGGTTATGAACTTGAACACTGTCAATGTGGTTCCATCTTAAAAAGGTGTTTCATCAGATTTCATTGATACCTTATTTGCATCTCTGCAGTAGTGACAGAAGACTTTTACATACATTTGTACTTGCCCATTATGTGCGGATTATCTGTTCAGTACACCCTGTACATGTATATCTAAATAATGGGAATCGCAAACATAAGAATCTTGAATCATTGATTTTTATTTGTAAGATGGCTGAAAGAAAATCGCATTTGTAAAAGATCGTGAACTTAAAAATTCAAGTATATCTGAAACAATAGAGATTTTAGTGGCAAAACCTTTTGGGTTACTTACATGAACGTATTTTCATGAGAGAATAAGTCTTTCTATAAATAATTATTTGGCAGCTTAAATTTTGTTACGATGGCTATTGTTGAGTGATCATGCAGTGAGATTCTATAATTTTGGCTGAATATTGACTAGACGACTACATTGCCATAAGTGGGAGAACAACTTCAATTAGGGGGATGGGATCGATCCAAGATCCGATCTATTTCCTATAGTATCGTTTGAAATTCTTGCCAAAGTACTCGTTGTAGGGCTCTTTATAACTTAGAGATGTGGGTTCAGGGGTTGGTTCTTCATAGCTTGAGGGTCCAGATTCTGGGGTTGGTTCTTCATAGCTTGAGGGTCCAGGTTCTGGGGATGGTTCTTCATAGCTTGAGCTTGAGGGTCCAGGTTCTGGGTATGGTTCTTCATAGCTTGAGGGTCCAGATTCTGGGGTTGGTTCTTCATAGCTTGAGGGTCCAGGTTCTGGGGTTGGTTCCTTATAGCTTGAAGGTCCAGGTTCTGGGGATGGTTCTTCATAGCTTGAGGGTCCAGGTTCTGGGGTTGGTTCCTTATAGCTTGAAGGTCCAGGTTCTGGGGATGGTTCTTCATAGCTTGAGGGTCCAGGTTCTGGGGTTGGTTCTTCATAGCTTGAGCTTGAGGGTCCAGGTTCTGGGGATGGTTCTTCATAGCTTGGGGGTTGTTGACTCTGTCC
This sequence comes from Patiria pectinifera, assembly GCA_029964075.1. Lineage (NCBI taxonomy): Eukaryota > Metazoa > Echinodermata > Asteroidea > Valvatida > Asterinidae > Patiria > Patiria pectinifera. The sequence goes on along the minus strand of CM057138.1, from coordinate 6,906,442 downwards.
CGAGCTGCTGGTATCCCAGGAGTCCAACTGCCATAGTGAGTCTTGCCAGGTAGGCCAGGAGGGTAAGGAGTATTGGCTGCTGCTGGAATCGGCCTTGGAACTGGTTGAACCAGGGACGCTGCTTTTAGCAGGATCATAACAATCGATTGCCTCAAGCAGGGCAAAAACTGCCTGTAGAGGAAACAGAGCACTGAAATCTTCAGTTGAACACAAAGATTCAACCAAATTGCCACTTCTGTTGACTTGATAGTGGACACTTGGTTTTTTTCTCGAAAAGGAGCACCCTGTTTATGCTTGACCTGTTTTCCCATTTCGTTTTCATCAATGAAATCCCCAGTTGATAAATGAATGCCCTTTATTTTCAATTAGTTTTGGGGCGTGCTTCTCCGCAGAAGCATTTTTTGTTCCATTTTTTCTCTCCCAAATTCCTTAGACTTTGATCCCTTGTTTTCAAGTCATTTTTAAGACCCTGTACCATATTGTGTCTTGAATATATGTCAAGATACAGTTATTACGTTTCACAAATATGGACCTTGTAATGAAAAAGAATAACGAATGGCTGGTTTTTACCTGTTTGAGTTCTTGAATCCTTGCGCAGTCCAACTCTTTGCATTTGCCGATGTTGTAATAAACATCTTCATCGCCACCTACCACTTGGTTGGTCTTTGCTTCCATCTCCGGTGCTTCTTTCAACTCGGCCATTCTGGCCATCATGCGACTCAGCAGACCGCCTGTTCCCATCTCTGGCCCCGTATAGCGCCGGGTGAGCCGAACAGACTCCGCCGTTAATGCCAGCCCTGCCAAGAGCTGGCACATGGTGGTCAGGACAACGTGGAACCTCATGGTAGGGTTGCTTGCGAATTAAAGCATATACCGAGGAATACTTTATCGGTATTGGTTGTAGCCAAGTTAGAGTGATATCACTTGGGAGAATTATGGCGACCAACGTTCAGTGATCTGGTATTTTAGCAAGGTGTGTATGAGATGTATTACCTACCAAATCAATGGATTTTATTTTAGGTAAGGTGCAAAGTCATTCCTCTCCCGCACAGCGAAGCTTGATTATGAATCACATCATAGATAAATCTATAAAATCTGTTCGAAATGGAGAGTCAACATCACATCTAGTGTTTACTAAATCGAGCAAATATAAACGTGTTGGAAATAGCCTCAAATGTTTAACGGTGTGGCAAACGTGAGTAACATATGTGTTTATGGTATGTACATGCATGGAGGAAGGATTCCTTCCTCCATGGTACATGTATAACATTGATACTTTGAGAAAGTTGTCACCAATTTGGAATGAAGAATTATAATAGGAGTCTATACAAAACTATGGCGAGTGTAGCCTTTGTATTTTGATTATCTTTTTGTCGTTTTGATTAACAGCTTGCTTTAACCACAAAGTAAAAGTGACCAGCAAAGGAAAACGACAGTGTGCAAACAAATCGACAAGTTTCAAGCGTGAGTTTTAAAACAGTAGGGCTAGAAACCACCCCCATTCAGTTGATTTTCATTCTCTCTATAGAGCCTAACTTGCACACATGCAGTCCAACTTGCACACACGCAGCCGACTGTATATGTAGCGGGTGTAAGTTGTAAAAGTAACTGCTTTTCTAGTCGAGTCTGATTCCAATGAGTATCATACATGTATTATGATTTTGGTCTCTCCTCTACGGAAGCCGTACCCGTACTACGGAAGCGTAGAAGGGCCAAAAGAAATTAAGAAAAAATTAGATCCTATCTCGCCGCGGCGAGTTACTATCTCGCCGCGGCGAGTTACTATCTCGCCGCGGCGAGTTACTATCTCGCCGCGGCGAGTTACTATCTCGCCGCGGCGAGTTACTATCTCGCCGCGGCGAGTTACTATCTCGCCGCGGCGAGTTACTATCTCGCCGCGGCGAGTTACTATCTCGCCGCGGCGAGTTACTATCTCGCCGCGGCGAGTTACTATCTCGCCGCGGCGAGTTACTATCTCGCCGCGGCGAGTTACTATCTCGCCGCGGCAAATTACTATTTTGTATCGGTGAGCGTCGGGCACAACAATTGCGATCCCTCCGGGTCCTATGGAACGCCAAAAGAGGCATCGGCGTAGCCAGGGTTTTCATCCTAGGGGACTTGGAGGGGGGGGGGGGGGGGGCTCGTGGTTACAATTGAGGGGCGCCCCAAAATTTCATCCGAGCTGAAAGGCCGTGAGACAGGGTTCCTTCACCGGATATCCGCCCAATACCCGCCCTAGTCTATTGTCCCACATACCACTGCCCGGCCGGGCCACTACATTAATCCGTGTTCCACTCGCGCTCGCGGGATAACTAACTAAAACACATGGTCAACCGGTACGCTATACCATGGCCGGTTTTGCCGCAACGTTGACGTAAATATGACGTTCGCGTTATTAGCATATTAATTAGCGTGACTCTGCGTGACTTCCCGTGGGTCTTGGTATAGATCAATCGAAAACAACCAAAAAAGTTAACATTTTTTGGGTGGAGAACTCGTGAAGGAGGGAATCGTAAACTTTGTAACTGTATTCCACATGGATAGAACCTTATTAATATTCGTGACGCCTAAAGTACTGAATAATGAAAACTCAAAGCCTATTTTTCAAATTGTAATGAAAACACTGAACATCTGAAAACGATTTTTTAGTACATAGTAGGATCATGATCTCTGAGATACGGCCTTCAAAACGGGAGTAAATGATGTTTAAAGGGTTAGCCCGCGAACATCCAAATGTCTGTGTCGGTAATTTGAGCTATTTCATTCAAATCGGTCGTAACGATCGAAAGACGGTACATTACAGTAATTACTTTCCCGCCCTCTGAGAGATGCAATTATACTGTTGAATAGTTGGCTGGGTTATCCTCATCACGTACGCTAATGGATCTGGCATTCCAAGTGGATAAATCACCTGTTGCCGCCTATTGAACTTTGTTTTCTTTCTTAATTTATTCTTACCAAAAAAAAAAAAAAGGACAACTTTATAATATATTACATATATTATTTCATTCATCGGACGTACTAACTAAAGGAAATAGAACCCAGCCCTGTGTGGGTGATTAGGGTGTTAGTTTTGCCAGAAGTTGATCACAGATTGCATAAATCCATCACCGATTGTGACATTTAATCACCGATTGCAAAACTCCACTGTCTATCTAAAGTACATCACCGATTTGATGATCACATTAAATGCCTCTTTAGCGTTAACGCGTTCCATAGGACCCAAAGAGTATCGCTATTCGTCATGCCTGACGTTCGCCGATGCAAAACAGTAAGTCGCCGCGGCGAGTTACTATCTCGCCGCGGGGAGATAGTAACTCGCCGCGACGAGATAGTAATTCATTTCGCGATATCGTAACTCGCCGCGGCGAGAAAGTAACTCGCCGCGGCGAGATGGTAACTCGCCGCGGCGAGATGGTAACTCGCCGCGGCGAGATAGGAACTAAATTTTTCTTAATTTCTTTTGGCCCTTCTACGCTTCCGTAGAGTTACTCTCATCTGAAAGAAAATCTTTAATGTCACCATCAGCGTTAGTATTTTATATCGATTCAAATATAATGTCTGAAATTATACGCATAACACAATGTGCAATCCAATTTTTAGATTTCTGTTTAAGAAAGGCTTTCTTTTTAATATATTCACCTATGCGAAACCAATTGGAACTTATAAACTCGTACAAATTTTCAAGGGCGGATCCAGAACACAATTTTTGGGGGGCCAAAAAAAAATTTTGGTGCCCCAAAAAAGTGGGTCAAAAAAATTACGACGTGGGGTTCGGGGCCCGCTTAAGGGCCCCGACAAATTTTTGGATTCTAGATGGTCTGTGGTGCGATCTGAGGCAATTTCTGACCACTTTAACCAATGTTTTTTTGAGGAAAAGATGGTGGTGTACTCATTGCCTGCCTTTATTGCGATGTCACATAAAAAAAAAAAAATTGGTTTCGTTTTGGGGGGGCCCTGGCCCCCCCCCCCCCCCCCTGGATCCGCCCTTGCAAATTTTAGAGACGATTTTGGCATAATAGCGTGACTTGGCGTGACTTCGCGTGGGTATCGACCAATGGAAGCCGGCATTTGAGATTTATCAATTAATAACTCGTGAAGGAGGCGATACTGCAAAGTTTAACTGCACACCATAATGGGTAGGAACCTTATTAATATTCGTGAGGCTTGAAAAGATTGACAGATATTGCAAACACAAGTGTTCAGAGTTGCTGACTCGAGTCATGTGACTTGGACTTGAGTCGGACTCGAGTCGCTATTTTTGTGACTTGTGACTTGACTTGTAAATACCAGCTTTGACTTGTGACTTGACTTGGACTTGCACACAATGACTTGTGACTTGACTTGGGATTGCAAAAAATGACTTGTTACCAACCCAAGTCAGACGCTACTCGAGCGACTCAATACACTTTAATTAAGCTATTATACTTTTAATTAGCTTTTTCATTCCAGAAAATAGACCTCAGTGACTGAATCCAGTAAAATGAATAGTTCCCACTAGTTTCAAAAGTTTTCAATAAGACTGTCACAACAAACTACAGTTTCCAATGACCAATTGTCTCTTGCTTAATGTATTGGTTGAACAAACTTTGAAGGGAACCTTCCATGAAAAGAAAGCAGGCCTTTGTCAATTGCATGTAAAATACCGGATAGCCTAACCCATTGGTAGGCGTTTAGTATACATGAAAATTGAACAATAAAGTGTTAGTATACTACATGTAATCGAGTGAGTGGTGTCTTTTTTTCACGGTCATCTCAACATTTATTTCTACAATGTAAAGTAAATTTATTAAAGTATACAAAGGGCTAATATCCGACAGATATGTGATAAACTACAAGAATAGTAATTGCAACACATTGAACAAGGGGAATTAAGGAGGCATGTTCAAAATAACTCGTAAGTTGACGCCAGGTTAATTCTTTTAGCTTTTACAGCTGGACAAAATAATGTGCAACTTGACGTGTTCTTGGACAAAGATACTTGTGACTTGACTTGTTTTTAGACCAAATGACTTGTGACTTGACTTGTGACTGGACCTAATGACTTGTGACTTGACTTGTGACTGAACTTAATGACTTGTGACTTGACTTGGACTTGTAAACAATGACTTGTGACTTGACTTGGACTTGCAAAAATGACTTGCTGCCACCTCTGCAAGTGTTACAACTTCTGGTTTAAAGTACATGTATGTAGAACAACGTTCTTCCCGAGCTTGTAATTAATGACGTCATCATCACAGTGCAATGCACTTCCCCCGAAAAAAATCGTCACTTCTTTGTGACTTTCTAAGGCAATTAAAAACGAAATCTTCACAATTAATGTTTTATATTTCTTTCTGCATGGATTTGATGAGGTAACACCAAACTGATGTGCCATCTGGACATCCCGGTGAGTGTCCTTTCTCTTTGATGTTACATTCAAACTGCAAAACTATAATAATGAAACGGGTGGCATAATTCATTTCAAACCAAACATGCCGAGTTCCTTGATTTCATTTTGATTTTTGTTCGGGGGTTGAAGTGACACGCAAACACGAATTGTGTGTGCGTGTCTTTGGTGATGCACAACTGAAAACAAAATCGAACATCACAGTTTGCCCACGATCGCATACATTTTTTTAAGAATCTTTTAAAACTATAGCACATTCTCCGACACGACGTTTTGTTTACTTAGTGAAAAAAAAAACTTGGTGTACGTTCATTTGGGAGGGGGGGGGGGCTGTTCCGTGCACGAACTGATCAGACAATCGATGACAAAGGTAAACTACTGATTCCATAAAAGACCAACTTCAGCTCAGAAACAACCACTCAAACCTCTTGATTTGAAAACATCAGTTTCTTGTTTTCAGTCGTGCTTGCATCTGATTTGTGCGCATCATGAAGTTTGTCATTGTCCTAGTTGCCGTGATCCTGGTTGCGTCAGTGCCGCCGTCTGCTGAGGCCAAGGCCAAGCGGACTAGACTCGCTCGCCTTGCCCGGGAAGCATCGCACAACAAGTGGCAAGGACCCCTCCAGCGTGATGGCGGCTGTGATATTTGCGCTAAATATGAAGAAATGAGACAGGTAAGTTTATATTTCATCGAGTTTTCTAGATCTTTAAAACCGTTCATATTATATCACCCAAAATAAGCCCACAAAAGACAGGCTAAAATTCCTTATGAATAAAACCTGACTCACTAGACGACCACTCAACTTGAAGACAAGGGCCTGTTAATATTCTTTATTCCCGTTCTTTCGATAAGTTCCTTTTTAACCAGAAATGAGAATTATTATGATTCTGCAGGGAGCTAGTCGAATTCCCTATCCATCTCAATCCCTTACACAAAGTAAGTTACACTCTGATAAAAAAAATATTCTTGTCAATTGTTTTTTTTTTTAGCCTGTCAATCTTCTTGAACCATTAGGGCCTATACCTTCCCCAGCTGTTGACTGCGTGGAGCTCGCTTTACACACTTAGGGAAATATCGATACAAAAGATGTACTATCAATACTAATTTTCAGTTTCACCCCCAAAATGATTCACTTTTGAATGAGACGTCAAATGAAGTAATCGACCCACGCTATAATGGAATAATTACTTTTCAACTTTCGAATTATTTGCGGCCCGACAATAATTCAATTCTCGCAGGCACAGTTGACTGGTTTCCGTGTCCATCAGAATCGATAATGTTAAGACCGGGAACCTTATTTAATTAAACATAATTATGTTTGTGCGCGAGGCAACCAAGAATAGAATCAAGGTAATTCAGACCTTTTCTGCTTAAATAAAGCAAACACATTGTAGAAATGTTAGTGAACAAAAATTGTTCTATTTTTTCCGGCAATTCGGGTTACAGGCGGTGGTGAGAATGATGAATGGGTTCCAGTGCGAGGTCTCTCAGTCGACCCCCGAGCCGATCGAGTCCTCCTATGAGCCCCATCTAGACTCCAGCTCCGACTCTGAAAGCTGGGATTCCGACGACATGATCTGGGATAGCTCCAGTGTTCCGCGGTCTTACAAGTAAAGGTCCTTCCATTCCACATCACAATGTGGCGTCAAGCCGTATAGGGCTACATGCGTTTCCTATATCCATCTCACTCCAGACCTTACTACGTACGCACCGTTCGTTCTTAATTAATGTTGTAAACCAATAAAGTAAACCATCAACTCACAAGGGTGTGTTGAGGGGGTGGTTGGGGTTAAGCTCACCCTTTCGCCACAACTTTATTCTTGGTAAAAATAACTAAATATCTTTTCCTGACTTAACATCGGACACTCAAATTACGAGTGTTATATAAGTTCATTACTGTAGGCATTTGATATCTGTATGTGTTGACTTCGTAACACCTCTTTCACCCCCCCCCCCCCGATTAGGAGCTGGGTCCGAAATGTTCATCTTGGGACGATATACTCGTTGACTCTGTCTGTCACCGTCGGTCAGTCGGTCGGTCAGTCAGTCAGAGGACATCATGGTGGCCTTTCGGATCCAGCCACAAAAAACCTGGACTCTTCGACAACCTCTAGTACCTTGCAATGGCTTGCAATGTCAAGGAAGAACATTTTATCGTCACTGTTTTCGTTTCCAATCTAACCCTATGCCTTTTGTGTTTCTTAAATCGAGACACCCCTTCCCTTCCCTCATGCAAATAGGCTATCACAGAGCAATTGCTCCATTCGACATTTTCATGATGTGTGTTTTAATTTGTAGTTTCAACTACTATGGTACTTTGCTCTGCGCTTCAATATTCCCTGCTTAGTTCATACTGGATTGACGTTACAGTAGTATTATAAAGTGTGCGTTCTTTTAAAAATCACGATGTTTTGACCGTTGTAACTGTATGCTACTCACCTTCGTCTTCCGTAGAATTATTATGAGACAAGAATATGTGCTCAAGCATTGACCGTTTTTAGTTATGATCTTGCAAACGACTATTTTCTTGTGTTTTTTTTGCTGATTGAGAAACATTAAGTAGTTTTAACACAATGCAAGGTTGTGTAGTCAGTACTTCTATAAATAAATATATGCTATGAAAGTTTGTAGTAACAATTTATTTCAAAGCATAAGGAAAAAGTTGATGTAATACATATGATTACCCCACGTATAATATTGTTATGGTGTATCTGTCTAAATAAATGATTCCGATGAAAATGTATTAAGAGTGCAGTATGATTTTGAAAAGACAATCACTCTAGACTTTTCAACACAACCTATTAGAAAACAATTCTTAGTACAAAAAAGTAATTCATCTGAAAGTTCTATCTTGTTGAGAATTAATCCTCTTTTGACGAGAAAATAAAACCCCACGTTCAAGGCTAGTGTGACTTATGTGGTAAAGCACTTCAATAAATATGGATCTCATATAATTGTGTCGCAATGCACTGTTTTCCTGAATTTGATTTGTGTGCTGTGTTTGGGTGAAAAAAATCTTAATTCGCAGAGCAATGGTCCCTTGCCAGGTGCACACCATTTCACAAAACTTTGTTTAAATTACTCCTCATTTCAGGCTTGCATATCCATGTGAACGTGATAACTAGGACACGTCGCGTCACACAATGTGCAAAATAACAAATAAAGCCAGCAATACCAAGTACTTCCCGACTATCGTTCCTCAAACAATCCTTCACTGGAAATCTGGAAAGAAATATGGCTGCAATTCTTTAATAAATTATCGTAATTCAAAGCCCGTTACATCAACCTGTTGCCATGATGAGTGGACCTTTCCAAATCTGAAAGAGCGCCACCTGCCACCTGATGTAGACGTAATCACACACGCGCGCACGATGTGCACGTACACCCCAATCCACTGCAGAATGAAGGCCTCAATATGATGTCGCCAAAAGGCTTCACCCAATGCTGTTGCATGCAGCTCATCTCTACATCTCTTTCGCTGGCATCTCATATTCCTCTCTCCATCATGTGGTGTTCGGTATGTTAATTTTGTACCCGCCAAAGTTGCGGACCAATTTTTTTAGGCCCAAAATTACCTACGCAGACCACATCGGCATTTGTATGTTTTCGTTTGTGTGTCTTAATAGAGAGGTTTGTATCAAGAATAAGAGTCTAAGGTGTGATGCGGATTTGCAACCTAAATTCTTAAGAAAAATGTGGATGAAGTTGGACCGCGGAAAGTTGCTATTTTGCGATCTAGTGAATGGATCGTAATTTTGTCGAAAGGGCGATGACCTTCAAAATCTGCATTGGTCAACCCCACAAAAATTGAACAGAAAATGAAGAGGATGAGTCAAGCTTTAGATTGATGATGTCTTGAACACCTATGAGAGTTGCGAGTATTTGCCCGTTGTTTATGGAAATTAATTTACTTGTCTGCACTCATGGGCGTTGCGAGGAAGGAGGGGGCCAAGGGGGGCACATAAATTGATGGGATGCGATGATGCTTCAATATTATTCTCACTTATTTTTTGCTTACGCAAAGAAACTTATAAATTGATTTTGCCTTATTCAGGAACCTTGACAAATGCAACAAATTACGAGTTATATTATGTGGTATTTGTCGGGGCTTGCTAAAAATCAAAATGTGCAAGGGGACTTATCAATTATATTAATATAATTATTTAAAGGTATATGAATTTTGTTTTCTGTGATACTTTGCACCCATGGACGGCTCATTTATCTGGGGTGGGACGCCCCCTCCCATTTTTTTCCTGAGCACGTAAAGAAAACGAGTAGTAAAAAATCATAACCAGCCAGAAATTACTAGGATTTCTTTAAAGGTATAGAGCAGAAGTACTGCAGTAACTGGTTGAAATAAAAGTACATGCAATTCGTGAGCAGTTTCTACTTTGTTTGGTGAAGTCTAGAAAAGAAAATTTTTAAAAGGAATTACATTGTTGTGGTGGCTTACCCAGGGATCGAGGGAGCACATGCCACTGGACTCTAGAGCAATTTGTGGGCCATGAACTTAAAAGGTTTGTAGAAAAGATGGGTGGAAGGCATGCACAGAGCTGGGAGCTCGTATTTGTGTAAAATTGTTATGAAATTGTGCCCTAAAATTGCTCTATTCTGCAATGGAGCGCGGGAATCATTTTTCAAAATGGCGATGGGCCACAGTACTACTTTTCAGGGTGATCATCTTTGAAAAGAATTTTCTCCCAAAAGTTATCAAATAATGGAGTAAAATTTGAACAGAATGTGAAAGATTATGATATAAGCATTCATTTGATGGGTGTGTCAAACACCTTGGAGTGTTGTGAGTATTTTAAATAATTCTTGGAAATAGCCTAGACGTAACTGTCTATTCAATGTGATTATTTAAGTCAATTTGCAGGTCTTCACCCTGGCCTTACACAAAATCCGTCCAATGAGAGCTAAAAGGAAGATGACACAGGGTCACTATTAACACATTCCGTTTGATGAGGGCTCAAAGAAATAGGGTAGTGTTGACCTACCCCAGGGCTAAACATTAATTTCAACCTCGTTTCCAAAAGCAAGACATGGGATGGGAACTTGCTTAATTCCTGTATCCTGATTCGATACCGCAATTAGCTAGAAGGTGTACTCGGTGTTGTTATTTCCAACGCGTTTTACGTGTCAGATAGTAATTATTACGTCCACCCCTATTTATATGAAATATGATACTGCACATCGACTGGATAACACTGTAACATTTTGTGCTCGTAATAACTCACGCCGCGGCGAATTGATTCTGTTTTTACCCCGAGACACCACCACAAAAACAAACGCTGATGTAAAGCTCCGGGCGGCACCAGACTAGTCATCATTTGCATATGTATCCAACATTTTTGGATATTTGCAAATCAGATCCAATACCAGGTGAGAGAGCAGATAGTGGTGGGAGCGTACTGCTCGACACGCTGGGAACGAGGTCAGGAACCTGCCTAAACCTGTTGTTCAACACTAGGGGCGCTCTTTGATTTACACCTAGCAGGGCCCGCTCCTCGCCTCATGCACTTTCAAAGTGAACGTTAATCGGATGCAGTTCCGTCTCTCCCAAATGATGAGACTCAGTGTCATGAATCATGCATTGCGCATGACTTACTTATTTATGTGTTTTTATCAAGGTGGAAGGCCAATGCACTAATGGACTTTCGGTTCCTTGCGAGCTAGTGGCTGCAAGCAAGATAGAATTCGTAATTTATTGATAAAGGCCGTGTTGGCCAACCCTTCATTCAGTCCACGGGGACAGGTATTTTTTTAAGGTTCGCTGCAAGCCATTACCTAGTCTCACTTCTCCAGCCGCGGAGCCTGTTGATCATCAATGATGCATGCACCGTGTCAAATATTCATGACTTTATTCAATGTGGGAAGTCCACCATTCGTCTCTTCAGACAGCAACGGGAAACGCGACGTCAGGTTGTTGGGAGACTAGTCAAAGTAATGACAACGTCCTTCAGTTTTGGATTCTGTGCGATATGATGAATGAATGTTGCCGCTTGACTTAAAAGAGAAGATGAACCCCTATAATTAACAGCCCAGTCACCCGAATTGCATTCCCATAAGACCTTTACCAATTGTTTACAATGCTGCGATAAGAGATGCATGCATACTCTGTGCTCTTAAACTCGTGCTCGGAATGAATTTCAAATTTTTTTTATTTTTCTTGACGAAAAGATCTCTATTTTTCAATTTGGGCGTCCAAACACATTGAAAAGGGCTTTTATTTTGCGTACAAAAACGAAGCCCTGCTAGAAACGAACTATTGCTACCGCAATAATTAAACGTCGCTGTATTTTTTCGTTCGATGTCTTATTCAAATGTGAATCATGTTTATATTGCTAGGAAAATAATAAGATTTTGATCAGGACTCAGATTATTTTCGAGGATACATCTTTAAAACCAAGATACATTCTTTTAAAATGTCACGCATTCCTAAGAAGAATTCGCTTTGAGGCCTACATAGAAAACAAATTCCTAAAACAACCACAAACCAGTTATCGGAGTGGTAGGCATAGGTCCAACCGGCCAAGTTCGGGCAAAGACCATTAGTCGACTAGTGGTTGATTTGTGACGTACCTTACACCTGCGCACTGATAGCAACGTGCGAACGTCTCTAGTCAAACACTGGTGGCAAAATGTCATCGCAAAACTTCTGGATCCTGGCTCTCTGCTAGCGTTATGAATGCGCGCGGCTATTGGTTGCCAGCGATGCAACCATCCCCATTAGGTTGGTTCCAAATAGTCGACTAGCATAGTCAACCACCGTCGACTAGACAGAGTTCGGGAAAGCGTTAGTCGAACTATGGTTAACCATTGGTCACAATAGTCCTTGCGCGAATTTGGCCTATGTCTAAGGATGTGGCGTTTACACGTTTAAACGAAAAATCTAAATCCGTTACGAAAAATCTAAATCCGTTTACAACTTTTCCAAAACGTGTAAACAAAACTCGAATTATAAATAAGGAATACGTTCACGCGGTCTTCCTTCCTTTGAGTTAATCATACATAATTTATAAGTAATGAACGATGTTTTCAAACCTTTTAATTCACAAAAACTCAGAAGCAAGGGGCTTGATTACATCCGGGGTACACGCCAGTTTTTACTTGTTCCATGACTGCCAGCTATTTAGTATGTCACACCGGTCTACATATAATTATAATGGTAGGCGTCATCCCTTTGCGATTGGCTAAACGATTAAACGATTATTTACTGAGCGAAAATGAAACGAAAAGTCACATCCTTAGTGAGAGGTCATTGCAGTTCAGTTGGGCACGCTGGTGGTATCAGCGCGTTGATGGGTTATCGTGGATCTTTTTATTTCGAGGATTCCGTCTTCTCAATACAGCAGGCCTATACGTGTCTTATTGAAGAAAAACGGTTACCGTGAAACCGAGCATTTCGCAGACAAATCTGTTACAGTGCGGTGAACACAATTTATTATCGCTTAAACTTGGATACGCTCTCGCACAACAACGACTCTTTGGTGTCGTTACTGCATAATACAGTTTGCCAAGCTTTTACGTAAAAAAAAACCCATTAGGCCTAAGTGGCTGAAGCTTGCTCACAACGGTCTATCTTTCAGGTCAGTTGAGCAAATGGCCACATGCATACAGCACATCACGCACTCAGTCGTAGATACAAATGCTGCATTTCAGGTTTTCTAAATCCAAACCCCATGAGACTGAGTTTACTCTTTCAATGCATTCCCCTGGATGATTAGTGTTCAAGGATTACAATCCTTTACTAAAAGGATTTTTTTCAACCAAGATTTTCACTGCCAAGGAGTGATTTAAATCATAGATGTTGTGTGTAAAGAATGTTCCTTAAAGCTTACTTTTTTATGTGATGTTAAAATGAAGTCCATATGTGCAAATATAAGAAAGTTATGCCTTTTTGTTCATCTGGTCCCATTTATCAAACTGCAAGCCATTTCACCACATGACCGAATGGCACTCCATACATCAAATTGTGTTCAGATACTTCTGAAGCACTTTTCTCAATTTTGTGAAATGGTAACACTATGAATAAACTACACCATTATAGAAGGATCCGAAAACACTCTTTCAGATGGTATATATGTATGGGCGGCCAAACATATCAACATGCCGCCTTTCTGAAAAGATGTGAATATACTGTGTTGAGGGTGTTTTGTGTGTGATTTCCTAGTCGACTAAAGTCGCCCATGGGAACCAGCAGGGGGGTACTTCTGGTCGACAAAAGTCGCCCATGGTAAGGAAAGGGTTAAGTTTACGACGAATGCTGTAACTCAATTATACTAACCAATATGGGTCGCTGTTTTTTTTAGGGCATATGCGCCTCTATTATATTCAATTCTTTGTTTGCCTACTTTGGTAAAATTGTGACGAAGAAAAAATATATTTCGTACTTGAAGGTTTCGGCACTGGAAAAAAAAACAAGTTATTGCTCGGTTCAGGAGTATTAAAAGACGACAAGAAATGCATTGATGTTGATAGATACTCTGAAAGGTATATAGGTACAATCCGATATTGTTGGTACTTTAGGACTAAGAGTTTGTACATGACTGACATGGGGGGCGAATTGTACAGAACTGGGCTGAGAACAAACGAGATTTGCTTGATATCAAAAACTGTATTGTGTAAATTGCTATTGATAGATTTTCTTCGAATCTTAGCACCAAATTTTAGCGCCAAAAATTTAATGTCTGCTTAGTTATTATGCATGCAACGTAATGTAATTGTACCCTGCAAAGAAAGGTTTTCTTAAGCCAACTTCGACCCGGTTTTTGAATGCTAACTTCAAAATTATTTTTGCAAAATCTTTGGTATGTCTTTCAAATTTGCACATACTGGCGAAACTTGTGACGTCATCAAAATGCGATTATTCAAAAGTGAATAACTTTTGTACTGTTAGCAAAATAGCAATTTAAAAGAAAAAATCTTTTGGCGTAAATTTCGACGGGAACAGTACATCTTTGAGATATACCATAATTCATATCTAGAACAAATGTAGGGATGCTGCGTAGCACCGTGTTGAGCATGGAAACTTAATAATTCATATCTAAATGTTTTCCTAATCGTAGATAAAAATGGATTTTTTTTATATATACATGTGAATATACGCACTGGCATTTTTCAGAAGAAACCGTCCAAACGAAATGTATAAATCGTGTGGATGACGAGAAGAAAGTAATGCAAAGCAGGAGTGTCAATACGATGATCGACTGGCTGAGAGATAACAGTATCTTCCATGCAGTGAATAAGTGATGTATTGCTGCCCATCGATTGAAGTAAAGATGTACGCCTACACAGACGGATATGCATGCACCAATACATCACTATGGTTTCATATGAACACTTGTCACTGTTATTTGTTCGTTTTAACCAAGTTGTGTTAAAAAAAATCGTTTTAACCAAATTGTACTGCTGTAAATGGTGATAATAATTATACGTCTTGGTCTTAAAGTCTACAACAGGGATCATCCACCTCTTACAGAATGCATACGAAAGTCATGGCAAGATTCTAGCAAGTTTCCAACAAAGAGCCTAAAACGTATGGAATCTGATACAGGTGACTGTCTACATTGGGAAAACAGCAACCATAATGGTATTATACCGAAAGGTTAATGACGTCACGGAATAACCAAATCTGCAGTGAATGAACCGTGAAAAAGGCATGGAAACGCCGAGACTGTCATGCAAGGTGTCCGTTATAATTGACGGCCGTTTCATGTGAAATATTCAACTATACCAGGCATTACGGTTATACAATGGTACTCATCAGAATATTTCCAATTTTCGTCCGGAGGTCGCCAAACTTTAGCTATAGAGCCTATTTCAAAGGTCCGAGTCACAGAAAATCCACAAAATGTCTTACATTTACTGTTAATTAAAACAAAAGACATTTGTTTATATTCGTCTGACGTGCAGCGATTTTCCCCCTTGCATATACGTATTTCCAGCCGTTAATAAATCCATCGAAAATGAATGTCACGTGACAATTCACTGTGTAATATCAGGTCTGTGCTAACTTCAGGCTCGAACACATGGTGATACTATCAAACGCGTTTGAAGCATCTTTTTGAAAAGAACCATGATGACTGGAACTAATGCTCCTATACGGTTCTATTTGAGGAAAGAGAATTCTACCCGAAATTCAATCGTGTGATAATTACACAGAAAACCGTAAATTTTCAAGTTATAATTTTATTGTGTAAACATTTAAACTCTAGTACTATAATCTTTCCAATTATATATCTATTCAAAAGAACGCGTTGAAAATGGCGCATCCCTGTTGAAATTGCCCCTTTAAATAGGATTGCGTAGAAATAGATACAATGCACATTAACTATAAGATTGTACCGATTTTTTTGTTATCATACTTGTATATAAAACTGCTATACAAAATCACAAGTTCCAACAAAACACTACAGTAAACCCAACTGATCATTTGTTTTCATAATAAAAATTACGCGAATTGTTCATTTCAACAGACACGATTCACAGTTTTCTTGTGTCAAATATAGTGACACGAGTCACAGTTATAAAAACACTTAATATCAGGTTTGGCTGATTTAAATCACTGATTGACGGTCGCAATTTAAATCAAATGATTTTTTTAAAATCATTAATTTAAATCACTTTGTATCCTTTAATCATCCCTTGATCTGTTTACAGTAATATTGTGAATCATCTGTGCTGGTGTAGGCTTACTTGAACCATCTAAAGGTGTATTAACGTCTCAATTGATAGTTTTATATTACTAACGTTTCTCCATACAAAATTTAGATTGAGATGTATATAATACCTTTTTAAGGTGCTAGGCCTGATTTCTGTTCTCCACCTTGTATGATGAAGGACCATCAATCAGTCCCTATAAGTTACACAACGATCAGTGCTGCCGGTTTTGTATACTATGTACATATACCATAAATCACGTTTTTCATTCTAATCTACACACAACGTATCTCAGCTGTATCAATCAAGCCATGACCTTTAAAGTGATTTCGGTATTAATGTCATTGAACCAATGATGTATGTAGATGAAGCCGAGTGATTTTTCTTTAATCACTGATTCAATAAAAAAAAATCAAAAACATTTAGGCCTATCAATTTATTGAGTTTTGTGGATGATGGGTATTATAGGAACCTGTAAACTCCTTAGTGATGGGTGTAAGGGTGCATGGGGAGATTTCGACACATTCTTAAACATGTTCACATTTTGAAAGTTACAAAAATAAAAAAAGCTGAATTAAATAAAAAAGAATCTGATTTTAATCAAGTAAATCCTATCTTATTTTTTAAAATAAAAAACAAAGCAAATAGAAAACCGCCAACCATGCTCAAAATACACGAGTTTTCATTTATAAACTCTTGTTAAAAAATGCTTGCCAACCTGCATTTCAAGGGCTGAGGAAAATTACCAATCTTCGGCATCGCTTAAAATGGAATAAAATTTACTTTTTTATAGTTAAATACGAATGGATCTTACATCATTATGCAAATATATAGTGGACAATGCAGTTATAGTGTCCACAGTACATGATGATGCACCAACAATATTTTATTTATGACGGTGACCTGGATGTTGTTTTTCAATCAGAGGCAACCTGTTCGTCCCAGCCATGGATAGAAGGGGAAACATTGCAGACCTGTTTGGAGAAGACGATCCCCAAAATCCAGGCCGGATTAACCTACAATCCAAGGGGCAATGATAGCCTATTTATATGGTCCCTGGGGGTGTATCATCAATTGAAGACTCCCTGATGAGTTTTATGAGCGTAGATATCAGTCTTTGTGTCCCGTTTTCGTTTTGATTATGCAAATTTCCATAATTCATGAGCAAAAAAGTGATGCAATGTTAAGCAAAGCTTTATTAGTGTTAAGAAGTACGTGTTACATTTGTAATTTGTATTTAAAAAGTGATTGCCTAATATAACATCACTGAAACACCGCCCTCAGGTTTCAGGAACAGCACAGACATTGAAAATAATGAACAAAAAGTTGCACTGAAAAAAAAATGCCTAAACACTTTATGAATAAAAAGGCGGCAATTCACCAAGTGGCGTTGTGCAGTATATTTTGCTCTATTCCTGACCATTTTAATATGCACATTATCCGTGGAATGTTTTTATCACTATAGCCTAACCCTGTCTTCAAATACTGATGACCATGTTGTTATCCTTGTCATGTAGGCCTAGACCATGTTATCTTGGACATTTCAAAAAGTTGGTGTCAAACAAGCGAAAGGGGTTTTGTTATAAGCTAACAGAACGACCTTTACATCAAAACCGGGGAATAGCCAAACGAAAACATCATTTAAATTGCGCAGATATAGGATTTGTAGTTTCGCGCGCCGGTCAAGATTATACTGAT
The DNA here is from genome assembly GCA_029964075.1 of Patiria pectinifera. NCBI lineage: Eukaryota > Metazoa > Echinodermata > Asteroidea > Valvatida > Asterinidae > Patiria > Patiria pectinifera. The sequence continues at coordinate 6,888,692 of CM057138.1, read as the reverse complement.
GTACAGATATGGTTTTTATTTCATCATTTCAATTTTCAACGTGGATATATATATAAAACGAACTCTATAAATATCATTATTGATCATGCTCTGATACAGGAAGAGCGTTCATTAGCTACTTTATTATTCATTTAAATTTTGAATTAATGATCTTACCCTTTCATTACGGGGCATTTTATCGGCGTAATCTTTTCGCGTACACGATGCTGCTAACAAACGGAAGATGCCACTAGCGATAATGATGCATTAAAACACAAACGTTCACTGTGAAATAATTATTCATATCTTTCGCATCAATGCTGCATCAGCTGCAACTATGGCGAAGTGTACACTGCACAAATAGCGACTGTTAGGCCGACACACTGTGTGAGCATCATTATTTCGACGAGTGCGCTTTCTAGCTTATAATGCGCGCGCTTCGGCCACCCCGAGGCAACCTGCATTATACGACTAGTTCGTTCCACTCGCGTACGGAGCCAGTTGCGAGTCTAGTCACGATCAGAGCTTGACGGTATCTCGTCCAGCAACCAGAGCAAGACAGTGCGGAGGCCGTGTTGCGTCCCTCAAACACGCCTGGCCAAGGATTTGTAGCTTCTACGGAGAGGGTGAAAATAATCTCAGCATCGTCAGCTGCACTCAGCAATGCATAGCATTGCCATGATTCAGAGAACTGCGTGACAGTTACCATTCGAAGCGACTGACCCCCAGAATTGCTAAAGAGATCATCATTCCTACAAGCTCTGCTAACTAAGTTACAACCTCGTGACGACTTTTTTGTATTGGACCAATTTCTTAGATCAGGATAACTCCTCTACAGGTCAGTCTGATGACAAGTTTCAGCATCTATGTTTACGGACCTCGAGGCAGTGACCACTTGAAGTGGTCGTCCTATAATGACGCTGCTTATGGTACCACCCGCACCGTGAACCTCCGACTAAATTGGACCGAGAAATGAAAACAAGACGAAGGGAATAGTCCTTAAGGTCTCCCGAGTCGTGAGAAGCAGTAGAGCCCCGGAGCCAGTGAAAATATTATACGGATATTAAAGGATCATTTTATGCTATAATCGTGTGGAAGTGCTTGTTCCTTCTTCCTGGACTGTAGGAGATGCCATTATCTTGGGTCGCCGTATAGGAGAAGTACGAGGCAATTATTGTAGGCTATTCATCCGAGATCTCTCCAGAACTTACCGAGGATTTATATTTTGCCTGCAGGAGTACCAGTCCATATGTCGCCGTCCTGTGCAGCACTGTGTTCGCATCAGCTACGAGACCATAGGTAATTGTAATGTTTTTATAGCTCTAAAGAACATGACAATAATCATTGCAAGCAAAGAAATGGTTTGGAGCGGGATTTGAAACAGAGCGCACTAGCGTAATAGTACAGGCATTATGTGAAAAATTAAGGGGTAACCTCAAACAAATTGCAACAGAAACCATTTAAAAAGGTTATTACTCAGAAAAATCTCCTCTATAACATATTAAAAGTCTTAAGAAATCCGAGTGGTGGAAAGTAGTTTTCTAATGTGTTTCTTAACCACACCCAGTACCACTTTTTTTGCTACTTTATAATGGAATATTTAGTGATGCTGCAACAATATGTTTAATACTAAACACAGAGAGTTGATCTTAATTTATTATTGAGATGCCCATTGACTTCAGAAAAGATCTGTAGATGATTTATATTCATTTATTATGCTGTAATATATATATACTATCTGCAATATGATATATATATGAATCTATATATAACATATAGGTTCAGTCTATTCTGCTACCATTGGTTTCACGCACACGCACACTGCGTGGCGATCATCAGGCGAATTTACTCATTATTCTAGACCTTGGTAAGTTTCAATATCCCTGTGTTTCCCAAATTTGCGATATGCCGATAATAATTTGCATAAATGCCATTTATTAATTTGCATAGATTAAAGTTAAAATTATGGCTGTCATGTGTGGACATGTCACAATAAAATTTTCCCTGATAATCCAATTCCAGTCATGTACATAAATTAATTTCACACCATGGTGCACATGCTATAAGGTTCCTTAAAAAAGGAAAGAAATCCAAGTGGTGGAAATAAGCCTAATTTGCATAAAGTCAAAATGGCCACTAATTACATGATTTTTGATTTGGCCATAACTCTTGTCCTGCATTGCTTTTTGGAGTACTTTGAACAACAATTTGTCCTTTGACATTGATTTCATCATCATTCCAGTCCGAGGTACCTTATGAGATCCTATGTTTCCTATGGGGTATACTATTTTTTGTTAAGGTTTCTAGCTCTTGTCAAAGTTGGTATAAGTGTTGGAAAATGTGATATCCCTGTGTCGCAGAGCGAACCCTTGCGCCGCTCTACTCAGACCAAAAATCAAGGAATAACTCAAGAGAACAGAGGATTCAACACAGGAGTTACAAATCAAAAAATCAAATCATATATTACGGGAAAGAAATAAACCAAAAAACCGCAAACCTCAATCCGAAAATACGTGGGCGAGGGTTTTATACCCCTCCCGCATGGGTGCAAGCCCGGAATTGGTATGCAACAAAGGAAAAAGGAATTACGATTTGCATAATTCACCTAGCACCCACCTCCGAAGTTACATAACACTTTACGGCCGTAAAAAATTAGTGATTGATGAATTAACTCAGAAAATAAAAGGAATAATTTTAACAGTCTTGTGACGCCCTGTACATAAACACATTTTTAGGGACAAAAAAATCCCTACTTTAAATCCACTGGTACACTGCATAGGGATATCACATTTTGCAACGCGTATGCCAACTTTGAGATGAGCCAAAAACCGAACAAAAAATATCTTTCCCAATTTTTTGATATTTTGTAGCGAACATCTTGGGGTTTAATTTTCATCCAAGTTTGTCTCAATGTCGGGTGATCCACTAGGTAAAATTCAAGGTCAAATTAAAGGTCAAAATGTCATTATACTTAAAATAACCCCGACATGAAAAAAACAATGGTAAATTTGGATTTCTCATGATGTAACCTTTCAAAACAAATTAAGATTAACACATTTGGCTCACAGATTATAGAAATATGGTCATTTAAAAATGGCAGCAATGTCCATTTTAGCCAAAATTGCCTGGGCGGTAGCGCAAAAACTGTTTGTCCGATGGTGTTAAAACTTAAAATTTCGGCTTTTCAGGCGAAATTACCCCATAAACTAAATATGATCCAATTTGAAGAGGTTGGGGTTTCAAATTTAAAAGTTTTGGGGGGTGATTTGACACTGAATGGCCCCAATGTCAAATGACAAAATGTTGTTTATTAAAGTACCCCGAAAAGCAACTTAGGACGAGAGTTATTACTAGATAGCATATTATGTCATATTTTTGGCCACTGCATTTTTCTTTGCTAAAGAAGGAATTTTTCTCATAATTATTTGGATAGACTTTACCTTCCTAAGCTGGAAATCCATTGGTAACATTTTTTTCTATCTACCATGTGGCGGTCATCTTGGAATTCAAAATGGCCGCCATTTCGGGCCTAATTTGTATCTAACTTCGGACCTGATTGTCATATGAAGTTCAGTTTGGTGGCAAACCCCATGTTTTTGATACCAAGGAACAACGAAATCATTGATTGGGTATACTCCCAGTGGAGTACCCCATCAACAATGATTAACTTGGGTTCCTTGGTATTAAGAACATATGCAGTTTGCCACCAAAATGGACTTCATACGACATTCAGGTGCCACCTTATTATTTAAATGAAATCAAAGATGGCCGCTATTTTTGAATATCCAATATGGCTGCCATCCATTTGGGATGCCTAAATGTGCTAATTGGATTCCTTGGTATAAAATTTATGGGCTTTGCCACCACCAATAGTGACTTCATACGACATTGAAGTCCAAATTTATTATGCAAATAGTTCAGAATGGCGGCAATTATGAAATATCAAAGATGGCTGCCATCAACTGTAAGTACGCCGTCCACAGTGATTTACTTGAGTTCATTCAAATACATGGATTTCATAGGACATTCAGGTGCAATGTTATTATAAATAAGATCCAAGATGGCGGCTATTTTGAAAAAAAAATCCAAGATGGCTGCCATCCATCTGGGATACATCATCAGCAGTGGGTCATTAAGATTACTTGGTATCAAATGTATGGGGTTTGTCACCGAAATTGACTTCGTACGCCATTCGAGTCCAAATTTATTATGCAAATAAGCCGAAAATGGCGGCCATATATTTGAAATATCCAAGATGTCTGCCATCCATTGGAGTACACCATAAACAATAATGTACTCAGGTTCCTTGGTATCAAAAACATGGGGTTTGCCATCAAAATAAACTTCATGTGACAATTAAGTCCGAAGTTATGATACAAATTAGGCTCGAAATGGCGGCCATTTTGAAATCCAAGATGGCCGCCACACGGTAGCTGGGAAAAAAATGTCTCCAATGCATTTCCGGCTTAGGGAGGTAAACTCTTTCCAAATATGGCAAAAATTACTTCTTAAAAGAAAAAAAAAAGTACATAATGGCCTGTATACTATTATGGCCGCGCCAAATCATATGAAAATCATGTAATTAGCGGCCTTTTGAATTTATGCAAATTAGGCATATTTCCACCACTTGGATTTTTAACAACTTTTTTAGGGACCTTATAGCAATGCACTGTGGTGTGAAATTTGACTTGGATTATCAGGGAACACTCAATTGGTACATGTCCACACATGGCATCCTTTATTTTAACTTTAATTAGGCAAATTGATATACGGCATTTATGCAAATTATACGGCATTTGGAAAATTTCGGAAACATAGGGATCTTGGAATTTACCTAGGACTTGAATAATGAGTAAATCAATGTAAAAGGACTAAAACTGTTGTTTAAAGTACCTCTAAAATCCACCTAGTATGAGAAATATGACCAAATCAATGCGAAAGTCCTAACATATGCGGCCATTTTGGATTTATGCAAATTAGGCATATTTCCACCACCTCGATTTTTTAAGACTTTTAGTATGTCATTTTAGGGACCTTATAGAAATGCACTGTGGTGAAAAAAATTCTGTTGCAATTTGTTTGAGGTCAAACCTTATATTGCCTGTACTATAAACGCAATGCCCGGCATACCAGCGCTCTACGAGTACGAGGCCTAACTGTCTTTGTTCATGTGCTCGTATATGCTTTATTATCAAGCATTTAACCTATATGTTCTGTAATGTTGCTGGGTCACACTGCAATGACATTGCTACCAAAGTTAGCAATGTTGCAAACTATAGACAACACTTGCGACCGAAACCTTTTACTAGACCTACATCTTTAAAAACAAAAGAAAGTGATACATGACCATAGAGCAACCTTGCTCTATGACTAAATTCAAATCGATATATGAACATAAACAAATAGTTATGACGCTATAGATTACCCTGAACGTTGATTTAATCAACGTGTCGGGGTCATCTGTAGTGTCATTACTATTTTTTTAGCAGTGCAAGATGTTTACATGCAGCAAAGTAAAGAGACTATATACGCAACAAACCATGTAGGCCTACTATAGATCCACGAAAATTGGGAAATATTGGCATCATCAATGATTAAACTATTGCACGTCCGTACTATATGTACAGGTAAAATAAGAAGTATTCATATTATAACCCAAAGACATCCACTTTTCTTATCACGAGTTTTCATTCATAAACTCTTGTTAAAAAATCCTATCGCCGTGTAGTATAGTAGTTCAAGGACATTTCATTGAAAGGTCTTAATAAATACGGGGGGGGGGGGCTGTGGGTCTTCGTTTGTTTTGCGCCGCCCATACCCAATTGTGCTGCTGCGGTGACCGAAATATTTCCTTCACAAAAAAAAAAAACATTGTGAAGGAACTACGCAGGCGTCGTCAAGGATTGTGGATAGCTCACTTGTCAAATACCAATTTTGTGCGCATGCAATAAACACACGGAAGTACTGACCTAAGGTCACTGGCCATGCAAAATGTATCCAATGTGAGCTCAAATAAAATCATGAGAGGTAACCAGTGCCATTAGATGGACGAGCGAAGATGTAACCTTTCACTTCAGCTACTGCTACAAACTGGAATTACAGGAATACCGCTATCGTTCGATATCGGCCTAAACCAACATTTACATGAAAGTGTGATTTGACTGTTATGAACTTCCAATAAATTTTGAACTATGAAACAGATGAGACATTCATCCTAAGCGTATCTGAACTCGATACTCGCGTCAACGATTAACAAATAACAGCAACGAATCCTTCATAAAAAGTGGCCCCTTTTGCTGATTTTGAAAGTTATCAGAATGATTTGGTCTGGTTAAAATTACAGTCAACGATTTTACTGTGGCCGTCTTCATGCTGCAAGAGACACACACACAAACCAGAATGATCAAAGTTCAGGCAATATATGTTTTAAGATTTAGCAATAGTCGTGTGCGTGTATGTTCTATCTCAGACGAACGGCTACCCGATCCAGCTCGCTGACTCGCATCCCGGGGAAGGAGATAAATTGCCCAAGGGGGCTGATTTCAGATTCCAGCGGAGACAATTTATTACGCCTATAGTCGTAATATCGGCCGTAACGGAGGGCTTAATAATTCGCAGACCCATTCCATCCCCTGACTGTTTACCCCAACTATTGCACAATAGAAACAGTGACAATTCCACCCATTGAACATTCTGCTGACAACATTTCAGACTGAGTGGTATATTTAAATACATAGCCAAAACGTCCGTCCTACTTATGATGAAAACCCTAGTGTGAACAAAGCCCTTAACGATCATTTCGCAGGATCTGGCCACAAATGAAAATTAAATAACGTTCTGTAATTGTGCTTTAAATTTTACCAGAGAAATTAGATGAATTATCCGAAAAACTTCATAAAAACCGCGAAGTAGGCATCGGTAATCGAAAACACAAGGAGACAAATTGAAAAGTATGTTGAAAAAGGTTATGCTAGTGTAGCCCTATAAGTAAAAAGATTTACATAATGTGTTCGCTTTTCTCTAGAGCGCGTCTTCATTATTTATGAGCAACAATCGATATTTTAAAAGATTTTGGCGTTATGCTAACAGTGTCTCCCGTGATTAAACAGGAAGCGTAGACATCAAATATTCTCGTCCGGTGATTGAGGAACAAAATTAAAACAAACTTGAATGGCGTAATTAGGGCCTAAGTAAATTAACAAGTCTTTTCACTTGTTCGTGCGGGGATCGAGCGGATGTTTACTATTCCCTGTGTTGTCCTTCCTTAATATTGCACGCAATACAGTGTTCGATCGTGTAAGATTGTCAAATCGTAAGCCATTCAGTCCTTCAGGCCCAAGTCCATCATACTCCATCAATATTTAGTCACACCAGGCCTACTGGACCAAGTCTCCCAAATCCACCAAAATGGGGGGATGGATTTTGATGGAGTTGGGGGTGTTTAGGGTTAAAGCCTCACATGATTGTTTGGCAAAGGAATGTACATTTTGGAGAGGATAATTTCAGATCGAGATGTTCAGTTAAAAAAAAGCACTTTTACCAAACGGGAAAGGAATAGAACTATTTATTTGGACAGAATAATTTCTAACTGTACTCTCTAAATTCCGAAGAGTGAAAATTCACTCCATTCGAGTGAAGATTCACTCCCACAGTCGGAAACTAGGGACTAGACGTTTCGTTTAAGAGTGAAATTCCTTTAATCGTAAAGATTGAGTTTTCACTCAAGCTTCGACTGAAGTGGTTCTTTTTTCCGACTATTTCAATCAAAAATGAGAGTGATTTTCACTCTAAAACGCCTAGTCCATAATTTCACTCTTTGGGATTTAGAGAGTAATCATCCCAAGAAAAATTCATGCTGGAATTTTATCATTGGCATTCCACAAGAAAAAAAACCACGGCTTTTAGTTACGCCTTTACATCCGGATGTTCGTACCTAGGTCTCCTTGTTCGAAGTTATATTCGTGAGAACGAAAATGATAACGACGCGAAGATTTACCTACCTACATCCGATGGATTCTAGATTTAGTCGGGCTTGCTTGAATACAGTTCTTATCAACGGTCATTTTAGATTGGTTTGTAAATGAGAATGAGTCCTTCAATTTAATTTAAACAAAGTTGTTTGTCCCAAAATACATTTTAAACTCCTATTTAAGTTTTACTTTTCACCTTATGACCGCCACAAAATTATTTCATAACATTTCATCTCAGTGTACGAGTGCTCCAAGTTCCACTATACATGTAGGCCCCTATTTAGATATTCGGAAGTGAGAGTCAATTTGTGGCACGATATTTCTCTTTCACGTCATGCGATTTTTTAGTTTCCATAAATTTAGATGTTAATAACAACATTACAAAGGTCTTTTCCGAGGGTAATTTCCTTAAGAAATCATTGTTGAAAAAACTAATTACAAAAACTCTAACGCCAATTTTTCTATTCGAGGGGTCCGGAAGTGCGCCACCAAGGGTCAACTTTCAGGCGCTATACCTGATCGATCGGCCTTTTAAACCCGTCTGGGTGTTGAGGGAAGGGTAAACTATCACCATTAATTTCCTGTGTTTGAATAGAGCTAACATGGTATGCTTTTATACGTTAAACGATGATAGCTATCTCTTCCCGATGCCTGTTTAAATCTAACCCCAAACAACTCCCCTAAAATACCCACCAAAAATCGCAACGACCATATCAGCCTCCTCGAGCAACATGCACACAGAGCCTAGAGCAGTGGTTGTCTATTGAGTCCGCTGTTATATAGAGCGGAGCGAGGTTAAAAAAGCCGACTCGCAATCGAAGCAAATTGAATCTTGGTATAGCTAGAAACGAAATGGGCGCGGCGTCGAGTTACCATGACGCGGGCATGTACATGACTATACCCAGAATCCATTTGTAGGTTTCACGCGTTCGTACTTCGGCATGTTATCGATTATAGACTGAGACAAGGATGGGTACACGGATTGAACAACGGAACGCATGCTGTGTGATGAAATTAATGAAAAAAGGGTTGATATAAGAATGTCGATGCACGCATGAGGGCTCTTATGCTGAAAGTAGACATCTGCTGTGATTTTCACTTATTATTCTGAACAAATGTCTTTATGATTATAACCAAAATGCCGGCTGCATGACGATATGGCTCAACACAGGAGGGTTTGCGGGGGGGGGGGGGAGAGGATACCCTTTTAGGGTAATCATCAAGAAGTAGTCATGTGCAATATCAGCTTAGAAACAGTGACAACTTATCCAAAATGATGAGCAAGACTAAACGTTACCAGAATAGCCCCATCCCATATTTTGTTGACCTTTTTGCTTACAAAGCTCAGATGATTTGGATAAAGTTGAATTTGGCCTATTGCAGCCGCAAGGCCAAGAGATATGCACGCAAGTCGCCGTGTTATACGTTCTTGTGTTTCAATCCCACTGAATCTATACGTATTTGCAGTTTAAGCTGATGGTATGTAAAATCTCCGGCAAGATCCAAGTCCTGTCCATGCAGCTGGCAGAATTATTGACCAAACGTTAAACCACCAGTAAATGCATTGAAAGTCACCTGCATAAACATATTCAGCACTGAGCACGGTAATCAAAATCTGGATTTCTTTTTAATACTACAGCCAGTCATTAAAAAGCCACTGGGGATGATACCCTTGGAATATTAAAAAAAAAATCGCAGCTTTCAGCTCGGCACAAAGCCCACCTGCCCGAGACCATTGCGGATCAGTGGCGATCTTACCTCGCCGGCCTGGCCGTTCGATAGCCCGGGCTAAACCGTGTCCTGCCGACACTGCATTCAATGTGTACTCCGTACCCACAAAACAAGGTGTGAAAGACGCACCGACAGTAACGTGCACCGATCGAATTTTCCCGGGAGGCTGAGTTGATATCTTGAGCCATCTTTTTCTTTCCCTATATTGCTCCTGAATGTGTTCGTATTATTTCACCAGACAGATCTACCGAAAAAAAATGGAATAAAAAAGAAGGTCAGGTCTGAAGCACGTCATTTCCGCCCTCAGGCAGTTGAAGGATAAACCAACCAAGCGACGATAAGACTAGTGGTATAGAAAACAGGGATTCTGCATATTCATTTCCACAAAAGGAAATTAGCATTTATTGTAGAAGTTATATCATATAAAAAGACACATCCGGGGGAACACGGGAAAATGATTGTGTTCTTTGTTTTTATATCTTTTTCGTTTTCAGTTTTGTTTAGGGCAAATTACAATACAAGTGGTGTCTAGAGTATTGGAACGAAATGGCATGCATTGCATAAATTCACTTGTCATTGGCGCATGGACGATGATTTCCGTTTGTTCATTTGGGCCTGGCAGCAATCTATGGACACTTCCGGAGAGCGGCATAAACCAATGACCAACTCATCATGACAATATAAGGAGAAGTACGTCATTATGGTCTGGTCACGGTCATCCTATACCCGTGCCTTATTTAGCGCATGACGTTTGTTCGGTACACAGGGACCTACTGTACTTTAATGACGTCATCACCAACGTCTTATTAATTGGGACTTTAAGTAGAAAGAATTCACGTGAACTTGAATCGTACAATCGCGTTTCGTGCGTTAAACTTAACAACGCTATTATTTTACTTACACACCTTTACTAAATTCTTTTGTCAGCTTTCAGTACGTCAATGCTGATTTGTTCCATGCATGTTTTCGTTTCTGTTTTCGTTCTATTTGTAAACATGTTTTGCAAGGATAGGTCATAGTTCTTGACCGACCGACCAGGCATTACACACAAAGTGTTGGGAATCAAACGTACACTGATTTAGTTTTATTGCGTTTTGAATACGAAATGTATGTATCCTTACTAAAGTTGATTTTGTTATCTTTACCGGCCCTTACTTTCATTTATTTTCGAAATAAGAAAAATCATGTAATGCATTCAGAAAGAAATGGAGAAATGTTGGCCACTGTACAGCGAATACACGTACAGACATTCCGATCACAGAAAAAGAAAGAGCATGCATCAATTATTGCCAAATGCACTGCGCTTATATAATTGCATTATATGACAATGCAATTACATTCTGAAAATGTGTTGAGTGCCACCGTTTTACAAACGAAGTTGCTACGTTGGGTGACACAGTCAACGTGGATGCACGCTTCGTGCATGTTACGTAATATGCCTATATCAGAATGGGTTGGATGTCAATTACTGTATCAATACATATCCATATGTATCATAGACTGGAGCCTTTCCTACAATGTGGGAGTACGTATTGGGAATTGACTTGGGATTTTTGATGCGGAGAATGGGTTCCAACCTTCCAGTCACGTCAGTATATGCAATAATTAACGAAATAATACGATCTTTTGTTTTTTAAAGTAAAAATCCAAGTACATTCATACCCGAAACTAACTACCAATACGGTTATCGGTTTTTCTTTTTGTAAGTCTGTAAAGCAAGGGGTTTTGTGTCGTTTTAGACCATTTTATCATACAACTGTTCATCATTTTAACATAGCCTCGCTCTTTAAACTATTCAGTTCTACCATCTTTAAATCATAAAATTGTCATTGCCCCTAAACTATATAGCGTTTGTTCAGCGGACGAAACAAGACAATATTTGCCGGCGCGACAACCTGATCAGTATGAGGGAGCGAACAGAAACGGTGTAGTGCGGTGGAGGTTTTTTTTTTTGAAAGGGGCCAACAAGACACACGGCACAGAGCCCACTGGGGACGCAAGCGTGCGAGGATTTCAATCAAATTATCGGTCACAAGTTGTGAAACGATACCTGTCAGCTCTTTGTCAGAGAGCTAAGATCTTCCTCTCTGTCGGGCATTTCAGAGATCGTCGCGTGAGCTGTGCCGCCGCGAATATTTTTTCTCCAAACGACATCAGTTTCCTATCTTCGGATTGGTCAATTAAATGCATGTCTGATGCCTTTTTCTCCACAACACAAACCCAAGATGGGCTATACGTCTTGTGAGAAATGTTCCTGCCTCACTTTGGTTATTTACAAGGTAAAATGCGAAGAAGTGAATAACGCTTACTAACTTAACTCGGATCACCTGATTAGAAGTCAGGACTACTTCCAACCAGTCCACGAATCAGCTGTCAATCGTCGGTGATTAACACCATTATTCTTTGTTATATTCTCTAAAGCCCTGAGAGAGAGCACCCTGAGAGAGAGCACCCTTTTTTGATATTGTCCGATCTCGTTTAAGAAAAAACAATTCGCGTGCCAGCGAGACTTCTGGCAGATTTTATAATGGAAAACTGGCGACTACTCCCTTAACAGCTCATTCATATGTTTTCGTATACATTCTTCTTTTTTTTCTTACGTTTTCCCTCGATTATGATGATAATGACAAACTCCAATTCTGGAAATGCACATTTAACTCAAAGCATACGAAAACAATAATCGCGGAATACAAAATAAAAGCAAAATGTTCCATTCCATCTATTACCTGAAAATATTGTTAACATTTCACTCACAAACATTCATTACATCGTCAATGCAAATAATATAGTCCTCATTGTGAATACGTCGCGTCTATTTCATCACTCACACAAAACTAATGACTGCTCATAATCTGCTGAAAACTACGATAATGATCAAAGTGTCATTACCACCACACCATATCCATCGTTCATTGGCCTAATCGAGGCTCTGAACAATTACATTATTGCTACAGTCAGACAATCACTAGGCGATTATTCGCCCATCATAATGTGGCTGGACGTGCGTGTTTTTTGTGTGAATTTACGGCGGAGTAAAGCACCGCGCCACACGTACACCAATGGCCAAATGGCTTATTAGATCTGAATGAGGGTTATGAGGAATTAACTCCCCCTTCTACAAACATTTCCATTCTAATCTGCTCTAAGCATTTCAAGAAAGAACGGCATCAATTCCCTACAGGCTCAAACACGAGGTTCACGGCTTGCTCCTCTCAATAATGCCTCTGGACACACCGACTGCACTTTTACGGTCAGCGTTCGGTTTGGCGGCAAGGCGAGTTGGCGATTTGGCATTTTGGCATACACGGTCGATTATTTCCTGAAATAGCACACCCCTCGCCCTGTTAATTCCCCTATGACATCTTCTAGTTGCTCTTGGCCTGGTCAGTAGTTTGCAGTCGCCGACTACTATAGGTTTTACGCATATTTCACCGCCGGGAGGGTTTGCAGAGAGATGTTTTTTTCTCCATATTCATGTGAATGTTAAATTTCGGCCGTCAAATTCAAGGACACTCTGCAACTTGAGCACCTTATTTGAAAGTTTGATTTCAATTTCAATGGAAATCCAAGATCGTGCTGAGGTTTCGGCTACCCTACGTTTGCATTCATTTTGTTCCTCGTAAGGCCTGTGCGCTGTACATGGTGAATACCGCTGATAACTCGGAATCTATAGATTGATTGCATTCACTGGCGATCTTTGAAGTGTGTTTTATTATGTTAATTTATTAACAAAGAGTTCACAAAAGGTCTACTCATGCACATATCTCTTTTGAACAAAAGCACACGGGCTTCGAGCAAATGTATTTTTAGCAACACCTCTCTGTTTCGAATCAGTCTTTTGGCCGAATTCAATTTTACCAAATACTCTATCAGTTCAATCATTATAACTATGAATGTTACAGTGTATTGAGGGTATCATAATTATTACCAGGCTTGATAGACTCATTGTTGTTTGATTACACCTTTGCATATTTTAAATACAAATATTTTTGGTAATGGAAATGGTGCTGACCAGTTACTTTTTTGCGACCTCCTTGCCTTGAATATTCCTTGTATTACGAACCACGTCGAGAGCAGGTGTTTCGGTGACAAGAACAGAACACACCAGTGTTGTCACCATTTCATGGGATGGGATTGGCGTTAAATGCCAAATAAAGGGCAAGCATTCACACTCCAAGCCAGCTACAATTGGAAGAGCAGGTGACGTGGCGGAAAAAAAAGAACACATCCCGAAGAAGCTCTTAATTATGCCCTGCAAGCGTGAAGTTTTAATTTCAAGCTCAAATGATAAGACACCTGACTATGTCTTTGTATAAAGGTTTAGTCAGTGACAAAGAGGTATCCCGTAAAAGAGTGAATATAAAAAGGACATGATGAGCAATGATGTGGGTACGGCCACGGATGCCGCTCGGACAAGAACTAGCTGGTTATATCACCGTTTTGTGTGGTTATAAATATCAAACCCACATGATATACATCTTATTTGGAAGTGATAATTATGTACAGTGCCACAGTGTAACAGATGAAATAACCACACAAATGGTGATTTACGGACAAGCACCTTTCTCCGAGCCACATATCCGTATCACGTATATATGTGTACCATTTTAATGGTCCATAATGGTCCCTATTATTGTTCCTTGCGAACCACGTGTGGTTATGAATCGAGAGGCGATGACGAATGTGCTTTATAATTATAACCGACATACAGATCCTTGTCATTTGATTGGTGGAATTCACATCACGTGGCATTCGTTATTGCTCCCATTCATGCCGCGGCTCAAAAAGTACTATCCGCCCATGGGGAATGGGAAATACTATTCAACGGTTAGGATCATGACGCGGTATTTGTGTGCAAATGCATGCTGGTGTGCGCGTTCAGCGTTGCGCGTAGCGCGTATTGTTCCGAAGAGCCAGCGCTACAGCGTTACGTTTAAACATTTTCGTGAAAGGGTGGTTTGGAAGAGAGAAATATATTTTCCTCCAGTTTTGTATTGAAAAAAGTTCAAATATATCAAATGACAAGGATCTATATGTCAGTTATATAAAACAAATATTGAGTGGCTTTAAATTGTGAAATGGGTGGAATATTATCGCTCGATAAAATCTGGACTTTTCCAGTTCACTCGGCTTCGCCTCGTGAAATGGAAAAGTCCAGATTTTACCTTGCGATAATATTCCTCCCATTCCACGCTGAGCCACTCAATATTTGTATATTATAACACCTCACCCACAGATTCTGTGTCTTGATTGGCCGAGAGCGAGTCACATGTTACTTTCTAATTTTGCTATCTTTCTGTGCACGGCCAAAAGTAATATTCGCATAGCAACCAAAGTACTATACCATTAGCAACCAAAGTACTATTTCCACGGCGCGGTATTTGTGTGCAAATGCATGCTGGTGTGCGCGTTGTGCGTAGCGCGTATTATTCCAAAGAGAGCGCGCCGCAGACTTGGGTTCAAACATTTTGTGAAGGGTTAGTTTTTTAAGAGAGAAATACATTTTCAACCAATTTTGCATTGAAATTGAAGTTTATTTCAACTGTGTTCAGATTTAAATCATGTAAAATATTAAAATCAAGCAGAATCTGTGGGTGAAGTGTTATAAAACAAATATTGAATGCTTTATCTCGTGGTGAAGTAAAACTAGCCTCCCTCGGTGATCCATGGACCATTCTATTTTCCCGAGGCACCTCGGGAGCCTAGTTTTACTACACCACTCGAAGCATTCAATATTTGTATAATATCCCATAACGTCATATAATCAGGGAATTACAAGCGAAATTTCCGTCACTGTAATCCTTTTTTATCCATGACATTATAACGTCAATAAAGTCGGTTGGATTTCCCCGTTATGCCGCGTTGCGCGCGTGACGTTCACTTTTCAATTTTTTTTTTCTGTTGGAAAGGCCATCCATTTAGTCGCGACGCAAATTAGCGTGTTGGATTCCCGCATACCGCCTACCCCCTTCGCCTGTGTCGGAAATGTTTTGTCAGGTGACAAGGCCGCCTAGGCGCCATGCAGCCGTCGTGCGTGCTTATAATTTAAGCACTTTTTGGAGTATGTGCCAAAATGGCAGCTGCCAGTCCCAATCGCTTGGGGATAAATCCTCAGGCCACAGCGGAGAAGCATCTAGACATTTTAATTATGTTTCATGTTCAAGTCTTGAATAGAAAAATACGTATTGTTATCTTGACTTAAATTCACAGTTGAGTGGTTGGCTCTTTGTAAATAATTTGTAATTAAGAGTGAAATTACTGCAAGAATAGTTTGGATGGATTCACTTCGGGGTCCATGCGCCGTTTCTTTAAAGCTCACTGTGCAACTGAGCATTACGAGGATTCATGAACTAGTTCTAACATCCTATATTACTTCATATAACCGGTAAATGTAGCTGATATAGGATATCCTATCCAAGAGCCTCACAGCAACAAAACTCTCTGAAAATGATTCCTCATATGCAAATGTGAACAATTTTGCTTACGAGAAAGGGAATTGTAAATGTCATTTGTGCTCCCTGACCACATAAATGCTTTATGTGAAGTGGAAAGTGTTAATGTTTCCCCTTTCTATTTGTCTCTTGACGTAGACACCAGGAGCCGGGAAGCAATGCGGTGTGCGTCTGGTGCTAGTTACGCCATCGCCTTCAAGATGGTTCTACTTAGCCTTGTGTGGCTTCCTCAAGTGCCTGCACGTGTCCCGGCTACAGATTTAGACATTTCATCCTCGCCGCCACCACCAACACGAACAACATCATCATCGTCATCATCTTTATCTAGCCCACCTGCAAAGCCAACGCAACACTACACGTTATCTTCTTCCTCACTATTTTCTAAATCCATGCAATCTTCAGACACTGCGAGTTCTCACCGTGACACGAGTGGGCATACGGAGAGCGACAACGCGAAATCACCGCCGTCGCAAAACCCGCTGCAGAGGACAGCAATAACAACGCCGCCTGGACCGCCGAGTGTTTTCACAAGCGAGGGAGACGCGGTGCTGGACCATAGCACTACGAGTAGCGGGGCCGAGGGAGCCCTTGTTTATTATGGCAGCTCTGGCTCTCCTGGGTTGAGGGGAACGGACTTGCAATCAGTAAGCTCAACTACAGCGTCAACGAATTACGTGTGCGACTTGAAGTGCGGTGACGTCATGGCCCGTAAGCAAGGCATATGCGGCTGCAACGCCAAACTGACCGGCAGGCCTTTTTTGAAATCCGGAATCAAAAGAAGTGCATTACACAGGCCGATGTTGGATTGAACAATTATCTCCGATTCAACAGTATAATGTTGTTTGAAGAAAGACAACAGTCTAAACGTTTTGATCAAGAAGACTATAGTAGGCCAGCCAATGTGGAAAAGTTCTCTAAATAATAATTTTATGGCATTTCTGGGTAATAGCTGTCATCCATGCTAGATCAATTCTTTGAACCATTACAAACAAGATATGGGTGGGTGCCCTCGTTAATTTTGACCCTAAATATACCTAATTTGCATAAATCATGAATCCCTTCCTTTTAATATATTTTTTCCCCAGATTGGACAGATATGTAATATATATATATATATATATATATATATATATATATATATATATATATATATATATATATATATATATATATATATATATATATATATATATATATATATATATATATATATATATATATATATATATATATATATATATATATATATATATATATATATATATATATATATATATATATATATATATATATATATATATTTTATTTTTGGTATTCTACTTACACATCCTTACTTCAATGGCATTTTCTAAAGCATATAAGTGACTGAATATTATTATGAGGACATAGTAACGATCCAAAATGGCTACTCTTACACCCCAAAGTTTCGCGCATTTACCTCGTCTCCAGATATCTCCAAGTAGTCTTGCCAAACATCAGTATATGAGCTTCAAATTCACCAAGTTGCTTACAGTTACCCTATATTAAAACGTTATGAAAAAGCATGCGAACAACGATATTGTTGTGATATTTAGCCCACCAAACAGAAACGGGGAAAACGAGGTGTCTGTTAATTGACCTAATTAATGAAGGGTTGCCTAACGTGGGAGACTTGAAAAAGTTTAAGGAAATTCCCAAAATTATTGGAAGAAAATTAATGGAAAGAAAACAAACTGACATTGACATAATTATTGGCAGCATTTTTTTTTTTGGGGGGGGGATTTCCTTGAACTTATTCAAAGTCTCCCGCGACCCTTCGCCCAATTTAAGCCCAGTTTACGGACCGTGCCAGCTCATTTTCCTCCGTTTTTGTTTGCTGAGCTAAATATCACAATGTTATCAATGTTCACATGATTTTTCCATAAAATGTTAATAGGGCAACTGTGCAAATAAGCAACCTGATGAATTTGATGCTCATCAATACTGAGGTTTGGCAAGACTACTTGATGATATGGAGACAAGGTAAATGCGCGCTATTTTTTGGGTATAATAGTAGCAATTTTGGATCGTTGCTATGTCCTCATAATTATTCAGTCACTTAGGCCTATATGCTTAAGAAAATGTTATTTAAGTAAGAATGTGTTAGTAGAATCACTAAAATAAACCTTTCAAAAAATTAAAAATAAAGAATATACCAAAATATCGGAATAAATATATTACGCGGCAGGGATTAACAATTTATGCAAATTAGGTATATTTAGGGTCAAAATTAACGATGACATCCACCCA
Organism: Patiria pectinifera; assembly: GCA_029964075.1. Lineage (NCBI taxonomy): Eukaryota > Metazoa > Echinodermata > Asteroidea > Valvatida > Asterinidae > Patiria > Patiria pectinifera. Next base: position 6,870,292 of record CM057138.1, on the reverse strand, counting down.
CATCTTGTTTGTTATGGCAAAGAATTGATCTAGCATGGATGCCAGCTATTACCCAAAAATGCCATCCAAAGTGTGGTATTTCTCTTTGGCCAGTCCCCTACTAAGAGTATAAGCAATATTTTCTTACTTTCGCCCTTACAGCAAAGGTTTATATAAAAACAAAATATGGGACGGCCTTCGAATTCTACCTAACGTCTCGTTTCCGGACAAATCTCCCCCATAACATTACATTAAATTACTTCATCGGGCTTGTCCCGCTTTTTTAGCTGCAGAAATACTAACGTGATCAGTTTGACGATTCAGCATGCAAAATTGCTTTCAAAACACTTCAGCTCAGTTTTGCAACCAACCGATTTGAAATTTAGTTGACTATTCTGCACTCGTCGTTTCTAGTCATCTGTTAAGAGTTAACGTTCGAAAGATATTCACCACTTCTGGATTCAACAAAACGTTTAAATACGACTTATACATCACAAATTTGTACAACAGCTTTACCACGTTTCAACAAGCAGCCGGAAGGTCAACCAATGTACGTATGGCACCTAGTGCACTTTATATAACTGACGCAATGAAGATAAAAGGAGCCCTGACTGCACAGATTGACTTTGAATTCACACGATATCGTCTGTGCGTACAATTTGGCCCACGTCTTGAGCGCTCATGAACACTGGAAACCACACAAATCTGATACCCTCATTGACTCGTTTATATTGATTATCAATGAAAGAACGTTAAAGAACTGTAAAACACAGTTCAAGAACTGTCCAGAACTGTAGGGTACCTCTTTATTGAGTTCAGAATGTGTGGCGCAATGGACTTGATTTATTTCACAACCGTTTCGTTATGGTTCCAGTATGCGCATCTCGTAAAAACAACTAAGCACGTCCACGACGCACTGACTGAGTTACACTGAGCCACAATGTCGGTTTCATTTCAACCGTCCAGAAATATGCGGTCTGTACTCGTTGTACATGTAGACGTATTCTTCGGATTTTAATTTGTCTTTACCTACAGTTCTTATTGGCAAACAAACTGTCATACGTAAAATAAAACAGACAATAACGTATCCTCATTCGTTTTCTTTCTTCAAATTAATATGGAGCTTATGATGTCAAATGGAGTACAACTACTGGACACAATGCGAGTGATGTCTATTAAAGATACAACCGTTTGAGAGATGTACTTTCGTCCAGAGATCGCCAAAATATTGTTTATTATATTGTTTAGTTACCCTAAAGTCTGGATCATAATCACATAATAGTTGCTCATGTTTGCGGAGGAAACGTTGAAAATCCCGTTGAATTAACCACTTTGTGCCTATCGGTATTTATGATGATGCCATGCATCGATTTACGAGCTCAAACCGTCTACACCAGACTGGCGCCGGATATAATGCATCAAGCTGAGTGACAGTTAATGGTGGAAAATCAGGTCCTACGACATGATAAGAGCACGTTTTTGAAGCAACGGTTTCGAAAAGAAATGTATGACTGGAATCAAGACTATAGAACCCCAAAGATCACAATGTCCTACATTCACTGTACTTCCAACTGTCAACGACTACTTTTATGAACGAAATAATTGTATAGTTGTGTACATGTATTGCGATAAGTTCCTCCGCGTGATAGTTACGTGAAAACAATAATTTTCAAGGTAAAGATGTGTGCGTTATTTACTTTTCCTAAGCATCCCAACTATTTTTGGTTTTTTTTGGGAGGAAACACCTTTTAGAGTCCAAATCGGTATGTTTGGACAGAGGGGCTCAATAGCACCATAGAAGTAGCTCTATTATAGTGGTGACAATTCGCAAATATTGTCAACAGACTTGGTCAAACAGTGGGAAAACAAACCATCATATTCAATGACAGACCGACCCCAGTTACCGAAGAAAAACACTTCATATAGACAATATTCGAAGTTAATATGCTCATTGTGCTCGAGATCGAGATCGGTATTCAATCATATCCAAGCAGGGAGAATGAAAAGACTGCATGTGGATATTACGAGGAGGCCATACAGATCTGTCTCCTGTTGTTTTGACAATGAGTCAGGCCTGGGTAATGCGATATCATCCCAGCGATGGATTAGAGAGGGGTGAATGCTCTATGAACATCGAACAGACATATCAGCGTGGGTACAGGTTTAGAGAAACACAGGCCGATAGTCCCAATGTGGATAATGCACACAAAATGGCATGCTGTTATATGATTATGTAGCCCAGGGCCAATATGTGCAGGGGACTATGTTACGCTGCCACCAAGCGGTTGAAAAGGTCTCAAACTGAAACTGCTTGGTTTTCGGTATTCAGACGGAGCGTACACGCGCTGACATAAAAGTTACGTAGCATACCAAGACAGAAGGCATCTACACACACTAGTGGATCGAAGGGGCGGGGCCAACGGGGTCACCGACCAATCCCCCCCCCCAAACCGTTATGTTTGTTTATTTTTGTATTATATTTTTGTATTGTTTTGTTTGTTTTAAGCCAGAAAGATCAGACGACTGTTTTTAATTGTTGCTGCCGTCAACTCATCTGATCCCACTTTCAATGATGTCCGATAGGCGATCAACATGACCCCTTGGAAAGACTTCCCATCTTTCTGGCCCCCGTGATTGTGGATCCGCCTGTGACTGGTTAGGTTAACCCGTCAATCTCCGTAACGTTTTCGGCATTGGAATAAATGTTCCCACGCTGGTCAGCCTCATGAGGTTCACTACCATCTGGGAGCCGGGAGACTTTCTCATTATTTGTCACAATAATCAAACCTCGCCGTGTTTACACCATATATCTACGAGTAAACAAACTAAAGCCCCACATTCATCCCTAATATAACAACAACATACACGAGATCTTCTAAAGACAATCACTTCAATTAAATACATGTAGTTTAAATGTCATTATGTGACCTCTACGCGATAAAGTACTTCTTATGGTATCAAATGTTGAACATGAAAATATAGCACTAACACGCGGTGTAGACATGATGCAAACACTGAATCGGCATGTTGGGTATGTTGCCAAGTCCATCTGTTGTTTTCTTAACGATCCAATGGTGGCCTTGCCCTATCCAGTAGGGCAATATGATTGGAAAATATACTGAACGGAAATTAAAACCGACGGCCTAGCGGCTTATAATTATGGCGGCAATTGGGGAATGGGAGGGATTTGGAAAGAAGAGGGGGAAGAGATTGATGTTGTCGTTTGCTGTAGCGTGGAAACGGATATTTATCTAACCCTTTCCATTTTAGAACATTCATTTAAACGATTCTCGAGATCGAAAAAGCGAGTTACCCTCAATGACGACGAATCAATGTGGCTAATTGTTTCAATCGTGTGAAGTCATTTAGGCCATGAAGCTACCGACGTAATCAAGGTAGATGCGTGTATACTGATACACGTATATTTTCGACCAAGTTATGACCAGGCAAAAAGAACACACTGATCGCAACATGAAGTTGAAACCCAGGATTCTCAGAACTTTAACAACTTGCAAGCGATTGGCAGCATTCTTATGTCAAACAGTAAATTAATGGGAGTTCATTTATTGTCTATGTACTTTTAAACCAAACACATTCAAACTTATTTCCACAAGGATTTTCTGAATATTATTATTTTATTTCTCAGCTATTTGATAATAAATATAATCACAATAATATTCCACACTTTAGGCAAACCATTAAAAGAACATAAATAAAGACAGATACAATGTATATCATAATGACTACAATTGTGCCATTAGAATAGTTGCAATTCTCATGTTTTACTTAAAAAGAAAAAAAAAGCATTTTACAAATGTCTGGACAATTTTTCATCATTATTTACTTTTCAAACACCTGAATAACAAAACTTGTATTTATCTACTGGCGGAACTTGGAATGCACTTTCTGACATTTTAATGTTTAATTCTGAATTCTGGATTAAAAACAGGAAACCCCCCCCCAAAAAAAAACCAACCCCTATATCCGTGTGATTTATTTTCAAGAAATTCTCGACTGTTCAGTGGTGGGTGACTTGCAAACAATGCATCACCCAAATGAACTTCTGAAATTAGGTATAAATTTAATATTGGGATTTGCCCTTTACCAACGAAACATTGTAAGTGCAGTACTGTATACTCAGTGCTGTCTGAGGTGGTGGGTTCCAGTCCCACCCGAGTAAACTTGTGAACTTGTTCTCGCAAGCCCTAAGACAGCACTGTGTACACAGCACATGGGAAATGGCGTTGGTAAAGGGCAAAACCAAACATTGAATAGACAAACTTCTACTTATACTTAATAGGGAACAATTGTATATTCCTTTGCACATGGCACCCTACTACCTCTGTTACAGTAACACTGTCGAATATCCCACTTGGTCTAGTTCCCTGACACTTCCAATTCAAGGAACAAATATTAAAATGGTAAGGAATACTCTACACGTGCACATTATTCCACATTAAACACTTTACCCACCACTGCAAAACAAGCCAAATTTACTTACAATGAATCAATACCTCCCCTGCAATTATCTTTGCACTACTCATGGGTCACGTCCTTTCACACTGGAACAGTATACTTTTCCAAATCATTTGGTATCTAAATTAAACAAAATTACCATTACAAAAATAACCAGTGTTTTCATACGGAAAATGACTACAATCAAGATTGAGATTTTCACCTCGTGCATACATTAATAATTCAAGGCACTACATGCATATGCAAATATCAATTATGTGACTGTAGAGAAAAGGCAAAAATTACGGAGAATATGAAAAACTAGCAACAAGGGAAGAACAAAAATTACAGCCAAGCATTAATGAAACGCTGTGGCTGGACCTTTGTTACTTGGAAAAGTGAAGTAAAAAAAAGTGATGAACAGGAATGTAGAATAAAGATTTTTCAAGAACACATTTTGGCCTTCAAGTTTGCATGGATTATGAACGAGCAATTTGAGTATACTGAACTCATTCATGTATTCAATGAGCTACTGACTTTTCATTCGTTAAAAATGTACATTATAAATGCTCACTCCTCATACAGTACATTACTGTATATACTGTACATTACATACTGTACTACTATACTCAAATCTGGAGGATATGAGAAGTAAAACTTCATGCTCTTTGTCATAAAATGGGCTTGTATATATCTGAGGAAAAGGCAACTGCAACTTGAAATTTATCCACATGATTTTATTTGAGAGAGTAAAGATATTACAGTAACTTTAGTGGTTAAAGAGTAGCGCACAGTCTGTGGTGTCCATGAGATCTGTAGAGAGTGGGGTCGAACGGGGTGTGCGTGGGGGTTGTTCAAGGTGCAAGCTACATTAGGTAATGCTTTTGGGAAGCCTAAATTCTTTAAGTGAGAAGCAATGGTAGGTTAAAGTTGTTGATAAGCCTAAAGTCATGGTTTCTACAGAAGGCTTACTCGTTCTAAGACATTTAAGCTTCCCACTATAATATTGCTCATTGTTCCCTCCAACGATTCCTCAAACAAATCCATGTCTTGTTGACACCTCAGACTGTGCATAGTGATAAGCTAGCTCTCTACATACACGTATATCATCATCTCCACACAATATTTACAACTGATATTTACAAGATATGTATACAACTCATCATTCTCATAATGCACTTCTAAAATTTGGATCCCAACTGAAACTCCACATTTGTAAAACAACTAGAACAAAATTGTAAACGGCATTTGTTCCTCGTTTATATCAGTAAAGATACAGGCATGGAATAACACAAAGTTTTTCTTCAAAAATCCAGACAGAAAGAATACCCCTTCAACCACCAGCACAGCATGCGTAATACTTAAGTACACTATAGACATGGTGTAAATGCATTGGTCTTGGCACAGCAGGAATATATAGTCGGTTAGTTTTATATGATTGTCTGGGCTTGCATGCACAACAACAGGACATGCCACCAAAACTGCAAATAGATTGATTCACTGTGTGATTCACTATTGGTATCTGAATCAATGGACAAATTGGTAGCGGAAGGTGACTGTGTATGGCCTCCATGAACAAGCAACCCCTCAATTGTTACAAAGACTGGGAGGGACATTTGATTGTACAACTGGCGCTCACCCGTGCACACTTGGCTCAGTGTTTGCGCAAACTACTAAAAGTGGTCAAAAAGCCCCATCTACTGTTCATACATGGAGCCCATAGACCAAATTCTCAATCTGTGAATCTGGCCACATATCATCAACAATACACTAGCATAACACTAACAGATAATGGAACAGATACCAGAGATGAGGCTTGCTGTGTTTAACACACGTGACAAAATATACCAGTCAGTAGTCCATCTGCAGCTAGCCATCGTATGCAAATTGTCAGATTCCTTCAGTATCTCAGAATACACCTCCAATTTGATTACACATCCTTTGTTCTGACAATGTACTACAAAGTCAGAAAATGCCCATCGCTTGGTTGTTATTTCACCCTCTGTGTGACTATGCACTACAGATATCTGGTTGTATAAAACAAATCATTTCAAACAAAGAACTAACACTGGTCCAGACAAGGAATCGGGAAAATCTTGCAGTGAATTGGTGTTGTATACAGTAGAACACCACAATGACAAACACCGTTATACTGGCTATCATGAACACAACTTTGGCTCTCAAATGTATACAACTATACAGAGCATTGGCAGTTAAAAATCACCATAACAAACGATCACTATACCAAACAATGTTTTGTAATCCCACTGAGTTTGTTATAGTGAAGTTCTACTGTACACGTAAAGCGTCCTATTGCAAATCTCAAGTACCAACCTGCAATGTACAGTGCACTGATGGCTTGATCATCATACACCAAGTGAAGCAGCATGGTTTTCTTGGGCCTTCGAGTGGACGTAGTCAATGTCTGGTCGGTGGTCAGGGTTGGGCTGGATGCAGACTTGTACAAGAGTCCGCAGCTGTCATTGGAGAGAATATAGCATCCATTATTGAGTTGACCTTCTTGTTACATTTCCATTTAATGTGTTGCTTGAATTTGCGTTAACCCTTACCTTTCCCAACCCTCCAAAAATCAACCAGGCAGTTTTGGGGGATTTTGGAGGATTGAAGCTTTATGCCATTGTAGTGGCAGTTGATTTTGGAGGATGCATTGTGTCAAGGTCTTAAGCTATACCCTGTGTTGTTTATGCTTAGCCACGCATAAATTATGCCTACATTATACTAGATATCATCTGCACTGCTTCTGGATATCATCCGCACTGCTCCAACATGTGCAAAAGTGCGTCAGAGGATTTAAGGATTGAGGCTGGATCCAATTTTACATGTTGGCAATTGGAGGATTTTGAAGGATGGTACCTAGCCAGAGAGGGCAAGCCTAGGCAGTTAGGGTTAATGCTGCACTTACAAAATAGTTTGAAAACATCTAAATTCAATCATAAATCTCTCAGTCAAAAGTCAAGTAAAAAGCAATTCACATGAATCGTGAAAATGACATTCCTCTGTCATTGTTCATCCAATTTACATCTGTGACATGGCTTGTGATTGGACTAGTGATTAACTCACGGCTGAACTACGATGGATCCATTGACAAATCTGTGCTGTACTTTTTAAGTTCAGAGGGGAAAAAAGGAAGACTACTTGAATGGTTCCAGAAGCCAAAAGGTCTTCCAAACCTTTATTTTGTAGAGCAGAAAGGAACAACTTAGATTCCATTTGAGTTATTTGCAACGCCACCTTTATGAAATTTGTAATTCTGGACAGTTCTTGGAGGGTGACAAAATGTTGCCTTTGTTGCCTTTGTTTTCCAACATTGTTGTAAACAGGAGAATGGCAACCAATAAAATGGGTTTAAAAAAGGTTTGTATTGGTATCTGGTAGAACTATAGCAAAGGAGCACTTCAGGATTGAGGCTCACATAAAAACAAAAAGCTGACCAACACATCATATTTTGGCTTTTTCCCACTGGACTACAAATGGCTATTTGCAACTTTCAGCCCATTTGCTGGTGACAGGTCACATCATTATTTAGTACAAAAAAACACAGTTCAGAACTAAAACTTTTAAAGGTTTCGTTCCATTTTGAATTAAAAGTATTCTACATTGTCATATGTTATTTTTACCATCTGAAACACCATCTGAAATGAATGTGACACAAAGAAAGTCAGAAAGTTCCAACACACAAGTGCACACAGTACATAGTTATCATCCATATACGTAGAATGGTCAATATTAATATAAAGTGGAAAATAACTCAATCTCAATGACTGCTGGCAGTAAATAGGTCCCAATTGCCTAAGCTTTTATCTAATATGCGCATGGGCGTCAATCGGTGGGGGACAGGGCGGACAAGTCCCCCCCTTTTTTTAATTGGGGGATATTATATCCTTTGTCCCCCTCCCCCTCTTTTTCGTCCCCGAATAAATACTGTAGCCTACATTTGATTCTATTGCTCCGAATAGCTGATTCAATGACTCCGTTTTTGCAAATGATGTTTAAATGATGATCTTCTGCTCAAAAATTGGTTAAAGTGGTCAGAAATGGCCTCAGATTGAACCACAGAGTTTCTGGAATCCAAACATTTTTAGGCCCCAGACCCCCTTGCGTTACGGCTTCGTGCTACGTACTTGCACTATGTGCTCACATGATTCCTGATCAAGGTATCCCCCCCCACTTTTGAGAAGCAATTGACGCCCTTGAATATGCAGGCTCACAGGCTTTAGTGCAATGGGTGTTTCTTTTAGCAGTCCTTTGTTTCATTCCCACACAATCTAAACAGCAAACTATTGTATAGTAGCAATCTCAAACATGACCCCTGGCAGTTGCAGGCAGGAATAGCATGTGCTCTTCATTGACCAGGCAAGATATGCTTTGTGGAATCATCTAAAGCATTTCAAGTTTGGAGAGTGTGCCTTAATCCACCATTTATCAGTGATATTTAAGGGCAAATTCTCCCTGCAGCTAGGAGAAAATTTACTAGAAGTTGCCATGAAAGAGTCTACTATTCATTTCTCACTAATAAGATATTAAAATGTTTAATACTGGGTTTGATAATCATTCTAAACTCAGTGCTACACATATCTTCTAAGTGGTGCAGATGAATATTATGCAAATATTGAGTGTTTGAACCCAACCTTGTAGCTATTGGCTCTTAGGAACAACACGCGCTACGCGCAATGCTCAACGCGCACACCAGCATGCATTTGCACACAAATACCGTGCCATGGAATAAGGATGATCCTACGGTAACTGTTGAAGAGTCAATCCCATTCACCATGGACGAATGGGACTCTTTTGAGCCCCGGCATGAATGGGAGCAATAATGAATGGTTCCACCAATCAAATGACAAGGATCCGTATGTCAGTTATATAACAGTCGATCACTGACCATACCATGTGGGCTGGCCGATTAAAATCTAAAACAGCAGCAGTAGCAAACAATCCCCTCTTCAAAATACATCGAGAGTGCAGATTCAACTTTCCTTTAATCAATAGGAAATACCTGTGTCTGCTGGTATAGGCCAGCATGGGGGAGGGGGTGTCATGATATACTTACACGGTTGGAGAAATAGGAAGGCAAGGAAGGATATTCACATTTGTCAATCTTCTCGCATAACGTCCACAAATCCAGACCCTCGCTATAGAACGGCGAGTCGAGGGCAGCCATCTAGGAGGACGCAGGAACCAAACCAAGAACCGAGATGGTGCAACGACCACAAAAATTTGTACAGGACAGAGAAGAGTTAACTCACACTGGAAAAACTCCCTGACCAAGGGTCAAGGGTCAGAGGTCATGTGTTTTGCCGAGGTCAACAGTTTGCTGTTTGCGTGTCAAGGACATTCTATTGTATGATAGCTGAGACCCTTTGACAGTTGTTTTTAGACGATAAATTATCAAGTAATGTCTTTGACAGAAATTGGCAAACTTTTGTTCAGCGAAACAACACAACCCAAACCGATTGATTACTGGGATCCACTTACGTAGAGCACACAATGTCAGTTTCTTTGCTTAGTGCATCAAACTGACACAACCAATATAATCATCAATGTACTACATTATAGTGATTCTGATTGATCAGGCCAATATCCTAAGCAATGTTCTGACTTAGTGGGCTCTACATAACTGCACCACCAACCATAGTTGTTAGACTAGTATTAAGCACGCCAGACATACCACATGCGCTTACCTCATGTGAGTAGATATCGGATGGAAGTGGGGGATAATCGCACTGCTCGATTTTCTTGCACAGAGAGTATAAGTTCATCTTGTCCCCATAGAAAGGTGATTGCAAAGCGGCCATCTATAGAGGCATCGAGGGGAGGTTTGTTTTCCGTGGGATGACGATGATGATAAATGATGACGATGCAGGAATGCGAGGCAGGGGGGGGGGGAAGCAAATGGGATGAGGCAGCATTAACAGATGCAGGGAGATAAGAGGATTGTGTTAGGTGTGTACAGGGAATGGTTCAGGATGGGTTGGGATTAATGACAGCAGGCAGATGAGGGATTAAGAAAGGGTTAAGCAGATGCAGGGGATTAAGATATGATTTGATGATGCAAGGGAGCATGGCAAATAAGTGGGATCGAAATGTAATTGAGACAATGAAATTGAGTTCATAGCAATGAATGAATTGATTCGGGAGGGAGAGAGAGAGAAAGGGGCAAAGAAAAATAAACAAAAAAAGAAAATGCTCAATCCGTTCCGAGTTTCTGGACCCTTTGAGGACAAACATGCACCTGTGAAAACCCATGCAGAGCACTATAGAGACTTGAAGCCATGCTTCTACGTACGTCTTGTGAAATCTGCTTGTTTGGATGGCCATATGCTGCAACTCATATTTAGTGCAACGCAACTCTACAGATGGCCTAATTTGAGTATCAAGATCTGAATGTCTACAAATTCTTGCTCAACAAATGTAAAACAAAAACAAAAATTGTGGCATAAACAGATAACATACATCAAGCACATCAGACATCACAGCACCTACATGTATATATTAAACAGAAATAGCAACAGATATCTTTTCAGAACACTATGAAATTAAACCTTTTCAGCTTTCATACAATTTGCAGGCAAATGTCAAATTGAGATAAAGAATTACTGCGTGATATATCATCTATCTGATTTTTGTGTGTGCTTGCAGCCTGGAATGAGTTAACAAATAATATATGAAACACAAACGTATGAATTCAGCAAACGAGTGCCACTAGTTTGCATAGGGTTCCACAGGCATTCAACAAAACCATGACTAAACACAACAAACATGAAACATACATTTAAACAGCGTTCTTGTGAATGACCAAACACAAAAGTAATTGGTACCTCTGGACTAAATTTCTCAAAATAACACAAAACACATGAAAAAAAAAATCAATTGAAAAGAACTCTGGGACAAAATATCAAACAAATCTGTCCTCACAAAGTCCCCCAAAATGAGCTTTAGGTTTGATTTTCATGTATTGAACATACCAAAACCTGAACTGTTTCTTTTTGTTTGAAAATGAAAGCAGACCCCTTATTCTCTCTCCCAAATGGATAAGCAAGGTTTCAGGATAACAACGCTGCCACAATGTCTCATTTCAATCAAACAGACATGCAAGTACAAACATGTACATGCAGTCATGCACACCACATATCCATCATGCCCAAATTGATTAGAGCAGGATTTCCATGCAGATAAACATTCCCCTACAGATGTGTTTTAAATTTTTACAGAAGTGGGGCAAATGTGGCCACTGATCCGCCCAATTAAAGATGACAAAAGAAGACACGATATCTGAACCATTAGCGACTTGAAATCCACAGTTCAAATTCCAAGTCCTTCCTTAGACTCAACAAGCGCACAGACATGACCACAGACCACTTCTAAATCACTAACAGTATGCACTTGAACAGGAGGTAAAATATTTACAGCATGAGTCCATGCATGCCTATGCATTATGCATCATTAATTAAGCCTGAATTATAATCAAGTAAAGAAGCATGCTATTTACCAAGTAACATGCAAACAATTTAACACTATAACGCATACAGCAGCCATGCATACAAATGTCATGCATACGTAGGTACATGTTACTACATTTACATTATTAACATGTTTTCCCCCATAAATTAGCTTACATAAGCTAGAGGGCAGTATCCAATATTTGCTGAATTAGATTTTCCGAGCAGCTACAGCCTATAGAGGGCGATATGCTTGCTTCACAGACTTTTTTTCTACAGTTTTTTCTAGAAGTTGAGTAACATTTTTCATATGTTAATTCCATGAGAGGGAATTATTCATGCCAGACCAAATATACTTGTTCTCAGATTTGGCTTCTGATACAATGAAAATTTGTCAAGAATTTAGTTATCATGAAAAAGCAATGTTAAATATGCAGAGAAAAAAAAAGAATTAATTTTCTTTTCTTCACCTGTCAGTGACATAGTAACTTTTCCACTTTTTTATGTAAATAAAATGTACCCCGTGGTTAACCTTAACTCCATCAGCATATTTTCAAAGCCTTCCTAAGTCCTTCAAAATCCACCACTATAATGGGAGCCAATGGAACATTCTTTCAACTTCTCCCTGACTTTCAAGGAGCATGAAATCACGTATAACTTTAGGGTGGGAAAACGCTATCGGTACCTTCCTTTAATCCTTCATTATCCTCCACATAGCCTCATGGTGGATTTTGAAGGAATTTGGAGTGTTAGGGAAAATGCTTCAAGAGTTTTTGTTATATAATTGTTTCTATGCAGGACGTACCTCGTAGAGCAAGCAGCCTATTGACCAGATATCTGATTTGAAGTTATACCCGGTTTCATGAATGCGTTCTGGTGACATGTAGTACGGTGTCCCCACCAGAGAATGGGCAGCGGTTGTCTTTGAGCTGAAGAACCGGCCTAGACCGAGGTCACCCAGCTTGACCACACCCGTGGCTGTGATGAACACATTGGCTGGTTTGATATCTACATGATGAAGTAGGATGGCTGGTTAATATTCATGTATCACATGGTTTGAGGGGAAGTAGTGCATAATATATTGGGTACACAACGGAGCGACAGATCGTCTATAGACTTTGTGCAGACGACATGTCACTTCGTGGTGCAACTGTCAAATGAATAGTCCTATAAGATTTGAGGCTTTGCATGATGGGGTATCAGTATCGTTTCTGAATAGTCCTAGACTGTTAGTTGATTTGATCCTCTCATTCAAAAGAGGGTTTTCCCAAAATTTCTGGTGAAAACTTTTAAATTGGCCATCCTTCTGCAATCTTTGTCTTTACACACTGCTACATCAATTGCACAGCCTGGTCAATAATTGTCAATACCCATAGAAACATTGCAGCAACAATTTACAGGTTCACACTTGAGAGTATGACAAACAATAGTTGAACAGTTTTTTTTCTTCACCATTTACAAGAAAATAGCAAAAAGATCTTGACAATCAATTTTATATTAAAGTTCCATTGGAATGAATGGAATTCACAAAGAGTCCTCATATTTTAAGTGTACTTATCGAGCAACTCCCTTTGATTCACATCGCAAAATGTAAGGAAATTTTCCCTTTTTTGATAGCAGATTATTACAAAAATCTGTTTTACTTTACAAATATATGCACAGCAGGGTGCTTTACTTCTTTGTTTGTGTGTGCAAAAGTGCTCACTGCTACAACACATTGTGAATCAGGTTGATATTACATTGTAGCTGTAGTTACCTCTGTGCATGACTCTACGTGAATGCATGTGTGCCAGTGCACTGCATAGCTGTACAAAATACTTCCATATAGTTCTCTCTGGGATCAAACGCTTCTGTTTCTTGAAATGCTGTTGGTAGAAGACAACAAATATGCATTTTTTTCCCTGAATGACAGTGAATGTATATCAGCTGTCACAAATCAATGTAAAGCCTCTTCAAAATGATGTGTGATCCGCAGAAACAAAAATGGAGCTTCTTCTTACAATTGCACTGGGTCGGCCATATTACATGTAAATTGCAAGGGATTCAACCCTTGAGTTGAATAAAGTTGATGCAAGCAAGGCAAATTATAGATTAGCTTGATTGTACTCTGAACAATTATTCTATATTATAGATAAAAGTCCTGCATGACAAATATATTTGAAAGTGATTATGCAATGCAATCATAACAACATAATGTGGAATTTTCCATTCAATATCCAAAAAATCATTAAAAAATCAACATGTAAATAAGGCAATATCCAAAGTGTCCCGTTCCATGCAAAAGTATACATTAAAACTGGGGGAAAAGGGCAATGTTGATTTTTTTGAATAACAACTGGGACTGAACCAACCTTGATCATCTTGGATAGGTCTCCAGCATCCGCTAGCTCTAGTACAATGTTCAGCTCGTTGTTCTCAATGAAAGACGCTTGGTACATGATGACATTGGGGTGGTTTAATTGCTGTTGGGATAAGCGCAAAAAAAGAAGAAAAATGTCAGGAAGAAGGGAACATGAACTTTGTATTAAGTCAGCTATACGACAAGAAGACTTGTTTGCAATACACTGTTTTTATTTCTGTTTACTTATTACTGATTACAATTAAAGTTTGCTGGCTTGTTTACTGTTCAATGATTTACTTTGGGTTTAAATATTTTTCTCATCTTCAAAAAAATGATTTCTACTGATAATATATTAGTATGAAAAATTCAACCCATCAAATATAAAATAATAAATGTACCAATGTCAGCCACAACAAAACTTTACATTTCACTTGATGTTCCTGAAGATACATGTACCTACATGTAATTAGGGTTGCAATGATTCACTATTTGCTTGTCATTATTTGTTTAGGGGGAGGTGCAGGGGTGTATGCTGGGAGTGTTATTACAGGCATCATGCAACTGGGAATTTAGGGGAAATAATGAGGAAATTCCAAAACACACAAAACTTTGTACAGTATTTTTCAATTTATAATGGCATTCATGAGAAGTAAACAAGTGTGAGTGCACAATAAGCACAATAAGACGGCCAGTCTTGCATGAAAGTCTTGCATGAAATCTATCAAAATGATCCCTGCCAGAGCTGAAAAATGTGAAGCCCAAAAATGCAACACCGATGGCACATATGGAACACCATACTTTAGATGTATACCTAGATTTACAGCGATTTGTGATAAATACCACGTGACTATAACATTACTGCACATACTTTCCCTCCAGTTACGAACTTTTCTTAAACATCTTTCCCAATTGCTAGAAACAATTTTTGTTAAGTATATAATTTATTTTGGTTGCTTTTTTTTGAAAATTCAAATTTGGTAGTTATAATTTGTGGGAAACTTATGGGGCCTTATTTTGGTCCATTTTCTGGGGACAGACTGACTGACCACCCAGTGACATGAAGAAGTGAGGAAATCAGCCGATCCGAGGAAAAATTACATGGCTGTGTTAAATAGTAGATCTCTTTTGGGAAAGCTATCATTTGCAAAGAAGTAATTTTCGTTTCGTCGAAAATTCTTGTTGTTCTTTACTTGAATTGTGTTTCCATTTATATCATACACAAGCTGTATTATGATTTAAGGCAATGGTCCCTGTACGACCCTGCCTATTACCCCCTGTACCGCCCAAACCCACAAGAGCACTCAATAGTTTTATGGTTTCATCAGAGAATAAATACAATGTAATACAATGTAGTACAGGTGCTAATGGGCTACGTAATTATATGCGAGGCAGTGTCCCATCATATTGCCTGCCACATTTCATTGTAACTGCCTCTATTTAACATTTCATGTAACATTTATATGCTCATACATGAAACCATAATCATTCATGAGATGGGCAAAGCTAATCAATAAAGGAACACTTGTGCTTCTATTTTTGAAAGCCCAGCGGGTCACACGAGCGTTAACACTCAGCGGCAGTGTGTCCCTTAGGGAGGACATCGCGTGCCAGCATCCCCTCCATACACACATCAAGTGATGTACAGGATACAGTCACCACACTGCATCCTTTGTACCGTGACAAGAGCTCTGCAAACATGATGCATTCCTTGACAATTTGGAAATACAAAATCATTTGTCAATATTGACGGTGTGCTTGCAATGAGGCCACTCGGGAAGAAAATTGTGTTTCTAATTGTTTTGGAGAGGCTTCTGCACTGAACTGCATCTTGTGGACAATAATGCATATATCCAATGCAACAAAGCTGGACATTTGTCTGATCCAAGCAAGACAGAAAGAAGTCATTACTGATATTCTACCTCACCACTGTGTGCATGTAGCTAGTCTTAGATGCCGATTCTGGTGGATATGCACATGCACTTTATAAGTACCCTGTGTTATTGTTGTTATACTGATGATTGCTTTTGACTAGCCTTTGTTGTTACTCACCTTGAGTAGATCTATCTCCTTGATACAGTCTTGTCTGGCCTTGGCATCCATCATCTCAAAGATCTGTGTGGAAAATACAGACTTATCAAACACTGATGCATACACCTGGATCACATGGATGGGGGGGAGGGGGGGGGGTTCAGGTGATGGTTGTCGGACCTCAATGAATAGAAAAAGCGATGTAGGCAGATTATTCTGCCACAGTATGGGCTTCGTGCACAAAAAATAGATGGCACTTTTTGACCACTTCCATGAGCCCAGTGAACGGGACACACTGCCTGCACATACCGGTTCTCGCATGCATGGCGC
This sequence comes from Patiria pectinifera, assembly GCA_029964075.1. Classification (NCBI taxonomy): domain Eukaryota; kingdom Metazoa; phylum Echinodermata; class Asteroidea; order Valvatida; family Asterinidae; genus Patiria; species Patiria pectinifera. The sequence continues at coordinate 6,853,699 of CM057138.1, read as the reverse complement.
ACATGACCAATGATTCTGAATGTGCACAAAACCATAGCATCATGGTACATGTATGACCATCAGGCCTTTGTGGTCTCCCCAACTTTTCCACTGAGGGGAGTACTTGTGCACGGTGTCCATATTGTTTGTCCCAAATATGGAGCTCTGCAGGCGGTCACAAAGCATCATCTGGTGTTGGTGCACGGAGTCTGTACCCAATAGGTACAGAAGGAGCACTGCATAAAGATCTTTTCAATGCTAGCCAACTAGTAATAAAACTTGCATGTACATGAAATGCGAGTCCATTTTTTTCCAACCGTTTATTTTAATAACTAGTCCAAAATCACATTTTGTCCATCCACAAGAAGGATGGGTCACGAGAGAATATAAAACCCTGCCTGGATCCACCTTCATCTTCAGTCTTACCTGGACTTTCTTGAGGGCGACGATGCTGTTATCCACCAGACATTTAGCCTTGTAGACCTCACTGAACTGACCCTTGCCTATCTTCTTCTCAACGCTGAAGTTAGCCAGCGTGTTATACTTGTCATTACTAACCCCCAGCTCCATGCCTTGATCCATGGGCAGGTCCATTGCTGATGATGTGCCTTGACATCAACAGTCACACCTTCAAAACAGAGGGGCCCTGATTTAAGTTGAGCTGCATGAGGAGAAAGAAAAATCACATAAACACAACAAATTAATGTTACGCAACAAGAGCTTTCACTGTTCACTCCCTGGCATCACTCTAGGTACAGTGTTTGTACATGTGTCATAGTGTGGTCAGGTCTAGAATTATGGGCACCGTGCACAAACAAGAGAGGGCGCTTTTTACCACTTTCGAGAGCCCCATGGAAGGGACACACCACCTGAACATAATTGCGCATGTGTAGTGCAACATATGCATGGATAATTTTTTTTATAAATGTACACAAAAACCTAGCATCTTCGTGTGAGCATCAGGCGGTGTCAGCAATGCATTCAAATGTCTCTAGTGGTCTCCCCGAACTCTCCCTTTCTTACAGTTGAGGGGGTACTTCTGCATGGAGCCCATAAAGCTATATCATAATGTCAGCATCATTATATGAGTCACAGCGCAGCCCCAACATACTTGCACATGACCTAACCGTGGTATCATGTGCAGTCCAAGGTCCTTGCCAATTATGTTAATGTGTGGGATATGCATACTTTGATACTTCGTACTCACATAAATTGGCACCTTGAGGCACCTCGTGAGAGTTGTTTGTGTGGGATATGCTGCATGCGTGTACTGTTAACTAAACAAAGTTTTGCTCTAAACATGCACAAATCTGCATCATATTTACATGAGCTCCAGGCACCCAACAGCAATGCAAATTTGTCATGCATAATTCACGCATAAGTGCATGAACCAGTATGCACGTGTGGTGTGTCCCTCCCACTGGAGGTCTTGTATGTCATGTGGTCACAAAGCGCAATTACTTGCACAAAATGAAAGGAGTGCAGTCTTAAGACCAGTTCATACATGTACATGTACATGTACTCTGTGCAAAAGTGACCATTTGAATGTGCAATTCGTAAGTGTGTAAGTACATATGTACAATGTACATTTGTACATGTACTTGTGCCATAATTTCGTAAGTTAAACATAAATTCAACCCCACATGGCAAATGTGGCCACAAACGCTTTGTGACATCAAACTCACTTCACATTTGCATAATTTTGCATAAAATATGAACTGGCATTTTTTTTACATGTATACACATGTATGTACATGTATCAAACAGGATTAACCCCAACCATCCCAAATCCTCCAAAATCCTTTTTGCAAATTGGAGGAATTTGCAGGATTGAGGTTACATGGCAAAAGTGCATTGCTGATTTCGGAGGACGCACTGTGTCAAGGTCTTGGGCCGGACCTTGTGTTGTTTATGATCAGCCTAGCATAAATTTAGCCCTTGATTATACTTGAAATCCTCCGCACTGCTCCAGGATGTCACTGCCTCTGCCTCAACCTATTGACAGTCATAGCCCGAGGATTTTGCAGGATTCAGGCAGTGGTCACCTTTCAACGGACCATATTCAAGAAATAATGGAGGAATTTGCAGGATTGAGGCTATATGCTATTTTTCCATGAGGCACATAGGAGGATTTTGCAGGATTGAGGCTACATCCTAGCAAAAAGGCCTAGGGAGTTAGGGTTAAGACTAAGAAATAAGAACCCTGTCCTTATACATGTACACCCATACATTATATCATACACAGTAAATAGTGTTCCTTACAATTTCACATAAATCCCAATTTCAAAACCCTTAGGCCTAACACATCATTTTTGAAAGCTAGACTCAAGAAGTTTCCCAGAAACACATCATTTGCTTAACTGTCTACTTTCAGAGCAGCTGTTGCTATGGCAACATGCATGCAAGGAACGGTGCAGTCTGGTTGGCATGACAACACTCATTACTAATAAAGCCAGATACTTTGAATATTTCCAGCAGGAAGCAATTCATTTAGGATCACTGTACACTTTGACATCACAGCACACACACTGGACCAGGACTGAGGAATCACTAGATCCCAGGGCTAGTACATGTACCTCAAGCCATGTACACACACTGTACCAGTACATGTATTAGATTAAAAAGCATTTTCTAGGTCTAGGAATTTAAGCAAATGTATGTAAAAATATTCATACTTAACTGTAAATCTCAAACAACTTTGAAACAATTCTGTTGTATTATTTCTTACTGATTATCATGATTCAAGTGAATTTGCACAGCTCATTAGTTTTGAGTTAAAGGGAATAGGCCTATACAATTTGCAAACACTAAAAAACAAAACTATTGTCCTGCCAAATTATTACGAAATACCTTTCTGGACTGTTAGCGAATCATTCTATTAAAAGCGTCTTGTAAAATCATAGCACCTGGTGAGCTGACATTTTCAAGAAAAGTGTTATTTTTGTATCAATTTCCAATGTTGGTCAGCCGACCAGCGTTGGAAAAAGCTGGCTTATTTTCAAATACTGCCCCCAATTTACCATATTTAGTTAGTCCCCATTTTGTATTTTGTTTGCAATCGATTACACTCCTAGGAATGGGTACAAGTCAGCTAGACTGGTTCCCTAACCTTACAGTTCCCAGACGTCTATAAATTACTTCGTTTCATCTAAAGTGGGGTCAGGGAACCAGACTACAAGAACACACATTCTTGTTCAGTAGTTGTGGGACATGCACTCGGCTGTATGAGGTATTTGTGGGGACCAAAAATGCTGTGGGGACAGCAGAAAGTCCCCATAACTTAGTCCTGATTTGCCTAACGATAAAAAACTTCCCCATAACGCGGTGCAGGTCTACCCATGATGGTTTCTTGGTTTTTTTTGTCCAGCATCTACGAACACAAAACTTCAAACAAGTCAGTGTAACAACATTTGCTATAAAATACTAACTCCCAAATCCATCCATTTCTGAAAATTACAGCAAAACCATGTTGTACATATCCTTTTAATTAATAAATATAATTAAAAAATGTAGGGCTATAAAGTTAATATAACAAAAAAAACCCTAAAAATGCATTTTGAAAATAAATTAAACACACAATAATTTTGATTGCCTATTGAGATTGTGCTACAGACATGTGGGTCACTGGTTCAAAGACATACATACATACATGGGTAATTGTGAACTACACAGAAATAAGGGTCACTGTTTCATTTCCACAATCAATACACATTATTGATCTGTTTATTCTGCTGTCCTTAAATCAATGTGAAACACAAGAGTCACTCAATGATATATCATGGAGACTGTGTACAGTATGCATGGTGTCCATGGCTACCTTCAAATGGGCTGAGATGGGTTTGTGAAAAACTGAGGTAAATTAATTTAAATGATAATTTCTATCAAACAAATCCTCGGTCAAATTTCTATGCAATCTTCATAAAAAAAGGTGTTTTGCCAATTTAAGAAACAACAATACTATAAATCTGAAGCAGGTCATTAAAAACTAACTTGTCAAACTTTCAGCTCAGTAGATAGGCCTGTCATGTTATTTTCGAAACTGTGAAAACGCGTTTTCATTTTTGTCGAAAGCATGGGTTTCTGTTGAAAGTGCAATGGTTTGGTCCAAGCCATCGCGAGGAAATGGTGGCAATTCCTCTTCTCTTGAAAATGACAGCATACTAGGTGCAATGATTTCACAGGGTGCTTAGCCCTATTGTTGACTTTAATTACTCAAGTAAGATATTTCATGATATTTTGACAGTTTCATTTTTGAATGTTTGCAAATGGTGCACACTACATGAAGTCAATTTCACTTTGTACTCACTACAGTGCCAATGTGAATATACAACAACTGCTTTTGCGGTAATTTTCAGAAATGGATGGATTTGGGGGTTAGTATTTTATAGCAAATATTGTTAATCCCTCCTCCAAACTCCAAAATCCTCTTTGGGTTTTTGAGAGGGGAGGAGGATTGAGGGTGATTGAAGCACATGAGGATTTTGGAGGATTTTGGAGGATTGGTGATTGAAGGTGATTTGAAGGATTTTTGATTGATTGAGGATGAATGCATTTGAGGCAGGACTGACTGATGATTTTGAAGGATTTGGCGTGGGTTATCCTTCATTCATTTAAAAGTGCAAAAGTTGGGATGAGGAGGGATTTTGGATTGAGGATGAATGCATTTTGAGGCAGGACTGTCTGACAATTTTGAAAAATTTAGGCGGAGTTGCAAAATTTTGGAGGATTTTGGAGGATTGAGGATGGTTGTAAGCAACAAGGGCCTAGGGGGTTAGGGTTAAACTGACCTGTTTAAAGTTTTGTGTTCATAGATGCAGGAAAAACCAAGAAAAAAACCTGTTCTTTTAGTCTGGTTCCCTGACCCTACTTCAGACAAAATGGAGCAATGTACAGACGTCTGGGAATTGTCAGGTCAGGTGACCAGACTAGCTGGCTTGCACCCATTCACAGTTGTGTAACAGATTGAAAACAACATGTGGACTAACTAAATTTGGTAAACTGGGAACAGTTTTTGAAACAAAGTCAGTTTTTTTCCAACAATGGTGGGCCAACCATCATTGGAAATTGATACAAAAATTCCACTTTTCATGAAAATGACAGCACACCAGGTGCCATGATTTCACAGGATGTTTGAGACTATTATTCACTTACAGTCAAGTAAAGTAGTCATAATAATTTGGTAGTTTTGTTTTTGATGTTTTGCAAATGTTGTACATTAGTATTACCTTTGACCTCAATAAACCAATGCGATCAATCTGACCACAAATATGTGGCATGATTCCCAAGAAGAAGTAAGGTCTGGGTTGGGTAGCCCATGACTTTGAGGCACGGAGCTGTATACATTACCAAATACGAGATCTACAGTGTGCATGGACTCAATGCATTTTATACAATTTGCCGGCAGATATCAAACCAATGTGCAGGCAGTGTTTAACACTGCATGGGAAATCAAGCTTCTAGTGACATTGCTCAACTAATCTTGCATGCTTGGTCAAATTGTCATCAATAATAGAGTACTGCTGCATATCTGATGCATCTCGGCTCATTAGTTGATCTGCAAGTACACATGTATGTCTACATACATGCATCAGGATTCAGCAATGTGCACTCTACATGCAATTCAATTACTGATTGATTCCCTAAAAGTAGTAAAAAGCCCAGGAAAATATAGAAAAGTTCAGAATCAGGGAAAAACGAACTGCACTCCTCCTTCCCACGAAAGTACACTTATGAATCTGTATATCAAACTACACACATCTAAGGATTTAATACCTCACACACACAATCTGTATTTTAATTGGCCGACAGCAAGTCACATGACATTTACTATTTTTACAATATATCTTACCATGAAGGTCTGTATGCATGGGTGTATGCCTATTGGGCCCACTCCCTATAGACTTGGGTTCCAACATTTCATGAATTGGCATTTTTCATATTGAACTAGAAGCACTAGCCCAGATTGAAAAAAATTATAACACATTTTTTTCATATTTTTACATGAGGAAGCTGAAATTTTGCTTACATATTCCTTGTGTCCAGAATCGTGTCCAACCTGGGCTATAGAAGCACATATGTTGTACATGGATTTTGGATACTAATCTTTGAGTGAGCAGATACTAATCTATGAGTGAGGCATTATAAAACAAACTGTGACTGCTAGTAAAAGTAACCTTCGTTTCCCTCAGCTTCGTCTTGGGAAAACAGAACACTCCATGGATCACCTCTGGAGGCGGCTAGTTTTGCACCACCACTCAAAGCAGTCAATATTTGTTTTAACTGTATTACGTACATGTACATAAGCAATAAGCTTTGTTACTCATACCATTGCTGAGTGGATACCTCCTCTTACCCCTTGATTCACCCTATCTTACTGCAAGACGCATTTGTATCTTGCAGCCATTGTGCTGAAATATATCTTTTGCAACTGCTGTTCCAAAAATCAGAGTTTTTGATCTTTTCTTTCACAGAAAGACCATTTAGAATGAGTACATATGTCCAAAGAAAAGTAACAAAGCACTGACACCTACCCCTGAGTGGGCTGATAATGCAGTACAGTCTAGGATTACATATAGTTCATAGCCTCAGTGTAATTTGAGATTTGGTTCATCCCAAGGCTATTGTGGCTATCATGATGGCACTCCCCCATCCCACAGAATTCCCCTCACAGAAATAATAATAACAAGACAATCAAAAACATTGATAGAAACCAAGACACATAGAAGATTATTGATAAGGAAATATAATGCAAGTCTACAGGACTAAAAAAACCTGGACTTGTACATTGTTCATGGTACGTTGTACATGTTATGAGCACCCCACCCACTGTGGATAGGATTACTCTGTCTATCTTGAGGGTTTGTAAGTACAGGATGTGGATAAAAGAATGCAACTTTATTTACTTGATATGCTTACTATGCTTATAACATGTATTTTTTTTTCATCTGTAATGTTGGTACCATAGTTCAAATAAAGGTGAGTTTAGAAACTATATTGAACGATTAACAAATGTTCTTGGGGAAAATTGAAAAGCAAGCATAAAAGGGGTAAACCTTTTCGAGAAAATGTATACACATTTCTAAAAAAAAAATCTGCCATCGTACAATGAAGCTGCATCTACATGTATGTAAGTGTACATTCCTACATGTAGGGCCTATGTGAAAAAAAAAAGTACATGTAAGTTGGTGGACTTACACTAATTACAGTAGGGCATCGGCCATTCACTAACACTTGTCACACTCAGAGCCAGGGGTGTGTGACAACAAATTTCCTGACAGACCAGAGTTTTTTGGTCATCTGGCCCCACAAAAAGTAAAAAGTGGAGAGGGGTACCATCTTTCTATTGGGTGTGCTGTTCTGAGCAGACGATCTTGGACACTTGTTTCCTGCTCTTGTCTTTTTAACGTTACTCTGAAAATTCCACTTTTAACATTATTTAGTTTACAGCCGCAACTGCACTCTAACAAATAGTTGTGATACCAAATAAATGTATGTCTTGACATTTTTTGGGTATTTCCTGCAAGTAAAAATGAAGAGATAATTTGAAACATTTAGGCCCCTACTTTTAAAGGCAGTTACTTTATGGCAAGAAAGGTTTTAGAAATTAAACAATATTCTTTACAGACAAAGATACCAAACCAGTCCAGCTCTGCCACTTCCTCTACGTTCATCTCTTCTACGCTGTCAATAAGCGGTGCACCTCTGTGTTTTATGGAACCACCGGTTGGCTGTTCACAATCAATCCAGTTTTTAGCAGGCAATACAGATGGTCACATCCACCATGTCGACATCACAAATGGCTCAGGGGACCGAACCGACCCGAAAATCGCAAATTTATGCAAATTTAACCGAAACCGACCTGACCCAACTGAAATGATGGAAAAACTGACCTGACCCGACCCGACCCTTGGTTTCGGGTCGGGTCGGTTTCAGTTCCCGGTTGGGTTTGAACAAACTTAATCGGGAACACCTACTGTGAGGTTGAAGTGAAATCTCACACCAGAAAAGATCATCATTAGTGGCATATAAATGCCTGCTGCAAGTGGACATTTGCTTTCGTCGGTGTTGGAAACTTGTCTTGGATCACCAAAGCTTGACAAACCATCTACAACCTCATCACCCTGGAAAAACTCTTCTAGATCATCAAACCATACATGAATCTTTTTTTATATCGTCCAAAGTTTTCTGAAACCCTCAGCCGTACTTTCGGATGCCGCCTCAAGAATCCTTTCAGCCAGTCTCTTCCTGGCAGGTTATTACGGAAGGGATTTTGTTGGCCATCCTCATCTTACTCTTAACTATCATCAAGAGCTCTAGCTCCCATGTCCCTTTTTGGACATGCCAGTGATGCACTGCACCAAGTCGTTCTCATCTTTTTCGCTCCGAACCAGACTCGGGCATTGGTGACTGAGGACTGGTGTTCTGCTGTGGATCTTACCTAGCAAGGTCATCTTTTTGACTTTGTAGTCATGACATGCTGCACGTGACCTTGGTAGCATGATTGGATAAACGTTCAGCTACAATGCAGAAGGTTCTGGGATCTCCTATGCCCTATCATTTATACCTAGCAATTTCGGATTTTATTTCCCTTTAAAAAAATCTTCCAGTGCCACAAAACAGAGAGACAAAATATTCTGCAAAGAAAATGTTAGATTTCGATTTAAAAACACTAGTGGAAGAAAACTTGTACCTTAAAAGGGTTCCCATCAGGACCAACCTGCTAAATCCAACAGAGTTCAATGCCTTTAACCATGGAGCCACACATACTTTTGATTGAATAATTGGAAAGATTCCCATATCTGGCCATCACTTTTTTCCCTTCAGTGAGCTACATGAACATACATGTATATCACCATCAGAAAGTGATATGTCCTAAAAAAGTCGGAAAAAACGTTGCAACCTGACGCCACTTCAGCGGTTGTGTACAAAGTCTATGGAGAGTCAAGAATTTTTTTTAAGCATTTTTAACAAAATTGAAAATGTTTCTCAGTCCCAGATTCATGTCTTATCATCATTTTTGCAATGACTGACCTTCACTGAGATGATATATGAAGAAAAAAAGTGGCGTCAGGTTGCAATTTTTTTTCAAAAAAGTCAAATTTAGCAGGGAAAATATTGAAGTGTTCCATTGATAATGTGTACACAGCCCACAGCAAAGCTTGTAAAAATGCCCTGCAGGCAAGATGGCGCACATTTACATGTATGATATATTACTATTAGTAAGGGGGCCTAATACCGTGAAACAAATAGGGGGCCTAAAAATAAAACAAGGTGTTTCACGGTAACTTTTATGTTATTGTTAAATCTGGATAGGCCAACAAAAAAGTACAATACATGTATATGCACGTATATGGTTTTGTGTGTCAAGCAAGTGCAGCTCATGATAGTCACTCATACTTCATACTTATCATATTCATAGCACTTATTTTTTTAGCACTTTTTATCGCACTTTAAAGAGAAAATACAACACTTGCAAACATCAAAAAATAAAACTACAAATTATTTTGAAATACCTTGCCGGACTTTTAGTGAATGATAGTCTAAAGCATCCTGTAAAATCATGGCACCTGGTATACTATCATTTTCAAGAAAAGTGTATATTTTTTCCAATGCTAGTCGGCCGACCAGCATTGGACAAAACTGGCTTTTTTCAAATACTGGCCCCAAATTACCATATTTAGTTATCGATTACACACCTATAAACGGGAACAAGCCAGCTAGACTGGTGCCCTAACCTTACAATTCCCCAATGTCAATAAATTGCCCCATTTCATCTTAAATGGAGTCAGGGAACCAGACTACAGGAAAATTATTGTTTTTCCTGGTTTTTTTTAGCATCTACGAACCCAAAACGTCAACAAAGTCAGTTTAACAACATTTGCTATATTATTACCAACCCCCCAAATCCATCCATTTCTGAAAATTACAGCAAAAGCAAATGATGTACATGTATATTCCCTTTAACCTGTTAACCCTAACCCCCTAGTAATATTTATTGTACCAATTTTGTACACAACACAGCCCGGCAGACGTTGAAAGCCGTAGCGCTTACCTGGCAACGGCGAAGTACTCACTCACAGAGCAAAACCAAACCAGGCTGGCTGAATTGTGCACTGCGTATGTCATAAAAGAGTACCTTTGTGTAAATAAGTTTCACTGACAATCATTCGATTGGCCAAAATGGAGTTAAATTAAGACCCAAAACCAGAGTGCACTTCGTCTGCTCCGCAAGTATCCGGTAATGGCTGTCTGGCAATTGTCTCCATCCAATGAAAAAAAGCGCAATGTGCTATACGAGGAAACCAGACTATACTTTTTAATATGCAAGGTACGTGTGACATTTGACCAAATTTGACCTCATTAGCATAAATCGATGAACACATGTCAGTGTTGACGTTGAAAGTGCACGGAAGTAGAAACATATTTCCACAATTTATCGTAATAAACACCATTATCTCGAGATTTCTAAGTTATGGCGCACTTAAGGGTGTTCATAGCACAGTTAGGAAACATTGTGATCGGCCGATCTTGTATTTTAAAGTGTGAAATCGGCGCCCGAAAATTTGGTGGATGTGCAGCAGCAGCAACCGCACAACGTAGCGTGGACACCACGGCCACGGTCGAGCTCGAACACAGAGACCAAGAAAACTTGACTGGAAGTGAAAGGAGAGGCAGTGCCAATGGTGCCGACAACTTTGAGGTCAATTTAAATGGTAAAATAATAAGCAAATCTCATTTTATGTATTTTTTTTTGCATATGAATTCATGAATATCTGTCAAATGCCTTTCTGTATAAACTATTATTAACCTGGAACTGTTTCAGATCTAGGCAGTGGATTCTTTTACTTATTACAGTAGGCCTTAACAATAATTTCACTATGGCTTTCTCTGATTGGCTGATAAGTGATATATAATTGCTTTTTGAGGGTTCAAATGGAAGCCGGGCTGGCCGATATGTCGTAATTTATGAACAAAGCTGTGAAAATAACATTTACTAAAAATACTAAAAAAACAAAAACTGGTACCTGCCAAATATCCACTGCATGTAAGTAATAGCTCTATGTGCTTGGTAGCCTATATGTACATTACATGTATATGTTATGGAGTAATTGCAAAATACCTCGCCACTCGGAAATACACCCCTAAAATCTCTGGCTACGCGGTTGGAATCACTGGAAAAGAAACAATTCAAGTCCATTGCCAGCTACGCTGATACTGAGTGGGAGTCCATTATTTGAGAACGAAGCAACACAAAATGAATGGGAGTTGCTGAAAAAATTCTAAGTCCAAACCAACCACCCTTTTTCCGGCTACGGAGTGGGAGTCCCCTTGAATATGCTTGAGAATGAAGCAACACAAAAGGAATGGGAGTTGCTGAAAAAATTCCAAGTCCAAACCAACCACCCTGTTGGCGGCTACGTGGATACGGAGTGGGAGAGCAGTGGAGCATTACGCATAGTACATACAAGTAGCGCTGAGAATGTTTATTGAGGGCAATCAACCGTGACTCCGTAGCCAGCTACGAGGTGGATATAGATTGAGTGGCGGGGTATTCTGCAATTGTGCCTATGTGGGAAGGTACCCCGGCCATACACTTCTAGAACTAGAACTTAGAAGTACATGGGTGCCTTAGTTCTAGCCTAGGGAAAGAATGTAGTATCCCGACGCCACTTCTTTGTTTGTGTACAAAGTCTATGGACAGTTTAGTGCATTTCCAAAGTATTTTCTAACAAAACTGGAAATGTTTCTCAGTCTGACCCTGAGATTCATATCTTTTCAACATTTTTGAAATGACTGACCCTAATTGAGATAATATATGATGACAAGTTGACAAAAGTGGCATCAGGATGTAACTTTTTTTTCGCCTTCTAGTTGTAGAAGTACCCAGCCATAGATTTTTGTACTTTGTTTTAACAACGCCAAGTAAAAAAATTAAACCAGTTTATCGTCCCTGCCCACTTCCTTTTTTCCTGACCGCCTCCTTTTTTTTTTTAATTCAACATATTTTGCACATGTATATATTGCCAACGTTTTGTTTTTTATCTGTTTCCAACAAAATTGTAGCTGTGTAGAAAGGGTAACAGCTCCTTTGGACACAATTTTGAATCAGCAAAGTAGTCGAAAAAAATTGATGAATCCATCGGCCATCTTTTTAAAAATCCGCCTCCTTCATTTTTTCAAAAAGGCCGGACGAAAAACTACTCATTTTTTGTACTTGGCCTAATTGTAGGACACCTCACGTTCTAGTGTACTTGGTGTATCATAGTTGATGACATTACATTGTTTTAATCAAAATACATCGTACTTTGTGTCTATAAAAAGATGACTCACATAATAATAAATCGAACTTACAACCTGCAGTAGCTTATTTTTAAGATATTTTTAAGATAAATCTTCGCATAAATTGCAATGCATCAATGAAAAGTAGTAAATTAAATGATGATATTACATTTCATTTCTTATCAGATGAAGACCAAGTAGCCAGTCAGTATGGTGCGCATTCCAGTGATGACAAACAGTGTTTATATGATGAGCACATCCCAACCACTGTACTACAGAAGGGACTACTTGCAGTCGGCTCAGCTTTCATGTCACTCTATGACCCGTATCGCGATGGTAACTTTCTCTCCCACTTTCCCCCAGTTCTTATCTGGTTGTCGTAATGTGTGATGATGTTTATGTTTATATCATTATCAAAGTTATTGAATGTTCAGTAGTTAATGATGGGTGGAATAAGTGATGTTAATTTACAAAGTTGTTATAACAATTAATTTCAAGTATTACAAGTCGTCCAGTATCATGGCCAAGTTATTCGACTAGACTGTGACAAAGACATTCCCTTTGTTCATTGTTCATCCTTGATACTTTATGGCTTGTGATTTCGATTTTAATAATAATTTATTGATGTCACTCTGTTAGCCATTATCTAATAATATAATGTATCAAGTTTACTTTGTTTTGTTCATTTAAGAAAAATCAAATACCATCTTAACAATTTATGAATATTTTCAAGTGATTTGAGTTTACAGTTGCAAGGCAATATTGAAAATGGTTTGTATTGGATTCACAGATTCATATTGTGCACTTTCACAGATATGATTGCATCACTAGGCGAGGTGACTGGACACTATGCACTGCAGAGGCTTCAAGATAAGATGTTGGCTGACTCAGAGGGAACGCAGATACTTGAGTGAGTTGGCGGTGGGATGAATAGGACAATCGCTAGTTATTGTAGTTACTGATGAACAAAGACTGGTTCTGGTGAAGTCCTTATTGTACTGTGAATATAGCCAAGATTCCATTTATGAACGCTTTTAAAGGTTGCTTAAACCTAGATTTAAATATCTACTTTACTGTTCTTCCCTCATTCCCCAAACAAACCTCTTCAAACAAAAGAAACTTTTGCTCAATTGTGTTAAATAATCTCATAGTCTGACTTGGTACCAACATGTGAGAATAATGTTTGTGCAAAAATTTACCCCTTAAATTTGATGTTTTCCCATCAGTGCATGCTTCAATTTTTCTCAAATTAAAATAATAAATGAAATTGTTTCTTTTTCCATCTGTCAGCGAGAGACCGAGAATTAACACAAGAACAGTGGACATGGACTGGTTGGCTAGTCTACCCTTAGGCACGCTGGGAAGAGAGTATGTAGATTTCATGAAGAGAAATGTAAGTGTTCCGGAATACGAGCAATGCACTACAGGGTTCTGTCACTGACCCACGTGTCCTGCTGGCCTACATCTTGGTACCGGAAAGTTAGAGTCACCCTCGCAGTAGATCAGGCAAAGATCCTATAGCGCCACAGTTTTATAGTTTTAGTGATTAAAGAATTTTTTAAATAAGCTTACCAAGTTAATAACTCACATCTGCGGAGTTGTAATTGCGAAACCGGCTGCAACTGCTGAGGCTAACTAAAAATATAAGTAGCAAATGAAAAGTTGCTCACAGACTGCTGAGTCTATACTAATTGTTACAAAAATGTAGTACTGGCTACGTAGACTCGCCTGCCATGTCTGCTGTGAGGGGCAAACGCTACCGAGCCAGTTTCAGAGCCCATGCAGCCGTAAAGCATAAAATAGAAGCTAGAAGAACGTAGCACTGTTCTGGTGTAGATGACTTTCACGTTGTCTCAGAGCACGGTGCGGAGTGAGGTGGTGGGGCCCACGCTTAACCCTTTCATATCCGCATTCCACTCCAGGAGTTACGGAGAATAGGCAGTCTTCTGTACGCTAATACCAGAGCCACGTCTTAATAACCACCGGGCCGCATGCTTGGGCCATTTGTACACCAAAAGAAAGAATTCACTACACACTGATCAGTAGGTAGAAGCCAAGCCTTGATGGATGGCTAAAAACTGTGAGATAAACGCGGAGCTAACATTCAGCGCTGGGACAGCACAATTATGACAACCGTACACGGAATTAGGTAAAGACCACAATATGCCATTTGATAAAAAAGTTGCGGTTAATTTATGTGGAAAGCCCTACTGTCTAGTTTATAATTCACAACGCGGTTGCTAACCAAATGCTTGGCCTACTGCAATGGTGGCCAATCACATGGAAACCGGATGGTCACATGGTACTTTGATGTAATACGATCAGTCCCTATTCATGTACTAGGGACTGCACACAATATTTCTTAAGGTTTTGAAACCACTTTTTGTGTCAATTGAGAGAAGATTTAAATCGTAGCTCACACGCATTTGGATTTCTCTGCTGTAATTTTGGCTCACTTCTCTATGGGAAAACTTGGCATGTCTTTGCCTTGCTTACAGACCAGGTTTACTGAACAGAACAGCCTCAGCAATCCTATTGGACGTCATACACCAATCATGAAAAGGAGGAAGCATCACACGGTATGTTCGGCGCCATACACCAATCACCAAAGTGAGGCAACATCACGCGATTCAATTTGGCTTTGCCATCTCCCGTACCTGACCCCCACACAGGCATTCCAGAGTCGCCCTGAACCAAATAGATTAGGAGCGACTCGAGGTGGACCCCAATAGATTTTGGTTCAGACAGGCGAACTTAATACACTGGAGTACTGTGTACAAACAAACACACGATCTTAGCAACAAACCGAAATTGCGCAGCACAGTCAATGTATATGGGCTGCGTGCGCATGCGCGTTTCTTCACTAAACGTTTCTTCTTTAACGCTGTGTATGTGGAATACGTATTAACGACGCTGATTGACTTTTCAGAGCATACTGCGCACGTATCAAAGACAGCTAGCCATACGGCTAGCTTGCCATGTAGGCTCTCATTATCTCTTGCACGTCACGTCATGTACAAACGTTTGTTTTTTCAAGACTGCGCGATGCCTGTACCATATGGATGCTGGAAGTCTCGTTTTTTCGCTAAAAAAATGTATCTTGTATTGCATAGGGACGACGTACATTTAATGTAAGTTCTGGCTCTATCAAGATGTCAAAATCTTGTATTTGAAAGGATTGATTCTGCAAAAAGGGAACTTACAAATCTTAAGCATTGCGTCATGCGTAAACACATCGACTACAGTCTTAATTTATGAACGTCACTGAACCGTGCATAACTCATTTACGGGCCAAAGTCGATCACTATTTTTTTACCACAATTTTTTTGAAGTGGGCCCAAAATGTGGCCTGATTTATCAGAAAACTGCATGTTTTTCGAGCGATTGAAAGAGATAATGTGGCATAAACTTGTTTAAATGACATCGTAAATATGGGAAAATGGTTGCATTCATTTGTTGAAATTGCCACATGATATTCATGTTGCATTAAGTGACAAGGTGTCGGAAACCTTTTTATTGTTTTTGGCCACAAACACTTATATTTGGAGTTTTTTCCCTGTGAATGTCAATGGAGGCTCTTGGATGCATTTGCAATTGTGTGGCAAATACATAAATAAGGAGGGACATATTTTTATTTTCTGCAAGACAATACATTTATGAGCAAGTAGTTGAGTGTGAAGTTGAAAAGTGGCCTCTGGTAGGCATATGCTTGTTACCTGCCAACTATGGCAGTGGTGCCAACTATTGTTGGGACAGTCCTGAGTATTGTTGGAACAGTATCATCAATAGTTGGGGAATTCCCAACTATAGTTGGGACGATCCTAACTACAATAGTAATCATCCTAATTATTGTTAGGACGGTGCCATAGTTGGGGCGTAACATCCCAATTACACCTTGTGCATTGTTTTCCTGATTTGTGAGGAAGGGGATATTATTTTGAGTCCTCTGTCTTTTTTGGGGGGTTGGGGGGATGGGGGTGTTGTCAGGAATGGGCTGTCCCGTGTTGAATTTCCACTGCCCCCCTTCAGTGTACCACTGAAACCTGTATTGTAATCAAGTCATGAACACTCCCTGTACCTGCAGAGAATCACGTCAGACACCCGCACCCCGGTGCATTTCGTCGACGACCCTGATCTGGCCTATGTCATGCAACGCTATCGGGAAATACATGACTTCAACCACGCCCTACTAGGCATGCCTGCCACCATGCTGGGTGAAGTGACTGTCAAGTGGTTTGAGATGATCAACACGGGCCTACCCATGACTACCCTGGGGGCTCTCTTTGGACCTCTGCGCGTCAAAAGAAGGTAGAGGATTCTTGACTTTTTAGTCTTTTAATCTTCCAATATTTCAAAACCCTTTAAAGCTTGCTCTACTAAAGAATTAAAGTAATTATGTGTGGATCTACTAGACCATTAAAGGGTTTGAAGCATTACTACCCAGTTAAAAGAAGCCTCTCAGTCGTATTTTGTGCAAATATCTTTGTTTCTGAACTGTACGAAAGTAAAATAAGATAACTTTTTTCTTCAAGCTGAACCCGAAATATAGATTAATGAATGAGTTTAGGAATAGAGTTTGTTCATGACATTGGTTGTGATCCCTGGCTGCAAGGCACGTTAACAAGTTTATGGCTTCTGACTATTGCCCCATGAACAACGTGGTAGACTATACCAATGTAGGGCTGGATAGCTCAGTTACCCCGCTGCATTTGTTTCGTAGTCTTTTGTAATGGTTCTTTGCTTTTCTGAATGATTGCTACATTTTTCATTTTATTCTTTTTTGTGTGCAACATTTCAGGAACATTGGCAAGTTGATGAACGTGTACATCCCTTGGGTGGTTCAGACAGCACCCAAGGCCAAGCTTCTACTCAATGTCTACTTTGAGAAGCGATGGGAACAGCCCGTGACGGAACTCTGCAGTGAAATCGGCATCAGGCCATTCAGCAACGACAGATGACATTAATTCATCGTACGACCTCAAAACTCCAAACTTCAACCATTTGCAAACTATCAAATTGGGACGTGAAGCTGTGAAGCTGTAGTGGCTAAGCTGTATGTTGGATCATACCCTCTGCCCAACCCAAGGCTGCTAGTCACCTCTCATTTCTTTTTGAGTTCTAATTTTGTTTTAGAATTTATTAACTTATCAGCACTTGTGCAACGCTGTATTGACGTCTTGATGAATCCTTAACACCACACAATGCTGAGGCAGTATGGTGCAGTGTAGACCCAATTCTCATGGTGCCACAGTGACTGCACCTTACTTGTCAAATCAACTCAAGTGGCAGCTTAGAAAGTGAAAAGAAATACACATGTATGCATGTAGTCTACAGGCATGGGTTACATACATGGGTTACATGCACTTCAAAATGGGACATCACAAAATTAGGTCTATATTTTGGGGAAGTGTTGTACTTTTTTTTTTTTACTTACAGTTATTGGTACTCCTAATCGTACTCATGAGAATGTACTTGTAGTTGCATGAAGAAATTGCCTGCACTTGTACTCATGACAAAGTACTTGTGCTTGTACTCTTGCAAATGTTCTCCCACCAGAAGTAAAAACTGTTTTAAGAAGTACATGCAGGAAAAAAAAATCAGTTTTCTATTGTATGGGAAGCTTCTGTGTTTGAGAACAAGTGTACCCATTGAAATTTGATCGTACTCGTGAAAAGTATACTTGCATTCTAGTACATTATAAGTTATCCCGCGAGCGCGAGTGGAACACAGAATAATGTCCACATACCACATACCCAAAGCAAAGGAGTGTGGGGTGGGTGTTGGCATATACGCACTACATTTTCCGTGTTCCAAAAGCGCGAGCGTGATAACGAATTTATCTTCAAGCAAACTTGACACACACTACAGTTGGAACGAGCACACTTTACACGAACATTCGGCAGTTTAGTGTATGCAGCTGGAATGTCGCTCGCATCTTGGAATAGTAGAATACGCAGGGTGCGGTATGGACCGAGGCCGTGCTACCTGGTTATATGTAGCACGGCTTGTTGCCATGGATCGACCAATCAGGATCGAGGATTCAAGTTTACTTGAAGATAATGTTTGGTACTCCTGACAAAGTACTCATATTCATACTCATACGCATGGATACTCGTACTCTTCTCATGGAAATGTACTCGACTACAACACTGTTTTTGGGCGGTTTAGGAAGTAACAGGGAGGTTGCTTTGGGGAGGCATAGGATGTACTTGATGCCTGATGTGGCTGTGGAATACAAGTACCCACTTTGCTGTGTGTGATTCCCAACATTTTAGTATAAATCAGCAGTATTCCAGCACTCTTGGATTTCGGGACTGTGTGAGTGAAGACTGAGCAGTCCTGAAAAGTTGAAAATGACTTGCAGAAAAAGTGGAAGTTATGGTCTGTGTGTGAATAGTACATGGTGCTCAGTGACCACTCCAGGTCCAGGTGTGGGACAGATGGCATGCACTCTCTGGTTGGTATGCGTATGGTGCAAAATGCAAAGTTGACTCAGAATGTGAATAAATCTGTATTGTCTTTACTTGAGCGCCAGGCGTTTTGCAGCATTGTGCAAGTCCTGTGTAACTCTCTCCCTGAGACTGCTTAGGGGTGCACTGACCATAAACCATGTGGTAGTTGGATCACACGGTTTATGCCAATGGATCTGTTATGCCCCAACTAGACCATCGGTCAAAACTTAAGCTTAGGACCATCCCAGCTTAAGGCTGGGACCATACCAGACCAACTTGGTCAATGGTACTCCATGCTTTTAAAAGCATGGCACGTTAGAAGGCATGTATTTATGAACCATGACATACGTACACATCGGTCACTCTCTCAAATGCTGCAAAGTGCCAGAGAAACTAGCTTGTATTTAGTTGACTATTTTGCATTTGCGACATGGATCTGATGGAATGGCAGATAGACACGTTTGTAATGAATTTTTCCATGAAAACTATGCTCACTCCAGGCCTTTAGTTGGGCCATTCTATGGTCTAATTGGGACATAACAGATCTATTTCTGTCAGGCCCAGAACGTCATCAGTAAACACATTACACATATCAAGTATTGGTGTTATCTCTGCCATTCATACTGCACAGTGACCAATTACATCACATTTGGTCAGGTGACCACACTAGCTCGATCTAACTTGGTCACGAGTACTGGGAGAAATGTACACAAGCCAAAGATGGGTGGGGCGAAACCAGTCCATTGCGACTACCAGTTGAATAAAGATAGCAGTATGAGACATGCCAGGTTGATAGTTCAGCCAAAACTATAAGATCCATTCAATGCACAACCTTGAAACAAATATCACTTTCATGTTTTCAGATGTTTTATTGATTTGCAACATTATCAATATATATATTTTAGAACATAAATAAATTATACAAATCACAGCCATACAGAATCATTAACTTTGGCATGATACCTTGGATAACATTTTAAATTAATCTTCAGATAAAGACGTAAATATTTAAACAAACCTTATTAATAAATACCCGAGTCGTGTGTCCTAAAGGAATACATAGCCATGTTGAATACAATCTACAGCTGTTCCACACGTGTTTAAAGCAGTTGCCGTTAGCGGGAATGTACAAATACAACATATATAGTTTGAGGGGGATTATCAAAGAACTCCGCAAACACACAGGGACCAGTCATTTAGCACTACTTCCCCCACATAAAGCATGTTGTGTGCGTATGATTTGTTTTTTATTACACCCCATTTGGCTTTATCAAGTGATTTAAGGTTGACAACATTTTGAAATACCTCGTTTGATACATACGGAATGCTTACGATAGCTACCCACAGTAAACTGTGTATTTGTCTGTGGTGAAGGTTTTAGTATGGTACCACCAAGTACCTGACCTGTGATTGCTATTGTTGCATAGCTTGCAGTCAAGTGAAAGCAGTGCATTTGGAGTATAAATATAAGAGAGTAATAATGTCATTAATCTAACAGTATCAACTTGGTCAAAAGCCCTCCCATTGTTCAACATAGCTTTTGACAGCCAACACATTGGGACCAGCAGGGCCGGATTAAGTCTTCCATAGGCCCTAGGCACCAGTGTTTCGTAGGCCCTTCTCTGCACTAGGCACAGCACCAATTTCATGTTGATGTACCAAGCAAGACAAGCCAAACTGATAGCTTTAAAAGCGGAAAACTCGGTCAGGGGACCAGTTAGTCTGCATCTGGCAGTTATTCTTCCCTCAAACAATGCTGTATCTGTACACTCCCCCCCCCCCCAATGAATTGTGCTGCTTATAGTAAGTGGCTTTTCGTGTGTTAACATTTCCTGAATTTCAACATCTTGTAGTCAAGCATGCTCGGACAGGCATATACATGTAATAAACTTTTGCGCTAGCACTCCAAACATAATGCGACAACATGCGTACTTTTGCATGTGATGGCACTGTGCACAAGTGAAGCATTAAAGAGAGTCTGCAATTGGTCAATATCTGACTGCAAGGACCAATCATAATCATGCACTCATTACCAGTTGGCAGACAAACATGTAGTAATCTCTAATGAGATACAATGGTTTCCATTCAAAACATGGTCTTTTCATCAATTCAAGTACAGTACTATGCTCTACTCGTCCTTGGGCAATACTGTCGAAACAAAACAATAGAGTGAGTCTCAACACAAAGATCTCAAACAAAGCAGTGGAAAGCAATAGATTTGGCCTGTCTTATGCCTTTCTCTGTCATTGCATCTTTGAATTACCTCTATTTAACAATTGTTGAATGCTGTGATTTGGGATATGACGTTTTTAACACCCAAGGGGCACAACTAAATCACTGTGATGTAACCTTTGATATTTGAAGGTTTTGATGTTCTGCCGGACATGAAACTGAGCGTTTGACGATGCAGTTCTCATTGCGCAAAGACAGTATCCAAGCATACGGTATAACAATCTCACTTAGCACATCATATGGGTACAAAAAGCCCAGCTGCACTTGCAATAGGGCTCCGTCACTGACCAACGTGACCCGGCCTATGTCAGCATTGCCAATGTAGCAGTAGAGATAATATAGAGCAGCATGCAGTAGGTAGTAGGCAAGCCTTCATAGCTGTGATGAATGGCAAAAATGTGAGAAAAATACCGAGTCAAAACCACACAGCACAGGTAGTGACCATTTGATAAAGAATGTGTGGTTATTTTACGTGAAAAAAAGCCCTAGTGTCTAGTTTACAATGCACAACTCGGTTGCTAACCAAACGCTTGCCTACAGCAATGGTGGCTGATCATGGGAAAAGCCGGATGGTCAGGTGGTACTTACATGTCTTACGATTGGACCCCATACAAAGACACTTACATGATTCCTATGTGGGTTGCTAACCTGTCAATATCAAAAATGATTCAAATGGCTGAAGCTTGCAATTAAGCCAAACTTGCCAATTAAGCCAAACTTGCCAATTAAGCCAAACTTTCAACATTATGTGGTATCTTGAACCCATTCCTCTCTAAGCTACAAGCATGAAAAGCAAAACACATCAAAAAGAGCAGAATTTGTAAGGTTTTTTTTAACCGAAGGCCTAGATCCACATCAAGACCCAGCTGACTTTGCAGAAAAGAACCAACATCATTACCAACAACCCTGGCGCAAACTAATATAGTGAACTAAAAAACAGTGAATAAAAAAATACATCTCAAATACTGTCTATACTTAATTAAAAAATACACTATTTTCAATGATATTTAAGTGTTCTAAAAATAGGGGGCGGGGCTTCCTCCTCCCTGGCCAAATAGTTCCTGACATACTGTCAGGCATGCAACTTTTCTACAGGTCGGCTAAGCTCCTCTTTATTATCTTGTTTCAGCCATTCAAAAAAGAAAATCACTGTGAAAAGTCTTCTGAATTTTGGAATTTCTTCTTTTGTGTGTGTGAATTTACAGTTGCATGCCTGTATTGTAAGAATGTGTCTGATAAGAACAACAGTAACTCAAACAAAACAACTGTTTTATGCTCTTTGATTACACTTTGTGCAGAGAAGAATACAGCAAAAACAACATCTGAATACAGTAGAACATTTGTATATTAAAACTGAACTCAAAAGACTCGGTACAATTGTACGTGTAACTCAAGAAAACAATATTAAAAGGAACAAAGTTTAAGTCTACAGGAACAATAAAGTCAAACAAAAAGCCAACTTTGTTGGAGATAAAAAAGCTAGTAAGTTATCTGGATGGAAGTACTAGGCACTCTAACCCTAGCAGTGCCCTGAGCCGATCAAATCAGCCAAAACGAAAATTGTAGGAGTGCTAGAGTGGTTGTCAGGTCTTCTACATTTGCTCTCCGGACTCCGTGCCCAAGTACTGGTACCCCCTCAACGGTTACAAAGAAGAGGGTTGAGGAAGACCACTGGGAGAGACATTCAAACACATATTGCCACCGACGCCTGACGCTCACGCAAAGATGCTACGGGTCCGCGAATGTAGTTTTAATCTCTTTCACCAGTCGTTATTGGAGTGTTCAACGGTAGAAACACAGGCCATAACACCGATCGGAGCCTTTTCCGGCTGGACAAAAGGTTAAACATTGACATGTGACATGGAAAAATCACTGTGTCGCACGTGTGTGCATATCTACAAAGATGATATGCAATGGTACCAGCGTACGTACCGCACCGTACTGTCTGCTAGCACATGGCCGGTCGGGAACGGGTAGCCTCATGAACGATCGAGTGGATAAAATCATTATGTTGTGCGATTTTTGGAGGTTTCAGGTTTAGTTGTACAAAATGCAATGCTTTAAAAATCATGATGATTATCTCGAGGATAGCGAAGAGAGCATTAGCGAAACATTTCACTGGCATTTGTTGGAAGAGAAAGATGATAATGCCTGATTTTTCCCCACGTACGAATGCAAGTGGAGTAGTGGAGTTGTGCGGTTGAATCATGGACATGATTGAAGCACCATGAATGGTGCCCTTGTCTTTCAGACTTTTTCCTCGACTTTCTCAAGTAAGAAGTGAACTTCTTTGTTGACGACTCCATTACTCTAACCGTAATTCAGGCGATTTATGCAATGAAAACACTGACCATTTAAAACAAATTTTTTTGTTTGAATCGAAAATAAAGCAGGACTTGGTGTCCGGAAATTGGGCATTAAGTGTATTGTACATGCATGTACATGTGTGTAACTGCAGCGCGGCCCAGATTTCGGACACATATTTTTGTCATATGCCAGTTTCATCTCTGCTTGATTTGTTCCCATTCAAATTAACGTAACCAAATAAGCGAGGCCAAAAGGAAAAATAGTCTGGTTCCTTTTTGCACAAAAAAAATTATCATTCTGTACTGTTATTAGTTACAGGGAACATGACTGAAATGGTGGCAGCATGATTAAAGGTCTATTGGGGCCCTTGTAAATGGTCACAAAGCACCATCAGTGTCCATATGGACAGAGAGCAGAAACGTAGACTGCACTGGGCGATCGCTTACAACAGCTCCACTATGCAGGCCCTGTACATGCGCTGGTTTACATGCATATGTGTATACAGAGATGAAACTTTTCCGATTTTAATCGGAAAACCGACTTTTTGAGTTTTCCGACGAAATTTCCGATTTTTTTACAGTGTGTCCCACAAAATTTGATTTATTAAGGATTTTTTTCACAAAATGTCATTTTATTTCAATCATAATTTCGAAGAAAAGTCGATGAAAAGTCGATGGAAATGGCACGTTAAAATCATCGCGAACGTAGTTTTAATCTCTTTCACCAGTCGTTATTGGAGTGTTTTAACGGTAGAAACACAGGGCATAACACTGATCGGAGCCTTCTCCGGCTGGACAAAAGGTTAAACATTGACAGGCAACATGGAAAAATCACTGTGTCGCACGTGCGTGCATGTACATGTACTGCACGTAATGAGTACCAGCGTACGTACCGCACCGTACCGTCTGCTATAGCACACATGGCCGGTCGGGAACGGCCCCGCCGAACGGGTAGCCTTGCTAACGATCCAGTGGATAAAATTTTATGCTGTGCGATTTTCGGAGGTTTCAAATTTAGTTATACAAAATACAATGCCTTAAAAATCGTGATGATTATCTCGAGGATAGCGAAGAGAGCATTAGCGAAACATTTCACTGGCATTTGTTAGAAGAGAAAGACGATAATACCTGATTTTTCCCCACGTATGAATGCAAGTGGAGTAGTGGAGTTGTGTGGTTGAATGGACATGATTGAAGCACCATGAACAGTGCCTTGTCTTTCGGACTTTTCCCTAGACTTTCTCAAGTAAGAAGTGAACTTCTTTATTGATGACTCCGTTACTCTAACCGTAATTCGGGCATTTTATGCAATGAAAAGACTGACCATTTTTTTCACCGTAAAATTTTGTTTGAATCGAAAATAAAGCAGGAGTTGGTGTCCGGAAATTGGGCATGAAGTGTATTGTACATGCATGTACATGTGTGTAATGCAGCGCGGCCCAGATTTCGGACACGTATTTTTCTTCGGCATCATGTGACCAGCTTTTCCTGTCCCTACTGAATTTAAAACTTGGATGACTTGACCACCATTCACCTTGGTAAGGATGTCAAAATCTGCCAGAAAATGTCAAATGAAGACCTTATCCCGTTTTGATAACACTTCATCTATTTAATGGCACTGCTAGAGTTAAGGATATGTTTTGAAAAATTAGCAAAATATCGGAACACTAGGACCCTGTTTACTACAACTGTGAATTCCTTATCATACCCTAGCATCTAAACAGCAAGCAATCTGTGATAGCTGCCAGCCAGCTGAGCCTCAATGCACAGGAGGCAGATTGCCTGCAGGGCTGATTCTTAAAGAGATGCTCCAAATTTGCTGTGCTCAAAAGCTCCTGCTTTGCAAAAACAGGACGGCTGGTCACAATGTCAGCGACCAGACCCAGACTGCATGACTCTGCTTATAAGCCGCATCGTAGCATTTCACAGGTTAGCAAGGAATTATTAACTTAACCCCTGTTTGAATATATGCCCAGGGATGTTTTGTAACTTCCAAATGGTATGCTTTGCAGGGTACAAACAAGTTCTGGTGGGTCCTCATCATTCTGACATTTTGGGCAATTGACCATAAAAGTCATTGGCAAGGTACATAGTCAAGTAAATTGCAAGCGTGCATGCACAGACAGTATATTTCTACAGTGACTGATGAACACGAGTACCAGCTCCATTGTGCTATGATACAATCAGTGGTGTTTCTCGGCAACCAGCTTAATAAGCTCAGCTGGTATCCTGACTCCCAACAACAGCCTACGAGGCAAATGCCAATAGTACTCTTGACCACAGGCGAGGCCCTGGCTACCCGAATGGTTGCCATGGAAGGTTAGTACTGTGCGGTGTATATGAAGCGGAACGTGCCTTCAGGTTCCTCTAGTAGGTTTGCTACATGGACTCCGGGGGTGGTGCTGCCTACACAAATACTGAAATAAATATATAGGCAACGCAAATCAGTCACATTCAAAAATGATTCTTTTTTTCTTTCTTTTTTAAAGCAATACAAACATTTGTGCTTCCAACAAATTTTATAAAAGATTTTTTAGTCTTTGCTTTTGGAGCTATGTTGGAAATTTTGTAGAGGGATACCAACATGAACCCATCTTTTCAAAGAACAAACATTTCACAAAGTTAATTTGTTTTCTGAGAGCTAAGCTATCCTACTATGTCATCAGGAAACTGTTTTAATAGACCTTTAATAATGAGATACTTTAAAAGTTTGTATGTTTGTGGGGTTTTTGGTATTAGAAAATGTATGAGCTTTCCAAATGAGACGACACCCACAAAAAAACAGGCTTCAATAAAATATTATAAGCATCATTTTCATACTGTTTTTGGGAGCATTTTGAAGTTTTATTGTGTAACAATCGCCTTGTGCATCCAATTAAAAAAATTATGGAAAACCTACAGTAAGTGCTTCTTTGTTCAAAATGGTTATCCATTCATGCTTCGTTAGCAGGAAAAACACGTGATATAGAATTTTTTTTAGCCAACTTTAAAATTTTGCAAAGCATCTGTCTTTGATATGCGAACAAATTTGGCGATGAATTATGCAAAACAAAACTGCGTCTTGACCTCCATATGCTGACCATTCAGCGGGCCCCTTCTATCAGGTCTTCGGTAACCCATTGTTGTATTACAAAAACATGGCAACCAATTGACCAATCAACAGCTTAGGCCGAATTTCTGCTCGAAATGATGTCACAATTCCTACAGTGGACTCCAATTGGCTGTCGCGCTGGGTGGCAAACAATTTGCATGCTCATATATCAGATATTCGTAGTGTGGCTCTGCACACGTGAACATGCAATCTTCAGACTAACTCACCTCTTATCTACATTTGCTGCTATAGAAGTGAGAGATCCAAAGCCGGCTATATTCAGTACAGTTATGCATGCTGCATACAAAGACAACAGAAAGGGTGGTATCAGTAACATCAATTTTTACAAACAGAGACACAATTAATAAATGGATCAATGTTATCTATGCACTGTTTGATTCCATCTAATTATGGCAATTAGTAAGGGAATAAATGTGTGCTTCGGAGGTTTTTATCACTCTGTTTAAGACCACTTAGAGTCTGGGTGCTGATAATTACCCTCGCCTCCGGCTTGGGTAATTATCAGCACCCAGACTCTAAGTGGTCTTAAACAAAGTGATAAATACCGACGGAGCACATATTTATTCCCATTCATAAATACCTTTTCGGTAAGAAAAAATCATATAATTTGTTCAAAGCATCCCAATTTTGTTCAACAAATTCACTTGATCCTTTTTGAAATATCCCTCTTGCAAAATAATGGAGTGTTCAGCTCGCGAGTAAGATGTTCTGCATACGTATTTTATAAACACTGTATACTCGTTGTTGTCCCAAGTGATGGTGAGAAAATTCACAAACTACTTCAGAGTAAACTAGTCATCAACAGTGAGTTGCTTGCATAGCATAAATACAATTGCAATACAATGACATGAGATTGAGTAATTTCATTGGTGGAGGGTTGGTCACATGACATCCAGGCATTTCAGTTCACTCGTTTACTCTGGAGTAGTTTGTGAATTTTCTCACAATCACTTGGGACATCATGGAGTATACAGTGTTAATAAAATATGTTAAAGGGCAAAAAACCAATATTGAACAGTGTGTGGAATCAACTCCAGGCACAAGCACCCATCTAAATGGTTACAGAGAGAGAGTTACACAGACGTTGGAACATCGTTGCTACTGCATGCCTAGTGCACACTCACAGATGCCTCAGGTTGGATTTGTGCAAATTTATTACAAAATCAGTAGTGCGAACTTCGCGCCATATGCGCACGAACCAAAGCATTCATGAAGCATGACAATTTGTCTTGCACAAGGCTCTCACGAGTGTATGGCCACAAAATGCCACTCGGCTGTGCACATGTGGATAGGCAAGAAGACCTGCCTGCATATTATCTACACTTACTACCTATACAAAGTATTTGCATTTTTGCATGGAACACTTCTGTGTCCCCCAACACACTGAAGTAATAGCAGCTGGGCTTTACCTTCCTCAATCCTGGAAAATCCTCAAGCACCTCTTGATGGATTTTCAAGCATCTTGGACATTTATTATTTAACCCTAACCACCTTGAATCCTTCATAATCCTCTTTGCCAAAGTGGAGGAATTTGGAGGATTGAGGTTACATGTACATGACAAAAGTGCGTTACTGATTTCGTAGGATGCACTTTGTCAAGGTCTTGGGTCGGACCTTGTGTTGTTTTTGCTCAGCCATGCATAAATATAGGCCTGGATTATGCTTGAAATCCTCCGTTCTACTCCAGGATGTCACTGGCCAAGCCTCAACATATTAACAGTCACTGCCGCTCGAATTTGCAGGATTGAGGCTACATGCTATTTGCCCATGAGGCCAATTGAAGGATTTCGCAGGATTGAGGCTACATCCTAGCAAAAGGCCTAGGGAGTTAGGGTTAATGATTGTTTGAAACCCAAACTTACCGCATGTATTTCTGTCCCATATCCTGACTGTGGCATCATTGGAACATGTAGCAACTAGCTGTTTAGAGTACATACTAGGAATGAAGCAACAGCCTCCTACTGTCTGCTGATGTCCCTGGTACTCCGCTACCAGTGAGTGGGCTCGCAAGTCCCATAACTGAAAGGATGGAGAAGCAAGGAGGTCAAATCAGGTCAAGTCACTGGTGATCAGTAGCAGAGTAATGCAGGGGCCTACTGGGCACATCCCCCCCCACACACATTTTTGGGCCCCACACAAAATGCTATATATACCCCATTTTGTCCTTTCTTTAGAAAAATCTGCAACAATTTGATAACCTCATTAGCTCAGCCAAAATGTAATTATAATTTACATTTACATAATTTACATTGATTACCAATTTGTATCACTGACATTATACAATAAGCCTACTTGGTGCAGACCAGGTGCACTTGGATATATTTTTTTCCTATTCTGGATCCTTGCATGTCAGTGTAAACTTTTTTACCCCAAATTTCACAGTTTCTTTAGACATACATGCAATGTACACTGTAGCTCATATCACTGACCTGATACAGAGTTATGAGACCAATTCAAATTGATATTCATTTTAAAGTGTGTAGTGACCCCTTTGAATGTTCCCCCAAGTAAAAAAATAGCTATAGTAACTGTTTTACCATAATTTAACGTTACAGAAATTTGGGAAATTCTTTGATTTGTCCACTGTGTGCACCACATAAGGCAACATTCTGGGATGGTGTTTTTACATAGTGCTGGAAAGACAATAGACCTAAAGTGCCCACACTCAGGAGGATTTTTTTCACAAGAAGGAAGAAAGCAGTTACAGAGCGCTGCAGACATACTGACCGTGGCTTCGCATCCTCGGCCTCCAACACCGTTACTAGACGTCAGGCAATAGTTGCCATCTGAGCTGACATCACAGCAGGTCTGAATATACTGCTTCTTGGGAAACACATGGGCCTCTGTAAGCGTCCTGGTGTCCCATAGTCTGCATTGCAACAGTAATACCATACAAATTACGTCACATTGGAAAAAAATAACTGTCAAATTGAAACCATCACTGAAAGGCACATAGGAACATTGTTAAAACGCGGAAACGGATCCACCAGTTTAATAAGAAAAATCTTTGTCAAATATCTTGGTATCAAATACCCTGGGAAATTATTCCACCTGAAAATGGTATTATTCAGAAGAAAACAATGGATGAATCCAGTTATAAGACCGAAAAAAGTATCACCAAACAAAAAACAGATGATCAGGATCACGTCTCTCTCAAAAAATTTTCATGAAGTACTAACCCCATCAAGTAATAGATTAAAATATTTGTAAAAAGTACAGTGTAATCTGGATAAGTCAAACCTCACGGGAACAGGTAAAAAATTGACTTCAGCAGAGTTTTGAGTTAGGCAGGGTTGTATATCATTGTTATACTACTGAATGGATGGATTCTTTGTTTGACTTAACAGTTGTTTTGAGTTATCATACATATATACACACATACATACATACATAGAGAATTCCACCAGGAAACTTCATTCCTAATTCGACATAGACTCGAGTCGTAAGTCCATGAATTGTCCAAAGATTAGTAGCAACGATCAAAACATTCGCGCAGGAACTGTAGCTTGGATTTACATTTACACTGCGTTTTTGTCACAACTGTGCACAGGGTTTCAACGTCTCTGCCTCGTTTCCCTTTGCACTTTTTCGGTACAGCAAAACAGAGTTTGACTTATCGAGATTTCACTGTAACAAGGAATGATCAATGACAAAATACTGTCCAGGGCCCATACTGGTAAGCAGACATTTGTCTTCTTTTCTTTTCAGTATTAATCAGTTAAACAGTTTGTACATGGACTTCAAAATAAACTTGTGATGGGACTTGTGATGAGACTTGTGACTGACTTTGGAGATTTTTATCGACTTGATTACTGCTCTCCGTATCAACCAGCACTACATTTCACTATCTGACTTTGGTATCTCAACATAATATTATTTCCAGTGGCAGAGGGTTGATCTGTCTGTCTAATGATCTAAGAAAGCCAAACACTGTCATGCCATCTTGAACTTTTCAAAATAAACAGTGTCTGTCATTAATAACACCGCAGCAAATAGCTGGCTCACCATGCTTGGGTTGGTAAGACCAATGCAAATGTTTGCACAATGCCTCATTCATTAGCAAGGAAATCACGCATGAATACCAACAGCATTATAAATAAAGATGCTGACCAAATATGCCAGGTGAAGTGATACAAATGCAGATAACGGGGGAGTACATCTAGAGCTACCAGATTGAAGCTAGGTGTAATATAACAGTACTGACTTGATTTATTCTGTTTCAGGAGGTAGCATCTGAATGACTATTAGATGAGTCACCTGTGTTTGCCTCAATGATTTGTTTATAGTTCTGCATGTTGCTTCAAATTAATGTCAATTACCATTGAAAATTCTTATATGCTGCGTTCAAGCGAGGCACTAACCTTAACATGAGTATACACCTGCACCCACAAATAGCAAGAGTACATGTATGACCCGTGAGAAAGGGAGAATGTACTTTTGACCAGAGCGGGACGAGTTGTGCTTAAAATCATGTGATTTCAAGATGGCATACGGGTAAACACTGCAAACTGTTCCAAAGTTAAAAGTAAAAGCATTTTCTCATTAATTCTTGTTCTGAAATTTACTTTTGCATTATTTTTGCCAATATATTGATAAAGAAGGGAAAGAATCATTAAGAATTAATGACGTCTGCTATTAGAGCAGCCATTTTACGCCTGGCTCATGACAAACAAAACGTTCAAGCGATGCTACCCAACTGCAATTTGCACACAACATTTTCCTCCTCTTGAGAGTATCGTGAGTGTCCATATGTATACATGTATGCACCATAGTACAGTCTCTGAATTCGTGTATGCACCTCTACCCTTACAGAAGTGAATAGTTTGAGGTCCATTTTGAAGAGTTCTCTGGCCAGACAAGTTTTTCTGTATATCTTGCTATGTGTTGTTCACAGTGGGCCACTGTCCCCCAAAGTGGGCTACAGGCAGCCAAGCCACCACCCCACGTAGCAGGCGAGGCTTGTCAATGTTTAATTTATACATTTATGCATTTATTACAATTGTAAGATATTTTAGCATTTACACAGTGGGCTGCTGCCTAGCAGTCATACAGTGGCTTGTAGCAGTGGCAAGGAGCATTGGTCTTGTGCCCCAGATGATACTTTATACCTCAATTTATACAATATATATATACGGTTGATACATTAAGTCCTTCATTTTAAATTAAACTTCGTGCAATTTTGAATGCTTTAAATGCCTTGAAAATTAAAAAGGTTTATAGATATCAACTACATTTGTCTTTGTGGACAAACACAATCGGATCTGCTGTTCTGTAGATACAGGCCTTCAAATTATGCACTTTTAGTATGACGTCACATGTCAGGGGATGACATCATCATGACGTCACTTTAATTTTCATCTATAACACATCCCGGTCTAGGTACATACCGGTACCAACTTTTAACCAAATCGGACCTGTAGTTCTGTAGATATAGTCCTTCAAAATATGCACTTTTAATGTGACATTGCGTGACTGGTGATGACGTCATGAAGGCAATCAATTTGATTTTAGTGCCCAAAGTGCCGGGAACAAAAAACGTGTACAAATGCTATGGGAAAAATGACTGGGGAAAAAAATCTTAATGAAAGCAAAGGCTGATCCGGCAAAGGTGCAGAAACAACCAATGATTCTTTTTATGTTTAAACCCGAAGGGCATTTTGCCACTCAACAACTGTGCTTGACAACTTGTCAAGGGCTGTTGGTCAGTTTGAATTTGATAGCAGCGGTTACTGCAACTCATGTCCTGATTCTAATGGAATTCTAGTGGTGATCTGTCTCAATTGGTCATAGGAACTGCCTACCTCAAGCACTTATCCTCACTCGTCTGAGCTAGCATGCTCTCCCCCGGTATCCACTTGATGTGGGTTACCAGGTTGCGTGGGATGATGCTTTGGTTGATACACTGGCCAGTACTAATGTCCCACTGCCGCACCGAGTTGTCACGGGAACCCGAGCACAGCTTGCCGTTTCCTGTAATATTGACAATGACCAAACATAATGTTAATATGTGGCTATCAACTCTTTTAGATCTTTCAATATTCAGCAAGAGGTTTTGGAGAATTTTGAAGAATTAAGGAAGGCAGAGCCTAGCTACTATTACTTTACACGGCATGTGATGCCGATTCAAAGTTAAACTTAATACTTGTAATGCAGTGCATATAGCGCTTTTTATCAAGGGTCTCAAAAGTGCTTCAAGGTTATTACCCCTGTTCATCAGGCATGAGACCAGTTTCTGCAGCAGCTTGAGATCAGCGCATTCTGGTCTCTACCCTCACATAGGTACCCATTTATACTCCTGGGTGGAGAGAGGCAATTGTAGTAAAGTGTCTTGCCCAAAAACACAAGCACCATGTTTCCTGTCAGGGTTGGAACCCACGTACCATGGCACATGAGTCACTGTAACCATTGGACCATGGCACTCCGCAGAACGTGACAACTTGGTGCAAATTGAAAGGATCCCTTTTTGTGGAATGCACCGTGTTTCAGTTTCTTTTTTGAATAATTGCTTCACATACTTGTGCTGCCATTGTTGTGGCACCTGATTTCCCACACACTGTGCATTATGGGCTCCGTGCCCAAGTACGCCCTCGACGGCAAAAACGGGAGAGTTGGGAGATCCAACTAGGAGAGACATTGGAACGCATTGTCGATGATGCCTGAAACTCACGTGAAGACGCTATGGCTTTGTGCATTCAGAATAAAATAACCCAAAGTGGCACATGGTTCTCTTGAATGACAGACTTTACATTGTTTTCTATCTTAATCACCGATTGTTGCTTTTGTAGCAACAAAACAAAAACAAAAATTGAAGAAATACTACCTCCCCCTCTTAAAAAAAATACAATCCCCATAGGAAATAACCACAGGGACAGATGTGCTGTCCTAATAAAAATGAGATCCCTACAGTGCAAGAAAATGCTTCATCGTTACAATAAATTGCATATCTCAACTTATCTGGTCAATGTCCATCAAACTTGATTAACGCCAAATTGAATTGTAGGACCATGAGGCAAGCGAGGTGGAACCGGCCAGTAAAAACAATGAGCACTATTTAATCTCACAGCCCCTCAGGGTGTACTGCCAATCAAAGCATAGGGTCACAGTCTCTGCACGCTACTCAGGCTTCTATTTTGCAGAATCCTAGGTTTTTTCCATCTTACTTGCTCTCATCAAATCCACAAGAAAAGAATACTGAGCCTTTGAAATATACTGCACAGAGATACCTGCCTCTGTTATAAAGATACACTTGACTTTTAAATCATCGTTCCCCGTCCAATGCCAATGTGGTGAGTATATGCAGAAAACTTACACTTATAGTAATGAGCACAATTGGTACGAGTCTAGCACACTGACAATCATAGCGCGTAACCAATTTTCTTATACTCATGAGCGACTGTTGAACAACTCACAAAAAATTGTCCTATTGGCTGAACAATGACATGTAGCCTGTTTGTTTTTGGTTTTTGGTTTTTTTTCTTCTCCCTGTGCGCGCATCACTATGATTTTTCAACCTGCAAATATATGGAATGAAAAAGCTGGAATTCCAGCTTAGTAAAAAAACTGCCATTCCTGGATAATGTGCCCAATTTTCCTGAAAGCAACTGCAGTCCAGCGTTATCAACTAGAGTTATCCCTCTACATAATTTGACCAATATCCTTTTGTTTTTCAACCAACCGAAAGCAATGCCTGTGACGACCAGTTCATGGCCCGTGAAGGTCTGCTTGCAATTTTGCTGTTCCACCGTCCCGCCGTCCGTCGTGCCTCGCTTCCACATGCGTATCGTCTTGTCCCTAGACGCGCTGAATGTGGCTTCCAGCTCCAGGGCATGGGTCACCTGGGAGACGAAAAAAGCATTCCATTATTACAAAACAGCTGAAGGGGAGGGGAGGGGGGGGGTGTGGAGCAATTTTTTTTTTCCTTGGGTAAACTCAAATTGATTTTTCAGGGCAGAATTACATTTCCTGCTGTAATTCTAGACGGGATTTGCGTGGAGTTGTTTGTTGTGGGGCTAAATTTCTTGCGCCTTTTAGCCGGAGGCAAACGGACTTGAATTGAATTGGACTGGAGATCATCTTATTTGCTGGTACGCTGGGGAACCCTATCAGCCATAATGATAATGTTTGCTGTGACATTTCTTCAGCATAGTCTAGCACAATATGATGGTTTCTACCACTTTAAGGCTGATATCTCCTGCTTTTGGTTTTGTATGACCCATAAAATCAATTAAACACTGTAATGTTAAATTTCATTTCTATAAACTGTCTGTCATCAAAAGCAAAATGTCCAATATAATCAAGAATTTGAAGTTTACAAAAGACATATCCTACACAAAAGAAAGTGTAGGCACAGCTGGCTTATCAATCACCTACAGTCAAAGCATAGCTGTATCAAATTACATACAGTCACAGCCAGCCAATCCTGCTTTAATATGTAGGCAGGCAGCACTCAACCGTTAAAAACAGTCACTTGACTGATTTTGACTGAAAGGACAACTTTGTATAGAATGTACATGTATGTTTGCGTAGGAGGGTGAATAAGAAAAAAATAAATGTTCAAATGCAATTCTTATTTGAGATGTGAATTGATAATCTAAATAACTTACATGTAAGCCTTCAATGATTCATGTGTTGACCACATTGGTTGAGACATATGAACAATGCATGGAAGTACTCACATTATCATCATTACTTCTACATTTTAACAGGTGAAATTGCCAAGACATTTCAAGGGTAAAGTCATTCACACATAACCAGCTATCCATGGAACCTATCCAAATTCCACATTTGCAACTCCTCAGAACAACTGTTTCAAATTAAGTTAAAGGCTTTCATAATTTCAGCACGTTCTGGGCGTTGTAGATATACCTTCAATATCTATTCACTGCGTTTTTGCATGGGATTTTTTAATCAAAAATCTAATGTTGTCTATGACATGACAACTTTTGCACCTGAACATCTCAATTTAAAAATAACCAGCATCTTTTAAATCTTTAAAACAAACCTAGAATTGTATGAATTCAGCATTTTTACTTTGTATCATGTTCCTTCTCACTGAGCTACTTTCGAGATCTAATTAATTCACACACTGCTTATCCTCGTGCTATTTTTCTCAACAGACATAGTCACCCCCTCCTTTCCCCCAACGGCAAAATCTACAAGTGCCAGTCCTGCGCTCTTATCTGTCGATCCTTTTCCCCTCCACAGAAACACAATCTTGGAGAAAGTGCAGGACCTAATCCTATCCCCTAGCAGGTATATCAGATAAACTGGGGGATGGAACTAGCCGCATGGATTAAACATTCGTTTCAAGGGGCATATTACACAGTTCATCTGGAGCACTTGAGACTTAAATAGGCTGGATTTAATGTGGGTGTTGGCAATAACAAATTTTCATCTAAGTGCTATTTTAGTTTTCTATGTTTTTACTGATGTTCAATGGTCGCCAGTGTTTCTATCTTGGGTTGCCTTTCGCTGTGAAATTATCAAAATTCATATGAACTTTTTTCAGTTATTACAAATAAAGAAATACATGAAAAGGTCTGAGTATTGTTCCCATTTTCTGCATGATTTTAACAATTTCTATAACTTTCACTGGTTTTAATATTGATTTAAAGCCCCTGTCACACTTGTCCGAATCGTCACTCCGTTCATGTTCCGAGTAAAACATTGTGGATTCGGTGTTTAATCGGTTTGAACTGAACTCAAACGGATTTCCCTCGGGTTTTCCTCGGTTTTCCAACGCTATATACTCGTGTACGTTCGGTGATGCACTGAGGAACTCGGAGAAATTATTGAACCTGTTTAATAATTTCTCCGAATTGTCGCGACAACCTCAATACGGACGGTATCCGGTATACACACGGAATATGCACGGAATGCACGGAATACACACTGTACTCATTCGTTGCCATTCCTTGCAATGCGGAATAGGTACGGAAGAGTACGGAACAGGCCTCCGTATGTATTCAGAGCTCATTCCGAACCCACATTGTAATGCCGATCAAAAAACGGACTTTGATGTCACTTTATCCGATGATATACCGCATTACCACGATGTAATACCATATATAACAGAGACGAACGGAATATAAACGGAATGTTCGGAAAGCGGTCGGTCTTGAGATCAATGAATTTTTCAAAGTTTGGCATGTCCGGTGATGATCGGAGAGGTTCTGAATATAGACGGATTGCAATCGGAATAGCAACTTATTAGATCCGGAATAAGACCGGATTATGATCGGTGTATTTTCATTTCTGGCTGGTTTTTTGACATTTCTCTCCGAATGTGTCCGAATTAATAATATTTCAGATCGGTTTCTGAACGGAATTATAGATTCGGACAAGTGTGACAGGGGCTTAAGAGTTAGTATTTTCAACTTTGGGGTTTTTTTTCTCCAAAAGGTTGGAGGTGTTTTTGGTTGATGTGAGTTATAAAATGTGATTTCCATCAACCGTCAAATTAAACAATTTTTTTCTTCAAATACTTGATTTTTCATGTCAAATTTGAAAACAAATTTCAAAAGTTTTCTCACCAGATGTTTTTTCGTGCCAAGGAATTTTTGGTCCTGAGTACACAATTTGATGTTTCTACACTACAACACCGTCACAGCAAAAATGGGGAAGGAGAATGTCAATGCTTTTGATAAAAAGCTCCATCGGCAATGCAATGGTCCATGGGTTACAACTTAATCTGGAGATGCACTGGGGTACGCACAAACAAACAAAACTTCTTATTTTTGCATCATCTCGACATTTGCATTCCGAACACCCTTCAGTCTTTTTTTAATCAATTAATATGCAAATTAATAACCAATGTCATTATGTGAAGCACAGGAATTTGCCCAAACCTACCAAACAAGGTGTAAAGAGCCATGTTTTTAGAGTCTCTCCTTTCGTCACCGGTTTCACGAAGGGATGGGCATGTGGATTTTGAAGAAAAAACATTTTCGAGATGATGGCAAGAGAAGTAATGCCCGTCCCTTCGTAAAAACAAAAATCTCTGTTAACCTACTTTTACTGCCTTTCCGTGCAATACGTTTTGTACGCGTTCAAAGGGCAGGCATGTTCGCGTCTCTTCGTGAAATTGCAAAATGCAATTTTCGAGATGCCTGCCCCTGGCGTCATTATTGTTATTCAGGAATTAATGATGCTTTGCTTACGGAAACATGTAAGAATGCTTGAGTACCATGTTTTAAAGCAAAATAGTGAACAAACTCAGAAATCAAACAAATTGTCAAGTTTGACATGCCCGTCCCTTTGTGAAAACGGTGACAATTTATTGAAATTTAAAGATAAGGGCACATACCTAATTTAGGAAACAACTGCTCTGACATATATATGAAATTATACATAGAAAGATATGTAATCTTTCACTGCAGGTTGGACCCCTGGATTTTTGCTTATTGTATAAACTGCCAGTTAAAAACAAATCTTTAATATCTGTATCGGAACGTTTTAAAAACCCAGTTTATTGATCAGTTTATCTAGGTGTATTAAAAAAAATTCAAAGTGCAATTAACAACCGATCACTCTGCAAAACATAACATCACCCCCTGAACATACTACTCAATCAAAACATGGTTGGTGGATATCATCAAATGCAGCTCCAGCAATCAAGGGACCGGACAATGACAAAGATCGGCAACTCCTGCGAAAAGCCCATCACAAACATGTCCCTCGATGCATTAAGGATGAAAACACCTCACAGCTGCGATCAAGTTTCAAAGATGTCTGGTTGTTGGGGGGGGGGGGGACTGTGACACACAGGCAGGAAGTCAATGTTGTTGGCCCAGTTTCATTTTGACATCGTTCTAGAAAAAGACTCTGAAGTAAAGAGTAACTAAAATCAATGAAAACAACACCATCTTCAGTCAGGCCATTAAAATAAATATCTTAGTTTGTCATCCGAAAGTCTTTCAACATCTGTAATAAGTGGCCCCCCCCCCCCTTAACTCAAGAGGACAATTGGCTTGCCTTTCAGGTCCAGCAAAATGATAACGATGAACAAATGAATAAATACAATACTGATGTGATGTTATAGTAAGACGAATCTCCTAAGTACAATGTAGCATCATGGAGGAATTGTGTTCTTATTCCTCCATGGTAGCATGGATGAGCTTGAACATGACAAGCAGTTTCCCCGGTCCTTGTGTTTTTTTTGATAACTTATACAGGGCGTCCTGAAAAAAATGGTGTATGTAAACCCCTTCATTTTTGCTAATTTACAACCAAAATTTTCTGCGGATGTTAACACCATATTCAAGGTAATGAATTTAACTTGAGAATACCGTTTGTTTTATTGAGATTGCTTTTGTAAATCCAAAGATATGTTTGAATAACGGCAAAGCCAAGAAACCCATTTTGGGCCACTTTCTGTGAAGCAGTTAAAATCAGTATAGTCCTAGTCTAAAACCAAATCACTTTACTGTTAGTGATTTTAACATTTTTAAGCAGAGTGTGCAATATTCATTTATATTTAATTGAACTCTTTCATTGAAGTTTTTAAAGAAGTGAACCTGTCTGTGCTATTAAATTGTTTCAGTATAAGAACAAAACCCTATATTGTTGTGTGAATGGAATGTTTGTCTTACACCCATAGGGATGTAATCTTATCAAAAGAGCCATACTGGCATTGTCTGATCTTTGAAGCACTCGCTTCCTAAAAGTGGCACAGAATGTGTTTTTTGTTTTGGCTTTGCGGTTATTCAAAGATATCTTTGGATTTACAAAAGCAATTTTAATTAAACAAACGGTACTCTCAAGCTAAATCTGTAACCTTGAAGATCGTGTAAACATTTGCAGTAGATTCCGGTCTTAAATTGGCAAAAATGGCGGGGTTTACATGCACCATTATTTTCAGGAGACACTGTATATTCTTCTACAGTTGTGCATACAAATGTTGGTCATGATCCACCACTTTTGTAAAAACTTTGAGAGGAACATTTCTTCATTACATCCACTTGATGCCAACTATAAATAAAGTAATGTACTTTAACTGCCATATCTTCTGCGGAGTGCTTTGTGAACGAAACATGTGAACCGTCCCCAGCCTGTAAACTGAGTCTAATGCCAAAATGTTGGCTTTGTAGAGTAACACTGTAAATCTTCTTTAAAAAAAAGTGTGGAAAAAAGCTTCCATTTGGGAATTTCTAGGATTATTACAAGTATGTTTAAAGATTTTGAACAGAAGTCTTGTACTTGTACATAAAACAATGGATATAACAAACACATATTAAGACAAAACAAAAGGTACCGGTACCCTGCAATTATATCTGTGGAGCAAATCACCCCAAAAATATGATCATTTAGGCCGAACAAAAAAAATGGTGTGTTTACGGTAACCCGACCGAC
Organism: Patiria pectinifera; assembly: GCA_029964075.1. Lineage (NCBI taxonomy): Eukaryota > Metazoa > Echinodermata > Asteroidea > Valvatida > Asterinidae > Patiria > Patiria pectinifera. The sequence continues at coordinate 6,813,989 of CM057138.1, read as the reverse complement.
CTGGAATTTTTTCGGCCAAATTGCCGACCTCAAACTTTTTATTGCCATTTTGAAGGTTGATAATTGACAAATTTCAAACATTTCAAGTACTTTTAATTATTTGCCACGAACAAAAAACACTTTCCACACTTGAATCTGACCATGATTTGACACAAACATTCCTGTGTTAAACGTGCGAAAATTGCGACGATCTCAAAACTTGAATTCTCAAACTACGAAGTACGATTATTTTTGCACAAACGCATCGGGGTACGCCTGGCTGGCCGACGGACGGCATGGTTCTCCCCACATACAAACGTGCGTACTGCGTATCTGCCCGATACGCTGGAATTGCGGCCTGCCCGATACGCCGACAAAAAAATGCCGATCACATTTTTTAGCCCCTGATACGCACAATATAATTATCATACACGTCATTAAAATGCACAATTTGATCGTTACATCCGCCATTATTTCAAAATCTTGACCAAAATCCTGTTTTTCCGATGCATGTGTGATCAAAATGCACACATCGACCACCAGCAGCTCCCAGCTAACATACAGCATGGTGCACTGGTTCCCTTCGCCAGCTCGGAATCAATGCTATGATGAAGGACCGGAACCAGTGACTACTGCCGCTCTCCGGTCCATACTTCGTATCATACAGCATGATGATGTAGTGGGCCGAAGTTGGATCGTAAAAAATATTACCAAACAAACATCGCTGGAGAAAGAGAATTTCTGCGAATTAATTCACAGAACGTGATCTTTACTTTCTGTGTATGTGTTTTCCATTAAAATGACGAGATTGCAAAGCTCGAACTTGCGGCGAAACATCGTAGCGTGTTTCTGCAGTAGTGCAAGATTTTCGGGCCGTGAGCACGGCGCGATGTTCGGCCAGCCAGGCGGAATGTTGGTGGTGCCAGCGGCCGTGATGTATGTTAAGTATAAAGTGGAATCACCGACCTCAAATATATATTTTTAATTAGGTGAGGCAAGTTTTAATCACTTCTGATAGCCAGTCTTGATAATTTTCGTGGCGCAAATGAAAATAATCCAGGCACAAAATAAACATGATTCCTTGCTCTATGATTAGTACGAATGATGCTCCATTAATCAGCACCCCAAAAAATTGGCGAAATAATTTTTCGACCTACTGACGCTATTTTGAAAGACATGTAATCGGAAGCAAAAGTTTTTTTTTCTCCACCTTAATTTCTTAATTTGAAACTTACATGTAAATGTAATGCATACTTTTCTAGTTAGGAAGCAATGAAACACAGGTTGTGAGATGTTATTTTTTTTTAAGTTAACAATTTTGATTTTTTTCTTTAATTACAAAAATATTAATAACCTACAAGATCTCCTCTGAATTTCAAGGACAAATCTTAAGATAAAGACCCCCAGATTTGCTCTAAAATGCACCAGAGAGCTTCTAAAGTTTAAACATTTTCGGGTTGTTGAATCACAGCAAATCTTCCCCCACATGTTTGAAACAATCCTGGGGAGAACCCTGGCCGACGAAACAAATTAATTTGGATTGAAATGTATCGATTGAATATGCTCAATGCTTGAATAGTGGTTTTATACAATTTTTGGTGAAAGAACACGCATGGGCATGCAGAACTGAAATGAAAAAAAAAAGTACAAAATAAAATTATTTCCCTACCTACCTACCTGGATTTTTTTCAGGCCGTTATCGTAAACACACCATTTATTTTGTTTGGCCTTAGAAGAAAAAAAAATAAAGCTGAAACATTTGGGCTAGGAAGGACACACACCGATAGTAAACTGAATTTCTTTCTAGAATGGCCCTTTAGGAGGCTATTAATACATGTACATGTATATCCAATCATTGCACATGAGTTTTTAATGACATTACGTCTATCAAATGACAGTAGGGGTTCAATTGAATTTTTTTCAATGACGATTAACGTAAACACCATATTCTAATGAGCTTTTAATGAATTCAAACTACACGAGAAAATAGACAACAGTTGCAGATTTTCATTTTGTTCTTTGTAATGCATGACAACTTTAATTGAAATTATTATAGTTTTTTTCCCAACAGAAATATAGAAATTGAATATTCAGTTTTTAAAGAAGTCAAGCGCTGTACAAAATTTGAAAAACAATATTCACAAGTGCTTTTAGCTTAAACCTCTTGTTAAGTCCAAATTTATCAAAACAAGAAATCAAGTTAGTGGCACTGATTGTGTAAATGAAATTATCAATGCATACATGTAAGCTCTTTGAAATGCAGACCATCCATCCAAGCTAACTCACAGGCAAAATCAAAATGTTTGATAATCTTTGGCCATCTTGTTTGTTAATGACCGTTGTGATTTCTAGACAAGGAGGAGGCAATTAATGACAGGAACGCAGGTGGATTTGAAGGTGCACTTAGTGATGGATGAGGCTTTCTCAGGTCAAGTGTACAATGTGTTTTGCAGTGCGCATGGGATTGAAGGCCAGCAAATAGGCCAAACATTTGCTGATGCTATTTTGCTTGCTGTCAATTTCTCCATTCAAAGCGAGTTTTGTGGCCTAGCACTTTAAGTGTTTATTACAATACCTAAGCCTTTTTAGCCTGAACAGTCGAAGCTTTGATTTCTGGAAATGTGGATGAAGTTGGATCTGAAGGTAGCTCTACTTCCAAGTATATGAATAGAGGGATCAGTAGAGGAGTGATCAATAGATAGAGGAGGGATCATTTTCCTCAGAATACATGTACATTGTAGGTTTCGGGACTACTTTTAAGGGGGATCCTCTGTGTATGGAAATACATGTACACTGAATTAACCAAAAATTGGAAATGATCACAAAGTTTGCCTCACCTTTTTAAAAGACACTGATCTCTACTCTATGCCTAAACATTCCCAAAAAGGCACGGTTTTGTTTGGCCATTGTAGGCCATTGTAGGTTTCGGGACTACTTTTAAGGGGGATCCTCTGTGTATGGAAATACATGTACACTGAATTAACCAAAAATTGGAAATGATCACAAAGTTTGCCTCACCTTTTTAAAAGACACTGATCTCTACTCTATGCCTAAACATTCCCAAAAAGGCACGGTTTTGTTTGGCCAAAAAATTCCTGTAATGAGTGAGTGCTTAAATTGACATTACAACAACAGCACCCCCAACTGTCAAGAAATGGCATTGCTATTAAAGAGTGCACTTACATGTAACATGTACATCCCAAAAAGGATGTCTCCATTTTGTTTTACACTGAAGAGGAATATTTGCTGGCGAAAAAAGTTTTACTGTAAAATCCATTCCATGGTCCTTTTAAAGTAAGTTTCCATGCCGGTTGTAATGACCAAGTACATTAAAGCTATAGTCCATCATTTGCAGCTATCCAAAAAGTAACTGGCGTAATTATTGTTGAAAAACATACTTGGTTTAAAAATAGTAAGGGGACTAAAATCCCTGTGAAATTATTCGTTCTGGCAAACTGTCATTTTGAAGTTATCAACGAAAGAAGGCCTTTCAAACGGTGCTTCTTCAGACGCACCGTAGGAAATTTAGATTAGTAGTTCGTTTTGTTATTCGGTGAAGCGCACGCCCTCATTGGCATGACGCACACGCGCGCGTGGTTACTATAATTCGTCAGATCAGTGCGTAGCTGCAATCGGCTCAGTGAGAACATGTCTCGGATGTTGAATTCAAGCCCAATTCAAAACATGATTCAGCAACTTTTGATTTGAAATTGAGATCCTAGAATGCTGTTTTTCTCGGAATATACAGCTGAAGCTGAGCTGAAACTTCATCAGGTTAGTTGTTCAGTACCCTTCTTTAGATTTTGAGCACTTTTGCTGCTTCAAACGAACAAAATGCACAAATTACAAATGATGGACTATACCTTTAAGCGTGTATTGTGAACCCTTTCTTGATGTAACAAGGATACACATGCCTCAGTACCTCAACTCATCTTCCTGCAGCCCTCCCCCCCCCCCCCACACCAAAAGAGAAAGAAAGAGGGAGATACAGGGGGAGGGGATACAGACACAGTGATACTGATGGTGAAATGATGAAACTGTGTCAGATGAAGACTGACAGGGAGGAATGGCTTCTAGGGAGAGTCCTTGGTGCATACTGCCCGATGTAATCCACCAGGGATATGATGGATACCATCAGGTGTTAATAGAGGTATCTCATGCATCAGATGAAGGCCTTGCAGCAAGCGTTGCAGGTTTGTCTATTGCTGGCATACAGAATGTGACAGGGATGCATATGGTATGTGCAAACGTCAAAACCATTTTCTGGTAATGTGCTGTGTAGAAGCACCCCATGAATATGGTGGTTTTTTTTGGGGGGGGGGGGTTGTAAGCACAGCTGTACTAGGCGCTTGGTTTCTTCACACACACAAATTGTAGCATTTATCAAGTTTAAAGGAGTTCCTTTATAAATATAAGTTCACTAGTTGTTTTTCTAATATCATGGAGCTATAAAACACATGTACAGATAGGGGTCATTTGAATGAATAAGATTAGATATGGGTCCAAAACGTTGACATTTTTGTGTGACCCTGTTACACCTGACCTATAATTAAATTTGTCCCACAAGTATCATTAAAATTAACTTCAAACTGTTATTTATTTGTTTGGAAGGTGCTTTGCTTTACATAATCAATTTTGGAGATAAAAGGCATTAAGAATGTTTCCTTGATTTACAAAATCTTGTACACGTATCGGATGAAGCAGGGACAAGAAGAAAATTGGACCCCAAATTTATGGAAAGACCCGTATCTACAAAAACACAATTACGGTAATGTATTAAACACTTTGTGCCTGGATTATAATTGCCGAAAATTTTCACAAAAGGCAAAATTTTCCAGCCGAACCCCACAATCACTGATTCACAAGAGTCATTTCAACAGTATATGTACGATATTTCTTGCCGAAGCCTCATACAGTGTACATGTTTTAATACTCCGGGGTGTGCACTGGAACATAATTGTACAATAGGCCGTGCACAACAGCCATTCAAGATCAACACAAGGTCCACCTCCACAGACTTCATGGACATTGTGTGCGTGTTCAGACGTCACCCGGAGACGAGTTAGCCTGACGGAGACGTCTTAACCTGTCAGCCATGCCTGTTTATAAAAACAGCCAGTGCGTGTTATCGTCCTCTGACGCGAACTGGCAAAGAAGAAGCAGAATTTTACACAAGGTCTGACCTGGAGAATTCTGGATTTTACAGTTGTTATACTGATAAACAGTTTGATGAAAACTTGTACTTAAAATGACATTCTCCATTTCACAAATGTCTGTTTGAAAATCCAATAATTTTTTTTTTAAAGGATCTCAACAAATACATCCATTCCCCTATTCAATATATCCACTGCAACATTAAGTCAGTACATGCTGCAGTCAGTCCTCTATGCTTGAGAGACATTTGGTAATTTGAGACCCTGGCTCCAATTACATACCCATCATATATAAACACACTCATTTTGTCTAGGACTTTGTGATCAAACAAAAGCTGTTCCCATTATGCTCAATTAGCTGACATACCCAGACCTGCAAAAAAGCTGGCGAGGGTAAGACAAAATTGATTTATTGAGTGCCCTGCTCTAAACACAAAGAGAAGTACGTAGATAAATTCGGACAAGACTTCAAGTACATGTACCTAGATGCTGAAACATTGATAAAAGCTTGAATTTCACAAAAGCCTCAAACAAAAATGGAATAATTTTTGGTGATACATTTGAGGGACAAAAACTTTCTTTTGACGGGATAACAATTAAATTGTGCTGGGCACAGCTGCATCCAATTTTGGATTTCTAACCTTGACATTTAAAAACCGCACAAGCCACAGGCTAAATAGCAGAAACAACTGTTCATGTACATGTATAGTAAACAAACATGAGTTAACATGAACCCAGACAATGTAAGCAACCTCCATAATACGTTTCTTCTTAAAAACATCATTCAGGAGACAACTCATTGTCAAAAGCAGCATTTTTTGCAAGTTTTGCACATCAAATATGACCCTAGGACACAAGGCTTGAAGAAAATGTCTTTATTGAGAAGTAGAGCATTACTGCCATAACAATCCTTCAATATCTTTTTCTTTTCTTTTTAACAGACAAGCAAACAAACAAACAAACAAACACCCCAACAACCCGCCACACACACACACAAAATTAGGGGAAAACAATCAAAGTAAAACCAAATAAAAATCTGTAAAGAAAAAATGACATCCAAAAATAACAGCAACTACGGCAAGTTACTTTGCTCTTCAACTTCTGTGCAGGACAAAATATCAAAATTGATAGTGTGCTTAACCGACTTGCAAAACTAATATACACAAGGTGCGTGACATGGATATGACTGCAGCAAATGTCAGACATATTGATTATCATGTAATACATCGTACGTTCTCATGGGACGCCAAGCACCAAACCCATTTGCCACAATTACCGACAGCACTTGGACTCTGGTGAAGCATGTTGCGTGCAGTGTCCTAAGTACTTCTTCAATCTGGTTTAAATATATCCTACATTTTTTAGCTTTAGTAATAAAAAAAAAACAGAGAGAAGCAGGGAGCTGTCAGTGAGGTATCCCCGTGGGTTTAAGCATGTCTAATGGCTTCGTGCCCCGGCTTAAATGAGAACGCTGTAGCGTAAGGGCATGCATCGGCCCAACAAATCAGAAATCATCTTCGTTCAGTTTCTGGGATCATCTATGATGTCTGCCTGTCATCCGAGCCTTCCCCTGAGATAATGTACTTGTTTCTTCTGCTGCGCTGTCTTTGCTGTTATCATTTTTTTCTCCTCCCCGACAATCGATCGAAAAGGCATATTTAATGGCGAAAGAGGATGGATTTGGAAGGAAAAGCCTTTCCCGGAAATTTGATGCACCAATCTAAAGCCTGGAAGTAGGGCAGACAATGGTTGAAAAGAACTCACTTAGGTTTCAGATTACTAGATGTCAGCACCAGGCAACTAAAGAAGTTGAACTGTTTGCATATAAACAAAAATGGGGGAAAATCTAGGGTCCCGACTTCTATTTCTGTCCCTCTGCTTTGTGATTAGTATCCACTTTCCCACTTTAAAAAATGGTATGGATATCATCAACCTTCTGAACAGAAACAGAATATCTTTGGGATTTTTTTTTTGGGGGGGGGGGGAGTTGTTTGTAATGTTACAGCCCCTCTTGGGCATTTTTTAGACATTCAAAGCCTGACAGAATATATGATACGAGAGGTTGGTTAGTGATCCATTAAGAGGCTGCTAAACATTACAGTCCCTGCACAATTGCTGTCACATCTATCTTGTGGTTCAGTATTCCTGACAAGGTATCACATCCTGGGAAGAAATGTATTCTGGATCCTTTCATCTCCGTCATTAGCAGCTGTCTCAACAAGCGCATGTTTACACTGCGACTCTGCAACAAATTTGTACATCATTTTGCTCTAGAGCAAAAAAAAATGCTTGATATGTACATGTAAATGTTTGATGATGTTAGCTGTGCAGTACACATTTCTTATTCACAAATTTGACAAGTAAAATGTACACATACATGTATATACTGTATACAGGTTCCTGGTGTGGAAGAAATAAAGCCTGAAATAATTGTGTTCATGAGTGCTCAGGGTTTTCATGGACAGGAATCAGGGTATTTTGACAAACATTTGTTAAACAAGTCCACGTTTTTGCAAAAAGACTTGTTTAAAAAGTCAAGTCTGAGTCCTTTTGCAAATATGTGACCTGTCATCACAAAATGAGCTGAAAATTAAAGTCAGACTTTATCAGAATTAAGTTTGTTATATATCTGGATTCTGCCGCACAAGAGCTTTCCAATGGTATACAACATTAAGGGGTACTGAGACCAATTCTTGTGAAAATGGCATTTATAAATCTTGCAGTTGTGTTACAGTGAATGCACAGTTAATTAATAAAAATAGGATGAAATAGGTTTTAAAAATGTTTAAAAGAAAACAAAAAGCTGGAGAAAGGTAAAAGTCACTGCAAGTCTATCTAAAGCGATTCTGTATCAAGTAAAGTGACAAACTTATGAAATGAACTTTGTAAGTGGCAAGATTGACTTGTGACCTGGCTTACGATTGACTTGTGACAGGCTTGATTACAATTCTGCCAATGCTGCCAACTAAACAAACTATTTTTAGGGGGGAGCGGAGGGGGGAGGGGTTAAGGGGGGGGGCAACCCACCTTGGTGATTTCTCTCTTGTGGCCCACCCATCTCTGCATCAGTCGTCCCTCCATCCAGCGATACAACACCATACTCTATATCAACAATAACAAAACAGAAGTTCAAGTTTCTCTTCAGGCTAGAAATCTTTCCAAAACAAATTCCCAAATCCACCACTGGACGTAAGAACCAAACCAGGCAAATTGCAACCAGCACACACAAACGTGTGTTCACCGTCGATCGTGGATGTCCTATTGTCCCTCTTTTGTTTGTACCTTAACTTTTTAGGAAGACTCCCATAGGTTTTGTACACGACCCCAATCACGGACGTATGCTGGGAATCGTGGACGATATTGTTCTCTTTTGTTCTCTGGTATTTTTAGTCCACGGTTTGAAAAGATGAACACGTACACATGTACTTACACTGCACAAAAATTGAAGGAAAATCATAAAAGCCCTTTGTGAGAAAAAGTAGCCAGGTTCTCCCTTCTTGAGTTCTGTAAAATCCTGCCAAACATCCTGGTGGATTTTGACACATCAGGGAGGATAAACATATTAAATTCATTTCTAAAACTGATCCAAAAAATTATATTGTGTTATCATTTGCCTTTCCCTACAAGACTGAACTCATACATGTGCATTATTTGAGAGCATAGAGCTTGAAAGTGTTGTCTAGGACGTCATAGATGCGGCCTATCTACTGCCACAGACAAAAACACTCCTTCCACACGACTCAGGTTCCAATTGATGTGCTTCAGGGCATGCTGCTGTAAAGCTCATTCTCTGCACAATTTAGTGAATGAAAAACTAGCAATTCTGAACAAATCGAAGCAATACTGACTACATACAAGCTGACACAACTATACGTAGGTCACATCACCATGTTCAATTTTGATATTCAGCTCAGTTCTGTGCATCACTGAACTAATTCAACATCATCAAATAAATTCCACATGATGTCAAATATCCAATAAACTCCACATGTTGTGTCACTTGTCCCACTCCCACAGCTACAATATTGACTGCATCAGCCAAAAAGTGAAGTAAAATCACATTTCTTGCCAACTCTAGTAAAGACTGTGCATTAATTGTACAATTTATGTCCTCGGCCAGAAATGCTAATATGATACTTGGAAGAATTTAATGAAAGGTATAGGCCTACTCTTCCACAGACTATGCTTAGTACAATACGAGTGAAACATAATACGTAATCATCCAATTTCCAGATTAGTGGAGTGATAAATTGCAAGCGATCCAGTCGTTTCCAGAATTTCAACCGCCGCTTCAATATTCAAGTTAAAAAAAAGTCAGTTTAATTTCATGGTGACTGCCTCTGTAGGTGACCATTTCTTATTATCGATTCGGCCCCAAGCTTTACTTGGAAGAAATTTGATCAATCTTGAGCCTTTGCTCCAAGCAACCTCATGCAGCGCAAGTAATAACCTCCCCTGATAGGATTCAAACTGATAGCCTTCTAAGCCAAAGAACTGCCATCAATAAAAATATTTTCGTAATTGAAAACAATAAAAGTATTAGTACAAAAAGTACAAAATTTTACAATTTCCCCAACATATTTTGCAACATATTTTATTTTAATTCTTTAAAGGGAATGTACATCATTGGCTTTTGCTGTAATTTTCAGAAATGAACAATTTGAGGGGTTAGTATAATAGATCAAATATTGTTACAATGACATGTTGGAAGTTTTATGTTAAAAAATGATGGAAAACCACCAAAAAAAATGTTAAAGAAGTCTGGTTACCTGACTCCACTAAGGATGAAATGGATCAATTTATAGATGTCAGAAAATTGTAAGGTAAGGGAACCAGTCTAGCTGGCCTGCATCCGTTCATGAACATGTAACCAATAAGCAAAGAAATTTGGACTAAAAAAATGGTAAATTTGGAGCAGTAGCTGAAAAATAGTTAGGTTTTTCCAACGGCGGTTGGCTGACCACTGTTGGAAATTTATACAAATACCACTTTTCTTGAAAATGACTTCACACCAGGTGCCATAATTTTACAGGATGCTTTAGACTGTCATTTATCAACATCCTTGTAAGGTATTTTGTACAATGTGTTAGTTTTGTTTTTCAATGTTTGCAAATGTTGTATAATTCCCTTTAATTGTACCACCTTACACCATTTTAGATCCAATTATCTGATTTTACGTTATGATTTGGTGTACTTAGGGCTTGTTGTCGTAATTCTGTAAGTGTGTTGGAATAACTGACAACATGCAGCGATGAACATGTAGTCGAGTCCATCACAAGACTCCCTGCAAGTCCATCACATGTCCTCCAGTCCCAATCCAACTCACAAGCTATTCCAATGACCTCTGGCAGCTTAGGCGTTCCTTTGTTACTGTTCATCCACTGTTACTTGTGATTGACTTGAGATGGACTTATGCTGGGCTTGACTACATCCCTGGCATGTATACAGCAACGTGTTGGATTTTGAGGGACCCACATTTAATTTGTTAAACTATTCACAAAATATCATTGCACATTATTTAAGTGTTTAGCCAACACATTACAGATTCCTGTCTCCGTATACATGTACCGTAGCTTTGCACGTAGAAAGATATGGAACATTGATATCAACTTGGCCATGTACAGTATTAACATGATTAAAAGCATGCGCACGTACAAAAACTTTTAACGAGAAAATCCTTGTGCATAGTGAAGATAGGACTGGTACCAAATACCCTTTGAAATTATTCCGCCTGAAATGGTATCATTCAGGAAAAAATAACAATTATTTACTTGAGGTGGTTTAAGAAAATGTTTCCACGAGCAGACTTATTTTTGTGCGTAAGAATAGAATCCCGGTACAAATCTCAAAAAAATGTGCATACGTTTTCTCTCTTATCTCACATGTATAGCATCAAAACAATAACTACTGTATGTGAACAACAGTTGAATTTGGTTGTTTTTTTACACTGGAACATTTCATCATTTCAACACACCGGCATCACACTCCCTTATGAACAATGGCTGTTGGTATGGACTTTTTTTTACTGCAGTATTAAAATTCCTATCACTCAACCTCTTAATTAAGTGATAAATTATCGCAAATCTCTTTAACAAACGTTGACAGTGGTTCCCCATTGTCAACCACACTGTGTTGGGGCTGATGTCTAATGCCACCTTCAAGGAACTTCAAGAGCTTGAAAATTGACTTTAAACAGAGCCAGCACCGTTGTCCGATCCATGGAGCGTCCAGCTTTCCTGCAATAAAAAATGTGATGAATCCCGGGAGCTTGGATGTCATGAAACCGATCCTCAGCTAGCTATATGTACTGTGTACTGTTAAAAGCTTCTTCCTGTAATTTATGAACTAAAGCCCATGAAGTGAGGCAGGCACTGCATTCACATGCATACACAGACGTGTACACAAATAAATCAAATTCCATAACATTACTCGATCTGATTTCGGTGGGGTTCTTGTTTTGAAGTTGTTATTGATCAGTAGATCCTAGTTGTAGTACAACTCAGTAGAATAGATAATTTTCTATTTTAGACTAATTGGGACATGCTATCTATCACTTCTATTGTGAAGGACCCCTTAAAAAGGCGAAAGCATAGAATGTGGTGTGTAGTAAAACTAGCCCCGAGGTGATCCATCCACCACATTCTAAAAAAGAATGGTCCATGATCCTGAGGATCAGTCTACTCTGCAGATAATAAAGATAATATAATATTTATTCTATTTTTATACCACTTCCACTTCAGATTCTTTTTTTTAATTTATTATTTATTAAACACAGTTGAAATAAATAAAAACTTCAAAACTTCAATATAAAAAAATAAAATCTCTAAAAAAAAACTAAAACTACCAAATGTTTGAACCTAAGTCTGCCGGCGCGCTCTTTGGAATATAATACGCTACGCGCAGCGGCACGCATCCGCACACCAGCATGCATTTGCACACAAATACTGCGCCGTGGAAATAGTACTTTGGTTGCTAATGGTATAGTACTTTTGGTGCTATGCGCATACTACTTTGCGCCGCACAAAAGAGATCAAAAAATAGAAAGTAACATGTGACTCGCTCTCGGCCAATCAAGACACAGAATCTGTGGGTGAGGTGTTATAACACTAGCTATTGTCCAGATAATCCGTCACGGGGCAGTTGCTTTGTACAGTAGCGTGCACAATTGTTTCTCCATTGAAGGGGGCCTCGTGAGTGTATAGTGATCACGTGCCTGGATGTCTATACTCAAAATATGAACAGTATTTTGAACACATTCCTGGAACCAGCTCAGATTTTAAGGCGTTGAGTTTAGTGAGAGAGTTGATGTGTAAAAAAAATAGCACAGTCACGATTAAATATCTGCTTTCTCATTTGAAACCAAGGGTTTTTCCCCAAAAAGTATTTGAACTTGCAGTGGTGTTTCCTGCAAGTTTGCAGACAACCTGCCATGCACACAAAGCAGCTTCCAAACGAAAGATAATGTTTGAAGAGTTCAAAGCAAACCAAAATTTTCCACACATTTTTCAACTGACAGCAGAGAGGCCCCAGAATACAGAGGTACAGTCAACTTTCCTTAATTCAAGCTCAGCCGGACCTAGCCAAAAGGTTTGTTATATCAGAATTGTGTATTAAGAGGAGCGTTGGTCCCATTCATTGCGCGCATAAAATGCACAGTTGGGACCAAGGCTTCATGTTTGCTATATAACCAAAATTGGTATTAACAGAGTTTGTATGAATGAGAGTCGACTGTAGACTAGTAACTGAGCCCCAGATGTTCAATTGGTAGTGATGACAAATCACATTTTGTTCTTTTCTTCAACTTACTTGATCAGCACTGCCTGTAATGTATGACACATCGCCAGCAATAGTCACACTGGTCACAGCGTCAGTGTGGACTGGAGTGTAACGTTTCACGTCCGCTATTTCCGTAGAATTGACAGCGGTGTAGTCTCTGTAATAAACACCAAAAACAAAGAATTTTTAACCTGTCAAAATGTACACTTTTCTGACAAATTATCTATGTCTTTCAATCCCATATTCACTGTTTTTGAAAACAAGATAATATCCCCCTCTTTATGAAATGGTCAGACCCACCTTATCACCCACGCGGTAACGACTCCCGAGTTGAATCGGGACGACGAAAAGATGGCGACCGCATGTTATAAAAGGCGATTGTTGTCGAGTCCTACATGTAGTTACTCGGATTAATACATTGTGCACCGACTTGCACAATGTATGCTTTTAAAAACAAACACAACATCCTATGAGATAGAGGACATCATAAGCTTTAAATAAGGGGCATCAATGACATGTACTTCATTTTCAAATTTGTTTGACATATTGCTAGGCCTACTAGTACTTTTTCCAGAACGGTAAGGGTTTTACAAACCTTACAGATAGACCAATTATAGAAGTTGCTGTTGCAGCAAATTGTTAATTACAATGCGGCTTTTTTCGACGGCATTTAGAGAAAGAAAAAGCTTGTTGAAAGCCGTGCTGTAGTTGGTCAAAAGAATTAAAGCGCTCTCAATCGACAGCCAACGATGGCAGACGGCCAAGTGGAGACTCTTGTGATCGTGGTAAGCAAAATTCTCGTCAATTTCACCCTTTCGTGTGACATTTCAGGGATGTGAACCCACCCTATAGGTACCTAGCCATGTCAAGATAATACAAATGAAATACTGGCGCCAAAACAATGGTAACAGGAGAGTGAGGAGTTCCAGGGGGAAACAATGGTAATCGTGTACATAGTTTAGGACACATCTAATGCTTACAAGTTCCGTTCATAATTCAAAACCCTTCCCTCTTTCCACAAAATGAAGCAAGCTGATATTCAACATGGCATCTTAGCAAAGTATTTAGATGATCCCAAACACATTTTTAAAGTGACTTTTCCTGCTTGTATCATCGCCAAATTTTTAGGTATTAAAGGGAATATACAACATTTGCAAACATCAAAAAACAAAACTACCACATTATTATGAAATACCTCACTGGACTGTTAGTGAATGACAGTCTAAAGCATCCTGGAAAATCACGGTACCTGGTGTGCTGTCATTTTCAAGAAAAGTGGTATTTTTGTATCATTTTCCAACGCTGGTCGACCGACCAGCTTTGGAAAAAAATGACTTTTGTTCCAAATACTGCCCCCACTTAACCATATTTAGTTAGTTCACATTTTGTTTGCAATTGATTACACTAGACTGGTTCCCTGACCTTACAATTCCCTGACATCTATCAATTGCTCTGTTTCATCTAAAGAGGGGTAAGGGAACCAGACTACGGGAACATGATTGATTTTCTTAGGTTTTCCAGCATGTACAAACACAAAACTTCAAATAGGTCAGTGTAACAATATTTGCTTTAAAATACTAACCCCCCAAAATCCATTCATTTCTGAAAATTACAGCAAAAGCAACTGTTGTATATTTCCTTTAAGTCCCAAAACATAGAAGAGGTATACACCTCATTGCACTTATTTTATCTAAACAGCCATTCCATGGTGACTCGCGTGACATTTGAACAAAATGTTAAGTTTTAATGCATTACTGTTGTTAACCTGGCATTTATTCAACTCAAATTAGCATGTATTTGAGTCAGGGCATTGTGAATTTATGGTTTAGTTTTTATATGATTACTTTAAAATCGCTATTTTTTCATGTATCACAGTTTCTTTGACGTGACTCGCGTGACAGGATAGAAAAAGGGATTTTTTGCATCCCTTGATTCAAATAGCTTTTCCTATGGATCTACCAGTGTTCTAAAAAATATTCTTACTGAACTTAGAACTTGATACCCTCACCCAATACATGCATAAGTTGTATTGTGCCAAATATCCCTTGTTGTAAGAAATGGCCTGAAGAAAATGTGACTCGCGTGACACAAATGCGTGACTCGCGTGACACAGTAGCTTTTTACTTTCACATTATAACTGTAATTTTAGTATAACAAATCAAATCATAATATTATATTAATAAAAATGATTTACCTGTGAATACCTTATGAAAGAGTGTGAAAACTGCTATTTATCCCTTTACTTTGGCAAATGTTGGGGTGGAAATCTGGTTTAAACACAATATCCTTAACAATGACATGGAGAGAAGTTACGGAGTGATGTCATCAATCCACGGGTGATTATTTCAGGAAAACAGTTGTAATTCTTGGTCATGTAGAGTCACAGTTTCCTTAAAAGGTAAGAGCTGCAATTAATGATGCAGTTGTATAGGAATGTATACAGTACAGTCGAATCTCGTTTGTACAAACTCTGTTAATACAAAATTCTGGTTATAACAAACATAAAGCCTTAGTCCCGACTGTGCATTTATGTGAACAATGAATGGGACTGATGTTCCTCTTAGTACAAAATTCTGATATAACAAACAATTTGGCTAGGTCCGAACGAGTTTGTATTACGAGACTCGACTGTATACATTTGTAAAAAAAATGATTCAATTTCTTGTTACATAACTCATGCTTTTAAAGACTTAATTCCAATTCTATAATTTAATATGGCATTGTTTCTTTGTATTACATGTAAATGAAACATTCCTGGCTTGTGACCAGGCGCGGATCCAGGGGGGGGGGGTGTTTCGGGGTAAAAAAATTAAAAAAAACAGCTCTGTCCCCCCAAAAAATTCTCATACAAATTCCTGAAAAAATAAGTCTACCCCCCCCCCCCTGCTGTGACACCCCCCAAAAATTATACTGGTCTAATATTCGCCTGTTCAAAATACGGTACACCATTCTGTAATGTGTTAATAATCGTCGAATTTGAACAGCGCCCCCGATCGAAATTGGTACCAGCAACCCCCCCTGCCCCCTCCCTCCCCCAGTTTTTGATTTTCGGAGGCAAAGTATCCAGAGACAAAAAACATGTACATTTTCAGATTTTTTGGCTGATGAAACTCCCCCCCCCCTGCGAAAATTCCTGGATCCACCCCTGGCGACTCGCGTGACATACATCATGTGTGACTCGCGTGACATTCTTGAGATTTTTTGATTTTTTTCTACAAGGAATGTAGAGCAAATAAGAATATTCATACTTTTATTGATAGACCACCACTATTTCATTTACAAATATCAAACACTAGCTGAATCCCTCTCTAGTTATTAAGTAATCTGAAAAAAAAGTCCTATTTTGTGACTCGCGTGACATATTTTTTAGGGTGTTTTCACGATGAAATAGTGGGAAAATACTGAAGACATTTGGAAAAATTCTCAATGTTTTATCAAATAGACTGGAATAGCTACCAAATGTATGCAGATAAAGCGCAATCTTATGAATGAGCTTCAAATTCAATTACTTCCTCAGTTTGTGATTTATACCCCTGACCCTCCGTTTTGCCCACAAAATTCATCCATGTTCAGGAGGCTGAAACTTTAAATCAAATGATTTATTTTTAAAAAATCTTTTGAGATTTAGATGGTTTCAATATTCCTCTTATCAAATATAACTGACAAACATTTATTCCTTTCACTTTAATTTTTGAGTTTGGTGATGACCCTTACATGGAATGGCTGTAAAGCCAATTAACAAGAAAAAGACTATTTTGTTCTTTTTCAAAATTACCGGTTGTTTGGAACAATTTAAGGGGTCTTATGGAATGTCATGAATGTGTGGATCTATCCAGGCATGCCAGGGTTACTGTCTATCTCATTTGTATTCTTTTTATAAGTTTTTGGGGGCCTTTTGTCCTCGCGAGGGCATGCACAAAATGCATACCGTCATGACGACCGTGTACCTGGCACCAAAGTATGAAAAATCGGTGGAGCGTTTGTACGGAAGGTACCGTAGTTCAACGCTCCACTCAGTAGAGCTACACTTTAGTTAGAGTTGCTGTCTCTCGCCGCCGGCTACATAAATCATTTAAGTTCATAATGCAAAATACAAAATTAAGGCATTAGTGCATTATAGGCCTTGCTTACCCGAATCCGTGGCCGTATATACGCGATCTTGAAGACCCTCTGTCCTTCATCTTGCTCTGTTTCTTGCCCATGATCGATCGTGATGATAAGGCTGAGGCTAAGCCTAGGATGAAACCTTCCCGGGCTCTACAGCACACTGTGACTGTCACTACGACGAGTTGACGAGTACGACTTGTTGTAGGCCTAGTACGATTCCATTATATGAGAGACAGCTCAGTAATGACAAACAAATAATTAATACAACTTGGACTCTTTTGGAGACAGCCACCTGCTTGACAGCTACAACTTTGTTGGCGTGCCAGGAATTTTATGCGACTGCTCCAAATGAACTGGCCTCGATGAGAGACCGGAGAAACTAGCGCGCTTAGCGAGATAATCGAGAAACGAGTCGAGAGCATCAGTCAGGCACCCGTTGCTTTGTTGGTCATTTCGGTCAGTAACGAGCGCAAGGAAACCATGGTCCCAGACCAACTTTTTCCGGTAGAGTGTCGGCAACTCGAGCGCCCTCTCTCGGCAAGAGTGCGGGGATACCGGATCGTGGCAAGAACACACCTTTTTCATGCGCATCTTCAACTTTGTAAAATGCCAGTTTTTAAAATCAAAACAATCTGGCAACGCGAATGGGGAAGGGGGGATTTATCGGTTTTAATTTCATTACTTAAAATTCAAATTGCCTTCTTTTTTTTTAATTAAGAAAAAGTCAGAATAATTACAATGTAATTGGATTGTTTGTGCACGGCCCCGGTGTAACGAAGGAGGGGGGTTGGGGGAGGGGAGACGTCCCCACACAGCCCCGGTCGGTCTTTATTCGCGATAACCCCCCCCCCCTCCCACAGGCAAAAATGAAATTTTTATTGTTGAAATGCATTGAGTTCTCCCTCCAGAAATTGGCCCCCTAACTTAGTTCCCCCTGCATAAAACGGAATGGCATACTTCCACTACCCTGAGACTCAAACCACATATTATACCAATGCATGGAGAATCTTTGTAGAAGAATAATGAAGCCAAGATCTCCCGATTCGGTCCAGTAGTTTTTGTTCTAGAGCCTATTTTGTGAAGCAAGGTGGGGGTCATTTTGGTCCCGATGAATTACTTAACCGCGGCCGGGAATTACATTGTAATTGATAGAGGGATTGTTATGTAATAATGACACTCACATGAAAGAAGCGTGCTTCACAAAATTCTGCAGCAGAAACTACTGGACCGAATCGGGATATTTTGGTATCATAATTCTAAAAGTATTCTCCATCAATTGGTACAGGGAGTTTGAGTCTCAAGGTAGTGGAAGTATGCCGTTCCGTGTTTGTTTTGGGGGACCACCCTATATATAGACCTCACTCTAAATATGTTGGGTAATGTATCACTGCATCTTTTTGTGCCCAGTGAAGTTCAACTCACAAACACTAAGGTCAGAATCCATCAAAAAGGACAAGGAAAAAAAAAGAGCTGCATGATGATGCTCTTTAAAATATGTGTACACTGTTCTAACGATGTCGTATTATGCTGTCATAGTTTGCCAGTTAACCACAGCGGGCAGTAGTTTGTTTGGCATTATGCACACGCCTAGGGCTAGGGGTGCAGCCAGTAAATAGACCCGAAATTGCTTACGCCCGCTAAATCACGATTATTTTGCAGGCCCACAAATTCTTCGGTATAAGAGCATTTTGTGGGCACTGAACTTGAGGGTTTGTAACAACAACAAAACAGGTTGGAAGCCATGAACATGACTGCAAACTTGTGTATTTCTGTGAAATTCGGATGAAATTTGGCCTTATAATTGCTCTATTTTGCAATGGAGCGCAGGCATCATTTTTCAAAATGGCGATGTGCTACAGGACTATTTTTACGGGTGATTATCATTGGATGAAATTTTCCCCCAAAAGTCATTGGTTAATCTCCCCCCCCCCAAAAAAAAAAGAGAAGAAAATGAACGATGATGACATAAGCTTTAACTTGATGTGTGTCTCAAACACATTGGGGCGTTGCGAGTATTTTTCCTGAATTTCGGAACTGGGTGGCACGTATGGTAATCTTTAGCAGTTTACCGGTCCGTGCAACCAGAACAACAGGTCATAATCACCAGAGACAGGCCATTGCCCTCTCTCCCATACGTCACCGATTCCCGGTCCAGGGCTCCAGGCAGCATGCTTCAACAGCAAATGCGAACTTTTTTGAACTTGAACTTTGCTCGAATTCTAGTATCATGCATTGACATTACGATAAGACTCAATATCAGGGACACAATATTAATGCATGACATAACAATAGAATGATTATACATAAAGGCCCAACTTGATGTGAGCTTGGCATGCCGGGCAAGGACGAACGGAAAACTAGGCTCGCGGTCCCCGCATGAACAATAACGGGCAAAGGTTTCTGTGCTACGGGTTTGATTATACCCTGAAACTTACTACATGTATGATAAATACATAATTCCCCCCAGTGCAGTGGTTCCACCCTGGTCGCATGACTCAGTCCTTTGCCCTCACAGCAGATATTCAGAAAACGATTCTTAGTCCACTTCGTATGGGCATACCCGTTAAACCCGCTTCGAAAATCGCACGGCTTGGATTTCAAGTAATTTTACTCCATGCTCGTTGGATGCGAACAGAACTTGACTCAATAGAAATAATTACAGCACAGCTTAACTATTGATTCAATTCATTACAGAGAAACAATGGTGGCTGT
This sequence comes from Patiria pectinifera, assembly GCA_029964075.1. Lineage (NCBI taxonomy): Eukaryota > Metazoa > Echinodermata > Asteroidea > Valvatida > Asterinidae > Patiria > Patiria pectinifera. The sequence continues at coordinate 6,794,262 of CM057138.1, read as the reverse complement.
GAGACTGTTGGTTTTGGCCGCTTGTGTGGCCTGGGTGTCTTGTGTTCCTACGCCGTTCAGTTCTGAGAGGACGTGCCACATCGATGACTTCCAACTTCAAGAGGACTTCTCACTGGAAAGGGTGAGTGGATCACTGGATCTCTTGAGCTACCGAAATGTGCAGCTTTTGAAAAGCTTGTCATTTTCCCCGTTTTAAGTATAGTTTGTCTTTTAGTGAACCTTGACAAAAAATCTAATGATCTAATTCATCATTATAATTGCTACCTATCTTTCACCGCCTATCTCCCGAGCTTGCTACTTCAATTAAGTGGGGTCAGACCTTTTTGCAGCCAAAAAAAAACAATTAGGGGCACCGAACTAACAAGTTGTGATTCCATATAATAACAGGCATATTACATAGCGCTTTTAAACGGGGCATCAAAGCGTTTTACAATTATTATTACCCCTGTTCAAAGGGCAAACACTCCTGAAACCTTCTTAACTCCCTGGGGAGCATGCACGGCCGGTAAGCAGCCATTTCCACCTCTCACAGTAACCAACTCTGCCCTCACAGGTACCAAGGGCGGATCCGGGGGGGGGGGGGCAAAGGGGGCCATCCCCCCCCCCAAACGAAACCAATTATTTTTTTTATGTGACATCGCAATAAAGGCAGGCAATGAGCACACCACCATCTTTTCCTCAAAAAAACATTGGTTAAAGTGGTCAGAAATTGCCTCAGATCGCACCACAGAGCATCTAGAATCCAAAATTTTTTGGGCCCACTTTTTTGGGGGACCAAAATTTCTTTTGCCCCCCCCCCCTCAAATTGTGTTCTGGATCCGCCCTTGACAGGTACCCATCTACTCATAGGTCGGGAGAAGCAGTGAGTGACAAAGTGCCTTGCTCAAGGGCACACGCACCATAACCCCAGGCTGGACTCGAACCCACAACCTGTAGAATTACCCGCAGACCACAAATTCAATGCTCCAGACCACTAGCTCACGGCACTCCACATAGACCCTATAAACTTTGGCGGTCATGCCAAAACAACATCTGCTTGTTGCGCTATTACTTTATGTTATGTCACGAATAATTACAAAACTGTCAATAATTCTACTAAAAATGATGATCCATCACGAACTGAAACTCTCTATATATTGAAATGAGTAAGTTAATTGTTTCTCTTCGGAGCTTCATGGGTGACCCGCTACGCAAGCCTTGTCCGTATAATGTGGTTTGAAAGCACCAACGCAACAGGCGCTTCAATTTTAGGAAACGACAAAACTAGATTCTTTTTCACGAGATCATATAAAGAACCGTACTCACTACAATGATTTCTTAACAAATGTGTTGCCGTTAACTATTAGTCTTAAGTGTGTTACTGTTGAATATAAAAATCCAGAAAAAAAGCTAACAATCTCCTGGATGAAGGATGGTTTAGCATTGTACATATATAGGCAAGGCCAAGCCTTAATGTCATAAAACATAAATTGTTTTTCTCCCAAAAGGTGTTGTATCACTGTTTACTTTTTTTTCCATTTGATATATATCTGAAATACCTTAACGATAATTTTTAAAGCCGTTGTCATATTTTCAACAATTGATATGGGCCTTTACTCCTGCCTGCCTGCCTGTGGTGACGTAGTCATATCAGGGGTCACGCCAAACAATAGGATGCTATTTCGCAATTGGGCACATAAGCCAAACAATAGGGCATGCCATCACGTATCACGGCCACATCCAGGCCCGCTAAAAGTCAGTAGTGACAATTCCCTTGATAACGCGGCTAAACTATGTAACGCACGTTGCTTGTATTGTGGGCACCGTGTACCGTCTTCATTGGAACGAACACTTTTAAAGGCATAATAAGATCATTGGCATTAATCCCAAAAGTAACCTACTGAATTTATTATCAAAAAGCTTTGCACTGGTTTTAAAACCCCGTGAAAAAAATGCGTCTGGTTTGCCGTCAATTAGAAGAAATGTAGATGATTTCCAATGTTTTTGTAACAAAAGAGTGCTATGATGGACGAAATCGTGTTTCGCGTTCAAAAGGTTGTTCACTGTTATCTCGAAAAGTGTCACATCCAATGAGCTGAAAGTTCAACTGGTTAGGTTTTGAACATTCTTCTTTGGATTTTAAGTAAAGTGGCTTTATTATTGGAAACGAACAAAATGCATGAATAGCAATATGATCCTGTAGGCCGATTGCATTCGGCAGCCATCTTTAAGGTGTGTTTTGTTGTGTTTTAATACCTACCGATTTGAAGAGAAAATCCATAGTCGAAATGGTATCATTGGGAAGAAAACAATAATTGAAGCCTTGAACGTAGTTTAAGTCATGTTGCCCGCGGGCACAGGGACGTGCGTTTGCATCGGAATCCTACGGAGCTTTTAAAGGGACATAGATGAAAAAAAAAATTGAAAACATCTTCGTTAGAAAGAAAAAAATCTGCGTTCGAACGAAAAAAATCTGCGTTCGAACGAAAAAAATCTGCGTTCGAACGAAAAAAAATCTTCGTTCGAACGAAAACAATCTGCGTTCGAACGAAAACAATCTGCGTTCGAACGAAAAAAATCTGCGTTCGAACGAAAATAAATCTGCGTTCGAACGAAAAAAATCTGCGTTCGAACGAAAAAAATCTGCGTTCGAATTAAGTATATCTACTAATGGCTTAAGCCGTGTTTGTTTGAGCTGTCTTTATGCATGAGCCTTACAGACTCGCAAATAAAGAAAAGCGGTCTTATAAACATGAAATTAAATCATTGGTTTTCGGTGACTTTTTTGTGAGTTTGTAATTGGTATTTATTTTAAAGCCTAAAGCTTTTGCAAATTGACATTGCTGTTTACTTTAAAGTACTCGTGGTTTGGCTAAAGGTTTTAACACTTGTGTAATAACAGGACACTTTCAGGACCCTGCTTTGCAGGAAAGGCCAGAAATATTGTGGTGCCAAATCACTATCGAACTAAACATGGGAGAGAAAAGCACCTGTTCATCATCGGGATTCCAAACCAAGACCAGGTTCATAATTGGGGTATAATTTGCAGGGGGCACTTGGGGCCTGTTTTTCTGGGGGGGGGGGGGCACTCAATCAGTTCTGTCACAGTTAAAACATTGACCAGGGGGACTACCACCAGATTTTTCCCTTCTCTAATTTCATAGTGCAGGCTGTGACGGCCCTTGCAAAGAGTCCTGGGTTTCAATCCTAATGAGAACCATATTTTTTTTTTATCTTATCCCATATTTGTTTCTTTCATTTCAATCAAGCACCAAACCAAATACTACATTCTGTATGTACATTCCACACTGCCAAACCTGGAGTGTTAAATATGACACAAACGGTGTTAATCTTGATTTTTTCCCGTTATTTATATATGACGACACCCTTGGTGTAAAATATAACCAATTCTTAGAATTAACTTTTAAATTAACCACGTCGTCACAATGGTGTCTGTGTCTCCGGCCGGCAGCCCAAGTACGCAGATTTTTTTCGTTCGAACGCAGATTTTTTTCGTTCGAACGCAGATTTTTTTCGTTCGAACGCAGATTTTTTTCGTTCGAACGCAGATTTTTTTCGTTCGAACGCAGATTTTTTTCGTTCGAACGCAGATTTTTTTCGTTCGAACGCAGATTTTTTTCGTTCGAACGCAGATTTTTTTCGTTCGAACGCAGATTTTTTTCGTTCGAACGCAGATTTTTTTCTTTCTAACGAAGATGTTTTTGATTTTTTTTTTCACCTATGTCCCTTTAAAAGCTCCGTAGAATCCAGTTCAAAACCCCAAATATTTGCGCATATGTTTTGTGTTTTCTCAAAAGGTATATATATCAACTGAGCTGAAACTTCAACAAGTTGGTTATCATGCACCATTTTTATGATCGGAAACTAAGACTAAGCCCAGTGACTGTCCGCTTCTAAAAATGAGAACCACAATGCACCCTGCAAATTAGAGCCTTGTTGCGTCACTGCCAGAGAAACTTGACTATACAGTTGTTCGTGAATTCACTTTTATTTCGAAAAGTCAATTTAGATGCCTGTGCGCTGTTTCACATCGTTTCTCTTTTTACTGAAGCAAAGATTTCCATTATCATTTTATCAATAGCTTCCTCACAAATGATAAATCTATTTAACGCCGTATTCTTAACAGCTGTTCTTTACTGATGAAAATGGACACAAGTATTACTTTTATTTAGAATTTGAAAACAGTACAAAATCATTTTCTCGACCTTTTCGCACAGAACAAGTAACGTGCATTCTCATGGAAGACGAAGCATTAGATACCTATTGCTACGGGCATCCTTAATTATCAAGTGCGGATGTCTTTTCATGAAGGTTAAACACATATCTCATGTTTTAGAAAGTAGCTTTTCAATTCTAAAACGTATTTCTTGGGTGCCTTTCCCCCTAAAACATGTGAAAAACATTGATGCCAACGCCATTATGTCCCAATACAAAACGCAGGCAATCGCAAGACGATAATGAAGACATGTCCACTACTCCGCTGCGTGATTAAGCAATGATTTCATGATTTATTCATTTTTCTTTGTGCTTGGACTTGTTAGTTTATGGGCACCTGGTTCGTAGAAGCGCAGGTTCAGCGGACGCACTACCCGTATCAGAGACGCTCCCACTACGGTCTGCGCGAGGACGGCACGGTCTCAATGAAAACCAACAGAGTGGTCAGGTACGTTTGGGAAAAGGTTACCGATACACCATGGGGTAGTGAATAATGGTATTACTATTAACTGGACGTTTTGATCAATATACTATGATCAATATAAGGAGAAAGTAGAGAGGAGAAGGTCTAGAAAAGAGTCACAAAAAAAATCAATATGAATAGATAGGCAAGGGGCAGCCTGCTAGGACCAATTTCGCTAAAGAAACATCCTTCAATTGGATCTTGTACTTTTGAGATTCACTTTTTTTTGTTTGGACACTCGTTACTATCTTCTTCGAATATGTTTTGGTTATAAGTGCATTACAATTTCTAAATTTGACCTTGAACGGCAAAAAACACATATTTGCACACATCACTTGCAAACACAATTTAAACCGAGTTCGTATGCCAAACTATTTTTGCAGAATAGTGAACAGTAAACGAAACGAACTTGGTACACAGTTTACTTTTGTCAAATTGTGTCGGCACTAGTGGCAAGGCCATGCCGCAACTGTGCCGACACCAACTCAAAAGAGAAATAGTCGACAGTAAGACGCATCACATATTTTACCCAGAAACCTGTTTTTGCAGCGCAAATCTTTTGAAAGTACCTCATTGTGGACGCTCAAACCATTGTGTCGGCACAGTGCCAATGCCGTGCCGCCATTGTGCCGACACCAACTCAAAAGAGAAACAGTCGACAGAAAGACGCATCACATTTTTTTACCCAGTAACCTGTTTTTGCAGCGCAAATCTTTTGAAAGTGGCTCATTATGGACGCTCCAATCATTGTGTCGGCACAGTGCCGATGCCGTGCCGCCGCTGCGCCGACACCAACTCAAAAGAGAAACAGTCGACAGTAAGACGCATCATATTCCGTTTTACCCAGTAACCTGTTTTTGCACTGCAAATCTTTTGAAAGTGGCTCATTATAGACGCTCCAACAATCGTGTTGGCACTGTGCCGATGCCGTGCCGCCACTGTGCCGACACCTACTCAAAAGAGAAACAGTCGACAGACAGACGCATTACATACTTCACACAGTAACCTGTTTTTGCAGCGAAAATCTTTTGAAAGTGGCTCGTCATGGATGCTCCAACCATTGTGTCGGCACAGTGCCAACACAGTGCCGCCACTGTGCCGACACCTACTCAAAAGAGAAACAGTCGACATACAGACGCATTACATACGACACAGTGCCGCCACTGTGCCGAAACCAACTCAACAACGTATAGGAGAAATGGTCTGCCGTCATAAGCAGATAAAGACAGGACAATTTCAAATATATCAACTACGAATATGTAGCAAGATCTACTGCACAAGACTCATGAATTTCCTTGTGCCCATGCAGGCCTGGCGACTGTAACTCGTGGCAATTTGAAGCCCGGGTCACGGCCGATGAAGACTCCAACAACCCGGCCAAGATGTCACTGTATCCACCCATGCCCAACTACCCACCAGGTCAGATTATATTAGATGTCATATTACATTATGAAATATGTCATTATCATAAAAAAAAATCCATTACAGTTTTCCGTAGGCAGATTGTTTTATTTAAGGGAAATTCTGGGGTGAAGTTTTTTACAAATTTTAAAAGTGTCCTTTTTTTTGCGGAGACCGGAGAGGAGGATGATCAAGTTATCTCCCTGAACTGAACAAATTTTGGTATATATGGAAGTCGTCATTTTTCTCGGATGGTAAATTTATTTTAAACAAATAAATAGTCAACATAAACAGTCAGGAGTGCAATAAAGTGTTGATTTGGTAAAATAAAAGCAAACCAGTGACTTAATTATACAAGATTTATTGTTGTTTGATATTTAAGAGCGAAATACTTCCCCGTGCAACACTACAACATTGACGAATACGTTCCGTTGTTTAGAAATGAGTATTTTTTTCACAAGGCCCTGACCATCATTGGGTCAATGCCAACACGCTACAGAGGAATTATCAAATTCGAATGTTTTTTTTCTGTGTTCTCGCCAGAGGATTACTGGGTTGTGAGTACGGACTACACCATCTATGCTTTGGTGTACAGCTGCGGAGAGCAGCGCTCTGACGGCTCGTGCACAAAGCGGGGCGAGCACGCTTGGTTGATGGGAAGGTCCCTGACTGGTGTACCTGAGGAAATACGGACCAGGGTGCCGGAGTTGCTGTCATCGGTGTGCATACGACCACAGCGTCTTGATGATGTACCACGGGGTAAAAGAAAACAGATAATGAATATCTGAAACTGTTAAATATTTGATAGAACTGTGCCTTCACTGACAATACTTTCAAATGCACTGTATGCAGTGCTGTCTCATAGCCTGTGAGAAAAAAAATCCAAAGTTTTCTTGGGTGGGACTGAAACCCAAACCGTCTGCTTACTGTTGCAGACGTGTTACAGCTTTACCAAACCACCGGGCTTTCTGGGGTCGATTGGCCAGTTCAAATAAAAAACAAATCGACATTATTAAAGATGATTCCCAATGTTATTTTCGACTTTCACCCCGAAAAATTACAGGTTTTTCCAAATGCTACTTTTTCCTTTATAGCCATCTATAAATTATTCCCTTTTGAACGAGACATCGAATGAAAAAAAAATCAACCGACGTTTAGTTATTGAATTATTTCTTCACACATTTTGATCTATTGGCTGCTAGACAATTCGGCTCTCGCAGGGCGAGTTCATTTGGGCGCAAATGAAAGCCTTTACTCCAAAATCGGAATTATTTTTTTTTGTTTTGTTAGAACAAAACAAGCAAATAAAAGATTCGTTTGGAGAAGAAAAAACATTTTGAAGGGCAAGAGGTATGCAACTTTACGATACATGTATAAAAAAATGTGATGAATATTGTTTTCCACCTAAAACATTAGGTATTAAAATTTGTCCACCATCATAAAACAGGCCAGTCAAAATAAATATGAATTGTAAGTAATTACTGACGAAATTATGGTACAGTGTATTAATTGCAACAGCATTCTGCACACAAATCGTACTTTGGCTCATGATAATGCACTCGCAGAAACTAATGAAAAAATCTGCCTAGGGCATGAAAAACTAAAAGCTGCCATCATGTTGCTTCAATCCCTATTGATTTGTGTCCAATCATATGGAATCTCAAGAGTATTAAATTGATTGACAGATTCAAATTGAGAACAATATCGCCTGAAAGACATTCAATAATCTCCGTCATTTTTTGAGGCAGAGAGGAAGTAACGTGTACACACTTCAAGAAACCCCTGGTTATGATGTGATTGTTTATTAGATTGTGAGGTAGAGCTGACTCAAGCCCCCAACCACCTCCCTGCCGCCTCCACAGGATGTCAGGCTGATGGCAACACAGATTGCAGGCAGGGTGAGTTAACCCCGGCCCCACGGGCAAAGAGTAGGCTTGCGGTAAAGAATAAATACCCCCACTTCCAAAAATCAAGAAATGTGATCGCAACCATTCGAGGTGCTCATTTCAAAATAAAATCAAGATAAATTTACAATCTTTCGCTTTCTGTTAAACCTGCTGGGGAGGGGATATGGGCTCCGTGCGCCGACTGTGCTCTTTGCCGGTGAGGGGGTACCTGTGAGCGAAGCGGATGAAGACCTTTTAGTAACATTTCTCTCCGCAGATAACCATCCCTAAAAAAAGTTGAGAAGCTCATCTGTATTTTCAAAGAATGATCCCTCTATCCTAGTTTGCAATCTAACACCAGTTTTGGGTCCAATTTTATCCAAGTTTTCTTTTTTTTTCTGTTTGAATACCAACCTTATCATCTCTAGTCCCAACAAGCACTGTTCTCTTTTGGTACCCTTGTTCAGATATTAACTCTAACACACCTTTATTTTCAATCACTTTTGTTTTAAGACTTCCTCAAAAAAAAAATACAAGAGATACTTCTTAACATTGAAATCAAACTCACTCCGCATATCTGAGGTACCACTTTATTACAGACTTGAACAGCAATTAGAATTACAAATATTATAGTGAAACAATTATGATTACTTCAGGACTTTTAAGCAACCCTTTCTTGGTAAGTACCAGAAAAAGGCACAGCAAGCGACATCACATGCAAGTAAAGATGGCTGTTTCTGCGCTGATACGCAAAATCAACCAAACACAATTCTGTTAATATCACACTGCAAGTCAATATTTTCTCCATTTAATGCATCAGGCATTGTACTTTAATCTCGAATGATGATGCATCCAAAACCTCACCTTTGAATACTACACATTTTGATGACCAAGACTCCCACTTACACAGGAAGTGTACAAGATGATTCATCAAGTCAGATCATCTCTAGTTTTTGATGTCCCTGGAGAAATTCTGCGCGGAGTCAGGGGTTCAGATAGGCCCTGCGGCTTGAGGACTAATCCTGGGCTTCACAGTAACACTTCCGTATATATTTTTTTTTAAACGAGAAGGAGCACTAATTGGATTTACTGAGCTACAAGACCCTCAGCTTATTATTTTAATAAGCCTGGACAAAAAGAAATGCCGTGGAGCTCTTCGAGGTTGCAGACCAGTAAATAAACTGCCATAGATCCCCGTGATAAATAAACCCGGATTTCCAAAAATCAGGAAAAATACTCACAACCCTCCAAAGTGATTGAGACACACATCAAATTAAAGCTTATTTCGTCATCTTTCATGCTGTTTTTTTGGGGGGTAATCCGATGACTTCTGGCTTTGGGATAAATTTCCATTCAAATATGGTCACCCCTAAAAGTAGTCCTGAAGCCCATTGCCATTTTGAAAAATGATGCCTGCACTCCATTGCAAAATAGAGTAATTTTAGGGCCCAATTTCATGCAAATTTCACAGAAATACAAGCTCACAGTCCTGTTCAGGCTTCCATTTTTTTTTAACAAACCCTCAAGTTCATGGGCCACAAAATGCTCTAATAGAATTTGAGGGTACGCAAATTGTGATTTGGCCAGCAACCTGAACATAGTTTCCTTATCTAAAGTAGTTTCCGTAGTTTGCTTTAACTTCTGTCACCATTGCAAATGCTTTCAGCCACCCCCCCCCAAATATATATAGAAAACAAAAATAAAATATCAGGGTACAACTTGGTCATTACAGGGCTTAATGTCATTTATACCTCAAGGGAATCTCACTCTTCATTGTCAAATTTAAACAGTTCAGATCATGGACACTTAACAAAACAAATTCTTAAGTCAAATGCCCTAATAATGTCTCACAACTTTCAGAATTTTATGCTTTCTAAACTATCATCTAGGGTATGGGCCATTATAAAAACATGTTAGAGGTTGCAAACTATGAAGTGTGTCTGAATGAATTAATTATATATGATCAATTTGTTGCTTATGAGTTGAGTGGGGATTAATATTGCTTTGATTGGTCCATAGGTGCCAGCACACCAAACCCATGTGCAATAGCTAACTTTCAGCTGCAGAAGGATTTCATCATAGAAAAGGTACGTCTTTACAAAAAAAAAACATTTCGAACCTATAACATGAAATCCTCCAACGACACAGCTAAAAATATGAACACATGTATAATACACTTCTAAATAGAATGATAAACTTGTTGTTTTAGCTTTCCTTGTTATAAATAGAATTTCTGAATGAACTTCATGTTGTTTTAATGTTTTGGAACCGTTTCTGTCTGTCCTGTCTTCAGTTCCTGGGTGAGTGGTATGAGGTTGCCCACACCAGAATGCACAACAGCACCCTCAAGCTGCCAGACATGCGCTCCTTGCTCTTCAGCCGAGGCCCAGCCGGCCAGGATGCTCACATGTCACTACTGATGAAAGACATTAAGTTGTGAGTTCAAAAGTTCATTATCTGGATTTCAAATTTCTCTTCACTCTAGAAGATTTTACTCTAAAAGATATAAACAAGCTTCAGTGCCTCGAAGATACAATCTAATGACTACAATCAGCAGAAGATCTTGAATGTTTGTGACACACCTACATGTTTCTGGATCCCTACATTTGCATTCTGCAATCAATGTGGCACATCACTAAACCAATTCTGTTTTTTTTTCATGGTGCTATAGGGATGGGCGTTGTGCTAACATGAATATGCCAGGGTCTGGCTGGCTGGGCCCGGAGCATCCAGCTAAGATCATCGTTAGCTTCCCTATCCCACAGAAATACGGAGTCAGTGGAGCTGGTGAGTGTATCATGTGTAATACCATCATGCGCCATTATGATTCACACGGGGGTGTGAGACTGACTTGAATGAGGGGGTGTGACAACAAGTTTGCTGACAGACCCTTCACACTGGAAGGAAGCCAGGAATTGTTTCCAGTCAGCTGGCTTTCACAAAAGCAAAAAGAGGTGGGGGTGGGGGCTGGACACTACATGACTGTTGGAGGCACTGTTGAAACCCGACGATCTTGGACACTGTCAGACAAAAGGTGGCACTCTCTGTTATGGCATATTTGCTGAACATAAGTTTACCAATAAAACGATGATTTTGCCAATTCTGGGGGTTCATTTGCTGATTGAGGCTTTAACTTATTGGGGGCTCTACCCCTGCTACCCTGGGTTCACATAACAGTATTGTAATGAGTCACTGAATTTTGGCAGTCTAAGGCAGTGAGTCACATCAAATTGAGTCATTAGGTCAACAAGTTTGAGTCACAATGAATGTGCTTGAATCAAATCACATCTTGTTTGAGTCAATTTAAGTCACTGACATGTCTTCGTACTTACTATCAACAGCTGTGACTGTTGTTTTACTAAATAAGCCAATCTGGCCTTGTGTATAGTCTAGTTCAGGGATAATGCTAGGGGCAGGCCGCCACAGCTTTAGGGTTATGGGGAACTGTTTATTGTAAATGAAATTGGGACGGAGTTACGGGGACTTTCTGCTGTCCCCATAGCATCTCCGGTCCCCATATTACCATGACACAACACGTGTGTAGTCCCCACAGTTAGGGAACAAGAGCTGCAGTACATGTACGTGTTTGTGGTACCATGTGTATTTCAATGTGCCTTGGGAGTGCAAGCCAGCTTACAACATTATTCAAAAAAGTAACTTATGAGTACTCGACACAAATAGCTTCTCTGATTTTTAAGGAAAATGGTTACGGCAGTCATATAATGCACATGTTCATCGACCAGTACAAAATAAGTGACATTCACATCACTGACATAAATTTGAATTTAGGCAGCCAGGATTTCCAAGAATTGTGAGTGGTTTAGGCAGAACCGGAATGTGGGGGCTAGCTCCCACATTTGTTGGACCCAGGGCCTCCGATGACCATGACTTATTCCCCTCCCTCTTGCCCCTCACCTACCCCCACAGATTTCCTTCTCTCAAGCCTCCCCCAGCCACCCACTAGCTGAGTCATATGACTGTACTCTATCTTAGGTTTGTAGCAGTGTTAAAGACGATGTCATTATAATCCCTTTTTAATGTACACAGGAAAAGTGATTTTCATGTAATTTAACAAAACAACTGAATTCAGCAAATGAGTGCAGTTGAGATCAAAACAGCAAATGGTGTCTGTTGATCAATTGACAGAGTTAATACTGGCTAATTTGTGGCTTTTATCCAAGTGTTTTTGTTTTATTTTGCTGGCTGTGAATTTATTCCAGTTTCACTACTTTCAGCAACATGAATCCGTCCCAAGGAAATTGATTTTAAATTGTTCATGTTTCTGGTAGACTTTTTCTCTTTTACAAAACACGGGTGGGAGAGGTATTTCCAGCATTGAGAGCTAGGTTTGTTATTTTTGTTGCAGTGGAATACTGGATTCTGTCGACTGACTACACAAGTTATGCTGTGACATACTCCTGCCACCGCACGTATGAGGACGGCACCTGTGACAAACAGAGAGAGGCACTGTGGGTACTGAGTCGCACACCGTCCCTACCCCACAGGGTAGAGAGGAAGGTGGACCAGGCTATCAGAGGGGTGTGCCTAGACCCGGTACTGGTCACAGACAATCATGGTAGGTGTTGAACAATGCAACAACCTACTCAGAGTCAATCTGTCCAAAAAGTACCGGTACTAAACTAAAACTTACTCTCTACTCTAGTCTGCTACACACGGAGTTCCGGGAATGTGATATTCTCTAGGGGGAGTTCAGAGTGCAAACCTAAAACACTGACTACTGTTTAGGGCAAAAACTGTAAAATGTATATGAAGAAAAAAGAAAAATTTAAAAATAAAAATTCAAAAAAAAAATAAAAAAGAAACTGATTTTTGCCATTTCGTGCTCTACCCAACTAGCTATATCAGCCCTAGCCCTGCCAGTAGCTCAGTCAGTAGAGCTCGTCCGGCTCTGTCACAGGGTTCAAAGAGGGGGCAGTCAAGTCAATGTCTTTGGTCAACTTTTGAAAATTATTGTAATGCACCTTGTCAGTTTCCCTTCTACGGTGTATTTGAAAACACAAAATGAAGGATTACTTAGGGGGGTGTTGTACACAAAATATTTTTGGTAGTCAAATCAGTTAGTGCTTCAGGAACAGTAATTTAACAATACTTTCCCCAAATTGTACAATGAGAAATAGTAGTGAGTAGCAAGCTTAAGATAGGTGATATGTACTTCGGTAAAGTTGAACATACACTACTCATCACTGCTCCAACAGACACTGTCTTTCCTGCTATCCAATATCCTTGCGAAATTTGGTCTTGCAGTTATGCATTTTGAAGCAGCAACCATGGTTAACTAATATGGTTTTTAAATGACCACAACAAAAGTCATACTTTGCTAGCCTATTTCTCTTCCAACTTGCAGAGGTATGCTACACTACAGAACTAGGCGAAAGAAATGAAACACATGCTGGTAAGATCGCTGGTAAAATTCCACTTTTTAAATTTTTTTAGTGGATAATGCCAAGAAAAGGCAGGATCATCTGAAGTCCAAATGACTCTTTACACAGGAAATAAGACTAGGAAAGTGATAAGTGATCGAGCTTGTTGATGAAGGTCATGAAAGACTGGGTTGTATGATGGTGGGAAGCACAATTGTGGTAGAGTATTCCACAATTTGGATGTGCAGATAATGAAAGACAATGAGTGAGATACAGTGTGAGACCTAGGTATTGAGACTGTGAAAGGGTGAGCATTGGTGGCATATCTCGTAGAATGAGTATATGTGTGAGATTTGGGCATGATAGATTTCAGTTAAGTGACCAAAGTAGTAATGGTCAAAAGCTGAAAGGGAAGTGTCGGTGGACCAGAGGCAGGAGTGAGTTGGTGAGTTGGGTCCTTCTTCCCAAAGAAAATAAATCTTCCAAAAAACAACCAATTAGAGGTAAACCCTGTCACTTTACAGAATGCTAGTGCTCAAATTGGCCAAAAGGAAGAATGGAGGTTGGCAAGTGTCAATGTCTCCACCAGTCAGCAGCAGGAATCAATTGAATAATAGATCAAGAAGCCTATGTCACTATATGCAACGTGGGAGCCAAAAAACTGTACAATTTATTGAGAAAATTACAAAATGAAAGGATTTATACTTCAATGGTGAGGGATCATTGATGCTTACATCATGATGGTTAAAAGGCTACGGCAAAATATGAAAGCTCCAGAACATATTTAGTATGATTCTTGAGACCCACTACATTGTAAGTAACTGTTCATTTTTTGCTTGTTGCAGTAACCGTTGGCAACCTGAAACCATATACAGAATAATAAGTGGATTTTCATTCCATCTAGACATTATCTCTTGTTTTCCAGCTATTAAGGGCAGGGCTGCTGTGACCACAGGATGCGATCCAGCCACAGCAAAGTATGGATGCTGCCTGCTCAACAACAGGCCGGCCAGAGGACCAAATTACCGAGGATGTCCACGTGAGTTCAGTTCAGCAAATCAAACCTCAACAGTATATAAAGCCATGGTCAAAACTATAGCCAAACTATGGTCAAATGTCACAATGAAATCTCTTGCTTGTGGCTCACTGGGACCAACATTGGTATAGGCTGGCCTCAGTTAGCTATGAGACTCATCACTGGCACGTGTTCGATAAAGGTCTTGATCAAACTTGCTCACATCTGCAGCCCTTAGAGAGAAAGGTTAATAGGTGTGTTTGCGATGCGTTTGTAAGGCACTTGTTCCTCACAAGAAACATGCTGCCTTGTTTGTTCAGGTATGAGGCCACCGGTTGCAGGTCAAGACATTGAGATGAGGCCAGTCTCTGAAGTGGTCAGACTACCACCCATGCCTCTAGCTCTCACTGCACATGAACCACTCAAAGTCAAGAAAGGTAGGACTTCACTCCTTTTGACTCTACTAACACATCTTATAACATTAGGCATTGAAGTAACTATGTAATTGCAGCATAGATGGTAGCCAATCACTTCAGGATGGTGGTGGTGGGGGGGGGGAATGTTGTAAGTTCTCTCACTTGGGAATCTGTAGACACCCATGACTATCTTTTTGACTTTTCCATTTTTTTTTTAACACACATCAACAATGTTGAGACACCATAAGCACAAACATTCAGCAGCAAAGGAATCAGTCTCTGTGAACTGAACTTGTTCAGCGTGAATAGCTGTATCTGTTGTCTTTTCTGAAGTAAAGCTGTTCAAAGTTGATTCATTATGAAAAGAGAGCAAGAAATTTGAAACGAATAAAAACAAGGAACACTTATTGTTTTTTATAATCGTTATTTTAAAACAAATTGTTTTTTCTTTTTTTGGTGACAGTTGGGTGTGATGAAAAGATCATCTGCAAGATATACTGTGAGTACGGCTTCAAAAAAGATGAAGACAACTGTGATATTTGCCAGTGTGCAGAGGAACCACAGGAACAACAGGGTAAGAAAGATTTCAAGGAATAATTTGTAGAGAGATTTAAAAGCATAATTTGATTAGTTAAATAAGGGGAAACAGTATGATGGAGCAGTTTTACACTTGTGGTTTATCAGCTATGGGCCTGGCCGCTGATAATGGCCCGAGCCAAAGGCTTAACAAAGTTGCCAAATAATTCTGCCCTTTTACGTTATATTGTTTTCCAAATTTTGGGCAATTTCAATGGTGCACGTGGTGAACTTAAGCAGTTATTACTGTACTAGCACTTCATGTTGCTCAGTTGTAGACAGTGTGCCTGGTGCATAATGCATGCATGTGGTCCATGCCACTGGTCCAGGTCACGGGGTCATGCAGCCTTTTTGAAACACTTCACAGTGGTGTTTAAATCGGTTTAAACCCAACCACTTGACAGAATCTCGAGCAGTAGAATATATTCTAATAATTTACAGGAGGAAAAGCCTGGAATGTTAGGTGCTAGCAATCAAATTAGCTTATATTGTATGTGCATAGTTGGGTCAAGATAAATTTTAAGAACTTCACTGAACAAAGAAGCAGGTTATGAATTTGCATCCTGCTTTAATACCACAACTGTACTCTGCAAGCTGAGATTTCAGAGCCAATCTTGGCAGCTACCCAAAGTTTTTTATAATATTTTAGTCAGGGGACATTAAATGATAAAAAGTCATGGACACAGAATACTCCCCAAGTAGGATACATCATTATTTATAGGAAGTGGCAATGTAGAAATCACTTGAACTGAAATGTTGTGCTGTATTCACCCCCCCCTTTTTTTTTGGGGGGGGGGAGGGGTGAGGGGTGTAACCTAATTGGCTCTTTGGCTTTTGAAATTTGAAATCATCAGTGTTTTTAACTTAACAAAGCTAAATCCACTGGACAGTTGCATGATGTTCAGGCCCAATACGCTGTAGAAGTGTGACGTCGCGCGGGGTCATCCCCATAGTGATCGGTCTAAACAATGTCTGGCCCGCCACTTTTACCATAGGATTTGCACGGGCGATTTGGGTAAACATTTTTAAGTTGAAATTTCTCGGAAATTGAGAATAAATAAGACTGAAAAATGGTCCAGTGCTTTGAAGCTGACTATAATCATCGCTCAGAACGTGAAGAATGCTGTTATTTTCTTTTCCGATGGATGAAAAATTGATGAAAAAGTGGGCACCATGCCTAGTATGGCTACGTAAGGCCATGTGTGTTTGGACATATTACCACAGGCAATGTGTGACCTCAGCGGCGTATGATGTAACCACTTCTACGCCTTATAGAAGCTGTGGTGTCAACAGATTATAAAACATTGGTCTCCACATAAGACACACAAATATTGTTCATTTGATATGTTGAAATATACTTCTAGGAATCAAGAAATTTTGACTTGAATATTTTAGGTCTACATTTTGTTCTTACATGCATACAGAATCCAACACTACCACGACATCAGAAGATCACATGCTGCGTGAGGCAGCACAACAGACCAAGCTTGTATCGTGTCTGCATCAAGCTAAGAGTGCCACCAAACTAGGCCTGCCAATTTTAGATTGTGCACAGGATGGTAGCTTTACTCCGGTGAGTGGAGCAAACATTGATATTATGGACTGATTGAAGTAGCAATAAAACACATGATTACTTTATTTACCATCTGCAAAAACATTGTGTTTTGGATAACAATGGAAACGAAAAGAAAGGGGAAATCAGGAGCCTTAATTCAATCAATGGATATCACAATGCTACTGCTGCAATGTTGACAAAGAGCACAATGTGACTTTAATGTTCTTCCCATGATTTGAAGCAGTTGATGAAACAAAAATCAATATTTCTTTTGTCTCCCTCTCGATTTTGAATCCAAAATCTCATCAAGGGGCTTTCAAATGAAAATACACCGACAAGTTGATTATCTTCATTGTTTTTGCATCTTTTTAACGCATAGTTCAGTTCTGTGACTCCATTTGTATCTTTGATATTGTGTTAAAATGAACGCATTAATAGTAACTTATCACAGCCCCAGAATATATTGACGTTGTTTAACAAGAGGAAATGAACTGAATATGTTCATTTGGTGCAGTGCTCTGAGATCGTTAAGTCTTTGACTACGTAATCGATTATCTTAAGGGGATGATTAAGATTAGTTACAATTCGGTACTGCCCTTCACTGACATAAACACTGCCATCACATCACATGCTGTATTACTGTCACTACAGATTCAATGCCATGGAGAGGACTGTTGGTGTGTGGACCGGACTAGCGGTCATGAGCTGAAAGGCTCGCGGGTCTCTGATGGCACAAAGCCTGATTGCAGTCAGATCCCAACTCCTAGTCAAATGGGTATGTACGTGTATCCACATGCATTGAACTTGTAAATATTCAACATGGTTTGGGGGAAATTGAGAAAAAATTGAAGTCCCTAGGTGTCAGCTGGATTTTGTCAGTAGTTTTGCTCAACATCCCCAAAACATATTGTATAACTTTCATTATACCTCATACATATTTAGCATCAATATAAAAAAGCCAACAAAAGTCTGTAGAAAACCCCTCCCATAAAATGTATATTGTAATAAGTCCTTCATCATTAAGTTTTTAGTATGGCACTACCAGCAACTTATTTGCAATTGCTACTGTTGCATGAATGGAAGTCTAGGAGCTAATTTTGGGGTACTTCCTCTGTACTTTTGGCCAGGTTAACAACAATATGAGCGTAGCAAGTGCAGAATAATTGCTTTTACTTCCCTGATGTGCACTGAAACTTTGACCAATGAAAGAAGTGTATTTGGCAAATAAACTAGTATGATGTGTAGCGAAACTTCAAAGTCATAATTTACAAGCCTATATACTGCCTTTATCTTTGAAAATATAACCTTAAATGTATTTTTAACCAAATACTACTTAGTATAATTACTTGTGCAAGTTCTTGTGCCATTCATGATAAGGTTATTTCCAAAATGCAATAAACACCATTTTGTTACCTTTAAAAGCTCTCTCCTGGCTGCCAAAAGTAAGTTTCAACGGCTGTTATATAGTTAAACACAATTTAAAATTACTAAAAGCAAAAAGTGAAGTTAAGAGACAGCTGCTGTATTGTTTTTATTCTTAAAAGTTCATAAAAGTGCAAATTTCCCTTTTTTTTTCTTCAAATGGACATATTGCCTTTTGAAAATAAACTCTTCATATCCAAGTAACTTAATTCCTTTGAAATTTGACATATAAAATGAGAATTTGTAAAATGACAGCATTTTTTTTCAATCTACTGCCGTATAATGTCTCCGAGTACAGTATCAATTGTCTTACTAAGACGGAATAAGAAAATTAATTATGATGTTCCAGCCAATGTGTCAGCTCTTTGTCTCAAGCAAGTCACTGTGTCATTTTGAATCGAGATTATCAGCTTTTTACAAGTGGAGAGTTAACATACCAAAGTTACAAGCTGCCAACCACCACCATTTTGAAGCACTGGAGGACGGTGTATTTGGAAAGTTTAACAAAATCCTCCCAATTCAAATGAATAAACTCGAAGTTGTTCTCACCATCTGCAGATCCCAAACTGACCTCCGATTGTCTGGCCCGCCGTATAGAAGCGGAATCTTCTCTGGACATTGATGAAGGCTCCGGTCACATCTACATACCAGTCTGTGATGAGCAGGGATGGTACCAGCCAGTGCAGTGCTACATGGAGAGTGATCTCTGCTGGTGTGTGGACACACTGACGGGGGAACAGCTAGCTGATAGTGTGACACAGGGGATGCCAATATGTGCCCCCTAGGGTGGAGAGGCAGAGGAAAGGCAGACCATATCAGTGTGTGAAGTAACCCCAAAAAATTGCATGTTGATATTACTGAATTTTGCTGTGCCTTATGAAAAATCTGTGATATTGCTTACGAGGCAACGAGAAACTGAACATATAGGGTTCCCACAGAAATCTTAAAAATGGAAATTCCATGACTTTTTCATAACAAAATTAGGGCTTTCCATGACCAATTCCTATGCTGTTTTGGCATCTTAGGAGCCTTTAGCACGAGAGACAAAGGACGCCACTCCCTTGCACCTTCCAGTTTGCCACAAGACCACTGAGCACCAAAAACCCATGACAATGGTGCATTGAACATGCAACAAGTATTAGAGCATACATGCATGAAGAAGAAGTACAGTAAACTGGATTGCAAACTGGAAGACTGCTATAGGAAAATTCAACTAAATCACGTATTGGTTGTGCAGGGTTCCATGACTTGTTCCATAAATTTGTTTCTTGAAATATACACTTTCCATGAAATCTTGTAAAAACAACAAAATTCCATGACTTTCCATGATAGCTATAAAATTCCAGGATGTTCCAGGATTGTCCATGACTGTGGGAACCCTGTGTACAACAAATGGTAGTGAGAAGTCGATAACTGATGAAGCTGGGCCAACTCAACTGCATGTTAATAACACATGGAGAAAACCCTTTACCTGATATGCCCTCTATTACTTAATTCTAAACAATAATTGTGAACAAATTTCCCTCTCACACTTGATTTATTGCTCTGGTCATTATTGGTGGTAGTCTTGGTCCAAGACTGCATTTGGTTTTTATTCCCCTAATGCAGCCGCTCCCTGAATCAAATCGGGTCTAGAGAACTTTGGCAGTGCTACCCAGAAACTGCACACTGTATTCAGGCTAATGCACGCGCATGAGTAATGCTTAAAATTTCCCGGGTAACACTGCCAAAATTCCCAAGACTGAATTTGATTCATATTGTTGATAGTGACCTCTGCTGCCACGGTGGTTTTACCATGCTTGTCGGGAACCAGCTCTATTATGGGACTGAAATGCAAATCCAGCCTTGGATCAAGACTATTTTGGTAGTGGCATAATACACAGTCAATGACAACAAACTCAGCTGATGGTTTTAAATTAAGACTTATGTGCACTTAACAAAATAGAAAAACTACTTAGTATGACAAAAACAAAATCATAAATTTTGAATGTAGCAAATTTTTTTCCTATTTTTGTTTAAGACCATTTTGTTTATCACTCTAAATGGTTGAAAATATTAACAATAAATGTTTCATTACTCATCATCATAATCATCATCATCATCATCTAGCTCATTACTAGTTTAAGACAATATCTAGTAAAGTCATATGATTGACGACACACATCCTGTTTTGATCAAAATTTTCTGAAGAATGGGTATGATACAAAAAAAAAATGGTAGTCAATACTCACCATGCAATGAAGAACAACGTAGAATGTCTGTTGCTTGTTGCTCTGATTCAGTGATCATTGGCTCAAATACCAACAGTGTCAGTTTAATAATTTCAAATAAAGTAATCAACAATTCAAATACAACCCAATGTGGCAGTTATTTTAATATTAATAAATCAAGAGCATATTCTTTTTTTCTAAAAAGCAATACTGTCAACAACAAGCGCAAAAGATAGGCATGCAAGTGTTTCAGCAAAGTTGGATATCAACAAATATCTAAACAAAATATACCAGCTTTCTGCATACTATTTCCTAAGAGATAACCTTGCGGTCAAAGTATAAAATGCACAGAAAATTACACCAACTTGATTAGCGTTAAAGATAATTCCAACTCAAGAGGACAATTAAAAAGAATAGAAGAAACTGAGGTTATTTAAAACTGAGAAAATTGGCTCGTAAATGAGTCCAAAAGTGAAATAAAGGTTTTATGACTAAAGAGCATGGCTGACTGTCAACTGTAATTTTTTTAAACACATTTGAAAATCAAATTGAGCTAGCCAAAATATAATTCCAGTGTTCATATATCTGCCCTTCATGCATACGTACATTGTGAGTTACATATGCCAACCAAACACAAACAAAAACAAATTTTGATTAAGAAAAAAAGAGTCGTAATACAAAAGTTCTTTAGTATAAAGTTTGCATTTTGACAAAAAGATTCGAGAACAAAGTTGCAGCTTTTGTGGGAACCAAAATTAGCCACCGTTTTATGATACCTACCACTGTTATACATTTATTGTAAAAATATGTTTCAGATTTATATATATATTTATATATGTTGCATTATTAATCAGAATGGCTGTATACATTTTGTTATAAAAGCTTTGAATAAATGTAAACCAAAGTAGGCAAGAAATGGCAGTAAGACATTAAAAAACGGAATGTTCATTTGAAATACCCTCAAGTACATCTTTGTGTAGTTGTGTCAAGGGATGCCCATAATTAGGGAACTCCTTACATTCATAGTTCTGCTTGAAGGATGCACGAAAAAATATAAGCTCCGACCATCTATTTGCATATCTCATGCATGATTTCTATCACTTACAACTACTGGAACTAGACCAGCCAATTACCAGCAAGCAGTGCATATACAAAGCTTTAAGGCATTGATACTGAAAACACTAACGTC
The DNA here is from genome assembly GCA_029964075.1 of Patiria pectinifera. Lineage (NCBI taxonomy): Eukaryota > Metazoa > Echinodermata > Asteroidea > Valvatida > Asterinidae > Patiria > Patiria pectinifera. The sequence goes on along the minus strand of CM057138.1, from coordinate 6,772,533 downwards.
AACTGCTATGAAACAAATATTTTCTTACAAAATTCCATATTTCATAAATATTTACTTAAAAACTTGTTGCCATACTATCAACCGAGTCATGGATTGACATGCCTCTGATGGATATGGATATAAGTACTTTATGAATGAAGTATGTGATATCAAGTGCCACAGAGAGGTATTTCTTTATGTAGCCTCACATTTTTTATATGGGATATGCTGCCGAAGTCATGACATCACTCACTTGGTGCAACTATAGTTACTGTTTCACATGCGCTGCAGCGTTCCAGATAAACACAACGTTTCACTATGGCAGTTGTAAACCCAAGTTGTGAAAATGTTCTATAAAAATAGGATGCAAAATTGCTGTGTGTGATCATGTGTGTTAAATGTGAGTGGAATGAGTCGTTAAGGAACGTGAATGAACCGCTATCAAGGAAGTGAGCTTGCCCTGGGGAGGTGATGTCGGACTTGGGCTGTGTATTAGGAGGTAGGTTGAATGAAAACCATATTTTAGATTAGCTTCACAACCGTACTTACAGCATTCATTAAATGCTTAATCTTCCTTAGGGTACCCTATATTTACTAGGTTGCTCTTTACCACATTTCAGGCCAGAGAACCAAATTCCACCATAACAAGCTAAGAACTGAAAAGTGCATGTAAGTTGGTTTAACCCATAGAGCTATATTAAATTACTAGAGCGCTAACTCACGTGTACAAAGTAATGCCTGCTGGGCGCATCCATGTTTGTACACAAACCTATGGAGAACTAGAAATTTTGTACGGCTTTTGTACGGCTATTTGCATATCTGCATTTGTATTCCATACCTGTGTGTCATCGAAGCCAATACGCCCGAAACCGATGCGCACGGTCATCAAATGTGCGTGTCATTTTGCTCTACGCAAACAGCGCAATGCGTGTGCGTATTCGCTGCAGATGCTTTTCGCCATGGCGGTTTTTTTTAACTGTCATGACACGCTTAAGAAGTTTTCGTATGTTCTACTTGCGCGTTGCATGTAGAGCACACTTTCAATATTCAATCCATCTCATTTCATTATGTTCTACAAACACACACATGAATTCAAAATGTCTGCTCCCAGGACGGCTTCAAAGCGTCTCCGCGCGCAAGAATGGGGAGTAAGCGCTCTAGTAATTTAATATAGCTCTATGGTTGAACCCCCTAAAAAATTATCAAACATCTACACACTACGAGAGGGATCTTGAACCATGCATCCTTTAAAGTCCAGAGATCTGAGGCCTCTAGAATTACAAAAAATGTGGGTTTCACTAAAATCACATTTCTGGTGTTTATTTTGGCCCATCAGACTTAAATTGCGTAATGGTGCCGCTTTCTTTACGTTGATCAACAGATCGACAGTGTTATCAGCTACATGATGAATTGAATCTGCTTTTGTGCATCAAAAGACTGGTGTCTGATGATGTGCCTATGTATGACATACCTCGAGACATTTTGTGCCAACTCAAATCCAAATTTCTCTGACCTGTTTGTTGTAAAACTTGTCACCTCATAGGAAACACACATCGCCGATCTCTAGGCCAAAGGCTTGGCCTTTGTTCTTATTGTAACCCTGGGGGTTGATATCGGTGATGGGCAGCTGCTCAACAACCTTTGTTGACAACTCCATGACAGTGGTCTTTTGCTTCTTGGGTGCAGACTGGTTGGAAAAAAAACAACCCAAAAAACAGACTAATGCATCTACTAATCTACTATAATTAGAAGCTATAATTTAGGTAGCACCACACCTGTGCGTAGGTTGGAAGTGTTCAATATTGGTTTCCCTTCACTGACATATTTTTAAAAAAAATTAAAATTTGAAAAGAAACACTGTATATACTCAGTGCTGTCCGTGGGCTTGCGAGAAAAAAAAACCACAAGCTTACAGCCAGCTGACCTGGGAAGCTTGATGGTTGAGTGGTAAAGACATTTGCTCTCGTAAGCAGGTCGTGGGATCGAGTTTGAGTTAGAGAAACAGCAGGCATTTTGGTAGGGAAAATATATGTGCGACAGTGGTGCCACCAAGCAGTGACTTCTACATGTTGTTGCCGGATTAGCCTATAAAGGATTTAATATTTGTACTGGATCAGTGATGAAACAAAGGAATTGAAAATCGGAAAAAGTGTCAGGGCTAGGAAAGTGACTTCTGACGTTGCTGCCTGCTGATCTCGTGCCAGAACAGTCACCTAACTATATGTTATTGATTTGAAATGTAACAAATGACCCACTCTCTTAAAAGTCCATGTCATCTACTGAAAAGGAAGGGGGGGGGGCTCTCTTGAGTAGCTTGCCTACCTGACAGTCATCTTGTGATACTTGCAGCGTTGGACTCTCATGCGTGATTGTTTCATCATTGTAGGCTTTGAATTGGGCAGCTTTGTCATAATGGTTCCCCTTCTGGTGAAAGTAGGCCACACCACGTTGACATGTGTAGGTTATTCTGTTGGCAACAAAAATAAACACAGGAACCAACAAAAGTAGGATGGGGAAAATGATACTCAGTATGACTTTGACCAAATTGTGGCCCTCTAGCTTGTGAATCCACTTCAAATTTGCACTTTTCCCACAGATGCGATTGTGAATTGTGCAGTGTAAAGTTTAGCTGCAGCCACATTAAATTGGCTGCAGTCGCTTTCCATCAAAAATTGTTGGCAGCGGAAGTGTTTTGGACCTAATTTTATAGAGGGATCTACTCAGAAAATATTGCTTAGCTAAATAAAGGGCTCAGCAGAAAACAGTTGGTGTAGTTTGGTAACTCTTTTGCTATGCATTTGTTATCTGTACTTTGGTATCTATTCGTACTTGAGACTTCAAGACAAGTTAAATTCCTGCATTTCTTAAATAAGTTGTTAAGGATAACTTTAGCACATAGCATACAAAGTAACCATACTTACTCTTGAGTGGCCTTTTTACTTCTTAAATGTAAAAATCTCAATTGGACTGTGCTTGCTTGATAGGTTATCGTGAATCCTTCCGGCCAAGTGCTGAACCAGCCTGCTTCACTAATGTCCCATGCTTTTGTTTCAAGCTGATGCAGAAAACGAACACAAGAAAACAGAGGGAAACACAGTCTCCGAGTATTAATTGAAGTTGAGGAAATCCATATTCATTTACATCCATGGCAAGTACACCTGCACCACGACAAACTTGGTATATTGCGTTACTTGCAAACGATGTAACAAAAACTACATTGGAGAAACAAAGCGACGCCTCGCCGACCGATTTACCGAACATCTGCATAGTGTGAGAACTCGGCAGCCACTATCCGTATACTTGTGATGACATGCAGGTGTGCTTCGTAACTACGACAACAACTGACGCACAACGCAAAGAACAAGAGCTTCTCATATTCGATCTGGGGATGTTCTCACCTGGTAATGCAAGAACAACTTCCACTAAAGGACGGATGTCCGAAAGCTTGGGTACAACTACTATCTGGTGAGCACTGTTCCACATTTACTATTAATATTTCCATGCTCTACACAGTGCTACGCAGCATCCCTACCTTTGTTCACTTGTGAATTGCCATATTTAGATTTTGAAGTTCGGGCAACAGAACTAAATCTATTTGCTCTAAATATTACCTCTGCACAGAGTGAAGAGGAAATTGGTCAAGTTCTACAGTTACAGTGGTGATGCTTTTAAACAATCTAGAAAACAAGTGTATATTAACATTACAGACCAAAGGTACTGAATTTTGTTTGAAGTCAATTTCAAATTGGTAAAAGTCCAAGAACAAGAGTGGCCAGTTTAAAGGTAGAGTATGTCATTTGACATTTGTGCATTTTTTCGTTTGAAGCAACAAAAGTGCTCAAAATCTAAAGACGGGTGCTTAACAGCTCACCTGATGAAGTTTTAACTCAGTGAATGCTGTACACTCCGAGAAAACAATATTCTAGGATCTCGATTTCCATTCACAAGTTGCTGAGTCATGTTTTGAATTTCCCCCTGAAATCAGCATTCGGGACACTTTCTCAGTTGGCCGATTGCAGCTACGCGATGTCATGCACTGAACCGACGGAATATAGCAACCAGGCACATGTGCGTGTCGTGTCAATGATTTCACAGCTTGGCGGAATTAAAAACAACTACTAACAGAAATTTCCAAAAATTTGTCTTCAGACGCATCTTTGGAAATTACCTTCTTTTATTGTTCTCTTTAAAATGACAGTATGGCAGAAAGAATAATTTCACGGGGAGTTTAGTGTCATTACTATCTTTAAACCAAGTATGCTTTTCAACAATTATTTCGTTAGTTACTTTCTTGGATAGCTGCAAATGATATACTCTACCTTCAAAATTATTAAATTCCAAGGATCCATCAAAACAATGAGAAGGAAGACTTTGTATTTCCAAAGATGAATGTAATACAAATTACAGCATTGTGGTGGATTTTATTTTTAAAAACTCTGCCGTGTTGTTGCTACTCACAGTTTGAGTGATGGGGCTAACGCAGGTCCTACCACCTCCAGTCAGGTCACAGTATGCCTGGAACTTGTCCCCTGCTGAACCCTCATTGGGATCCAGCCAGTACTGCCCTGTTGGTCCAAACCCAGTTGAAACAAGACTTGTGAAATGGAGTTATTACAACGGAAAGATGTCAATCTCATTTTGGCTTTCTCTTTCACCAACAGATTTTTACCTGCAATGCATACTCTGCCCAAGAGCTTTCCAGAAAATTTCTCAGGGTTGCTCGGGTGGGACTTGAACCAACAATTAGTCTATAAAGTATACATCATCTGACTTGAATACTGCAAGTTATTATTTAAAGCAGGCTTCCAAGAAGTGAAATATATCAGCGTATTGCATACTTTCGGAGAAGTACCCAGATAACTATACACCGTTTTTGATATTGAATAGTCATCTGGGCATTTCATGGTATCGATGCACATTCCACTGGTCCACTCTCAATCAAGATTGTACAAACTCACAGGTATGAACCAAATTTGAGTTTATGCATTTTAACAGGCATGGTTTGTATATGTGATGCGATCAAGCTAAATGAGTCGTTTGTCGGCAAATATGATTTTAAGATACAGCCCAAAATAGGTCAGTAAGAGTGAAATTTACTTTTTTTGTAAAATCGGAAGGCTACATATGTCCTCTTTCATTTCAACTATTTCTTTTCCGAGAAAAAGTCACGATAAAGCAGTTATAATGTGATATTTTTGCTAAGGATTTAATATTCAATAACCTGAAATAAAGCATGTTTATTGTTGCTTAATAAACACTTCAATTTTGAACCGTTGATTTCTCTGTTTGATTTCTCTGTTTTCTTCTTTCTGATCTGCCTGTGTTCTAAGTCCCATAACTTCTGAATGGAAGGTCGTATTCACATGGGGTTTTCACCAAATATAAACTGAAAGATAGCTCTATTCAAAAATTAAAAAACAAAAGAACAAAAACATGATGGCCGCCAAACGACTCATTTAGCGTGATCGCGTCACATTTACTTCTCTTAATGTTTCAAGAGCTAAGTGTATGATGCCTATACTTTCTATTGATTCAAAATTTGAACTTGTGTGGAAAATTTCCAAACATTCAGTTCACAAGGTTAAACTTACTAACAGCGATAAGCGTACTTACCATCAGGATAATCTGGAAAATCTGATTTTAAGTCTTTACAATTGACAGCTGGGTCAGACTCAGTGCCAGTTCTCTTTCTAATGTCTGGCACAGAGGGCTGTTAAATGAAATAAAGAAAATAAACAGACCAAGAATATTCATTCAGAATTTCTTCCTTGCGGTTTCCTTGTAATTCTACACTTTTCCCACTGTTAACTTGCAAAATGTTTCAAAAATTTGCTTGAGATAGATTTTTTAGGTTGTCTGCTAAGACCACTTTGTAGGAACAGCAGATTGCATGCACTGTATGTTGGGAACAGCAAGTATATAAGGGACACAGTGCATGTACTTACTGGTTTGCATGCATATGGTGTTCAGAGGGTATGCACAAGCCTTCATCATGTGTCTAAAGACCATCATATTTGCAAAGGAGTGCAACTGGGCATGGATGAATGGCCACAATAGTACACAAGTATCTTTTTCACCGTTTGGAGGTAATTGTTTTTGGAGTCTATGAATATTAAAAGTTTGCCACAAGCAGCACAAAATGCATACAATCACACCACTTCATGCTTGCCATGAATATAAATGCAAAACAAATTTACTCACATAACATTCACGCCCAAATTTGCAGTCTTTAACTTAAATCCATTCCACAAAACCCTCACACTGCCTGCAGTCATTACGACACAAGGCCGGATTTTATGTGAACCTCCAGCACGGAAAACCAGTCGGAAGCTGCACGGCCATATTTTGAGATACAGACTACAATATAGTCTATAAAACATAGAATATTGATGAACATTGGAAACTGAAAATACCTATAACTCTGTCTATTTTGTCCACTTCCCGTTTTCTATACATCATCAGAAACCTTATTCAATGTCCTTTCCAATGAGCCCTAAATCCCAGTTTTCACAAATTGGTTCAAGTGACTGGTTTTGTGCTAGAGGGTCACAATTTCAAATATTTCTGCAAAGCAAATAAAAAATTTGCCCCTGGATGCTTCGTTTACATGTGTGCTTTCTTATGGGAGCTTGGTGGCTCTCATGCCCACCTGGCTCCCACAGGAAAACACACATGGACAAAGCTATACCGCTTTATGATTCAGGACTATTCCCAACCTACCGTGGGTGTAAGTGTTGAAGGTGTGATCCTTGGTGTTGTGGTGGGTAAAGGTGCCGTGCCTGCAGGTGGGCCAGGGGGACCTGGGGGTCCAGGGGGACCCTGAAACACAACACCTGTATCTCATTAATTTTAATTAACACCTATCACTAAAGTTGCTCTATCCATGCTATTTTCAAGTCTCAACCCAAAAAAAATAGATTTTGTTTTTAAATTGATATTTGTCTAGCGATACAATTGTTATTTACGTTTGAATGACATCGAACAAAAAAACCTCTCACGTTTTAATAGTTATGGAATAATTAATATACAAATTATGAATTATCTGCGGCCGACAATATGTCAGGCATATCTTTTTGTATACTTTGGGTGCAAAAGCAACCCAACATAAAAGTACATTTACAGAGGGTTGAAAAGGGCCAAAATAGAAAAACAAAGTATTTTTTCGTATAAATAAAACACACAAATTGAAAATTTGTTAGGAGAGAAGATATTTTTAAATACGTTGCAGTGCATAACTAGACCAAATTTAATATTAATATCTGATATACATGAAGGCGAGGCGGCATGGAAGACCTCTGATCTACAATTTCGAGGGTGGTAGTTTTCACATCTTGGTATAAGTCACCTGCTTCACAGGCGTGTTTCGAGCGATCAAGTCGTAATAAACTCATACTCGTGAACACACACATACACACCCAATGAATTGTGTAGTATGGCGGTGATTTTAAATGCCCAGAAATTCTTGTCAATTTCTTAAGCCAAGTATGTTCCCAGAAAGTGCACACACCATTGCGAACTCATAACTGAGTGGATTAATATGAGACTCACCCTTATACCCTTGGGGCCCTGCACACCTTTGTAACCCTGCGGTCCCTGTTGAGAAAAAGAAACAATACAACTTCCAGCTATACTTCCCTCAAAACTTAATCTGTCAAGAACTATGGACCATCACTACAGGCAAGGGAAACTTATGATGTGATAACAACATAAACAAAATCTACTTTCCCTTGTATTTGGCCAAGTAATGATCAAATTTTGCACAAGACAGATGTAAAACATCATGTGTCTAGGATAGCTACATTTACATCATTGGACCACCAGCCAATGAACGAAGTGCATTTGGCTCATAAATATGTATGAGGTGTAATACTGGATGTGGATGTTTTGACTATGGTAGAGGGAGATGATCCTATACTTACTATTGGACCAGGGCCGGGTCCTGGTGGCCCTGGTGGGCCTGGGTTACCAGGATGTCCTGGTGTTGGGTTACCCTGCAAAGAGAGAAAGACCGATCCTAGCAGAGGTGAACATAACAATACACTGGTTAATATCCAAACTGGGACAAGTTTGAAAAACCCTCGCTTTGCCAGATTTTCAGAGCTGTTGTTTCTAGAATAAAAACACAGGGAATGCAAACGGTCCTTCTAGCCTTCTGTAAAACAAATGTTAACCGTACTCTGAATACTACAAGTCTCTCTTATTACAGTAAGTGGATCATTTGCACTACAGCCATCTTTGAGGTACATGCCTTTGTTCGACAGGGATGTGCATGAGTGCACATCTTGTGTATTCATTATTAATGAATGAACATAGCAAGGCATATCTCAAAGATAGCTACTGAATGCAATCAATATATCAAACTGTTCTACATTTCATTCTTTTGCTCTTATTCATAAAAAAGGTTTTGATTACTGGGCAATGCAGGTGAAATAAAGTAAGTAGTTTTATTTTCATTTAATATAAGTTGTGATAAGTAAGAAATATTTTTTCATTTTATATGTTACGATAATTTAGAAATTTTCCAATTATTGGATAAAACCTACAATTTTCATTTTCTTCATTTCATTTCAAAGTGGTTTATTACTAAAACATCATTAGTCCAGCCAATGGCTGAATTGAACATGATTTACATTTAAAAAAAAACCATAAAATTGTCTGTAAATATTTTTTTATTAAACATCCATGTATGTTGAGTGGTAACTTCCATACCCATTTTCAATGCCTGCCTACTCATGAAGCGAGTTTCCATGATCTGTATGGGTAAAGGTTATTGTCATCCGATGCAGCAAAATTTAGATTTGTCAAACCAGTGAGAACATTCCAGACTTATAACTTAAAAATTCCATTGCAATTATTTCCTACAACTTTTAATACATACATGAGAGACACTCACTGTAATAAAAGAGGGGGCGGGGCAAGAAGTTAAAAAGGGGGAGGAGACAATCATAACATGGAAAGGTAATGCACCTACCTTTGGTCCCTTAGGGCCTCTAACCGGCGGGTCATTTGGTGGGCCTTTCTGGCCCTTCTGGCCCTTAGGGCCCCGTGGTGCTTCACCTTTGGGACCCATATCACCTTTCTCACCCTATAAAAAATAACGTCAGCGATAAATGAAGGAGAAAGCATTGACAATCAATTTACAACAAAAGTAATTGCCCATTTGTTGATACTTGTGTATCAGTAAAAAGCCATTCAATGGCAATGATGATGATGAATGCGTTAACCCTAACAGTCTTGAATCCTCTAATTTTGATACGATTTGACCAAACCCGGAGGGGTAGGGTTGAGTAGCTTTTTAGCTAATATGGAACAACATCACACTTTGGTGGGCCTTTTTTGGGGAAAGTTTATATCTTGCACAATTTGTTGACATGCTCAAATGCCCCTAGTAGATGTTGGTGGCAGAAAACCTTTTTTTAAGCATGTGGGCATGCAAAATTTCACCAAAGATTTAAGTGCTCTCAAAAAGTTGTCTTGGGATAGAATAGCTTTTTCGTGTTACTCTGTGGTTAACTGATTTTGCACGAGACTGGAGGCAGTTTTGGATATGCTAGTATTTATGAATTATTGACAAAGACACTTAACATCAAAACAGTGGATGAGGACTGTTTCTTAATCAGTGATGTAGTGCCTTGATGCTGGGCCTTGGCCTTAAGGCTGCCTTAAGGCTGGATTTTAGGGCCTTGGCCTCGAGGCTTGAGGGCCTTGAGAGTTCAGGGCCTTGCGATTTTTAGTCAAGGCTCTTCCGTTACACTTGTGGGGCTAATGAGCCCTTTGTTACACTGTTCTTAATCACTGTTCACAAATTTCCAATACTTGCTGGTCAATATGAAAAATAATTTTTGGTCAATATGGCACTGCTAAATAACACAAGAATCCTAAAAAAAATTCCCAAGTTATTTGTTGAAATCTTAATCCCTAGATATCACAAACAAAGTATGCATAACAAAATATGATAGATTTATATGAGATCAGATGTTTCTTTAGTGAAATACATGTATCAATAGATGGACGTTCTGCAAATAAAACAAACTTTCTTTTTTGATTGAGTGGTTCTTAGCAGACCCACTTAAATAATGTGCTCTCTTGATTTGCAGGGATGGATCAGTATGTATTATTAAGAGACTAAACATTTCCAATGTTGCTCACAGATCTATCTCATATTAGCATGTAGCTTACCTTTATCTTGCCAGGTTTACCAGGAGGCCCTGGAGGACCACGGGGTCCTGGAGGTCCCTGTTTGTACCAACAAAACAAAATTGTTTAAAAGTTCCGTCATTTAAAAAACAAAGCCTTTTGGCCTGTCAATTTATGCAAGATCATCTTGAATGGATATTTGTTTGAGAATAATTCAGGAACAATAATGTGGTCTTACTTCAAGCAACTTACTGTCAATAGCCTTTGATCCCAGGCCAGTGTGTTAGACAAAGACATTAACAAATTCAGGGACTGCCAACTCATTCATTTTTCCAAGGTAAACAAGGGAAAGAGTCCAACATTTAATTTAAAACACCTCCTCCATAAATTCTGCACAGTCACAGACATAAATCCACATTCAAGCAATACAATTCTGCTTCAATATAAACTTGAAAGTAAGAGACGGAATAAACTTTCATTTCAGCAAATTCCCCCACAAAATGCTTGAACCAGTAAACTCATGTCATCAAGCAAAACATGCACATACATATGTATTCACACAAATAGCACAACTCTCCGGTTACAATAGTAATAGTACTTCAGTTGTGATGGGGCAAGTACGTTTTGGCCCTACTTCATAGTCTGTTTGCATATGGAAATTAAAAAAGAATATAAAACCATGTGACCTGGTCTCAGCCAATCAATTAAAGGACAGAATGAGAGTTAATGCTACTTTGACTTACCGGAGGTCCTTGGACCAACTCTTCTCCAGGCTGGGCAGGTATACCTGGAGCTCCTAGCTCTCCCTTGGGACCCTTTAGAACAGAAATCAAAAAAAGATAAACTTATAGAAATGCACGTACTTGTACTGAGCTGCAAAAACATGTACCGTGACGGGGGTGCAGTGTGCACTGGCAGCGCTGCGCCGCCAGCGCTGTCCCCAATGAAGCATGATGAAAAATGCATGAAAGTCATGTAAATAGTCGCCGCCACGGTGTGAGTGCAATGCACTGTTGTTTTTTGTTGTGGCCGGTGCAGAATGACCGAAATAGACATCGTAAAAAACCACAAAAAAACGATTTGAACCGATCTTTGCAAGCTTATTCACAGAACTTGATCTCTCTTGTCTGTGTATGTATTTCCGTGTTTCATGATTTATTTTGAGGAAGTTTTACTGGTTATTCAGTTGACCCTCGTTTACCACTGTTTTATCCGTAGATTTTAAGGAAGAGCGATTTGCTCTCTCAATATTTGAGGACTCGTACTCATGGAAATGTACCAATGTTTAACACTGACTCTGCACCTTCATACTTAACTAAACTCATTCAGCTCTACAAGCCGACCAGATGCCTCCGATCATCTACAATCACCAGATTACTCCATGTACCAAAAACTCACACTTCCACTGGAGAGAAAAGCTTCCATGCTGCTGCCCCAAAACTCTGGAACAATTTACCCTATATCATCCACCACTCTAGCTCACTAGCAACATTCAAAAAATCCCTGAAAACCCATCTGTTTAATTGATTTGTTATCGCTTCTTTCGTGTAGTTTGCTTGTGGTTTATTTTTTGTTCTGTTTTGGTTTATTCGTCCATTTTGTGTAAAGCGCTGTGGTACTTTCTTTAAAAGTTAGAGTGCTACACAAATACTCTGTATTATTAGTATTATCACTTGTATTCAAATTAGGGAAATGAATCAATGTCTGTTTCATCAGATTACTCAGCAAAACACTTACTGCTCACTTCCTGCAAACTGAGTTCATTTTACAAAATTTGTTCTAAACACACAGGGATTGGTCCTTGACATGCAAAAAAGTTTCAAATTTGCATTGTGACCTTTAACCATTTATGCAAATCATGTTTGCACTAATATACAAATAAGGAATGAAAAAACTTGTGACAAATCATAGCCACCATTTTTCCATTAGTAGGAACACACCTGTCTCCAATAACTTCTGTAGAATTGAAAGTTTCATAGATCTCAAGTGAATCTGATTGCTTCCGTGTATTTGGGGTTTGATATACCCAAAGTTTGTGGCCTGATCGATGTACCCATTGGGTTTTGAGTCTGGTGTACCCACTTCATTTTATTGACATGAGTGTCCGCCATTGTCAGATAGGTAGACAGTACAGTACACAGTACAGTAAATTAATAACAATAAACAATTTTGGTTGTTACACACATTCACACAACATTGCTGTCATGTTTTTGATTGTAAATAGCAGTTTATACTTGGACACTTTTCCTTTACACTTTATTGCCTCATAATGAGGCTCAGCCCTGATATGTATGTCTTGGGGACCTGATCCTCATTTGAGTATAAACTCATTGCTTACCTTAGGCCCTCTTTCCCCTGGGGGTCCATATGGCCCACTGGCACCAGTCACTGAGTAGCCTGCTCTGCCTAATGGTCCTTGTGGTCCCTGAAGTCCACGATCACCCTGTCACAAATACCAAATCAAAACCTGATAAAACTACTGGAATGAATTTAAATAGGATACGATGTTTCCATCATGTTTGAAAAGATCAGAACGGGCACAGAAATTGACATCACTTTGACAAAGTGAGAAATGTACCAACAAAGCAGCAAAGTTTTCAAATTGGTCAATTTAAAAATTGTCTTTTCACAAGGTTTTTCCCCCAAAATTGAAATTTACAACTGATGCGATAGCCCAATAGTTAAACATCCATACCTTGTCTCCGTTTTCATAAAAACATGTTTAATTAAGGAGGTAGTAATTACTAAATATATTTGTCACTTCATCAAAATGGAAGATAAGAGCATGCACACATTCGTCACACATACTTAGCATGTGTTTTACATTTTAGAATGCAGACCCCTCACCTTATCAAACTGCAAAACACAAAGGCTAGTGCAACTGTGAAAGGTTAGCCCACGTGTAAAATCAAAGAGACCAAGTGACGAAATCGCCACATATTTGTTACTCTGTGTTCAATTAGCATCATTAATGAACGGTTCTTGTGTCTTGATATTTGATAGATTATATAGAAAATATCATAAAATGTAAAAATATATCGAATTGCTTAAAATTCAGGTTTTGGACAGATTTGTCACATTGTCAAATTTGTGTCGAAATTTACTGTAACAGGACTTGATCTGTTAACTCCAGGTATAAATAGCAGTGGCACAGGGTGGGGAGGGGGGTTAGCCGAGGCTGATTGGACCTCATTTGACACTAAGGGACACTGTACACTATGCACTGTAAATAGCTGTAATTTTGACCCCTTCTGATCACTTTCATTTACACTAATTTCAAATTATAGTACTTGTTTAGGGCCTCTTCTTCTCTTCCCCCTCCCCCTTTTTTGGGGAGGGGGCTGGGGTGTGGGGCTATTAGGAGAGCTGCCCCATCCTCCTGATTGATTAAATGACTGTTACCTTTTCTCCTTTCATGCCAACTGGGCCCTTGATTCCATCAATACCATCCTCTCCATCGATGATGTAGCCTGGTTCTCCTAATGCTCCCTTGTATCCCTCCCGACCCTGCCAGGGGAATCAGAAAAATAAAACATGTTATATAAATGACATGAGCAACTTGCTTGAAAGGCAAATAGGATCATTTACATTTCATGTATTTTGTTCGTTTCCAATAAAAACACCACTGAAAATCCGAAGAGGAAGTTCAAAACCTAACCTGTTGAAGTTTCAGTTTAGTGGATATTACACTTTTCGAGAAAACAGTGAAAAAGCAGGCAAAACCGGTTGATCACTGAACATGATTTCATCTATATAACTCTATTGCCAACGATTGACTGATAGTTGAAAATCACCTACAGTTCTTGATTTCTTCTAGACGACAGCAAGCCAGATGAAATAATTTCCCCGGGCGTTACCAGTACCATCTTTAATCCCAGTAAACTTTTCGATAATAACTATGTTACTTTTGGGATAAACCCAAATGATCCTATGTGTCTTTAATACTACATTGCGCAACTCAATATCATGGTGAGTGTAAAGAGAAACAGAAAGACAAAAGAAAAAGAAATGCACACAAAAGCTAATTATAATCTGGGAATGTAGTCTATATGTCATCATCTAACCTTATGCAACATTGGCCACGTAAATTGATTAAAGGCAGTTGCAATGATGAGCCCAGGTAACACTAATGCAGCACCCATCTCCTGTATGGTGGATACAAGCACTCAACTTTGTATGTTATGTTTTTCACTAGTGATGTTTCAAGGGTTTTGTTATTTTACAGTAGTCAGCCGGTAGCAGTGCACAATCCACCTACTTCAGGGCCTCGAGATCCTTTCTTGCCCTTGCTTCCTTTAGGGCCCTTCACGCCCCGATTTCCCTTGGCTCCCTTGAAACCCCTGCGATTTTGCCGACCTCGCAATCCCTGCCTCCAAGAAAAACAAATCAAAGCTTGCATTATTCATCTTATTGCCAATCTATTGTGCAAGAAATATTCTCAATCAGTTAGATACCGACTAATCCTAAGATTTTTTTTTTTCAATTCTGAAGCAATGTTTCTTTGCTGATCCAACTTCATATATATCCTTGATGTACCGGTTTTCGAGAGTGTAAGGATTTGTTTCAAGCAAGAGAAGAACACCGACATAGCCTTCGGTTCCCAAAGTCATTGGGCTTGCGGTGGAAAACGTACCCTCACACAACAAATCAACTGGTTGTGTGGTACAAATCTGCGTGTGTGCGTCGCTACAAGGTCAAACCTCGGAAACTTGATGCCTCATTAACAGGTACACAGACGATATATATGTATAACTTTTGGAAACTGTTGTATGCACTTGAAACTACTGTGACTACAAATGCGACTACAGTTGATCATAGTGTACCCACCACTCTTCCCTTAGGGCCCATGATTCCGAAGTAGCCTGGGAAACCCGGTGGGGCTGGGGGTCCTAGTGCACCCATCTCTCCCTTCTCACCGGGTATGCCCCTCAGTCCCTACAACCAACACAAAAAAAACAGAACATAGGTATTACGTTTATTCACAGCTGGAGTCAACTTTCTTTTGATCAAATATTAGCGCATTTCTGGCATACCTGTCTCAAGGCAGGTTCATACTTCAAACGAATTCAAATGCGCAGCAAATTTCATGGCACGAAACATTCGCTGGAATTTCTCCCCATTTGAACTGTGGTCAACTTTCTAAAATTTTAAAATTTGCCATGATGCCACAAATTCAGGCCGAGTATGAACCAGCTTTCAGCTTTTGAGCCCAACAATCATAATCCTACTCATTAAAATGTACCAAGCCAGCACAACCTTTGTACTAATTCTTGATTCCAGCTGTACACCTTTGAATTAAGTGTATTTGGGGTCTTAAAAAAGACTTGAGTGTAGCTTAGGCAATGTCAAATGCAATACACAGGAACTCTGTTCTAGGCAATAAAGGAACTCCCATGGTGAAGAAGTTCATGTCAGTTAATCTCTTCATGAGATGGAATTTTTGCGTCGGGGTGATATAAATCAAATTAGGTTTTGCCCTTAACCAACGTATAAACACTGTATACTCATTGTGTTACCTCCCAAGTGAAAGTTGGAAAAAATCACTCCGGTGGGACTGGCCAACCGATCCCGTTAGCTTGGTGGTCGAGTGGTAAGACGTCTGCACTAGAAAGCAGGTGGTTGTGGGTTCGAGTCCCACCCGAGTGATTTTTTCCAACTTTCACTCGGGAGGTAACACACTGAGTATACAGTGTTTATATGCCGGTGAAGGGCAAAACCTAATTTGATTCATTTAATCTCATTAATATAATTACCACAATTCCATCAGCACCAGCTGCACCATATACACCTTCTACACCTTTGGGTCCCTGCATTGCATACAGGTATAGGACATCAAAAAAAATTAACAGCAGTTTAAAGACACAAACCATAAACCAATGCATTAAATGGCTGTGAGCTAATAACATTTTCTGAAAGTGGCAACCACCATCATAGCAAACTTTCATTTAAATTGTGATTGGCCCTAATGCAAGTATCTTTCCATGTGCCTGGTGTGTCTGCCATTATTATGCACATCAATGTGCACAAGCCTTAAACTACATATCTCATGCTTTGCAATGATCAGCACTTGTATCTTATGGCATGAAGGTGATCTAGTACAGGGATGTCTACCAGGTTCAGGGTAGAATTGCCATCAACACCATACATCAAACACAGTTTGAATGTTTGTTTAATAACTCTTAACAACTCCTGACCTTTTCTCCCGGCAGTCCATCAAGTCCTGCTGAGCCATTACGACCTGGCAACCCCTGTATACAACAAGGAGCATTTACAGGGATCAGTAACGTTGGATGTGACTCATCATATCGTCAAATGAATCACAACAGAAACTGACAAGGTGAACAAATCAACTCAATGCATTTAGAATGCCAACACTGACTCTTGTGCACAAGTACCATCTTCAAGTAAACAACACAAAGCACTGGAATTGGACTCTTTGAAAAATCCTGAATCCGCCATTTAGTGTTCCCACAGAAATCTCAAAATGAAACTCTATGTCTTTTCTATGACTTTGGAAGGAGAAAGTTATTGTAACGTAATGCAGATTCGATTAATGCGAGACTCGAATTGTAGTTGGTTAATTATACCCTAGTTGGTGTCCAACCGTTATATGTGTTTAGCACGACGTTGGAGGGTACCAGCCAGGCGTGGCATTTATGTATAAAAGCAGGAAGCAGGCGTGACTTGTTCTCTTCCCGCGTGGCAGCCGTCCTGAGCAGACGTGTCAATCAAGCTGAGCAATTGGGTCCCGTAAACTCCGGGGAAAGAGCCTTACGTGGAGTAAGTGTGAGTTGTATTTGCAGCCGAGACCCAAACCAGTATAGGTAATTCACTTTAGGACCACACTGTGAATTGGTTAATTAAGTGATCGACAACTAATAAATCCTCAAAGAATCAGTAATTCACACTCTATGTAATTCAACGTTAATTGTGCGAGGCGTAGAGATGCACGATAGGTGAAGCGCCTTAGTAAAGGCACACGTGTTTTAGAATAAAGAAGAAGCCTTGCCCTGTATCTATTGTGTCTGTCCCCCCATTATTGTTGTCGTCCCCCGTCCAACGAGGTGTGAAGAGATTAGGCTTGGGTGTGGTTGATTGAACTTAGTGGTGTGCTGCGGGCCAGGCGGTAAACTGCCGCCAAAACGGATCGGCGTCGCCGGCCTTCTAACGCTAGACCGCTCGCTGGCGTGGGCTGGCCCGACCGGGTTGCAGGGACAAAGAGACGAAACCGCCACAAATGGTGTCAGAAGTGGGATTGACACTGTAGCGTCACCACAAGCAAGTACAGAGGAAATACAAAAGTTACAACCTACACCTAAAAGGCGCCAATAACGGAATATTGGCCACAACAAGGCGACGATGAGTTTGATTGACTTCGACGATGAAGTAGCAGTTGACGTGATGCAGAGGGGAGAAAGAGATGGAGAGACCAGCGTTGAGGAGCTTGTGCAGCTCCGGGCAGAGAATCGTCGAATCAAACTGCAGCTTCAGGAGGCATTGGTAAAGGACTCGGGGTTCCACCCAGAAGGTGCGTCGATGATTGCTCAGTTTGGTAGTAATGCCGGAGACAGTATACTAGCGCCTACGCCAAGGCCGCGAACCATGGCACGTCATACTCTAGCGCCTACGCCTAGGCCGCGAACCAATGTGCGCCTACCCCGGTCGCATCACAATCGACATATTCGAATGAATCATTGATGGATGACCTGGTGAATGACAGTTTACCATCGTGGGAGCCACGGGGACGATCCACTGTATGCCGGCAGAAGACTTCACCGTTTAGTGAGTCATCGCAGTCGGCAAGAGGCTCAACGGCACGCGAGGGTAATTCATCCCTACGCCAGGTGGTAGAAAGGAAGGTGAATGAGCTGGTGACGAGTACTGATTACACAGAGGTGACGAAACGTCCGAATATAGTGCCAGACAGGTTCAATGGTAAGACCCCATGGCGCGACTACAAACAACACTTTGAAGCCTGCAGATTGGCGAATAACTGGACGGACAGCCAGGCCAAGGTTTTTCTGGCGGCGAGCTTGCAAGGGTCCGCAGTAAAGGTGTTAGGGAACCTGGGAGGTGGAAGCCACGTCACCTATTCTGAATTGGTTAGACTATTAGAGAGGAGATTCGGCCCTGGACAGCTCGCCGAGAATCATCTCACGGAGCTACGCCATAGGCGACAAGGTCCTAGGGAATCTTTACAGGAACTTGGTCAGGCCATTCGTGATCTTACTGCACTCGCCTACCCGGAGTTAACTGAAGAGGGCAGGGATCGCCTGGCCCGAGGCCATTTCTCGGACGCGGTGGAGGAGCAAGCCATCAGGGAGGGGATTTTTAGAGCAAGGCCATCGTCACTGGAAGCAGCGCTCCACACTGAAGGTTTCCTCAAGATAGAGGAACATAGAGGCGGAAGATGTTCCAAGCTTGCTAGAGTAGTGGAGAACGAAGACTTAAATTCCCTGAGAGACGTGATGGAAGATCAGCGCCTTTTAAAGGAGTCCATCATAGACAACCACTGCGAGATGAAGGTGTGGATGGAGAAGATGGAGACCTCGACTGGCGCCAACCGAAGGCGAAATGATTCTTGTTATAAATGCAAGGAGAAAGGACACTTCGCCCGCAATTGTCCACGACACATTCCCGATAACAGAAAGAACTCGGGAAACGACGACCAGCTGACTCGACGGCCCCAGGGAAAGCTGGATGGAAATCGGGGCCAGGAGGCGCCGTTGGAAACAGCGCACGGGAGAGTTTAGGTGAGGGAGATGGTGTGCATCAGTCATTTCGATATGACAAAGCACGCACGGGCCTGTTTGTGCGTGCAGGTGTAAGAGGAGTCAGGATTAATTTGTTGGTTGACACAGGGGCAACGGACACCGTGCTTTCATCAGAACTCTACTACCTAATACCAAAGGAGAGCAGGCCAATGTTGACAATGGAAGGTGCTAGAGTGTGCAATGCTGATGGCAGTACGATGGAGACGATCGGCAGTTCCTGGGTAGAAATTCAGGTTGGCAGGACTACCTGTCAGGTAAATGCTGTGTTCGGGAACACCGGCAAAATCAACGGGATTTTGGGGATGGATTTTCTGCTCAGAACCAAGGGCATCCTAGACTTCCAAACATTAGAACTACAGGTAAACGGAGAAAGAATTAGGTCCAATGACACAGAGGGAAGAGGAATCTGTGCGAGAGTGTTCGTCAGCGAGACAACGAGAGTTCCCGCCGGCCACGAGGCATTGGTGCCAGGATATATGACCGGTGGAAAGGCATATGGTGGGTTAGCAGTTATTGAACCAGCGGAGAGGAATGAGATAGCGGACAAGGGCATGGTGGTTGCGCGAGTACTTGTGAAGGCCAACGAGGAGACGTTGCCTATCCGAGTTTTCAACCCCGGGAAAAGGGAATGTGTAGTGAAGAGAGGAACCATGGCTGGTTTGTTGACGCCTGTGGGTGAAGGCGATGTAGATAGGGAAACACTAGAGCCGCCTGGCCTCGATAGTCACCTGCAAGTTCCCAATCACCTCGCTGACCTTTTTGAAAGAAGCAGAGATGGAGTGGATCATAGGCATCACAACAGCTTAGCCCGACTGCTTTGCGAATACCACGACATATTTTCCACTGGCGATGCAGATATTGGTCGTACGGACTGGGTGCGACATCGGATAAGTACCGGGGATGCCCGACCAATAAAGGAGAGGCCAAGGCGATACCCTCCCAAGGAACAGGAGGAGATTAACCGTCAAGTCCAGGAAATGGTGCGGAATGAAACAATTGCGCCATCAGATAGCCCATGGGCGTTCAACGTTGTTCTTGTAAAGAAAAAAGACGGGAGCAAACGATTCTGCGTGGACTACCATCGGCTTAATGCAGTAACGATAAAGGACGCCTACCCGATACCGCGAATAGACGAATCACTAGATACACTGGCAGGTTCTAAATGGTTCTCTACCCTAGATTTGTCGTCGGGATACTGGCAGGTGGAACTCGACGAGGAGGCCAGACAGAAGTCTTCGTTTTGTGGTCCCTAGGGGTCTCTACAGCTGGCGAATTATGCCTTTCGGGCTTTGTAACACCCCATCCACTTTTGAAAGGCTCATGGAGCGCGTTCTCTCCGGACTGCATTGGGAGATACTGTTGGTTTACCTTGACGACATCATTGTGTTTGCCAAGACAGTTGAGGAAGAGCTGGCTCGCCTCGAGAGAGTTTTCCAGCGCCTACGTGAGGCAGGCCTAAAACTGAAGCCTAGGAAATGCCATTTGTTTAGGCAGAGTGTGCTGTACCTTGGACACATAGTCTCCGGAGATGGCATCTCTACTGATCCCGCCAAGATCACAGCCGTGCGAGACTGGCCTGCGCCTACGACAGTCCAAGAGGTACAAAGTTTCTTGGGCCTGGCTTCTTATTATAGGAGATTTATTAGGAGTTTTGCCGATAGAGCACGTCCATTGCACCGCCTTACGGAAAAGGCACGGAAGTTTCAGTGGGACGACGACTGTGAGAGAGCCTTCAACGATTTGAAGAACTGCCTTCAGAATGCACCAGTGTTGCAGTACCCTGATCCTGAGGCGGATTACATCTTGGATACGGACGCGAGCGGTGTGGGGATAGGTGCAGTCCTTTCGCAGGTGACAGGCAGACAGGAGAAAGTTGTCTCCTATGCCAGTAGAGCACTCAGCAAAGCGGAGCGCAACTATTGTGTAACACGCAGAGAGCTCCTGGCCGTTGTTGTGTTTCTGAAACAGTTCAGGCAATACTTGTATGGAAATAAAGTCACCATTAGGACCGATCACGGCGCTTTGCGTTGGCTAGTCAATTTTCGTGAGCCCCAGGGTCAGATGGCACGTTGGTTGCAGGTGTTAGGTGAATACAACTTTACCATAGTGCACCGAGCTGGTCGATCACACGGAAACGCGGATGGCTTGTCACGCAAGCAGTGTTCTCAGTGTGGGCGTGATGAGCAACCCACAGGCGCACTGAATGGCGAAGTCGATCTGGTAGCAGAACAGAGTAAGGAAGGAGACGGCACAAACGTGAGAGCTGTAACTTATGGGCCAATAATCACCTGTGATGAGATGAGAAAAGCACAGAGGGAGGATATGTCCATCCGGTGGGTGCTACAGGCGAAGACTGAAGGCTCGGGCAGGCCAGACCGCGAGGCGATCTTGTCTGAATCACCAACAGCGAAGACATATTGGCGACTATGGGATCAACTGGATGTAAGGGACAATGTCCTTTCGAGGCGATGGGAGTCAGACGACGGAAGCCTGGTGGAGTGGCGCACCGTACTGCCGGAGAGATTTCGAGCCGACTTGGTCAAGGAACTACATGGTGGCGTGTCAGGGGGACACCTAGGTGTGAAGAAAACAATGGCCAAAGTCCGTGTAAGGTTCTACTGGGCTCGTATGTCTGCAGACGTGAGGTCGATAATTCGACGATGTAACGTGTGTGCCAAAAAGAAGTCTCCCGCTAGGACCAAGAGGGCGCCACTACAACAACACATAGTGGGTGCGCCCATGGAACGGGTCGCCTTGGATGTCGTGGGTCCCCTACCAGAGACCGAGAAGGGGAATAAATACATACTAGTGGTAGGTGACTACCTAACTAAATGGATGGAGGCGTACCCCATACCCGACCAGACCGCGGAGACAGTTGCTGCGAAATTTGTAAATGAGTACGTGTGTCGTTTCGGCGTACCTGAGGTGCTGCATTCTGACCAGGGGAGAGACTTTGAAGCTAGACTTTTCGCAGAAATGTGTGGCATCCTCGGAATAGAAAAAACGCGTACCTGTCCCTACAACCCCAAATCCGACGGTATGATAGAGCGATTTAATCGCACCCTCATCACAATGGTGGCAATGATGATCGAACCAATTAAACGACAGCGCGATTGGGACGAAAAGATACCCTTGGCTACATTCGCCTACCGAGCCACACCTCAAGAGTCGACAGGCGAATCTCCCAATATGTTAATGTTGGGACGCGAACTTCGCCTACCCGTTGACCTGACCACGGAGGTACCTGGCGACGGGGAGCAGGAAGTTGTTGCTGCGGAGTCAGACTACGCGTACGATCTGCGGCAGAGGTTGAGGGAAGCTCATGCGAGGGCGCAAGTATGCCTAAAGCAGAGTGCTAGACGACAAAAGGCGTACTACGATCGTCGAGCTGAGCAGGAAAAACTGCAGGCAGGTAACTTTGCATGGCTGCATATCCTGCAAAACGAAAGGGCTTGTCGCCTAAGCTACAATGCAGATGGGAGGGCCCATACCTGATAACACACAAGCTTTCCGATGTCATCTATCGGATTCAGAAGAACCCACGAGGGAAGAAAAAAGTAGTTCACTGCGATCGATTGAAGATCTATGAAGGAGAGCCACTCAGAGCATGGACGGAACATGCAACGGAAGAGCCGTCAAGCGACAGAAGTGGAGCAACCGGTACACAGCCAGTGCCGCAGGATGTACCGCAGGGTACACGTTCGCCTACCGAGGACGATGAGCAAGTACCTGAACCAAGTGAATTTGAAGCGAATAGTATGCCAGAGGAAACCTCCCCGAACGCATCGGTACAACCCTCAGTGCCAACACGGAGCCCAAGGACAAATAATGCGCATGATGTACAAGAGAGAGGGGACGCAGGTTCTCAAAGGACTGTAGTAACGGGACAGTTTAGAAGAAGGCCCACAGCACCACCCCCAAGGCGCAACCTACCGAGGCAGCATAGGAGGCCCAGTAGATATTTGTAAAAACGGGAAATGAAAGCAATACTACTTGGTTCAGAAGCACACCCCTCAAATTATCCCTAAAACCGATTGGTAGGAGTAAAAAGTTCTTCTCTTTGTGTGTTTTGCAGGAGTAACAGTTGTAGGTGAGAATGGGGAAGGAACGAAAGGAGAAAGAGCCATCCCGGGATGTAGGAGGAGATAAGATTCAGTGTCCAAAGTGCGAGTTGAAATTGCACAAGAGGAGCCTCGAACGACACCTGATCAGCGAACACGGCCCCAAAGTCCAGTACCTCTGCGGAAGATGCTCACATAAAAACAGCAGACGAGATAACCTGCGCGCCCATTACCGTGACTGCCACCCTGAGCGGGTTGACGAGGTCGAGTCAATCCAGGCCTCAACCTTCGATGGCCAGGAACGTGACAGTCACAGCACGGATGGTGAGCGAGGGCGATCCAAGACGCCTAAGCACAGCAGTGTGGAGGGTAGTGGCAGGCGAGAAGAGGCGCCTAAGCGCCAAGAAGGGGGCGACTTAAGGCGTAAGCAGACACCTAGAGGCAATGAAAAGGGAGTGAAGAAACTGACGGTCTCTCCAGAAAGGAAGCGGAGGCGGGTTGATGACTCCGGAAGTTACATCTTTGAGGGTGATGATGGAAACAGGCAAGGAGGCGGAGAAGCTAGGCATAAGCGATCTGAAAAACCAGAGAAGAGGAGTGATACGGCCTCTTGTACCGTATCGAAGGCCCCAGAGGAAGCTGTTTTACGTTCGAGAGCGGTGGCGAGGATGAGCTATAAGGAGCCAGCTGGTTCACTTCAACGGCCAGGTATAGGAGTACCTCTGCCAGGTGAGGTGAGGAAGGCGAAATGGACGCCTAAGAGGCCTATGGAGCCAAAAGATAACCAGCGGGATGGCATCGCAACAGTGGGTATCGAATCTTCTGGGAAGATTGATGAGAAACCACAGGAGGAAGTAGCAGAGATCGTTTTGTCGCCTATGTCGACATCTCAGTGGGAGAGAGACGAAGAGCCTAGTCCAGTGCCTGAGTGGAAACCCCCCAGTATGATGACACAGCCGAGTCAACAACAAGGAGCTGAGCATCAGGAGACAAGTTCGGCGGACGAGTTCCTCCCGCGAAACGAAGAGAGAAAGGAGCCTTCACCTCCTGAGCTCCGAATTCATTACTTGCTTTCTGGTGCTGCCGTGAGGATCACAGAAGACGGTCACACAACGGTCGTCAATGGTGCAACTCAGACCATACATGAGCATCGAGCACGTCATTACGATGTAGTCTACCTGAAGGCCCCGCCTACCACGGAGGACACGGTGCCCGAACAGTCCACTCGAATCTGCAGGTTGGTGCGCGAGGAGGATGGCGTTGTGAGCATTGGACCCGGGATGACCCATTCCGAGTTGGAGAAAATCGCGAACGTGACGAAGGTCACCGAGGTGGTGACGCGTAGCGTATTCCGAGAGGGAATGTTGATCACAAAGGACCACACCCAGAGAGTCTTCGACACTAACTTCGTAGCTGGGATCCGCTAGAAGAGGAAGGGTGATCCGCTTGTTGGACTCTAGATTGCAAGACACTTGTCATTAAGCTTTTAGTCCGTCATGACTAGAGTCGTTATGTTTCTTTAAGGGGTTTCTAAGAAGTTTGTTGTTTGAGGAAGTTTTCTAAGATATTCTAGTTTGAAGAAGTTGGAAGTTTACAGTTGCTGTTTATATGAAGTTTGTATTGCTACATTGTACTTTACTTAATACAAGAGTTTATTTTGATGAAGTGCATTTGTTTAAAAGTTACATAAGTGAAGGGCATTACGTTTATTTTTGTATCAGTTTTATAGGTCAGAGACTGACCAAACTTAGAAGGCGCCAATGTAACGTAATGCAGAATTGATTAATGCGAGACTCGAATTGTAGTTGGTTAATTATACCCTAGCTGGTGTCCAACCGTTATATGTGTTTAGCACGATGTTGGAGGGTACCAGCCAGGCGTGGCATTTATGTATAAAAGCAGGAAGCAGGCGTGACTCGTTCTCTTCCCGCGTGGCAGCCGTCCTGAGCAGACGTGTCAATCAAGCTGAGCAATTGGGTCCCGTAAACTCCGGGGAAAGAGCCTTACGTGGAGTAAGTGTGAGTTGTATTTGCAGCCGAGACCCAAACCAGTATAGGTAATTCACTTTAGGACCACACTGTGAATTGGTTAATTAAGTGATCGACAACTAATAAATCCTCAAAGAATCAGTAATTCACACTCTATGTAATTCAACGTTAATTGTGCGAGGCGTAGAGATGCACGATAGGTGAAGCGCCTTAGTAAAGGCGCACGTGTTTTAGAATAAAGAAGAAGCCTTGCCCTGTATCTATTGTGTCTGTCCCCCCATTATTGTTGTCGTCCCTCGTCCAACGAGGTGTGAAGAGATTAGGCTTGGGTGTGGTTGATTGAACTTAGTGGTGTGCTGCGGGCCAGGCGGTAAACTGCCGCCAAAACGGATCGGCGTCGCCGGCCTTCTAACGCTACACCGCTCGCTGACGTGGGCTGGCCAAACCGGGTTGCAGGGACAAAGAGACGAAACCGCCACATTATTAAGGATTTCCATGACAACTTCTTTTCTCCTAAGATGCTGTTTTGGCATCTTAGGAGCCTATTTACAATACATTGGCCACACATGACACTGAGGCAAGGGGCACCATTCCTCTTCAGCCTTCCAGTTTGATAAAGACCACTTAGAACCACAAAATCAGTGCATTTGAACATAAAATAAGTATTAGAGCATACATGCATAAAGAGGAAGTACAGTAAACTGGAATGCAAACTGGAAGACTGCCATAGCCAAACATTATGCATCGTCATGTAATGGTTGTGTGGGCTTCCATTACTTTTTCATGACTTTTTCTTGGAATAACTTAACATGACACCTTGTAAAATAACAAAATTCTAGGATTTTCCAGGACTTGTACATGACTTTGGAAACCCTACGACTGAGTGCAAATGCTAGCATGACTAGTATTCCACACTATGCCAGCAACTGTTCCTAAACATGGTGCAATACAGCAATTTTTTTGGTTTACCCTGGTGATAATTCACCTACAGTTTATGATTTCTTTGGAAAGTAAAATAAACAGAGACACCTACCAGTGGTCCCGTCGGTCCATCTGGCCCTGGCTCTCCTGGTGGTCCAATGTCCCCATCAATACCAGGATCCCCTTTACTGCCCTTGACACCCGGGGGACCCATTTCACCCGGCGCACCCTGGGGACCAGGTACACCGACCACACCTTCTATACCTTTCCTACCCTTCACAAAGGCAAAAGAAGCGAGACCAACTTGAAACCATTATTATTTTTCTGGTGTAAAGGCCAATTCAAGTATTGAACATTTTGCAGGGAATGTTTCCTGACATCAAATTTGCTTCACATTTGCGTGAAGTATGAAATGGTCTTTAGACAGCGAACAGAAGAATTGACTAGCTGAAAACTACTCATGGTACAAGTTTTGAGAGCATGGCCCAAACACAAATTCTCTTGACCCATTGATTGACTGGTAAACTATGCCTGTAGTTTTGCTGTGCTCATCTTTGTATCAGCTGTAATAACTCCATCCAAATCTGGTAGCATTTGCCAAAGTTTGTGTAATATCCAAAAACCAGTTATTCAAGTCGGTAATTGGAGTTGACGTACACACATATTTGGGTCGAAGATGCACAAACCATCCTCGCATGTAAGTGCCATACCACATGCTACACATACCATGGGACAGTATGCGACATGGTGTGCGGCAAGCGAAAAAAAAAAAAACGGCCGAATACATACTTGATTTCACGTCTTCATTATTATCAGCTAATTTAATGTTTAATCTACAATTTAACATGAAGACAAGGTCTACGTGAAGAAAAACTGAAGCCAAATGAACGCACCTTTTCACCCAGGCCGCCATACTGGGGTCCCTGGGGGCCCGGTATTCCTTTCCTTCCCACCGGACCCCTCGCGCCTGGGATCCCTATTTCCCCCTGGGGTCCCGGGGCTCCAGCGATGCCTCGCTCACCCATGGGACTCTCCTCTCCCTTGGGGCCTTGCTCTCCCTTCTCCCCTTTCTCACCCTTTGGGCCATAGGTACCTCGACCGCCATATCGCCCCTAGTATGGGTCAAATTGTGGCAAAAATGGTGACCTCAGTCATGAAAGTTGCAAAATCGAAGAGAAAACTATGCATTGTAAAGAGGAATATGGAACCAACACTGCAGTGTGGCACATGGTGCCTTTGATAATTATAGACCCTCAAACGTTTTACAGACCCTTGATTTTTTTCTGAGACCCGAGCCTTAAGCCTAAGAGTGTCCCGTGCATAATCCATCCCAGACTGATTTTTCAAGCTTCTCATGATTTACATCATGTTGGAAGTGGACAATAACATTGCGACCTAGAGGTTTTTTTTTATATGTATCAAATTGTTATACATGGATGCCAGTGGGATTTCGCTCCAAGGCCTAAAAATTTGAATCAACTGCAATACACCAGATATACATCACAATAACATGTGTATGTCTATATAGAATGTACAATACATACCTTTGTGTATTTGCTAGCATGACGTTTACCAATGAGCATACGCAATGACCCTGGACTCGCACATCAGCACACTTAGCTTCTAAACTCTCATTCACTGTACACATGTCATGTGAATGTGGTACAGGGTGAGTAAAAAAAAACCCGGAACCCCAACCCAAAAATATATTTCATATTTAAAAAAATATGTAGCACCAAACATAATGACTGGAAAGCCAATTTCAGAAGCTACTTTTAGATGAAAAAAATTACTGAAATTGCTCAATCCATTCAAAGAATATCACCATTTAAACGCAATGACCCTAAAACCTGTTTCGTTACAAAAAACAAAACAAAAACCCAGTTTATTGTGTATTCTGATTGTTTGGAACAAAGAAAATGACACAGAATACTTGTTTTAACAACTGTAGTACACAATATCTTTATTAACAACCCTGCTTAGGCAAACAATATGGCTAATAAAATCTACTTTTTTAAAAAGTCGGGCCTTCAAAAGGACTTTGTTGAATATTTTTAACTTTTAAACTGAGGTTTTATCGCTGGTGATGTTTGAAGACAATTGTGACGACGATTCTTGAAATCGCATTTTTGGACGAAAGAGGTTTTAGGGTCATTGCATTTAAATGGTGATATTCTTTGAACGAATAGAGCAATTTCAGTAATTTTTTCATCTAACAGTAGCTTACAAAATGGGCTTTCCGGTCATTATTATGTTTGGTGCTACATATTTTTTAAATATGAAATATAATTTTGGGGTTTGGGTTCCGCTTTTTTTTACTCGGCCTGTATGTCCATGCAGAAAACTTACGTTTGATCGAGCGCATAACCATTTTCTTAATGACTCACAAGCGACGATCAAACAACTCGAAACAGATTTTTCTATTGGCTGAACGACAACATGCAGCCATTTTTTTATGTCTTTTTATTTTTCAGGCCTGCAAAGGGATGGAATGCCGGAATTTTACTTTTTCAAAACATGAAAAAGCCAGAAATTTGGCAATAGCCAAAAAACTGGCCATCTCTGTGTTAAATAGTTGTCTTGATACAATCATATAGGAGAGAAATAACCAAAACCAAAAAAACCTGTAAAATGTGCCTGTGGATCATGTTGAATGTGGTCCTATTTTTACAATAATCAATCTCATTCTCTAATTCAACCACAGAAAAACGGACATCCTACCCTCCTTCCACCTCTGCCGAGTATTCCTAGCCCGCCACCGCTTCCAAAGTCTCCTTTGGGTCCCTTAGGACCTCTCGCCCCACTGGCTCCTGGCCTACCAACCTCACCCTGAAAGAAAAAACCCAGTCACTGGCATAGCTGTAATGTCTCTAAAGGAAAGGGACAGAGGTGGATACTAACAGCTTTTTAAAGAAAATGTGCATGGTTAAAAATTAAGTGTTTAATAAACATCAAGAATATTTTACTTTTGCCCAAACCCATAAACAAGAAGGGGGGGCCCCAAATGTTTCACTTTTTTTAATTCCCCAAAAGTAAAAGTTACAGTAAAAGGTCATGATTTTTAAATGTGAAATGCATGTTAATTTAAGCATAGTAATTAACAGAAAGGGAGTTGGCGCATGTGAGATTCTGAACTGAAGAGCACTACCAAGATTGAATGGTAACCAGAAAACTTTGAAACTTTCGTTGGAATCATGTCTTGTTTATTTGGTTTTAGGTTATTTTAGAGTTATTTTATTTGGAAAATTTACCTAAAACTCACCCGAAGTCCTCGCTTTCCTTGCTCTCCCTTATCGCCTTTTGGACCCCTATCACCCTGAATAAACAACATTATTCAACAAATTACAAGATGTAACATAAACTACAAGATGCAACTCACAAGGCATAAGGACAGAAATTATGCACTAGATATTTAATAGCCCTTTCAAAATTACAAACTAGTTTGCATGAAAAAAATAACTCTTTGGTTTTCGGGTAATCTAAAGTTTCAAAGTAAAGTTTCAAAGCCTTTTAAAGACAAAAATGATCACATCTTTTCCATCTGTCCATCTGATTCTATGATTTTGAAATTATACTATGAAACCAACAAATCTAATTTTAAAAAAAATGAGCAAATACATTTTTTTATTGAAAAGACGATAACAAATCCTGCATTTTTCCATTGTAACATGCTTTTTAAAAACCTATAAAGCAAACAACCCCAAAGGCCCTTTGCATATTATATTTGAAGAATTACATTATTTTCAATTCACAGAATATAAATCTTAAGATGTCTTATTTTCAAAAACAGACATATATAATCTCACCGGTATTCCCCTTTTTCCTGGGTCACCTGCAACACCAGCAGGTCCTTTTGGGCCCTGTTGTAATACAACAAATAAATATAAATGACATATTTTAATACAATCGTGCAAGACTGAAAGAATTTTTAAAAACATAACAAAATGGTTTTGGAACCAGTGTTGTAGTCGAGGACTTTTTTCCGAGAACCGAGTACTACAGAGTACTTAGGTTGCGAAGTACGAGTACAAGTACTTCCGAGTACAAGTACAGGTCTCCGAGTACGAGTTCTTGTACTTCCGAGTACGAGTACTTGTATTCCGATTACGCATACTTGTATTTCGGAATACGGGTACAAGTAATAGTACAAATGGTTCTTGAAGCTGAAAATTATGTGTACTATAAATCATTTTTGATACAAACTTGGGATTGTCTTTGTAAGCATTTTTCAATTAAATAATTTGAATTATTTTTTTTTTTAATCTGAAGAAGCTGTTTCAAATCAATGCATTTTCGTTTGATCTTTGAAGCTTAACTGCACGACAGTGGATACAGACGACATGATGTTTCGTGATATTCATCAAGAACAAGTTACAACTTATAACATATTCTTCACAGGCCGACAATTTTTGACAAGCGAATGTGAACGGTGACGTTACATGCAATGTGCAAAGTGGCAGATAGGGACCGAAACCTGAGTTCGGAAACCGGCCTTGCTCCAATCACTCAAGTTAATTGTACGACCATTTTGAGGAACACCTCGGTTTTTCACGTACATGTACATTATGGACATGATTGGCCATTGTGCCCACATACGGCAAATGGGTCATTGTGCGTAATTGGCCCAGGCCCAGTTAGATAGAAACCCAATCACGGCTAGCTGTTAATTGTGTTTGTCTGGACGTGTGTAAAGGAAATTTTGATTTCTTCGCAATCAACCACTTGAAACTAAAAGTATCGATAAAATAAGGCCGTGGTATAAAGCGCTATACCCCTTTTTTTTCACCGAGTACTGTTATTCGACACGAATGTTGTGTTTTTCTAAAATCAAGAAAAGTCAGTAAAGGAATGTTGACAATGCAATTGTGTGTCCCCCCCCCCCCCCACCCCATAGTGGTGGTTACGTAATCTATATACATTGTCGGAGTTAGCTTTCTGATTCTTTGTGCCCCGATAGTGCGCGATATCAAATGGGGGAATTCAAACAAATACTTTGGTATGTCGACCAGCACCGGTATTGGTGGTTACGTAAGCTACCTTGTTGGGTTAGTAGTCTGATTCTCTGTCCTCAAATAGTGTGCGATGTCAAATAGGGGAATTTAAACAGTATACATGTCAGTTGTCTTCTAAACACCAAGGTGGAAACATGGGTGTTCTGATAGTGACAGCATCTTTCTAACACAAAATACATTTCGTTCCGATACTAGTGACGATTCAGCAAACTTGTCAGATAGCGTATTGTATATTGATGAGCTTCAACCCAAGATGAAAACTAAATATGAGCCTATAGTGTCTGACATTTCCGACAACGAGCTGATAGCGGCAACCCTTGTCATTGAAGAAGAAGAAAAAGCGAAATGTAGGCCTACTGCATTGGCCAACGTTGCAAACACTAAACGCTTCAAGGAGCCGAAAGCAGACTCAGACATGCTGGGCTTTGGTAGAAGAAGGTAGGTGTCAGCTTAACATTTGTTTCTTTTTTTTTATTTCTTATTTTAACTGGTGTCTTGTTTCTTGTCAGTGTATAGACATAATTGACATAATTGCTTTTCCGCAAAGGTTTTTACTCGTCCTTTTTTGTACTTCCTAAGTAGTGGTGCCTATTGAGAACAAATATCCCAAGTGCATGCGAGATTATGGGATTGTGTCCAGCACTCGGGGGGGGGGGGGGGGAAATCAAAAAAAAGAAAAGAAACGAAAACAAATGTTTTGAGAATTGTCCTGTTAAATGAGTAAAGAATCCAACAAGACTAGAAAACATAAACGTTAAGTGCAAGTATGGGCCCTCCAAATTGCCTGTTATTTTAAAAATGGTTAATTGTATATGTTTATATATTCCACAACAGATTTGCTGAGAGTACGGAGCGCAAAATCCGATGGGCTGTCGATTTGTTTTGGGATTGGCAGATGTGTCGCAACCAGAAAGCTGTGTCTGATATTTCACTGAACATCAGCCCCATCAACGTGGATCTGAATTTTATGACGAACGATGAGGTGAATTATTCATTGGCAAGATTCATATGCGAGGTGAAAAAGAAGAACGCAAGCAAGCTGAGGAGATAACACTTGAAGAGGAGGAGTCACTGTGGCAAAAGCAGATTCTGGGCAGTTCCAGTCCCAGCCAGCTTCTGAACATGCTGGTCTATTTGATTGGCTTGAATTTTGCCCTACGTGGAGGTCAGGAGCACAGAAACTTGCGCTGGAAGTATCCGCAACTACAAATCCTGATTGACAGTAATGGTGACAAGTTCTTGCGATACACAGAGGATGCATCTAAAACAAACCAAGGAGGCTTGAAACATCGTCACATTAAGCCAAAAGTTGTGGACGCGTACGAGTGCAAGGAGGTCAGAGAGCGGTGCATTGTTACACTGTTTGAGGAGTACGAGCGTCACTGTCCCCCTGAAGACCAACGACCAGACGCCTTCTATATACGTCCGTTAGCGCAACCGAGAGGGCAGGTTTTGTATGCTGCTCAGCCTCTTGGACGTCACAAACTGGCCCAAGTTGTTGCAGAGGTGTGCAGGCAAGGTGGCCTCGCCGGTCACCGCACAAATCCCTCTCTTCGAGCCAGTGCAGCTTCACACCTCTACAGGGAGAATGTCGACGAACAGCTAATTTGCGAAGTAACTGGCCACAGGTCAAATGCTGTAAGAAACTACAAGAGGACATCGGAAAATCTCAAGCGCAAAATCAACTCAGTCATACAAGGGCGTGCATCTGGTACCGTTGCCTGTACACCATCAGCCAAGAAACTTGCAACCAGCACCGCCACAACACCTTCCGGGGGGACAGGTACAGACTCGAATCAGGATTCTCCGAGGAATTTCACCATCACTGTGAACGTCACCATGTAAGCATTTACTGTTATGACTTGTTTGGTTTTGTCAATTTTGTACACCATTTCTGAAAATAATTGTACTTCAAGTATAGTTAAATGAAGTTACATATAAAAGTTTTCCTTGCTAAAGTTAAAACTGCTTAAGCTAAGTATGAAAGCATGTTTTGGTTAAAATTAAAATTGTATGTATTAATTTATGGATACTGAAAAATATGATTATGAAAATATGTGCAGGTTTAAATGTATGCATGCACTCTTAAGGTAATGTGTTGGTTGAAGTTAAACAAAAGTTTTGTCTCGTTTTCATGTCGTGTTAAAATTGCTGAAGTCAAGTAAGAAAACACGTGTTGAATAAAATTAAAATTTCGTGTATTAATTTAATGGCTACTGAAAAACAAATACAAAGCGAATTCCTTGTAATGAAACATTTACAGCAAAACTTGCTGGAACAGGAATGGGTCCAACCTTTGCAAACTTGTCATGATGTAACACATTCACATTCAACATCACTTTTTTGTCAAGTTTGAACCAGCATTTATTTACCACATTCACATCCTTTTGAGAATAATCACTTTACCATAATTAAGGGAATAAATGTGTGTTTTGGAGGTATTATAACACTCTCTTTAAAACCGGTGTGAGTCTGATCACCCATCCAGACTCACACCGGTTTTAAACAGAGTGTTTAATACCGACGGAACACATATTTATTCCCATTCATAAATACCTTTTGGGTAAAAAAACCAAATCTTTACAGTCCAAAAATCAAAACAAGTCTAAAACTAGACGCTGCCAACCATTTTGTTCAACAATTTTACTTCATGTTTTATGAAACACCCCTCTGACTATCATATGGAATGCCCCTAATTGCATGCGCATCGCACATTCCACCTCCATGGTCACACGTACTGCGCGATGTCGCGCAAAACGCAGCTGGGCTGGTGTAGTGAGAATATCGGACTATGAAATAATGATTCACTGGAAGTATTGCACATGCATATGTGGGGAATTTGAACGTTCAACCAATGAAACGTAAAAGGCACCAGATTTCTTGGGAGTCCAAATTTCATGTGACACTGGAAAAGTGTTTAAGACCAGCTAGCCATGTCTTTATCATCCGTTTAAGACCGGCCACGTGACGGGCTCTCGACCAATAGGAATGCGTAAACGGTCTTAGGTATTTATGAATATATGATAAAATACCTTATACGCAGCAGCAATGTTTTCGTCAGTGGTAATTCGCTGTGCTTTATTACTAGCCATTGCAAATATTGATCAGTAAAAATAACAATACGGCTATGTACTATTTACAGCAAGTCTGTATGTATTAATTGACATCGCGAAGTCACTTACGCGCGCAGGTCACTTATGGGCGTCGTTGGCATGATTTAGTGATAAAAGGGCAAACACGCGGCAATTAGGTCATCATAACCATATAAGGTGATGAAATGGACATGCAAATGAAAATATGCAAATAGGGAAACTTTCAACCAATAAGGTACTGCATAAACATGAGTCTTCGGTGAACCAAAGTTTGTTTTATACACCAGGACTCATCACTTTGTCACAGCTGTGGACTGGACGCATTACGTTTTAATAGCAGGGGTTGGGTCTGAGTACCCATACTAGGGGTGTGGTATGCCCCACTGGTTTTGTTCATTGTGTCTGGTTTGCCTGTTAACTTGGTATCCAGCACAAAACCTTCTGATTAAATAAAAACAGCTGTGGCAGAAATTCATACGATAGTTTTTCTTGGTTTAATTCATAGTCGTCTGAGTATAACCTGCCAACTTTCCTGCATCTATGCCTGGACTGCCTACTCACCGGCATTCCAGGTTCACCTTGTAGCCCCTTTGGGCCCTCGATTCCTATGAGTCCATCATCCCCAGCATACCCATCTAGAGCATTGTCACCTGGCAGGCCTGGCTCTCCTGGTTCACCTTTGATACCTTGACTTCCTCTCTCTCCCTGTGAATTCAACCAGTAGAAGTTGTTGTTGATCAAGTCCAATTCCATGGCACTACTATACTGTGAGGGAGTGTGGCCTATTGGTTAGGGTTTGTGACTCATGATCTGAGGGTTGGAATCCAGCTGCTGGCCATATGTTGTGTCCTTGGGTAATCCAATTCACCTCAACTTGCCTCCCTCCACCCAGGAGTATAAATGGGTACCGGCATTAGCTGGGAAGTAACATGCAATGGACTAGCATCCCATCCAGGGGGAATAGAAATATTCTCAGTCGTTTCACGTCATGGAAACTGGAGATAAATGCGGCCTGATGGGCCATATTGGCTAATGACAGACTTGACTTTAAAATTTATTTTGTACTATAAACTCTGTGAAGGAAGAGTCTATTGCACTACATGAAAATCACAAATGCTATGTGTG
Source organism: Patiria pectinifera (assembly GCA_029964075.1). Taxonomy (NCBI): domain Eukaryota; kingdom Metazoa; phylum Echinodermata; class Asteroidea; order Valvatida; family Asterinidae; genus Patiria; species Patiria pectinifera. The sequence goes on along the minus strand of CM057138.1, from coordinate 6,737,444 downwards.
TTAGACACAGGCCCATCGCCAGCTCTGAGCATTGGGGGGGGGGGGGGCCCATAGTACCATCTAGGGGGGCCCACTACCATAAAAAATTACAAAATACATATGTATGGCTTTTGCTGTTCGGGGCCCAATTGCTCGCAAGGGGGGCCCGGCCCCACCAGGCCCCCCCCCCCCCTTGGCGACAGACCTGGTTAGACGTGCTGCATGCTCGTACTGATTCACATGTGTATGGCACTCAGTATGTACGACATCTTACACTGAGAATATACAAACCATGCACGAACTCATAGCATCTTTGCTTGAGCGCTAGGCATACAGCAGCAATCGCATTTGAGAAAGAGTAAATCTCTCTGTCATTGTTGATGGAGTACCTGGAGTTCTTGTACACAGCATCTTTTGACAGTTTAAACTGTTCAATGCTTTAAACTGTTCAACTGTTTAAACTGTTCAATTTCAAAGATGTCACCTTAACCTTTTTGAAATATATACGATTCTACTCACTGAAGTTCCAGGAGTACCTGCCAGCCCTGGATTCCCTGGTTCTCCTTTTTGCCCCTAAACAACAAAAGAACACAAATGCAATTAAGTTAGTAGTCAATTTAAACATAGACCACTTGTGTGACATACTTGTTTCCAATGACAATGAACAGCACACAATGCACAATCACAAGTCAAGCTTTGCTGGACTGCAGATAACTTTATACAGTTGTACTAACCCGGAATGTGTTCACAAGCATACAGAATATCAATAAGATGTGTCATTGCGGCCAAGAACTGAAAGGTAAGAAGCAGTATCTGTTCCAACCCTTGGCTAGGGATTGTTAACAATTGTCAAAGCTAATGTTTTTGTCAGTAATTCCACAGTAGGTGCATTAGAGTCAATCTGTTGAGATTTCTCTTACCTCACCTCCAGGCATACCAGCACCACCAGGATAACCTGGGGTTCCTGCTCTTCCCTGCAACAAAAAAAGGTCATCGAAAAATTACTCCATGTCAAACAACCCTCACATTTGTTGCAACATGTTGCGCAACCTTAAAAACGCAGCTAGGAATAATGGCTTAGCCAGGAATCATTGTTGCAGATACAACTTATTTTAGTGTATGAATTTTTTTTCTCTTGCGGTCTGATCTGGTTTTGGTTGGTCAAAACCAGCGCAGGTGTTGTGTGAGTTTGACCCAGTTTCTGCAAAACCCTCCCATATGGCTGTGATGAGCTAGTAGTTGAACTGCAGTCAAAGATACTGGAGCTGCTGCAACATCAAGCCTGTTGACTTTCTGTTTGAGTTTCTTTCTTGATTCAATACACTAGTGCCGTGCTCGTTCAAAATGTGCCTGTTTGGAACGGGCAAATTGCTTGTTCTCTAGAGTGCAGTGCCAGTATAACAGTATAGAGTGCAGTGCTTAGCAGGAGTTGAGATTTAGGATTTGAAACTATTACATGCATGCTCCTCAACATAATCAATCTTTTTAAGACTACTTCAACAAACAACGTTGTGCCATGATATGCGTGCGCCTAAATGTACTAAATCGAGGTAAAAATCAACGCATTTCCACAGTTTTTCTTCTCTTTTTCTGGTTAATTTGACGGCCGGAAAAACCGGAATTTTGTGAGATTTTTTTTAAAAACCGGAATTCCGGTTAAAACTGGAAAAGTGGCATCTCTGATTACATTGACAACCCGTACCCGTGGCGCGGCAGAGAGTGCAGTGCCCGTTCAAAATGTGCAGCAGTGTCTGGTCTGGTCGTGTCTGGTCTATATACACGTTTGTATGGTCTAGGCCTCTGAAAATACTGGGTTTTTTTTTTCAACTTCAAACTTGACACTTCACATTCTGGGGTCCTGAGCAATACAACTGCCGATTTTAAACTTCATAAAGTGCCCGGTTCTGGAGGTAATCGAAATACAGACAAACACACAGACAGACACACAGAGATTCCTGGAATTATAGATAGATGACAGCCAGTACATGGATAAACCTTAGCAGCAAACTGCTAAATTTTGTTCCCTATTTGTGCAGAAATTCCCCAAAAAGTATAACGTGTGCAGCAAGGTAAGAAAATATGTTGTAAATTTAAAAAAAAATCGCTGTTAATATAGGAAAAATACAAAGTATTAAACAAAAGGTAATCCATCATTTTCATACAGTTTGGAAAAAGAAAGAAGTTTCACTTACTGTGCGTCCTTTAGTTCCATTTCTGCCAGGGTAACCATCAAATCCAGGCTCACCTGGGAGACCAGGTGGTCCCCTAGGTCCTGGTGAGCCATCATAACCTGGCTGACCTGGGGGTCCAGGGTCACCTATTGGGCCTGGTTGACCCTGGGGGCCCTAACAAAAGAACAAATGAACACGGTATTCACCAGGAAATCAATTATTATGTTTTATTGTCAGGTAAACTTGAATCCTCAATCCTGATTGGTAGATCCATGGCAACAAGCTGTGCTACATATAACCATGCAGCATGGCTATTCTAAGAAGTTCGCGCCATTCTGTACGACATGCACGTGTAATAAGATCGACAAGTTGGTGCAGGGTGTGGGTGTTCCATCTTACTGGACTAAGTGTCTTAACCAGTCAACATCCAAGCCTGCAGAGGTCACTTTATCAAGAAATATCTGTCCCCATAGATTGGTATTAAGTATCACCTTATGTCACAATACAGGCGAGCAAATTTATTTTCAAAGACTTTTGGTTCTCAAGATATTGATCTTTAACAATTCCAGGTCTTTTTCTGGCAAATTATCAAAATCTCATATCTTTTAAAAATTTTGTAGATTTTTTATCATTATTTTCCAAAATATTCCTCATTGTTTTTCTTGTGGTCATGTGTATTTCCCCTTTTATTGTGAACCAGTAGGGAAATATAGGGAATAATAAAATACCCATACCTTTACTTCAGTACCGTTGTTGCCAGGTGGACCAATTGGCCCAGGTTCTCCCTGTATGGACAAAATAGTAACAGATTTCCATCACAACAATGACAAATTTCCCTTATCACACAATTTAAAAGAGAATTTGTGCTGGCAATTCCAAGCTTGCTCAGAATGCATAACACTAGTGCGCATTAATCCTCTCCAGGTAATTTTGTTGTATGATGTAAACTGACTGCAACAGTTTTGTGCAAATTTTGATCAAATTATCGATTGTGTTTGCTTTTTTGGCCCTTTTCTTGTCAAGGTTGGTTTAATTTACACGCCCACTTTAGCAAATGTTAGCGCCAACAATCAGCGAGGTACCTAAAAGGGGGGGGGGGGGAATGCCCTCCCATGAAAGATTGTCTTCCCCCCCCCACTGGAAATTTAACAACCAAAAAACCCCCAGGTCTATAGGTTACCACTATTAACGGGTTGTTCATAAAGTTCTCGTACAGGTTTTCTGTAATTTTCCCCCAGATAACCCTGTTTTTCACAACTTGCTATCTATTTTGACGTCCCATGGAAATCTAATAGCTCCACCTATTGTCTGAAATTGACAATGATTTTGGTTTTGAACAGCACCCCCATGTGAAGATGTTGTCCAACCTCCCTCTCCCCCATTTGATTTTACGTGACAATATGCAAAGAATGCACATCATAGGCATGTGTCATGTGTGCGTATGTGTTGATCCTGGGTCACACATAAAAGGTACATAGGATCATTAGCACTTTGTGCATTTTTCTTGTTTGAAGCAACAAAACTAATCAAATTCTTAAGAGCAGCGTGCATAACATTTAATCAGCTCATAAGATGAATTTTTATATTAATTAACATACCTCAGACAGTTTAGCTATTCCTATTGGTCGAGAGCCCGTCACGTGGCCGGTCTTAAACGGATGATAAAGACATGGCTAGCTGGTCTTTAAACACTTTTCCAGTGTCACAATAAAATGTGGACCCCTAAAAATCCAGTGCCTCTTACTCTTTTATTGGTTGAACGTTCACAATCCTCACGTAGGCATGCACAACACTACCAGTGAGTCAGAATTTTATAGTTCTAAATTCAAAACGCAACGCCCAAGGTGCGTTCTGCGCAATAACGGGCAGAACATGCTACGCGCGCGTCAATCTCCATAAAAGGGTTGTTTACATCTTAATCGCCAGCTGAACACTAAAAAGCATGAGGTGAACTTGTTGAACAAAATTGGGATTTTTTGAACGAATTATTTGATTTTTTTTCTACCTAAAAGGTATTTATGAATGGGAATAATTATGTGCTCGGTCGGTATTTATCACTCTGTTTAAGACTGCTTAGAGTCTGGATGCTGATAATTACCCTCGCCTCCGGCTCTGGTAATTATCAGCACCCAGACTCTAAGCAGTCTTAAACAGAGTGATAAAAACCTCCGGAGCACACATTTATTCCCTTATTTAATCTCTTGAGTGGATATTATACATTTTGAGAAAACTGAGAATTTCTTGGGTTTCGTGACTGGATTCCATTGCTAATGCACATCAAAAAGTGTGCCTGTCGGGTGCCGGCACACTTTTTAAAACCACTTTCAATGATTGTTTTCTTCCGAATGGTAAAGTTGCAGGCGTAATAACTTCACAGGGTGTTTTGTACCAGTTCTTTATTCACTCTGGGCAAGGTTTGTCACATTCAATCAATAGGTACGTTTCTGGGTAATAACGTGCCTTCAAACAAAATCTGTTAACAGAGCTTACAAACTAGCCACAACCAGTACCCTCCCAATTTGACTGACCTCCTCTCCCATTTCTCCTGGTATTCCATCTATTCCAGGCTGACCTCTATCCCCACGGAAGCCTGGGTAGCCAGGAAAGCCATCAGGTCCTGTATCACCCTGCATGAATAACAATTGCAATGTACAGCTGACATCTTCAAAAGTCCACAGACAGCAATTAGTTTGCATTGTGAAACCTGTTGACAACCCAATCCTTAACGATAACACTGAACAATATTAATGAGTATGAACGGAATTGGATTGAACTTGTTATCCTCAATAGCCAGGCGTATTTGTCCTGCGTGTGCAACTTGTTTACTCCTATACTTTTGATGTTCAGGATATCGATCACCCAATATGTGTATCAACAAACTGCAAACAAATATTTCCATCTTTTTTTAATCTAAACCGATCCCAGACCAGTGTTACAAGTCACAGGTTATTCACTCCTGTTCACAAAAATTGTTATCAAAGGATCATGTAACCTTTAAATGTGCTGCTGATACTATCTGTGTGGCAATGATTATAAACACCGGAAATTGTGGTCCAAGTTGACATTTGGTAGCAGTCTCACCTTTTGCCCTACTTCTCCATGAATACCAGGATCCCCATCCAGTCCAGGCTCTCCCTACAAAGCAAGCAAACCACAGTGAAAGATGAGATGGGCTCGATAAATACATGCACCATCAAATGATATTTAGATAGATCATAAGAACAGTAGAATACAAACTTAAATGTAGGCAATAATGTGGATTTCTGCTTATAATAAATGATCTAAATAATACATGTTTTTAAATTATGGTTCACCACAAGCTGGTGAAAGCTAACATGAAACCTTGTGTTGAAGAAACAAAGAAAATGCCTACCACATAGTTGGGTGAATATGGACCTCAACTTACCCTCTGGCCTGGAGGCCCTACTCGTCCAATACCTCCCTTTTCACCCCTGTCGCCTTGGTAACCTTCAAACCCAGGCTCGCCCAGTAATCCCTCTATACCTTGCCGACCCTGCGACATCAAAACAGCAACATTTAATATTGTATGCAGAAATTTCTCAAAGAAATGTATTTATTGCAGGCAGCTGATAAATATCCCGAGTGCCATATTTGCCAGAAGCTTTGAATGTTCCTGGGGATGCCTGCTCAATGAAGTCACATAGTGAACTCAAGCATGCCACTCCTTCAACAAATTGGACTAAATTTACACCACTGATCCAACACAACTACATGTAATTCCATACTAAAACCATTGTACATCATGCAGCCAATGCCTTAGCCATGATCAATCCATGATTGGCATCAGAATCCTATACATGTAAGAGGGTAGGATTTGTTTCCATATTCAGTTGCAGAGAATGTTTTCTTTCCTTTTTTTTTCCATATCACTTTCCTTTCCTAAAATCATATCAGTATGGATTCTGAGTGCAAGTACCCCCTCAACGATGTACAAAGGAGAGTTAGGGGAGATCACTGGAACAGTTACGTTTTCTTGAGCACTGTCCTATCACAAAAGTGTCACGTCAATTTTCAAAAAGAAACCATTTGACAACACTGGGGCTTGAAGCACGAATGGCCAAGTCAGAAACATCTCTGCTGAATCTGTACTGCACGCTTACTTTCATTCCTTTGGGGCCGCGATCGCCTCGATCACCCTCTATGCCTTCTGGACCGGGGCTGCCCCTCAATCCCCGAACTCCGTCCGTGCCATTCCTGCCCTGGTAATCAAATCAAGAAAAAATACCTCTGAGTTCCAATTTCATGTTGCAGCTACAACTGAGCGAAACTTCAAGCATTGTTCATTGATACAAACTGCCATGAATTGTCTACCTACCTTTTGACCACGAAATCCTTGCATACCTTGTGGGCCTGGCATACCCACCATCCCTGGTGCCCCGGGCTCTCCTGGTAATCCTACTGATCCATTCAGCCCCTGTGGAGAGAAAATGTACATACAGTGGAACGTCGCTATACCAAACACCGCTATACCGAACATTCGGCTATACCGAACATCGTCCTTGGCTCCCGATTTTTGTGTACAAAACCAACCGAACATTGTTCTTAAAAACCATCAACAGAAGAGCGACAAGTGGCTATTATTTCCCCAAGGCATAGAATAGGAAAGCCACCCAATGATGTAGGTGGTAAGCTCAAAACTGTGTAATTACATAATTCAATAGTTGGCACAAGTTCGGAGTCGTCTTTCAGTAACTACCAGGGCATGCAGGGTGAAGTTATGAAGGGCACCATTTTTATTGCCATTTATTAAAAAGTGAGTACGGAAGCACCGGTAGCTTAAAATCACTGTACCGAACGATCACTGTTACGAACATTTTCTGTGGATTCCGCGATGTTCGTTATAGCGGCGTTCCAGTGTATTCAGTGTTTCCGATATGAAAACTGGCTGTTGAGTTTATGGACTGTGAAATTCAGATAGAGTACCTCAACAGTGAAAATGACAATGGGAAACATCACTGAGGACATAAGTGATGGTGGAAGGGAGTGGGGGGCATTTTTTATTTTTTAAAGGGACACTTGCGTCATGGAATACGCCCAATTGGGTTACAAAACGCATTTTGAACGAAATGATGTTAATCGCAAAGAACATTTAGAAGTAGGATATAAACAATATAAACTATCCTTTAAAAACTCAGCGCTACTGTAGTATTCTTGTGTTATTCGTGCAAGAACGACTTTCAGGGTCTACTTTTGCGACCCCAAAAAGTTCAGCTGTTTGTGCTAGTTGTGATTCCAGCCGTAAGGGTTCGCCTTTTGCGGATGTGTAAGAAATCACATTTTGTGCATTGGTGATTGGTCACTGCTGTTCCTGAGCACGGTGCTGTGTACGTGTGTAATACTAGACACACACAACGTGTATCGTCATTGTATATAACGTGTATCGTACATTGTGTGAAAACGACAGGAAACAAGTTTCATACTCTGTCGTGTCCGATGTAAACAATTTTTTTTCCCTGTCTTTTTTCGGGAACGGCAAGACATTAGGTTGGTTTCCTTTCTACCAGTTGTTTGAAATAGGATAAGTAAACAATCCAAAACATGAAATTTGGGGGGATTTCAGGAGGCAGTGCCCTTTAATGTATCCAATGTAGGGTCATGCATACATCAATGCTGGCCTGTATATTACTACACCACAATCTGGGCATGAGAAATGAGAGTTTACTCACGGGGGGCCCGATTCCAGTAGCATTGAGGCCAGGAGGTCCAGGAGGTCCTGGCAGACCCTGTAATGAGAGCAAGTCAGAACAGCTCAGTCATATCAATCATTATGAATGATTGGGGGAATCACATATCCTTCCTTTCCATATCATATCTCTAATATGTGCATCAGGTGTCATTGTTTGTCTTAAAAAAATTCATTCATTCATTACATGCAGTAATCAAAGTTGATTTAAAAAAACCTGACACAACTGCACAAACTTCACTAATTCTTATGGCATTTTTGTTGCATAAATTGAAAAAAGAAGCTACATAAAGTTTCAAAATATGTAAGTTCATGATTTACCCAACACATAATGGCAGAATTACGTAAAAAATGTAGATTGCAAAAATCTATAGATTTAGACTGAGTTCAATTCAATCATGTAACAACTTGGTGTTACTGTTGCAAAGTCTGTCATTGCTCAGCTTCCAAGCTTGATATAAAAAATCATCTTCTCTTTTTTTTAGGGTAATGAAAATGCCAGAACTGTTCTGGGAAAATATGACAAGATACATTGAAAATGGAAGGCAAACCAATTATCTGCTTTTTTTTATCATTATGAAATCTAACCCAAATATCTGTCATACAAGCTGTGGCTGTCCAAATCTAAGTTGGATAGTATGACAGACTATACGTACTCTTGCCGGGTACTTGTGTGTATTTTGTCCGGCGGTATGTAGCTTCTCCAAGCCTCTTTTACAGATACTACCATGGGATGTATTGCAACAGCTTCTCTTGACTTGTTCCCCCCTGACCATGGTTTCAAGCAATCCACCAGCTTCGCTGCCTCTTCACATCCTTTCACTGTTATAGTTCCTTAGACTAGTACTGGAAAATATTCCAGTTTTGTTTTTCATGCTTCCCTCAAATCTTTCACAATCCAAGTGAAATGTTAATAGATATCTTCTTCTACTATGACGCCTTTCTTTCTTTCTGTTGTTTCTAGTTTGTAGCCCACACCTTTGAGTGGCCTTGGCCCTGTTTGGGTGATACTCATACAAAATATTACACAGACAATTCCAGCATACCGGTTCTCCTTTGTCTCCACGAGGTCCCGGTGGTCCTGGGTCTCCGTCCTCACCCACTTCCCCTGGCTCACCATCCTCACCTTGAAGACCCATGTATCCCTGCCAATAAATACAGACAAGAAGATGACACTGACAGCACATGACAATGACAATGACAATGACAATGTGCCAATAATTGTGACAATACATCAAAAGTTCAACACTTGGGGATTCCCCTTCTCTGTTGCAATTTATATACACTAAAAGTGCTGAGCCAAACATAAAATGTACATCTCTCTGATGAAAAATTAATTGAAGATTTTGACTTCTCTCAATACAATGCCGAATCAAGTCACATGTGTGTTTACAGCAGCAATCAAGCTTAAAATACTTTTGCTGATACAACAGCCTGAAACACAAATAGTTCATGTCTATGAGAAAACAATCCTAACTGAAATGGAGGTGTTACAATAAGGCATTCATCACCAACACCACGAACTGACACTCAGTTGCGCGTGAGTGCATGGCACGGGCCCATATTTTACAGAACCAGACTATTTTCCTTTTCACAAACTGACACCCGGCCCAATGCAGCACTTCTAGCGCGCACTCCATACATTTTGTTTTTACGAAGTGACGCTGATCTTAATTTCACCAGTTACAAAGGTTTTTAATAAAATTTGTGTGTAAGCATATTGTCAAACCTTCAAAACGTTTTTCTCGGCACTGTAATAATAATAATAATAATAATAATAATAATAATAATAATAATAACTGTTTTTGCTGCAATAGGGCGACTTTCCCATAGACTTGTGCACAAACCTAAACTGTCACCTAACCCAAGTTTACCTTATCTTTAATTTAGTATTTTTACTAATTGGACCATGAGGAACCGATCTAGATGGTTTGCGACAGCAAATTCCTTGTCCTAAGCGACAGTTATGTGTCGCCTTAATAAGGTGTGTCGCCCTATTGTGGACGGAGTTAGCAAAATCTGTCGCCCTATTATAGCTGTTAGTAATATAACTGTATTTATATAGCGCTTTTTGCCAGAGGATGCAAAGCGCTGGGGGAGAATGCAACCAAGCAACTGTATTGCCGCAACATGCTTGGGTGTCAGTTCGTGAAAACGAAAATCATTCTATCTCGTGTCAAGTGTCCAATGTGCGCGTGCACTACCGGTTGTCAGTTCGTGAAACCAAAATTGTTGAGTACAGGGTTTTCACGAACTGGCACTCAATTGCAAGTGAGTGTCAGTTAGTGGTGTTGGTGACGAATTGTGCAAATAAAGTAAAATCTCAACTTGATAGCAAAGAAAACAAACGTTCAATTTTACAAGAAAAACCTGCTAACACTAAAACAACCAGTCAGCATCATCAAGGTTACCTGAGTATTTTTAAATTTCAGAATAAAACATTATGTTTGTGAGTCAAGATGTAAAGAGATGTCTAGAAATATATCTGTAGTCTAATGACTTGACTTACAGGAAATCCTGGTACTCCTGGCAGGCCTGGGTTTCCCCTAAGTCCCTGGAAATGGAAAATAGACATTTACACATATAACATTCCAAACTAATGTTAATCATAAAAAGATTTGCTACTGTGGTGAAATTATTTTGAGGGGGCTTATGGTTTACGAAATAAATAATGATCAATAGAGGGTGCTAAATATGATTACCAATCGGTCCCGAGCGGACTCTAAAAATAAACCGGCATCTGGGCAGACGGGCCGAGGTCACCGGGTCAGGCCACAGGTGGCCAGGGACTTTGGGGAGAAAGTTGTTACTATTGTATTTACTTGAGATTCGATCGTTAGGAGGGTTGGAGGAAGGAGCATGGTTGAACACTGGAAGAAAATGGAATAAAATAATGAAACAGCGGTTCACGAGTGTTTTTGTTCGAGTCCAGCGACGATCTCGCATGATACCCGCCCCCTCGCTTCACAGCGAAATACTACACTACCTGTTAAAATCCAATAAGCAAGGGTAAAACGCCATTTCTGGGACTACACCTTACAGACTGAGCTTGGGTCTTTCTTATTAAACCAAACTCCCTAGTATTGTTTGCTATAAGATACAAATTGATGGCTGATGTGATAGACAAAGCACCTTGCCCATTATACATCACCACATCAATCCCTTGCCTGTAGCTGTGATATAAGGGTCAGTTTCATAACGTTGCTTTGCAGGACATGCTGCATAGCCAAGATTTCATCCACAGAACCTCTTTCTGGTAGTTACTATGTCGCTTCTCTAATAGCCTGTTTTATAGATACTATCACGGTATGTGCTCAGATAAGGTCTCTCTCAGAGAGAGAGAGGGTCAGATATGAGATGGGTTGTCTAGTCTACACTTACTGGTTCTCCCATTGCTCCCATGGGTCCCATAAAGCCAGGCTGTCCTGGTACTCCAGGTGAACCTGGCTGGGCAGCAGTTCCTTTAAATCCTCCATATCCCTGGAGAAAAAAAGACAGACCACAAGGAATGAAATAAATTAGGAAAAGTGAACCATAAAAGACCACTTACTTTTAAAGAACGTAACACTACTGCACTGTTTCACTCCCTTCAGTCTCCTGAGACGGGCAGTATACTGTCCGAAACATTGAATTTTCCAAGGGTTCTTTTAAAAAACCCACAAACTCACAGAAGTGCTTTGTCACATGGTACTACCAAAAATCTTTATCTTATAACAAAGCAAATGATTGCGGTTGAACAAATAAATTGATCTGAGCAGGAGGTGAAGCTGTGAACTGTGGAACACAGTGACCAGTACTCTTATGTATGTAGTCTCTCAATAGCACTCTGCACTAATCACGTCAATTTTGCTCCGCGCTGTACGCGCGCATATACCCCGCATGTCAGACAAACTTTCCAACAATCACGTGCACATGCATGCACACCTGGCCGCATACATTCGCATAGAAACGGTGCTGCAAGCGTGCGTATAATCTTCACACGAGAAGTTGGTACAGCATGCTTGTCTGAGATCTGGGTACTTGCTTCTATTTTTACCATTAGTGCGGAGTACTATTATTCAATTGTTGCTGGTCAAAAGCCTGTACCTGTATGTGGCCTATAGCCAGAGGAAGAGGATTTGGTTGTTGATTTAAGTAAAAAATGGCCCTGAAAAAAAAACTATCTTGACTTTTGTGTGCTATTAAAAACTCACATATGAAAATGTTCACCATATGAAAGGTTTTTGCAGGATGCATAACAGTTAATTGTTCAATGCAAAACATCTATGCCAATTTGTAGGGATGTGGCTAGTAGCACACAAGATGCCAACTTTTCTGTTAATGATAAAATACTTCAGATTATTCAACTCACCTTTTCACCTGGGTCCCCCATCTCACCCCGTGGACCTTGCCTGCCTCGTCCTCCCTGCAAAGAATTCATTTGTAATCTTACTATCGACGATACAAAAATATGTCAGTATTCTCAGCCATACACTGGGCAGAGCGACAGGCTGCAATAAACTATTGCAGCAAAGTACCTTGCCCAAGGCCATAGGCACAATGATCACCTTCTCAGGTCTCATGTTGGGTGCAGCAGAATACTGGGAATTAGGTTGCAGCTGTAAGGGTTACCCTTGATTTATGTCCCACCTGGTGCAGGTTAGCTGCCCCAGGATCTCTACCCCGTCTTCTGAATGTGAAGATGAATAATGTTTTGACTGATATATTGATATAAAATCTAAAGGCCTATTTACACATACGCAACTTTGTCGCACGACAACGTCGCATGTTTGTTTTTTTTAATTCGCACAAATCAATCAGGAGGTTTACATTTACACGACTAAGTCATGCAACTTATCGCATGATTTTTTCAAATTCGAAGGACTTTATCCTGCGAAACAAAACGTCGCATACGTACTTCACCTACAACCTTTGCCTGAACTGATTGTTTTCCTCCGAAGCTATTTCAAAAATTGCGCACCAAATCGCGTATATAGGAGCACCCAAGCATCTGCAACACTGCCGTATGAGAAACTTATTGCGACAAAATCACGTACGTGTAAACAGGCCTTGAGGCTGCAGCCAAGAGTCCCCCACCCATACACACTCCTTCAATCCTCAACAGGAAGTGTTTTATCTGAGTGATATTCAACCATGCCACAAAGTAATCCAACACTAAAGGTTTTGCCCACTCACCCTTTTACCCCTTGGACCCTGTGGGCCCTGGGGCCCGCGTGGGGCTCTTGCACCCTTGGGTCCCAATGGTCCCGGAGGGCCTGGTGGCCCCTCATCTCCCTTTCTTCCTGGCAGCCCTGGGGGGCCTCTTGGACCACGGTAACCCTGATGGCCTGGAACCATCTGTAGCAACAGTGGACAAAACATAAGGGCTCTTGATTAGTGGCACAGGTGGCTAAAATGTGTCTGTAAATCTAAAAAAAAATTTTTTTTATATAACCATATGATGTTAAAAACATTATAATTAGCATTCATTTTCTTTCCAACAATCACGAAAACTCATCAGGTCTAGTTCATTCTATTTTCATATAAAATTAATTGAAAGAAATTGGAACTCTGCAATCGTTCATGAACACCCCAAAGCTTACTTTATAATTAATCCAATAAATGGTATGTCAAATTACAGGATCATGGTCTGGTTTCTCCCTTTTGCAATGCTTAAAGAAAGGGAGTCAAGTTGAAAAATTAGGGGAAGGGGGCCCAGGGTGTAACATTCACCGAAAAGAAAAACAGAGAGAAGAGTGACAAATGAGGTATAGTCTAGTTGCCCCCCCCCCTTTCGATAGTGCAACGGCCAGCCGGCATTTTTGAATTTGAAAGCAGTTTGTGATAAAGTCTATAAACTTATCAAACAATAGGGATTCCCTTGTTGGCTTAAATGACACAAAGAACGAAACCTAACACCACCTTGGCCCCATGTTGATCATTATGGCCTGTAAAGACAACTGCTCTAGATTGCTATGACACTTACCAGTCCCTTGATGCCTTTCTCTCCTCTAGGTCCACGTTCTCCTGGTGGCCCAGGTGCACCTTCAGGGCCTGGTTCTCCTGGTCGGCCTGGATCCCCATAGGTGGTCTGCAAAATAAGAACATCATTTTATCATTTCATATGTTCCCAAGTTTGATGCACATTCATGTATTATAGAGGAAGGACTGTCATATGAGGTACATTGTTGACTCCGTGCACAAGTACCCCCTCAACTATTACAAAGGGATAGTTGGGGGAGACCACTGGGAGAGACATTTGAACACATTGCTTCATGATACCCCAGGATCACCCAAAGACGCCATGGTTCTGTGCACATTCAGAATAAATTTAGTTGTGTGTACTCTGTACCATATGCATGCGAAAACAGAACGCGTATGTGGTGTGTCCGTCTCAATGTGACTCTTTAACCAGTTCACGCTGGGATTATTTTGTCATTGACTGGACCCAGGCACAGGATTGTTGTTTACAAACCTCGATGCCAGACGGGTTCAGGCCATCATCTGTGGGTAGCACACCCTGATATTTCTGGCCTCGCTCGCTGCGAGCGGGTCGCAGACAGATATTTCCGGCCTTGCTTGTTGCATGTTTATCCGTCTTCCATTCCGAATACCGCAAAACCTTTACGTATACATACACTTCATCCGACATGAACTGGTTAATAAAGTGGCCAAAAAACTGTTCATGCACGGAGTCCATAGAGCCAGGATTGCCACTTCTACTATACAAGGTGAGTCAAAAAAAGCAAAACCCAAATGTTGGGACTATTGTTTTAGTGAAGTTCTGCATGTACCACTTTCAAAATCTAGGATATGAAAGCCCCATTCATAAGCTTTCTTTCAGTACAAGAATCATTCAAATCACTGATGTACTTTTCAAGTTATGGAATTTTAAACACAACCACTGTTTTAAAGTTCTGTCCACGGATCACACAAAAGGTGTGCGTTCTTTCAGCAAAAAGAAAACAATTTACACACATCCCTATGTGATTTGTTTTTGTTTTGCTGAAAGAACACTTTTGTGATCAGTTGACAGAACTTTAAAACAGTGGTTGTGTTAAAAAGTCCGTAACTTGAAAAATATATGAATTATTTGAATGATTCTTGTACTAAAAGAAAGCTTATGAATTGTGCTTTCATATCCTAGATTTTGAAAGTGCTACATTTAGACCTTCACTAAACCAATGGTCCCGACATTTGGATTTCGTTTTTTTTGTGTTCACCCTGTACATGCAAATAGGTGAGAATACCGTTCCCAAAATGAAGAAAATTAGGTATAACTGGTGAAAATTACAAGTGACCCCAAAAAAAATCTAAATGAGAAAAGTTACAATAAATTATGACAAAAACAAATTAAAGACTTACAAAAGAAGAAAAGTATTGAGGGTATTGAAAATTGTCTGATATCACCAAAGAAATGGAAAGAAGCTATTGAAGACTTACAGGCATGAGAAATTCCAATTCTTCCAGGAGTAAGACAACCGTTTGCTCGTCATCATGCCTAAGCAGATAGTCAATAAAGCCAGGAGGGAGACCTGGTATGCCAGTATCAAGGATGGGATGTTTCGTCTGTAGAATACAAAAAAGTAACTTATTGCTAAGTTATTTAATTTGCTCTATTCAAGCATAGAGCAAGGGTTCTTGCTCTATGATTCAAGAAACAAAGGAAGGTTACCTCTTTACTCCTTGGAACAGATAAGGACTCTCACTTTACAAAACATGTGGTTCTTGTCAGAGGGCTGGCGTTTGGCTTGGATTTCAGGGTCAATAGTTCAAGCTACTTCCAAGGGCCACTCATAATGCTATTTTGCTATGTTTAAATGAGGAACTTGTTGAATGTGACATTTTTTGACCAAACAATTTCAGAGAAATTAAAAAAAGAAAAAAAAAAGAAAACTGTACTTGATTTTAGAACACAATCCCACAGCACCACCTGAGGTGCATACTTTTCACAAGAACACAACATGGGAGAAAATGTACCATTGTAAGACTGTTTACAGGAACAGGCACTCTAAAATAAAAACTTAAAATTAAACTTGAGTGTTATTAGTTGAAAATCTTATTCAATTCATATACATGTACATGTACAGTATTAATTCCTTTGATAGGATTTTTGGAAACAGCAGATGGAATGAATTTTTATTCAAGATGGCACCTCTTGAAATAAAATCTACATCAATGAAGAATTGTAGATGCCTGCCAAACTGATAAAATTAATTTTTACATGACATTTCACACATCAAGTTTGATTTGCAGGCAAGTGTTGGACATTTCTGTGTCATTGACAAATAAAATGGCCAGATAAATGCTGCACAGTTTTGTGTCACTGACAATTGAAATGGCCAGATTTATCATAGAATGCAAAGACCTACAACTGACACAAATGCATTTTTCCAATTTCAAATTTAATTCTTCAATATTCAGAAGTACTAAATTCTTAAAACTTGGTTTTTAAAACTTCAACCCTCACTTGGTGAAAGTAGATCTCATATTTTCAGGGGGAAAGCTTTCTACGGTAATATACATGTATATCCCTAAAGTATACCATTATTGTAATTTGTCATTTACACCCAATAAGAGCATCCTTTCCTCTTAAAATACACACCCCAATCATGAATGTCTGTGAAGTGGTCCGTATTGTGGCTGGTACAAGAAACGGCTTGGTGGTCGGTGGCACTAGTTTTGGTGGCTGTGTCGTGACCGGTGCTACTGTCATGGGCTCTGGCTGGGGTGCAGGTGTTATGGGTGCAGGTGGGATACTTTCAGGGGTTGTGGGCTCACGAGTTGTAGGCTCGGGTATAGGTGGCTCTGGTGCCTCAGTGGTTGGTTTGATTGAAGGGATCAACCAATCGGGCCATGTAGGTTCAAGAGATACTGTGCTTGGGGCAGGTGTGGTTGCAGCTGGAACCTGAAAAACAAAATAACTTGCCATCAATTGGAAACTTTTGTGTATTTTCTTGTTTCATGAAACAATTTTGAAAAAACCTTTCATGAAAGGTCAGAACTGACCAATTGAGCACTTTGAGTTAGGCCACATCGGAATCTCTTGTCTAGAGCAATTGACTACATCTGTTCCAATTACAACTTCTTAGGGAAATAGTGACAAGAGACATATTGTAGCTCTGAAAGCCTGTTTCGTACATGGCTTTAATCGCTGTTGAAAATACTGTTAATTTTAAACCCCATTTATCATTGCTCCAAAATAAACTTGATTTGCTAAAACTGTATCTGATCTTAGCTAAAATGTCTTAACCAAGATTTTGACCAAAGATACATGCCCCATACTCTTCAAAAAATGTTTTTTTCCCCCCTTCTCCCAACAAATTTGGATTTGTATGTTTTGTTTTAATGAAAAATGTTGGGCGTCTGCAACCCTCTGAAAAGGGGCTTTCATATTGTGAACAAATGACCCGCCCGCGAGAGCCAAATTATTGTCTGGCAGCCAACAATTTAAATAACGTTGCTGGGTTTTTTGCTTAAAGGTCTCATTCAAAATGGAATAATTTTATATTGCTAGGAAAATAGCAATTGAAAAGCAAATCTATTTTACGAAGTAAAACTTGAAAATAAGACACTTGCACAGGACATCTTTTAAATTATTAACTCAATCTTTCAAACCAACCTCCATGGTTAGAGGTCTGTTTAACTGGTTAAAAAATACTGTCCTGTCAACCTTACCTCAATCTCATTTTCACACTGGAAGTATGTCGTACAATCAGATGCTGCTTGAAAACCCCCACTATAATACATGGTCTGTATTTTCCCCTGCAAAATGATTGTCAAAAGAAATATCACGACAAAGATTGACTGAAAAAAGTATATCAGCCTTCTAAATGGCAATTCGCTCAGTTGCACTCTACACAGAGAAATTTTGCTTGATATTTTCAAACTTGACAAAACAAACGATCATACTGACATTGATCTAAGCAGCTCTCAGCATGGAGCCACAACAAGCTGTTTTACAAGTAGTAATTACAGATTGAATTGTCCTGACCATGAACTTGCTTGCTCTATTAACCTAAATTTGGCCTCCTGTGAAGTCAACCAAACTGATACAAAATTTCTGTATGGCCAAGATTTCTTAATTACATGGGAGATTTAATACAGGAGAAACTTCAAATGTGACTCCATTAAGTGGTAAGTAGAGATAGATCTTTCATTCTTCAAGAGTGCCTAAGCTGAGATGGAAACAAATGTTCAATAGTTGTACCATGTTTATATTTAATAGCTTTAACATTTTTAATATATTTATATTTAATAGCTTTAACATTTTTAATACTAATTGAGATACTTAAAGTGCACATTTCCATACCGTGAATATGAGCCTAGCAAGATGTTCATGACAACATAAGCAATGGTGTATTTTTATTTTTCATTTCATTTATCGTTTTATTTTGCCAGGGTAGCCCCATCAGTTGTCAAATAACTGTTCTCCCTGGGGCCTTGGGTGTATCAAATACAAGGGAGCAGATAGAGGACACTTAGATGTAATAAGAATTAAAACCTTCAAAAAAGTGATCAGTTGTTATTGAAGTAACTTTTGCGTATGTGTATGTTGATGCTCATGGCCATTATTCTAGGTGTAAATGTTTCCTACCATGGAGACTTTTGGCCATAAAATTTGGAATTTCTGCACAGACTCACAAGGTATGGTGTTTCAGTCGGTAAGATGGTGCCGGCTATAATCATCCTGCCGTTGGATTTCAGGTCAAACTTTTTCCGCAGGGGAAACGAGGATATTTCATTGCAGTCCATGTAGCCTGTGATTTTCTTCTGTTTGTTGCCCACGGCCAGCCCGATATTGTGCCACTCATTGTCGCCAAATTTTTCACTGAAAAACCTGTTGGGTCACAAAAGAACCAAAACATACAAACTCAGTGAATAATGGTATGGGCAGGAGCGTAATGATTCAGGATGTTAATTTGTGAGCATATGTTGTGAGGAAGAACATTGTTCACTTCAATGTAGAGCCTCTCCCATGTACATGTAGAGTGTTTGACCCATGTAAATTGGGCCGGGTACTTGGCTAGAGTGACAGGGGTTCACAAATTGTTTATGTTGGGCCAGGCTCAACATGGCGATTTTAGATGTGAAAGGCCCTTATGACACTAGTCCTGGCTCTAGCCCATAGTTGCCTACAGGCCTAAATCAGGCATGACAGTCTTTGACTCAATCTGGACGCAAGCCTAGATTCAGTAAGTATAGACATGCATCCAGGAAAAAACTAATTCAAGACTATGACATTGAAATAAATGATGGATTAAGTCTATCTAGGCTTGGGTTAAAGCTGGTCTCAAGTCAAATCCAATAGCATTTCAAGTCTGTGTTTTTCTGCTATTATCTAGGAACTGGACAAAGAGTTTTACAACAATGCTGAGGTTATGTTGAGAGAGGGGGCACAAGATACTTCACATACCTTTTAGAGGTATACTTTTGATCACAACACTAGAGAATTTCATACCTGTAATTTTCTACCCGAAACTCTGGTCTTCATCAGCAGGATGACCCGGATGTTGCATCCTTGACCTTACAGACATGATTCCAACACAACGTCACAGACTCCTGGGAGTTTGTACCACTCCTCCCTTCTGATTCAGAGAAGGTTTATAGGCTCTGATTTAGAGAAGGTTTGTAGGCTCAGATTGGTAGATCACTCCAGTGCGGTCGTACTAAATCCTTTGTCAAGGGACAGACCAGGCAAGGTCAGTGCACAGAATCCTACATTGAAGAAACCGAGAGGTCCCTCAAGACTAGGTTTTTGGAGCACAGTCGCCCCAGTTTTTCCCTTTCAGAGGTTTCTCAACATATCCATACAGAATTACAAGGCCATCACGTAGACATATCTAAAGTAAACACCTTACACGATAATTTGAAAGGGGGTGAAGGAGGCAGCCTACATCAGAGCCTACAAACCTTCTCTAAACTGGGAGGGGGGGGGGTGTTACAAACTCCCTGGAGTCTATGAGGTGGTGTTGTGATCATGTCCATAAGGTCAACGATGCATCATCCGTGTCATCCTGCTGATGAAGACCAGAGTTTCCGTCGAAAATAACAGGTACAAAATTCTCTAGTGTTGAGATCAAAAGTGTATTCCTAAATTGTATCTAACTAACAACAAAGATAAACGTTCACGCTAACTTCACATACCTGTATGACACCAGTGTGTTTGTTCGTAGTTGAATCTCACACATGTTGGGACCAATCCGAACCTGCAGCTGAATATTGCCGCTGTCATCGACCACTGTGATTAGGTTTTCTGTCCTTTCTGTTGCAAACCTGATTTTAAACATGATGCTGAATCCTTTGGGAAATCTGTTGAAGAAATCGCATAAAGTCCAATATTTACATGTATGTTAGGTTACTTGCACAAAAAAAGAAAAAGGAAAAAAAAGTCAGGTGTGCTTACAAACACGAATGCCCCGCAACCGTGACTGTTTTCATGACATAACACCACTCTTTTAACATCAACTTGTATACCTTGGTCACATGGAACGTTCATTGACAGCATTAGTTTCTTCTGTAGGTTTTATATGAATTAATCCCTAATCCCTATGATCTCAGAATAAATACAAGATTTCTATTGTTTTGGCCACTGTGACCTTGACCCTTGACCTTTCGACCCCCAATGCGATAGGCCTATTTGGATTACCAAGAACGATCCACAAACCAAATTTGAAGTTCACATGTAAAGTATTTCTCAAGTTATCGCGCTGACAAAAGTTCTATTGTTTCAGCCACTGTGACCTTGACCCTTGACCTTTCGGCCCCAAATGCAATAGGCTTCTTAGGATTACCAAGAACAATACACAAACCAAATTTGAAGTTCATTTGTAAAGTATTTCTCAAGTTATCGCGCTGACAAAATTTTTTTTGTTTTAGTCACTGTGACCTTGACCCTTGACCTTTCGGCCCCAAATGCAATAGGCTTCTTAGGATTGCCAAGGACAATCCACAAACCAAATTAGAAGTTCATATGTAAAGTATATCTCAAGTTATCACGCTGACAAAATTTCTTGTGTTTTAGCCACTGTGACCTTGACCCTTGACCTTTTAGCCCCAAGTGCAAAAGGCTTCTTAGGATTGCCAAGGACAATCCACAAACCAAATTAGAAGTTCATATGTAAAGTATTTCTCAAGTTATCGTGCTGACAAAATTTCTATTGTTTGAGCCACTGTGACCTTGACCCTTGACCTTTCGGCCCCAAATGCGACAGGCTTCTTAGGATTACCAAGTACAATACACAAACCAAATTTGAAGTTCAGTTTGAAGCGCTGACAAGATTTGTCCGGACACACACACACACCCACACACATTCTGGAATTTGTATTCTTGTGGAGACATTTCTAGGTAGTAAATTCCAGCACATCCCCACACACCCACCCACCCACACACCCACGAAAGGACAAGGCGGAAACAGTACGCCCCTTCGGCTTCGCCGCAGGGCATAAAAAGTAGAAAATCACTGTATCAAAACCCAAGAGACTCTGTTAAACAAAAATCTAACTCAAATATGTTGTGGGTTTACAAACTGCATGCTCACTTTATACAACACTAACCTAAAAAACTGAAGAAGTAAATAAACAAGAGATGATAGCACGGGATTACGCATTGCATTCTCAGTTATCGTTTAAATGATTGACAAACTAATAAATCTACATCCAAGGCTATTTTTTTGGAATTACCGTCTACCTTGGGCCAAAGTAATCTACAGCTGGTGCAGTCACTTCTGTTGGTTTGCGGAACCAAAACACGAGACATGCTGCATCATAGTCCTCTGTTTCCTTGACTCCTGCAATTTTGCCTCCCTCACGCAATTCTCGCAAGAGATCGACTGTGTCTGATGGGAGAGATCATGGTAACAAGCTGGTTATTGGAGGTTGTTTTATTTCTTATCAACCAAAATCACAGATGCAAATGGAGAAATGATTAAAATAATGATAATAATAATGATAATGTGGCGTAAATCAAATTAGGTTTTGCCCTTCACCGACGTATAAACACTGCATACTCAGTGTATTACCTCCCGAGTGAAAGTTGGAAAGTGGTACCCGCTGCTAGTACATCAGATTCAAACCAGCCAACGGATCCTGTTAGCTTGGTGGTCGAGTTGTAAGACGTCTGCACTAGAAAGCAGGAGGTTATTGGTTCGAGTCCCTCCCGAGTGATTTTTTTCCAACTTTGACTCCGGAGGTAACACACCGAGTATACAGTGTTTATACGTCAGTGAAGGGCTAAACCTAATTTGATTTACATCACCCGATGCAAAAAAACCCACCCCCCCCCATTTTTTCCCATGTTATGAACAGATAATGCGGTGCTAATGTAGCACTTTATACCAAAGGAAGCACTGTTGTGGGATACAATAACATTTGCCTAAATACCCATGACCAAAATTTGGTTTACAGGCGCTAGAAATTATAACTTGACAAAGTTGAGCAATAAGAAAACCATGCCATTATAAAGGCATAAAAACTTATATGTGCACCTGCACCACTTGAAATGAATGAGCCAGTGCAAACAAGCACAGTTTTCTTCATCGTTAGCTTTACCAGTGAGTATGCCATCGAGCTCATCTACAGTCGAATTTAACCAAAAGACTCTCAAGAGAAAACAATGCAGGATGTATGTTTTTAAAGAAATGAATAGATTTTACTGAGGAAAACCCATGAAACTTGAAGTGAAGTTCATCTAACCTAACAGCCAAATACCAAGTACATGTGTACCAAGACCCTGATTATACTACAGGTTCCTGTGAATTCTTCCGAAAAAAAAAGCACTCTCAAGATACCACAATCAAGGTACATGTAAATGTTTTGGCTTACATGCTGCATGGATGTTAGCATTTACTAATGGGAAAAACTGGGTCAAACCTGATACATGTATGCTGCACGGTGATAAACATAATGCTGCATGGTCTAACACAGCAAGCATTGCCTGTCACACACCTGAGCTTGAGGTGACATTGTGTGGTTTACATGACCTTGCCAATAACTCAATTACTGCCATCATCAATCACAACAGCACACCACACTGTTAGGTGAACCACACAAAACCGGATGTCCAACATCCAAAATGAATGACACACTTTGATCCTTGAAGTGTTGTCTGTCCGTAAAATCCAACCAATCATTTTCATAAGGATGAACGGTTGCCCTGAAAGGTCAATTGTCATTTTCAAACAAAAGAACATAAGTTGTATCATCTTGCCAAAACAACGGTTAATTTCAACAAACATACTAAGTACTACGTGTTTTCATTAAAACAAAAGATTTCCAAAACTAAAAAGAAAAGTCAACCATAAGGATAACTACAAAAGCCACAAGCTGAAATCCTAAATATTGCAAGTTATCAACATTTTTAATACACAGAATGAAGACCTAATTTCAATCCTGTATATTGGTACAGTTTCAGTAGGCTGTGAAAATACTCATGGCCAAGGCCCAATGTTGTGGCTTATGATTTAGATGTGATTCCTGAACCATTACCTTGGTGACGTGCATGTGTATGACAAACTAATCAGCCCAAATGGGAACATGGGGAGCAGTAAATTGGACCTCCTCGCTCCTCTGATGAACAGCTCCCAGTGATCCGTGGCCTTGCAACTGGCCTTCCTTGAACTCTGCCTAACAGGACGGATCCTGAATAAACATTCCAGTATGGCACAGGCCAGGGTGGATGGGGTGGATTTCTTTGATTTGATATTGGAGGTCCCTCTGTGGCCTTTCAGGACACGATCTGGAAACCCCACTGTCCTAGGTAACAGATCCTATATCTGGGGAAGGTGCTCTAGAAGCTTACCTGTACTTAAGTGAAACAAAACTACCACGCAAGAAGGGAGGTGGGTTAGGGGGTGAATATGGGGTGTAGGGAAGGGGTGGTGGGTGTAAGAGGGGAAGGGGTTTGAAGAGCTGGATAGCAAGTGCCAGGGTGGGAGGGGTGGTAGAGAAAATGCCCCAAAACTTCCCCTTGCGTTTGCTACCTCCAATACTTGGAATGGTGCAAATTACTCAAACAGAGCACAGAACTTTCTGGGTAAAAAGTCCTTGAGCCTGTGTTAAGCCCGGGCAGATTTGATGGGATTTACATGAACAGAGATACATGTGTATCAGCATGGTTCTAAATGTGAAATAAACATTGTAATCGATCATTGGTCTGGCTCAAAATTAGATTTATAATTGTAACCCTTACAACTCGCAACCCCTGTTTTATTTTGGGTACATCTGAAATACATACAATGTGCAGTACCATTTCATGCATCTAGTTATGCGAGGCAAGAACAAATTATTTGAAACCTCTCTGATCAGCCAGCAGGGACAGCTGTCTAGAGAACTATTTAAAGTTAATGGATAAATTTATGAATAGGCATAACACAAATTGACTGTACAAGACCCCGCCCAGGTCTCCTCTGTGAATATGGTTGAAACTAAGAATGACACTTTGAACAGGTGTTTCTTTATAAATACGTGTGAATGTACTAAAGCACTTTGTACTATTTTTTTTTGGGGGGGGTAAGAGGTTTTTGGGTGTGATGTTGCAAAGCTTTCCATAACTACCTGTATTGCCTACACGCAGGTACGTAAAAAATTAAATGAATCCTATAATAAAAAAAATGCCAAATACCGACTTTCATATAACAAAATTCTTAGATTTGTTGCCTACAGATTATTACAAGTACAATACTTCAAGTCAAGTCACTTAATTGTTTTAGACATACTTTGACATTCAGACCAAATTAGAGTAAAGATTATTGATAAATACAAAAGATTCAAGTTCTTTGCTAGGGCAAAAATTCAATCCAAATTCACTTGTATACATTATAAATTGATATTTCAGTTGAAAATTAAGGAATATGAATCTAATACAAATCGTCAGCTTTACACAAGGTTTTCTCATCAGAACCATATCTTTTCATGTGATGTTTACATATTCCTTTTTTTTATACAAACAATTCGCAACATTAACGTTAACACCAAACAGAATATTCTATGTGACAATAATGGTTATTCTTTTGGCTTTACTCTGGCAAGCTGCCAAACAAACTGCGTCTATGAAACTGGATGAAAAAAAAAACCTTTTCCAGAAGTGTCTTTAGCCTATGACTACGGAACAATTACATAAAGTGAAGAAACATTTAAACAATGTTTGAAACACTTGATTTATACACACAAAATATGAGCTTGGTCTTGTCTTGGGAAAGCACACAAAAACCAGGTTAATTCTGCAAGTTGTTTGTTTAATTGCTCCGAATAATTTACGACCCTGTATCCGACAAAACTTGGCAACAAACTTTATTGCGTCTGGGAACTTCTGCTGAAAGCTGGCAGGAAGCCCATTTTCATCACATAAAAGTACAACATGCAAGTGAAAGTCATTAATTTTGGTAGTTATAAACTGAGTCAAATTGTGCTTCTGATATTTGCTTTTTAGTCAATGGTTAGCTTCAATTAAGGTAAAATAAGGGAATAAATGTGTGATTGGGAGGTATTCAACACTCTATTTAAGACTGGTTGGAGTCTGGATGCTGATAAGTACCCCAGCAGAATAAATACCTTTTCGGTCAAAAAAATTAAAAACTTTTCGGTCCCCAAGAGTAAAAAAAAGTAAAAAGTTATTTATTATCCCCCTCTAGATAAACAAAGGCCCGCTGGTAAACAACTCCTTCTATGGCGAGTGGCGCACGCATCAGGCGCACTGCCGCGCAGAATGCAGATGTACCGTTGTAGTGTGAATTTAGGACTAAGTACTGACTCACTGGTAGTAAATTGCGCATACCATACCTACATGAGGATTGTGAACATTCAACCAATAAAACGGTGCTGGCAGCCTGGCACCAGATTTCATAGAGTCCAAATTTCATGTGACACTGGAAAAGTGTTTAAGACCAGCCAGCCATGTCTTTATCAACCGTTTAAAACCGGCCACGCAATGGGCTCTCGACCAATAGGAATGGGTAAACTGTCTTAGGTATTTATGAATACCAATTAATAGCACAGTTTTACCATCGAGCGATTTTAAATAAAAAAGAGCTGTTGACTTCAAAGTCAAAAGGCATTAATAATGAATAAAGCACAGGGGCTCTACTATTTCTTTCACTTAATATGGCATGCATTCTAATCAACTGTCAGTCTTTGCTTAAATATCATTGTTTCTAGAAATGACAGCCTGTTATTGAACACAGATGTTGAAGAATTAATGGTGGCCTCAAGGCAGTCATATCCAATTAAATTTGGAAATCCTGTGCAGGGTCTTATACATGTACTTTCACAAACTTCTCCAAAACCACAAATTAATAATTTAATCAAAGGAATGTTTATTGGGCCACTGAAAAAAATTGGAATTGAACTCCAAATTAATACCTTAATCAGAGGAATGTTTATTGGGTCATTGCAAAATTATGTATTGAATTGATATTCTGATAAATGAGACACCAGTTTAAGGATAAAAAATCTTTGAAATTGATGTACATGCAGCGTGTTGACCGAAATTGGCAAATGGAATTTTGTGTTGGAGCTGGATTAAAAACCTTGCAATATCCACCCAAGGCTTTATTGGGGAGGGCTAGGGGTGTTTGCTTGGTCCTGTATTGGGATTCCTAGTTCCACATGCATGCCTGGTCTCAGAAGGTCTAGATATTTCTGTGGCATTTGGATCCATTTCAATGTCAATGTAAAATGCTGACATAAGCAGATCCAATGGCAGTAACAATGCACTCAAGGTACAAGTAGCCTGTCCACATTATTATTATTATTAAAAAGAGTGTACCGAGCACTAGCGCAGCAACTTCCAATGCTGCCATGGCTTGATTTTGTGAATCACTAGATGTATTTTCTAGATCACTCTAAATAACTGTGCTGAAATCAACAGGAGCTTAGATGGAGTTTAATTGGCGCAAATGACATGTCTGTAAGGAAAAAGAAAACAATGACTAAAATATTGACAAATTTGTAAAGTTTAGTGCTATATGTATGTAATGTGATATATATAAAAGAATAACAGGTGTCAGTGGCAAATTGTACACTTGAGCAGTTTTGTACCGTGCATTGTAAAACTAGCATTGAGGGAATTCTGGCAACTTTTAATTTTTGGGGGCAATTTTTGACCAAAATGGTATTTACGAATGGGGAAAATAGTGAGTTGAGCAGTATACGTTTTGTTTTTAAAACTAGTGAGGGGCTTGCGGTCTAACCTGCCCCCCTCCCCCTTGGGCCACCAGACAAACATAGCACATTCCAGCTAAACCCTCTCCCCCCCCCCAGCCAAAGTTGGACCCGCCCCTGTCCTTAACCAATTTTAACTTAAGCCACTCAGCAATGGTTCCATTACACTATAATTCCCTATTTTAAGGGTTCAAACTTCTGTACGTTTCTAAAGGGCCATCGTACTGGATCCGAGACGGATAATGATGGAAACATCCACCCCCTCCACAAAAAATGCATTAAAACAATATGGTTTTTAAGCCTCTGGAATCTCTACTCTCTTTTGTCATATGTCTTTGGTAGGCCTACTTTCAATTTGCAGCACACATACATGAAACAGTGCTGGCACCCAATGTGTCAAAGGGAAATTGATGATTTCTTTGTTACTGACAGCAGTTGCAGTAAATTGGATAATAAAGCTCACATGGTGGACTGATACAATTTCATTTTAAGGCAAACCAATGAATAGGCCTACTATATACTTTTAATGTCATGAAACCTTGATGGACCTGGCAATCACCATGACCGGAAAATATGATCACATCAAAAATGACCCAATGGAGTCATGATTATTTGATAAGAAAGCTTGTTCCTGCTGCCAGATGATCATGATTTGATCCTTCTCAGTAGGTTTGTCTTCTCCATCTGGCTGCTGTCACAAAACATACTGGGTCAAGGACCTGCTATTAATGTTCACAACAGCTGTAAAATATCCCTACTTGATCATATTTGAAGGCCCCAGGGTACACTTTTACACAGGTTGCTACAGCACATGATCACCTTCCCACAGGGCTCAGATGTTATTGTTTCAAACCATCTGTAGTGCAATGAAAGTTAATAATACCCCTTTGACACCATTGAATGTTTCTAAATCTTTTGGATGGAAAACAAATTGAACTTTGTGGCACCTTGTGCCAGGGGCATCGGGTGGTCTGTTGCTGGGAATACAATTTGACTTTTTGGTGAACCCAAGCCGAGTTCAGCCAGAAACTAAAGTGGACTGAAAACAATCCGCAAAGGTCATAAATTGTGATAACAATTATTGTATAATCACCGGAAATTTTCAATAGTTTGGCAAAATGCAAAATTATCTACTACTAATAATTGTTATATATCTTAGTTACACAGTGTTCATACATTTATGTTTCTAGTAATTTTAGTGTGCTTATGCATGTTTATTAAAATTACTGCTACAGAGAACTGGGCCAGGATAAAACTCACAGCAGCATACCAGAGCTTTGTAAAAATAATGTACAATTGAACATTTGGTTAAACCCTTTTTCAGTAATGTACATGTAATTCTTGGACCAGGTAAATTTCAAAGGTTCTCCCACAGCAGATCTGTTGCATGGTATCACATGATATCATTTTTATGCTTGAAATGTGTTTAACAGTCGGAAAACCTTTAGAGTTGATGTTTTGTAGTTAGAAAAAGTTGCATGATCTTACAGTGATCACTTGTCCTTCAACTCAAAAGACCACATGCCAACATAAAATATGAAATAATAAAATAACCAAGGACACAGCACAAGTAGTTCCAGAAATTTCCAGCTACTAAATGGAAGATCCTTATTGCGGGGGTGTGCCTTTCACGGTTTCCAGCATTGCTCTGTGTGGTTTTCAGAGCTTCTGCTAATATAATTGTATGTGTAGGTACAATGCAGTCTAGGATGGATATCAGGATCTTAATTCCTGTTTATGTTACTTTGGTAATGTCTTTCCAAGTCTCAATACCTAAAGCTCTTACATCTTCATTATTTGGGCAGCCACAATCTTAGACATTGTGCCTTTACTTTAGATCAGTAAAAATTTGATTTTGTTTATTTCATAATATTTCATTCTGTAAACCAACAAAATTACACCAGAAAATGCCCTTGTTGTGGTATTAGAGTAATAGAGAACTACGCTGTGGTTTGAGGTTGTTAACAGAAAACAAAATCGCTGTCACTGAAGAAAATGTACATAACATGAGGACAAACCACCCAGGGGATCATTCCCTCTTGGTAAAACCACACTCACATTCATGGAGTTTAATCATATCAAACAGGTCAGCCGCCACCATAATCATTACTTCAGAGAAATCAGTGATCAACTGCTTTTAGCAGCTGGTAGCAACGTGTTCTTAAAGTGAATCATTTAGTGTAATTCATGAACTGTCCCCAATTGTTGACGATGAAAATTAACAAATAAATAACTACTCTCATTTTTTAATATGGGTAGGATACAAAAATTAAAAAATGTCTTCAGACTTTCAATCTAGTTTAAGCACCTGTCTCATCATAGCTTATGAGAAGGGTAACAAGATTAACCCAAATGAGTCAGGAGCCATAATTTGATACAAATAAACATGTCAATGTTTAGTGCAAAGACAAAAGGAAAGCAATGAATGGAGGATATTCTTGGACTCCAAAATGAAAAACAAAATACAATTGCCAAAAAAACTGAAATTATTATTACATGTACAACTGCTATTGCTGGGCAGGATTTCATCACTAGCATTCAAATGGCAACGAGAAAGAATGTTGCAACCTGGCGCCACTTTTTTTTCTTCCTATAGTCATCTCAATGAAGGTCAGTCATTGCAAAAATGATAAGACATGAATCAGGGAGTACGAAACATTTCCAATTACTAATTAAAGACAATTTTCTTGACTGTTCATAGACTTTGTACACAACCGCAGAAGTGGCGTCATCAGGTTGCAACATTCTTTCCAAAAAGAGTGTGAAATCTTAAGCGTAACTTTCGACACGTACAAATCTTTATTGAACAGATTTTGTGAAATGTTAATACTAGGCCTAGTCAGGAGGGGTTACATTCAGCCTACATAGATGGTTTTACCTGGTGGTAACGATTGAGGCAGTTCTGCAGCGTCTGCCACCAACAGGCCTCGCCGGAAACTCCTACCCGTCAAACTCATGTTGTCCCCCGTACCAAGTCCACAGCGCCCGGTGCCCAACTCCACGCGGCACCGGCCGATGACAACTTCACGGCCTCCATGATTTTCCGTAACCAAAACTCCCAAAGCAGCGTCCAAAATACCGTGCAAAACATCTCCAGAAGACACCAGGCAAAGAACAAACAGTGCCAGAGTCTCTGCTCTCATTGTAAATCTGAGTAAAGAGGGTAAAACTGATTTAACATCGCCAGAGTTTGATGTCAGCATTTGGAGTCCCGTCAACAACCAGTGCAGTGGGTGCCCGGACTACGAAAAAGTGCAATGCAAGCGCAGGCACGTTGTTGTGTAGTTACATGTTCATGAATGCATTTCGCGGACTCGGCTACCGCTGCGCAGACGAAAGTTCAAGAAGTTCCACCTGCACCAGTTTTGACCAATCACGTCACCGCTAACAAAGTTGAGCTTTTGCTCGCAACAATTTCTACAAACACGCCGAAAAGTTATATATTTACGTACATTCCTGATTCCTTTTTTTTTCAGAATTAAAAATATAACAAGGAAAGAACCCTTAAAAAGCGAGTAACTTCTTTGAAAAAATCTCTTTCATCCTTTCATTCCGTTCCCTTAGCCATTCAGACCAGTTATATCTTTGGGTTTTTTTTGGGGGGGGGGACCCCAATAGAGCCACCACCATTAGAATATTTTTATCGAGCCATGATTTCCCGAGTAGTTTTTCTTTCCTCTGTTGATACATTTGGTTGAAAGTGTAACATCAAATTTCAAACCTTTAAATATTTGACCCAAAATGGGTACAGCGTTATCCAAAAACATGGGCAGTTTTCTGTTTTATGTACATTTGTTATGTACATGGACAATTTGTTTTGGAATCTGGTAGGTGTGTGTGGGGGAGGGAAGGGCCTGTGTCTCAACATGCGGGTCAACTACTGTATATTTATCAAAAAATGTGTTCTGTCAATTTGTGATAACTAGCTAAAAACCCAAACCCTAACATTTTCTAAAACAAATTCCACAATTGTTTAAAAAAAATTTAAAAAAAAAATTGTAAATTTTTTTGGGGGTTACTGTCAACATTATAAATCAAAATAAGACAAAACAAGCGTGAGTGCACAATAAGCTCTGGCCCAGTTCCCGAATGTCTCACTTCATATGCCAAATAGACGCACATGTGCATCGATCGAGACACAGGGGCATGTTCCAAAAACTTTCGCCAAATGGGAAACTTAGGGGGCTCCTTTTTTGGGCGACTTTCCGGGGACAGACCTACAGACCGACCAACCGACCTCCCACGAAGTGACATGTAAAAAGTCCTGCCAGAGTTTAGAAATAACAACAGCACAACAGATATTGGGTTCTCTTCCAAGTATGCCATCTGACAATAAACCTTTATTTTTCTCTTAGTAGAGCACTCACACAGGTTCTGGAATGTTAAAATCTTAGGGAATATACAGTTGTCACAAAAAAAATGAACCATGCACAAAATAATCAAACACACATATAAACAAGAAATTTACACCACACAGTTAATCCAAATATTACAAAAAGTCAAATAGGCAATCAATGTAAAAATAATGAATGTTTATGAGTGCAGTGGTAAGAATAATTTCTTGAGGTAACAGATAGAATATTCATTCCACAAGGCAAAGCTGAGTGGAATGGAACATTCAAACTGTCACCGAATGGAATTATTCTTTCCATTGCACGAATGTGAAACATTAATTGTATGTTTTAAACAACACCTGAATAAATCCTCATCATCTGATTGGTCAGAGCCACCAATTGAGTGACCGTGCAATGGAACTTCTATTTCCGGAGGAATAGAACTTCTATTTTTGCTGTGCAGCAGTGCCGTGAGTTGGGACGAATAATTAAATGACATGTGATCAATGACCCACCAATCAGATGACAGGAATTGATTCAGACATTGTATAATTGTGAAAATACAAACAATGTGACATCATGAATGCACCATCAAAAAAACAAACTTACAAATTGTACAGGTACATATGGGCAAGAAATTCTGTTAATGATACATTGAAAAAAATCCAGCACCGACCGTCAAATATGAAAGAAATGGTGACTATTATGATTTCACTATAAGTCATTCAACCATAATTTGTTGAGTGATAATTTTATATTTCTGATAAAGGCACTTTGAATAAACTTATGTAAAATGCTGATTTTTCATTTTTTAATCAAAGACCATTTCTGAAATCTTGGTTTTAGACCGAGCTGTGGCTCTGTATATGATGAATCATCACTTCTGTATAGGGCGCTGGCTTCAAATTTCAGGAAAAATGAATCTGTATTGAGCTGAATCCTGTTACATACAAAATTATAGGATTCTTGAGCCAGAGGCTGAAGCCACGCTTTGTGAAATGTCTCTAATCAATCATCTCAATTAGAATGCTGTGCACTTTAGCAGTTGATGTGAAGCTTGGTATTTAAACAGTTATTTACTAAAATGTGGAGGGCTCGCGGTGTAGTTTAAACTGCAGTATCCGTAAACAGCTGTAGTAAAATTAGTTTACATCACTTATCAATATCAGCTGCTCGGTTTACAGAAATTAAATAATGACCTGATCCAAACAACATGATCTACAAGTTGTGAAAATTTGGACTTTTAAATCCAAGCATTATTCAAGGTGGACACACTCCCAGGTTTTTGATAAAGTAGAAACCTTCACACAGAAAATCACACATGGAGAACTTCAAGTTAATCATTATGAGGGATCAGGTCAAAGATTCAAAAATCAATATGTATAGCTCAAGCACATCAAAGCATTGCTCACACAAAAGCAAGACACTGTACAACCACTATGTCAAATTCATCCTTCAAAAGCTGCCAAAAATATTTTTTTTTAAATTTCAAACAAAAACTTTGAAGTCATCAACCAATAATTGTTCCAAAACTATCTCAGTAAACTTTGTGGCAAATTTTATCAATTAAGATAATATAACAAATCTAAATTACTTGGAACATAAAACTTTGTAATGAGCAGCCTCTCTTATATAAAGTTTCATGAAGGAAATAAAAGTGTGACAAGGTGTCCATTTCATATTTCACTGAGAATGGTTAAACTTATAATATTGTCATCTAAAATATATGAGAAATGATAGAAAACACATTGAGAAAATAGAACACAAAACATTACCCTTGGTGTTATCAAGTTTAATTACTGTACAGGGTCATTTCCTTTGTGTGGCCACTTTCAGGGATATTCCTCAACAAGCAGACATGCTACAAGTTTGTAAGGGTACAGTTCAAACATTTCAAGCATTACGTATCGTATGCTGTTTGTGCACTGGGCATGATTTCTGGTTACATGAACAAGCACTGGTGTGAAAACTAATGACAAACAAACAACAGCGCCCTTATAGATCTGTTACAAATCCCATACAGTTTGCTGTTATCACTGCACAATTGGCACATGCGTCCTCAGATTTATTTAAATAAATAAATGTTTAATACAGGGCGAGTCAAAAAAAGTGGAAAATTATTAACCCCAAAAATTATTTTTCCTATTTAAAAAAATATGTAGCACCAAACATAATAATGATTGGGAAGCCAATTTCATATTAGCTACTTTTAGATGAAAATTACTGAAATTGCTCAATCCGTTCAAAGAATATCACCATTCAAACAAAATGACCCTAAAACCTCTTTTGTCAAAATGCGATTTCAAGAATCGTCGTCAGAATGTCTTCAAACATCTCCAGCGATTAAACCTGTTTAAAAGTTAAAAATATTCCACAAAGTCCTTTTGGAGGCCCGTCTTTTAAAAAAAATGGATTTTATAAATCGTATTGTTTGCCTAATCAGGGTTGTTAATAAAGATATTGTGTACTACAGTTGTTGACAGTTGTTGAAACAAGTATTCTGTGTCATTTTCTTTGTTGTTCCAAACAGTAAGAATACACAATCAATTGCTTTTTTTTGGACGAAAGAGGTTTTAGGGTCATTGCATTTAAATGGTGATATTCTTTGAACAGATTGAGCAATTTCAGTAATTTTTCATCTAAAAGTAGCTTATGAAATTGGCTTTCCAGTCATTATTATTTTTGGTGCTACATATTTGTTCAAATATGAAAAATAATTTTTGGGGTTTGGGTTCCGCTTTTTTTTACTCACCCTGCCAACTCACCCAAATTCAACACATCTGCATACGTATGACAGATGCACACAGTATTAACATGTATTTGTCAAAAGATCTTGACAGTGAGCTACTCAGAACACTTTGCAAAGTCTGTATTTCCTTCACAAAATAATTATGTTTGTTCAAAGGAATCAAGATAGGGAGGTGGGTCTGAGCAAAATAACTAAGCACCCAAATTCTCACACTGTTTACCTCAGTGTTACAAACAAATCCAAATGAACTAGTTGACTCTGAAGCTCTCCAAAGCATCAATCTGTGATTGAATCTCAGTCGCTTGTGCCTGTGAAGCCTCCAGCCAAGCCTGCTGCTCCTGGACAGAAGATGACAATGACGCAACCAACTGGGCAAAATCCCCTTGGGTGAATGTCGCCCTCGCCTGTCTAATCCTCTCCATCAGCGCGGGCAAAGCCGACAGGTCAGCCTGCTGAATGTTCCTGATCTCTGCCAGGAGCCTGTTCACTGTGGTTTGGGCATCCAGAGCCCGGTCTGTGGCAGTCTGTGCATCTGCATTAGCCTGTGTCACCGTACTCTCCAGACTCTGGAGTTGTGGGGCATACGTGTCGCACTGTGCTTTGGCAGGCTGGAGTTGGGTCGTGTTGACGGCCCGGACTGAGTCTGATGTCTGATTGGTGTCTTGAAGCTTGATCGAAGACTCCCTGGCCAACTGGATCGCGTGTTGGTTCACCGAGTCAATGCTCTGAAACAAATCCAACATAAATTCTGTAAAAAACGTCTAACTTCCACATTCCTTTGAAGCTTCATACCTATAAGTTGTATTATCACATTCACATGCAAACAATGATGCCACATTTTGAAGCTGAGGAAGCCGGCATGTCATCACAGATTTTACAAAGGGATGAATTTGCTACTACCTTAAGGTTGTCTTTTCATGCAAAAAAGTGACAATTTAATTGTCCTTCAATTTTCAACAACTCATACTTGAGAAATTACGTTTTCATAGGTGAAGTGAAACAGACGCCAGACCTTTGTTGTTTACCAAGCATGCTTAACGCTTTGTGTTATGACTGTTCGTGAATTCAAGTACGCTCTTGTCACCTCTTTTGCCCTAATTCCTACCCAATTCTGCCCGGGGAAAAATAACTACAGATAACAAAAACAACCCAAGAGGAACTTGGTTGACAAACATGTTGTAAATCTTCTGGATTTGGGCTACGAAAATGACGAGAAAGGAGACCTTGACAGCAGTGCAGACCTTCTGAACGCGTACATGTACATGCGCACTGATATACATAATATTTTCCCAGTATTTTTCATTGGCATATAAGCTATCATGATTATGATGATACTTGAACAATATCCTAAATGCTCTGTCACTATTTATGCAAGGAAACATTTTTCAATAACTCAGATGAAGGCATATATATTTCTATAAAGAAAAGGAATAATAATTTCCAGTCTCATGGAATAGTGAATAACTGATTGCTTGAAATATAAAGGAAGTGCCTCAAAATTCATCACTTTTGCACCAAAACTGCACTATAAGTGTCATTTTGGGTCAGTTACTATGACAACCATGAATGCATACAATGGCTTTCCGAGGTGTTTTCTCATGAAGTGAGAGTCGTATTTTGTAGTAATGCATTCAAAAGTCTCCTAGCAGTTTTGTTTTCAAACATTTTTTGCCAAAAATCCACACACAAAAATCAATACAACCCAAACATTCGTTTTTTGGCCGCCATTGAAAGGGGGGGGGGGATCATACTTGGATCGTTCTTTCAAAATATTCTATTGCCTAGCTCACAAGCTTTCAGATGGTATATAAATTACCCAGACATCATACAGATTTCTAATAAAAATAGTCCAAGAAATGAATTTTGTCAAAAAAATTCCCAATTAAGGCCGAGTTTAAAGGGACAAAAGAAAAATTGCGTTCCTTGTACCTGGCCCTCGGCTTGAGCTGTCATGAATGCGTGGTTGGCCACATTCAGCCCGTCCCGAGCATCAGAAGAAACCCCCGTCAGTTGACTCCTCAGCTCAGTTGCCACGGCAACCGTTTGGGTGGTCAGGGTCTGGATGTCAGGCTGCGTCTGGACGGCTTGATTTGCAGCTGTTTGAGCATCTATTCAAAATGACCCAAAATGGAAAAGGTAACAATTTGTAACAAGTTCTGTTGGTCAAGCACAAAGGGGAAACTTTGTGTTGCGGAGAACAAACTCCAAGGTGAATGGAATGAATGCAAACTGCGTTACTAAACAAATTCATATTCGTGGCATGTTGTTGTGAAATTGTATGGCTTTATTCGTTTCAGACCACTCAGAATATTCTTGTTTAGTTAAATTTAATTGTTTTGTTATTTCTGATTTGATATAATTTTTGTTTGCGCCATGAGCGTCATTTATTTAATTTCCGTTATTATTATTATTATTATTATTATTCGAGAAAAAATCCAATAACTCATAGGGTGAATGTATTTTCATTTTTGTTTCATTCAAATTCAAAATACTTATGATAAAATATGACCATACTGAATATGAAACTATTTCATGACCATTAATGGTGCCAGCTTCTATTTAGATTAATTGTCATGGAGCAGTTACTTTGAAAAAAAGCTGCAAGGATGCTTTTCATCCTTAGCAGCAGTGTAGTGGGGAGGGGTTGGAAACAGCCCCCCCCCCCCAAAAAAAAAGGGGGGAGGGAAGGGGGAAGAAGGGGGAGGGGTTAGCCACGCATAATGATCAACGCCCTGAATGTGCTCATGGCGCACTGTATGCGGGCGTAAATGAAACCATCCACATGGCTGTCCAACATATTGATATTTCAGGAAATATTTTTTGGGTAAACCCTCTCCTCTCATGAAAAATTACGGGTGACTGGATAGTGCCCCAATGAGTCTACGCCAAAAAGAAAAAACAAGTTTGAAACTTCAGACATTCATGTAACGTCCCATTACAATGTGAGCAAGGCTACAAATGTACAGATAATTTACCCTGTTTAAATTTATCATAACTCAAATGTCATCCCCTGGCACCAAAGATCTTTTGGCTTACAGCAGTCTTCGAGGTATGTTCCTTTTTTTTCCACAGGGACACACATGAGTAGATTTCTCGTGCATTCATTGTTAACCCTCAAAGATGGCTGCTGAATGCAAAACATCTATTGAAATACTGTCATCGCCTTTTTTTTTTTTTTTTTTTTTTGGAGGCCCTTGCCCCCCTTCTCGCGCCCCATGCATACTCCAGTGCGCCCCCCCTCTGCCCTCGCGACGCCCATGCATACTATGTCATCAATTGTTAAATAAGTAGTGTTCCAAATTCAACCTACCACTAGCTTGACTGTCAAAATTCTGT
Organism: Patiria pectinifera; assembly: GCA_029964075.1. Lineage (NCBI taxonomy): Eukaryota > Metazoa > Echinodermata > Asteroidea > Valvatida > Asterinidae > Patiria > Patiria pectinifera. The sequence goes on along the minus strand of CM057138.1, from coordinate 6,700,034 downwards.
ACGATACTCAGCATTTCCTCTGCGGCACTGAACGACGTTTCGGAGGTTGTCACGGCCTCACTTGTTGATTGGTTGGCTGCTAGTGCCCGGTCATAGCGAGCATTAACATCAGTCAGGGTTGAATTTACGTCGGCAACCAGGCTGGCAGTCTGGGTCCCTGTCTCGGTGACTTCTGTGATGATGTGGCTATTGGCGGCCTGTTGGACCCCAGCCTGTGAGGTCAAGGGTCATACAAAAAAGAAAAAGTTTGGAAATAAAATCTTAACCATTTTACATTGGCCAATCAATGAAATTTTCATAACTGTGTGCTTATACTGACTCAAATGTGAAACACTGAATCAATTCATTCAAGAATTACACTTCATTCAAACTTCACATTAAATTAACCAAAGATTTTGTCAAAAGGTTAAACGGTTAATATATTTTCATTGTAACGAAACAGAATTCTTACATAATTTTGTGTCCTGTTACCTTGGTATTTTGTAATTTGCCATTCAAGTATCATTAAGAATGACTTCAAACAAGTTTTTATTTGTTGGGGTAGGTAGTTTGCTATTCATAATCACGCTTGGAGGACGACTGCATTAACCCTTTGATGCACAGATAATTTGGATTAGTTCTACAGGTTACAATGTTTCTTGGGCATAGGCTAGTGACCACCCCATGCACCAAAGGGATAAAGAAGTGCATCAGAATTATAAATCATAGATGCCAGGTGTAACAGGGACAGGAAAAAAAGTGGACCCTAAATTTATAGAATGATCCACATTCAGCTAACCAATTTTAAACCTTAATTGTAAATGAATAAAACAAAAAAGCTGCCCGTAAAACTAGTTTTTATTTGCAATTTTAACATTTTTGTCCTTAGATTTTAAAAATGTTTTTTGAGGGCCTGTGCAACTGTACCTGTGCTTCAATCATGGCTGCCTCGGTGCTCTTTGTCATCGCAGATGCAATCACTCCATCAATACCGCTGGCAAGCTCGCCTATCCTCGCCGATAGCTCCGCCCCCTTTCCATCCTCCCCAGCCGTCTTTGCTTCCTCTGCCCTCTTCTTGACCTCTGACACGGTCTGTTGGGTCCGTCGACCCAGGTCACTGACCTGGTTGGCCTTGGTGACCAAGGCGGCAGTGTGGGCCGTGGTGTTGTCGTGGACAGACTGAGCTTGCTGGGCCGTCTAGAAAAGTATGCAACATTTAGATGGCATTTAAACTTGCTCTTGTCATGCTCTCAACATGTCATTATTCCACAACTAAACATGGGCAGATTTTGTTGTTCAATTTCCCATTGAAAAGTGAATAACTCTTGTACTGCTAGAAAACTTTCAAGGTGAAACTCAAAAAGAATGCATGGAAAGAGCAAACTTTAAAGTAATATGTCAAGTTAATTCAAAAGTTAAGAAAGAATGAATTTACATATATGTTTGTCTTAAGAATGTGAGTGTGTTAAAATGTTTTCTTACAACAGGTCTGAAAAATATTGATAACCTGCCAATTAATCTGGCAAGTAATTATAATTACGCAATGAAATTGGGACCTGATCGTTCATACGTGGCACAATATGGGACAGAGGGACCCCCCCCCTTTGTGTTAGTCATTGTGTGTTACCAGAATCTCAGGAATTCTTTTGAGATATCTAGGGGGGATGTGTTAGGTAACAACAGTCTAGGGTTTGTATAGGGTATAGGGAGATCGGGGGTATATGATGGTAATCAGTAAAAATGGACCTCATGTGTTCCAATTTATTTTTTTCCCATTTGTGATGCGATCAGGCTAAATGAGTTGTTTATCAGGAACTTTCATTTGGAGATTCAGGCCAAAATAGGGCCACTTCATCACATCACTTCATCACATCTCTTGGTGTTCTGACTTCCATAATTTGTGAACTAAAGATGGTATCAGCATGCGGTTTTCACAGCAGTAATGCTGAGATTGTGCCCTTTTCAAATCTGTAACAAAAACTTGACCAGGGTCAACGAACGAGTCATTTAGTTCGATTGCATTACATTTGTGAAACAATATTTAAAATGTACCATCAGGGCACTTTCTGCAGTCTGTACTGTGTCTTCAGCAATCTCTGTCAAGTTGGTGACTGTCTGTGTGAGCAGGGCCTCTTGGGAATCAACGGAGGCTTGCAGAGTGCTGAGTTGGGTCTGTATGGAGGCCAGGTCAGTCGTTAGCTGACTCAGGATGGACTGCATGGACTGGATATCACCTTGGGTTAGGAGACAGAAATGAAAACATACCCTTTAAAGAAATAGAAGTTGAGATTGTGCACAAAAACTGCTTGGACATCATAAATTGAACAATTATTTTGAGGTGTTACAGACAGAATGCAAAATTCCTACATTAATAAACTTCCAAAAAAACCTTACATTACAAGTAACTAATCATATCTGATTTTATTCAAAAACGAATGTCCGAAGTCTGACTGCAATTTTAACCTTTCAAATAACTGCAAAGGAAAAGATGTTTCAAAGCTCTCACTGCCAAAAGTAATCAGTAGGCCTAATCATGACAGTGGAAAAAGACTTGCAAGTGATATTATTTTGACTTGTTTGTAAAAACCAAAGGGACACATGGCCCCCTCGGCTTTGCCTGGGTGTTATGTATCACATGTTATGTCCCACATTACAACAGTCATCAGTTGCTAAATGGAAACTATGTATACCAAGTGCAACATCCAGCTAAACTCATTGGACATAGACATTACATTACAGTTACTACATTCCTATACCAAGCATGCATGGGACTTTATTGGCTCTTGAATTTTCAGACAAATTATATTGAGCATTGACAGCTAAATGTTGTTCTTTGCAGTGAGGGGGAGGGATCAGGGAGGGTGTTGCATTGGGGAGACAAAAGCAAGTGTCCTTCCCCTTCACAACGTTCATGATTCTAATAGCTTACCACTAGTCAGTCCATTGTATGCCCCTGCCAGTGCCTGCTCCACACCCACGACAGCCTCCAGAGCTTGACCAACCAGCTCATCAGTGGTCACGAGGCTCTGGTCAGCCGACTCTAGGCCGGACTTGATGGTGCCTCTAAGGCTAGCCAAGAGCTGATGCATGGTGGTGTTCAGGGACATCACAAGGGTACCTAGATTGTCACCTTCATTGATGACGGCATTAGTCTGAGAAATGTAAAAAGATATTCCCAGGTTAATTCTGGTAATTAATCGAGGAATAACTGAAAATTGCCCATGGCTTTGTGGCTTGCAGTTTTGTCATTGAGTCAATCACAAGTCCAGTCAAAAGTAAATCACAAGTACTTTCACAAGTCCAATCACAAGTAACTAGGGATGAACAATAACAAAGGAATGCTTGATTGACTCAACTACAACACTGCTGGAGGCTTGTTCTTCTGAAGAGGCCTGGGCTAATGAAATTTTCAGTTTTAGGAAAACCAAGAAAATGTAGGTAGGGACTGCACATTGTTGGCTCGGATTCTAATCCAGGTCAATAAGGTGAAAGGTCAGGAAAGTACCACTGCAGCGATCCGAGTCTCCCAAACCCAACATAAGTATTTGGAGCAATATCTGGTGAGGGTTTTTCAAAATAACATTTTATAAAGGCAGTGGGTGCACAGGCAGCAGGAAATCTGCCAAAGTTGTCTTCTCGTAACATGAGTCAATCACAACATTCCAAAGTTGGAGGTGCAAATCCTGCTTAACCCACACTGCAAGGTTACAAGGATTCAACACTGTTGTTACTTTTTGGTCCACTGTTGTGATTTTTGTCATGATTTCAGCCAGATTTTTGTGTGTGAAAGTTGATATTTTCATTTATGAGGTTTTCAATCATTTTGTGTTTGTGTGAACATAAATGATGATTTAAGGATGATTTACTGCAGGACAATACAGATGCACATTTTGAATGAATGCAAATCACTATATCAAATATGTAGTTGAAAAATGGCCTCTTTGAGGCAAATTCTTGGAGGTGCATGCTTTGAGCATCACTTCTATTTAGGGAATAAATGTGTGCTCGAGAGGTAATAGCCCTAACAGTCCTGAATCCTCCAATTTTAATACAATTTTGCACATGCTGATAATTACGGGGCGAAGGTAATTATCAGCATCCAGACTCCCACCAGGTAGTGTTTAATACCTCCCAAGCACACATTTATTGCCATTCATAAATACCTTTTTCAGTAAAAAAACCCAAACCTTTTCGGTCCAAATGTCAAAACAAGTCAAAAATTAGACATTTCGAGCGATTTTGTTCAACAATTTTACTTCATGTTTTTTTAAACACCCCTCTAGCTATATAATGGAGTGCTCGGCTTGCGAGTAAGACATAAACAACTCATTCTATGGAGATTGGCTTGCGCGCATACTGCGCGATGACACACAGATGCAGCTGTGGCGAGTGCGTTGAGGATTGTGAACGTGAGAATTGTGAACGTTAACTTCAAGCAATAAAACGGTAATAGGCACTGGATTTAAAAGGAGTCCGAATTTCATGGGACACTATTAAGACCAGCCAGCCATGTCTTTATCATCCATTTAAGACCGGCCAGGTGATGGGCCAATCTTGACCAATGGAAATGGGTAAACTGTCTAATTTATGAATATTGATATCTGTATGGAATTTAATGTCCCCAATTTTTCCTACCGTTTCAACAAGCTGCAGTGTTTGATCGTAAGCCGTCATCAACCGTGTGTAGAATGGACCCAGCGTAGTGGACATGTCTGCTGCCCTCAACGTAGCGATGAAGTTAGTCAGGTTGGCTGACCTGTTGGCGAGGTCTGTATGCTCTGCCGAGATGCTGTCATAGCACATGTCACAGCCTGTGTTGGGCAAACAAATGACAAGGAATGTTAGAAGAAAATCATTTTTTTTGGGTCAGTTTGGTTTCGGTCGCTTTCCCTTGAATTTTTGCCGGGTTGGGTCAGGTTGGTTTTTATAGGGATATCAGATCGGTTTGGGTTCGGATTCTGTTAATATCTATGTTTCGGGTCGGTTTGGCCTGGTCAACCCAACCCAATGCACAACACTAACCCCCACTCTGCGTAGCAACTCTGGGGGGAAATGCTTTCAACTTAAGACTTTTTTCCCCAGCTCCAACTGCGTAGCCTGTGATTTTTGTGGGGTTATATTCAAGTTGCAGGGTATTCAACAATTACTAAAAATGTCAGAGTGGAAATAGACCTCACTTTTGCTTTAATTCTCTGCTGACTGGTTTTTAAGATCACAAACCTAAACCATAGACAGAATTTTGGAAACTTACGTAAGCAGCCCACGAAGTCAGTTTTAACTATTTTCCTTTTCAATTTCAACTTACGCAAGCAGCCCACGAAGTAGTTGTAGTAGTTCAACTGGCAGGCATCACATAGCATCCCACCATAGTTGCCTGTGCATGGACACTGGCCAGTCTGCATATCACACTGTGTAGCACCACCAGTACCCGTCGCATTGCAGGTACAAGCTGCATGAAATAAGCAAAAGCTATTAAGTGATTAGTACTGGGAACAATTTAACACCATGTTTCAAGCAAAAGTGCTGCTCATGGCACATTGATTGATATGTTTTTTTGAAAGAATAGCATCTGTATATTATCCTATTAGGCAAAAAAAAAAATAAGTCTCAGGTCAGCACGCTTGATTTATTTTAATCATGAGCGCTTTTTTTTTTTAAAATGTTCCATGTAGGCTCCAACAGCGCCCTCATTGCCGCTGCCCTCCCTTTTTTTTTTAAAGAGCAGCACCAAGGAATGAATTGCACCAAGGCAAATGATCAAGAGCACCAAGGCAAATTTGTCTGTACAAAGAAAAAAAAAAAAAAAAAAAAAAAAAAAAGCCGCGTCGCCGCGTCAATTCTGGAACTTTGGTCTGACCAGAGACCGAATATTTTTTTTTTGGCCTTATCAACAAAATTTTGAGAGAAGCTACCTCCTGATAAAATACACGTTAAAGAAATACAGTCAGATATTGTGCGTGTCCTGGTTATACCAAGATGTCGCACTGAACAAATATAGCAAATCAATGATTCCCTTACTTGCAAGAATTTTAAAGTCATGTTAGTATTCTTGAAAGGGATATCATATGGTTTTAAATGTTTTAAAATATTTATGTTAACTGCTTTTACATTTTATGTAATGTTTTTTTTTTGAGTTAACAATTACCATACTTTATTCATTCCTAGCCAGTACTAAGGGCGGAGATGTTACTGCTGGGGAAAGGGCTCTCTCAAGTGAAAAATGGCCTTATTTTAGCCTATTTAAATGTGTGTTTTTTAAGATCTTCTTACATTTGACTGCTTAGTGCTTTTAAGTTTTACTCTGGTCATTTTTAACTATTTTCCTTTTCAATTTCAGCCCAATTTCCCATCCCTTTTCTTTCTCTGATTTTAAAATATTTCCTTCCCAACCTCCTCACTTCTTGACAAATTTCCCTTTTTTTGAATAGTTTTTCCCTCATTCCTTCCTCTTCCACTCCCTGCTCTTTTGATACATTTCTGATGATTTGATTTTTTTTTGTAATGTAGTGATAACCATTGCAAGGTGGCCATCATTTATATTAGCCTTTGCTGACTGTCACATGTCATTTTAAATGAAATAAATAAAAACATTTCAATAACAATAACTAATACATAAATAACAACAACTATAATGTTAAACAAAAAGAAATGAAAAAAGTACGTCTTACGTGAACATGCTCCACCAAAAAGCTCGGTTCCAAACCCATAGTGGTCCGGCAGACACCTATCGCATAGTGGTTCTTGCACGTTGGCAGCACAGTTTTCGCAGTGGTCCCCCACCGTGCCTAACTGACAACCCTCGCAGATGCCAGTCACAGCGTCACACGTGGTGGCCCGGCCATTACAGTCGCAGGGCAGACATGCATCAAAGGGCGTGCCTACTGAATTCTGTCGGAAAGTTCCGGGCTGGCACTGTTCACACGAGAGGCCTTGAAGATGATTTTTAAAAAAGGATAAAATGTTAAAACCGACTCCAAAAACTGTCAGATGCAGACCCTTGGCAGAGGGTTTGATGGTCACCGAATGCCACAGAGGAATGTTGGGTCTATGGCATATGTTTGTACTTGTCTAAAGGTGTCCCATAAAATAACCATTCCTTTTGTTTTATAATAAACTGTTATAGGTAATAATACACCTTTATGGTAAAAGCTCAGGAATTTCAGATTTCACAAGGAATTATTTTAAAATCTGTGAAATCAGGAAAAAATCCTGACCAAAAATCCCAACATCATAAAATATCCTGACAAAATCCCTGAAATTGGGAAAAACCCTAACAAATTCAATCCCTGCATCTAACCCCTGCATCTAATGCGAGAATTTGAAAGCACAGCTGACACAGACATATGCAAGATACGTAGAATTGTTGCCAAAAGTGCTTCATTTCACAACACCATTTTCAGCATATGAAGAGTTTGCACTTTGCAAACAAATTTGCACTTTGCAAATTATGACACTTTAAAGACACTTAATTTTTTTTTGCCTTATAGTAATCAAACTGTGTTTTAACAATCGTCAAAACTTACTTTGGACACTGAGCCAGGAGAGAGCAAAATTTTAAAAGGTAAAAAATGGCTTTTGTCACATTTTTATAATAAATTCTTTGTATTTTTCTATCCAAAAATTCAAATTCTAATAACTATTAAAGACTACACATGGTTTTGAGGCCCTTTATAAAATGCTTGAATACATCCTTCATCATCTAATCGGTAGATGGTTGATCAAGTCATTGCATTATGCGTCCAAATGCATGGCCTGGCCGCGCCGCCAAAATAGAAGTTACATTCCACGGTAAACAGAAGTTCAATTGCATGGTTACACTTGTTACCAATCAGATGACGAGGATTTATTCAGGTATTGTATGAAAGAAATAATGAATGTTTCATATTCATGTATTGGAGAGAATAATCTCAAATGGTGGCTGACGGAATGTACCATTCATTCAATCTGTCATCTCATTAAGCTATTTATACCATTGCTCTCATATAAACATTCATTATTTTGTTGTGTGACAAGGAAAAGGTCGTAAGCAGCCAAGGCATGCAAAAAGCACTTTTGGAGATAATCGAGTTGAAAGGTTTTGTGCTGCCATTTCTAGATTAAAAATCACATAAGGTTGAAGTTTTGACTGATGAAATTCGTTAATAATCAAAATATCATTGCACATTTTTATGTCAAATATTACTTGATTGTGAAGTTATTTCAATTTTTGTGCTAATGACCTTTTACAGGGAACCTCCCAAGCCTAAATGTGCGCTTAAGCGGCATGTTAAATCCTTACAACCTTTTGCCGGGAACAAAATTGGCTCTGCGTTAGCGCTTGGAACATTTTTTGTTATAATTATAATTACATGCTTACGACCTTTTGCCAGGCACAAATAATGAAAAACCTCCTTCTATCTTTTGTTTACTGTCAATTACCTGAGAATAACACAGCCCCTTGAGACAATTATGTATATCAAATGAAAGATATTTTCAAGCTCTATCGATTACCCGAAAAACCTGAATTTGACCTTTTGAAGCATTTTTTGCCCTTGTGACCTTCTTCCGGGCACCTGACGATTTGTATAATGATTCATTACGTTTGACAGGCTCAGAAAAGGAAATTGGAATCTATGACACTGTGCAAAAACAGCTAGAAACCTGCAGACACACTGTCTTGCTATCTTACCCATAGTGTTGGTTGCCACATTACATGAGCACTGTTCCACCGTAGTCACAAAACTGGTGAAATCCCCTGGGTTGTTGACATACAGAGCTGTATCCATGGCAACGCTATAGAAAGTGCTGGCTGTGCCAGCTCCGAACGAAGCACGGATCCGAATGCTGGCGATATCACTCAGGATTTCTGAAAAATGATATTGGAACAAAAAATAATATAATAATAATAATAATAATAAAGAGCATTTATAATGCGCCAAATCCATCTTGATTAGATGCTCAAGGCGCAGAGAAACAAACAAATGAACATGAACAGCAAAAACAGCAGGGAACAAAAGTACGCACAAATGAAAATACATGAATATGAAACAGTACACATGAGAGGGAAATCAAACTGGATGATTAATAAAATGCTGCTTGGAATAGGTGGGTCTTCAGAGCACATTTAAACTCATGGGAAGTAGCACTATCACGAATATTTTGAGGAAGTTTGTTCCATAACATAGGTCCAGCATTAGAAAATGAACGGTCCCCCAAGATTTAATAGTTTTAGGCACAACAAGCAAGGACGAATTTGCAGACCTGAGGTACCTAGCAGGGTTGTAAGAAATGAGCAAATTAGAATTATATCCAGGGGCAGAACCATGTAAGCAATGAAAAACAAGCAAAAGTAATTTGAAAACTATTAATGGAGGGAACGCAGAACTGGCGTTATGTGAGTTTTACAACTAGTTAGAGTAACTATGCGAGCAGCTGTGTTCTGGAGTTTCTGTAATCGGGCAAGCTGTGTTTTGGGTAAATCATAAAGAAGTGAGTTGCAGAAGTCTAAACGGGATGATATCAGGGCATGAACAATCTTTTCAGTGGCTGAACGAGTTAAGTATTTTCTGATAGTACCAAGGTTACGCAAATGAAACCGAACAGATTTACAAATAGCAGATACTTGAACAGACATGGACATATATGAATCAAACATAACGCCTAATGGTATCTGTGGCTTTGTATCGGTGGCTCATATTCTACTTTAAACATCAGACAGATGGCATATACACTGAAATCGCGATAAGCAAAATATCAAAGGAATGGATACAAAATTTGAGATATCCGAAATTCGAGTTAAGAAAAGTTCCCAATTTATTTTCTACGATCACATACATATGGATGTACATGAATGGCTTTCACTGTAACTTGATATGCCAGGCTATGAATTGGACACATTATTTGGCTCACTTTCCTTCTTTTTATTGCTTTTAATGATGTATTTTTCAATCACAAATCATCCTTTTGCTCAGATTATATATTTTTTTCTTTCCTAAAAGGTAGGCGTGTGTTTCTAATGCAGTCACATGACCAACGCAATGAGGCAGCGATCGGACCGCCGGCATGCTGGCTGCAATTGGGTCAGCGTTAGCGATTAGGCTGACTGGAAAGCCAGGTTTGTTGCAGTTACGGGCTGGAGTCCCATCACAATTGTGTATACTGCATCCCCACGTAAAAAGACGAAGTGCGTTCAGCAATAATGACTCATGAAAAAAGTTTCGCGATCTTCTTTGTATCTGTTAGGCTGCGGTTTCTTATGGACTGGCCAAACAAAAGGTCTAGCCAAACAAAAATTTCAGTTAAACGGAGGTATCGGTGTGGGTATTTCGAGTTACGGGGTATTCATGTACATGTACCTATTCTCTTGACGGGAATGAAGTATCACTTCGAGATAAGCAGAGTTTTGAGTTATCCGAGTTAGATTTATCGTGATTTCACAGTATGTGTTCAGTACTTCATCTTTTCAAATCACACATGAATAAATAACTTACCACAAAAGAGAGTGATAATTGACAATTTACTTTGCGTTTCACACTGACGCGTAGCATGCGTTATATATATGCGTAGCAGAAAGCAAGTTGCCTATGATGTCACAAGACCACACAAACGGATGACCTATGTGGCACTAACCGTAGCTTCGTGCTTGTTAAAAACCTCTCTAATACTGCAAATTAAACAAACTATAAACATTGTTAATGCGGAGTTACCTCAGGTTTCTATGAAGAGAAAAACTCACCTTGAAATTCGCTGACTGTTGGCACTCTCTCCAAATCCACCAGTCTCCATTTTGACTCATAAAACGTGGCCTCAAACTGCCTCTCTGTCAGCCCGGGAATGAACACCTCATCCGTGTAGTAGACCGCCATGTTGCTTCTTCCTCCAGTAACAATCAGGTACTGGGCTGACGTGGTTTCTACTGATCCCGTGTCTAGCTTCATGGTATAGGAGAACCGCTGGCTGTACAGATCTAGATGATCCCCGAGGTATGCCTCAGGGGCTAGCAGGTAGACGTAGGAGGCACTTGGGGATGTTGCAGGGTGGGTGACCCTGATGTTGCTGGGGTTGACTGTCAGGGCTGATGGTTCCGTGGCGGTCCAACTGTTGGAGCTTGTGGAGGAATTTGGATGACATGGTGATTGACAGTTAAAGCATGCGCCTGAGGGGAACGGCGGGAGGCAGGGTGGGGACCCTGGGGTTGGGGTAGGGCAAGCATCGGGAGTCACGGGGGAGTGTGCAGGAGGAACGGTTGTTAGAGGGTGGGTTGTTGGAGCCAGTGGGGTTGGAGCATGGGTAGTGACAGCAGGCTCAGGAGCATGACTGTTTGATTTTGGACAGATGCATAAAGGAAGGAAGGAAGAAAGGAAGATACGAGTGCAAACAACAAAACCTCAACCACTAATATTTCTAAACACTATTAGGAAATTTAAAAAAATAAGGAGCGAATTCATTAACTGGGAGGGGAGGGGGTTTCTTGGCCCTCTAATGCCCACCAAAATGTAGAAATTCATGCACATACATATTACATATCGAATGGCCTACAGGAACAAAATGCCCTGGCAAGAATTCAAGTCAATCCAACCAAATGTCCATTTCATTAAACGCTATACTTCGCTACATTTCTTAACTTATCATGGCTAATATGGCAGATAAGTTTTTTTCTGACAAGATGAGCACTTCCCCTTCAAAGATACATAAAATGTGATTTACCTTGAAAATTAATTTTGCAATTCACAGTTACCAGCACTTTATGAAAACCCAAATTCCCGAGTTTTGCCTGATATTTTCATGAGAAATTACCAAAAGTCAAGAGGTGGTGTAGCACAGCCAATTGTTATTGTCTGGAGTGGAGAGGTGTGTAATATTCACACTGCATAAACACTAAAAAGACACCATAGCCAGTCAGTCAATGGACGCAACTTGGAAACATGACACAAAACACCCATATGCCAAACTGCATTCCCTGCATTTCCCCTAATTTTTGGTGTTTTCCCATATTTCCTTGAGTTTTCCCCGACTGAAAAAATGGAAACTCACTTCCAGGTTTTTCCCTGATCCACCAACAATCATCATATTATGCCAATTATACGTGATAATTATAGTGAAGAAAACAATTGTAACTTCATTCCTTGAAGCACAGTTTTCTCCCATTAGGCCAACAATGGATCCGAAGTTACAATGGATTTGGTGAAATAGACCTCTGAACCTGTGCAACAGTCAATTGCACTGGCAACAGACTGCTCACCTTCCAACGGTGAAAGCATCTGCGATGGTAGATGCAATGTAGCTAGGTGCAGCGTTGCACTGGCTCCCATGGCCGTAGCAGAAACATGGCTGACAACCATCAGGATTAGCTGGTTGCAGGTTGAAGTAGCCAAGGCGACACCGGTCACATTTGATGCCTTGGGCGTTGGGTTTACAGGCACATGTGCCCTGGTCAGGGTGGCAGCTTGTGCTGGTTGAGCCATCAAGATTGCAGTTGCATGGCCTTTAAAAAAAAAAAAAACATATCTGGATGGGAAACTAATTTTAATTTGACATCAAATGTTAAGCAACACTTTCAAGTATCACTGTACCATTCTGTCAATAATTTTAAAGAAAGGCTGCTACGTGTCCCAGTATAAACTGCATGTAGAAGTGTCATGAAAAAAAAAAATATTAAGAATGGGCTCCGTGCGCCAACAAAAGAGGGCAGGCTTTCACCACTTTTGAGAGCGTGTGCATACTGTACTTTACTGGTTAGCGCTCCACTGAGTACGCACAACTTCCTGAATGTGCCAAAGCTTTAGCCACAACGTCTTCACGTTGAGCGTCAGGCATCAGGCGTTGTCGGCGGGCAAATACATTAAAATTTAACTTGCGATGGTCTTCCAGACTAATCCCTGCCCCCAATAACTTTGGATCATCCGAAATACGCAGTGGATGGACCAGGAACAAGTCTAGGTCTCCCCCCAACTCTCCTTTTCTGGTCGTTGAAGCGGTTCTTGTGCACCGAGCCCTTTAAGGGGTCACAGTTTACTTTAAAAATGTTGACTTTTTCTATTTTTTGGGGGGGGGGGGGGAATGGGCCCGCCCTATAAGTAACTGTCCATGATTGAATGATGTAAACATTCTTATAATCAATAAGAATTAACACAAAAATACAAAAAAAATATTTGGATTCAGATCTAATAGCTCACCTAAGTAAGTTTTTAAAGAAATTTAATGATGACCAACAGCGGTTAGCCACCACTTGCAGGTATCACAAAACATTATAATACAAATACTTCAAATATTAAAGTAATTCAAATGCCCGTTTCACTTGGTTGTGTGGATCATTTATTTGCACACACACCAGAAATTATGGGTTTGTGTCCCTCTTAGGTATCAGATGACCACAATTCAAATTCTAAACTCTATAATTTTGAGGCATCTGTGTATTTTGAACCAGCATTATGACATACATGTATATGGAAGTGTGCTCTTTCTTTTTATCGTATATTGATGCAGGGTGTCATTTAGTACAGAATGAAGGAATGACTCCCTAAAGTGAATGATACTGCAAGCATAAGCTTAGAAACACTGCCTTGATAAACTGACAGTTAAAATGATTCAAAACTACTCAACAAAGTACTTTGAATTGATAAAAAAAGTAAATGAAATCACACTGTCTCACTCACGTGCAGCCACCTGCTGAGAATAGAAAGTATCCTGGCAGGCAGTTGTCACACTTTGTGCCTGTAATGGTCTCCTTGCATGCACATACACCAGTCTCTGAGCACTGTAGGCTGGACGAACCCTCCGCATTGCAGTTGCAAGGCAGACATCCCCCGCCTGTACTGAACCCGTAGTAATTGGCCAGACAGTTGCTGCACTGCCGACCGCCAGCAGTGCCTTGGTCATTCAGCTGTCCGGCCAGGGTGATGCCTGATTTGCAGGGGCACTGTCCGGTGTCAAAGTCACAGGCCAGACTGCGTGAGCCTGTTGCATCACAGTTGCAAGCTGTACAGACCCAGAATTTTGTTTGTCCAAAAATCAGTGGGTGCATAAGCGTTTACCAAAGCCATAACATTATGTGAATAATCCACACACAAACACTGGACCCCTCAACCAATGCATGTCATTTTACTTGTACCCAGCCAGAAGCCTGGGCTAAATTGTGGGCTGGAAATGCTGATTCGCAGGCCGAATCGCATGCTGAATCATGCGGGTACCAGCAAATTGGCACGCACACAAAAACAAGATGTACATGCACCATCGTGCATTTACCCAACATGTGCAGATTTACGTACATATAATGTGACAGTGTGTTGTACTAAAGTGTGGCCTGTTCATCAGACTTATTTATTTCGACCATACGAGTTTTATTGAAACTTTTGGCTCATTTCATACTATGTTATGAGAGAAAATTGAGTTGGATATATGACACCAATTTTACACGGCTGAAAAAATTGTATATAGTGAGGGCAAATAATCAGAAATTTGTATTACATTGGGAAAATATGCCTGCTCAAAGAGGATCTGGCATTTGGTTACAAATCATTAACCGAACCATAAAGGAAGAAGGGGTTTTCCCCACCGATTTCAATGTACAAGGTAGCCTTTAGTCAAGTCCCACGCGCCTATACCCGGACCATCCGGACACGTAACGCACCCCGGATGCTGGCACGTAAAAAGACTAGCATGAACGGCGAAGCCCCGAGGGCCTTTACTATCTCATGGAACTAATCACTTATTCATTTATTCAGGTAATATACATCAAGCAATATAAACCAATCATCTAACAGTGGTTTGCGGTTACCAGCAACAGCACCCGCGTCATGACGTGCGTCCTGTCTGGCGCCAGATGATGGATGATTTACGTTAGTAATTCTGCATTTTCATTGGTCAATTCACAACGGGTAATGCATTATGCATGCCTACTAAATCGGTAGACAAATGCAAAGAAAAACATAAGCGTTCTCCACGAGATGGTAAAGGCCCTCGCGGCTTCACCGCTCGTGCTAGTCTTTTTACGTGTCAGCATCCGGGGTGAGTCACGTGTTCGGGTAAGCGTGTGGGACTTGACTAAAGGCTATGTACAAGGAAAATATGTTGTACAGAAATGTTTAGGAAACTTTTTGAGGAATACGAGAGAATCTGTCTTACGTGTACATCCCTCCGCTGTGAAGCCATAGAAACCTGGCAGGCAGCGATCACAGCGACGTCCACCCACACCGTTCTTACATGTACATCCTCCACCGTACGAACTGCAGCCACTACCGACAGTACCAGCTGGGTCACAGTCACACTCTGGAAGCATGAAACAATGACGAAAAGCACTAAAGCCATGTTCACATTGGACTTAATTTTGTACAAAGTAACCGCAAGTGATTGATGACATTCCATTGTTGTTATTCTAAAGTGCGTCCACTCTAAGATTAATTTTGGCGCGTGGAAAGTCATTTGATGTGTGAACCTTACCGTATCGTTCTCTCTCAGAATCTTACGAGGGCGCCCTACTATTAACCTTTTAACCCAATACCACATGTTGTGTTGAAAAAATGCACCAAATAATATCACAGCACACAGCAGAAATATGGTAGAATCTCACACACCATGTAGGCCTATTCGTGTGAGTTACAGAAATCAATATAGGTGACCCACATCCGCACAGGACTTTTCAGTGATGTAAAACTAACAATGTAATTCTTCCGCGACTCAGCTGGCTCGTAAAACTAACCATTGCAAACTGTAAAACAATTAATCGACAGTCGATATCTTTACAATTTTGGTAGTTTACTGGCTCTCTGCACTGGACTTAATTTGGTTAAGTTGACAGCAGTCTCTGTTAGTTTAACCAAAATAAGTCCAATGCCAACACAGCTTTAGAAGAAAGAACAGCTTACTACAAGAACCTGCTGCAGAATCTTCTACTGAAGTGTATGTTGTTAAATACATGTAAGTCGATTATTGTCTGTAATTACTTATCAGCATACAAGAGAATTTCAAACAGGCTGTAGTAGTCCTGCAAAATTTCTTGATACTCTACTGCAAAGCTTTACCCCCAATCTTAAATTGCAAACTTCCCTGGAAATGTCTATAAGCTTTCTTTCTTTCTGACTCACCTACTGCTCCATCATTGACCTCCGCTGACACGGCAAACATAAATGCCTGACATTGGTCTATGGCAGACTGCCGTGTCGCCATCGCTGTCATGTTACTGATGCATGCTGTATAAAACTCCATCGTGCTAGCATCTTGGGAAAAACAAAACAAATATTAGTCAACTTACTGGCCATTATGATCACCACAACTACACTAGTGCATCCTGGATTTTCCAAGGGGGTGGTGGGGTCGGCTTGGGTGTTGAGGTCCAAGATTTTTCAAGGAAGGTGAGGCATTACATTTCAACCAAGCTTTTCAATCATGAGTTATGACGTAGGAAACTTTAGGAAATTTTGTGGCTTTTTTTCCACTAAACACCTCCTTGGATCCCTAAAGCCAGTTCGGTATTTC
This sequence comes from Patiria pectinifera, assembly GCA_029964075.1. Taxonomy (NCBI): domain Eukaryota; kingdom Metazoa; phylum Echinodermata; class Asteroidea; order Valvatida; family Asterinidae; genus Patiria; species Patiria pectinifera. The sequence continues at coordinate 6,683,603 of CM057138.1, read as the reverse complement.
AACTGCGCATGTGCACAATGAACGTTTCCAAGGCGCATAACACGGACGCACAAGGCTTGCATGTAAATTACCACCAGAATGGACATGCGCGGAACATCGCGTAACATCACGTCAGCGATGTTATCCTGAATGTCAATGAAATACTGAACTGGCTTATTAGTAAAATTAATAGTTTCTTTCTGGCTTAAAGGGACACTCGGTCCTGAAATCCCCGAAAATTTTATGTTTTGGATTGTTTACTTAGCCTATATCTGGTTGAAAGGAAAACAACCTAATGTCTTACCGTTCCCGAGAAAAGACAAAAAAAACCCGCTTGTTTACATCGGACATGACGGAGTAAGAATACGTTTTTCGTGTCGTTCTCAGTGTACGATATACACGTTGTGTGTCTCGGGAACAGCGCGCGGTGACCAATCACCAATGCACCAAAAGTGGTTTCTTCAACGTCCACAAAAGGCGAACACTTTACGAATGAAATCACAACTAGCATCCAAACAGCTCGAATTTATGGGGTCGCAAAAGTGGACCCCGAAATTCGTTCTCGCATGCATAATACAGGAATAACACAAAAACGCCAAGTTTTGAAAGGATAGTTGTGTGGATGTTTATATCCTACTTTTAAATGTTATTTCCGATTAACATGATCTCGTTCAAAGCGCGTTTTGCAGCCCAATTGGGCTGTTCCAGGACCTAGTGTCCCTTTAACATATAGCAAATAATGCAGTTTTCCAACAATCCCTCCACTGAGCAATCATTGAAAATTGATATTTTTTTTTTTTTTTTTTTAATTACAGTCACCTCTCCTTCAGGTGCTACAATTTCACTGGTTGCTTGATACTATTATTTACTTTCAACAAAGTATTACAAGATATTTCATAATAATGTAACAATGCGTTTTTGGAGATTTACAAAAGTTGTTAACTTTTTTTCTCTTCAAATCACTGTTTTCATTCTCACCAGCTTGTGTGTAGACAGAGAAGGAAGTAACGGCAGGCATGATCACCAAGGCATCAATCGCAATCTCCTGAGCTCCCGTTCCTCTGGCACTCAGCGTCAACGTGACATCGTACCGGCACCGCCGATCCAACGTCAACGCCTCCCTCTCTGAGGCATACCAGGCTGTTGCCGTGCCAGGGGGTAAGCTGATGACCAGCGTTGAGATGGAAGTGCCTACAGCCACCGGGCAGAGCGAAGGGTTGGCGTCTGATTGGGCAACGACAATGTTCAAGTTGGCTTGTTGCCAAGGGGAACTGGAGGTGTAGGTGTAGCGGATGGCAGGACGGTAAAATCTGGAAGAAACCATAAAACTTTAAATTATATTTGTGTCTTGGATATGATTAGACATGAACACCACAACAAAGACCACATGCACTCTTTGGAGGGGTCATAATTTTGAATCTGATCGTCTTATGATGACGTTATTTATATAAACATTTGTTAGCTTTTTGATACCCCGTTTGCTACCAAAGACTGTAAGTCATCCACTATTGACAACGGTTTATAAAAAATTATGCAGTTTGAAAAGTTGCAAATTTTAAGATTAAGCGAGGAGAAATTGCAAAACATAACCACACATGCCCGTAATTGGCCCCTATCGACTGCACAGTGCCCGAACAAATACTCGAGCTACTATGCATGGAAGCAATGTGCGATCGGTATTCCCTGCCGTTCGTTTCGGGCAGCGTGACATTGTCACGCAGCAATTTCCACTCACATACTCTTTCAATTCTCAACTATTCAAGCTGCATCATTTGTCATAAAACCACTGTCGATGTTGGACAATTTACAGTCTTTGGTAGCCAACGGAGTATAAAAATGTAGCTAACAGATGACGTCATCATAAGACGATCAGATTCAAAATTATGAGCCTCCAATGAGTGTGGACCATTTTTGTGGTGTTCTCATCTAAAAACAAAAACCCCTCTAAGGGATTGTATAGATAGTTTCTCAATCAATTGCATTTTCAATCCTCTCAAAAATATATGAAATATAACTGAATGACAGTCAAAGTCTTCAAAGTTTTGGGATTTGTAATCCAAGATGGGGGGGGGGGGGTTGCAGGGGGAGGCACCTAAAAAATTGGGGGGGAAGAGGGCAAGGGTAGGCACGCATCTGATCAGTGCGTTAAACATGCCCTCTGCACAAGGCTGCTTGCGCGTGGCGTGCTGTATGCAAATGTATCAAACATCTGCTTCAGGGAAAAAAATTTGAAAACCCCCCTCCCCCATAAATTTTTTTTGCTACGCCTCCGTTGAAGAACACTTGATGCCACTACCACCATGCACCACTGCATTCTGACATGCAATAATGGGACAAGTTTGTTCACATTCATTTGGAAATTGGTCTATTTCAATCTGTAACATACACACATGCAAACAAGTGACAGAATGTGATGCATGCTTCACAAGCTCTGCTGAGTAACCCTCACAGCACCATTTACAGATTTTGTATGCAACTTACAATGCATCAGCCAGGCTGGTAGCAGCTGTGACTCCCCTGAATGTCACCTGGTTGCCTTGGTAACAAGTCTGAAAACCGGCACCGGTGAAGAGATCAACAGGCACATCGGAGGTCCGGACACAGTCTGAATCTGCCTCCCAAGAATCATAGCTGAAAAGAATGAGATTCAGTGGTCAAGAGGTAATTTGGTTTTTGTTTGGTTTGTTCCATGGGCTCCGTGCACAAGTACTCCTTCAACGGCCAGAAAAGGAGAGTTGGGGAGACCTAGACTGGTTCCTGGTCCATCCACTGCGTATTTCGAATGAACCAAAGTTATTGGGGGGGATTAGTCTGGGAGACCAACGCAAATTAAATTCAAACGTTTTCGTTCGCCGACGCCTGACGCTCACACGAAGACACTGTAGCTTTGGCACATTGAGGAAGTCGTGCGTACTTCGCGCAAGAACCAGTATGGTACAGTACGCACACGCTGTGTAGTGTCCCGACCAAGGGGCTCTCAAAAGTGGTAAATATGCGCCCTCTTTTTTTGGCGCACGGAGCCCATACCCCAGAATATCATCAATACAACTGAATTTTGAGACCAAAGTAAGGAAATTAAAATCCTGGCACAAGGAATCCAGATAATCCGTTGAGGCTTGCACTGGATCTTGCAGTAGTCAAATAGAACAATTGTACAAAAGTGACTGAACAATGACAAGAACTTATCAAAAATTGGGAGAAATTAAAATTTTACTGGATTATGTTGCAAAATCATTTTGGGAGCTAGTATCTGCTATGCATTTTAAGCAGAGGAACAATTGTTTAAGAATCCTCTCTTTTTTTAACTCTTGCCATTTTTTGCTTCTGATATCTCACCTATTACTGTCAAGAAACTCAAAGTAAAAGCCTTGGTCGGTAACCGCACACTGTCTGTCAGTGATGTTACTGCGACATGAACAGCGACCTGAGACTTTGTTGCATACCGGTGAAGTGGAACCTCCAACATTGCAGTCGCATGCTGCACACTCCTAACGAGAAAACAGTTAGAAATTGGGCATAACAGAGAGGATAATTTCATTACGAGAGAAACATGCACATGTTCAATTAAAGACCATTGGTTGAAGAGTACAGTAACCAACTTTGCACTTGCATGCTAATATTATCAGGTCCAAATCGTCACCGATTTTCAGCAAGTTGAGATTATTTTGATATTCTCACATTTTGTTATGTCCTCTACATAATCTTCTAAATTTTAAGATACAAAATTGAACTGTTTGTTAATTACACCAATTACACAAAGTTACAAATGTGCAGCAAATCAGTTTTTGTTTTGAATCTTGGTTCATCACTTTGTCTCAACAATTTTACACGTGTCTGCTAGCGCATAGTCTCTAAAATGTGCATTTTGTCGAAGAGACAGTTCTGTATTCTATGAATGTATAAATTTTATGTACGATTGTACGGCAAATCTTTGTACGAACACATGTTACGTACGGGTGACAAATGTACGTGTGCGCTAATTTTGACGCAGTGATGGATTTATTTTTTGTTCAAAACTTGGTTTCGCTGCTGAGTGGAACGGTGTCAATTTGTGAAAACAGTGACATTATGTTAGATCGGAATTAGTCAAGCTGTGGTAAACCACGCTTCTTTATTGCAGAAATACTTGGAGACTGTTAAAAAGGCCTAGATGACTCAGATAGTAGATAGCCAGTGCAGTATTGCACAGGTCACATTAAGTCCTGTTTTTGTAGTCCAACCAAATATAACTCTCAAATTCAGCAAAATGCTGATTGTACCTCAGTTTCTGTGGTTGGGTATCCATAGTAACCATCTTTACATTCTCCGCAGGTACGGGTGTCCGTGCTTGGTTTGCAGGGGCAAGCTCCAGCCTGCTTCTCACAGACGTTGCTGGCATTGATGGTGCCCAGGAGATTGCAATTGCAGGCTGTGAAAAAAAGTAAAGGTAAAACCTTTATAAATCCACAATTAGCTAGTGCAATATTTGGGCGCACAGCTTGCAAAACACAAAATGTCCATTTTATGAAATTACAAAGTGTGTTCAACACATAACTTCTGAAGCAAATATTTGCAATTTTATGCATTAACCCATCAATACTGAGATAATCAATACTGATACGGCTGTAGTCAGCCAATATACCAGAGAAAACAGAAAAATGTTTTGGGAAATCTCTAAATTCCCCCAAAGAGTGAAAATTCACTCCATTCAAGTGAAGATTCACTCCCATAGTTGGAAACCAGGGACTAGACGTTTTTGAGTGAAATTCATCCAATCGTAAAGATCAAGCTTTCACTCAACTTAGACTGAAGTGATTTTGTTTCAGAGTATAGACCTTTATCATGCTTCCACCATTTTAGTCATGTTCCCTATATCCAATTCCAGTACTGAATGATAATGTTTTTGTGCAAAAAGGAACCAGACTATTTTTCCCTCCAGCCTCGCTTTGGTTACATTGAATTGAATGGGAAAAAAATCAAATAGCTGCAACATGATAATGGTCTATACTCTGAAAAAAGAATCACTTCAGTCAAAGCTCGAGTGAAAACTTGAGCATTTCAATCGCAAATGAGAGTGATTTTCACTCTAAAACGTCTAGTCCCTAATTTCCCTCTTTGGGATTTAGAGAGAAGATTGGGCACACAGCATTCAACAACCATATGAAATAACAGTTTTGCCATCTCATAGCTGTTTTTAACATTTATAAGTTGTTTAAAACATTTAAAATGTTTCTCAGCTATGCCATATTTTGTGAAATTGTAAAACAAATTGGTTGCATAATTCCTATGTATATTGGCTGATGGTGCATAAACTCCACTCCCATTCCCACCCCCCCCCCTCCAAGCTTACAAATGTCCAATTTTGGAAACTTTCAGGATTATTCCACCAACAACCCGTAATCACCAATATATATCACTGTGATGATCACGACAGCCAGAGACCCAATTCACCCACCATTACATGTTCCAAGTTGATCTTCTAGAAGCAGTCCGTAGTACTCATCCATGCACACATCGCAGGCACGGCCCTCCACATTGTCAATGCAATTACACTGACCAACTGGCTTGCCATCCACAGAGAACTGGGAGCAACTTGTGCCGTTCACCACTGTGCCAATTGGCTCACAGTTGCATTCTACAAATTGAAACAATCCAAGCCTTCCACTGAATTTTTGAACAAAACTAAAACTGCAATCATTACGCAATCACAAGTCACAGGTTAAGTCAAAGTCACAAGTCAAGGAATAAATGAATGCTTTGCCGTTGTTCATCCCCTGGTGTGTCCTGACTACTCTGAATTTTTAACATGAATAAAATAATAATTTGATAGTGATGCTTAGCTTGTGATTTCTGCTTAGGGAATCTTTATGCACTTAACCAGTTCACGCCGGGGTTATTTTGACAAGAACGGAACGAGGCACGGGATTACTTTTCACTCGACCTCAAGCCAGGTGGGTTGAAGCCATCACCCTCGGGCAGCACACTCATAATTCCGGTCTCGCTCGCTGCTAGCGGGTCTCTGACAGATATTTCCGGCCTCGCTTCGAATACCGCAAAACCTTTGCGTGAACTGGTTAAAAGAGTCAGTAAGCTTTAAGCAAAGAAGTCACCATTCCTAGTTTGCTGAGAAAATGCTTCGGGTTTGCACAATTTTCTATTTGTTTTACTTAACATGGCTTTTCTACATCACAATTGGTGTAATCATGAGCCCAAGGTTTTGATTTTGAGTCTCAAATTGCTTCAAAACCAAGAGAATGCTTCAAATTCAAGAGAATGCGCCTTTTCGGGTTCGAAAACTCATTACCACAAAATAATTATACTTGGAAAGATCGCTTAAAAGTAGAATATGAATGTTCACACAACTATATCTTGAAAATCTGGGTTTTTTTTAATAACCGCGGGAAGGAATTTCAGGGTACAAAATTTGGGTCCACAAAAATCAAACCATTCTAGTCACACGTTTCCTTTCATAGAATCGCCATGAGTATAACACTGAATATACGTGTGGTGTGGGACCTGATATCCTGCAGTGAATCTCACTGTGATTTCAATACTTTATATTTGGCAGCAGTCTTTTTTTTAAATCTGGCTCATAATTCAATGCTTGAAATTCGGGGTTCCCAACATTTTCTCTGTAAATGTAAGTCATTTTGCGGAATCCCTGTGATGCAGATCTTTGAAATAAAGTAAGTAACTTATCTTAACGTAACTTAAGTTTTTGATAAATATGGCTGAATGTGTGACCCTTATTTTTGAAATATTAACTGAATAGAAAATTTGGTTGAACATTGTACCAATGCAAGAATCTGGGCTGCTGGCCAAGACAGAAGTATTTCTGTGGTAACCGCTGATGCAGATTTCACAGGATGGACCAGCTGTGTTGTCTGTACAGCCATCACATACTCCCTGGCCGAGGGATTCATCATAGGTGCAACTATTACTATGTTCATTGCAAACGCATTCTGGGGGAAAAAGACGACAGAAAATCAAATTTGACTTGACAGACTTTAATCACTATTTGGTTGATTTTAATAGTGAATCTGTCCTTCACTGACGTAATGTTATACATGTACTATATCCTGCCGATGCACGACATCACCTCCTTCCCAGGTTTAGTTCACTTCCTCTGCAACAGTTTACATTCATTCCTAAATGACAATTCCACATAAGTTTAACATTGACAAGTGCCTTGCAGCAGATTGTCACCACACCAGTTAAAACCTATATCATTTCCTAGAGAATGTTTCAGCCAATTGTTAAACTTGGGTTTACAACTGCCATAACGGAACACTCTACTTGGGCTGCTGCAGTGCACATGAAACAGTAATTATGGTTGCATCAAGTTGACCTCCGAGTGACATCAAGACTCCGGTAGCATATAGTGCTGAGGGCCCACCTCAATTCATATCTGGGACGAGTTCCAGACAAGTTCCAGACATTGTAGCTGGTGTAAGTTGCAAGATTCTGAACAACTTCCCCGTAATCTTCCCACAATGAAGTTATCAGTATTGGTGAGTCAAGCAGTTGCTAATGACAAATGCAGAGCTTCTTCCGGACAAAGACATGTTTCAAATACTTGAATCCTTAAAATGCTATTCAGATATGCAGTGGATGATAAAGTATTTGAATATTCGGTATCTTGCATAGAGCTATATTAAATTACTAGAGCGCTAACTCCAAATTCTTGCGCGCGGAGAAGCTTTGAAGCCATCCTGGGCGCAGACATTTTGAATTCATGTGCGTGTTTGTAAAACATAATGAAAATTAGATGGATTGAATTTTGAAAGTGTACTCAAAATGCAACGTGCAAGCGTACACAAACTTCTTAAGCGCGTGCTAAGGTTGAAAAAAAAAGCATGGTTAATCATCTGCAGCGGATGCGCGTACGTGTTGCGCTGTTTGTGTAGAGCAAACTGACACACTCTTTTGCTGATCGTGCGTTTCGGTTTTGAGCGTATCGGCTTCGATGACGCACTGGTATGGAATACAAACGCAGATATGCAAATAGCCGTACAAAAGACGTACAAAATTTCTAGTTCTCCATAGGTTTGTGTACAAACAGGCATCACTTTGTACATGAGTCAGCGCTCTAGTAATTAAATATAGCTCTATGGTGCAACAGCCCTACAAGAAATGCAAATTACTATATTATTTCGATTACACAAATCACTTACTTTCGCATTCATTTGGAGTCCCCCCTGGATAGGGAAGGGTGGAACCGGCCGCCCATGGCCGATTGTTATACAGAGGGAGGCACTGTTCACAGTTCTTGCCCATGGTGTTATGAGAACATTGACATACTGTCTCTGAGTTATCATTCACGTGACAGTATTTACCATGCAGGTTGCAGTTACATCTGTGGATAGTCAAAGAAAAGAACAAACAAAAACAGAAAAGAAAATTAAAATTGTATTAACATTTGTAATGAACAGATTAAGTGGAATTTATGAATATGCTACAAGGGCAATAGTTTTGCAACAACATTTTCAGGAAGTTTTGTAGCTGAAACTCCTGAGAGTTGTCAAGTTGGAAAGAAATTGTGATGAGGTATATGTGAAACAGAAAAACTGTTTTGTTTTCTGCAATGTTTTGTCCTTTGTAATTTAATTGTTCATATTTAATGATAGGGGCCTGTACATTCTTCAGTTCACAACTCCAATGCAAATTTGTGATGTTATGGCAAGATATTCATGCTGCATATTTGGAAGAGTTGAACACATTTCACCTCTAGGAAACTGTGCCGTTAGCTTTTTGACATGAAATTTGCTTGAAATTTGTATTATGTTACTGGCCTAAGGCTTGCGATCTTCAAACAACCAGACAAGTTTTCTGGAAAATATGTTTCTGTGACATTTTCACAAGCTAACTCTGTGGTTTGTATTGACCAAATCGTATCACTGAAACCACCTTAATTCACTTTACTTTTTTCCAAAAACGGATCACTGAATTCACTTAAAAAAGTGGTAGATAAAAAGATAAAACATCAGCCAGTGTAAATCGAGAGAACAATGTTTCTGGAGTGAACAAGACAAGATATAGGTTCCAATGCATGCAATAATTTTTTATTTTTTCCAATATTATTGTCATAAACAAACAATGCTGCTAAACCTTTATAAATCCTTAGTTTAAGGAATCAGTATTTGCATGTCACAAACCTTAACATATATCTTTCATAAGTTATTAAAATTAAACAAAAATAGAGATTATAAAACAAACTTACATGAGGAAGGTGTCAATGTTGGATACGGCATAGTAGTAATGGATCAGGCTTTGGAACTGATACGTCCACTCCAGGCCATCCGTGGCAGGATACAGCAGCCGAAGCCGCAGGTCTGTCACTTCCAAGAATGCCTTCAGGTCTGTGGCATTCTCATACGCCCTCTGGAAATCCTGGGGAAAAGGGGAGCTGGTCAGAAGAGTCAGGCGGTCCTGGACTGCGAACAGGACCTCACCGCCTGAGTACAGTGCTGTCTGGGGCCCGCTGCTGTAACTCTCGCTGCAGATGACTTCCGTCGGGGTCGCGGCAGCGTCCGCGTGCGTCATCCCAAAGTCACTGCAGCTGTGCGCATAGTACTGATACGGCTGCCAAGTTTGGCCGTAATCGGAGGATTTCTCGAGGACCATTCGGCGCGGCAGGCTGGACTGGAAAACGATTCTGATCTCACTGTTGATGGTGTAGGAGTGGTTTAGGGAGAGGGTGAGGTTGACTTCTAAGGGGGTAGGGTAGTTGTACCAGGTGATTGACTGCCACCATGTGGGCTGGCCTGGGGTGGGCTGATCGTAGCTGTACTGAGGTGGGTGAGACAGGCTTGCATTGGTGGCATCACACAAATTGCACTCCTTGGAAATGTCCTACAAACAAAGTGGGGATATGGGTCAAGCCGAGTTTGCCGTACTGTTCTAGGAAGCCAATACTCTGCTCCATTAAAGTACTTTTAAATCAGGCAGATTTAATGAGAGGTTCCCTAAATCAAAAAGTTTGCACAAATATGAATCTTAGATCGAGCAGAACACTTGAGGAGTATCCCAGTTCATACAAAAGATTTAGAAATAACTTGGTGCCCCCAGCACTATCTCACCAGACTCATCAATAGCTCAACATAGGATTTTTTACTACTATTATCTAAGCTCGATGTCTTAGAATAATTGATTGTATTTGTGGATTTTGTATGTGTTTTACTTTCTCTTGCATTGTGTTTATTTTAAATTTAATTTACCTTTGTTTTGTAAATCACTGTGCAATTCAGCTTTCAAGCTGCTCAATAGTGATAATAAACCCAAATAAATAAAATAATAAATAAAGCGATGTATTGAAATGTAACTGGCCACCAACATTTGAACATTTTACACAATTGGAACAGAATGTGTACCACGAACAGTGACAAACGTTAGCAAAACCAACTTGACAATTCATTCTTGCAGTCTTACATGATAAATTTACATCTTGAGTTTTTATATTAGAGCATTGTAGTGACACATTGATTATCATTTTTTTAAACGGAAAATTCATTCATTTGCTTACTTTTTTAAGCCCCAACCGCCATAGGCCTATAGCTTCAAAATATTACTAGTAGTCATTTGTATTTTGCAATACTCTAGCCATTTAGTGTTCATTATTCAAAGTATTTTATAGCCAAAAAAAAATGTAGCAGAGCATGCAACATGCTGTATTTTGCAGCATTTGGAACTTCATCCCAAACAAAGACAAATTAAGTTAGGGTCTGAACAAGTCTGGAATACATGGTGCATCTGTTCATTTTGTCTACAAAATGGAATTTGTATTGACTGAAAGTAGCTTTTTCAATTCTTCATCTTGCTCGAGGCATTTGAAAAGCATGTGACCTGGTATGCCAAAATCACCTGTGCATTTGGGCAATAAGTCAAGTTTTTGTTATTGCAATATTAGTAAAATATAGACTTAGCTCGTTCAAATACCACTATGTTTTTGAAATTGAATATTTCAAAGCAAAGTTAGTAAATTTTGAAATCGGACTTTCCAAAATGTCAAAAATGGGAAATAGACCTTTAATGTTTGAGTTTAGTGAAAAAAACCCACTTTGTCAATACAATTTCTATTTGAAACTTTTACAAAACATTTTCAACATTAGTAGCATCACAAATTTCAAACAAATATTGCAAAATTGCTGAAAATCACCCAAATGTCATTTTGCAGCTGTTTCCCGATTCGTAGCTCTGCCCAATTCTGCCTGATTTTGGCATACCACGCCACATAGCACCAACTATAGGCCCACACCCAAATTGTTTTCCAAATTAAAAAATGAAATATTTTTGTAAAAACTCAAGATGATATCATCACACCATTCCCTCATCAGAGCGCACTTAGGGCCACCAATCTCAATAAAATAAACATTTTATTTATGCAAATTCATGGTTGTTATTGACACAAAAACAGGCAATGGCGTCTTTTATTCAATCAGAATTTTCCCGGAACAAAACACAGCCAGGCTGCTCCTTTGAGGCCCGTTACCATGGAGACAGCAACAGCTGCACTTTCATTATTAAAACGGACGCATCAGCATGTGCCACACCTAAACACATGCGTGACTCAGATACGCATTGTGTTTAGGCCATGCAGCAAATTAAGAATCAATTATTAATTCCACTCTGCCCTGCGCACAATTTATACAAATTCCAATTTAGCAAAACTTTGTTAAATGCCAAGCTATGGATACAAAGACTTTCTAAACATTGATTCGAACATCAGTTAATGAAATCAGTGTTTGTTTTCCCCTACATATGGACAGAAAAACAATTTGATTTCACAAATATCTATCAACTGGAAATTATGTTTAGTATAAAAATGGCAACATGCATTTTTTCAGTTTACGTCCGATGTCATGATTGTTAAACCTCCAAAATAAAATGCACTTAGTGTGCCAATTTCGCTGAAATTTGTGTTTGGAAAAAATAACGCTTAGTTTGATGTATTCTTCAAAATGAGAAAGATAAACAATAATTATAAACCTGTTAAATTCTAAAACATAAAACTGTTTAATTATAAAATTATCAAATACCACATGGGAAACTGACTACAAGTACCCTAAAAGTTTAAAAGCTGAACACAGACATTGACTGGAGCGAGGTTTGACATGTATGAACCTCTGACCTCCGGGTTGCCGTTCCGGTGCTCTACCAACTGAGCTATCCAGCCCTGTGTTGGTAGTTCCCCATTTTGTCAATATCTTTGTTCAAGGGGCGCTAGTCAGAAGCCATAAGATTATGGACCATGTAGCCAGGGATCGCCCCCCTTAGTCTGCTAGCAACATTAAGAAAGCTGCAAACCCCGGAAATAGCAAATGGGGATCACTTTGTTTTATTTTTTTACTTAATTAAAAACAAAAATAAACTACAATGGAAAGTTGCTTTTATATCAACTTGCAATGTGGCACAAAGCACCGGAGGCACAACATGATCTTTCTCCCACAAATTCATTTCCCCCTTAAAAAAGTGCAAAACCCATACATTACAATCAGGTAGAGACTGAAGCCCAATTTACTGCCGTGTCGTGGGGGGGGGGCATGGGGGTCATCACGCATCTAATCAACGCGCTGAACATGTTTTCTGCACACAGAGCACTTGAGTGTGGTACATTTTAATATATTCTCAGACAAACCAGAGAGGAAATAAGTATTGAGCATGCAGTCTCTGACCCACTTACTTATCAATACAATTATTCTGTGTGCAACGTGTGCTACTTTTACTTAACTGTTATTGATGTATACACTTAATTTTTCTATGATATTAATGTAATAAAAACCCATTAACACCTGTATTGTATTTATTCTCTGTTGAATCCATAAAATCATACAGAGCTTGGGCACTTTGGGGCGGTACAGGGAATAATAGAAAGGGCAGTTTGGGGCAGTACAGCTAGAGACTACAAAGATTTTTCAACAGATACACGTACATTTTCCATTTTTATCTTTTAAAGCAAAAAATCATGAATAAATGCAAGAATGAATGAATGGAAGTATAATATAAAATCAAACTTACCAGTGTGCAGTAAATGTTTTCGTTGATTGTCTGGCCGTACCCACACGTGTGGTCCTCTGGTTCCACCGTCGGCAAGATGTTGAGATTATACAGCACCTCCGCGTCAGCAAGACACGCTTGGTAATGCGTGGTGCCGTTGCTGTCTGTGGTCTCACAGTTTTGTTGGTTGACGTTTTGTGCCCTGGTCGGAAGCACTAGCAGGGCTAGGCACAGCACCAATAATTTGGGAAATACCAGTTTGCCCAAGTTTTGAAACTTCATAATTCGGCCTTTTGTTTTTTAAAGGTTGCTGGCAAGTTTTTTTTAACAGTTATTAAACTTTTTTTCAAGTTCAGTAATGGCTTTTTCTTACAGTGTGCCTGTTCACTATTGACCTACTAAATTTAGCACATATTTGAATATTAATGGAATTTTGTTTTGTTTACGTTATGCACAACATGACATGTGACTTTGTATGACCAGCGTTGTTTGGTGTTTCACTCATAATTACACGTATGGTTCTGATAACCTGTAAGACGAAAGAGATAAAAAAAAATAATAAAAGTCAGAATATGTGAGGCAGATATAAAATGCACAAAATTGTTGATTAACATAGAAAAATAAAACATGTAAATGTTAATTGTTTAAAAATAAATAGGACATACAAAAAAAGGTATTAACATTATCTTCATTCATTCCAAAAAGTGCAAACTGCTACGATGAGAAGAACAGTGCATTGCAAACATTGAATAATACCCAAATTTAAATCTTCCATCTTACATAAACACAACTTTCTCACAAAAGAAGTTGCTAAAAATATATTTACTTAGGCCGAGTAAGCAAAATAACTAGTTTCTAAAAACTGATTTTTTTTCCCCCAAGATGACAGACTTTCCAAGATGGTGGATAGATTCTTCCATTTCCTCAACTATTTTGCTGTTACAAAATTGTTTCCAAAGGAGCCGTTACCCTTTCTACAATTTTGTTGAAAACAAATAAAACTATATTTACAATATAATGAGCAAAATATATTGTAAATGTAGGAATTTGTTTTAAAAGAACAAAAAGGGAGGCGGCTGGGGAAAAAAGGAAGTGGGGCGGGGACGAGAAACTGTTTTTTTGTTTTTTACATGGCCTAAACTTATTTTGCTGTTTTCTTTCCTCATTTGAATAAAAAAAACAGTTATAAAACTTATATTTTTCATTCCTCCATGACAATTGCACACAGTGGTAAAGATTGTGGTATCCATTTCCCCATACGCATCTAAAGCTTGAAAGCGCACAATAGGTCCTTCACACAATGCATGTCATACAATTCCGTCACCTGTGCATTATACAATGCGTGCACCTGTATCACACTCGATTCATTCATGCGTGCACATTCCAAGGCTGTACAGCAACCTGTTTCTACAGACGCTACCCCCTGTGAATGTACATGTGCATTATGAAACTAAAATACTATAGAAAAACATTTGATTTCTATAAATTCCTACTAGCACAAAACCCTTTATAGTCTCTGCTTTTGTCATATAGTTATATCTCATCATTAAATTGTAACATACCTGTTATTCGGTGGCAAGAACATGACTTTTGCAGCACTTTTGTGTCCGTACTTTTCGATACAACCACCGAAGTGACAGTCGTGAAGTGTGCGGAAAGTGAATGGACTTTCCCATTTTACCACCAGCTGCCGCTTTCGAAAGCACGACTCTGATTGGCTCAGCGAAAACTTACATGATTATTCATCAGACTCAAACTCGCAGGACAGCCGGTCGGGTAGGGAGAATTTCATAATGATCATTATCAAGCACAGTAAACTCTGCTGCATGTTCGCAACCGATGCAAAGATACTCTTGGGGGGGGGGGGGGACATAAGCTATTTAGCGACTTGAATTTTAGAAGTGTTGATTACATTCTTCTTTTTTTTGGTCTGATGAATACCATTTTTTTTAATATATGATAATAAAGATGGATGTGATTAAGAGGGGTCGTCAGTTAATAGGGCTACCGAGCTAATTCCTGTTGCACAACATGACCCTATTCAAATCTGATTCCAAGAAGTTGGTTTAACGAATGTGCTTATTGGAAGAACACAATCAAAGTTGGACCTCGCATTTTCCCAAGGGGAAGGGGAGTGGCTGGAATACTGAATTCAAGATTTTCCGGGGGGGATGTGCCCAGGCACTGCAGCCAACTCATAAAAAAGACCGAAAACCATAAAAAGACCCAAAGATTTCTAATATTGAGTGAATCCCCCCCCCCCCTCCATCAGCCCTGCACAATATTGTGCTGAAAGCAAGTCTGGGGATCTTTTTACAGATGGACTGCCAGAAACAAGTGGTTTTACAAAAAAAATAAACAAGAAATTGAATAACTCGAAGCAAATAGGGCCCACCTTCACAGTTTTAGGCAAATATGAATTAGACCCAGCGTGTTATTGCTAGAAAAAAAAAGTTACCTTGTGTACACAAGGGTTTCAAATCCGCCCTCTGCATAGGCTTCTTATGCATCTAAATCACAATATGCATGGAAATAGTCCCAATGCTTAGCATTTGACACTTTCTTTGTACATTGTACATGTGTACACAACATTTTAGTGGGGTTTTGGCCTTTCTCATTAGCACTATCACATTAAACAGAAAAAAATAAATGAGTCAGAGACAAAAAGAAAAGTTTATTGAAAAGAAACATTTTTTTAATTAATTGATTACTATTCACAGAATGATACTTGAATTGAGCTTTACATTTATAATATCTGTAGAAAATTCATCAGTGTGCGTTTCATATTCTTGATTGAAATAAAACAAATGATGCCTCCAGATTACTAACACGAAGGTGTGGGAAAAAGTGGGAGGGAGCAAATATGTTATGAGATGGAACTAATTCTAATAACTAAGTACCCAAGTGAACTTCAATATATGCACCAAACATTCGGCCAAAACATTTGGCCAAAAAGCGTTCAGTTGAAGGTACTGTATTTACATAAACAATTCTTGCATGGCATAAAGAAAGTTTGGGAA
This sequence comes from Patiria pectinifera, assembly GCA_029964075.1. NCBI lineage: Eukaryota > Metazoa > Echinodermata > Asteroidea > Valvatida > Asterinidae > Patiria > Patiria pectinifera. The sequence goes on along the minus strand of CM057138.1, from coordinate 6,667,632 downwards.
AATGCATGAGTTTTGCATCAAAACTGCTATATTGCCAAGTGCATACATTTATATCAAAACATAATGCTTTACAAGTTAATTGTCACCCTTTAAACTCTGACCGTTTCATAAAACGCTTGTTAAAAGGGCAACAAATCTTTAAAAAAGACTTACTCTTTGACCTTTTCATTTGAATCTTTAAACCCCATTTTTCCCCAAAAATTCTAGCAGCAAACCTTTCAGCACTTTCAGACAATAAAATCTTTCCTGGGTGATTCTCTGACCTTGGCCTTGACTTTTGGCGGAAATTTTGAATTATGTGAGAAAGTAAGTACAGCAAACTAAATGAAACCTTTTTGGAAATCATCAACATAGGGCTGGATAGCTCAATCAGTAGAGCACCTGAACAGTAATCAGGAGGTGGCAGATCAAACCCCGCTGCAGTTAATTTCTTTGTTCAACTTTACAATTATTGTGTATACACACAAAGGTTTTGCGGTATTCGGAATGGATGACAGTTAACCACACAGGGAGCGAGGCCAGAAAATATCTGTCAGTGAGCGAGGCCGAAAATATGAGTGTGCTGCCCGAGGGTGATGGCTTCAACCCGCCTGGCTTGAGGTCGAGTGAAAAGTAAATCCCGCGCCTCGTTCTGTTCTTGTCAAAATAATCCCGGCGTGAACTGGTTAAAACCTTTTTCGGACTGAATTCCATTATCAAAATTCAGCCTTTCCAGTCTCAAGTTATCAGTTAAAAACTCTGTTGGACATTTCTTGACCTTTGAACCGTAACCCTTGACCTGAATACTACCTCCTGAAGAGGGAGGCAAACTTGCGCGGCAGACGACCGTCTTTGCTGGCCAGCGCCTCTTGAATGGCGTTATAGTCCGGTAGCCGTGAGAGGTCACCCATCGCTGCGATGGACGGCTTAGAGCGCAGCATTCTGCTGGCTGCGCGCTGGATGTCCTCCCCTGTGATATTCTCTGTTAATGAACGCAAATTTTTTTTATAAACCAAAATAAGGACTTCAATCGGATATTCCGTTGACAAGTTGTGGCTGTTTAAAGTTCGCATTTATCGACTGTCAAAAGTGACATACCGAGAAAAAGGCCCTCAAAGTCATGAGTTTTGTCATAAAATGAAAGATGCAAATTGTTTTCCCTTCAAAACACTGTTTTCCATGATTTTTATACTTTTTCTTTAAAATATGTACAGTAGACATATCAAAGATTACAAAAATCAATAAATCTGAAAATTGAATTTTTTTTATTTTTTTTTTTTATAGATTTTCTCCACTGTGGCCAGTGCCCAGTTCCGTCTCATTTCGCCAGAACACCTCACAAATGTGAGTCTAAAAATTCCACAATGTTTAAATGTGATTATCTTTGCACATCACTCGGCAAATCACTTGTGAAAATACTTGTCAGCTTTTCATGTCACTCCATAGACATCTTACAAAATCATAAATTTTGTGTATGGATGCTATTTTTCTTTGGCAAGGTCCAATAAACATGTTTACTATTTCATAGTGATGAAAATCCATTTGAAATTTCAAAAGGAACAGGACTATCAGAAGTTTCAAAGATTTGGTAACTGACGACACTCACCAATCATATGGCAGTATTCCTGCGGTTGTTTCCTCTCACCTATAGCTAGGACCTGCCTACCAATATCCTCAAAGACCACAGGCCGTGCCTCGAGGTTCATCATCATCAGGGATTGTAGCTGCTTCTTGGCTCGGCTCAACTCAACCTGCAACAGACCGCAAGAGACCACAGCTAGATCAATGTTAAATAAGACTTAAGGGTTTGCATGGTGGACATGATCAATGAATGGGAGGTTTGCGGTATCACCATGTGAATGAAAGTATCTCTTAGTGAGTTGTGTGGTTGTGAGAAGAGCCAGTTGGTTTAACTCGACGTTTCGAACAGTGTGCTCTGTTCGTCATCAGGAGACGAGCAGAGGAACGTCGAGTTAAACCAACTGGCTCTTCTCACAACCACACAACTCACTAAGAGATATCTTTTATTCACACGGTGTTACCGCAAACCTCCCATTCACAGATCAATGTTATTGCACACAAACAAATGTCATGATTGAGTATATCTACTTTCTGTGTTTCGTGGGTGCCTCTCCTTGATACAGTTTCAGTTCAAGAGCAAACTATAGTGAACCAAAGATTGACTAACACCACTTGAAAACACAAGCAATTCAAAGATATATTGAACTATGGACGTCATGTACTAGTACCCCTCAATGATTAATAGAGAAAGTTGGAGAGACCACTGGGAGGGATTCATGCACACATTGCTGATGGTGCATGATGCTTACGCTGATGGTGCATGATGCTTATGCTGATGGTGCGTGATGCTTACGCCGATGGTGCCTGATGCTTACGCATGCACGCTGCAGCTCATAACTCACCTCCTCTATGCGACCTGCCATGTTGACAAACTCCCGCACTATCACCTCGACCAATTCTTTCACCTGTAACATATTACATCAAATAGTTATTCTTTAGGTCACTTTTGTGATAAAAATGCATTTGATGCTATATGCCTGTAATTAACAATGTCAAACACTTCACTTGTCCGAATTCTAAATGTTTAAACTGCCATGATTTTCTGAAATGAGTAGGCCTATTTTTTTGTGCTTGATTTTAACCTTTTTTTAAATCAACGCCAAGTTTTGCAGTTCAAATTGCAAATGTGTGAATACTAACCATGCCTGGGTTTGCGCTGGCGTGAATGCAAAAGATGCCGCTATCCTCATAGCTATGATGCATGGCGATAGCGCTGTACATCCAGTGAAATCGGTTCAGGACGTTCAGGTACAGCCGTGTGTACATTCCTTTACCAGGACCCCCAGCGGAGAAGGACCCCCCACCGCCCATCAGCATGTTCAGGACGGAGAAGGCGATGAAGTCGGGATCTTTGTGGCCGCAGGACTCCAAGGCAATGACGACGTGGGCAAGCTCGGGGACAGGGGTGCCTGGGGCGATGTTGGACATATCTCGAACCTCCTGGGATAGTAACAAATGAAACACACAGGTTTAAAGATGTACTATTCATGTTCTTCAACAAATTCAATTTTTCTCCAAAGGAATTTTCGACTACTTTTTTATTATATTTTGGGCATCTGTGAGCCTCTTAACATTTTTCTAGTTTTTGTTTGCTTCAGCGCACAAATATATCTGACCTGTGAGTAGACTGGTTCCAAGTCACTACTTCATTGATTCTGATAGGGGGAGGGAACCAGTCTACCTCAGTGGTGAGCACTTTTTTTTTTGGCAAGGGCCGTAAGTAATTCAAAATGTCCATACCATCGTTGAATTCTTGCACTGGGTGACACGCACCCCTTAGCAGCCAATATTTTGTCAACGTATCTTGGATTTTTGCAGGACCAGGTGAGCTAAGCACTTCCAACGATTCAGCACAGATTTTCATCGGCAACTTTACTGCTCCCACAACTTGACTATGATTGAAGCAGTGGTGAAATAGCATGGGTACCAGTGACGTGATAGTTCCTCATGGTACGTTAATGGTCAACATCACTAATGTGTACAAAAGCATTATGTTGGGTTAACTGATGTGCAATGTAGTGTTTATGTGTGGTATCATAAAAACGTCCCTGTGCCACAAGTTGCTCTTAGGAGCTTGAAATGTGATGTTTCTGGACCAATTATATATAAATTTAAACATCCTCGAACAACAAACAACACATGCTGATGGTGTACCCAGAAGTCATGCATAGTTGACAGTCATTTGAATGCTGCTGCTTTGCATCCCACTTCTGATACCAGTCAAACATATCTCAACTACAAAACTGCAAATACACAGCAAGTTGTAAAATAACAACACACAGTGAAGTGTTACATTCTCCTTACCCTCTCTATGCCGCCAAGATACTGTGCAATCGACTGATCCACCTCAACAGGCTTCCCAACGACCTCCGAGTTCTCCCAAGCTGGGCCCCCGCCCACAAAGTGCTCATATGCATAATCCACTAGCTGGTTGTGGTCCATGCCTACCCCGGCCAGCACCATACGCTTTGGGGTGTGGTAGTTGTGAAGGTACTTCTGTAATGTGCGGTAGTCGATGCGGGAGATGTTTTCTACCGGACACAGTTTGGGCAAACCTAAGGTGTTGTTCCTATAGGCAGCCTGTATGTAAGATGAAAATAAAAGTTTTTGACCATGTAATTTAAATTAAAGTTCTATTTAGAGTGGCCCTATATACACCATATCACTTGTGACTTCATGCATGTTGGTTGCCGACAGGAAACACAGCAACCCAAGCATCTTTCTCACCTTACTTCCTTAAAATGTGCCTTAAACATCAAAACTTCAAACCTTCTAGCCATATTTGATTTACATTGTGGTATGGACTCCTTGTGTGAACAAGACGGAGCGCTTTTTTACCATTTTCCAGAGCCCATGGTGCACGTATGCCACGAAGTACGCACTTTATTTTATTCTGAATGTGCACAAAGCCATAGCGTCTTCGCGTGAGCGTCAGGCGTTATCGGAAATGTGTTCGAATGTCTCTCCTAGTGGTCTCCCCCACCTCTCCCTTCTCACCATTGAGGGGGTACTTGTGCACGGAGCCCATACATGCATTACAGAATGCATCAGTTTGATGAAAGTCAGTATCAAGTGACCACAACATCAAATTTTGTAAACAACTTTGACATGGTGAATTGACTAATGAAAAACTCTCATAAATTTAAGATCTTAAACCCTAACTCCCCAGCCTAATTTACTAGGAACCATACCCATTCTGGCAAATTCCAACACCCACATGGGAAATTGTACACACACACACTGTTGGACTTAGTTTCTGGAGGTATGCCAACCCCAGTGTCAAAGACGATCAGTTTAGGGGTACTGTACCTATCCCAACAGATTTAAACAAAACCTGCTGTTGAAATTTGATGGGTTGAGTTCGGTTAGGGTTAATGTCTTGTCCACAACTCCCATTTTGATTCTAAAGGAGCCCCTCTTAGGTTTTTACCCGCCTTTCAACCAGGTTGCACCAGGATTATTTTGTCATTGACCGGACCCAGATGCGGGATTGTTTTCACAAACCTCATTGCTAGATGGGTTCAGGCCATCATCTGTGGTTAGCACACCCTGATATTTCCGGCCTCGCTCGCTGCATGTTTATCTTTCATCTGTTCCGAATACCGAATACCACGCGTATACCCATCATCCGACATGAACTGGTTAAAACTGTCTTCACTGTCTACTAGTTTCTTCAGGTTTGGGGCACAGAGTCGTTATCAAATCAATGCAATTCACTCAAAAGTCATTCAATCTCAAGTAGAGGTATGCTATTCAAGTGAAATCCTTTGTCATGTTCATCCCCTGTAACTTGTGAGACGACCAATGATTGGACTTGTGATTCACTTGTGATAAACTCAATTATAACACTGCAGTTCTAAAGAACTCTTGAGTTTCAGTACAAAAAAAAACAAAAAAAAGGAGAAAAAAAAGACTACTGCCATTACCTGATGGATCATTTCAATGAGACTTGGCTCAGCATCTGGTCTGAATGTAATGTCCTCTAACTCAAACTGGATGGCCACTCTAGCATCGTCAAACTGTATGGGTGCAAAACAAAGTAAGAAAAAAAATCAATATAAGCACTTTTTTTTTAACTCCCAGTAATGAATTCTAGGGCCAAGTGGAGAAAAAAAAGGATTAGCTTGACTGGACTTGAGCCCTGGCCCAAACCCAGACTTCACCCTGGCTGCATGTAAGGAGCCTGACGTTTCAGTTACGACACATTGCTGGTAAGTTCTGCAGTGCGTAAGCCTGCAACTTATACAACAAATAATGGCATAATTTACAGAGTAAATTATCAAGCAAAAAGCAAAAACTGTAACTTTAACGTAAGTGAAAAGGATACCATTACCTCATCCAAAGTCAGATTAGGCTGAAGGACAACCTGGGAGAGAAGCTTGACGACTTCAGGCAAACCCTGCGTTTCGGCCGACACCCCATAGATCAAGGTATCCCTGCAGACAAAACAACACACCAGCTTTACTCTAAAACTCACCTATTAAATCTGTTTCATACATCACATGAATGCAAAGCGAATTTGACGGTACAATATATTTGCTGCAAAATTCGCCGGAGTCACAATATTTGTTAAAATCTTGCAGATTAGTAGTGCAAAAACTTGCTGTGACGTCACAAATTGGCATTCATTGGCTTTAGCCATTAGGCTTCCAAAACTAAAACAAAAAAAAGATTTACCTAGAGGATTGACAGTCGCATATTCCACCATATTTCTCTAGCTCTTGAAGTATGTGATCCCTATTCTTGTACAATTCTGTGGACTGTCGATCAAGAAAACACAAAGTGTTAGCAAACGACAAAAGGAAACACGTTAAATTGACTTGGGGAAATGAAATTGTGGAAAATTTTACCAATAGGTTCAATTAATACTTGCAACTCGACCAACCTGGATTTGCAAAATTATCAACTGGGCTTAATTTCATGATGTTGCAACAAAATGGACTAACCTTAGTTAAAAAAAATCAATCAAATTAAACGATTAAAACCTGGTTTCCCAACCACATTGACTCAAGTACTCTTGATTTATCACATCTTTCTTCGACCCAGACATTGGAAACTAGCGACTTGAAACAATTTTGGCTCATGATTTTATAGAATACAACTCACCCCAAATGCCAGCTTTTCCAGAAAATGAGAGATGCCTTTAGTGTAGCCGGCTTCATACCGTGACCCAGAATCAACCAACACTGGATAGCATGGGAGAAATCAAGGACAGTCACGACTGATTGAAAAGCGATCTCAACAGTAGATTCAGTGACTCAATTTAAAATCTAATACACAAAAACTGTGATACAGTGTCTCTAAAAGCCATGTTTACAGGGAAGTTTATTCAAATGGGATGGAGAAGGAATTGTATCTACCGGTATTGTAGCAAGATCGGCCAAGTTCAATCATTTACAGAAGAATTTGAGTATAACAGGGAATATCACAATCTTAATAACCTTGGGTAAACCTGTGACGAAATACTTCATTCTATGTGTACCTTTTTGGTAAGAAACCCAAGGTTCTAGGGTTAGGGCAATGAAAATGTTTAAAGAACAGCACCCAATACTCACCTCCCACTGTGCAAAACTGACCAAACTTGTTCATGGAAGCCACCCTAAGCCCATTGTCCAGCGTAGTGACCTGCGTGTCTTGGGAATGATTGGACAACGCTGCGTAGACCGGCGGGGGCACACCGGGTAACGGCTGCGTCAGGGGGATGCTGCCTGCATTACCACCATCAGCACTGCAGAAACTGCGACTGCCTAAACGACCTCTTAACCTGTGGGCGATAATACCAAATTTCAATACTTTTATTGGCTTGTGACTAGAGCCAAAGAAATTGACAATTAAGGGACTGCTAAAAATAAAGCTAGATAGCTCAGTGGGTAGAAAGCTGGTACAGTATTCCGGTCAATTTCTTTGTTCAACCGTATTTATTTGTATTCAGAGGGTTTCAAATCAGCCCATTGTGTACTGGGATAACGTGAATGTCTAACAACAACAAAAATATGCACTTGGTTTACAGTCCAAATTTCATTAATAATAATGTGTATTTATAAAGTGCATATATCCACCAGTATTGGTGTACGTGGTCATCTTTTCAAACCTTTGACGAAAAATACCAGAGAACAAAAGAGAACAATATCGTCCACGATTCCCAGCATATGTCCACGATTGGGGTCGTGTACAAAACCTATGGGAGTCTTCCCAAAAACAAGCAAAAGAGGGACAAACAAAAGAGGGACAATAGGACGTCAACGATCGACGGTGAACACACGTTTGCGTGCTCAAGGCGCTACATCATTATTACATACTATGTACTCAGCTCATTGGGCCAATGAAACATTCCAAAGACAATCTCAGCTCGATGCTGCCATTTCAGAGCAAAGCAGCTAAAACCAGTCACAATAACCATCTCTGCCCTCACAGGTACCCATTTACTCCTGGGTGGGGAGAAGCAATGAGTGACAAAGTGCCTTGCCCAAGGGCACACGCACCATAACCGCAGGCTGGACTCGAACCCACAACCCGCAGAATTACCCATACACCAAGAATTTGATGCTCCAGACCTCGAGGCCACAGCACTCCATTAAATGTATTCTAACACATTTGCAATCACTGACTACCGCAATCACTGACTGCATATTTTATTTGAAGTGCTGTGAACTGGTCCCGCATGTTCTCCATTCTCAAAAGTTCAAAACCCTGGCCTCTATCTATGACATCAGAGATGCCAAAATCACACAAACACTTGGCAAGTGACAGTGCAAGCGGCAAAGGCCAAAATTAAAAAAAGCTGGCGTCTGAAATTTTTTTTCTCGTAACACTGTAACATGGCGCACCTGAAATTCGGGTAGGCCTAATCCCAAGTACTAGGGTCAAAGTTACTTGGACTACTTCCACCTCTTTTAAAAAGTTTGCTTTAGCCTATAGTACTGAGTTCTGAATTACACTAAGAAAATCCATGTCTAAAATCAGAACTACTCAGAAAATTATACACTCTTCGTCTTACAAATTACATCCGGTCCTACTAAACTGCGTCAACAAGCGTCAACGGTCGTCAACAAGCATCAACAAATTTCGTATAAGTTTTGGAACATCAAAAGACGTTTTTTTATGGTAGAAATAGTGACAAAGGACACATTCAGCATATAAAATAAAGTTAAAATACACGGTATGCATTTTTGTGCATGCCCTCGCGAGGACAAAAGGCCCCCAAAAAACTGATAAAGAGAATACAAATGAGAAAGACAGTAACCCTGGATAGATCCACACATTCATGACATTCCATAAGACCCCTTAAATTGTTCCAAACAACCGGTAATTTTGAAAAAAAGAACAAAATAGTCTGAACTTACCGCTTACAATAAAATGTGTCTGCCGAGTTGCACAGTCCATTTCACTGACATGACTGATGCATAATTCATCGCGCGCGTGTGACGTCACCATTGAAGAAAACAAGTTGCGCTTACTCAACGACTGTTGCATGTAGTCACATGTGCCCCGCGCCGTCTGACAGTGTGGGTTTTTGGCGCGGGACATATATCAGTACATGAAACAGTCATGTTTTCTTCAATAGTGATGTCACACACGCGTGCGATGAATTATGTATCAGTCATGTCAGTGAAATGGACTGTGCAACTCGGCAGACACATTTTATTGTGAGCGGTAAGTTCAGACTATTTTGTTCTTTTTTCAAAATTACCGGTTGTTTGGAACAATTTAAGGGGTCTTATGGAATGTCATGAATGTGTGGATCTATCCAGGGTTACTGTCTTTCTCATTTGTATTCTCTTTACCAGTTTTTGGGGGCCTTTTGTCCTCGCGAGGGCATGCACAAAAATGCATACCGTGTACTCCTAGAACTATGTAAGCCCGCAAAATTGTCTGCAGCACAAAACACTAATAAAGTACAAAAACGTCCATCAAAATGCAGACATTTCACACAGAACCGCTGCACAGTTTGCCCCTATACTCCGTACTTTATCTTTTGACATACTCACGTATCATGTGCGGAACTAACATAGGTGGATTCTGTCGGTTTTTAGGCCAAAATGATGAAAAATATGCCCTTTCCGCACTGAGCCAACCTGACACTTGAAACGTCCACGCATATGATCGAGCGATGATTTTCGGTTCGCTCGGAGCGCGCCGCGGGGGGGTACGGTACATGCACTTGTACGCATGCGCATACTATCATTTCGCTTGTACCGTACCCCCCGCGGCGCTCCAGCAACCGAAAATCATCGCTTCGATCATGCGTGCATTCAAGTGTCAGGTTGGCTCAGTCGAAAGGGCATATTTTTCATCATTTTGCCTAAGCCGACAGAATCCACCCATGTTAGTTCCGCACAAGATACGTGAGTATGTCAAGAGATAAAGTACGGAGTATAGGGGCAAACTGTGCAGCGGTTCTGTGTGAAATGGCTGCATTTTGATGGACGTTTTTGTACTTTATTAGTGTTTTGTGCTGCAGGCAATTTTGCGGGCTTCTTGATCTATGAGGCTCCGCTCACGCGGAGCCTCATAGTTCTAGGAGTATACTGCGGCCACACTAGTGGGGCTAAGTGGAGTAGTGATGTTCCAAAACTAATTTGTTGATGCTTGTTGACGACCGTTGACGCTTGTTGACGCAGTTTTAGTAGGACCCATTACATCATCCATTTTTCATTGACCTCAACGCTCAATTACAATTCCCATACAAAAATACGTGAAGTTCTGCGTGTACACGATTGAATGAGCACACATACAGTCCGGTATTTGACCGGCGTGACTGGTACACAGTACATAGAATTCAAATAAAACTGGCAAAGAACAAGGCATCACTGACACCCGGTACCCTAAACTGACCACTGCTTTGGATTAACATGGAAATTTAACACAAACCTGTGTCCGATCGCTCTTGAACTCGATACACGAGCGCAACTTTCGGCAACTCGTTTTGCCATGCGAGTCGCCATGTTGAATTTTGCCTTTGGATAAACTTGCTCCTCTTCCTTGCTTCGTGTACAACGCGTGGAACCACCAATGCATACATGGGGCATGGGGTGTGCACTTGTTTTTGTAACTTACTTATGGACTGTAACAAGTCTATTTTTGTAATTAATTAATGTTAATGTAAGAATGAGAAAGTTTTGTCTGGGTCTCAAATAAAAATAATTCCGGTAATGAAAAACGAGGGTTACCATTATGACAATGTTGTAAACATATAATACCACTTCTTTCAACCATAAGTTTCAAGTAGAAAGTGACTTATTTATTCCCACTTTCGGGTGTTTGTTTCAGAAATAAATTCTCCCAACTTCACTTTGCGGTACCTCTTGAATAATAATAAGCCAATGGTGGTCAATGGCGGTGTTTTTGGTCTTCTGCTGCATGTGCGGTTATGCACCTGTGTTACATCAAAGATACTAGACAGGGGCATGCACTACGAACAAGAGACGTTGTTGGAGCTGATTTACTGAAAAGTGAAGGTAAATACCATCGCTTTTTTCCGTGTTGTTGTTTGCTCAAACATCAGTTAAAAAGGAGATTCTTAAATTCCCAGATAAAATTTGATTGCAGTCATTTTTTTTTTTTAAAGTTGAACACGTATGATGAAGAAAAAAACACTCGCAGTCGCACCTGTTCTAGTATTATATTGTTGCTGTGTAAACTAATGGATCCTGTAACAAAAGCAATGGCCATTTAATCCCTTAACTGTCAGTTTTTAGCCGGTTGTATACTGTATCATGTATGGGTGATTAAATAACCAATTTAGCAACATTTGTTTGTTTGTTTGTTTGTTTGTTTTGAAATATTTGAGCATTGCATTTATTACTTTACAACGTCTCTTTTAGTATTGGACATTATTCCTTATGGATGTGCATTTTGGTTAAATACTTTGCAAATTTGTTTCTTGTGAGAAGTTTGTGGAATTTTGTTATGTATACTTTAATTCGGACTTATAAGCAAGTATTGCCAGAGCCAAAGTACATGTGATGATATGAAATATGGAGATAATATAAATTACAGTTTTAATTTTCAACAGCCACATTTTTTATTATTATTTTTTAAATAATGCAGAAACTAACATTTAAATGCCTGCAGTGGGCCTGCTTATTGTATTGTAAGGATACATGCAGGTTTTAAGGAAAGTTTGATAATTTAAGCAAGTGAAAAAAAATGTTAGTTTTGACCTATAAAATCCTAAATAAACGATTGTTGATGTTATAAAAAAAAATTACAAGTGAAGTTCTTAAAGTTGCGTTTCCCCCCGCTCTTCAACAAATTGGATTTTTTTTTATTAAAAAATGTTCAGCTTGTATTTTTTCTTCCAACCCAAAAATTTCTTTTTTCCTTTTTTTTTGGGACTTCTGCAAAAAAGGTTTTGTTTTGGGCACAAACAGCTATGCGTTGTGCGAGAAGACTGGCTTCCAGTCCATACATGTACGTTAATGATATTGATCGTGGGGCGGGAACCAGCCCACCCTGCGAGAATGGACAAATTGGCGAAATCGTAAAGTAATAATTTAAACTAAACAATTTTTTTTGTTCAAGGTCTCATTCAAAAGTGAATAACTTTTGTATTGCTAGAAAAAAATCTAGAATCTATTTTTTGGGATGAAACTGGAAAAGAGCATGGGGAATCATCTTTAATAGCACGGCAGGTATATGTAGGTGATGGGATTGTGCCTTTGATGATACAAGCATGGAATTTGGCATACAGTCAGAGTATGTCATGAGAAAGATATTTGGCTATAGGGCCATCGCAGATTTATCGTGAAAAAAAATATAGGTAAATTAACAAGCAATGACAGCCATTTAAAAAAACCCAACAATTTCTTGTTATGTTACATGTCTTTAGTTTGTCAGAGGACATATCTGCGCTGGCCCTATAGCCAAATATCTTTCGTGTGACATACTCTGACTGTGTGCCAAATGCCATGCTTGTATAATTTCCCCTATCTGCCCAACTATAAAGACTAAAACAATTCCCTCCAAATTCTTTCTTTTCCATTTTAATTGCTCTTTACTTGTAAACCCCATATACATCTGGAAACACTTTTGCATTTGAAAACATGTCTTCATTTTCATACTGGTGTAACCATTCACAAGCAAAAATGCCGGTGCTAAATTCAAATTCTCCACAGTTAAAAACAGATTTGGAGGAACCATGGTGTTTTACTGTGCTAGAACTGGGCATTTTTTCCCCCAATAATATCAGGGCACAGGTATTTATTTATGACAAATGATTTCCTTGTATTTCTCCCTGCATAAAAGCATTGTATTCAGCAACCAAATGTACTTACTGTATTGGGTCAACCATTTAGTTCAGTACATTACTGTGCATTTTTCCTTACACAATGAAAAATAAATGAAGCATAAAAACTTTGAAAGTGAAACCACCACCATACCACAATCTTTTAAAATGGAGTAAATCCAGTTTATTGCCCCCTAGTGCGGTTGCCAGGGACGCTGCCCCACCGTGACCATGGTTGCAGACATTGTGTTGCAAACTGTTGCTATGGTGATCAACTGACAAGGGTAACTGTCGAATTCCAGTGCCTGGCCCAGTTACATATATGTGTGGCATGGCTACCTGTAAAATAAACAGTGTGTCAGTCTAATTTTGTTTTGTGGGAAAAGTACATGAACGTGTACATGTAGTTTGAAGTTTGATGGATGAGTTATGATTTGTTTTCATTCCTCTGGGGATATTGGTTGTTAAGTACAAGTTGTTGGTTACAAATATTGGGCAAAGTAGAAGAAAAAAATGGAAAAGTGTAAGAATTTCAAGGAGCACAATTAAAATCGAGACAATGCGCACGACGGGCTCAAAATGCATTTAGAATAGGATATTAGTTGGGAAAATCAGATAAAAGTAGAGTATGAATGTGCACAAAACTATGTCTTGAAACTTTGGTGTTTTCATTCCATTACAGCATCAAGGAATTTCGGGGAACACAAATTTTGGTCCTTAAAACTGAAACTGTTGAAGTGCTTAATTGTTGTAATTCCAGCCAGACATGTCTCTGTACCTCAAACGTGTGCGCTGCTTGAGATTGCCATATGTGCAAGTTTGAAACTTGCAATGGACCTGATATCAAAAAGTGAATTGTCATATGTAATTTATGCATAAAACTATGCCGTGCCAGTCTTATTTTTACCATTTACCAAACATCTGGAAGTTTATTCACTGCTTGAAATATTATACAGTCAAGACAAACATCTCTTCTGCACGGGGTGTAAACAAACAGAGTTTTTCAACATTTTCTCTTTAAATGTAAGACCAAAACCTATGGCTAGAAAACAATATTCACTAAGTTTTTTAGGCCTCCGGACAAAAGTGTACCTTTAAGGCAGTCTTGTATCCAGTTCTTAAGATAAGCCACAAAACCATGTGGATTGTTCATGAATATGAACATAAAATCAATTAGTAATGCTGAAGGCAGTGTTTTTACATCTGAATCAAAATATATATATCAACTTTATGTAGATTTAGTCATTACCATTGTGTGCTTGTTGGTAAACTTTTACTGTTTTTAGTGTGAAATTGACTAAAACCAAAGGTTTCTGTTCAAAGTTTCTCTTCAAAGTACAGGGGTCTACTCAGGGTGGGATGATGACCTCTTTTTTCTGTGACCCGCTGTTTTTCAAAGGACCATTGTGTCAACCACATTTGAGCAATATAGATCAGCTTCGTGCATTGATTATTGGGTGTAAGGGTGTCATACATGACAAATTGTATGTATGCCCCTGTAACATAGCAAAGAATAATTCTGGAGGAAAAAAAGGACAAAATTAAAATTGATATTCAAATTTTGTGGGTAAGATTGTAGAGAAAATGGCCAAATTCAACATGCAAGCCATGTTCACTTTGACAAACAAATTCCCTGGTGATATTTTTAATGGATATATCTATACACATCAGCTCTTACCTAGTACTTAGAATTGTGTCAAAATAATTTGGTGTTTGGTTTTAGATCCTTGTCCTATTCTGTATTGTATAAGTGGGGAGTGATGGTACCAAATTATTCACACACTAAAACATGGAGCTCATCCATAATACACTTATATTCATATGAATTTTTTATACATCCAGGGCATAATGGAACTCGCTTGTGAGTCAACGTCACCAACCACCAAAAGCTGAAATATCAAGATATTTATCAACAAGTGGTGCTTCTCTGATCAAAGACCTTCTGAATTAACGACAGGTGCAAGGACACTTGAACTCTCAAAATGAGCCCATGTGCTGAAATCTTATGGACGGTGCTGCTGTTTTGCTTAACCCACCATTGCTGCATCCAAACTATCAGAGTGTCGGCCCAAGACACGCCCAATTGCCAGAACAAAGCATGCTACCCACCCTTCATTGATCTCATCCAGGACTTGCCCAACAGGACGCTCGCCGTGAGTTCCACATGCGGCACTCCACCAATGGACTACGAGCTCCTGTTCTCCAGCTCTAGTGGAGACACCCACGAGCGCAGGACCTGCGACGCCGCCAACCCTCAAAATGCGCATCCGAACACCGCCCTCTATGACTCGGTCACCTCGTTCTTCATCTCGCGGCCCGACCTGACAACGTGGTGGCAGTCGGAGAACGGGGCCCGGGATGTTCAGTTGACGCTGACCCTCGGAGACAGTTTTCTTTTCCAGGGGACATCACTTGCCTTCCGCAGCCCGCGGCCCCAGTCTCTCTTCATTGAGAAGAACACTGATTTTGGGAGGACCTCATGGTTACCCCTGCAGTACTATGCCGTCAGCTGCAGCCAGACTTTTCCTACTGTTCCCACTGTGGAAGGCGCGATAAGTTATCTTCCCATATGTGAGGAGATATACGTTGTTGGAGATTCGTCAACAGAAATCCCCAATAGTAATATTCAGGAGGTAGGTCTTTGGATTGAATTCATTAGTTCATAAATTTAAGTCTAACAAGCCAAATCTCATACATGTAGAGCGGCCAGTGTAGCACACATGTAGATTGTGCTAAACATTACATTGTTTGATCAGTCACAGACAGTCAAAACTTTCTTCCACTTCCCCTGCCATGCAGTTGTATAGGCATACAGACTAGTAAAAAACAGTCGGATCACATTTGTGCAAACATTGTGACTAGTCAAATTCCATCAACAGACAAAGAAGTAACTGATAGGTACAGCTGGCATATCAGTCACCTCCAGTCAAAGCATGGCTACATCAAATTAACTAGGGAATTCTTAACTGTTCAAAACAGTCACTTGATTGACTGCTGTGATGGTGTACCTGAATTTGCCATGGAGAGAGGGTGGGTGAAACTGTAAGTAATTTTAGGTCAATTCACTTAAAGTTTCTCCTTTTTTTACCAAGTAGTATTTGTAAAATACCATTTGCAGCATTTCAATTAAACTCTTTGTGTTGTCAATATAATTCTTTTACAGAATATATGACTTGTTTAAAAAAATATTTATTTAATACAAAAAAGTTGTTGAGAAATATTCAGTTTATTCCACAAGAAAAAATAATCACAGCTGCATGCAAGTTTTTTGGCATTCGTCCCAATAAAATCCACCAAAATGCGTCATCAAAACATTGTCTGCCCTGGCTATTATATTTTATTTTTAGTCCTGAATTGAATAACTGCAGACCATTGTATTTTCCAGGCAGTGTAGTCAGCATTGTGAACGCACTTGCAATTATGCATCCATGGCACCTGTTACAACTAGCCTCAGAAATTTAATAAATAATTGTTATTGCCTGCCAAACCTGAGCACGCTTCTGGCTTTTAGCTTTACAAATGAAAAGGATTGATTTATGTCCCTTGACACAAATTTCTGAAAACATAGACATGATGTCATACAAGCGTTTGGTACCACACCCACTAGTTTCTGAGTACTGTCCATGAGTTATCAATGCACCTGTTGTCTGTTTGATTATAATTAATTGGTCAATTGCTGCAATTTCAGAGCTTTGATTAGTATTGTATGCCGCTTGTTGATTCCAATATTGATTGGTGGTTTAGGCGTTGCCTTGTTTGGATGGTATTTGCCCACACCCAAATTCATAATGTTGCCAATATATATTTGTCATTGTCATTTAAAGGTAATCTTCAACATTTGCAAACATCAAAAAACAAAATTAAAAACTACCAAGTTATTATGAAATACCTTAATTGACTGTAAGGAAATAATCTCAAGCATCCTGTGAGGTCATGGCACCTGGTGTGTTGTAATTTTCAAGAAAAGTGGAATTTTATATCACTTTCCAATGATGGTTCAGCTGAACCATCATTGGAAAAAACAAACCTGCTCATTTTCAAATACTGCCCCCAATTGACCAAATTCAGTTAGTTAACATGTAATTGCGATCGGTTACATATCAGTGAACAGGCACAAGCCATTATTTGCTATTAAATACTCAAAAATACCACATCCGTGCATTTCTGAAAATTACAGCAAAAGCAAATGTTACATACATATATTACTAAGGGAATAAATGGCACCCAGTGTTCTTAAAAACAGAGTGATAAATACCGACGGAGCATATATTTATTCCCATTCATAAATACCTTTTCGGTAAGAAAAAATCATATAATTCGTTCAAAACATCCCGATTTTGTTCAACAAATTCACCTTATGCTTTTTGAAACATCCCTCTTGCAAAATAATGGAGTGTTCAGCTGGCAAGTAAGATGTAAACAACTCTTTTATGGAGATTGACGCGCGCGTATCATGTTCTGCTCGATGTCGTGCAGAACGCACCTGGCGCGTTGCGTTTTGAATTTAGAACTATAAAATTCTGACTCCCCGGTAGTGTTGCGCATGCCTACGTGAGGATTGTGAACGTTCAACCAATGAAACGATAAGAGGCACTGGTTTTTTAGGAGTCCACATTTTATGTGACACTGGAAAAGTGTTTAAGACCAGCTAGCCATGTCTTTATCATCCGTTTAAGACCGGCCACGTGACGGGCTCTCGACCAATAGGAATAGCTAAACGTTCTGTCTGAGATATTTATGAATTTTAAATTACAACTTTATTTCTGTTCTCTTTATTATTGTTTCTGTTCTTTTTATTCATTTATTGTTTGTGTTTCTGTGCTTTTTCATTTTTCTGTGGCTGTGCTCAACAACTTAATGAAATTCGCCCCTATGAAATACAAGTTTCTGTGAATGAGTAATACTTCCTGTACACGTGCGGGAGGGTGCAAGACTTGTAATTCTTCTATCCAAGCAATGCCTTCCAAACATCAGGTCATTTCGTTTTGCTAAATTAGTCTTTTTTTATTTTTTATCGATAGATATTCATTATTTAGTTCAAAATAAGACCAGAGATCTTTTAGAGGTTTCAGTCTTCTGTGTATTACCATAACACATCAGCTCAGATTTGTACATGATCAGATTCAAGGTCACAGACTAACTGTTCCATTGATACAAACAATGGTTGGACCATTGCAGCTTGTTGTGTGTAGCATAATGGCCGTTTCCATCTCATTTCCCCTTGACTGTGATTGAACAATTGAGAGTATTGCCATTCAAAATAATTGCTGGCGGGATGCATGCTGAAGTCAGTGGCCAAAATAAGAATAAAATGTAAAATATGAATCAATGTAATCACAAATTCAGCCAAAATAAGTCAAATGGTAATTGTGTGAAATGAAACCTCCCTCCTCAAATCCCCTGTCTTTTAATGGTGATGATTCAGTTTTATTTGGCCATGTTTCAAGGTGTCAGATTATTTAATAAAAATTCCCCCCTTAAATGGTAAGAGATGAAATATGACTGAATTCTACAAAATGAGTATGTTGTGTGCCAGGCAGAAGGGCATTTGCGCATATAACGCGCGAACGCTTAATCACCAAAATCTTTCTGGCAAAAGGGCATATATACAGAAAACAGCCTGTATTTGAATGAAACTTAAACCTTTTCTTTGGAAATTAACACAAATTCCAAAAATTATGATTCATACGTGTGATAATTTACAAATTTGTACGATGCGTAATATGCGTGGGAGAGTATTGGATTCATAATACGTGTGGGGGAACATCGGAGCCTTTCAACGCAATTTTTGAAAAGTGATTTTTCGCATCAGAACGCTCATATGCCCTTCTGCGGGGCACCCGACGATTTTGTAATCCTTGCCTTAATTAGTTTGAATTAAAACAATATGCTACATCAAATATGGCGCTTCAGTTGGTACATGTATATCGGCTCCGTGTCCCCCAACTACTGGTCCTTTTAGCCAAATCAATTTGCTGTACACAGAGTTAACGCAAGTTTTCAGAGTGCACTGTACTAAACTTTTGTACATAATAAGTATGCAAATTATTAAGCAGTCTTGAAATCTTAATGTTGTTCTGCCCATGTTATTTTAGAGTCTACCAACAAAATAGATTTTGTATTTTTTTTTTCCAGCAATGCAAAAGTTATTCACTTTTGAACGAGACATATCAAACACAATATGCCAACGTTTAGTTACGGAACAATTACTATATAAATTTTGCGGCTGACACTAATTTAGGCATATGTTTCGTGCAATACGTGGGTACAAAAGCAACCCAGAATAACAGTTGTTTTTTTTTCAGAGGGTTGAAAGCATCCAAATCATATAAATAGTTTTCTGTATAAATAAAACATACAAATTAAATTTCCTTCAGAGATAGAAATTGAATGTATGGAAGAGCACTTGTAAACAATTTTAATATGCAGTTGTTTATTAAGGTTTATATCATATAACTTCATAATTCCAATTTTTTTATCAAATGAATTTGTTAAGTTTAAGGCATATTTTACATCAATTAGAATCTTGTTGTTGTTATCAGGTGCGATACAATCCAGCTCAGCAGCTAGGCCCAGATTTCTCCCAGGACTCAGTCACGCGTTACTTCACAGTCACCAACATCCGTGTCACCCTGGGCCTACCGGGTAGTGAGCTGGCTTTTAGGAACTACTTTGCCGTAGCTGACTGGGAAGTGAACGGCCAGTGTTTGTGCTTCGGCCATGCTGAGGAGTGCAGGGGAGCGGTAGGTCTTTGTATTTTCCGGCCAGAAGATGGCACAGACTTCAAGACACTTCAAGTTGCGTTCCCTAGCTATTTTCGAGTTTCATCCAAAAAAATAGATTCCTTTTCTAATTTGCTAGCAATACAAAAGTTACTCTCTTTTCAATGAGACATCGACCAGAAAAGTTGGCCTATACATGTATTTAGTTATTTTTCGGTTATTTTAGGACGGTGTGTCCCTTTAAAATTACAGCAAAAGCAAATATCCAGGGCCTTCAACCCATTAGCACCTGTACTACATTGTATTACATTGTGTTGATTCACTGAAGAATCAGTAAAACCACATAGTGCTCGGGCGGTTTCTGGCGCTACAGTGAGTAATAGGCAGGGCGTTTTCGGGCCGTATAGAGACTAAAGGGTTAAAAAGTATACTTTTTTTGCAGCAAACAGTGCTCATAGTCATGAACATATATATCTATTACAGGCCTCTCTCATACTTGAAACTGGGGTTTTGTTAACCATTGTGAAACTTTTGATCTCTTACAGGTGTAGTATATACATGTAGGCTTGAAGGGGTACTAAAAACAAAATGGGTGCAACAAATGTTGCCCACTTGTGAATCAAAGATCATTAGTACAAAGAATCAAAGATCATTACATTCATTTTAGTGTCAAGTATTTTATTCAAGCCCCTGACCCCCTTACTAATATCAAATGGGTCATTTTTTGTTCCTGACAGGATTTATCTGAATGTGTCTGCCAGCACAATACCGCCGGCCGTCACTGCGATCGTTGCTTGCCACTGTTCAACAACAAACCCTGGAAAGCGGCCGTCAGAGGACAAAACACAGCCAATGCATGTGAAGGTATGTCATCAAAATTATATAGAACTAGAAAAAGTTCCAGTATAGCATTCAATAGGTGATCTGTTATTCAATTTGAGATATTGAAGCCTTTGGCAATTAACACAGTAAGAGAAGACAATGAGTATGGAAATGGGGCTGAATTTTGATTAGATTGTGATTTCTCAAAACTCTGCTGAAGTCAAATTTTGAACCTGTTCCCTTGAGGTTTGACTTATCAAGATTTCACCATATTTGAAATATGAGACCTACTTTATGTAGCACCTTATAAAGGTTTACAAGGTGCGGCGGCGCATTAAGCAGCCTCTGCCAGAAATACCAGGGCAAACCCCTTCTCTTAGCGATAAGTGTTACTGGGTTCTGCTACGTGCATTACACAACACACGGGACCTACGGCTTTACGTCCCATCCGAAGGACGAAGCAATAATGGTTAAGTGTCTTGCTGAAGGACACAAGTGTCAAGACCGGGACTCGAACCCACACTCTGCTGATCAGACACACCAGAGCTTGAGTCCGTACATGGAGTCGAATTGTAGAACAAATTTGTGGGAAATTTGTCAACTCTTAGGTTGAGTTTTTTTTAAACTGTAAAGTTAGTTATTAATGGGGTTAATAGTGTGTGACTGAGCAGTTACAAACATGATATTTGAAACTTGTTAGGGGCCAGGTCAACTGGTCCCCTTTGAGCAAAAGCTCCAAGTGGTGCGTTTATTACCTCAAACTCTCTCCTACCAAATGGCAGAGTGTGACTGCAATGGCTTTGCTGTTAGCTGTATCTATGACACCACCAAGGGCCATGGGGTCTGTCAGGACTGTGCAGAGAACACAGGTGGAGACAATTGCCTACGCTGTAATGACAACTACTTCAGGAACCCCTATACAGACCCTGCAAACAACGACACTTGTGTGGGTAAGCAATGGAAGAAGCATCCCGTGATAATAGATAATGATGGACTTTTGCTTTTGGCTCAGGACAGTGTTGTAGGCGAATCCATCACAAATTCATCACGGGTCCTGTCAAACATAAATAACAAGTCTGGTCACATGTCTGGCCACAAGTCCCATCACAAGTCTGGTTACAAGTCTGGTCATAAGTCTAGTCACAAGTCTGGTCACAAGTCCGGTCACAAGTCCAGTCACAACTCCAGTCACAAGTCCGGTCACAAGTCCGGTCACAACTCCAGTCACTAGCAACAGTGGTTGAGCAGATACTGCTGCTGTTACTGGTCATTTGAATGGCTTGTGACTTGACTTGAGTCTGGAGAACTTGGGATGCATTTTTGAGGACTTGTGAGGCCTTGATTACTACACTAACTCAGATACCATTCTCCCAAAGATGGATTTTTGCATTGATATGTAAAGTAGGAGATCATGGGTTAAAGATTCACTCCAAGCTTGTGAATTTTTTTATCACCATCTTGGAAAGCATCTAGCATTGTCCAGTGCTCGTTAACCATGTGAAGGACAAAGGTTAAAACCCATACTAATGATCAAATAACATTCCTCGTTCATTTCGTCACTTTGCTCACGAAGTGACAAAAACCTCGAAAATCGATAATTATTCGATTTTGAGTTTTACTAGCCATTTTACTATAGTCTCAAGGAACAATTTACCAAGTTTCAAGGCAAAATATTGTTTACTTTCTTAATTATTGTAAACAAACAATTGACAAAAAGCCTGAAATCGGTGATTTTCATTTTCACGAAGTGTAAAAAAGTGTAAAATGTTCTCACGAAGTGACAAAAAGTTACCTCGTGAGCAGGGCCAGAAATTATACAATGGTCTACATGCGGCAGGATAGGAGCATACACGCGCGCGCGAACGATGTTGAAAAAGAACAGACGCGCGCGCACTCAACTGTTGTGACGCGCAAAAGTAACAAGTTTGTTGTGTCGAAAAAAGTACAAATAAGTAAAGCCTCCGCGATTCATGTTCCCACGAAGTGACAAAAACTGTGTACAAAGTAATTGGCAAAATATGGGACCCAAAGTATTGATGTTCTCACGAAGTGCAAACAAGTTTTATTAATGAATTACTGTTTAATTACAAACTATTTTTAACAAACAACTATGAATTAACAAAGAGCAAATCATATTCTATTATACAATGCAAAAAAATCCGAATTCTGTTACTGCAAAGTGGTCGAAAATGTCTTTTGAAAAAATGAATAACTTCAAATGCGATTATCTCAGAATGAACTTTTGTCAAATTTTGAGGTTTTTGTCACTTCGTGAGCAAAGCGACGATTTGTGACCCGGCACTAATTCTTTAAAAATTCATTAATACTGAGCAAACGTTTCTAGTCTGGTTTCCAAAACCTGATTATTTTAATGATATCTAATGATTCTTAGATCAGGTGGTGGTCAGTATCATGTGACCAGCTGATTGGTCAGTTAGCATTGCAATTCCTTCTGGTATTGGAAGGAATTGCTTCTGAAAATGTTCCAAACTGTTCCCAAAAGTTACAAAATGCCAAAAATTCAGAAAGTGTCATTGATGTTATTACTGGGTGTTTCTGGGTGTATTAAAACCCGAACTCCCTAGCATGATTTACTAGGAACCATACACATCCTGGCAAATTCCAACACCATATGGAAAACTGTGCACACATGTTTCTGACTAATATTCTGGAGGTGTGCTAACCCAATGTAAAAGACTGTCAGTTTAGGGGTAATGTACCCATCCTGACAGATTCCAACAAAACATGGCTTTGGGGTTTGATGGATTGAGTTCTGTTAGGTTTAATGGTTGCATTTAACCCCTTAACGCTGGCTGACAAGGATAGACGCAGCTCTATGAAAGCCGATAAGCCAGGGGACTGCTATTGCCGCATTCCTGCTGCATAGCGCATCGATTCGTAGACAATGGCCGAATGCCTGCACGTACACATTCCACCCAATGTGTAGCTGTCCGTGGCCGAACAATACCAGCGTTAAGGGGTTAACATCAACGATCATATCATGTCTGTCATCGATCCTGTGATTTGATTACATCAGTTCATTCTGGCTCAGTATCTGTGTGTTAAGCCCATGTAGGTGTTGTACCTCAAATATGCACTCAGTCAGGGGCAGGGTGTCCCTAATATTGCTGCTTTTGCGTTCTGTGCAGGTAGCAGACCTGTGATGTCAGGGAATCATTAGACCTGGGAACCAGACTGATATTAGACTAAAAACAGGATGACATTATGTTGATATTAGACTAAAAACAGGATGCCATTATGTTGTAGCGATATGACAATTGTTTTGAACAATCGCTGAACAAATGCTTCTGACATTACTAAGGTGTCCCATGAGTGGACATTAATCTTGTGCCCAGATTTTTTTCTTTAAAAAACCCCACTGCTGTAATTTGCATTCAATACTAACATTGACCAAATTTAATGCCATGTTTTGTTCCTAACACAGATGTCACGGAACCTTACCCGTGTAGTCAGTATTGCTGGCGTGAGTAACTAACACATTAACTTGGACCCCTTCCAATTCTCCTAACACCTTTCTCGAACAAATTTGTGTTATTTCACTGGTTTGAGGGTTCTTTTTCACCGTTCTTACTCAATGTGGAATCTGTTTGGTTTTTAATACAAATTAACACTTAATGCAAGGGTAATGGAAGAAAATAATGAGTTTGAAATTAGCTTTTGTCAAATTTTGCTCTTAATTCTTTGGTATGTTTGACAAGTCATTGGTTGTTCCACAAACCCTATTGGGTATCTTATGTAGTGAGGTACAATTAACTTGTATCGCAAGTACTTGAAGTACAATTAACTTGTAAGTGTAAAATAGACTAAAATCTAAGCAATCATAAAGAACATGTGAGCAGAAATAATAAACTCAACTTATTTCAGTGGCGTGTTTCTTGTCTTTGGTTTACAGACTTGTAATAACTATATGCATTATACTCAGACTCAATGAATTAAAATCGTTTGTGATTCTTTTATTTTCTCTTATTGCTTTTTTAAATTTCAAGAACCTGCAATCAAAGCAATTAGAAAATCACAATTAGTACATGATAATAATTTTACGTACTTTTGTCCCATATTTGCAGCATGTATGTGTGATGTGAATGGCACACAACCCAACACAATCTGCAACGAAACAGACGGGAACTGTACGTGCAAGCTGAACGTGCAGAATGCACACTGCGATGAATGCAAAGACACGTTCTTCAATCTGAACGGCCTGAATCCAGTCGGTTGCCAACGTGAGTATAACGCAGGGATCACAACGCGAAACCTTTAAAACAAAACAAAAACATTTTTCCACTTTAGAGCCTCTTATTTTGAAATAGCCTATAACCCATAAAAACCTATATTTTTTATTCTACCATACATTTTTGAAAATTTAAAGAGAATTTTAGGGATCAATTTGACCCACAAATTTAGTCATCATAATGCCAACATAACAACATTGTCAGTATACCTCTCTTAGATATTTTTACAAGTGTTTTAGAATCGATTTGTTTGCAGGAAATTCATTTAAGGTAGATTTATGTAGTGTGGAGAACTTGCGGGAAGCAATTTGTTGTTTTTCTGCTACCTCATGCTGAACAATGTCATGGTCTTGCACCCTTTTTATAGCGTGTGACTGTGACCCTATCGGTTCCCTGGGCTCCACCAACTTCTGTGACAAAGTCACCGGGCAGTGCATCTGCAAGAGTAATGTAGAGGGCAGCAGATGCGACACCTGCAAGGTATGATGGGAAGGCCGGAATCGTGTGAGATTGGCTCATGACCTAGACATGCTGATGGGACTCATGTGTTCACAGGTGTTTACCAACGGAATGAGTCATGAGTGGGGTTCATGGGTGTGGATCTGGTACACGGTACCCTGTGGAGACATGTGCATGATAAGGAACAAAAGATTGTGTACGTCTCCACAGGGCAATTTCTATAGGTGAATACGTCTCCATAAGGTTATCACGAAATAGATATATGGATTTTACTCAAAAACTAGGAATTTGCAAGGTGTGTTGATCCATCCCAAATTAAAGTATTTTATGTAAGGGATATTAAGTCCAAATTTCAGCCCAGGAAATTAATTCTGGTTAAAATAGGAGCATTTTCAAACTACACTTTCACACAAATTTTAGTACACGAGAACAAAGAAATGACTCCACAAGGATACAAATTCCAGTATGTGTGCTCCAGGGTCTGGGTCATAGGTGCCACTCATGGGTGTGGCTCATGGGTGTGGCTCCTAAGTGTGGCTCATGGGTGTGGTTCATGGGTGTGGCTCATGAGTGTGGCTCATGGGTGTGGCTCATTAGTGGGGCTCATGGGTGTGTGTCATGGGTGTGGCTCATGGGTGCAAGTCATTTTTGGAATCGATTTAAACCAAATTCTTTTACTTGGTCTCTTTAATTTTCAGACTGGTAGCTACAACCTAGATACAGCCAATCCGGATGGTTGCTCCCTATGCAGCTGTGACATAGGAGCTTCTCTGAGTGGTCAGTGTGATGGGACCACCGGGGCTTGTACATGCAGGCCTAACATTGCTGGCCAGGCCTGCAATCTGACCGTGACGGGTTACTATGTGCCTAAGCTGGATGGGTTGACGTATGAGGCGGAGCTGGCATCGGCGGATAAGGTGAGACTTGTTACTTGTGCTTTAATTTGGCGAGTTCCTTAAAGGACATTTTTGAGAAAATGTGCATGTTTGTGCTTGAAAATACATTTTCTCACAAAATGACTATCATTGGGATGATCGTTAAAAAGTAGGATATGAACGTTCACTCAACCATACCTTAGAGATTTGCTGTTTTTGTGTAAATACTGCGTAGACGAATTATCAGGTCCAAATTTTTTTGTCCTCAAATATCGAGCCATTGGAATGTTAGTTGTGTAGTTCTGAAGCTAGCGTGGGACCTAATATCTCGCAGTGGATTGTCACATACATTTTATGCGGCGCCAGTCTTGTTTACAGCTTGGCTCAATAGTCGATGCTTGAAATACATAAAGGCAAGGCCAAAACCACTGCTACTTCAGATGTAAACATACAGGGGTTTTCAACATTTTCTCTGTAACATTATGAGATTTACTGTGACTCAGACCTTTTAATTTAGATAAGTGAAGAATCTGAAACACAAAATTTTTGTTGGAATCAGGCTGATTTTGAACCGTAAATGTAGTGCACATTTTCTTGCTTCTAGCACCGATTCTAATGAGTTCAAGATCATGATATTCCTCTTCACAGATCTTGAGTTTATTGACTTGATACAGAGTTACAATGCAAATATCAGTTTACCTGATTTCCCAATTGTATTTAAAAGTGTGCAATTGACGTCTAAAAAAATTAGAATTTTTTTTGGACAAACCCTTATTTGGTTTTGTAAATAATGATAGTGATGCGTAATCTTAAGTTTTCAATGTCCAAAAATTCTCACCATTAAATTGTGTAGTTATCCCGATTTGGTCAAGTGCACTGTGTTATAAGTGGACCCTGGGTCCAGTATTTGAGCCCAATTTCTTGACCCCACCTTTTAGGATTCTAGATTACAGGGGCAAGTCTAGCATCACGGACATTACAAATCAGACAATTTTTTTTTTACATCAAGAGCTCAGTAAATAAAACTGAAAATGTGTTTGTGTTTTCGAATCGTATACATCCATCATCTAGCAATGGTCAAGGAGATTACAGACTAGGAGTTTGGCTCTGTCATGGACATTACATTTTCTTCCATAATGCTTGATTAATCCATTTTGTTTGTAGGATGTTACCATTGAGGAAAGACCTACCGATACCGACACTGCCAGGCACACAGGCAGAGGCTTTCTAGCTGCACCCATTTCAACTGTAGTCACATTCACTGATGTGAGCGTTCCCCGCACACAGGCCTATGAAGTGGTGCTGAGATACGAGGTAAGCACTAGGACGGAGAAGCTGGGTTCTACATGCATGACATGTACATTGCAGTGATACAATCAGTCAGTACACTCAAGCTGAGTCCTTCAAAGGCAGTGACTTGAGTCAATTCAAGTCATGTGGTCAACAAGGTTGAGTCAAGTCGAGTCACAAGTGAGCCTGAGTCAGTCTCATTCAGCACTATTCAGATCAAGTCACTTACATTTTATCGCAAACTAAAATTGACTGTCTCAGCAATTGAAGTGTTCATTTCAAGTATGCGATATATCCATTTAAAAAAAAAACGTGAAAATTTGCACGGTTTTAAAACTTTAAAGAATAAAAACTGTACAAGAGCTGTTTCTAAACTACATTTTTATTGTATTCCTCAATTGTGTTGAACTGTAGAACAGCCGTCAAAACTGACTTTAGGCAGACAGGAGAGAGCAGGATTTTAAAACGGAACAAAATGGTGTACAGTCAAGTCTCGTTAATACAAACTTAGTCGGACCTAGCCAAATTGTTTGTTATATCAGAAATTTGTATTAAGAGGAACATCAGTCGCATTCATTGTGCACATAAATGCACAGTCGGGACTAAGGCTGTATGTTTGTTATAACCAGAATTTTGTATTAACAGAGTTTGTACTAACGAGATTTGACTGTATATCATGTTTGGGATATAAACTTTTCAATTCTTTTATTGCTCCAATTATCTATAGAGTGCTGCTAATTTCCCAAATGTTCGCATTGCGCTGGACCAGCAGGCACCCACGGCCTATGAGTGCCAGGGCACCACGCAGTCTGGTGACACCATAGCTCTGCCATCGAACGTACCTGCAGCTGGAGTTGGAGGTAAATGTTCACCGTGAACATTTTATTTGCAGTTTTCGTTATTGATTTGCGCTTGACTTTTATTTGAGATATGAGACTAATATGTCCAAATAACCTACTTTTAGAATATGTCTTACACTCAGTGCACAAAATCGTATTCTATTGATTCAAAATGGCTATTCACTGGAAGTCTTAATGCATTTGGTCTACACAATGGTCTGGATTTAGCCCATTCGTTGGCATTATGTGGTAATCCTATACAATAGCACTGCCCGGTTTCCTTCTCCAGCCTACAGCCAGTCTAAGTCACAAATGACAGTCAGAAAACTGCATTCAAAATACATTTCTATCAAATTTACTTGACAAATTTTGCTATGGATGTATCGTTCACACATGAAAACACAAAAATTAAAGACAAGGAAAAAGATGTGTAATTTTTCCCAAACATTTCTACGCAACATTTTAAAATGGTACCTTTTATTGAAGCTACAAGATGACATTTTAATATAACAAATCCCTTTGTTGACTTGCAGGTGCACTGCGGTTTGGCTCAGCCTGTTTAAATGCAGCAAGCCAGTACAACATCTCAGTTGAAATTGGTCTGTCCGATGGAGGCGAGAATGCTATAATTCTTCTAGATTCGGTCAGTACAAATTTGTCTGAATATCGCATCTTTTTTATCTTTTTTATTGTTTTTTCTTACATGTACATTTGTAAATCAGAGTTACAATATTGAATTTTCTCAAAATATGGCGGTGAGATTTGGTAAGGAACATAAGATTATAGCCATGTGGTTCAACCATCTTCGTTGTTATCCAGGTGGTCTTGCTTCCTGTGTTGGATGACCTGGATGTCTTCACCTCTGACCTGACCTCTAACCTGACCCGAGAGGTCATGACATCCTGTTGGGAGGCAGCTGTCACAGCCAGGCCTGGCCTGACAGTGGATTCAGGGGAATGCTCACAGTATGAGTTCTCCATAATGGCAGAAGTTTACAACGGAGCTGTCGGTAAGCTTTATATAAAAATATGTGATTTTTAATATTAATCTGGATAACCCATTAGTCCCTGTAGCACCTCAAACTGCCCTGCCTATCACTCCCTGTACCACCCAAAACCAACTGAGCACTCTATGGTTTTATGGATTCTACACTGATTAAATATGTAGCATGAGTATGTAGCATGCGTGTAAAAAGGATTGTCAGTGCCACCATGAAAATATTAAGTAAAGATTAAGTAAAGATTAAGAGTAGGTTTCAAACGGTAATGTTCTCATAATAACAACTAACATTTGTTTTAACTCAGTACTTCTGACAACTTATTCTGCTTTTTGTTTTATCCACCTGGTCTTAGCTTGTTCGTGTAATGATGCTGGAACTGTGCCAGGTACAGCGTGCGACTCGTACAGTGGCCAATGCCAGTGCATTGAAGGCGTGACCTCACAGTCATGTGACTACTGCGCAGCGTATCACTATGGTTACGACACAGTGGCAGGCTGCACACGTAAGTGCCTCAGACTGTTTGAAATATTTTCCCATACAACTTCATGAAATCTATGGAGACGTGAATTATTTATGTTCTTGGCAGATCTAAGAAAATAGCTTTTGTCATTATGAAAATTGATCTGTTATTCAACAGCCCATTTCACAATACTGTATGCAATGGCATTACTCCACTTCATCACATTTTATTGTGTAATAGCATCATCATTTGTGCAACATTTCAGTTATGGGTCATTATGACACATTTCACAAAAGTTTCACAATGCGTAAAAAACGCGACTTCTGATTGAAAGAAAGTGTCACAGATTTCTTACTCTTTCATATTTCAGCATGTGGTTGTGACATCAACGGTGCTATCACACAGTCATGCCATGAGACTACGGGAGCCTGTGACTGCCATGTGAACGTGGTGGGGGCCAAATGTGATGCATGCTTATCTGAACATTACGGGCTGTACACAGGTATGTAGATGGAAATAAAAAGTTTAATATCATTAACTATGTGAAGATTTTCATTTGTAGTCATACATTTTCAACTTCAAAACACTGACTTAAAGGCATTTTGATAGGAAACGTCCTGAATTCCCCAAAATTACACCCTCTTTAGTAAATCAATGGGACATTCTGAACCACAACAAAATCTAGCTATCTCCACATGAAGTAATGGTATGCGCGTGAATGTCACAAGAAAAATATCCCATTCAGCATTTTACAAAGTCTATATGAAACTCTTATGCTTAAATTTCTGTCAGCATATTTCAATGTACGCGTTGAGCAAAATGTGTAACTTAACCTCCCTAAGCCAAAAAAAAAAAGTCTCCGGTTTCTGGTATGGAGCTTGTCCAAAAAGTGGTGCGGCGACACGGCTTTTTTTTTTTTTACCCGACTTTTTTGCTTCAAATGTCGGCTGATGACTGCAAATGGTGCCCGACTAAACTTAGTGCAAATATATGCGAGTCCAGAGAGGCCACATAAAGCTTATTCTCGATCATAACCCCATCTAAAAAGACGTTGAAATTGCGCAGCAGCAGAATTCCAGTCAAACCAGTGAGTTTGGCAGTTTTGAGACATCATCTTTCATTGAAATTTTTTTCATTTATACCAGAAACCGGAGACTTTTTTTTTTGGCCTTAGCAAAAGAAAGTTTAGATTTAATGAATTTGTGGTAGTTTGGGTTTATTAAGTATTGCATTCACTTCTAGTTAGTAACAAATTGAACCAGTCATCCTTACTGTTTTTTTTTAATTGTTTGGTTTTTTTTACAGCTTTTACATGAGTTTTTAAATATGTTTAATTTTAGAATACTTATCATCATGCTTTCCTTGCTCATCAGAACTTATGCAAATGCACAATCATATTACCTTATATAACACCCAAGTAAATCCTTGTCATTTGATTGCAGGATTGTTGGTCACGCGGCATTCATTAATCGAACCTACGTCATAACCGTGCATTTTTGGTTCCATTCATCGTGCATTTTCGTCCCATCCCTTTTGATCTATTGCACGCTAAGACGCGCAGCGGATCTTGGCGCTATGGATCTTTGCGCTATTTAGACATTTATCATGTGTCATAGCATTACAAACTTGCCTTTGAAATTGATGCCGTTGCCTTTTAAGAACTTACAATGTTAATTTTCATTATTGTCAATGATTTAATTTTTAAACCTTTGTTAGCCTTGAAAAAGCTAGAAAAAAAAGTAGTGGATATGATACAATTTTGTGAGTTTTGTTTGTTCTTAGAGTTTTATCCTCCAATCGAATGACAAAGATATACTTGACAAAGATATACAAATAATGAATGTTTTGCATTCGTGTAATGGTGAGAATATTTCCATTCGTTGAAAGATGGAATGTTCCATTCAACTCGGAACATTCAATCTTTCAACTCATGAAAATACTCGCACCATTGCACTCATAAACACTCATTATTTGTATAATAATGCAATGTAATAGCACCTTCATCTTGACATAACGACATCTTCACGTAAATACATTTTCATATTGTTGATTTGAGCAGGTACTGGCTGCACCCCATGTACTTGTGATCTTAATTACTCCCTGGACAATGCGTGTGATGACTTGGGTCAGTGTAACTGCAAACCTGGCATCGGGGGACAGAGCTGCACTGAGTGTGCACCCGGGTATGGCACAGCTTCGTTTTCAATGCAGAAAATTCGCTGAGAAATTCTAATTTTAAGTTAAGCAAAGGACATTTTCAGTATTTCATTGATCAAATAATCAGACCACTCATTTTAGTATATCAGGTTGAATTCCTAATGCACTAGCTTAGATTTCAGTATACTTGTTAGACTCAGATAGGGACTGGACTACAACCGCTAGCCAACTATTCAGATGAATTGTGACAAACGCATTCCTTTGTCTTTGTTCATCCCATGTTACTTGTGACTAGACCTGTAATCGATATATGATTGACTTGTGTTCAATTTGTAATTGACTTAATACAAAGTCTGGATTGTACTATGACAAAAAATCCTTTATTTGATGTTGTGACACCAAAAGAAGTTGTGTAAAGTTTTGAAGACAAAGGGCGGCCTCAGGTAGACCTGCGATTTGCTTGCAGCGACAGAACTATCTGCATCAAGCAAAAAAGTAATGCTTAGGTCACAAAACTGAAAAATCGTGTAATTCTCGTGGAACAAGCAGCATCTTGACACAGAATAATCTCAACCATGCTCACGACACGGCAATGATTCCTTGGCATAGATGTGGTCATGTGACATCTTCAAATGACGGTGCATGTGTTGATGACAATCAAACGACCTGCCACAGCCACGTCTGTTCAGTCAGCCATTTTTGCTACACGCTGATTGGCTACACAATGAAATAAAGTGATCCTGATGCGCACACGATGTCGTAACTTCACACAAGTTGACTGCGATTCTATTCCTACCTATCGGGAACACGTTCCGTTACAGCGCAGAAGTTGACATTTTTCTACTCTTGCGACTGTTAATTTTCTTTAGCGCTGATTGATGCCGATCGTCTTAAAATCATCGCAGTTTCACTCAGGTTGCAAAAACAGCGACTGATATGTTCCCGATGGCCGATGGTCGTAGCTCAGGTGCAGCTTGATCCTGAAAACTCAGTCGCAAACTGTTCCGTGTTGTCGCAAGGTCGACCTGAGGGCGGCCAAACTTGTATATCAGTATATTTCCCGGATGTGTTTTTGTTGTATTTCCCATCTATTCACTGCAAATAATAGATGTTACATTTTGTTCTCTTACTCCCTCAGCTTTTACCAGTTGACAACAGAGGGCTGTACCTTTTGCGAGTGTGATCAGGTGGGGAGTGCGCAAAGTGGCTGTGACAGCGCGGGCAACTGCCTTTGTAGTGAGGGCACCACCGGGGACAAATGTGAAGAGTGTAAAGAAGGTAATGCATTGTGGGTAAGGTTACCTCGGCTCATTATCGGTCAATTGGTCCGTGGTTATCGATGTGCCCCCTCCCCCTCTCCCCGCCCCCGCAAGGTGGTTGACTCTTCATTCCAATTTGTTTCTGCTTCCAATTTTTCATAAGTGCTTACTGCTTAGCTCCTTTAATATAATTGGTATGTGTTTTCTACCATTTAATATATATGTATAAGTGCAGTGAAAATTTGTGGCTAACAAAATAAAATTGGGTAGAACAAGACTCAGGGTTCCGGCGGTCTAGAAAAAACCTGGAAAAGTCAAGGAATTGTATTTTCGATTTCGTGGTCTGGAAAAGTCATGGAAATATGTAAAAATGACAAAAGTCGTGGAAAAGTCATTGGATTTTGTGAGGACTAATTTATTTTAAATTTTAAACTTTGCATATTCATAATTCAGCATTGGAAATCTGATTTTTATAGCCAACACAATGCAACAAATTTTGTTCATACAAGCATTTTGGTTTCGAAAGACATTGTTGCTTTGTTTTTGGGTTTTTTTTTCTGTTAAGCACTTTTCAAGAAATAAGTTTTACAGTTTTGATCTGCATTTTGATGAACTAGGATTTTGTGGATTTTCATAATTTGGTTATGGAAAAGTCATTGAAAAGTCATGGAATTTTATTGCCCTAAAGGCGCAGGAATGCTGAAGATTGAAACAAGCAAAAAATTAGCCAGACTTAGATGCAACATGCTTCCCACAATCATGTTGTCAGCCTTGATTGTTGAACAACATATACAGTAGACATCTGCTGATTGGTCACAATTCATACAAAATTAATAGCAGTGTTGTAGGACTCGGACTCGGGACTCGGACTCGAGTCCGGACTCGAGTCCTTTTTTCAAGGACTCGGACTTGGACTCGAGTCCTTTGCTCAAGGACTCGGACTCGGACTCGGACTCGGACCCCAAGGACTCGAGGACTCGGCTTCGAGTCCGGCTCGAGTCCGGCAAAATCAGGTCTTTTTTAGGTGTTTTATTTCAATTATTTTATGTCTTTCACCTTGATTTGGTTTTGCTGTGGAACCGAATTCCGCAGTTCTGCCGCTCGCAAAAATATTTTGCCGATTGATCAGTGATCAATTGATTCATTCCAACCTAACCTAGCCAATTGCCCACCAAATAAATCGATTCATCAGTTATTCAGTTGCTTGCCGATGTGTTGGACTTTTTGTTCAATATTACTAACATGGTTGACACAATGACAAGGAGCTATCTCAGCCGCATGGAATCAACGCCATACAATTGGGCTCGAATTCATACCCATTTAGCGCACGTGGGTGCTTTTACACGCCCAATATGATCAATATCGCCCAACGTGCCGCGTATTGCATGTACGATACAACTTCCGGGTTTGGGGTGTTTGGGCGAGTGCATACAGCCAAAACCATTACCCCTTCTCTATCACCTGACATTTGATAGTGACATTTTGAAAACGTTAATATTGTATTGGTGAACCGCGACTTGAATTTGATACACAAGGACTCGGACTCGGACTCGAGTCCTTTTTTTAAGGACTCGGACTCGGACTCGGACTCGGACATCAAAAATTGCCAAGGACTCGGACTCGGACTCGAGTCCTTTGCTCAAGGACTCGGACTCGGACTCGGACTCGGATGAGGAGGACTCGACTACAACACTGATTAATAGACACTATTAGT
This sequence comes from Patiria pectinifera, assembly GCA_029964075.1. NCBI lineage: Eukaryota > Metazoa > Echinodermata > Asteroidea > Valvatida > Asterinidae > Patiria > Patiria pectinifera. The sequence continues at coordinate 6,632,998 of CM057138.1, read as the reverse complement.
TATCCCACAAACTTGAGTGGAACAAGGAATAGTGTAGTGCATCTGTGTCACATAGAGTGGCATATGGGACAGCGACGCACTACATATTCCACGAGTGCGAGTGATAATTTATCTTCAAGCAAACTTGACACACTGTATTAAGTTGGATGGGGCACGCTGTACAGGAACTTTTCAGCGGTTATCCTATTACACGCGTGTGCAGCAGGAATGGTGCACGTTTCTTGGAATAGTGCAATACGCGGAGTGCGGTATGGACCAACCAATCAGGATCAAGGATTCAAGTTTGCTTGAAGATGAAAACACCATTTCAACTCTCAGTGTTGGTAACGCCCTTTTTATTCAACCTCCTATTCCCATCTAGGTTTTTATGGCTTTGGGCCCTGGAGTGAGCGTGGCTGTGCCCGCTGCTATTGCTCCTCACACAGCACACAGTGCAGCACTGCGTTATCCTGGTTCAGGGGCCAGGTCGTCAGCAGTTGGTCCCTGCTTAACTTTGGGGCTGTGGATCCACGTTGGACCGGGGTGACGGGTACCGGTGACAGTGTTGCAATCAGTGAAGTGCCCATTCTGGATGTGTCCAATCCCAGGTAACCCTAATGCATGTTTCAGTGATGTCGTCAAGTCCTTTTGCAAGTAAACATATATACTGAAAGATAATGCGATACCGTTGAACATCACACAAGGAACATGATGGGGACCACACACAAGAATGTTCGTTATAGTGGTCATTCTTAATAGCAATTTCCGGCAACATGACCCTCGAAGTTGATAAGATACATGTAGAGTATGTACTTTCCATTCCATTCAGTAGGAAATAACACCAGCATGTCTCTCATCAAACTGACTGAAAATGATGAAAAATTCAAGCCACATCAAATGTGTATTAACGCAAAATAATGACCAACATGGTCGGTACCGCACATTTGTAACATACATGGACAGCTCACTCCACATACAAGTGCAGCAATGCACCAGCAACAGCCTGTATGAAAATCATGGTGCTGCATCATTTAGTGAGCATTAAAATGTCATAATTGTGGGTGGCATGGGTGGCTTGTGCGTAAAGCGCTCACCTCTAACCACTGTGGCCCTGGTTCCAATCCCGTCTGCGGACCATACATGCCGTTTTGCAGTTGTGCGTTGGTTCTCTCCTGTGCCTGGAGGGTTTTTCTACAGGCCCTCCGGTTTTCCTCCCTCCGGAAAAATCAATACGTTTGATCTCAGGCTGTGCTCCGTGGTCATATATGGGTCGATGTGGCCGGCAGCCATAGGCGCCTTTACATGCCTTCGGCTCGACCACGTTGTAGCCGTGTCCTTCGCAATTCAGCTTCTCAGCTGCAAGTAAGGATGATTAGCCTCCCAAATTATTATTATTATTATTATTATTATTATAATTAGCTCGCAGGTAACAGAAAAAAAATCATGCACAAAAAGAGAACAATATACAACTTTTATATTACTTCAATATTTATGAAACAATAACTCACTGAAATCTTGATTTTATATCATTGATGTTTACATGTAATGTTTACAATCTGGTAAACAGTGCATTTTGTGCCATCGTGGATCCAGTGTCGTAGAGTGGTTCCCAACCTTCTATTACTGTTTGTACCATAATTGTCTTGATTGAAGCACAACGGGAACCAGTTTACCACAGATGCTGACGAGACTTTTTTTGAGGGGGGACATTCAAATGCAGTTGAGAGGGATTCTTAACGAGACAGAATAGTATTTTCTTGCCGTTGTGTTTCATCCTTACAGATTGATTCTAGAGCTGACCGAGCTGAGTAACTCCACCGACTTCTTCTTTGCCTCACCCTCTGTCTTCCACGGTGATTTCCGCACCGCCTACGGCCAGTCTCTGACCTTCACACTCAGCCAGTCAACAGCCCAAGACCCCTCTGTAAATCCAGAGGGAGATGTCTTCATTGATGGAACCTATGTGGATGAGACACTGGTCGCCGCGCTGCCGTATGTACCAAACACCAATATGAATGAGACAGAGTACCAGGTGAGGCATTTCTATGTCTTCCTAAACCCTAACCCACAAATATATTTCAAATTACTAAATGTGGCAATTTAGACAAATTTTTTTGTACTTTAAAAGCTCAGTGAATAAACCTGAAAAAGTATTTTTCAATTCTTACACATCCATCATCTAGTGTATTGTTGATATTTAGTGCTCTTTGTTTATTTTGTTTTATGGTTTGTTTAATTCTTTTGTGATTTCTTCCCATTTATTTTTTGTTCACATATAATTGTAAGTAAATAGGCACAGGATGAGTTTTAAACGTTGCTTATGTTGATTGATAATTTCACAAACAAACATTTTTACGCATTCGTTACTGATTGACCTAATGTTCAACAGTTCAAGCTACATGAGAATTACTGGCGCAAAGGCAGCTTGCAAGGGGACCAGCCAACCGCTGAATATATGATCAAGATGTTAGCTGGTATCCGGTCCATCCGCATCCGTGCCAAATACACTACGGTAAGTCAAAACGCACCCATCCCAGGAGTTCACTAAATTTAACAGTGAGCAGTTTTTCCTGTATGGCATCGGAAAATCCAATTTTATTTTATGCAATCTGCAAGTAAATTAACATTGCCAAATTTCAGCGATGCAAGTTGCGATAGCTTCTTAATTGCATTGTAGCTTGATTTATCGTAAATTGACAAAAATATTCATTTTTGGAAGGAATATATCACCACTGTATTTTAAAGTGCAAAGGGTGTGTGTGTGTGTATGTGTGGGTGTGTTCTGGAATTTACTACCTTACGGAGACATGAACACAATAGGGAACAAAAGATTGTATACGTCTCCAGAAGAACATTTCTATAGATGAATGCGTCTCCACAAGAATTTCACGAAATAGATATATGGATTTTACTCAAAAACTAGGAATTTCCAAGGTAGGTTGATCTGTTGCAAATGGAAGAGTTTTAGAAAAGGGATATTTAGTCCAAATTTCAGCCCAGGAAATTAATTCTGGTTAAAATAAGAGCATTTTGAAACTTCAATTTCACACTCGAAAACTTTACTACACGAGAACAAAGAAATGTCTCCACAGGAATACAAATTTCAGAATGTGTGGGTGTGCTCATGAGTTGATTGTTGACGAGTTGATCACCTGCAAAAAGTAGCACAGACAGTACGAAAATCTTAACCTATTAGTCCCCCCACTCAAAAACAACAACAACAACAACAACAACAACAAAGGCCTGTTTCTCCCTGTGATGCCCCCAACCATCCCAGCCCTATATGGTGTTATGGAACCATCAAGGAGTAAATTGCTGTGATAGTCTCGCCAATCCACGTTCACGTTTTATGTGAACATCTTGGTACCAAGCACTGACTAGTCTAGTCACAAACTCCCGTGTTTGAATTCACCCACTTGTTATCCGTGTAAGTGATTAAACGGAAATTGAGGTCAATATTTTTAATTTATAATAGCCATCATCAGTTCGCATTATTTTCAATATGTTGTAAATTGTAGTGCTTTCTGTAATACCCATGAATGGATGGGCCCAGTCAGGACACAAAATACACGCAACAAAATAGGATGTTACACACGTTGTACATCCTATATACATGGTGCGCGGATGTGCTGTATTCTTGTAAAATCTTGCAGGCTTTTGAGGTTTTGATCTTTCATGTTCTATACAATGTACAAACAAGTGCTAAAGGGTTAAAAAGTTAATGGTCCCAACCTGCTTATAAAATTGCAACTATATTCTCTCAAAGTTACTTTGCATTTGGTTGTATACACAGCTACCTGGGGAGTCAGTATTCCTGCACAGTGCCATGCTAGACTATGCCATGCAGGGTGATGGTTCAATAACGGGAGAATCCGCGGACTTTGTGGAGAATTGTACCTGCCCCGCTCAGTACACGGTAAGGCATCAATGACAAAGTCAATATGACGTTTAGATCAAGCATCTCATTTGATGCCTGGCTTTGCATTTTGCCAGGCGCCCAATTAAAATAATTCCTGCTTACTGTATCAAAACATTTTGTGCTTACAGTTTATAGCATATATCACGGGTTAGCGCGGAATTTCAGCTTATGTCCATGTGTACAGGATCTGTGCTTTAATACAGGGTGAGTAAAAAAATCGAAACCCAAATGTCGGGACCATGGTTTTACATGTAGCACAAGTTTTCTAAATCTAGGATATGAAAGCCCAATTCTTAAGCTTTTTTTTAGTACAATAATCATTCAAATCACTCATGTACTTTTTAAGTTACGGAATTTTAAACACAACCAGCGTTTTAAAGTTCTGTCCAGGGATCACAAAAAAGTGTGCATTCTTTCAGCAAAATGAAAACAGTTCACACACATCCCTAAGTGATTTGTTTTCGTTTTGCTGAAAGAACACTTACCTTCTTGTGATACGTGGATTGAACTTTAAAACGGTGGTCGTGTTTAAAATTCTGTAACATGAAAAGTACATGAGTGATTTGAATGATTCTTGTACTAAAAGAAAGCTTGTGAATTGTGCTTTCATACCCTAGATTTTGAAAGTGCTACATGCAGAACTTCACCAATGCGTTCCAATGTCCCTCCCAGTGGTTTTCCCCAACTCTCCTTTGGTAACCGTTGTCCATATCAATCTCAGAACGTTTCAACCTTATTCAAGTCTACTCTTGCCATACCCAGGGTCTGTTTTGTGAGAGCTGTGCGCCAGGCTTCAAGCGAGCCTCATTAGACATGGGGCCTTTCTCTGACTGCGTGCCCTGCGATTGTAACAGTCACAGTGATCTACCCTGTCACCCGGACACCGGCGTCTGCCAGGGTTGCGGAGACAACACTGGTGGGGAGTTTTGTGAGCTTTGCTTGGATGGTTACTATGGAAACGCCACTGGCGGCACACCAGGTAAGTGTGTGTTTTTTTGGGGGGGGACACTGTTTAAAATGTTGAAAAACATTTTACAAGTTTTTTTTCGGGAAACACTAATGTTCTGTGAAATGGGCCGCACTCACTGCAGTATATGCCTTGAAAACATTATTTTGCCACTAACCTGTTCTTTCACACTTATTGCACGAACACACCTCAAAGCAAAATCAAAGCATGTTAGAATTTTAAACAATGCATTGATTATTGACACAACTGTTAAAAAAAAAATCATTTTTAATAGAACAATTTACTGGAATGGGATGATTTTGATTTCTGAGAAAAGTACAGGCAAACTAGCCAGACAAGATCTGACTTCAAGACTGGTTCCTACACCCTCCTGTGAAAGTCTGAAATATAAGTAATTTTTGGACTGAGAACCAGTCTACTTCAAGGCTCTCATTTTTGGATGAATTTTGCCTTCCCTGTTAAACCAGTTTGCGTTGGAGGCTGTGGCAACACGCACTGGCTGTTCTTATACCCAGGCACGGCTGATGGGCTAAAATGTCAAGCCTGCCTCGACTCGCCTTCGGGTGACGTCTAAACACGCTAATCCCTCATGTCTTTTGTACACACACACAAAGTCTGTGAAGTCTGTGGAGGCAGACCGTGTGTTGATCTTGAATTGGCCGCTGTGCACGGCCTATTGTTGTACAATTTACGCTCCGTTGCACACCTGGGAGTGTTGAAAAATATGAGGTTTCGGCAAGAAATATCGTACAAATACTGTTGAAATGACTCTTGCCATTCAGTATTTGTGGCGTTTGGCTGTATATCAGAAGTTGGCTGCTATATTTTGCCTTTTTCGAACATCCAAATTTTCGGCAAAAATAATCTCGTCCCGAAGTGGTTAAGCACACTTTGATTTTCAAATGTGATTTTCCAAGTTAGCAATTTTCCAAATGACCGGTTAATTGTTTTTCATTTTCCCCACAGGTGACTGTCAGCCCTGTTTGTGCCCAGGACCCCCGGGTAGTGTCAACTCCTTTGCTTCAGTCTGTGATGATACCGGAGTCTGTGCCGATTGTGCAGTAGGCCACAGTGGGGACTACTGCCAGACATGCGTGACCGGGTATTACGGTGTTCCAACTAACACTTTGGTACGTGCAGAAGGGTTTCGGAAATTCAAACTTTCTTGTTCTTTGAGAGTACATCAAATTTATAAATACATTCCAATAGATCTCTCTCATAGAACGCCATCTTAGTAGGAAAATGACAACAGTGTATAAATGCCATCAGGTGCATGTGCGCGCAGTGTACAAAATGTTCTAAACATGCGCATGTGTTGATCAAACTTTCTATGATAATACAGCACAGCCAATGCGTGTCACAAAAATTTGACGTCCAAAATGCTGATGATGTGCATGACAATCTGTAGGAAGTGACGTCATTTGACAGAGACCTACACATTAAAAAAAGATGAATCTGATTTAATTGGAGGGTTGAAAGACTTATTTCATGTTCAACGTTGTGAATTTTTCGCTTTTTGTGAAATCCGAAAATGTTAATCCAATTCTGTTATACTTTGATAATCAGCTGCTATTCAAGGATACTCATCAAGTAAATTTTTATACTTTTATACATGAAGTACAAAGGACATGCCAGAGAATTCAGAAAGGTTACCTTTCAAAAATGCCGAAAAATATAAGTCGGCAAATATCACTTCACTTATGGACAATAGCCAATTAAAGTCTGTCGCAAACCAATATGGCACATCAGGCTGGCATTGTCTTCAGTTTCCTTGGCATGAAACCACTGAGAATATTTCTGTTCCCCCTGGATGGGATGCCAGTCCATCGCAGGTTACTCCCCAGCTAATGCCGATACCCATTTATACTCCTGGGTGGAGAGAGGCAATGGGCGTGAAGTGGCTTGCCCAAGGACACAATGTATGGCCAACAGCTTGATTCAAACCCCTGACCCTCTGATCATGAGTCACGGACCCTAACCACTAGGCCACACTTCTCAAAATACCTAGTCATTAAGCTGTATTTCATGCACCCATTGATGGATGTATTTTATATATTGACAACCTTTCAATAAGAAATTGAAATTATTTCAAAGCTGTTTTTTATTTTTTTACGCCAGACAAACAATGGCCAATGCCTGCCCTGTTTCTGCAACCTGAGCCCTGGCGATTGCGACACCATCACCGGGGAGTGTTTGAACTGCGCAGGGAACACTACTGGCCATACCTGCGACATCTGTGACTTTGGGTACTGGGGCACTATAGACAACTGCCAAGGTAAAAATCAACAGTTTTATTGCTTCAGATGAGAAAAAAAATGCACAAAATGCAAATGTCACATGTACTTTTAATTATCAACACCTGGAGTATCTGTCAACACTTTTTAACATGAACGTTGGTTACTGTGCGAGTATATATCTGTTTATTTATTTACCAAAATGTGTCACAATGCATGGTAAAGGGGTCCAGTACGTTTGAATGTATTTTGTTGTGTTCTCTCGATAGTTGTAAAATAAATGTGTGCCAATTTTTATAAACACCCCCAAACTTGTTCTATGTTTGAATCAGCAGGCAGACTGTAACTGGAGTGAAACAACTCTCTTTTTGAATAAAAAATGTTTCCATTTTCAGTCACACAAGGACAGAAACGTTTTTGCCGTCCAATTTTGTTTGCTGTAATAAGGACTGAAAATCGATTCAAAATAAGAACTGATTTTTTTATGTTGACTTTATATATTCTATACCCATTTCCCGTATTCCGTCTGTTCAGCATGCGATTGCGATCCAGTCGGCGGTTTTGGGAACTGCAGCCGCGATGCTGGCGTATGTTCCTGCTATCCTAATGTGATTGGGGACCGGTGTACGCAGTGCGCCGTGGATACCTGGGGCTTTGCCAGCAGGGATGGGTGTACGTCTTGTAACTGTCATCCCATCGGGACAATGAACCAACAGACGCAGTGTGACTTGGTAGGATTTTCTATAACTCTTTGAATTGTGAAAAAAATGAAAAAAAGTAAAACTGCTGCAAACTGCTTACTGACTGGATGGACCTGAAATATATAAATCTTAAAATTAATGTGGCCTGACGTTGCGAACTTAGCAAGTTCTTCTTCAGAGGCTAAAACAATTCTTTGAATTGTGTAACAGTCATACAGGCAATAGCCACAGGCTGTCAATTTTAGTCTTAATAATGTCAGCAGCACTGTGAAGTTAGGTTTAAATCTATTGAAATGATGAAACTTAGGTTGTAAGTGTGCAAAAAGCCCAGTACAACAACAACAAGTCCTTTATTAGCCAGTTTGCGCCGGATGACGTGTATACATGCAAAGGTTTTGCGGTATTCGGAACGGATGACAGATAAACACGCAGGGAGCAAGGCCGGAATTTACTGCCAATGACCCGCTCGCAGCAAGCAAGGCTTGAAATATGAGTGTGCTGCCCGAGGGTGATGGCTTCAACCCGCCTGGCTTGAGGTCGAGTGAAAAGTAATCCCGCGCCTCGTTCCATTCTTGTCAAAATAATCCCGATGCGAACTGGTTAACTATGAAAAGACCCACCCAAAACAATAGGCTAGCTACAGGCTTATTAGGGTTGTAATCATATCATGACAAGTCATTCAGACATCCAGTCTGAAGTCAAATGATAAGCTTTACAAACCTTTTGTTGTTATTCAGGTGACAGGTCAGTGTGAGTGCAAGCCTAGGGTCACAGGTCAACAGTGTGACCAGTGTCAGCAGGGATACTGGAACATAGACCAAGAGTGCATAGGTGAGAACTTCAATTCTTTTAGTTTTAATCTGTGTTTGACACGTGTTGCACTCAGGACCAGATTATAGTTGTGTGAGGCCCTGGGCTCAAGGAATGTTGAAGTCCAGGGCCCCCAGGGAGAACAGTTCTTAGATAACTGATGGGGCTTGTAATGTAGTGAGCTTGTCACCAGCACACAGATAATAGTAGTTGCTTCGATGCTTGCTTGGTTTATTGTGTCCCAGTACATCTCAGTATATCTCAGTACATCACATGAGGTTCTATGCTTATCAAAGGGCTACATTGTTCTAGGGTGCAATCTGATCCAAGTTGGGGCCTTATTCATTATTCATTTAGTAAGTGGGGTTCATGCATTCCAATGTGGATGAGGTAATGTCTGGGTTTGGGTGTGTGGTTTCAGAGCACTAGGTGCCTTATATACATAGCTTTCATGCAAGGATACTACAGGGCTACCCTGGTAAAATAAAACAATAAATAAAAAAGTCCATGCAGCACAAAATGTTTTCCCAACTTTCCTCATCACTTAAGTCGATGAGCTTCAAATATAATTTAAATAATTTATTGTCATAAAATCCAAAAGTCTAAAAAGGGGGTGTTCCAAAATTAAGCACAAAATCAGGCAGACTCTTTCTCAAACGTGTTACAATTCGGGCAAATCCCAGAAACTCCTAAATGGCCAAGAAAGAATTTGTGTTAAGGTGACAAACTATTATCTCTATTCCAGCCACATGTTTGGGAGAAATATTTGTTTCTTATTTTGGGGCACAATTTAACAATTTAAAATGGTTCAATGCACTCTTTAACTTGTTTTAACATGTATTATGAACAGTGATATTCACAACTTTCATATCGTTTGAAATCTGGGATAAAACTGTCAGACATGCAAGGTGGTAGAGTAGAAATAAAAGTGCACCATGAATTGGTAAACCACAATATAAAGGCTGGTTCATTCAAATACTTCATGCAAATTTCAGTGTGAAGCAAATTTATGAAGGTAACGGTGAACATCACAATGAAACTTCAGTTCTTGACATGATGACATTCACTTCGCCTTCGTTTCGTGTGAAGTATGAACTGCCCTTCAATCGTCCCATAGAGGAATGACTGAAACCTTGCCTCCCTTTACCCAACAGCTTGCGAGTGTAGCCTTGAGGGTACTGCCCTTGACACCTGTGACGTCAATGATAACTGTACCTGCGATCTTTTGACCGGTCAGTGCAGCTGTAAGTCAGAGACCATCGCAGGCCGGACGTGCAACAGGTGTGGACGCGTCGACGAAGGTAATTATCTTGTTTGCTTTCAGCAGGGCATTAAAATCGTCTCGCTGAATTTTTTAACCACTTGTCCTTTTCTATGAGCAGAGTGTATGTCTTTTATTATTCCGGTATAATTTGTTTTTTATTTTGTTCTTATACTGACAACTTTTTGTTCCTAATATGACATGTCCTTTCCCTCACATATTTTTCATGGGTTATTTTGTGACTGTAAACCTTAACATGTACATGTACATTCTTCCAGTTCTAACATTTTCAAATTGAGAGAAATATTTCTTATTCTAATAGTGTAATGTCTTCACAAGGTTGAAGATGCACATCTCTAAAATTGTATTGTCTAATGTGTTTCTCATAAGACAATTGCATTTGTAAATCCATGGGCAACAAAGTTGGGGTCACTTTTCCAAGGTCTGGTTCGCCACACAAAAAAAGAATACCTTTGAGCATCATAGGAGATCAATATTTCAGGTTCATTGTACATTTTCATTCTAAGAATTGTATAATGATCACCATAGTATCTCCCCTTCACTAATTAACAAGTGTGTTTATTTTCTTACATGTACTCATTATTTCACTGTTTTTATCGTTTCATATTTTGTTCTTAAATGTACGCAACACTAGACATGTTGATAATACTTGGATTTTGTTTTGTTTTTGCCTCGTTTCCCTGCCAATAATTGTCTTACTGTGTTCCTCTCCACCGTTCTGTCCTTTTGTATTTTTCTGTTTCAACCCCTCTGTCACTGTTAGATGGATCTGAAATAGTCACTGAAGTTTTTGTTGGTAAGTTTAATGAGTTTCACGTTTCACTGTTTTTATTGTCCCATAATTTATTTCTTTTCGCGCAAATAGATTACCGACTTTCACAAGTAACTGATAAACAAGATTTGATCTGTCATTAACAACAAGATGTTTTATTATACCATGTCTTGGATACTGTAATTTCATTGGTCTAAAACGGTTATGTGTCTCGTCTCTAAAAATGACTGTTTACTTCATATACACTGCACTGCATATAAATTACCTCATATACACCACGTTTCATATAAATTGTCTTATATACGCTGGTTTCATATATTGCGTGTGCACGAAGGGTGCATGTGTAGGGCCCGCCTGCCTCGCAAAATGCTGTAAAAATGAGTCCGAAAATGCAACTCAAACAAATTTATTTAATGGCCTAACATTTCAATCTTAGCAGAATCTTTGTCAAAGGCAATAAAATGAAACTGTTAAAAATGAAAAAAAATCAGCATCAAAATGACTGGAACCTTTACTTACTTTTGTATAGTTTTTTTTAACCTATTAGCCCTCATAATGCCACAGACTGCCCTGCCCATCAAACCACCCCAGCACTCTGTGGTTTTATTGATTTATGGAGGAGTAAATACAATGTAATGCAGTTTTAATACCAGTGCTAAAGGGTTAAAGACAGACTTTGATATTGAACCAGTAGGTACTGCAGTCTGCTAAATAGGCAGCCAGTTTTTGAAAAAGTAGGGTTCTTAGAAACTCGAGTTTCCAAAGGAGTTTCTCTCCTGGAGTCCTGAGAATAGCACTATGTCGTCGCGTCAGTGCTACAAGGTCGTAATTCCATTCTGCAACAAAGATTTATCTTGCGCGAGCGCGCTCTGTGCAACAAGGTTGTATCTTGACGTCCATTGACTTTGCGTGTACATCCGGGTTATTTTAAGCGAGATACGACCTTTTGACATTCTGAAATGGGCGTTTTGCATTCATGCCATTTTAGGAGATACGACCTTGTTGCATTGATGCGACGATGTGTTCCTTGTGTTCTTAGTTCGGCATAAAAAGCTGAAAGAAACACTTGTGGTAATTGCTTTTCATTTATATGCCAAGAAGTAGTAATTCTTACAGTTTTAACCCAATGAAATATTGAATTGCTTATTGCTTAATACACAGTTAAATATTACAAAGAAAAAGGCAGGTAAAATGCACTGGAAGTTTCTTACTATAAGAGAAATTTTCTCCAAAACTTTGAATGACAATAAATTCCTGACATTGGTTGCAGGTGCTTTTCCAAACTGTGAGCCTTGCCCGGAATGTTTCCAGGATTGGCGCCGGGCATTCCAAGATATGGCAGACCTGTTTAGAGAGCAACAGATGATACTCAAAGGTAAGCTTCAAATTTTAATCGCCTTCTTCCCCCCCCCCCCAACCCACCCACTTTCAGCCAAACTCCTCAACATACTTCAGCTTTTACTGCAGGATAGTGTTTGCGTTTTTTGCATGATCCCTCACTCAGCGGCGTAAGTAGAATCAAACTTCCGCGGACACCTAGGATGCATCAACTTTGCAAGGGAACAAAAGGCAAATTAAAATTCAATAGCAGTATAATTGTTTTTTGATTTGAGATTTCAAATGAGGGCACGTATGGTCCCCCCCCCCCCAATTATGTTGCAGATTGACAGCAGTTGCATAACTACAGGGGGCATGCTCCCCCCATTTGGATTATACTTAAAATGTAATTTGTACAAGTTTTGGTTAAAGAGGTACTGATGCTGTATGTAGTATCAAATGGTGTCTTGGCCGCACTTCCCCCCCCCCCCCAAACGGTTCCAGCAAGACCAAAAGAGAGCATTTAAGGTATATCATTACAAAAAAAACAGATTTGTGGACTAGCTGGAAGTAACTGAGACTTCTACTCAGTTGAGCTGACTTCCAATCCCAATTAGTTCTTTTTCGCTTCTCATTTTATCCTTTAAATTAGATTAGCGAGGAAGGAACATTTCTTACAACACGTAAAACTGATGAACAGTATTGTCAAGAACAAGGCATTATGTAATGGACCAGTCAGAAGATGGAAAACCTAATCCATTTGGGAGAAGAAAATGCGCGTCCTTGCCGCCAACTTCTTCTCTGTGTTAAATTGTAATTTTTTTCGGGACTCATCAACTTGAACAAATGGATCAATTTTTTTTTCTAGGACTGTTGGCAAACTACAATAATCTGACCAGCCAGGAAGTAGACAACACACTAGACTTCATCCGGGGAAACCTGAGCAGTGCAGCGGGGGCCATTGAACAGGGAACCAGGGAACTGGTGGATCTGGAATACATTCAGGCCGGCTTCAGCATGGTAGGTTCTTACAAACGCACAATTGACTCCTGTTAATAGAAGGGTTTCGCATGCGAACAGATACGATTAGCACGCTGGATACGTCTTCAGTTTGTGTGGTCTTGTGAAGTCATACACAATACACTATCCGCTACGCGTGTACACGGCATGGGTAGTAATAATATGGTGCTTATATAGCACTTTATACCAAAGGTCTCAAAGTGCTTCAAACTTATTACCCCTGTTCATCAGGCCACTAGACAGTTTTTTCTGCACCAGCTTGAGATCAGCACAATCTGGTCTCTACCTTCACAGGTACCCATATATACTTACTCCTGGGTGGAGAGAGGTAACTGTAGTAAGAGATCTTGCCCAGGAACACAAGCGCCATTGTCCCTTTCAGGGTTTGAACCCACGTACCACAGCACAGTGAGTCGAACAATGTAAACATTGGACCTTGGTATATCACACAAAATAGTATGAAACGTGTGAATTACTCTGAATAATTTGTTGATTTTCACCCGCTTTTCCGAATAAGTTGTTAAATCATGTATGATTTGATTGCAAGAGGATGCATTGCTCAACATATACGTTTCAAGCAGGATTAGCGACAGATACGACGCTTTAACTAGACCCTGCCATTTTGGATAACTGCTTTCTATTGGCAAGGGTTCCAACAAGCAACCTGTACACGATGCAAAACAATGGAATGGTCAATAACGGTTACAGATGCTAAATGTATTCATACATGTATCTGTTCGGATGTGTAACCTCTCTAATGACCTATTATAAACCAAAACCTTTTATATCCAAGTTTTGTATGAAGGGGTGCGCCGGTCCTTTTCATTGTTTGCGTAAATGCAGTCAGGGCCAAAGATGTATTCTCACTTTAACCAAACTTTTGTTGTCAATGAATTCGTATTAAAACCCTCCTATTGTTTGATCACTCACAGACAGTCAAAATGTCCTCCACTTTCCCAGGCATGCATTTGTATTCAGACTAGTCAAATGTGACTTGTCAAATTCCATCAACAGACAAAAGAGGTAACTGTTAGGTACAGCTGGCATATCAATCACCTCCAGTCAAAGCATGGCTGTATCAAATTAATAAGGGAATTCATAACTGTTAAAAGCAGTAACTTGATTGATTTCGACTGCTGTGATGGTGTAGCTGGGCTGGGTTTTTTAAAGTTGGGCAAAGGCATGATATTTGGATCACTTCATCCCAAATGACTGTCATCCTTATTTATCCAGATTTCAGCCGAAGTGGCCAACTTCACGGACCTAGTGACCGCTGTGGAGACGCGTCGGCTGGAACTGACCACCAGACTGACCAATGTCCAGCAGTTCACGGGAAGCGTACTGATCCAGGAAAACACCGTCAAGACTGCCGAGCAGCTGCGGCAGGATCTCAATGCATTGAGTAGCACCACGACGGCACTGTTTCAACTAGGAAATGGCACATGGGTCAATATACAAGGTAGGAACATTCACAGGTCTTCAGGTATCTGAAAGAATGTTTGGCTAAAGCCCACGATCCAAGTCTCAAGTTTCATCTCCTGTGATTGACTCATACTGTATTCAAAATTATAATCTTTGTAAAGTTCAGAAAAGACCACAACATACTTCTTTACAAAATTGGATGTTGCGGCCATGTGATACCAACTTTCAGTAAACTGTCATATTCTGCACTGCTTGTTTATCACTTGGAATATTGTTGGTTTAAAAGTGCACGTTGGGCAAATTTCCACAAAATGTGCATGTTTTAGATTGTTTGTTGGCATTATTTCAAAAGTCTTGGTCACAGCAAATCCACATCATGTCTTACATTTACAGTGAAAACAGTGAAAAACCCATTGGACGTGACAGTAATTTTGGCGTTGTCTGTACATATTTTAAATGTTTTTTGAGCCAAGGTGTCAAGAAAAGACTGGTGCTGCATAAAATGTACCTGATAATCCACTGTGGAATAACAGGTCCCACGTTAGCTTCAGAATTATACACATAGCACACACATGGGTTTGAAGAACACTTTTGAAAAGTAACATGTGAATGGAATGATAACTTGTGCTACAATGGCTTAACTTTTGAGGACCTTTTTTTTTGTACCCCGAAATTCCTTCATGCGTTAATTACATGAAAACAGAAAACTTTCAAGATATAGTTGTATGAACAATCTTATTCTACTGTTGAACAATCTCTCCAACTACCATCATTTTGTAGTGGGTGCATTTTGAGCCCTTCTTGGGCAAGATAGTTTACTACAATTGCCTCTCTCTACCCAGGAGTAGAAATGGGTACCAGATTGCGCTGATCTCAAACTGTCGGAAAACTGAGAGGTACAAATTATGAAGTGCTTTGAGATGCTGGAACATGGAGATATACAGGGTGGTTCAAAAAACGGTTGACAATTTCTCAGATGCAGATTTCTTGGAATTGGGGAAACATGTTAAAATTGTTTCAAGACTTTCCAAAACCACAGCATCTTTGTGGTGTATGGTGAAAGTGGCGCTGAAAATAAAGCCTAAATTAAGAAATGGCGATGGTTTAAAGAAAGATGGTCAAATATCAGTTAATCCACATGCAAGTCTATGAGATATGGTCAACACGATAGCACTGCGCACACAAATAACT
The DNA here is from genome assembly GCA_029964075.1 of Patiria pectinifera. NCBI lineage: Eukaryota > Metazoa > Echinodermata > Asteroidea > Valvatida > Asterinidae > Patiria > Patiria pectinifera. The sequence continues at coordinate 6,617,384 of CM057138.1, read as the reverse complement.
GCAATGATTGTAATTAGGTCTGCATGACTGCCATAGACGTAGGCAAACTAGTTTTGACCATTTTTCGGTAAATGGATGTTATATCTTAACTTGAGCTTTATTTTCAATGCTGTTTTCACCATATAGGCCTACCATCAACATCTTGTAGTTTAGGAATATCTTAAAACAATTTCAGCATGTCTCTTTAATTTTGAGAAATGCGCCTCTGAAAAAGTGGGGAAAAAATACATTTCGGACCCCCCTGTATAAGGGTCACATTAAGTCTCTGATTCATTCTTAAAATGTAAAGGCTGGTTCGTACTCGGTGAGAAAGCGAACACGAATTTGTGACATCATGGTAAGTATTTGCGCCGGGAATTCGCAAAAAATTCACAGCGAATGTTTCCTGAGGTCAAATTTTCTACGCATTCGCATTCGGGGAAGTATGAACCAGCCTTTATAAGGGAAGGATCTACATTCAGGTTGTTACAATATAAGAATTGGTGTGCTGATGTCTTGCAGGCATGTATGCAGCAATTGAGGCTTCGGAGCAGGGCGTCCAGCAGCTTACACGTGATGTGGACAAACTCCTGCAGGATATTGAACGCGCCGCCATGGAGCGACAACAGGCAGCAGTGATCTTGGACGATGGAAATCGCGCCACAGAGGTCAACCAGAATGCAAACCTTCTGACAACAATCAGCGCTATCCAGCAAGACTACCCGCTGGCATCCACGGCCCAGAATGCCTCAGCTGCCCAGCAGATTGCCCTGGAGGCTAATCAGAGTATGCAGGGGGTCTTGCAGGGCGCCCTCACAGTCCAGGGGCAGGCAGACGCCCAAGCCTATCGGAGCGAGATGGCTAGGTTTAATGTCACCAATGCTGATACAGCGGCTAACCAGGCGCAGTCTGCAGCCAGGACTTACAAGGTACTGACTAATTTCATAATGCTCAGTTTGAAGATTTGCTGTGGACTTCCCGTAGGAATATATGGTAGCTGGCACTATGAGTTCCAGTGTCCTGGACACAAAGCCAGATCCAGAATTCAACTTGGGGGGGGGGAGCAAAAAAAACATTTTTTCCCCCCCCCCCAATAAAGTGGGTCCAAAAAACTTCTGCCCCCAATTTAATATGAAAAGCAAAGGGGGGGGGGCCTGCCTTTTTTGCACTCCCCGTTGACACCCCCTCCCCCGTTGCTACTCGCCCTCCCCCATTGGTTTGGGTTTGTGGTGTCATACGAAATTTTGATTTCTACAGAATCTCGTCTCTGCAAGTTGAAAAGTTGTTTATGTATTTCCATTGTTTCATCACAGGACCTTGCCTTGTCCACTAAGGCCAACATGACCAGCTTGTACCTACAGGTCCTAGACACCTACACAGCCCTCCAGGATGCCGAGGCACGCAGCGTGGAGGCTCGGACCATTGCCCGGGCCGTGCAGGACACGACGGTCCGCCCCTCCACTCAGATGGACCAGCTGGTCAACCAGATCAACGCGGCACCGCTGACCGCCTCGATTGTCCAGAATCTACTCCAGGACGCGACCAGTAAACTGGGACAGGCTGAGCAGACCAAGTTGTCGGCTGCAGCTGGACAGTAAGAATCATTATGTAGGGAGTGTGAATTCACTGAGTCAGTGTAGGCTCCACTCGGTCACATGTTGGCCCAAGTTACGAGGGCTTTGTCAAAAGTTTACAAGTGATATGGTCATGTAGCCCATCCAAGTACAGCTAGCAGTCAGTGCTGCTTAACTCTGATAGTATTCTACATGTTCTTCCGCTGAGCTAACTCTCTTGTATAGACATCTCGATTAAAGGTCAGCCTACAAAAATTACTGATAGAAAAGAAAACTCGTAAGAAACCACAGGAAGTGTCTCGTGAGTAACCACAGGTAGTGTCTCGTGAGTAACCACAGGAAGTGTCTCGTGAGTAACCACAAGTAGGGTCTCATGAGTAACCACAGGAAGTGTCTCGTGAGTAACCATAGGTAGTGTCTCATGAGTAACCATAGGTAGTGTCTCGTGAGTAACCACAGGAAGTGTCTCGTGAGTAACCACAAGTAGGGTCTCATGAGTAACCACAGGAAGTGTCTCGTGAATAACCATAGGTAGTGTCTCATGAGTAACCATAGGAAGTGTCTCGTGAGTAACCATAGGTAGTGTCTCATGAGTAACCACAGGAAGTGTCTCGTGAGTAACCACAGGTAGTGTCTTGTGAGTAACCACAGGTAGTGTCTCATGAGTAAGCATAGGTAGTATCTCATGAGTAACCACAGGTAGTGTCTCGTGAGTAAGCATAGGTAGTATCTCATGAGTAACCACAGGTAGTGTCTCGTAAGCACAGGTAGTGTCTCGTGAGTAACAGTCTCATAAGTATATATGACTTGAAGCTTTGCATGGCAGATAAGATAAAGTAGGAAGATTGTGAGAACGCCATGTAGAAAGTAGTCTCTTCTCCAGCATCATCCACATCCCATCACTCACCCTCCTGAGGAAGGACAGAGCACACTGTCTGCAAACGTCGAGTTCTACACACTTCCAAGAAAAAGGTTACTTTCCACATGGTGTTCCCGCAATCTTTCTACTTTAACCTTAAGTAGTGTCTCATGAGTAACCACAGGTAGTGTCTCCTGAGTACCATGTTGATTGTGGGATTGTTTGTGTTTGGTAGGCAGGAGGCAGAGTCAGTGGGCGCTCAACTTCAGACCATTGAGTACGAGTTGACTGAAGGAGAGAGGGTGAGAACGGAGACGACTCAGCGACTGACAGAAACAGACAACAACATCACCAGCATCAGGTCAACAGCCAGTCAGGTGAGACACAGAGTTGTAACGTCACTGAGTTATGTGACTCGTGTTGAGTTAAGTCATTTGTAGCCAGTGACTTGAGTCATTCTCAGGCAGTAACTCAATTTGAGTCAAGTTTGCATTACATCCTTGCTTGAGATCAGTTTGTGTCACAAAACGAGAATGGGTTCAATTTAATTTTTATTTTTTAATTTCTATCTCAGGGATGAAAATTTGCCCATAAGACTCGAGTCGAGGCACTGAAAATTACAACTCAAACTCAGACTTGAGTCAAATAATTGATTTTTTTAAAAATTCTTTCTAAATTGAAAAAGCAGCCCCGCCAACTTCTACAAAGCAGTTTTGCAGCAGATTTTGTTATTTTCCATAATTTTGTTTAGGTTCAGGAAGAAGCCAATCAGGCCATCAGCAGCGGCCAGCAGACCTCAGCAGCCATATCCAGCATCCTGCAGGGAGTCAGGACCACAGAGCAGTGCTTCAGTGCTAGGAGGAACCAGGCTCAGGATGCAGCATACCGGGCAAGTCTAGCTGGTACCCAGGCCACCACGGCACAACAGGTCAGTCCAGTGTTATAGTACTCATACTCGAGTACAACTCAAGTACTGTTTCAGAATACTTGTACTCACACGTGTACTCAAATATGAAAATATGCGAAGTTGAACTCACAGAAGTCGTACTCGAGAAGCAAAGTACTTGGACTCAAATATTTGATATCGTACTCCATCATCGCACTCCATAACCATACCATACTCATACTTGATTATGACTCGGGGGGGAAAAATCAAGTAATTCAGTTTTGAATGAAAAAATCTCACTATGCAGTGCAGCAGACTTGGCTTTCAAAAAGTCTTGCTCAAAAGTAGTCCATAACATCCATGTTGCTGAATTGGTGGTTTCAGTTGTCCACTCGTTACTTGGGATTTGAATTATTTTCACTGGAGTACTCCATAAAGAACTCATACTTAGAGGTCCCTGTACTCGTACTTGTACTCGTACTTGTACTCGGAGGTGTTCTGCCATCGCTGTTCATCAGGCAATGCGCCAATTATTTCTGCAGCAGCTCGAGATCAGCGCAATCTGGGCTCTAACCTCAGGTACCCATTTTCACTCCTGGATGGAGTGAGGCAATTGTAGTAAAGTGTCTTGCCCAAGGGCACAAACACCATGTTCCCGGTCAGCTGTATATATCTAAGTACATCAAGGGCTAAAGTAACTGACATGCCATTGAACAAGAAATTGATATGATGATGAGAATTGTTATGCAGAATAGATTCTGTTTCTTTCCTTTGCTTTATTACCATCCTTTGTTTTTTTGGGTTTTTTTTGACAATAAAACAAACATTGAAATCTTGTTTGCAGGCCTATGAATCCAGTGCTACAGACACGGCATCCCTGACTTCCCTGATTAACGCTACTAAAAGTCAGTCATCTACTGCCCTGAATGACGTCACAGTGGTATCTGATCAAGCAGAGACACTCCAACAACAAGTGGTCACTGTCCAACAAATGGCTGATCTGGATGGTAAGCAGAACAATCTATCAAAGCCTTCCAGCTTTTATTTGTATTATTACCTCTCCACTTGTTCAACTTTTTTTATTACTTTTCCCTTGGAGTAAGCATTCACATGAAAACTTAGTCCAATATCATAGTGCTGCTTAAAGGTAAGGACACTTTTTGCCTATTCAAGGAACAAAAATACAATAAATCTGGAGCAGGTGATTTAAAAAAAATGATCCATCGAAATTTCAGCTCATCTTAATTTTTCTTGACGCAAAGCAAAGTTTCCGTTGAAAGCCCTCCCTTTACAAAAGGTTCATTAACCAGTTCGGGTCGGAGGACGTGATAACACACACTGGCTGATTTCTACACAGGCATGGCCGACGGGTTGAAATGTCAAGCGTGCCTCGACTCACCTCCAGGTGAAGTCTAAACATGCCAATCCCTTGTGTCTTTTGTACACACACACAAAGTCTGTGAAGTCTGTGGAGGCAGACCGTGTGTTGATCTTGAATTGGCCGTTGTGCACGGCCTATTGTTGTAGAATTTACGTTCTAGTGCCCACCCAGGAGTATTGAAACATATGAGGTTTTGGCAAGAAATATCATACAAATACTGTTGAAATGACTCTAGTGAATCAGTATTTGTGGCGTTTGGCTGTATATCAGAAGTTGGCTGGAAAATTTTGCCTCTTGCGAAAATTGAAATTTTCGGCAAAAATAATCCCGGCGCAAAGTGGTAATATGCTTGGTCTTGCACTTTCGAAGATAGTTCCCTTTAACTTTTTGCAAAATAAAATTGATCAATTGGGGGCGGTATTTGAAAAAAAAATTCCCTTTTTTTTCTTCTTGTGATGGTTTGGTCCGAACCATCACAAAGATATGATGGTAATATCTCTTTTCTAAAAACAATAACAGCATACTATTTGAAATGATTTCACAGGATGCTTGATCCTATTATTTACTTACATTTACAATCAAGTGGGATATTTCATAATATCTTGACAGTTTCTCATTGAATGTTTGCTGATGTTGTCTATTACCTTTAAAGGAAACATGCAGTGGAAATTCAGCTCATCTTGTTTTCATGCACATTACTATGTGTTGCAACAATACATACAAGATCTTAATACTTGTTTTCATTGGAAGTGACAAGAAAGTGGTAGTTTTTCAATTATTAGCAAATCCTTTCATCAATACATGCAAGAGGGCGCTATTTTGCTTTTGTCACACAAGGTACTCCTTGTCAAAAGTGCATATGAACAGTACAAAAATATGTCCTTCAAATTTACCCACAAAAGAAAGTTTTGAAGAAATATTGGCCACTACTATTGTCCAAACAAGTTTAACATGATAAACAAGAAAAAAGTGAAACTTACTCCAAGGAAATGAAGAAAAGTTTGATATTTATTTGTACACAAAGCTATGGAGACACTACCGTTCTGCATTGAATGACATCACGCTTTGGCTCATGAATATGGAAATTTTCATTAGCATAAAAATTGAAATGTTGAAATTTTACTCCTACAAAGGAGGTGGAAAGTCATAGTTACGTGGCAAGAAAGCTGTTTTTAAATGTATTTAAGTCATAAAAATCCTCAGAAAAAGTATTTCATGGACCCTTTAAGGAGTAGTTGCAATTTATTGGTATTTCACACACAAATTGAGAAAATTGATATTTAGGAGTTTTCTCATGTCATATTCCTACAGCCTTGATGACACAGTACATGACCCAACGTGAACAAATGCAGGAGCTCGATGGCAAGCTGGAAGGACTGGAGGCCAGTCTAGACACTGTCCTGGCCAATCTGGACAGTGCGGAAGGTGGCAGTTTACAGTGTAACTTATAGTCTTAGAATTCCAACACCGAAGCAAAACAAAGTTGGGACACAACATGCTAATTACCCCTCAAACTCCCACCAGTAAGCATTAAAATTTGATCAGCTTTTTCTGACACCCAAGAGTGGAAAGGGTAATAATAGTGGGAACCATGATAAAAAAAATACTACATTGAGTTTATTAACCGTTGAATCCATAAAACCATAGAGTGCTTGGGTGGTTTCAGGCACTATGGGGGAGTAATAGATCGTTAGTACTGCAGCCACCTTTGTGTTGAGTACTTTTGTTCAACAGGGATATACACATGAGTAGACCTCTTGTGCATTCATTGTTACTGAATTAAAATAACAAACCACACCACAAAGATGACTGCTGAATGTAGTTGATCTATAGGCAGGGCGGTAATGATATCAGTACAACAGCTAAAGGATTGATATTCTCAAGTAAAGATCTTTGACATATTAAGTAGTATGGGTACTCAAGGATGGTAGTGTAGTAAGAACTTTATTATTTATCTAGATAGCATATCATTTGAGACTAGGGGGATCTGTTCATGAAACAAATTTATACACAAAAGGACAAAAGGTGCATTTTAGGCCCTTTGGCATTTTCTATTTAAATTTTTTGATCAACCTACAGTAAAAGGCTGCTATAACAAACACATCTATAATGAACATTTGGGGCATGAATACGTTCGAATTTAACTTGTGATGGTCTCCCAGACTAATCCCCGCCCCCAATAACTTTGGATCATTCGAAATACGCAGTGGATGGACCGGGAACCAGTCTAGGTCTCCTCCAACTGTCCTTTTCTGGCTGTTGAAGGAGTACTTGTGCGCGGAGCCCATTACATCCCCTGTGGCTCCCGTTCTATTGTAATGTACAATCACTATAACAAACGACCACTCTTGCGAACAATTTTTTTTACGGACCCCATCGTGTTCCTTATAGTGTGGCGTTCTACTGTATTGGCTTTGTGCCTCTTCTCAAGTTTTAATTTTCGTCTGTCCATCCTAGTGTTTGTTGGGATGGAGGTTAGTGACAAACTGCACCTTTTTTATTTTAACTGCTTTATTTGTCAACCCTTACATTCACTTTTTGCATGCAATGCAATAGCCAGTAATTTTAAAGGTTAAATTACAGGGTTTTTTTTATGAGCCCAGAAGTTTATATTAACAAAAAAAATATCGAATCCTGCCAAGATTTCCTGTATTCTGTATAATGTGGCCTGATGAATATTTTAAGGCTTTTTAAACATTCCTTTTTTTTTACTTTCTAGGTTTTTGTTGATGGTTTGTCTTCTCTATGTCATATTTTATTTGAATAATATCAGAAATGTTGAGGCTTTTCGAAGACTTGTTGATACATGTAAGATAAAGTATATATTTGCTGTGAAAATATTTATACAGAATTGGCGATCTTCATTGTTTGTTTGTTGTTGTTGTGTTGTTTTAATTAAGAATATTTTTTTTTCCATTTCAAAAGAAATAACTAACATGACATCATTATTTTGAGTTTGTGTAGTAGTTGTACTTAATTAGAAATGTTACATTTGTAAACAGACAACATAGTTTAGTATCAAAATACAAATTATTTTTTAATTATGTGTTTTCATGATTCCTTGGTGGGTTTATTTATTAAATTATTACTTTTCAGACATCCTGTCCAGATCTGATACAAAATATTTATGAAATTATTAATTTGTGTTCAAGTCAAAAACTACCAATTGTTTCAAGGCAAAATGTTAACCACTTGGTGAATTTTGCAATATATAATTATATATACAAATTCATATGCATTTTGATTTAGGTTTACAGTAATCATTGCAATTAGAGTGTTAAATTGGTTACATTCAATATACCATTGTCATTTGTGTGCTCCACTTTTTGGGAATAGTACTTTGCAGAGGATCACTACTTATAAAACACAAGCCCTAAACTTACGGTATATTAGCACTTACAATGTATATCCACAATGCCATAAACAGAGTATTGTTTTTGTCCACTTTTGTGTAAGTTTTGAATTTTTTGGTTTCATTTAAATGTTAAGTGGGTAGCCATGTGTTGTGTTCTGTTCCTTGGGTATTGAATAAAAAATTAAAAAATTAGCTACAAATGGTTGGAACTTTTTTCTTCTCAAAAGTGAACGATTAATGCTATGTGCATTGTTAGTTTTCTCTCAAACAGTTAGTGAACTGAATCTCAAGCCTTGATGTTGACACACAGTTTCATCTTCCAAACTGACCTAGGAAAAACCGAAATTTCACAAATAACTGCCGCTTAATACACAGGATAAGTTTTCCATATTTTTATTCTTTTTTTTTTATTTGTTCAAAAAATTCTCATAAAGGAGGCTCAATAAACCATCTAAATTTAACAGATATGATTGTCCATTATCATTCTCACAATCTAGATGCTGCTGAATGTCATAGGTGATAGTTTGGGCCCAGTTTCTAAGCACACAATGTTCTGGTAACAGCCTACTATTTCATGGATACCGTAAGCAGTAAGCACAGCAAAAACCATGCTTACCTCGGAGTAAAATGTTGCTTAAATTAGTGACGTAGCAGTAGAAATATAAGTGCGCGCAAACCGTTAGCACATCCATGCCATGAAATAATGCTCAAGGTTAGCACAATTTTTTGCTTTAGTAAGCACAACTTTTCTGCTAACTGTTAAGCAGCTCCATGAAATTGGGTCCTGTTGTCTTGATAATCTGTCACTTAAGGGCAGCACCTTCTAATGGATGAGCTTTTAATACAAATGTGAAACAACCGCTGTCTCAATTCGGTAGTATCGAAAACGAAGACCGAAGACCCACTCGAGTGTGTCTTCGTTTTCGAGTGGTTCTTTGTTATCGAGTGGGTCTTCGGTCTTCGTTTTAGGGGTCTTCGTTTTCGATACTACCGTCTCAATTCCTGGACACAAAATGGAGACACCACTTGCAGCACTACATGAAGCTATTTTGTGTCCACAGGAGGCTAGATGTTGCAATTCCTCATCTAGAGCTCTGCCTATCGAGGGAACTCTAAAATGAGTTTTGACAACTTGGAAATTGGACACAAGATGGCCGCCCATTCTGTGTCCAGTGCAGCCCACTGTTTGACAACATTCAATGGGCATGTGACGATATATAATCATGTCTCCACAAGGGCAGGCAAATTGTGCCAGTCAGTTTTGCCTTTTCCATAGTCAAATTGGCCTATATTGTCCAGTATATCTGGGTAAAGACAATGGGAGGGACATTTGAACGCAAGCACCATCTACTGTTGAAGTTTTGTATTTGGCAGTCAAATACTTGTATATGTGACTTTTGCTCTGCAAAAATTTGTTACAAAAATAGTCAATATGAGTTTTTGACAGTACTATTCAAAATGAATACTTCACTGAGCAGTAGTAACACAAAAATGCGTAGTATTTTCTAGAGTGGTTTACAATTTGTAAGATCACTTTTTTTCTTAGTAGATTATTGGTAGATAACTTGGTGTTATGGATAAAAACTTGCCAAATTATCGAAATTATTACAGTACAACTGACATGGAATACCATATATTTACAAAAGCATTTTTTTTTACAAAAACATTAACAGAAAGTGTTAATTTTAATTATGGCATTTAGTATATATGTATGAGGAAAGAAGAAGGAACTTAAACTAGCAAAAACACAAATTGCAAAGTATGGGCGAAGGGGTAATATGCATACCACCACCTAGTAACACTGATATACATGTAGACTGTATGCGTTACAGCAAAGCTACAAGGCAGTGGTTTCATATCACTTAGATAGGCATGAGTACGCATTTTATGCTTATGCATTTTACTAAATAAAAAATAAACAAAGAACATTATTCAGGTACCTTATAATTACAAACATTCTGACTAGCACCCCTTGAAAACAGACACTGACGAAATGGGGAACTGCCAACATAGGGCTGGATAGCTCAGTTGGTAGTGCACTGGAATGACAATCCGGAGGTCGCAGGTTCAAACCCCGCTCCAGTCAATTTCTTTGTTCAATTTTAAAACAAATTCTGCACTTGAAAAAAGGTCAAAGTATTACAACATATACATGTGCAAAAATAAGATAATGACAGGATTGCACGGGGGGAATTGAGCGGCCTGCACCCCAACCTGATTCCCAGGGTTACTTTCAACCTCGAGACATCAGCAAAGTCTGAGAAGACCCTGGAATGAATACTTGCTTCCTTTACTATGATTCGATCCCGAAATAGCAAGAAGAGGATTTATATCCTGACTTGGTGATTTTATTATCGACAAGAAGCACAAGTTGTTTGCATTCATTGTGAATTTTTACATCCAATCCTCTTAAAAAAACAACCCTACCTTTCCATTTTGCTTATGATCATATTTAGTGCAATACTGCAGGTTTGATTGCTAAGATTTTAATATAACAACTGTGTTTGCCGATTTCAAGCAACGATGAATTGATTCAATCTATACCCTGGATACCACATACAAAAACAAACACTGATTTAAAGCATGGCCAGGAACCAGACTATTCTGTACCAAATAATAATGTGCAAGATTTTGTTCACATGCAATGATCCAATACCAGGGCAAGAGAGTAGCAAGTAGTAGTGTACTCAAAGTCACAGGGACGAGGTTGGCCTACACCCCGCTCTTTATATCATGTAAACCCACCGAGAGTGCCCACCAGAAAAATGAGACCTCTAAAGTTCCTGAACCTAAAAAAAATTGATGAATGTGTTCTGTTGACAATGGATATTCGCTGGTTTCTGTGAATACGACAGAACTTGTTTGGAGGTTCTGGGCCCACTGTGGAACTTTCAAATTGGAGCCAAGAAAATCAGTCAAATGTAATTCACATTAGTATACATCATACAAGAACCCAAAGACTTATCACATGGATGGCACATGCTATTGCACTCCTTATATGTGAGCTGTCACCAACAAATGAGCATAAATTTTGAGTTTTTAAGAATTGAGAAATATTACTTTCTGGATTCTGCAAAAAAAGAACTTTCTAATGGTATACAATATCTGGGGATGCCGAGTTCGGTAAGGAAATATAGACCCCAATTAAATGAAATTGAAAAAATTATTTTTGAGAAAAATGCCATTTGTTGTTGTATCACAGTGCATGAATAGTCAACTAACAAAACAGGATGAACATAGGTTTTAAAGATTGTTGATGGAACAGGAAAAAAATGAGAAAGGTAGAACAGATTGAGGTTCTCCTGAAAACAAAAAAATTGACCACCCCTTCAAATTTTGGCTTTGCCCTACTGTACTGCCAAATGACAATTTCCAACTTTAAGCTCAATCATGGCAACAGGACACATACGTGCTAATATTTTTTTTAAAAATATGTCCATGTACATGTAATAGGTAACAATAAAACACTCCTGTGATAATATTGCAACCAGTCCAGAAATTCCTGATGCTATAGTGCCAAACCTATTTCATTTGCTGTGTCAACATGGCATTGTTTCAGGGCAGTCTTGCTTGACTTTTGACACTGTCATCTACATGTATTTTAACAGCAAATGATTTTAAACCATTCATGGGAACATGATTAAAATTACAAACAAAACTACTTCTTACTGTGCCGATTTATATACAGCTTTGAGAAATATGTTTTAAAAATGGCAAGCAAGGAAAGAAGAAAATTATTAATCCACATTCCTTTCAGAAAACAAAAATAAAAGTGGCTTTAAAACAATGAAACAATTCTAATGCTACACGAGATCTACCAATTTCGTTTTGATCACATCACCTTAACACTTAAACACAAATGTACAGCACAAATTATCATATTAGTGGTGGTAAAAATATTACAAAATTACTCTACAAAGTAAATTATTTTCTACTATATTTACAAAGGAAGTAACCACAATGTTTGGGTATCTAACCTTTGTTCATTTTGATGGATAATTAGTGTGTTACAACTAAACTTTGAAGCCGCTTCTAAGTAATGTCGAAATATTTCACTAAGAGGCTTAAAATTTACACAAAAGCAAAAATGATGATGTTGCAATGTTATCACATCTTAAATAACTGTTTAAAAAACAATGCAGCCATGTTGATTTCCTGCTGGTTACATTGCAAGCAATGAGCAAAAAACTATTTTTAAAAACCTATGCCCCAGAAGACCGCCACCCACTTAATAATATGCAACTCTCCACTTATTAAGCCCTGCAATCAATGGCTCTCCAGACAAAATTTAATCACAGAATTTAAAAAAAACACCTTTATGTGAGTTATGTTTCTCTTTTTTGGGGGGGTGGGGGTGGGGGTTGCCAAAAATCCCCAGCACCTAAATTAAACCATTTTTTGGTTTCAATTCTATAGGTTCAATTGAATGAAAACAAGCGCAGAGATGCCAACTTTACAGACTACAAAATAGTAATGATTCTTCCTGCAAAGAGTAATGCTAATGTAAATACATAGGACAACAGTCAAGTTTAAGAGTAACCACAGTACTTTTCAGAGTAACCACAATGTTGGCATATAGGACAGCTGGAAATTTCAAGAGTAGTAACATGCCTCAAAATCCTAATAATTACTCCAAAAGAGTAATGGTTGGCATCTCTGCAAGCGATATTTACCAATCTCGGTTTTGGTTAGTACTTTTTTCCACAGCTGTACAGACAAGATTATTTAAACAGTGTACAAATTATTTCATTTTGAATCGATCCATTGGCTTGACAATGTTCCAACTGCATTCAGTGACATACCTGATTGTGAAATTTGAGAGATGAACGTCATTCGTTGATCTTTAACCAGGATCCCGGTTTCTCACCAATCTATAAACACCCATCTCTAAAACACCAGTAACGTAGACATGTCCTTTTCCAAATCCCTCAATATTCAAGGCTGTACGGCAGTAATCAAACCTCAAGCCCGGTTCATACTTCACTATTGTTGATGACCCCGGGTTGACTGAGGCTAAGTTGACTGAGTATGAATATGAGTGTTGGACACGGCTGACTCGTACTCAAGTCCAAGTTTGTTAGTGAATTCTCGGACATTGTCAGCCTAATTTTGGGGCCAAGTGGGTCATTCTGTCAATTTAGGGTCCAAAGTGTGACATTTTTTCTGTCCCTGTTAAGTTGCAACTTTGTAACTTGCCATTCAAGTATCATTAAAAATGACTTCAAACGATTTTTAATTATTTACTCTTGGAGGACGACTGCATTAAGGAGTGCATCCAGAATTTGAAAAATCACAGATATCAGATGCAACAGGGTCAGGAAAAATGTAGACCCTGAATTTATAGAATGACCAAAATACTCAGGTTAAAAATACAGTTAAAATTCTGACTGTTATTTTATATTCAGAATTCTTGACAGAATTGGAAAAGGACCGGACTACAATTACAAAACTCCCCAAATCTTACCCCCTTTTCCATCCCCTTTAGTCCGTCTTGTTGGCCCTCTTCCGGCTGCTCCAGTACCCGTCTGTTTCATGGGGGGCAAAGTAGCCCAGCCCAGCATTGATGATCCAGGCCACGCCCACCAGGTGGGCAAGCATGGCGCTCTTGTCAATGTCGGAATGGTCCACGGAGGAGAGGGCTGTTATGACAACCATGATGATGGTCTGAAAACAAATAATAAATATAATACTTTATAATGTAGCACTTTATGCCAATCTTTAGAAGTGCTTCACAATTATCTTCCCCCTCCATTCCTCAGGCCATGAGTTCAGTTTTGTAAGTTCAGTTCAAGATCAGTTCAATCTGTCCTGTTTGCTGACTGTTACCCGTTTCCCTTGATGGAGAGAGGAAATTGCAGTAAAGTGTCTTGCCCAAGAACACACAAGCACAATGAACCCAATCAGGGTTCAAACTCATGTAGAATGCCATGGTACAGTGGTTACGGTGTTGGACTCATGTATGATGGTGTGTGGGTTTGAACCCTGCCAGGAACATGGTGTTTGTGCCCTTGGGCAAGACACTTAACTACAATTGCCTCTCTCCACCCAGGAGTATGAACGGGTACCTGTGAGGATAGAGGGCGAATGCGCGCTGATATTGGCTACCGCATGGTCTCATGGCCTGATGAACCGGGTAATAATTGTAAAGCACCTTGAGATTGTTGATAAAATGGAAAACGCCATATAAGCAAGACAATTATTATTATGTTCCGCCACTGATGATAAGGATAAGGACGCCATAACCATTGGATCAAGGCAAACTATCACTAAATAGTTATAGTGTGGTGACTTTTGTCTGGATTTAAATTTAGTATACTGTGATATTGGTTTACTCGGGAGACAAGACAAAGATGACTGCCCACTCACCAGGATCCTACAGAGCAGGACGTTTCTCTTGTCTTCGTGGAACATGAACCCTGGAGCGACAGCGCTCAGAATGGCCGAGCCAATCAGCATGGCTCCTACTGCTTGCTCCACAAGAACATGGACGCCATTGGCCTTCACTCCAGCACCCTGTCAACACAGAAGCATACACATTGTTCTCCAACACAAGTTTTCTGTGAAGTTTTTTTTTTAATGATTTTTAGAGGTGGATGCTTTTCTCACAACTACACACAACAAGTTCAGCTACAGACCCAGCATGTGTTAATACCTGTTGAGCCTACCCAGCCACCTTCAGTCTATCAGCACAAGTTAAATCAAATGTAGTGGTGTTGTTGATAAATATGGGTGGGCATTATATTGTCTTACCAAGGAGCCCGAGAAGACAAGTGAATACCTGTGAATAGGTGAATATTCTGGGGGTAATGAGCATCTTCACTCTAGAATAGTTTTTGAAGTTGCAACGACGTTCAACTATTGCAACTGCTGTATTTTGTGATGTCCTGTTCTGAGTCTTGCACACTTGAAGAAATCAATAAACTAGCCATGAAATAAAGGGACTTCTTGATGAAATGAACACCAGCACAGGGTTAAAGGCAGAGTACATCATTTGAAGCTATCCAAAAAGTAATTGACAAAATTATTGTCGAAAATCATACTTGGTTTGAAGATGCTAATGGTACTATAAACTCCCTGTGGAATTATTCCTTCTGGCATGCTGTCATTTTAAAGAATACAATAAAAGAAGGCCTTTTCCAACGATGTGTCTAAAGACGCATTTTTGTAAATTTCCGTTAGTAGTTCGTTTTTAATTCTGCGACGCCGTGAATTAGTGCACGCAAGCGTTGACACAACGCACACACGCACCCAGTTGCTATAATTCGTTGGTTCAGTGCGTGACATCGCGTAGCTGCAATCGGCTGAATGAGAACGTGTCCCAGCTGCTGATTTCAGGCGCAATTCAAAACATGACTCAGCAACTTTTGAATTGAAATCAAGATCCTAGAATATTGTTTTCTCAGAATATTCAGCATTCACTGAGCTGAAACTTCATCAGGTTAGTTGTTAAGCACCCTTCTTAGATTTTGAGCACTTTTGTTGCTTCAAATGAAAAAAAATGCACAAATGACAAATGATGTACTCTACCTTTAATACACATGTATAACTACTAGCATGTCATCTTTGCTCACACTTGTCAGCTTGATAGTAAAACAGGGTAGGAATAATCATCCCAGTGCAGAGGATTCAATGAAATCTTGAACCATGAGAAAAAAAACAATGGCAGAATTTGCCCCAGTGGGCCTACAAAGCCCAGGAAGTTTATAACTTTCACGCCAGATAATTGTTTTATGTGTACTGGACTGTGCAAATTCAGCAATAAAAAGCAAGTGAAGGGAAATTTATTAAACCCAACTTACAGTAGGTAATTGAAAGCACAGGCTGTTCCTTTACTCTCTCCCTGGAACAAGTTTGTGTTTCTATAGCTGTGTTACCATAGGACTTCTCTTCTGCGGTCTCACGGAAACTTCCCGCAACTCCCTGTCAACATTCCTTTGGGTATTTCCACCAGCCATTCCCACTTGGACTTTTTCAACACAGACAGAACGCTTCAATTGCCATACATGGCTGGTCAAATGTCACAGATTGCGGGCGCTGCACACAATAACTTTTGACCCTTTGACAGTTTACAGTGGGGCAAACAGACAAGAAAGGAAATTTCCGTTGCATCAGTCGTTTACGTTGTACTATGCACAAAGGGACAGGAACTCATACCACCATCATGTTTACATTTTGTGCGCGCACGCTGTAAATACAGGACGTAATACAGGAAGTGACATTGTCTGCAAGGCATTTTTCACAGTAGGTTTCCAGCGTGGTCGCTGTAGTTTTACAGCGTGAGGATGTTTTCACTGGACTTATCAGCGTCCCTGTTAATCTACAGTGGCTGCACAGAAATCTTCTGCGATCACTTTTGGCCTGGTAGTTTTACATCGCCGTTGCGGTAAGTTGACAGGGACGTTAGTTCACCAGCTGTCTCCATTAGATTTAATTATGTAATTCTACGGGAAAGATGCATTAGGTTAATCAAAAAAGTTCTAATGGGAACACAGCTTAGGCAGTTTCTCTTTGTGTACTTACCGGGGCATGCATCTTGATAACCAGGTTGGGGTAAGCATACCAGAACAGACCGAACATCAGCGTCAGGAAGAAGTCAATCCTAAGATGGAGGTTCAGCCAGCTATCTAGCTGGGTGTGACCACCGTAGTTCTTGGCCATCAGAAAGTGCAGGGCACTCCCGAGGGTCCACAGGACCGCGCCCAAGACTCCAAACCGCACAAACTGATACAAAGGGATGACAAAATACACTGTTTTAAGGATGGCTTTTTGGCTAGTACCCTTTTGTTGCGAAGCACTGGCTGTGTTTTATAGCAATCAAAACAAAACTTTGGCAAATACAAATTTAATATAAAAACTAAACAGTTTTGTCTTTGCACTTACTTGGTCATTCAACAGTTTATCCTGCGTTTTGGCCACGTACATCGCTATGAGAAGAGCAGCATTTCCCTGCATGGAAAACACCAACAAGAATTATATGATGATAAATGAGTTCAATTTGTCCTATCTTTTTTTCCCCCTTTTTTTCGTCTGTCCTGCTAAAAAATTCTACTTAGGATGTACCTCACAGCTGTCATTAAAGAAAATTGATACTTTTTCTAGTATGGGTTTATCAAAGTAAAAGACAGTACGAGAAAAATCACACAATGTCATTCTTGTCTTGAATTCACAGGTAATTCTTGAACTTGAATGCACTGGGCTGCGTTCTGGTACGAACAGTTTCTGAACGTTCGCTGAGCGTTCGCCAACGGTGTTCGGCAAGCGGAACCAATTTCGGCAACTAAACCGTTGTCAAAATGGCGGTGCCCAGTGACACCGTGTGGCTATGGCAGCCTCCCAAATACTTGAAGAATTAATGTCGGGTGAGTGTGAAGTTTCGCCAGTGATATATGGGATTATGTGTGGAGGCGGGTTTTCTCAAGGACTATCCCACTTAAGTAAACTTCTTACCCGATAAACATCTTGAGCAACATCTTCTGTTGTTGTCAGGGAAAGTTTTAGCCCCGACTGAAGCATAACACTTGTAGTTGCGTCGGCCATTTTGAAAACATTAGCGAACGTCTCCAGAGGTCTTTTGCCTTATGTTGCTAACGTTCGCCAACGTTGATACCGCACAATCTGTTCCACTCGCTTTTGTTGGCAAAAGTTCGCAAACGTGCGCAACGTTCAAGGGAGTGGAACCCAACCCTGGTCTCTACCACTGTCTACCCGGTCGGTCATTCTAATGACCTTCACACGGTCAACTTGCATGATAACGTCAACACACCGTCAACACACTGTTAACTCCTCCAAAACACATTCTAAATTGACAAATGTGATACTAAACCCATGGAGGAAGGAACACAAACCATAAAGTATGTGAGATTTTGAAAATGAGATTTCGGGTTCAGAAAGGCTGAAAATTGTAGGTTTTTGTTCAAGAAAATCGGCCCCTTCATGCAACTCTGAAATCACCAGCCCTGTTACTTAAACGGGCAGCGCGGACCAAACCATTTTGCTCAACAGTTGACATCATTACACAATAAACCAACAGAGGGTGGCCGGCTGACCACCATTGTATGAATCCAGCATGCACACTTTGCTACCATTACCTGCACACCCACACTTAATAATGGCATGCACGCGTCTTTAGACACATCATTGGAAATGGCCTTCTTTCGTTGATTTCTTCACAATGACAGTTTGCCAGAACAAATAATTTCACAGGGAGTTTAGTCCCATTACTATCTTTAATTTAAACTGAGTATGTTTTTCAACAATAATTACGTCACTTACTTTTGGATAGAGCTCTGCAAATGATAACCTATAGATGCATTACCATTCTTTTGTCAATTTAAAATGTGTTTTGGAGGTGTTGACGGTACTAGTGTGTGTTGATGGTGTGTTGATGGTAATTATCTATCAGTACCTTACCACAATTCTGGTAGCCAACAGCATGACTTGTGTGTAGTTGTCCGTCGACTTGCGAAGGAAGAACCAGGAGAACCCAGAACCAATCATAAAGGAACCAAAGGTTCGGCACAACATCACCATGACGCCCTCTATCTTGACTTTACTTTCCACCTGAAATTTGCCAAGACAGCAAAGGTTATTAAATCAACTGTGAGTTTCATGAATTCTAAATCCTTTATACAAAAATTCCAATTGAAAGAAAAATAGCATTCAATTAGAACACACTACAAGGCTAGAAATCTAATCTGGGAAAGATGTTTATTAAACAAAGTTTAAGTTAAGCATATTACAATTAAAATTACTTTTAAAAGGTGGGGGATATCATATCGTTTGTCACCCCCCACCCCCTCCCCCTTTTTTCGTCCCCGAATAAAAATTGTAGCCTACATACATGACATATGATTCTATAGCTCAGAATAGCTGATTCAATGACTCCAAACTCAAAAATGATGTTTAAATGATGATCTTTTGCTAAAACAAAAAAATGGTTGAAGTGGTCAGAAATTGCCTCAGATTGCACCACAGAGCATCTGATTCCACAATTTTTGGGGCCCTTAAGCGGGCCTCAAACCCCACGCTATTATTGCTTCGCGCTTTGCGCTTCGCACTCGCAATGGTTCTGATCAAGGTATGTCCCCCCACTTTTGAGAAGCGACTGACGCCCTTGGCCCAAAGTCCACTTGGTCAAAAGTCAACTCGGTCCAAAGCCAACTAGATCCCTGTGGAAAAAATAAATGTACGCAAACAAAGGTTGGATACATTTAAGGTCTCTCAGCCCCTCATGTGGTGCAATTAGATTTTCGCCCCTAGTGCCTTGCTGGAGCATTTTCGGAGAGAATTTAGTTTCCAGAAGCCACTTCTTTGGTTGTGTACAGAGTCTATGGAGAGTCGAGTACATTTTCAAATTATTTTCAAACAAAATTGGAAATGTTTCTCAGTCCCACATTCAGGTCTTTTCAACATTTTTGCAATGACTGACCTTCATTAAGATAATATATGATGAAAAAAGTGGCGTCAGGATCAACATCCCCCCTCCCCCCGATCAACATCCCCTTCCCCTCCCCCCGGTTGGTTTGGGACCGAGTTCACTCGAAACCCACATTGGTATGCAAAGCACCACTGAAAATCATGCCGAAAACAACTGTTTAAAATTACAAAACCGGCATGACTGGGGTCACTAGAATTAAAAAAAAAAATGCTTGTAATTAAGTTGTTGGCAGTAGGCCCTAGTTGTAGATTGTACAGGTAGAGAAGTCATTTGAAAAGCTATAACTTAGAGGATAATACAAGAAGAAGAAAAAAATACACATAAAAGTGGGGGGTGGGTCTTAAACTGTTTTGGAGAGTACACTTTTACCACTATATGACTATTTCATTCAGCATAGAATTTCACAATAATCACAGTTTCTGTTCTTAATCTTTAACCTACTTGCTAATCTAGTATCTTGAAATTAATAAATCAATCAATCACTATCTGTAACAATTTGACAGCACAACTTCACAACTATGATCAACGTGATATTAACGTTATCACGATCTCCACCAAGCTCAAGCCGCTAACCTGGAAGCCAAGAAGTTTGTCCGGGATGAACATGAAGGCCAGGCCGAACGCGAAGACGGCCACCGTGTCCACGAGGATCCAGGTCCGCCTGCTGCGCGTCCACATCGCCGCTAAGAAAACCAGCAGCAACAGACCCGATCGCACGTACTCAATATACGCTGGATCCAGCCATAACGTGAACGGAATCGCCCCCGTCTGGGTGCCTTGTGACTTGGGTGCTTCTTGTCCTGGCATTTTCCTTGATGGTTGGAATGTTAATCACTGGAGAAAGTAATATTCGGGGTGTTTTTGTTGACCAGTTTTTGTTAACAAACAACGTCGTCTTGCAGTTTACAGTAGCAGACGCTATTTTCCGCGTGGGGTGAGAGGTCATAACTGGTACTCGGCGCGGCTGGCGCCACTTGTGAGAGGGTACTAAATGTACACTGAGTGTGTTGTGGATATCAGAAAGTCCGACTTGAGTAAAGTCTAAGCTGAATTAGGAGGAGTGGCAACAAAGTAAATTGGCGCGCGTGGACCGCTTCTTCGTTCCATCTCTCAATGGAGAATAATGAACAGAAAAGTTGTGTTGTGTGTCTCCATCACGCATGACAGTTCCGATATTTGTCCGTATTTTTTGAAGTTGGGCGATAAGTGGTCACGGGGCCGGGGGAGGAGGACTTAAGAAAGCTTTTTGGGCCAACGCGTACAACATCTAACATCCAGAGCTCCCAGGTGCCCCCCCCAAAGGAAATTGCCCCATCCATCCCCCCCTCCCCCCCCCCCCCCATAAAACAAAATGAACGGTGAAGACCGTTGTTTAAAATTGATCGATCTCATGCCTAACCGATTTGTGAAATACATTGTATGAACTTAAAAGAGCCCCAGATTTAATCGGCAACTTAAGTTCGAGTAGATAATGACATCACCGGCGGATGTAGAGGTGGGGTGGGGCCGGGGAGGTGTAAGAATGCGACTTGAAAATCAAGCAACATGGACAACTTTTCTAATATTCTTCGTCAATTTATTTTGACCATATCAGGCATAAAAATATATCAGGTATAAAAACCACAACTATAGACATTTTGATAGGATTGCCAAACCACCAGAACAAATATGTAATCGCTCAATTAGTGTAATCCTTCAATTAATTCGAAAATCTATATTATTAATGTTCCAGGGTTCTGTTACTTAACTCTGTTCCAAAATCAGTTCAACTTTTGCAATATCACAATCAGAAATCAAAATCAAACTTTCTTCTAACTCAAAATAACAGTGTTCCAAACACTCAATAACTCAACTTTTCTAATCATTTAAAATTTACAAAGTGTTTACTTTCTTATTTAAAAAAGAAGGTGTGAAGATAAATTTTACAACAAATAACTTGGTTGTTTAAATTTGTAGACAGGTGTACACTTGTGTCGGAATATAAAACCAGGTGCTCAGTAGTCTAACTCTCGTGGGTCGGTAAACTTGAGTTTTGGTGTCTGACCACATAATGTGTTAGCTAGCGGTGAGCAAGTGCAAGGCAGTAATAGTACAAGGTGTTGGGTAGGTAACCACTTTACTGGGGGTAGTTCTAAAAGTTTTAAAGAATAAACCCCAACCTAGCTAGCTAATACACCGTGGTGTATGGGTGAACTCATATAATATATAACCACTAACATGACTCATGACTTAATACTTACTTATACTTCTGACTTGTGGAACCTTCAATTAAGTGAATTACAATCACAACAATTATTTTCACAATGTTAACACGATAATTACATAATAATAATAATAATAATAATAAATAAAATTAATTTCAATAAATTCAAAGTAAAAATTTATGATGCAAAATATCAAAAAAAAATACTTAAATTCTTCTCCTAAAAAACTCAAACACTAGTTGAGTTCTCCTTCTCTGCTTTGACTGACCAACATGACAACTGGCAGTTTCTTTGGTTCTCATTCCCCACACAAACACGAAGGCAGGACAAACAGGAAAGCTGCGGTCAGCCAGATTTGAACAGTGTGTTGTGATTCTTACAAGGCAAAATTGCCCCTAAGTTTGTCAGTGGCCAACAAGTGCTGGAGCTCGAAATCTTAAAATCTTTGTCATTTTTCTCTCTCAAGTGGTTGTGTTCTCCAACACACTAAATTTCACTTTCACTACATCACTTTCCTTTCTTCACTGTTAAAAGTGAAAAGCCGATTTAAGAATTACAAGAAGCTGAGCTGTCTAACATCTAATATAAGGCAAAAAGAAGGCAACACATCAACAGACACAAAGACAAGTTCGTCGGTCAATGCCGGTTTTCTTCACTCTTTGGGTACATTCGCATGTGTCTTTTATTCATGGGGGTGGGGGGATTTCATGGGGGGCAGATGGGAACATTTAGATCTTTTAATCTTTTCGGAATAATTTTAGGGGGGTGGGGGTTGGGGGGGGAGGGCCCCCATTTTTCCCAGCCCCCCCCCCCTCCCCCTCCGCTCCGCCTCTGGCCACTGGCCAGTGCTCTCAATGAGAGGGAACAGAAGTAAAAGTTTGACAGGACTCCCTTCTACCCTCTTACCCAACTCTCTTACCTTACTCTAGCCCAACAACTCTTAAAGAAAAAGAAGGACCCCCGCCATAACGCCCGCCCCCAACGTTAGCGTAAATGAAACAGGCGTATGACAACTGGGCACTCTCATTAAAATAAAGTTCTCAAAATTACCGACGTCGGCACTAGTATAATGCGCTGAACATGCCCCGAGGACCCCCCCCCCCTCCCCCAGCCCCCGCTACATCACGCCCGTTCTGGATGATTCTTTTCATTCTTTTTACATCTTCATACTACTTTGTTGGTCTTCATACTTTGTCTCGATAGTATTATTTATTGATTTTCGTTGGAAAATAAGACTTTCGAAATGGAAAATAAGACTATCCCCAATTTCAGGTATCTCCATTAGGATTATAGAGTTTTGAAGAAAACAACACAATGATATTCAAATATGATAAACTATTGCTGACACTAGGATATAAGATAACGTGGTACAGGGTATGAGAGACATGAAATGGCGCAGTAAAAGACACGGACTGACCCGGTACAAGGACTTTAAGTTGTATTCCCCATGTTTTTTTTCGAGTCTTTAACCCCATAAAATATTATTTTTTCAAATGGTTCTCGCAGGACGGGTTTATTCATGCGCAAAATTGGAAGCCCTTTTTCAGAGGGTTGCAGACGCCCAAAATCGGAAATAAGTACTTTTTTCCGTTAAAACAAAACATACATATTGAAACATTTGTTAAGATTTTTTTTTGGAAGAGCACGGAGCACACACCTTTATTAAGTGACGCGAGGCTGAAGAGTATATGTAGGACGAACAAAATTCTTTTGACTTCAATTGCCTTTTTCCTGGGAGGCCTATGGGCGTGGTTGGATTTGGCTGACGTGGGCAATTTGAGGCTGTTTACTGGTCTGCACCCTTTATAGAATTATGCAAGTGGAAACCAAAACATGAATTCGGTGGCATTGGGGCGGGTCCTAGCGGGGTGGGGGGGGGGGACTATACTCCCCGTCTATTCATCCACTGATCTAAAATTAATGTTTGCGTTTGTAAACATGGGCTAGATTCAGTAGGGCTTCCTTTTATTGACCGAAAACAAAGGAAAAACTGTTATACACTTTCAGAGTTTTTTTCTTCAACAATCACCATTTTGGCGGTGTTACTTCCCAAAGAGTATGCAAAATTGGTGGTAATTAAAAACAAATTGAAAAAAGGGTTGAGAGTTTATGAGAACACTCTTGACTTCATAAAACAAAGAGGGCAACAAACACACATTTTATTAGTAAATTTAAGCAGAACCCAAATTTGTTTCGATTTTCCCATTACTTTTATTCATCCCCTGCACAGCTGGACGCATTCGAGGGGCCAACATGTATGTGGCACTTCGTGAAAACGCAAAATGCAATTATCGAGATTTCTGCCCCTTGCATCATTAATGTAATTTGGAAATTAATGATGTTTTGCTTACAGAAACATGTCAAAATGGTTAACATAATATGTGGCTCTTCGTGAAAATGGTGACGAATTTTAACCCATTTAGGGTGGTTTTGGACTTTCGTTTTATCACCAGCTTACAGCTTTAATAAAAGGTAAGGCCGTGCTATTAGATCTACTTCACTGTGTTCTGGAGCCCTCCCCCCAAGTTTTTGATTGCTTGTTTGTCCATATATCATTGCAAGTGAATCTTGCCAATTTTAAAGCAGCTTCTTTTATGGCAGGAAAGGGGAGGATCCATTTTTAATGTCTATGCTTCTGTAAGAAGAAGTGTAGCGGAGGACCTCCTTAAAATGGACTTCCCCTCCCAAATCTGTCACAGACTATGTCTGACCATCCATCAGAAAGGGCTACAATGTTGGAAGTGTGACACTTTGGATTTGTTCATTTGAACAAGAATATTTACTGTTGAGTGATATCAAATCAGATTCAATTCAATTTTGAAGTAAAATTACCATTATTTATAGGTCCTAAACATTCTGTAGGATAAATTGTTCAATATTGGGGATGAATTCTTTGTTACATAACAGCCTATAGGTCTGATGAAAGGCCATGAATATAGTTTATTGAATAAGGGCGTGAGGCGTGGATGTAGTTGCTCGCTTGTCACCACGCCTTTTCATGACAGTCACAATGATAGCCTTGATTGTATCCAAGATAACAGCCTGGATGAGAATGGCAATGATGGAAGTTGCCACCCATTCCCAGAAGGCATTCCAGCAGAGACCGTGGAAGGATGACACCGACCACAGTGTGGCAAACACACAGGATGCAAGCAGTAAAGTTTGACCAAAAGCTGCCAGAATCGCCATGCAGTGTCTTGAACAATGCTTGTTGGTTGTCTTCGTTAGATCGGCTGCGGACATCTTCAGGTTCAATGAAGATTTATCCTGGTTGGCACTGGCCGACTCCCCAAGGCTGCTGGCGATGTCAATCATGGAGGACCCAGTCTGCGTGGTAGTTGAGTTCGATGAAGATTGACTGGTTTCCATATCAACAACTGCATGCGAGTTGGTGCTGACAGGCAGACTGGTGGACGGTTCATCGCAAGGATGGATCTCAATGATGGTCACTTCATTATTGTTGTTGTCATTTGTGATGTCTAGCCGAGTCATTTGCCGTTCAGCCTCATCTTGGGATGATGAGGCACATGGAATGCTAACATTGTTGCCATACAATGCAGTATCCTGGGTCTGTTGTTTGTCAAGACCGTCACTTGGTCTGGCTCCCTGCCTCTGCATATCTGGAGCACTGACAGAGTTTTGAGAAAACTCGTCTTGGAGACTGCCATCACCGCTACTATCATAAATGGTCCCAGCAGCTGACTGAACTTTCATTGGTCGAGAACCACTGGCAGCTGCCACAAACAAGTGTCCACTCTGTTCCGAAGGAACTGCGGCACTTTGACCACAAGCTGATAGAATGGTTGGAGTTGTGCGGCAAAGTACTTCAATCATGATGAAAAATGGGAAAAGTACGGCACTCACACCTGCTGCTTTGATTATCATTCCCATGGTGATGTCAACACCTACGGGTCTGACCACCACAAACTCTCCCAGAGATGGCTGCAAATATGGCTCTGACATGATCTGCACTGCAACCATGGTGTAACTGATGCAGGCAAACAAGCAGGTGATATGACGGCATCCGGTGAAGTTACCCTTGCGCCAAGGTGTGAAGGCAGAGGTCCACAGAGAGCCATTCTTGAAGTAGTAAGCAGTGTAATTCACCCTGGATACTGGCTGAGCGGGAGAGAGTAGCAGTGGAAGGATAGTAGTGATTCCCTGGTCCGATGATGAAATACCACCGCAGCTTGGACCACAACCAGAAATGTAACGGTCCTGGGTCTTGGTATCCGTGACATGGATATTGTTGATCTCACTGGGGGAAAAAAGGAACGGAAAAAATATTACATACTGCAGATTTTGTTAAGAGCACTTCATCTGTTTTCAAGAAACAACTTTACATTTAAAAAAAAGAAGGTAAAATCCCATGGGGACATGTAAATACAAAGCTGAAAAATATCAATTTCCATTATTTCAGACATAAGACAAAAGACAGGTAAGTAAGGAACTCACATATCACATGCCCTGTTGATAATTCCTCTCAGGCAAGCTCCCAAGTTGGAGGTTGGTCGCAGCCTTGAGTGGAGTCCATCGCTCGCTGATGAGAACTTCATCTCCACAGCTACGAGCTTACCGATGGAGCGAGGTGTGGTCAGAGTCTTCTTCTCTGCTTTCTTTCCAAGAATCAGGTCAAAAGACAGCCTGTAATTAAGCAAAAGCAAAAACTGAGCTTTTTTACATCAGCAGACTTCCCCTTAAACAACAAATGGAAATCAGTTTATTGTACATCTGTAATGAAAAGATATAGACTTTGATTTGTTCAACTTACCAGTCGCTGAAGCCAGTTGTTCCTTGGAGTCTCACCAGACGTGGGTTTTTGTTTGCACCAGGTGATTTGTGCATTGCACACCAACGTAGGAATGCACCCCAACGTGAACGGCCAGCATAGTCTATGTCTATGACGTAGGCACGTTCCTTTCTGGCCCTGTTCCCCTGGACGTTGCGAGGAGATGATGGGCAGGAATGTTTGCTCTGCAACAAAGAAAGAGACATTGAAAACACATTTTCACAAAAAGGAATCTTAGTTACAAATGAATGTGCTTACCTTTAAGTCAGGATATAGTTTGGAAGTAAAGGCAACTAAACTTTCAAATTTCATGACTCGTACCTTGCATGCCTGTCTGAGATCTTGCAGAAAGGCCAAGAGCAGGAGCAGTCCAAAGCCAGCGGCAATTGGGACTGCGGAGATGAAGACAATGTCCTGCAAGTCAATGGTTGACAGGCAGTCTTCAGGCAGGGCAGAGGTGGAAGGACCACCCTGGATGGGACCCGAGATGGTGCTCAGGGTCGCCGCAGGGCTGCAACAGATTGGGAAAAAAAGAGTTACTTTTTTCGTTTTAAGGAGACACAACTTTTCACAATAAGTTTAAAGCATTTGAGGATAAACCATGGCTAATTTCCCTGTCAGCTTGATCTTCTTCTGTTCATTTTGTGTTAGGCCCTATATTGTTTTAGCTTTCATAAGTTAACATTGCAACAATATACCTCAAATCAGCTAATACTTTAAGTTATAGGCCTATATACAATTTCTTTTTCCTTTTTTTTTGTTGGCTTTTTTTTATAAATTGTATTTTTTTTTTTGTGACTTTGTCTTTGAATGAGGCAAGGCAATTGAAGGCAATTGAACTTGAACTTGAAGGCTTGCACAGAAATGTAAGTTTGGAGAAGGCAACATAGCCTAGCATGGGTAGATTTCATTTGTTTTTTGCAAGAAAGTTTACATTAAATGGGGGGGGGGGGCAAAATGAAACATTTGTCTCACCTTACAGTCTTGACGACTGAAGCCGAAAGCAGAATCGCAATAATCTGGCCAAATCGCATTGTATCGCAGTAAATTCTCACCACGAACAAAAAAGGCGTCCACACTGAAAGCACAGCATAAACACAACTGACGTTTCCATGGATTTCGCTGAATTTATACCGGAGCAACGCGTCAACGCATAGTAGGCCTATAGAATAAATTTTGTTCTATAGTGGAATCCGGCGACCAGAATGCAGCAACGATACAGCACAGGCAACAAACGATGACGTGACAATCGTTTTATTCTTCAGAAACTTGTACTCTTTCACATCTCGAAACGCTCTCTCCACACTGGAGGCTTCATTGTAAATAATTCCGATGACTGCTGCATGAAAAAGAACCATCGTTATTCTTTATGAAACAAAATGCTCCATTATATATGCAGATATCATCATTTGATCCGCAGAAGAAACGTGTCTTAACAAAAGTTCTCGAAAGTAAACTTTTCGTATTGCATTCTGGGATTGTTGTTGTTTTCCGTCAAGAGATGGCGCTGTTTCACATTAACGTGTTTGTTTTAACGTTAGAGACGAAGAACATCATCGGGCCACAATCCATGTCGTTTTATTTTAGTGCTAAATTGCTTTTAGTGCTTAATTCTCTGTAACCGCTGCAACTAACCGAAGAGAACAGTCTACGTAGGCCTGGATAATATAAATCGAATTTATCAACATCCCTAGCTCTTTGCCTGTGTTCGTAAAATTCCTACCGCTTCATTTTACTGCTTAGGCCCTAACTTCGGAAAAAAAGTTTCTAAATTTGAATTGGTAGGCCTGCGTTTATGAAAAATATATAGCGCTTTTTTCGTGGGCTCTGAACTGGAAAATAAGTATAATCAGAGGTATCTCCGAGTAAGACGTTCGGGGGGGGGGAAGCCTTCGTATCGATCATTCGAATATTTTTTATGGCGAACAATAAGACATGCACATTATACGCCCCCCGTACTAGCGTCGTCAAACGTGAATACATCGGCGGAATCCGCCCCCCCCCCTCAACATTTTCCGTGATAGCCTCTAAAAAATTTTTTTCGCAACCCGAGCTGTTATGACTTTTTAGCCTCGAGCTTTGCGCATCTTTTGATACCAAAAACATAAAGATCGGACCACGGGTTGCCGCGTAGCGAAAAATTTTCCGGCGCTATGCGCCGTGAAAACTGAATTTTTGCATATACGTCGTGTACACAGAGCAAAATTGCCACTCGTACATATGAATAATTAATTAGCCATAATTCCAAAACCCTTTGACCTATAGTCATGAAATTTCTTGGGTATGTTTAGGAAGAGTTGCTCTATGCATGTGCCGAGCTTCAAAATTTTTCGTCACTCGATGGCCGAGATCTTAGGGGGGGGGGGGCGGAATCCGCCCCCCCGGCTGAGAGATGGTCAAAATAACCCGGCCCCTTTAGGGTTAATACTGATACTTTTCCCATTATTAATACTTGTTGTTTCCTTTGTAAACTTTTTCAGTGTCATGAAATTAAGTCGGAAATTCAAAAGCTGCATGTCGCGTCCGGAAATTTGACACAAAATCGGCTGAGTGTTCGATAACCTGGCGCACTTAAATAAATCTCGGGGGATCGCAAGTTGAACATTAATTTTAAGAATTTAAAGTGGATAAAACCATTGTTATCTCTACTTACCCACCCAACTAGAAGTTGGTCGGAAAATTATTTTCTTATTTTTTGGCACATTTTCAAAGGGTTCACTGTGCACTTCGAAATAAAACCGGAAAATCACGCCAAAATAAATTTCTCTGCTAACCTTTTTTAACGGGTATATAACCTCACGATTTATGAACGGGAACGTTTAGAGCTTGATGGAATTTCAGGTAAAACTTATGCTCTATTAGCGAGGCGCTAGCTCTAGGCGAAAAATCAAAGTGCACCTGCACGTTAGGGTAGCAGACCAGTAAATAAACTTCCATAGACCACAATGGTAAATGCTCCCACTTCAGAAATTCGGGAAAAATACTCACAACTCTCCAAGGTGTTCGAGACACACATCAAATTAAAGCTTATTTCATCATTTTTCATTTTCTTTTCAATTTTTGGGGGGTCAACTGATGATTTTTAGGAGAAATTTCCATCTGAAGATGATCACCCCTGAAAATAGTCCTGAAGCCCATCGCCATTTTGAAAAACGATGCCTACACTCCATTGCAAAATAGAGCGCTTTTAGGGTCCAAATTACATCCAAATTACACAGAACTGCAAGCTCCCAGTCCTGTGCATGGGTATTTTTACAAACCCTCAAGTTCATGGCCCACAGCATGCTCAAATACTGAAGATTTTGAGGGCATGCAAATCGTGATTTGGCCGGCGTAGGCAATTTCCGACCGATTTACTGGTCTGCACCCTTAGGGGCCGCGCCACGTTAGGGTACATCAACTCGGGGGCGGCGGAACCTTGATGCCCGCCCAAAGATTTTCCCAGGCCAACAAAAGTGCCCTCCCGCGGTTAAAATGTGCCCCCTCGAGATGAAAACAAAACTGCCCCTCAAACGTACATATGAAAGCAAATTGTCTCCTCTCTTGTAAGAAAAACTGCCCCTTCAAAAACACAAGTGCCCCTCTCGCATTAACAAGATTGTGGTCCTTCTTGAGATGGAAAACTACCCCTCGAAAGCACAAATACCCTGCAATAATAAAATAATGCCCCTCTCGAGATGGGAAATTGACCATCAAAAACTATTGTGCTCCGCTCGCGATAACTTCTCGAGATGTAAAACTGCCCCTCGAAAGCCCAATTTTATTAGTGCCCCACTCGCAACATTAAAATTGTGCCCCTCTCATGGAAAACTGGCCTTTAAAAATAATAGTGCTCCTCCTCACGCGAATGAGCTGGCCATCAAAAGCAAAAGTGCACTCCCTCTCGCGATAAAAAAAAAATGTGGTCTCTCTGGTCAAATTCATGGGCGGACCCAGAGAGGTTACTGACGGGGGCGGAGGGTGTACGGGGTGCCGCAGGCCAAGGACGGATCCGGGGGGGGGGGGTGCAACAGGACGTACACAATCATCTATTTAAAAACAAATGGTTAACGTGGTCAGACATTGCCTTAGATCGCACCACAGAGCATCTAGAATCCATTTATTTCTCCGGGGCCTTTAAGCGGATCGGCTATCACTTTCACACCACGGAAAGGCGCCCCTTCTTCTGGATAAGTGCCCCTTTTTGGTGTCCCCCCCCCCCAGTTTGAAAAGCGTTCCGCCGCCCCAACATCAACAAAATTATAAGAGACATGAAATGATGGAGTGCAAAAGACATGGACTGACAGAATTGTATCAATAACAGAATGTTATTTGTCAATAACCACACTTGCCAGGGCCATCGGAATCCTTTTCTTCTGGCTCATGATAGGATCAACCTCAACTGTTTGGAGGGGGGCACCATTCCGAGCCGCAACCAATTCCAGTTAAGTAATTATTTCACAACTAGACTTGTGCCAATTTTATGGTCGCTATCTGAGTGAATAAAGTGAATAAGTTACTTTTGTATTGCTTGCTAGAAAAATAGGAAGCTACTTTTTTTTTTTAGGTGTGAACGTCGAATAAACCAGCAGACACACTGGCTTATAGGGTGCGTCATTCCATGTCTCTGCAGTTTTCTACCCGTGCGTGTTCTTCAACACGTTCGATTTTTTTTCCTCCCGGCGACAACTTTTACATTTGTACATGAATACTTTTTCGATTTTCCAAGCTAAAAATACGTTTTTATTGAAGTTTGCTATTGCATCCACGTTAACTTATGGGGCCGCAATTTGTAGAGGGTTAATATTCCTATAAACTGTAGGCCTATACGTGAGCGATTTTTTTTTTGGAGGTCTAAAATTGAATAACTTTTGTATTGCTAAAGAGTAGTAAAAACAAAATGCTGACCACCTCCCAGCCCCCGGGAGGTTTAACAATTATTTGTTATGGATTCAAAAGCAAATTGTGAGACCCCCCCCTCTCCCTCCGCAACATAATTTTCTTACTTGGGGGACAACAATACTCTCCGTCAGAATAGTCAGAATCTTTTGGTATGGGAACCAGACTACGTCCGATACATCGTACGTCCCGTACGTGCATGCGCACATTATATCCGACACCGGCTAGGCGATCAGTCATGTCATCAGTGGCTACGTGACGAATCTGAAAAGCGAACACGATTCCGCAAAACAACTAGCCTATCTCCATATGGAGTTTTCATTCCATATGGAGTTTTAACACTAAAATTGTGATTACGTGTATGTAGCCTCCCCCATCACCACCACATGAAAATGGAGGCCCAACATTGCATATGGATCGTGTTTTATTTGTTAGCCATCCAGAACTGGCTTTGTAATTCTGTAAATATGGGCAGCACTTCGCTGTATGATCCTTCTGATGACGTGTCTGTACTCAACAACAGCACTTTGAAAGGAGCAATCTTTGGCTCCAAACAAGCTTGGTTTGTCCAGTTTTACTCCAGTTGGTGTGGTCATTGTGTGCATTTTGCTCCAACTTGGAAAGAATTTGCAGGAGACATCATAGGTAATGTAAACAAATACATCATCCTGATCATGTGAGACTGAGTGAGAATGTGTGAGAGTGAAACAACGAACAAGGTGAAGAGATATGTGCCCATGGATGGGTTTGATATTGAAAACAGGTGGTGGGGGTGGGGGGGGGGTGGAAGACACCATCTTACTAGTATTGGGGGCACTGTAGAAAGCAGACGATCTTGGACACTGCGCGGAAATAATGGGCAATTGTAGTGTAGGGCTCCTGTTTTGTTTTGATCAAATCAGAGTCAAAAATGTTTTTTATTGCTCAAAAAACACCTTTACAATCAAAAGCAGACTTTTCTCAATTCTAATGACACCCGTTTTGCAATTTTGAACAGTTTCTTGGGGTAGAAATCATGATGTTCCTGCGCGGTTTGTGCCTTGCAATTCAGCGCGCCGTGCATGCTCAGGGTACATCGCGCGGTGATTGCCATCTTTATTTTCGGGTTGCGTGTTTTCGCCCCGCTGTCATGATCATTTTACCCTCAAATTTCCCTCAAAAATCAAAACCCTGCCCTCTATCTATGACATAGCTGTTTATTGAGAATGCTGCCAACTAATTTGGTCGGTCTAATAATTTTAAAGTGGATTTTGTTCCCTAACCGGGCCCTACACTACACGATCGCCAAATAATGTTGCATCCTGACGCCACTTTTTTCATATTATCTCAATGAAGGTCAGTCATTGCAAAAATGTTGAAAAGACATGAATCTGGGACTGAGAAACATTTCCAATTTTGTTAGAAAATACTGTGAAAATGCACTTGACTCTCCATAGACTTTGTACGTACACAACCAAAGAAGTGGCGTCTGGATACTACATTCTTTCTCCAAAATTTGATGCTTGAAATCAGTACATAGATGTATTGCAAGGCCCAAAACCTCTGCTGTGTCATATGTAAACAAACTGGGTTTTTCAACTTTTGTCTGTAAAATGTGACATAAATATAACCAATCTAAAATTTGAAAATAATTAGCAAATTGTGGCTGAATGCGGCGCACCTTTAAATAAGGGCAGTTCCAGTGTTATGAAAAGAAGTGTAATCTCCGTGACAGAGCCAATTAACCATGATATCTAATTAATGATTCAGAGAAATGATCCAAAACTCCTAGTCTGTAATCTCCTAGACCATTACTAGATGATGGATTGTAAGATTTGCAAAATACATTTTCAAGTTTATTCACCGAGTACTTAAACGCTCTGTCATTACATTATGCTGGAATTGCCCAGAATCTAAGTCGTCAGGTTTGTCAGATCATGTCAGATAAACCTAGCTGCTTGTTTTTCACTTTCATTCAGGTTGGCAGAGCATTGCCAAAGTAGCTGCTCTCAATTGTGCTGACCAGAACAACAATAAGATATGCAGTCAATATATTGACACTGGATTTCCAACATTGCGGGTAAGTGACCAAATTGATGTAGTTTGAAGAAAGAGAACATCTCTACATCCCTTCTGAAGATAATCAGACTTGGAGACTTTATCTATCTAATTGTAAAAAAAATAGAAAAACCCAAACAACACCAGTTTCTCAAAGTTGGTAGACTAAGGCCCCCAAAAAAGAAGACTTCTGCTTCCGGTTTCCCTACCTACCCTATTCTGATAGCCCCTACCCAATTTTTTTTATGGGAAAAATGAGAAAAAAACCCGCCCAAATCCATCAATTTCTACCTTTTACCCTTGACTACACGCAGACGCCTCCATATGATCGTACACAAAAAAAGGCCCCCCCAAAAAAAGAAAAAAAAAATCCCTACCTACCGTACCTACCCTATTTTTGAATGCCATGTAATCGGAAGCAGAACTTTTTTGGGCTTAGTAGTTTGGTGGATGTTAACTTAATCGTAACCCTAACAATCCCCATCCAGTCAAACTCCAACACCAGGGTTTGTTGGAATATGTTGGAGTGAGTACTGCACTAGTAAACTGATTATGCTTTACATGGGGTCAGGCATACCACCATAATCAGAGTCCAACAGTTTGGGTGTGGAGTTTACCATGTGGTGTTGGATTTTGCAAGAGTGGGGAAGGTTCCTAGTAAATCACTGCAGGTGGTTAGGTTTAATAATAAAAGGATCCCATGTTTTCAATCATAATGTCGTCATTTACAGTTTTCCCCTAAAACATGACCCACATTGTGTGCATGCACACTCATTACTCCCCTGTACCAATGTTTTGTTTCAGCATATCTTTAAGAATTGAGCATAATAACAGATTTAATAAAACGTTTTTCAATTGATGTTCTTTCAAACAGCTTTTCAATGCCCTACAGAAAAATGGAACCGGGGATGTATACAAAGGTATGTGTATTGATCTATTTTAAGCCCAGACTGGGACCTTGAGTGTAGAAAAACATGCTAAGCAAAATCAGACTAATTTTACTCACTCTTTAGCTGACAAATGTTTCCAAAATTTTAGCGAGGCAAAGATTAGGTCTCAATTGAATTTTTAAACGAGCCGTTTCTTTAACATTTTGCACCTGAGAGTGAAGTAAAGTAATTTCAATTTGAAGCCTGAGACTAGACTGGTACATGTCCAACTATTTGAAAAGATTGACCCTTCAGTAGTCTGGTGGCATGACTATGTGCAGAAATAGAGAATGTGGAGAAATACAGACTAGGTACCAGCTGTTTCTTTTGACACAGTTGACTGATGCACTACTAAAGGGGTGTTGGACTGGTTGTTTCATGTGCCGGTCTATTTTCTTGTGTTGCAAGTTTTTACTACCTTAAGTTTTGGAACTTTCATACATACTAGTTTTGAGAGTCCCAAATTTTTGGACTATTTTAGGTCCACAATCTGTGTTATTGTTTAGAATCCCAGACTCTGAGGAAATTATAGGAAATGCGAAATATGCAGATTCTCTTGTTATGTGTGAAGATAAGATTTTTCATGGTTATCAGTGTTGTAGGTCTCGAGACCGGTCTCGGTCTCGGTCTCGGTCTCGAGACCACTTTTTGCTGGTCTCGGTCTCGGTCTCGGTCTCAGGAGCTGTGGTCTCGGTCTCGGTCCCCTTTGGTCTCGATATTTTGGCTGATCTCGAGTCGAGACCAGCCAAAAAGTGAGGAGGCGGATTTTTTGTTTTGAATATGGGAAACAATTCAACTCTTTTCCCCCAGAAATATTGGTGATTTTTTTTCTATTTTCCTTTTCAATTTTAACCTTATTCGTAGAGGCAGGAAAACGTTTTTTTTTTTTTCATTATATTTATTAATCGATATTCATCAATTCGTAGACCGTTAAATTGCTTTTAGTGGTGGACAGCTGAATTTTGTGATCTCTTTATTAAAATAGGCACGACTTGGGAATAGAGAATGCAAATTACGTGAAATTTTCAGAGTTACTACTCAATAACATGTTCTTTATCCCAATTATATATTTTTTTTACAAAATGGAGGGTGCCATTTCTTTTTCTTTATCATACTGTCACTTTATTTTTGACTGGCCATGTATTCATCTTGTCATCTGTGATAAACACAAATTGAGCTACTGCCATAGTCACACAAAAATAGAGTCTAATTGCCTGCCTTGTCTCCTTTCTAAATGTCAATTGCGTTTGCATGAGTCGAGAAGACTTTTGTTCCATTAATCGCTAAATGCTGTTTACGGCCATCACAATAAACGATTGAAATATTGGCAATATGTTGTACTTGTAAATTACTAAAACACAAATAGGCGGGCGCACGCAGCCATGAATCCTAAAAGTACATCTCGCCCACCACATTCAGTTTGTGACAGCGCCCTTCTATTGTGTCGGCCTCATTCTCAAATAGGCTAATGGCGATGATGACGGTGGGCAGATTAACAGAAGATAGATCAGACAAATATGGTTCATCGATCTTCTAAAGTGTATGTAATGGTATTGACATTATACACAAATAAAGTGGCATTACATTTCAGCCTAAGCCAGGCCTGTCTGGCGACCATCTCTCAATTTTTGGGTCTACATGTATAAGTCTATATTCCATGACTGAAATTTAAAAAAATAAATCAATATTTTCTTGCTCCAAATATTTTTTGAATCAGGTTTACAAGGAGGCCCAATGTAAAATTAAAGCTGCCTTTAAATATCCGTTAGTAGTCATTGCTGAAACCAAGGGGTGGCTGTGGAGTTTAGGGTCCTGTAACAGTTTAGTTCAGTTCCTATAACAGATGAAACATCCACCTTTAACTTTTTACTTTTGTCAAGTTTCAATATTGCAAAAAACTAGTACAAATTGCCATACTCCTATAAAGTTAGAGTTTCTTCATCAGATTGACACTTTATAGTAGTTAAACAATATTAGGCCTATATTTAAAAAAATATGTTTTCAAAAAAGTGGCAACAATATATGGAGTTCATCAAATTAGGTTTACCCCTTCTTTAAATTAGGTTGTTTCCCTTTTTTAAAATTGATTGGACAATAACAAATTCTGTTGCCATGTTGTAATTTATGGTATGAAGCAAACATGAAGAGCACTCGCATGACCCAATTAAGCAGGTACAGGTGCTTCCTAGCTTTCAATCACTTCCTTTAATACATCCCCATCAACATCATCATCTCATGGACAGACTGCTCAGCTGTAATTAGTGTCTTGTTTTTTTATTTAGATTATTGTTATTTATTATCCGCGGTCTCGGTCTCGGTCTCGGTCTCGGACCATTTCGGTCTCGGTCTTGGTCCGCCTTGAAGGGGTTGGTCTCGGTCTTGGTCTCGGTCTCGCAACTTCAGGTCTCGGTCTTGGTCTCGGTCTCGGACTATCCGGTCTCGACTACAACACTGATGGTTATACCCTTAAAACCCTCCTACTGTTTGATCAGTCACAGACAGTCAGAAATTCAGTCCACTCCACCGCCCATAACTTGTACACAGGCTAGTCACCAACAGTCAGATCATATTTCTTGTAGGCACTGTAACTAGTCAAATTCCATCAACAGACAAAAGTAAGTAACTGGTAGGTACAGCTGGCTTACCAATCTCTTACAAAGCATAGCTATACCAAGGTACATAAACAGACACAACCAGACAATCCTGCTTTATGAAGGCTAGGAGCTCTCGACTGCTAAAAACCAGTCACTCAATTGATTTTAGCAGCTGGGTTGACTTTAACAGCTGGGTTGACTTCAACAGCTGGGTTGGTTTTATTGAATTTGCGAGACAAAGAGAGATAAAATTAATAATTTTCAATCCCTAGCCAGTAGGATGGGTTGCATTCCTACCTCCATAAATAACAAAAATTGCTATATAAAAGCAGCTGCATGTGACAAATGCGAAAGAAACCAAAATGAACAGAAAGTAATAAATATAATGAGTAATGAAAATCGTAAAACAAGGGTATGTACTTTACTTGTGGCCTCCCCTAGTAAGTAAACAAGTGTTATCAAACACAACCAAATCAAGAACAAACTGTTATATGTAGACGAGGTGCCACGAAGGCGAAACCAGTGGGTTTTTTTGGGGGGGGGGTTGATATAGCAAGTTTAGACCCCAGAATTAAATTGTTGATCTTCATAATAAAAAAAAATTATAAATTGTAATGCTTGTAGTGCTTTCCAACGTATCAACAATCTCAAATTTACAGGGTGTCCTGAAAATAATGGTGCATGTAAACCCCGCCATTTTCGCCAATTTTCAACCGGAATTTACTGCAAATGTTTACACGATCTTCAAGGTTACAGATTTAGCTTGAGAATACCGTTTGTTTAATTAAGATTGCTTTTGTAAATCCAGAGATATGTTTGAATAACCGCAAAGCCAAAAAAAACCCATTCTGTGCCACTTTTAGGAAGCGAGTGCTTCAAAGATCAGACAATGCCAGTATGGCTCTTTTGATAAGATTATCCCTATGGGTGTAAGACAAACATTCCATTCACACATAGGGTTTTGTTCTATTAACAGTTTAATACAGACAGGTTCACTTCTTTAAACTTCAATGAAAGAGTTCAATTAAATTATATAAATAAATATTGCACACTCTGCTTAAAAATGTTAAAATCATTAACAGTCAGTGTTGTAGGTCTCGAGACCGGTCTCAGTCTCGAGACCACTTTTTGCTGGTCTCGGTCTCAGTCTCGGTCTCGGGAGCTGTGGTCTCGGTCCCCTTTGGTCTTGATATTTTGGCTGGTCTCGAGTCGAGACTAGCCAAAAAGTGAGGGGGGCGGATTCCACCCCCCGGCCCTTTTAGAGTTAAGTAAAGAATCAGTTTAGGGCAAATGTGACTGCAGTGTGATGCTAATGGACATGTCTCTCTTCACTTTCTAGTGAGTGAGGCATAGTCCAACAACCATTGCTCCTCTTCTTATTTCTCGTTTTTATTGTGGGATGGTCTGTTGAAACAAGCACTTTATAGCCGTCCTCATTGACTCCAAATCAACTCAGATTTAAATCTTATGAATCAAGACTGAAACATTATTTTTACCGTCAGATTTTGTGTTTTGAATAATTATGGGGAACAATTCAACTCTTTTTCCCCAGAAATATTGGTGATTTTTTTCTATTTTCCTTTTCAATTTTTCCTTTATTCGTGGAGGCGGGAAAACGTTTTTTTTTTTTTTTCATTATATTTATTAATGGATATTCATCAATTCGTAGACCGTTAAATTGGTATTAGTGGTGGACAGCTGAATTTTGTGATATCTTTATTAAAATGGACACGACTTGGGAATAGAGAATGCAAATTACGTGAAATTTTCACAGTTACTACTCAATAACATGTTCTTTATTCCAATTATATTTTTTTACAAAATGGAGAGTGCCATTTCTTTTTTTTTTATCATACTGTCACTTTCTTTTTGACTCGCCATTTATTCATCTTTTCATCTGTGATAAACACAAATTGAGCTACTGCCATAGTCACACAAAAATAGAGTCTAATTGCCTGCCTCGTCTCCTTCCTAAATGTCAATTGCATTTGCATGAGTCGAGAAGACTTTTGTTCCATTAATTGCTAAATGCTGTTTACGGTCATCACAATAAACGATTAAAATATTGGCAATATGTCGTACTTGTCGTACGGCAAAATAGCCGATGTGGGCGATACGCTGGTACAAAACACAGAGAGGCGTGGGCACTGAGCCATGAATCCTAAAAGTACATCTCGCCCACCACATTCAGTTGGTGACAGCGCCCTTCTATTGTGTCGGCCATATTCTCAAATAGGCTAATGGCGATGATGACGGCGGGCACATTAACAGAAGATAGATCAGGCAAATATGGTTCATCAATCTTCTATAGTATATGTAACGTTATTGACATTAAACAAAAATAAAGTGGCATTACATTTCAGCCTTAGCCAGGCCTTCTTCAGATTAATGTAAAGGCGACACAAACATGCAGGCTGGGAGGCTGAATCAAAAAGAGGGATGGAGGGGGCAGACAATCCACTGGGGGCTACAATGTCTCCAATTTTGCTACTACATCAACAAGTAGATATTCCATGACTGAAATTTAAAAAATTAAAAAAATATTATTTTGCTCGAATTTATTATTTTTTTGTTTTACTTTTTACAAGGAGTAAAAATAAAAATGCATTTAAATAAAATATAAGTTGCATTGCTGAAACCAGGGTGGCTGGTGAGTTTGGTCCGAAGGGTCGAGTTCCTATAAACATCACCTTCAACTTTTTTACTTTTTTCAGAGTTTCAACATTACAAAAAACTAAAAAAAATTAAAATACACATGTGCTCCTAAGTTAGAGTTTCTTCATCAGATTTACACTTTAAAGTAGTTAAACAATATTTAAAAATTGTTTTTTTTTTTAAAAGTGGCAACAATATATGGAGTTCATCAAATTAGGTTTTGCTCCTTCTTTAAATTAGGTTGTTTCCAATTTTTTTAAATTGATTGTGACAATAACAAATTCTGTTGCCATGTTGGTATGAGGCAAACATGAAGAGCACTCGCATGACACAATTAAGCAGGTACAAGTGATTCCTAGCTTTCAATCACTTCCTTCACATCCCCATCAACATCATCATCTCAAGGACAGACTGTTCAGCTGTAATTAGTGTCTTGTTTTTTATTTAGATTATTGTTATTTATTATCCGCGGTCTCGGTCTCGGTCTCGGTCTCGGACCATTTTGGTCTCGGTCTCGGTCTGCCTTGAAGGGGTTGGTCTCGGTCTCGGTCTCGGTCTCGGTCTCGCAACTTCAGGTCTCGGTCTTGGTCTCAGACTATCCGGGTCTCGACTACAACACTGCTAACAGTAAAGTGATTTGGTTTTAGACTAGGACTATACTAATTTTAACTGCTTCACAGAAAGTGGCACAAAATGGGTTTCTTGGCTTTGCCATTATTCAAACATATCTTTGGATTTACACAAGCAATCTCAATGAAACAAATGGTATTCTCAAGCTAAATCCATTACCTTGAAGATGGTGTAAACATCCGCAGAAAATGGAGGAGTTTACATGCACCATTTTTTCAGGACGCCCTGTAAAATTATTCCCCCTGTTCATCAGGCCACGAGACCACGCGGCAGCCGATATCAGCGCACATTCGGTCCTCAACCCTCACAGGTACCCATTCATACTCCTGGATGGAGAGAGGCAATTGTAGTTAAGTGTCTTGCCCAAGAGCACAAACACCATGTTCCTGACAGGGTTCGAACCCACGCACCATCGTACATGAGTCAAAGACTGTAACCAGTGAACCTTGGCATTCTACTTTTAAAATGTCCTAGCGGAGAAAATTAGCCTGTTTGGAACTCATTCACATTTGAGGTACATACATTGCAACATGCTGTCTATTGAACAAATAACAGAATTTGGAGCATTTTGTGTTCTGTTCATTAAGCTATCGACCCTTTTATGTGTGACAGGATCCCGGGATGTGACTAGTCTAAGACATGCACTGATTGATCACATCTCCAAACAGATCAGCTCACAGAACGCACCATCACACTGGCCAATGCTCTCTCCAGTAAGGTGGGTATTAAAAGTACATGTACACGTATATGAACATGCAAGGTCACTTAAGCCGTGTCCACATTTCTTGTTTGGAGCTACGTCTAGGTCTTTGTCTATTACAACTACATGGGAACAAGCTGATAATAGACGTAGCCGTAGCTCTGAAAGCCTTATGGTTGCAGACCAGTAAATAAACTTCCATAGACCCCAATGGTAAATGCTCTCACTTCAGAAATTC
Organism: Patiria pectinifera; assembly: GCA_029964075.1. Lineage (NCBI taxonomy): Eukaryota > Metazoa > Echinodermata > Asteroidea > Valvatida > Asterinidae > Patiria > Patiria pectinifera. The sequence continues at coordinate 6,576,259 of CM057138.1, read as the reverse complement.
GGGAAAAATACTCACAACTCTCCAAGGTGTTTGAGACACACATCAAATTGAAGCTTATTTCATCATCTTTCATTTTCTTTGCAATTTTCGGGGGTCAACTGATGACTTTTAGGAGAAATTTCTATCCGAAGATGATCACCCCTGAAAATAGTCCTGAAGCCCATCGCCATTTTGAAAAACGATGCCTAAACTCCATTGCAAAATAGAGCGCTTTAAGGGCCCCAATTTCATCCAAATTGAACGGAACTACAAGCTCACAGTCCTGTGCACGGCTTCCACACATATTTTTTTACAAACCCTCAAGTTCATGGCCCACAGCATGCTCAAATACTGAAGATTTTGAGGGCATGCAAATCGTGATTTGGCTGGCATAGGCAATTTAGGACCGATTTACTGGTCTGCAACCTTATGCTGCAAGTGCAGTCAAGTTGCTGCAGTGGTAGAGGGTGCTATCAAAAAGATGAATCAAATCCATTCTTAGGAACTTTGGCAATGGTACCCGAGAAATTTCAAGCACACCTCACGCACTCCATGTTCCTTCAAATCTGTGACTTTCGATGTTAACTGTTTACGAAAAAGATATTTTGGAAATACTTGAGGAATACTTTCTGAAAATGTTCTGCTTGACTCTTAAATATTCATCCTAAGTCTTCCAACGCGAGTAAAGACTTAAAGCTCTTTTGCTTGTTACCCGTCCCCAAGCTATCTTCAATTTTTCAACCCTTCCCCAATTTGTATAATTGATATATATTTTTAGCAATACAAACATTTGTCACTTTTGACTGAATTGAACAAATAATCCATCCAGATTAATTATGGAATAATTAGAACAAAATTGAATTGTTTTGGGTCCCACAACAATTCAGGCAGATCTTTTTTGCGCATAAGAGGCGCAAAAAGCAACCCAAATGAAAGCCTTTTATCAGAGGGTTGCAATATGCCAAAAATAGAAAAAAACTGTTGGACTTTTTTTTGTTACAATTAATCTCCATACAAATAAATTCTGTCAAAGCTATAGGACATCTGATCTTTACGGTGTTCAAAAGATTAAGCTTTAAAATAGTAAACAGAAACTCCATTATTTGTTTACATCAATTTTACATCAATATCCTTCATCTGTGTACAATGTGAAGAATAACCATCTCTGGCGACAATGCACACCAGTAAAATGGTCCCTGTCCTCAGTATGATGTCTGTTTAACCCTGATAGATCTATTTCTAATACATTGTACATGGAGGGCATTAACATCAGCGGTCTTGGTATAATTGGCAAAACATAATTTTTTGAATTAATCATTCTTTAATTTTCTTCCAGCGTGCAATGGTTGTTGACCTTTTATTCAAGAAATGTCAAACCAAAGGTGAAGATTGTGGCAATTGTTTTTGAGGACGCAGAATCATACACAGGGAGAGAGGTAAGTTTGGTTGCAACTTTCTCTCATACTTTTCTAAATATCACTTACCAGTTTTCAATTTACTTGCTGCACATGAAAGCCTGCGTTGTTGGGAAAGAACATTGTGGCCAAATGTTTTTGTACATTGTAGTATTGAATAATTCAGATGTTAGTCTTCTCTGGAATAGTAGGGCTAAGGTTTTTTGTCTATGCCATGTGCACGTAGCCATGATAAATGTGTACAGATGTGCTTTATTGCTGTTACAGCCAGGCACTCAATTGGTTTAGAATGACAAACATTTGTAGAATAAGCTGTAGTGTTAATGTAATGGCAGTGAAAAAACAACAATGTTTTGCCGATCGTAAGAAGACTTGACTTAATGCCTACACATGTACATGTACGTGTCATGGAAGTACATGTACATGAATCAAGCGGCGCCAGACTAGTGCACTTGTGGTATAGATGTACATCCCACACATTAATACGCAAACCTCCACAAGCTCCGCCCATTCCCAGACAAGTGTAAGTCTCAAGTAGCAGTCAGTCATATAAGTCGTTGAACTGAAATCTTCCTTTAATTATTTGTTTTTTTTTTTGTCTTACAGTTAATCTTAGACATGTCTAGCACAAAAGATGTACTTGTGGTCAGAGTGCTGCAAGAAGAACTTCTAAGGAACCCGTTACCACCTGAATGGAACGTTGGAGAGTTACCATCATTGTTCATTCTCAAACGGAACGGAGATCCATCAGTACTTTGGAGGTTAGTATTCACCTGATAAGTTTGGATATGCACAGGGCTGGATAAAGGTATGGGAGGCATGGGCCCAAGTCATGTGGGAGGCCTGTGTCAGTACTGCAATACAACCCAAAAGACTACAGTATTTCCCTACCTTTCCTCATCACATAATGTGGCCAGTATTCTTTGTCAAGTGGCTTCATATTCACTCAGCTGTATAGTGTTACTTTTATCTTAAAGGTACGTAGGAATATTTGCAATTACCCCGAAACGTACCTCATTACCAATTTAATGAGAAACTCCTTTCCCAAAGTGAGGACAGGACTGGTACCAAATACCCTGTGAAATGATTCTGCCTGAAATGGTATCACTCGAAAAAAAAAACCCAGTTATTGATGGTGGTTTAAAGGGAAAATACAACATTTGCAAACATCAAAAAATAAAACTACCAAATCATTTTGAAATACCTTGCTAGTCTGTTAGTGAATGACAGTGTAAAGCATCCTGTAAAATCATGGCACCTGGTATACTGTCATTTTCAAGAAAAGTGGTATTTTTGTATAATTTCCAACGCTGGTCGGCCGACCAGCGTTGGAAAAAAACTGGCTTTTTTTCAAATACTGGCCCCAATTGACCATCGCACTTGTTTGCAATCGATTACACACCTATGAACGGGTACAAGCCAGCTAGACTGGTTCCCTGACCTTACAATTCCCCAATGTATGTAAATTGAACTGTTTCTCCTTATATGGAGTCAGGGAACCAGACTACAGGAAAATGATTGTTTTTCTTGGTTTTTATAGCATTTTTGAACCCAAAACCTAAAAAAAGTCAGTGTAACTATATTTGCTATATATTTCCAACCCCCCAATTCCATCCATTTCTGAAAATTACAGCAAAAGCAAATGATGTATATTCCCTTTAAGAAAGTGCGCCCAAACTTGCAGCAGCAACAGAATCCAGTTATGAGACCCCAAAAAATTGTGCGTACGTTTTCTCTGTTTTCTCAACATGTACAGTATCCACTGAGCTAAATCTTCAACAGTTTTAACATGTAGTTGTCAAACACTCTGTGACGATTTTGAGAAATAGTGTTGCTTCAGACAAAAATGTGCAGAAAAAGCAAATGATCCTATGTATTTTCAATAAATCTTGCTCGGGAAACCATGTACACAATTTACTGTCATGAAATTAATTTGAAATTAAAAAAAGGGTGAAAATTTGGCACTAAATTTGGCAGATGTTTGCCCAATGTTGTGCGCCTAGGCATCCAAAACTGTCTTATGTGAACCAGCAAGAATTTCTTTAGTAATGAAAACTTGTGGATTATTTTTCCCATTCAGGTCTGGAAATAGAGAGTCTTTTTTCAAGGCTTTGCAAGAATACATTCAGAAAACACTGCCCGCCTCAGATATCACGGGTAAGACCATTTTTGAAATTTCCTCAAATTGTATTAAATTGTTTGGACAAAGTCTTAATGCTGTTAACCTTGTAGACATCTTCAGGGCAGGACGGGTGATAAGTGAAGATTTTACGAGAATACAGCACATCCAGGCACCATGTATAGGATCTACAGCGTGTATAACATCTTATTTTTTTGCATTTATTTTGTGTCCTGACTGGGCCCATCCAATCGAGGGCAATAAATGGGTATTTTGAAAGAAAAGAAAGCATTATGATTTACAACATATTGTAAATATTGCGAATTGAAGACTATTATAATATTGAAATTGTTGACCTCAATTTCCGTTCAATCAGTTATGCAGATTAACCCTCCTATGCAAACATACACTCTGTGCCAAGTTGTCCTTGCAGTCAAAATCAATCAAGTGACTGTTTTCAACCCTTAAGAATTCCTAGCCCACATAAAGCAGGATTGACTGGCTGGGACTGCTTAAGTAACTTGATACAGCTATGCTGTGACTCCTAGTGAGTGATAAAACAGCTGTGACCACGACTTGCCTGCTTTGTCTGTTGACCCAGCTTGCCTAGACACAGTGCTTGCTTGGCATGTGATCTAACTGCTGGTGACTAGCCTTTGTTAAAAGTATATCAGGGGAAGTGGAAGTGAATTTTGACTGTCTGTGACAAGTGGTTTAATTCAAACACGGGAGTCTGAGACTAGAATAGTCAGTGTTTGGCACCAAGACGTTCACATCAACAGTGAATGTGAACTGGTGAGACTTCAAAACGTTAAACTGCAAACTCAAGGGTCAAATGCAAAGTAAAGGAATAGATTAAGTCAGCTACATGGATTTTTGCTTGCCAGTTGAACAAACCAGAAATCTGTTATTGCAAGAATGTTTTTTTTTTAATAAACACATTCAATACTTTTCAATAACTTTTTTTTTGCAGGAGGGAGTCTGTCAAAGACAGGACAACGGGCAGAAACGTTGAAAGTACAAAAAGAGACAAGCTATATCACAAACAGGCCACATATTGATGGAACCAAAGCAGGCCAGCATCAAGGCAAGACACAATCCAAGCCAAATGTTAATTATATCTCCGGGAAAACTGCAGCAAGGTAAGAAGTGTGTAATGTGTAAGTTTTGTTACTTAGTAACTGAAAGGCTTTAAATAAATGATGACCTTTGATTTTTTTTTAGATTTTGAAACGTGTGCAAAATGAAATACTTTAGACTTTTTTTTTAAAATGTGCATCACTGAGGTTTTGAGTTGCTTTATATTTTAAGTAAAAATAAAATCTAATCTAAAAAGCTAATGTAATCTAAAAATCTAATCTAAGTAAAAATCTACTCTGGGAAAGCCCACTGGCAAAATACATGTATAAATCACTAAGCCAGAACGGTATAAAGAAAGGACTGCCATGTCATTTGCATCTCTCAAGTACCACTTTAATCAGTAAAGTGAATCCCAAAAGAGCTGCACATTTCATAATGTGTACTAAAGCAGTACAACAGCAGCACTCGGGCGGATCTGAATCGACCGCACACTTCTGGATTGGTTCATTAGTTTCTGAAGAAAAGACAAAGGCTTACTGATATCCTCACTGTAGGTGAATGACATTTTTAGTAGTATTTTGGATTATGTGATACACAGGAGGATATTACGAGGTGTCTAAAAAAAAAACCAACCTCAAAGCCCCCTCATTTCACAGCTTTTAAAAAAATACATCACAAATATTGATACACATTTATAGAGCATATTTCATTAGATTTTGAACACCGAAAAATATTTCCAATCGGGTAAATATGTATTGAGTTATGGCCAATTGACTACAAGTACCACTTTTTCGTTTTGTCCACGGCGACTGATATTTTGACTGCCGCAATATGAACATGGGCTGAAACTTGCATTTGTGTGAAAAAGGCTACCAAGTAGAGGGCAGAGACAGTGCAGCACAGTAAACATCTAAGAAGTTAACCAACTAGTCCATTTTAGGACTACCATTACTTCCAAAAGGATAAATGACCATTGTTGCAAAAATTCAAATAAAGGAAGAAAGATTAAAACATTAAAGGAAGCAAAACTACCCTCGCCCCAAATCCATTACTTTCCTAATAAATGACAATTGAGACCTCGGACAGATTGAAAAATCGGCACTTATTTTGAATTGGCCATAACTCAATCAATATTTACCGATTGGAAAGAGTTTTTCGTTGGTGAAAAGCTAATGAACTATCTTCGCTCCATATGTTTCGATAGTTGCGAGGTATTTTTTAAAGCTGTGAAAATGAGGGGGCTTTTGAGTGTTTTTTTTTTTTTTAGACACCCTGTATTAAAGTACTTGGAAGTGTTCAACTTTTGGTGTGATCTAGATATATCTCACTGTATCTGGAGCTGAGATGAGTGTGACCGTGGACCACAAAAGAGCAATAGAACTGAGCATCTAGCATGGAGTACTGTGTAAAGTTGTCATTTTTAGTAGGTTTAAGTTGTGAAGACAGGACACAATCATGGCGTCTTTAAAGTAGTCATGTTTATTTATTTATTTATTTTATTTATTTCATTTTCCGGGATATTACAAACAGTGAACTACAGACAAAACAATTACATGTACAAATAACACTGAGTAGTAAACATAACAGAAAACATAACAGAAAACAACACCCAAAAAGCTCCCGCAGGATTACCCAAAAGAAACAAGTTTCTGTCGAGGGGCTCTCCAAACTAATTGGATAACAGTGATTAATACATTTAGGATAAAATTCATTAAATAAAATATTTTTAAAATTAAGCAGTTATGCAAAATATAATTAAAAATACAATTAAAAATTACAATAAGAGTAAATAAATAAATAAATAAATAAATAAATAAATAAATAAGTAAATAAGTAAAGAAATAAATGAACAAACAAATATATAAATAAATTAAATAGAATATAAATGAAATAAAATGAAATAAATAGAATAAACTAAAATAAAATAAAAATACATGTAAAATGAAATAAAATGAAATAAAATAAAATAAAATAAGATTAAATTAAATAAAATAAACAAATAAATAAAATAAAAGCTGGCATACATGCTATATCCAAATCATTATTATAATAATAATTAATAATAATATGCAGTGAAAGGGAGTTTGTTGAGCCGGAGAAATTTAATTTGTGAAAACATAAAGTCAGGATAAAAATACATGTATCTTGGGAGGAAAGCTCTAGAATGCATGAGAGATGGGGTCTAGACTGAACAGATGGTCACGTAAAGAATTGATGAGAGGTTTGGGGGAACGTTCCAGGCAAAGGTCTCGGGAACAGTACCTTACTCCGACTGACTGGAATCTAAGTGCAATGTTAGGTACTGCATTCACTTGATACGGAGGGTACTTGTCTGATGATGTCATTATCTAGTTATGGGTACCTATATTCAATATTCACTCAAAAGTAAATTTTTAAAGTAATAGGACACTCACCAAAAATCTAGGAAATTCTGTATTATTTTGTTTTGATGAGAGTAAAGACTGATATTGGTTTAAACGCACTGTTGATATCAATCCGTTTAACCTGCCCAACAGGTCTGTAGTGTACATGGAAGATTTGGAGTCTACGTTGATTTATTCACTCAAGTATGAAGTTGGCCTTCAGAAAGAGATTGGTGCTGATGCTGTGGGAGCCCTCCAAGCATATGTAGCTGTGTTGAACAAAGTGAGTAGATTTATTACATTTCTTTGGGCATGTCCAAACAGTTTAAACTGGTTTCCATTGAGGCCCTGCATGCATTACAAATGACTACACACATGAAACACATGTACGTACAAATACAATACATTACAAATACAATAACTACATTTACAGTGTGAAACAACATCGCTAACAGGCTTTACTACATGCATTTAACACGTGCATTTTGTTGGGTGATTTGGCCATGGGTCATGTGCATTCCTAATTAGGCCAACAACAAAAAAAACATTGTGTTGCCCTCACATGACAAATATCAGGTCGGGGATTGTTTTGTTTTATTGGGTGGGTGGGTGGGCGGATTGGGGGGTTACGCATAGTTCACATATAGGCATACCAATGTACACAACATGTTTAGGCTACATGTACTGCACGCACCAACTATACTGTGTACAAATGAACATGCATGCGATACAATGTACAGTGCATGTACAAATGTACATGTATACAATGTATGCAGTACATTATACCACATGCCCCAGGCCTCAGCCTCAAATACACGCACAAAATATGGCTTATTCGAACTGCACTATTCAATTCAATTCAATTCAATTCAGAATACTTTATTTATCCTTAAAAAGACCATTACATATGGTTGGACAGCTCACTATAAAAATTCCACTATCATCTAGGGATGAACGTTTGGTAATGAAATGCAAAATTACCGCATTACAAAAAACAGTAACGGGAACGTTAAAGTTTGGTTAATTTTTTTCAAGTGAAATATTTTTTTTTTTAAAAACTGACCAGAGATTTCTAGATATTTGGATCGGTCGGATAAGGGCAACAGCACAAAATTGTTTGTCCTAATGATACTCCAAACCTTTGTGTGATAGGCTCCTGAGAAAAAAATCAAATATTTAAAATTCCTAAATTCAATAAAGAGAATGGGGAGGGACATCATGGAGTGATGTAGTCCGAAATCAGACTGGATTTATTGGTGCATAAATGTGCATTGGTCAATAATATAGAAGCTTGGTAGATACACTGTACTCAGAAGTAACCTCAATGCTACTCCAGTTTCAGCATGCAACTTGAATAATAGTAATCTTTTATAGGTTTTGTGAATTACATTTAGTAAATAACTACAAATATACAGTTAGAAATGAGTTCAACAACAAGAAGGGATTTAGTTTTGTTGCCAACGTTGCCTCTGTAGTGTGTTACCCTTTCTGAGAAAACAGCTCAGAGTGTCAACAATTAGATTTTGACCCCAGATAAACTTTCATAATTGCTATAATAACATCTCTTTTTTTAGTTGTTAGCAGTTATCTTGTTATGAAGTTGGCCAGTCATGAATATACTCTGGTGTGATTGGTGAAAATATCTTTCATTTCAAATTCTCTCACTCATGGGAGTTACACTTACAGTTTTCTACGTGCATTTAGATTTTTCTCTTTTCTTTTGTGTCCTTGCAAGTATTTTCCTGGGCGTCCTGATGTCATGAATACATTAAAACAGCTGCAGAGATTTCTCCAACCTTATACTCAGCTGACAAGCGATGATTGGTCCAATGTGATGAATCGACTGCAGACTTCTCAAGATGTAAGTATTAAATATTTTGCAAATTCAACCAGGGCAAATTTAACCAAACCTTGGTTTAATAAGATATTCACAAAAGGCCGAAACGCATTGTGCGTTCAGTTTTCATGAAGGGAGAAATTTATTTTGCTCCAAACTGTTGTTCAGTGCTGCATGCGGACTTGGTTCAAGACGTTGTTGGTTTTAAGCGATCACTCGCCAAGAGGGCGTTATCAAAACAAAATGCTATCACAGACAAAAGGCTATCAGAACAACGTCTTGAAAATCTTGACGCGGTCCTGTCATGTGCACACACCAGGGCGCATCAACACCTTCGCATATTATCACCAAACCAAACTCCAAAATTTCAGCCAGTAACATACAAGATGCTACCAGACATTTGTGCAACTTCATGGCAGTTCTTTTGTCGTATGTAGTACAATGGACTGCATTTTTTTCCTGCAGAGGTAGTGCATGCACACTAATTTCCCCCATTTTTCAGGGAGAGTTTTCAAAATTCCCAATACATTGTTGTGATAGAGGTTTGTTTGGATAGCGTTCTCTTGGTGATCGTGCATCCGATAAACAACACCATCGAGACACAAAAAGTTGAAGACTGCAGCACGGCGAAATTTGCTCCTTGGTGCAAACATCAACAATATAATATGGTTTAAGTGTGGATAAATAAAGCTTGTTGTATAATTTACCAATCGTGGTTTCATCCATCTTCATTGCAGCCTGGGTACTTTTTGCAGAATGAAGTGAAATGGGTCAGTTGTCAAGGAAGTACACCGGTGTATCGTGGGTACCCCTGTGGCCTGTGGGTTCTTTTTCACACACTGACTGTGAGCCATGCAAGATTGGATTCACATTGTGAGTACAATTACATGCTTTTTATTCACTTGTTGAGCAATGTTTTGTAACTTTTCACATTTCAGTTTTTCTGCTATTAATACAATTGTCTTAAGGCGCATAGGATCATTTGCTTTTCAGGCATTTTGTTTGTTTCCACTAATACCACTCAAAATCCAAAGAAGAATGTTCAAAACCTAACCTGTTGAACTTTCACCTCAGTGGATATTACAATTTCCGAGAAAAATGTTGAAAAACCATGCACAACCTTTGATTACGAAACACAATTTCGTCAATAGCACATTTTATTTCCAAAAATCAGTCAATTGACTGACCGTTGAAAATCATCTACATTTCTTGATTTCTTCTAAATGACAGCAAGCCAGACGGAATGATTTCATGGGGTGTTTAGTACCAGTACGATCTTTAATCCATTTGAGTTTAATTTGGTAGGTTACTTTTGGGATAAATGCAATTTATCCTGTATGCATTTAGAGTGCTGATATTTTATTCAATGTACATGTAAGTTTATATGTTGTAAGAGGGAGTGTTTTCATCTAACAACATTAACAATACTAGGATATAGTTTCTAGTCAGTCCCTCTTTACTTGATAATATGAAATAGTGGCTTTTAGTTTAAAACAGAGTCCAGGATTTATTGTAGTCTGAGTATCATCCGTTGTTCAGTGAAGCCTGCTCGCGCTCGGCATTCAACATCTGATCTATGTGAGCATGTAAATTTTATGCGACCTTGCGCGCCAACCAATCGGAGTAGAAATTGTGACGTCATTATCAGAAATGTGGACTAAGCTGTTGATTGGTCAATCTGGCTGCCATGTTTTTGTAATACAACAACGGGTTACCGAAGACAAGATAGAAGGCGCCCCCTAAATGGTCAGAATCTGGAGGTCAAGATGCAGTCTTGTTTTGCATAATTAATTGCCGAAACTGCACACATATCATAGACGCTTGCTGTACAAGCACATGTTTCATAGACTAGATTTATAGCTGAGTTCAGGAAATTTGTATAAATTTTCGTCATTATTTTGGTTTTCTATGCATTGACCAGATTCCAAATTGCTGCTTTTGTTTTTGTTTGTAGATCGGAAATCTGACAGCAAAGAAGTACTCCATGCAATGAAGGGGTACATTCATTACTTCTTTGGATGCAGAGCTTGCAGTGAGAACTTTGCAAAGGAAAGTGTTCACCTTGAATCCAGTGTGAGCACATTAGACGATTCGGTGCTGTGGCTCTGGCAGGTGCACAATTCAGTGAATAAACGTCTTGCGGGCGATCTATCGGAAGACCCTCAACACCCTAAAATAGCATTTCCATCATATAGCGATTGCCCGACTTGTCACGACGTCGCCAATCCTAGACGATGGAATAATACCGGGATCTTGCATTTCTTGAAGGAGTTGTACGGCGTTAACAACATCGATTTCGCGGTGAGCGGAGTTCGATCAAAAGCACATGAAATGATCAGTGCTGAAACGTTGAAGCGTTTGAATGTTGGTGCTGAAGTGTCATATGGATACGCAAGGCTGGGTATTGATACAAGAGATGTCAGTATGTGTGTTTTACTGTACGCTCTGTGCTCGGTGTTACTAGTTGTGATATTCATATATGTCAAGCGAAGACGGAGAAGAAAACTGTATCAAAACAAATATGGTGTCTGAGGATTCCTAATAGACCAATCCATTTAGCCCCGCCCAAAGGTCTCTTGTCCAATCACAGCTGTGATTAATGTCCAACATGTGTGCACGTGCGTATGATGCGCGCAGCTTGAACATGCAGTGAAGCATTGGAGAGCACACATGTTGTTTTCCATGTGTGTAGTGGGCGGGGCCTAATGGATTGGTCTATTGGAATAAGCCATTTGCGAGTGACCTTTACCCTTTGGGATTTAAATTTGAAAAACATCTGGTACACTGACTTGCTCAGAATGCTTGGCACATTTTAACTTTGAATTCTCCAGACCAAAGACACTGTTGCTAATCACATGATTCGGGGCAAGCTCTTGCATAGTTACGTAAGAGACGCTCAGCATCAATACATTGTTCACAATGGGTGAGAATGGCACAAAGACACCAGACCATGCCGGAGCTGGGGGTTGCTAGCATAAGGCTTGCCCCGAATCACGTGATATAGTAACAGTCTCTTTGGTCGGGAGAATGCAAAGTTAAAACGTGCAAAGCATTGGATTAAGTCAGCGTTCCAGATTTTATTCAAATTTAACTCGCAAATGGCTTATTAACAGAGACTGAAAAATGTATGGGCTTTATTCACGAGTTGGCCATATTAAATTGAAAGCGAGGTAAAATTTTCATTTTTGGAACTTGCGAAGAGAAATGAAAGCAATGACATAAAGTAAATTACATATTAATACCAGTCAGCTCTGATGAATAATTAAACACTTGTGATTAAACATATCCGACTGTTCTAAGCCACATTTAAAAAAAAAAGTGAGGCTAGAATGCATAAATAGTCTGTCACCATTCCATTCCCATTCAACAGTTCACAAATTATAAAATGCATTCAGGGAACACGATCAAAATGTCCTCCTCGTGAATCAGGTCCATAAGGGTTCCAGCTACAGTTGTAAATGTGTCTTATCACTGAAATTGTACCCCTCTAAGAAAAATTTATATATTTTGCAAAATTTGGACAAAGTCTTACATGGACTGTGGAATGATATTCAGTTTCAGTAATTTTCTGCCTAAGTTTGGGCAATTTTATTTATTTTTGTGGGAGATTAGCATATTGGGTTTGGACTGCTAGTTCATCAAGAATGTGACACCTCAGAGATACATGTACTTTGTTTTTAGTTTAAGCCTTGAAAATGTACATATAAATATAACTCAAAAGTACAAATCATTTGGTGCCGAACATAACATTTTAATTCTTGAAACCAACAACATCAGAGTTAATGCATACATGCAATTTTGTTTTTAAAACACAACACAAACATTCAACATTGTATAAGTGAGCATCTTGATGCAAAAATGAGATTTTAAGTCACTCTTCTTTTGTTTTGGGAAAAAAAAATGTTCTGCGAGACTTTTCAAATTGGGTAGTTATCTAAAAAAACAAACTGACTATGGAAGTCTATTAAAGCTGGTCTCAGAGTACACACAATTTTATTCAATTGATTCAGAGGAACGACTATACACTGACAAAGTGGGCTGAGTTTAGACCATGCATTGATGTTACAGGGTAATCCTATACGATGGCACTGCCCGGGTCACAAGTGAGTCACTGAATCAGTCAGTCTGTGACATAGGTGCAAAGAGGACACCAGGCTGGCTCTCTGGGACCAGCAAATATTACTTATATCACACTGTAGCTGATTCATTTTCATGATTTGCAGAATGTGGAATTACAGTAATATATTCGGGCCAGTACATGAAATGTACATTGTGCATGAACTTGCCATATATGTTATTCTCACAGTATGCAATTATTTTAATTATGCACTGTATTAAGTGAAGTATTAATCTAATTTGCACACGACTGCTAGCTTTCCCCAGCATTGCAATGTGCTATAAATTACTGTCTAGTCTTTTTATCCCCCTGGCTTTTAAGCCAAGAAAGGGGGATCTTGCGATAGTGAAATCCTTCTGTGTGGCCGTGTGTTCCATTTTTTGGGTTAGGTTAACTGTTTAATGCTGTCATATGAAAAGTCAGACTTCAATCTCAACCAAACTTGGTGACAATCATCTTTGGGTAGGGGGACTTCAGATGACTTGAGACATTTGAGGTCAAAGGTCATGTAGGGATCAAATGAGGTCATTGTTGTTTTTGGTTAGGTCAACTGAAAAGTGTGCTTACTGACTATAAATACTGCCAGCATGCCAGGGGGATCGCGCAAGTTTAACTTGCAGTATTTTTATGAATGTCAAAGCTTGTTTGTTGCTTAGTTCCAAAATGAATTACAACATGGGTCATGATTCTCCATTTCATTTGTTCTCATGAAATGGGACCTTTGTGGTACTTCACTATACCTAATGGCACAGAGATGTGTGAATATTAACTTTTTATTGCTGGTTGTTATGTGCATTGTTGCTTTCTTAACCTATAATTGCTTTCTTAACCTATAATTTTATTAAAATATAATTCCAATTTGTGAACGATCTACTTTGTAGTTGTAAAACAATAGAGCTATTTATGAGAATGAAATATTTAAAATTACTATACCTCATACATATTCATGAGTTAGAGCCAAAGTTTAACTGGTCAATTCACCACCATGTACAGGGCAATAACATTATGCGCAGACATAATTGTATATGCCATGTAGCCAGGGATCATGCCCCCAAAAACATGATGCTAGCAACATGAGCAATGCTGCAAACCTGGGAAATAGCAAACCAGGATCACTGAGACGATGCAGCTTTTTATTACAAATTTTCAACAACAAAAAAGAAAAACGCAAAGAGAAACTGATGAGATGCATGGTAAGGTGAATGACTAAGGTGAATTAGCTTAGTGTGCTGAATATGTATGAGTTGTAGTGACACAATGACATTTTGGGTGGACAGTTGCTATTGGCCGCCCTGGGTACTGGTCTTGGTGCAAGACTGGATTTATATTTTGTTCCTCCTAGGCATCCGTTCACAGACAGGCCTGGTCAATTCAGAAGCTGTGGTGGTAGACGTTGCCTTTAAGATGAATCGTAACCAGAGCCAGTCTTGGGAACTTTGGCACTGGGACCCAAGCAATTCTGTGCACACATCATGCGCGTGCATTAGCTTGACTACAGCCATGTGAGGTTAGCTTGACTACAGCCATGTGAGGTTAGCTTGACTACAGCCATGTGAGGTTAGCTTGAATACAGCCATGTGAGGTTAGCTTGAATACAGCCATGTGAGGTTAGCTTGACTACAGCCATGTGAGGTTAGCTTGACTACAGCCATGTGAGGTTAACTTTACTACAGCCATGTGAGGTTAGCTTGAATACAGCCATGGGAGGTATACTCGGAATTTCCTGGGTTCCAGTGGCAAAGTTCCCAAGACTGGATGTGATTCATCTTGTTGATAGCGCACTCTACTGGCGTGGTGACGACAGTATTTGCGTGGGATCTGGACTGGTTGCTTTTGAGAGGACAAAATCTAATCCCAGTTTTGGACCGAGACTTCCTCAGTATCTACATTATTTTGACATCATCCTATACCTTGGGCAGCTGTTTGTGACTATATCCACCCACCTATTATATTTTTGTACTGTTAAACTCGGTGGTACTGTTAAACTATGTTTACTTTCATAAGACAGTGGAAAATAAATGCCATCTTGTGTCATGTACTCGATGTGCTTGTGCTCCACAGGAAATCTGTTTTTATCTGTTATGATTTGGTCATTGATAGTATCAAAGTTTGACACGATCCCCACCAAAAATTGGAGGAATGTTAAAATGCGCAATATTTTGCAGCATTACCCCACAGAGATAAAGTTGAGCAGCTTGATTGCTTTCTAAAAGTTTTCTACGTGGTATAGGTTTTCCTGGCAACTTCAAAAACAATTTTCAATTTAATAGCCTACTCCTGTGAACCGTCATGCCCACACATTGGGATTCAGTCGTCAAAGAGTCGTTCAATTCCATTAGTTCAGCATTTACTTGACAAGTTCATTAAGTTTAAACCAAGCTGGTAGCTTGAAGTTGATCAAGAATAAACTTTCATATTTAAAATTGTTCTAACAAGTAAGGCCCAAGAAGTGTTTTCTGCAATTCCATCAGAACAAATCTCAGATTTATAAAGTACATGTACAAGTAAATAAGGCTGCAATTCTCAAAGCTTGGGAAGAAGTGCTAGAGGCAAAACGGACGTTTTGGAAAAAGAAAAAAATCCCCAAAACCACCAAAAATATGTAAGCTACCCCTTGTACACTCAACCAAAAAGAAAGTCCCCCCTCCTTCCAATACTTTTTGTCCAACTCAAAAGCTACTGAGCACCTCTCGCTCAAATAACGACTGATCAGTGCAGAAATTCCTTAGCAATCCAGCCATGCTCTTTGTTTGGCCCAAAACGGTAATAACGTGTATGAATTTATGCAATTTATGACAAATGATACCGATAACAGTTGCACTTTTGTATACGTGGTGCATGTTGCAGTTCAAACTCACCTTGCAAGTGTACAAAAGTGCAACTTTTTTCGGTACCATTTGTCATAAATTGCAGCATTCTGTACACATTATCACTGTTTTGGGCCAAACAAAGAGTATGGCTGGATTGCTAAGGAATTTCTGTACTGATCAGTCGTAATTTGAGCAACATGTGCCTTGTAGTGTTTGAGTTAGACAAAATAGGGCTCTCACATGACCTGGCCTACATTTTGTACATACGGGAACTGGAAAATCAGCGTCGCCATTATAGTAGGCAATGATCCTATAGCGCCGTGCGCAGTAGGTAAGCCTTCAAAGCTGTTATGGATGGCGAAAACTGAGAAACATGCGGAGCCAACACCCAGTGCTGGGTAGGCACGATGATACAACCCTACACGTCACAGGTAGTGACCATTATGCCATTTGATGAAGAAATTGCTGCTATGAAAATAAGCCCTTCTGTCTAGTCTACAATGCATGAAGTGGTTGCTAACCAAACGCTTGCCTACTGCAATGGTGGCCCATCACGTGGAAACCGGAAGGTCGCCTGGTACTTTGAAAGACAAACGATCGGAACCTTTACTCTACATTTTTCCACAGGTCACTGCACAGAATGAAAAAAACTTCCTCTTCTGGCAAGCAAACTTGAACTGCTGTCAAATTTATTTATATAACCCCTTCAAAATCAATGGCATGTAGACTTTACAACTTAAACAAATCATCAATTATTGTTGGATGAAGCAAGGACTGCTAGGGCTGTGCATGTTTGATTAATACAGTATTTGATTATTCTAACTTGGACTTACTAGAATATTCAAAAATGCAAAATGTGCTGATGAAGTTGACATGCACCAGCCCATCAGGATTTGCGTGTGCTCTTGTTGAAAACTGACAAAGAGCTGATTAAAATAAACACTGCAAAAAATGAAAGTCCACACTCATTGGAGGGGTCATAATTTTAAGTCTGATCCTATCATGATGACGTCATTTATATAGACATTTGGGGAATTTTGTTAGCTACATTTTGATACCCCGTTTGCTACCAAAGACTGTTAATCGTCCGAGACTGACCAAGGTTTATGAAAAATGATGCAGTTTGAAAAGTTGCAAATTTAAAGATTACGAGAGGAGAAATTGCTAAGCGTAAACCACACATGCCCGTAATGGCCCCTATCGATTGCACAGTGCCCGCACAAAGCGCGGGTAATTCAATTAGCATGCTCCTGTGGATGCAAGCACTGTGTGATGTGCATGCAAGCACTGTGCAATCGGTATTCCCTGCCGTTCGTTTCAGGCAGTGTGACATTGTCACGCAGCAATTTCCACTCGTTTACTCTTTATATTTGCAACTTTTCAAACTGCATCATTGTTCATACACCGTTTTCAATCTTGGACGAATTACAGTCTTTGGTAGCAAACAGGGCATCAAAACAACATTCCCCAAAGGTCCATATAAATGACGTCATCATAAGATCAGATTCAAAATTATGATCCCTCCACTGAGTGTGGTCTTTCTTTTTTTGGGGTGTTTAATACAAAGAACAGGTAGCGAAATGGCTGATAATTGACCAACTTTAAAGAAGGAATTGAGCTAATATTCCTCACGAAAGCAAATGTGAAAGTGGCTTTCAACAAAAGTGTGGCATTTTGCAAACAATAAAACTTGCAACTTATGATGCAACACTGTAGAGGCATTCATCATCTCAAGACCGCTCACATTTTTCTAATACCCTAATTGAAAAATGCTATTTGGATATTCGCTTGATCATCGAATATTCAAATATTCAAATATTTGGTATGCATACTCTGCACAGCCCTAGCCACTGCCAGTCTGATGACTGAACAACATCAGAAAGTCACATAATTCAAAAAGAAACATATGTACAGCAACGTTAAAAAAACACAATTCACGATGACAGTTTAAACTTAAAAAAAAATGAGCTATCCATACTTTAAACTAAATAATACCATTAACTCATATTCATTGTACAATACTGATATTTACAGTGAAGAACCATAATTTCATAAGAATGGCTCAACTTAAGTTATAATAGTAACATTCGAGTGTAAATTTTTTCCTTTAACAAATTAACAGTGGATCCTATATCAACGCATACTATGCTCAGTGCTTGTTGACAAAAATACAGTTCACGTCGAATGATGTGTATACACGCAAAGGTTTTTGCGGTATTTGGAACGGATGACAGATAAACACGCAACGAGCGAGGCCAGCAATATCTGTCTGCGTCCCGCTCGCAGCGAGCAAGGCCGGATCAGGGTGTGCTACCCCCAGATGACGGCCTGAACCCATCTGGCATCAAGGCTCATGAAAAACAATCCCGCGCCTGGTCCGGTTGATGTCAAAACAATCCCGGCGGGAAAAATCCGAACTTCACAAAGTTACTTTGTAGGGCCGATTAAATCATTGCAGTAGTCTTTACCACACTTAATAAATGTTTAGACAGTCACAATTTGTATGAATTGCAAGGTAATAGGGAGCCAATTCACACAGAAGTTCAATAAAAGGAAAGGAGATGGGACAAGCAGCATATCGCAAAATAGGAAATGTTGGGTGGAAAATGCACCATCTAACCCACCTCAATCCTCCAAAATCCTCATGGCGGTTTTGGAGGATTTTGGAGGATTGAGGATGAATGGTGTTGAAGAACATGAGGAGTTTGGAGGATTGAGGATAAATGGCGTTTTAAAAAGAGGAGAATTTTGGAGGATTGAGGCTGAATGCATTTTTTTTGAGGCAGGACTGTCTTGACGATTTTGAAGGATTGAGGCGCTGGGCATCCTTCATTTGAACATAAGTGCACAATTTTGGAGGATTTGGACGACTGAGGATGGTTCCTAGCAAAAAGGGCCTAGGGAGTTAGGGTATGTCACTGTGGTACCTGAAACCGCCCTGCCTATTACTTCATGAAGCCTCCAAAACCACCAGAGCACTCTATGGTCTTATCGATGTAACAGTGTATAAACACAATGTAATACAATGTAGTACGGGTGCTGATGGGCTAATGAAAGGTTCACAAGGTGACGTCATGGCCACTTGTGTGTCAATTGGCCAGAATGCATATTTATCACATGGCATATTTGGAAGAATCACTTACATTTTTAAGCGCAGAGGTTTATCACTCTACCACTGATCTTTAAACAGAAATACTGTGATTGAAACAAGCACATTCTATTTGTTTACCCGCACGGAATCCTGATACTACCTAAAGTGTAATGCGGCCCTAATAGAGACAAGTACAAACGAGCATCTTGCCAGTAAACAGTCGAGTACAAGTTGCAAGATGTAAAACCGTCCTGTGGCCCTGGACAAGGTCAAAAGGTCATGTGAAAATTAACAGGCCAGTCATAGTAAATGTTCAATTTCTACCATGCCCCCCCCCCAAAAAAGAAAGAACAAAACGAGGAAAAAGTAAAAACAACAATTCACTCTGGTCTCGTTCTGTGTTTCTAGATACATATGTACACATTTCATACAAAAAGGTCCATCATTATAAACATACGTAAATTCCAACTGAGTTAATTATAACAATGCCATAAACGAAATTAAATCCACTTCATTTTCAAACGCATGTATTTGATGGAAACAGTGATTAAAGTTGAACCCTTTAGCCATTGTACTGCCCCAAACCGCCCTGCCTGATACTCCTCATACCGCCCCAAACCGTCCCAGCAGTCTGTGACCTTGCTGATTAATGGAGGAATAAACACAGTGCAATACAATAATACAAGAGCCAAAGGTTTAAACCATTGCTTAACGAGTACAATATTACTAAGGGAATAAATGTGTGCTGGGCCGATTTTAAACACTCTGTTTGAGAAAGGTTGGAGTCTGGATGCTGATAATTACACGGACTACGAAAGACATAGGACTATGAAAAACTGACTCACTAGCGGTATTGCGCATGCCTACGTGAGGATTGTGAACGTTCAACCAATAAAACGGTAAAAGGCACCAGATTTCATAGGAGTCCAAATTTCATGTGATACTGGAAAAGTGTTTAAGACCTGCCAGCCGGTCTTTATCAACCGTTTAAACTGGCCACATGACGGCTCTTGACCAGTTGGAATGGGTAAACTGTCTTAGGTATTTATGAATTGTGTTTATAAATTAATCCCTAAGATTATGTTTTGAAAAAAAGAAAGAAAAGGTATTCATGATTAGGAAAACAGTTTGGGGACAAAAGTATTTGCTTTCTCACACGGTTCCCAAGCAGCCATCATGTACCAGGCTGGCATTCTAATAGAATTCATGATACTGAACATGAATGATGGAATAAACACAGAAAGTTTACTGTTTAAAGCAGCGTCATGAACTTGGCGCCTTGCTCAATCTATTGACAGATACATGTAATTCATCACATCCCAAGATCACCCATAAGCACATCGGTCCAGATCTGTTTGAACCTTCACAAGCATCAACAGTCCGAGCGCCATATTTTGATGGTTTTATCGTTTTCAAGAGCAGCAGAAGCAATCAGATTCTCGGTCGGGTGACATGCTGTGCATAGCACCACATCTGCAGAAATGATAAAAAGAAAATTGAATTCTTAATAATATTTTTCCGGAGTGGCTTTTTTATCATTCACAAACCTTTGCTTCAGTACCAACATCAGTTGACGCACTTGTAATCTAATGAGCACACAACAAAGTTGTTGTCTACTATGAAGTAGCCTATAGTCGTGTGTCAACGCGCCCTATGCAAATCTGTGTTGCGCATATGGGTGCGAATTGACACGCGAACGGGTACGCAGTGACACATGCACGCCCTGGGTACACTTTCTACTCTGTGCCCAGGGTCAATTCACGGTACCCGGGGTACACGAGTATGCGGAGACCAATAGTGCAGCTCCAGCAGTTCCTAACCCTGCTGAATCCAACAGGATCCAACTATGTCATATACCCCATGGAGCCTGTTGGATTGAGCAGTTAACCCCTTGTGTACATTCCTCATGCAAAATGTTGGATTCAGCTGGCAACTGAACCGTATTATAATGCCATGTTGGACTCCATTGGATTCAGCAGACAACTGAAAATGAGGCACAGTGGATTGAGCAGGAAACTCCGGTTGGACTCTGTTGGATTTAGCAGGGTAGTCCTGAGGAAGTACAAAGGGGTTAGGGGTAATGTCTGTGACAGAGCCAATGAACCATATATAATTAATGACTCAGAACAAATATCCAAAACTCCTAGTCTGTAATATCCTTGACCATTACCAGATGATGGATGTATAAGATTTGAAAAACATATTTCAGGTTTATTCACTGAGTTCTTAAAGACTCTGTCACGGACATTACATATCATTAGAATTGCCCATTATATTTGATGAATTCAATTCTTTTGCTCCTCTATTCACATGTCACTTACCTGTGTGGCCTTGTAGTTTCTGTACAATCTCTTTGGTTTGAAGGTTCCAAATGTAAACCATGTTGTCCTCTGATCCAGACACTATCCACTGTTAATGTTCAAAACAGATCGTAACATTCAAAATAAGTATTGGTTATATCGTAGCTTGTTGGGCCCCTACAGCTTCAACGAATATGCCAAGTATTGCTTAGGAGCTCCATGTTTCTAATAGCGGTCAAACTGTGCCAAGTTTAATATGACAGGCCATTTCTATAATTGGGCTAGCAAGCTGCCGAGGTTGGGCAATCGCAACTTGCCGAGTATGGGCATTTGCAACTATGCGTGACAAAGCGGGAAATAAATATTGAATTTACAATTCCCCAATGCAAATTCCATCCTATGAACAACTTACCTTGCCTCCCGTCACAGAGAAATTGGCAAATATGCAGTACTTTTCGTTTTTGTGTCCGGTGTAAGTCTTCAAACATTTGCCCTTGCTGTAGTCCCACAGCTTTAATGTGCTGGCGATGAAAAAAAAGTAAAAATGAAAGATTTTTTTGAATTCCTGATGATAAAATAAGCAACAAGGCAAGGCAAGCATAGTAAAGCTGGTCGCAGAGCACACAAAACTCTATTCAACTGATCCGCAATGGCTATTGACTGGAAGTTTTTCATGCATCTGGTCTACACAATGGACTGGATTTAGCCCATTCATTGGTGTTATGGGGTAATCCTATACAAGAGCACTGCCCGGCTCACAAGTGACAGTCAGTGACTCAGTCCATGAGTCAGTCAGTCACTGAGACGAACTGAACAAGCATAATACATTTTGGAGCTGTCATATAATATGCAGACCGCAAAATTTGGAGCTGTCATATATGTGCAGACTACAAAATCCCTTCCATACAAAATTTGACAGAGCACATCCATTTTTGTTAGAGTGGTGAATGGTCAGAATATGAGAGCACTTTCACCTTCTGATATATTGAAACGTTCAGTTAACTCTCCCTTTTATGTGAAGTGCTGTGGTAAAGATACTTTGTTACTAATTGCTTTCCCCAACAACGAGTAAATAAGTACTTGTAACAGCAGAGATTTTTAATTACTTGTCAATAAAGCAAGCTTCAATAAACAGTCGGTGAACTGTCCAGAAAATTTTGCTGAATTCTACTCTTACTTAGGACCGGCAGTCTGCTCTTGCCTAAGTTAATAGACCCTTTTACAAATAACATTACGATTAATTGTTTTGGAGATAAGATTGATTTTTAAGGGTTAAGATTAATTGAAAAGTTTTGTGAAACAACAGCCCCCCCCCCCCCCCGGTCTGGTTTAAACTTACTTGTCTAATGTTGCCGCCAGTATGTACTTGCCGTTGGGTGAAAACTTGACAAACGATACAGGAGGATTGTCATCGTCTACAAAATATTCAGAAAAGACTGACATTATTGCACACATACTGGTTCTTTTCTCACTGATAGACTCCGTGCACAAGTACCCCTTCAACGGTTACAACGAGAGAGTTGGGGAGGACCACTGGAATGGATGTTGGAACGTATTACCATCGGCACCTGACACTCCATGAAGACTTAACTGGTTTGTACACAATCAGAATAAGTCGTCCGCGGACTGCATGTTTCGTCTTCTGCACGCAGTCGATCCCTATTTATGTTTTGTGTTCTTGAAAAAAGTCAATTTTGTGCAATTTTTAAACGACGACCTGAAATGACCCTAGATGACCTTTGACCTCAAATTTTGGAAGATTTGTGATGAACCCCCACCCAAGGATCACTCCATACAAGTGACATTCAAATCCATCAAATTCTGCAGACAAAGACATATTTGAAGTATGTTTGAACAATGACCTCTAATGACCCCAACATGACCTTTGACCTCAGTAATCCGATGAAGAATTGTGTCTTCCCAACCAAGGGTCACTGCATCCAGGTTTCATCACAATCCATGAAAGCATGTAGAAGTTATAGATTTGTTTCAAAACTTTAACATACGGGTCTACAGTCATATGGTCATACAGAATTTAGGAAAGTGTCTCCTAAAAACTTTGTTTAGGCGACACAATAAGACAAGCTGTGCCCACGTAATTCAAGTACAAGTTCATGCATGCAGTGTGTTCTTCCCATTGGAGTTTTCGAAAGTGCTAAAAAGTGCCATTTATTGTTCATGCACGCAGACCGTTTTTTTTTTCAGCCACACTTGGTCAATTACCAATGTAAAACAAGGGGCTTTAGGAAGTTGGGCCGCCCTGCTAAAAGTTTGTGCCCTTAAATACAATGCAGGTCAAGACTTTACAAGAGCAAATGTCTCTATTCACAAAGGGCCTGTTTATTTCGCACAGATCCCGATCGCGATCAGTGATCTGACACGTCGATAGCTGCTCCAGATCACGTTTTAACGGATCCTGCTCGGGAGGTGGATTCGCAAGATCAAAGATGGCGACGTGCGCAACGGACGGAGAGAAAAAGTGGTATTTTTTAGTACATTTGAAGCATCAAATGACCTTTTGTGACAATTTATCTTCATAATCCTTTTAGGATGTATTTTCGTGATTAACAATTGATTACTTTTTCTGAAAATTATAGATAGCTTATCATGGCAATTACCGTTCTGCATACAAAATCTGAAGCAGAAAACATTCATCATGTGTGCCATGAAGGATTGGATGCGCAAAAGTGGTTCTGTTTGTTTTCGCATAACGCTGGATCACATGATCTCGATCAGTAACTGGAATGAAGCAAACAGACCCAAAGTACCAGTGGAGAGTCAGCAAGCAAACTAGTCTATACAAGAACTTACCAATTAATGTCTTCAAGCACTGGCCTGATGCTGTATCCCAGATTCGACTACAAACAATAACAAACAACACATAATAATTGTAATAAGAATAAAATGGTTGTGGAACTATTAAACTCTTTTAAAATCTTTTCCAAAAGTGTTACGCAACAAATTTGACAGTGTAAAACAATGATTCTGATAATTTACGAGTGTGTTTTTATGACCAGTCCAGTAATCAAGACAGCAAGCCATGCAGTCGTGATTTGCACGGCAGATATTTTTTAAAAATCATGACCAATTTTAACTGCACAATCCACTAAAAAGCCACGATCTGATAACAAGTAAGAAAATCTAACAACTGTCTTTCTTAAACAGATTTTCAAATCATTAAAAAAATTCTGTAAATATTACGACTGTCCTTGTGAATAAGAACCAGGCGTGAAGAACATGTTTGTACCAGGCACGCAACTGGGAATTTAGAAAAAACAAGGAAACCCCAAACCACACAAGACTTTGTACAGTATTTTTTAGTTTGTCATGGCATTCATGAGAACTAAAAAAATGAGGAAATCAGCGGATCCGAGGAAAAGTTGCATGCCTGTTTTACCAACACACCCTTGCAAACTCCATTTATCCAAAGTACGTAGCACATGTGATCAGCTACCTTCTTGGTATTTGAGAATGTTATAGACCGGAACCAGTTTAGATTTCTGTTTCTATGTACAGTGGAACGTCGCTACACCGAACACCGCTATACCGAACATTATCCTTGGTTCCTGATTTTTGTGTACAAAACCAACTGAACATTGTTGTTGAAAACCGTCAACAGAAGAGCGACAAGTGGCTATTATTTGCCCAAGGCATAGAAGGGGAAAGCCACCCAATGATGTAGGTGGTAAGCTCAAAACTGTGTAATTACATAATTCAATAGTTGGCACGTGTTTGAAGCTGTCTTTCAGTAACTACCAGGGCATGAAGGGTGCCATTTTTATTACCATTTATTGAAAAGTGAGTACCGGAGCACCGGCAGCTTAAAATCACTATACCGAACGATCACTGTTACAAACATTTTCTGTGGATCCCGCGATGTTAATTATAGCGGCGTTCAACTGTATTTATTTTGAGGTTGTACTGCTCACATGTGTTATGACATACCTGTAGTGCTCTGTGATTTACCAAATTGTCATCCCATGTGTTACTTTGCTCCCAAAAGACCATTTCATTAAGCCCTGCCCCCTGATGTTTAGACCAATCACAGTGATTATTAATGTCCAACATGCATGCACATGTCTCACATACATGCATGTACATATGACGTGCGCATCTGGAACGTGCATTGAAGCATTGGAGAGGTACACGTGTTGTTTCCCACGTGAGAAGTGGGCAGGGCTTAATTTATCAGTCTATAGATTGAAAAGTCAAGTCAAGCTACATCATGTTGCAACACAAGTCCAACTTTTATCTACGTCATCATCACAAGCTGTACAACGGGTAAAAAAATCATTGAAGCAGAACTTACCAAAGCCCATCATAACTGCTTGATACAATGAGGGACCCATCACGATTGAAATCAACCTGCAATCAATTTTTAAAAAAATCCATACACACTAGTCAACTTCTAATTCAGTAGATGTCTAAACACTGTCATCAATGCATCAGGAAGGATTCTTTGAAAAAAAAAGATCAAAAATAATACATTAAAGGTAGGGTTAATGAGCCAGCCTTATAGCACATGGTTTGATTTGATCTAAAACTGAAGATTTCATCAAGTAATTTCACGACACGGATGTATGCAAATTAAATAGCCCTTCTTTTTTAGTCAAAATTGTCTGTCTTAAATTTTGTTTTTCTTTTTATTAACCCTAACTCCCTAGGGTGATTTAATAGGAATCTTCCTCATCCTTGCAAATCCCAACACCACATGGTAAACTGTGCACATAACAGTTGGACAGATTCCAACAAACCCTGGTGTTGGAGTTTGGCTGGTTGGGATCGTTTGGGTTAATAGGAACATTTTGATGAAGTAACCCTAATCTTCCCAAATCCATCAAAATCTATTCCCCCATTTTGGGGATATTGGTAGGCAAGCCATGAGTACCAAGTCCATCAAAATCCACCAAAGCATTTGGTCCTAAAGCATTATGTGAAGCAAGGTCAGTGATGGATTTTGGCAGAAAAGATACTGGGGAGTTAAGGCTACTGGTGCAAGTGTTTACAATTTTGGTTAAGCAAATAGAAATATGCATGGTAACTAAGCAAGCATTGCTGAACATACCAAACAGAAAAATGGTGCTGTGAATTTTCTTTCGCTTCGATGGTTCGGCTGCAGCATTTGCAACCGCAATGAGTGATTCAATTTCAAAGTACAAAAAGAACTTACCGCCGACACGGGGTCTGAATGAGCTGGCAGAGTCTTGAGACATTTCCCGGTCTTCACATCCCAGATTCGTACACTCTCATCAAACTAAATGAAATATACAAGAACATTAATGATGGGCTTACAGATCATTACAATTATGAGTCTACTCTTTGCCATTTTACAAACCTACTTTAAGTGTTTTCTGTGTTGAATTACTTTTAAGAGATTTTCAGCATTTTCAATAATTTTCTTGATATATGTTCTGTCCTTTTCAAGTTGGTTCACTTTTTTACTTTTTCCCTTTTTTCATATTTTCCCCTTCAAAGATAAATTTCGGAAAAAATAATCCCCGTTCATCCATTTTTTGTTTAACCCTAACCACCCCAACTCCATCAAAATCAATCCCCCATTTTGGTGGATTTTGGGGGACTTGGTCCAGAAGGCCTGGCGTGACTAAATATTGATGGAGTATGATGGACTTGGGCCTAATGGCCTGAAGCAGTGGTAGGGGTATCTGATTGATGTTGCCTAGCTTACTGTACTGCTAATGTGATAAAAGCCATGTGTAGCAAGTCCATGAATGTCAACCAGTGCGTCCATTGTATCATTGTACAGTTTTGCATTGGAAGCACACTGATTGATGGATTTTGATGGACTTGGTCCAATTCCTAGTAAAGTGAAGATGACTGAAGCTTAAGAGGTTGTTTTTTTCTATGACGTACAAGCTTTAGATCCATAAGAAAGTATTTACCATATGTATTCAGGTTTGCAATGTTCAACTTACCGATCCAGAGACAATCAGGTTGGACTGTGGATTGAAGTTGCAGCAGAACACATAGTTGCTGTGACCTTTCAATGTCTTCAAACACTTTCCCTGATAAAGACAATCATATTTCATCAATAAATTTAACGTTAATCTAAAATGTGATTCATGAATTCACATGAAACATTAAAATGCAAATATTCATGGACAAGAACGGCAGTTTAATAGCAGATTTACATGGCGGGCAATTACAACAAAGCCATCCCAGCAGTTAAAATCAATCAACTGATCATTTGTTAAACTGTTTACCTGTGTTCCAGAGGTGTTTTTGATACTTAGTATTACCGGTCCTATTGTCCGAGCAGTTTTTGTTCCAAATATCGTAATGACTTCTTAAATTGTACAATTGCATGTAAATAAATCAAATTAGGTTTTGCCCTTCCCCGTCGTTTAAACACTGTATACTCAGTGTGTTACCTCCCGAATGAAAGTTGGAAAAAATCACTCGGGTGGGACTCGAACCCACGACCTCCTGCTTTCTAGTGCAGATGTCTTACCACTGGATCACCGCGCTTACAGGATCGGTTGGCTGGTTCAAATCTGATGTACATAGCAGCGGGTACCGCATTAACCATTCATAAGATGGACTTTTTTGCATCGGGTGATGTAAATCAAATTAGGTTTTGGCCTTCGCCGACGTATAAACACTGTATACTCAGTGTGTTACCTCCCGAGTGAAAGTTGGAAAAAATCACTCTGTCAACATCTAAATACATGTACATACTTTGTCAACATCTATCAATTCTTCATTAAGTCCACAAAGTAAACTCACAGTGCTGAAGTCCCAGACTTTAAGAGTCTTGTCATCGGACGCTGAAACAAGCAGACGGGAGTCACTTGACCACGCAACGTCTGAAATTCCCTGTAAACAATCATCAATATGACAAATATTGAAATAAAACCATAATCAACAATCATTTTGTAATCATGCACTGCATGAACTCCATGTACATGAATAAAGTTACAGCCAGTCCACTGCACTAAGTTTTTACTGGAAAATCTATAAAATCCGAAGTCGTAAGTTTTCAAGAAAAGAATAGATAAAAACTATCAGACTTTTAACACAAGTATCCCCAAATAGGGACAATCTAATGAAAATTTAATGGCGTTATCATAAGACAGTTTTGAAATTGCAGTCTTACATGTGCGTTTTTTCCACAATATTCTGACTTTCTAAGTAAGAGGACATTGCAAAAATACACAACTTCTTCATTTATGTATTTCAAATCTACTGATGAATGAATCTTACCAGTTTGTGGCCGGACACTGTCTTCTCAAATTTCCCGTCATATGCTCCCCATATTTTGATTAACTTATCCGCAGCTGGACAAAAAATTGCACACAGAAAAAAAAATGACACTCAAATAATACTTTTGTGTTTTTGTTGTTGTACATACTAGATTGTATGCATGCATGTACATTTTGTTTCTTTTGGTTACATCAGACATTATATTTGTCCCTAAGGAAAAATTAGGAGTTGTCCTGCACACCCCAAAAGTGTGATGTATACAGCGCAGAATGCTGAAAATGGAGGAAATAATAGGAAATGCACGGAGGCAAAAAATTCTAACACTATAACTCCCTGACCTCTCATGCCCAGAAGAAGCCTGAATCCTCCAATATCCTCCAATGGAAAGGAGTTAAAAACTCTATTAGCACCCGAATCCTTCAAAATCATCCACTTTTTGTGGCTGGAGGTCTCTGCCTGGATCCTTCAAAATCCTCCACTGGGTTTGCAGGTATGTTATCACATAATCAGATTTCAGTGCTCTTATGAGTTCATTAGCCTGTGTGAATTATTGAACTCCTACATTGTTATCCTGTATTGTGGATTGGCAATGCCAAGGCCCTAAACAGTTGGAGTAACAAGTGACAGCCTGAATCCTCCATAATCGTTTTTTGTGGCAAAACCAGCCAGAGCCTTAATCCTCCAATTTCATCCAGCATCAGATTGGGCCTGATGACCTGGATCCTCCGTTATCCTCCAGACGCAAAATCCTCTTATTCCCTTAACCCTAACCGGCCTAAATCCTTAAAAATCTTCTTTGCCAAAGCTTGAAATCCTCCGCACTGCTCCAGGATGTCACTGGCCAAGCCTCATTAATCCTGATTTGCAAAGGCCCTCAATCTAAAATCCTCCATTTTGTAATGACGACTTTTGGAGGATTTGGGAAGGTTAGGGTTAGAATAGGCAAACTCTCATGCCTGATTAATACTCCCCAAGACCTTTCATACCACAAAATATTCACAAAATCTATTTTTTGATTTACACTAAATGACTCTTAACATGCTTAGAATCATTTTATTATCCATGAATGTAAGGTCAGGGTTAGGGTCAGGAAATGAAATAAAGTACTGATATTGTGTACATGTCAAGTTTTATACTTACAAGAGCTGGCTAACCATTCACCATTAGGGCTGAATTTCACTGAAGACACTGCCTTTGTGTGACCAGCAAGAGTGAATTTCAGTGAGTAGTTAGGCTTCTAAAACAAAACACAGAAACAAAACAACTCGTATAAAAATGAGGGAACACACAGACTTCAGAAGTGCGAATATTCATTGCCAGATCGTGTTCACACGTCCTTCGGTGTTATCTGGTTAAAGCAGTCAATATTTGTTTTATGATGCCTTATCCAGAGACTCTGCTTGATTTTGAGCTTTACCTGAATAATTCCATAAAAAGAAATGAGACTAGAGATCTATGTCTGTTTGCAACAGAACATAGGGCTTTTCCGCATTATGATTTTTTTTTTATCAATAATATGCCCTGAATATGCATGAACATTCAGCTAAAACAGTCACCAAAAGTGATCTAAATAAATGTCCTAAAGAGTAAAAGCACTTTGAAAATGACAAATTTTTAAATTTTACTGAGAAAACACTTAGAAATTTTCAGACCAGTATGATTAACTACCTACCCAAAGTTTCACAGGGTGACAATTGATGGCCAGATATGAGAATCTTTCCATGATCGTCACACATTTTTCAAGTTTTGTGCGAATAGCTTTTACATAAGAGACCAAATGCAAAAAGAATTTTGCATTTTGCATGTTGCATGGAGATATGGCTAAGTCAATGGTAAAAAAAACCACAGCCGAAAAACTTATTTTCAATCAAATGGCAACGTAAAAAAATACGATTTCTTTTTCCTTCTCATAGTAATTCTCAAAGTTCAGAACTACTCAGTAAGATATATCAGTGTTGTATAGGAAAAGACTTGTACACATCTTGGCTATAGGGACTATGCTTAGAAATGTTTTAGACCTTCAACAAACACAAACAGTAAAAAAAAAAATAAAAAAAAATGCCATGATTTTTTTTTTTATTTTCAAATGAAAAACGGGTCTTTCATTTATAACTCGGTTTGATGACGTCATCTGCCTAAAAACTCGCACACATGTCTTAAGGGGTCAAGGTCATCATATACACCAATATCTAGGCGATTCCGACAAACTTCGCCACAGACATCTATTCAAAATACATTTTTGAAAATTTTCAACCTGTCGCTAGGTAGTTTTTGTTCTGAAGATTGCATGACGTCATCGGTAGATGATTTAAAGAATACTATCGACCAAGAGACTAACACCGTTAAAAGCAAGTTCATATCTATTACCACTTTTAAATACTAAGCCACTTCGGTTTTGTTTTTCACCTATTATTTCTTATGCATTTTTAAATATTAAAAGTGCCACAATTTAATTTGAATTAGATTGCTTTCTTAATAAAGAGTGGTGTAAAATCATTGGCAAAAAAGAAAAAAAAAAACCTTTGAAAAAGCGACCATTTTTAAAATTTTCTGTGTACAAAGTCTATGGGAAAAATTAAATATTCAAAAATCTATAATAAATTAGTCGATGACGTTACCATGACAAATCTTCGACACATCTTTGCTATAGGGACTATGCTTATGCCAACTTTGAATGATGTCTGACAAAGATTAATGCCAAAAAAAAAAAGTGGAAAAAAAAAACAAAGTACATGGGCTGGCTTTTGGGCAAAAAAGAAGAAGAGGAAGAAGAAGAAAGAAAAAAAATCAGAACAAAAAGAAAGGCTTTTCCGCTACAATGCGGAAAAGCCAATTAGTTGAAAAGTTACCTGAGGTTTTCCAAACTACTTCTCGAAATGTTTGAACCGGACTCTATCCGGTTCGTAAGTGACTTCGTCATACACGCGCACGCACCACTGATTACGAGCGCCCATTGGATAAACACTCAAGTTGCGTTAACTTCCGGTTCCATTGGTGCCATGCTACACCATGTACAGTAAGTTGAGATGACGTCACACTTACGAACCGGATAGCGTGTGGGAACAATACGCACAACATGCACACCCATAAG
This sequence comes from Patiria pectinifera, assembly GCA_029964075.1. Lineage (NCBI taxonomy): Eukaryota > Metazoa > Echinodermata > Asteroidea > Valvatida > Asterinidae > Patiria > Patiria pectinifera. The sequence continues at coordinate 6,544,836 of CM057138.1, read as the reverse complement.
TTTGTGTACACAGACCTCTGATTAAAACATTGGTGGCTATGCATAGTGCACTTTTTTCAGTCATTGAATAGTCTTTTTGATCGTTTAAATAGTTGATGCCATGAGACTCGCTCTTTGCCAATCAGGAGACAGTATCTGTGGATGAGGTATTTTATAAGCCAGTTCAGTATTCCAACTGCGCATGTCCAACTCAAGATTTGACAATTTTCCTTTCGGGATAAACACTTCGCCACTTGCGTGCAAAATCATAGCGAGTACCAGCAAAATTAAAGAAATTGTCTGGTTCGGAGGTAAGCACAAAATTTCAAAAAGTTTGAAAGCAAACTATTTTTAGATGTTTTGTACACCAACTTTTGAGCGAACGAAATATTCCATTGTCTTATTGATTGCATGAAAAATTGCAGTTATGCAGATTTGGTTACCATGTCCCCCATAGACTTCTGTGCATTTATTTGCCAGCAGTAAATATTGTTGAATCTCGTTATGCACATGTGTAGTTGGAATACTGATTTGTTTTTTTTACAAGAACTTGACACTCATGTATTGATACCTTTGGCAGATTGGAGATGGCTGTAGTTGGGGCATTGGCACTGCTTACTGGTGTTGTAGTTGGTGACGTCTTACTGTGAGATTCCTTCTTTACTTGTTCCATCTTTTTGTCTTCACTACTCGCCATTCTTTAAGTTCTGCGAATCAACAACTGATGAAGTTACAAGTACTGTACAATGTATTCCGAGCAACTAGGACTCTACAAATCGCCTTTTTTTAACATTCGGTCATGGACTGGCGATAGTTGAGCCTGAAAGAGAACTTTTCATTCGAGTGCCATCAAATCATTGTGCACTCATCGCCCACCAAAACCATCAGATTTTACCCTTAAAACAGACCCCAACATGCCAAATATGCCACCTTGGGATCTGGTAGAAAAGAGAAATTTCCCGTTCAAGTCAATAAATACCTCTCGTGCTGGTCATGTTTCAGCCTTTGTGGTTCAACTCGCGAGTTGTTACCGGTGTGGGAAATAGGTCCAGTCTGATCATTCTCTCAAGATTCTTTGCTTGGTGAAAGATTCACGAAGCAAATGATTGACTTGAAACAGAACAAAACTGAATTAAATATGAAAAAAAAAATGATGATTTCTGCGACTGTGTTGAGGCCAAATTTCCCGGCCTCCGCCATTTTTTGACTGCTGGCTACAAAGTAGTTTTGACCTCCAGGTCAAAATGTTGAATTCCTGATGAGCATTGGAGCTGGAGTTTCTCAAGCTAGCGTTACGGCTGTCGTGACGATAGCCATGGCGAAAAAAAGTTTTTCTACCCATATGTCATGTATGTGGTCCAATGGTTAGGGTGTTCGACTTGTGTGCCGTGGTACACAAGTTTGAATCCTTACGGGGAACATGGTGCTTGTGCTTGACCATTATTGTTTCGTCCGGAAAGAATGTTGCAACTTGATGCTACTTCAGCGGTTGTGTACAAAGTCTATGGAGAGTCAAGACAATTTTCTAAGTATTTCCTAACAAAATTGGAAATGTTTCTCAGTCCCAGATTCATGGCTTATCATCATTTCTGCAACGACTGACCTTCATTGAGATGATATATGAAGAAAAAAGCAGCGTTAGGTTGCAACATTCTTTCCATTTGTCCATCGGATGGGACGCAAAGCCATAGGTTCCGTGTGTTGTGTAATGCATGTTAAAGAACCCAGTATCTTACCGCTAAGACTAGAGAAGGGGCTTGCCCCGGTGTTTGCAATTGCAGTTGCTGCAAAATGCGCCACAGCATGGAGATAGAATTAAGCCCTTATAATAAAGGTGCTACATAATCACATTTCCATCAACTTCATTACCTGTCTCTAATTTAATAGAGAGCATTTGCAGCGTTTGTCTGCCGGAGAAAGCGATATATAAATAAACGTAGGCCTAGGCTATAGACATAGTATATTTATTCATTTAATTCATTCATCATCACAACTGATCAAGAAAACTCACAAAACACTATGGCTATGCGGCAGTTATAATTGAAACACAGCACAGAGCACAACTGAATTCAATTGAATATAAATAAATGAGACATTTGCAACTCCAGCTCCAAGTAGCCTAAGTCAAGTGTTTTTTCAAAGTCTTCAAAATTTGCTCTTTTTTTTGGACTGGCTCCTGCCTCTACATTCTGGGGGAGAGTAGGGGCGCTGGTTTCCCGGAACCAGTCTATCTCTTGACACCAGAAATCAACGAATCAATATTAAAGCGGGAGTTTCCCAATCTACTCAATAAATAAAATCCAGATACAATTCTTTTTTGAGAATAGGACTACTAGATCTATAGGCCTACTAAATTTTGTTGAGTAGTACGCACCTAATTTTGTTCCTCGATGACAGACACTAGACAATGATGTGCAGTAGCAGTGCTGAAACACTACACGTGCACTGCACTTGCGTTGCAAGCTAGTGACTACATGTACCAAAGTAGTTTTGTTGGCTACGGCCGGCTTACAATTACACATGTATGCGCGAATGCAAACGGTCGAAGCCACTTTGTACTTCACATAACTGACAGCCGTAGCCAAATATTTGGTCTTGTTAGTCTTTCATCAAGGCGTCGTTGTACTGTTTGCGTCCTCTTCCGATGAAAGAGGGCGCTATTTTTCTGGTCCACAAAACGATTGCCGCCGGTGGTTTACTTTTCGTGTTTTACGCGCATTATGTGCATAATCAGTGTTTTTAGGTCACGGTGGGGATTCCAGCTGTTTGAAAAAGCTGTTTACAACGCAAGGTCTGAAATTTTGGGAAGCAAAAGTGAGTCGCTTGAATTGAATGTGGAACTAGATTGTGGCGTAGATTAAGGGATTAAGCGTCCCCTTTTTTTTGACAGAAGTTGGTCAAGATCCGTCCGCTTTGAGGGTGTAGACCAGTAAGTAAATTCCCATAGGGACTTAAAAATGAATACTGCAGCTTCAAACAATCGTGAATTTAATACTCACAACTCCCACAGGTGATCAAAGCATACGCCAAACTTAAGTTTGATTAATATCCTCTTTCAATATATTTTTTTGTGGGGTTGACTTCAAATTTATTTTGGGTGCATTTTCCCTCCAATCACCCTTGAAGCCCACCGCCATTTTGAAAAAAAAAATCCCTCCACTCCATTGCCAACCCCCCCCCCCGACTTTCGGATCCAATTTCATTCAAGAAATTCTCTGAAATGGGTAGGCAGGCCTTAGGGCTACAGCGTTTAAGTACACTTTTGTTTACCCTGGCTGGTTTGGAATGTTATATTGTCCTTGTTTTCTGTCCCTCTATCTCCTTTCCCCTGCCAAACTGTCCACCCTCCCTTCCCTCCCCCCTCGACCCATTCCTTCTCGCATCCTTCAGTCTTGTCTGGTCATACTTTTTCAATTTCCAATTTTGTTTACATTTTGATATAATTTCTGCTTTGTCACTGTACTTTTGTTCATTTGTTGGCCGAATAAATAATAATAATAAATACAAGTACGGGGGGATGTTCAAAGACAGGTTAACATCTAGCAACCCTTCATTTCTATAAATTACCCTCTCGTGCAGGATCCATGCACAAATTGCTCAATTAAGAAAATTGACACTATAGTGTGATTTGACGCATGGGCGGCGTAGACAATTTGGGGCCTATTTACTGGTCTGCACCCTGAACAAAGCCCCAGATATTATGCTGTCCAGCTCCCCCTCCCTCCCGACCCCGAACCTGGTCTAGTGACGCCCAGGCTACCTCTACAGTAGGGCCTCTATAGTGCTGCAGGCCTACATTATCACACACCTCAAAGTAATGGGTCGGTTAACTTGGAACGGAGCCACGAGCCTCTATTTGCTTGAAAATCCAAGTCCTCAAATTTCTTGGAATTCCATTGGGGAATCATCAAACCCATCCTTGCTCTATGATCAAAGTTAACTACAATGGATCTGTTGCAGCGATTAACTATCCAAACGCCCTATCCCAAAAGAAAATAAATGCATCTCAAGGGGGCTGCACTTCAAAAGAAAAAACAACCGCTTTTTTTGTGGGAAGTTGTTCAGCGCTGGTGATCGATTAGATGTTAATAGATCGCCTTCACAACATCGCCTGTGCGCAGGTTGTTTAGCGACTTTCGCGGTAGAGCGCCCTCACATGGCAATCTTTCGAACAAATACCCAGTCAGAGAGGGCGCACTAGTACGAAAATCAGCCATGCAGCTGCGGCAGTACGTCTTGGACAACAAACATTAACCAACTGGACGTTTCCCAAACCTTTCACAGCCTTGCTGACCTCTTCCTGATACCACCTGAGTGCCTGTCGACTTCTTGAGACAACTTCTCAAGAAACCATTACTTTTTCAAAACCCATCCAACGTTTCCTAAATTCACCCCACATCTAAATTTCTCCATGCTCACAACCTCTTCAAATACAAAACCCCCTCTATTTCGACCATCAACGGTTTTTGTTAATCAAAACTGAGGCTGACAAGACCACGGGAATTTTAAATTATTTCCCAACTTTTTTCTTTGAACCGTTTCCATTTATTACCAAATGCTTTATATTGGATGATTTCTCAATGACTTTCTTTCTCAACATCTATGTTTTGTACTCTTTCCCCCCTAGTGAAGTTTGGTAATCCATGGGGTTCTGTTCCCGGGTATGAACCCTTCCTTCCCTCCCTATAGTGTCCCGACATTCTGTAGATGCCGATGGCTCTTTCCACCTTGCCTCTCCCCATCTGATCCCAGCCCATTTTCTGTAATCGCTATTTTCCAGCGGTTTGACTACAAATGCCAGTGCGAGACGACCTCGCCCGAGCGATCCTGTATTTAAAAAAAATATTGTATACCATTTAGTTGCGCTTTCTCTTTATTTTGTTTACTCTCTGTTTATTTTAAACCATTTAATGTAATTTCTTTTCTTCGTCAGTATATCTCTTAATGTGTACTCTCCCTTTGTTTTCTAAAAGACACATTAGTTCTGGTTTTACAAGGATATTCCAAGCATTCTGAGAGTTGAGAGTTTCATCTGTTAATCTAAATTCAGTGCAAAAAAAATTATCACAAAAGTCTGGGCCTTACTGTTTTATTTCCAACTGGCAGTTTCGGCGACTATCAAGACAACTTTCTCTTTATATCATCAGATTTTGACCATTCAGCGGGCGTCTTTTATCGAACTTCGGCAAACCGATGAAACATGACGTACCCTGCAGTTGATAAAATTTAATAGCACTTTTCCATAACCAGTGAAGAGCTTAACAAAACGTGTCATATTTGTCCTTCGTGACATCAGGAATTGCAGTCTTCTTTGTCTCTGTCAGCACTGCAATCGATGTGAGAAGGGTTCAAAGCTGACGGAAAAACCTCAACTTATGATCGTCCATCACATTCTCCCCGTGGGGCCGCCATGTTGGGTCAGCTTATAGCTATTGACCAATCAAAAACTTCGTGGACTTCTCTGTCCAGGCTTTCCTCACAATTATGAGTTGGCTGCTCCGATTGGCTGGCTCGTGGGGTCGCATACTGAATTAATTAATGCATATCAAACATTCGTCTCAGAGTTTGCGAACCCAGTTATTATGGTTGGCACTTAAAAGGCAAGAAATAAATATATTTCAAAAGCAGGGCAGAATACAAAGCAAATGCCACACTTAATATGGACGAAACACTGAAAAGGCTGCGTATAGAGTTCAATTCAATGAAACGTTTCTGTTCACAGTTTTTTTTAATGATAAAATAACATTAAATTGGGCAAGATGGAATGTGGTTTATTAATACTTCTTATGTCGTGTTTCAAATATATACAAAATGGTTCATGAAAATTGCACCGACCGTCTGAAGATTAGTATTACACTTTCAATTCAATAACTTAGGCAAACAAAATATTGGCTATTAATTGTCAGAAATTGCGCATTAAGCTTGTAAAACACATGTACTCTATTTTAAATAAGCTCAACCTCTGCATATAAAATAATAAGTTTTACAGTGGAAAAAAACAAACAAAAGGAACTAACCTAATTGTATTTGCGTAGAGCCACTTGAAGTATACGTCATAATTTTGTAACGATAACATTTAGTTTCCTACTACGTGGAAAACTAATCTTACAGTTAGAAGAACAAATATCAAAGCAGATGTCTATGAATATTGCTAAAAAAAAAGTGAAAAAAGGTTGAATGAAAGATTATACTTGGACATTTATTTTCATTTCAGTTAAATCGCCTTGGGTTTCCGTTGGTCAACAAACTTTATGCCGTCCTTTCACTTTCGTCCCTGCACTTTCGTACTGTCTGTGTGTAGTTGCGATTCGACTTTATACTCAACTTCGGTCGAAGATGTTAGACAAGATGTTTAGATCGATCCAGTAAGCCCCGCCCACCGCGCACTGGACAAAATAACAAGTGCTCCTCTCCAATGCCACACTGCACTTTCCTGCCGCGCGCATCATACGCGCGTGCACGCATGTCGGACTTTTGTGCACGCACGTCGGACATAAATCACGGCTGTGATTGGTCAGAAGACCATGGGGCGGTGCTTACTGGATCGGTCCACTGAGGCTGTAGGGCTCGTTATATTAACAAAGAAGTTGGAAAATCATTTGAACGGTATAATGTTACCACATGTCACACAAACAGTTGATCATTCACTGAAATTTGGCTGTTTTCCCACCAAAACTTTGAAGTTCTTCTTTGAGTTATATTTTGTGAACGTTGGTGTTTTAAGTCGCAAAAAGTCACATGATAAAGATTAAATTATAAGATATTGTGAAGCAGAATACAAAATGTATAAACCTACTCTTTTTGTATGGAAAGTAAAGATAATGTAAAACCACACATTTGGTTTTTGTTGGGTTTAGGTTGTCCCTGGCAAAAGCGAATCCAATGAGGTGTTGGGATTGCTAACTCCTTCGATTGACCAATGTCAACCATTTACACATCAAAACAAGCATTCATTAAGTTCCCTGAACAACGCCATTACTCAATTTTGCAAACTTGATTTATTTCTCCCGTCCTTTGGTCTTTTATGCGTTGACTAACGCCTCATCCTTGGACTTCAACACCCAAATCTTGGACTTCACGACCCAGCCACCCCACCCTCATTTGGAAAATCTTAGATCCACCTCTTGTCTGGGCTCAAATCAGCCCAGTTGATATATATTTTTTTATCTGAGACACCGATATGAGGTAATTTAGCTCTGTCTATACAACAAAAACTTTGCTACTCCGCTAATTATTGATAACGCTTGCTTTTTACTTCAACATTTCTGGTGACGCAAAGTGCAAAGTAATAAAGAATAGACCTAGTTGAAATCGGACTCTCTTGTTTTCAATGGGAGTCTCATTGCAACAACACTCTAGTTTTCTCATTACGAGTCTCAGAGGAATCTGATCAGTACCTAAAAAGTAGAACTGTTTGTGCATTTCACGCAAAGATTAATAGTTTAGAACCCTTTTGTACTTCGAATTGTCTGCAATGTTAAATGGAGGTACTTCCAACTTTTATTTTAAAATAGTCGATTCTTGTGATGCATGGAACCATATTCCTACACACTACATTGAAGCCGTTCATGTAGCATCTGTACAGTGAGTTTTTTTGGTTGATCAGTACTGTGATTGTTCGATCCAGGAATGCTGGCTGGGAAAGTCGTCGTAGCTAGCGGACGTGGGTACATGTTGGAGGTCGGCCACCGAACTGACCATGACCCTCATGGCTTCACCCAAGCCGTGGCTAGCCGAGCTGAGCAAGCTCGGCATGCCGGCATCACTGTACGGAATGTTGGGCATCATGTTGGGCTGGCTGACGGGTAGGCTCGGGGAGTGGTTGAGGGAGTACACCCCATTGCGAGCCCCGGTCACCGGCGGAGGAGGCGAACCGTAGCTATCCCGCGCGTTGAGGAAACTTGTCGAGTGGCCGGGCTGGGCACCATTCGTGGACGTGTTCTGGTCGTGACTCGAGAAACCCAAGGGTCTTTCGGAGCTAACTTCCGATGACTCTGTAAAGAGGACAAAGATATTTTGAATCGATTTGAAAATACGGGAGTACAAAACTAATGTAGTTCCAGTATGGTTGTATAGTGCTGTGGGTTTTAATTATTTCGATTTGGGTCATCACCGGCGACCAAAGTCAAACAGATTATAAAGAAAGGATGTAATTGAGTCCCGTCACAAGCCCCTGTAAGTCCCTACAAATCCATCACAAGTCCTTCAGTCCAAATTCACAAGCTATTCAAATCAACTTTGACAAAGGCATTCCTTTGTTATTGTTCGTCCACTACTTGCGCGTGTACTTGTGACTGGACTTGTAATGGCTCTACTACATGACAAGAAATCAGTGTTTTATGATTTATCGAAACATCCAAGAGCATATCGTCCTCATGAGCGCCTTGATATAATATAACCAACACTTTCGCTATGACTCTGCTTTTGCAAAATTATTTTTTATTTCGCGTAAAATGCGATTAATTTATCATTGAATACAACCCTACATGTTTCTAATTAATTGTTGACTCAAAAATGGCTGAATTTAGAAATGAAGAAGATGCTAATGAAGATGTACACAATGTGTGAAAAGCACAGTTAAACATGTTTAATTTCTCAAATAAACCGCAAAAGGGAACTGACTAGATGCATTATAATAATTTATCAAACAACTCTTTTCAAACTCTTTTGAAAAAGAAATTGCCTGGCGGCTGGGTACCGGTATGAACCTGCGACCTCCGGATTGCCATTCTGACGCTTTACCAACTGAGCTATCCAGCATGTTGACGGTTCCCCAATTCTGACAATGTCTTTGTTCAAGGGGCTCTAGTCAGATGCTATAGACCTATATACATGTAATTATGCCACGTAGTCAGGGATCCGCTCAAAGTCATGATGCTAACAACATTAGCAATGCTGCATACATAAACAGCAAATTTCTTTAGGCTAAGGCCCAAATCAGAAGTGTTTGAATTTTCAAACTAGCACGGATGGATCTACCGACATATTTACCTTCGAAGTCCAGCTTATCGTCGCCCGTTTCTAGTTTGATGGGTGATGCAAGAGACTCCTGCCCACTCAGAACAGGACTGCTGTTCTCATTTCCCCTTTTGACAGTTCGGAAATACTGCCCCCAACGTTGACGATTGGAATCCTTCTTCAGCCGTTTCTCCTTTGCTCTTCGGTTTTGAAACCACACCTAAGACGAAGGAACAAATATGAGGAATACTTATACAACATACAAGTCACGTGTTTTCCACCTTACGCTCGAATAATGTCACTTGTTGTTCGATAGTGTCCAAAAACTTTCCGATTTGAAAAGCGCCCCAATAGTCAGACGGTGTCAAGCCCCCCACTTTTGATTTTTGATTTGGTGGCGGCCTAGTAACCGGAACAAATCCTGGGTATCTTTTTTCAGAAAGAAACTACCCATGTTGCCGCACTCTTTTTTTCACAAGCCAATTTTTCTTGTACAGTGTTCCTTACTTGTACGACTCGCATGTCCAAGCTGGTTTCCTGAGCGAGTTGTTCCCGGACATGCCTGGCTGGCTTGGGGCTGTTGGTGTAAGCTGTCTTGAGGGTCTCTAGCTGCTTGGCTGTGATAGTTGTCCGGGGACGCTTGTTGGAATTATCCATCTCAACTTCTAAGTACACAAAAGAAGCAATATAAATAATATTTTGAGTTGCAATACATTTTTTTATGGTAAACAATACATCTAGCTGGATAAACTATAACAGTATTTCAGTTAACCCCATGCTACTGTCGCACCCTGTGTTTCTCAGCAGTGGCGTGTAAGTGCGGGGTGGGGTGGGGGCATGCTGGGGCATTCCCCCGCTCAAGGCATGTGTCCTCCTTGTACCTCCCGCTCAGAACTGGAAGCTGGCAAAATAGCTTGATGTTGTCGGAAACTATGACCCAAACCATTGTGTGCCCCCTTCAGAAAATGAGGCCCTCTAATACGCCCTCCTGCAAACTGGACCCCAGTGGAGCTCCTGTTTCTCCATTGATACAAAAGGCAGGTAAAATGGAGGGGCGGGGTTATCTGGAGGTGGGGGCGGTGGATGGATTGACACACGCATGGGTGAAACACCTATAAAGTATATACAGTCGAACTCTAATAAGAAGAGCACTGTTAATACAACATCCTGCTTATGACAAGGAAAATGTTAGGCCCCAGTTTTGGTTTTCCTTTGTTTTCATTACTGATAATACAAGGTACCTGTTATAACGAGGTAATTTGTAAAGTTCAAAGGACCTTGGTATTAAAGGGAATATACAACATTTGCAAACATCGAAAAATAAAACTACCTAGTTTTTACGAAATACCTTACTGGGATGTTGATAAATGACAGTCTAAAGCATCCTGTAAAATTATGGCACCCGGTGTGAAGTCATTTTCAAGAAAATGGTATTTTTGTAAAAATTTCCAACGGTGGTCGGCCGACCACCGTTGCAAAAACCTAACTATTTTTTAACTACTGCTCAAAATTAACCATTTTTCTTTCAGTCCAAATTTTGTTTGCTATTGGTTACATGTTCATGAACGGGTGCAGGCCGGCTAGACTGGTTCCATTACCTTACAAGTTTCCGGCATCTGTAAATTGATCCATTTTATATTTAGTGGAGTCAGGGAACCAGACTACTTGAACATTTTTGTTTTTCTTGGTTTTTCCAGCATTTTCGAACACAAACCTTCAAACATGTCAGTCTAACAATATTTGATCTATTATACCAACCCCTCAAATAGTTCATTTCTGAAAATTACAGCAAAAGCCAATCATGTATATTCTCTTTAAGGTATTCGACTTTACATGTACGAATAATCAACCTTCTTCCAGTGACTTCTTTATCCTAATTCTGACCATTTTGCTAACTAAGATTTGATTCAGATTTAATCTGACGAATATAAATTTACAACCAATATCATTTGTCTCTTGCTCACCTTTACTCCTTGCCACTTCGAAGTCGTTTTTACACACTAGTTTGTTGTCGCTCATGAGATAGAACTCATCCCCCGTGGCCAGCATCCGGTTGCATATGACGCAGGCGAAACACTGAAGATGGTAGGCATTGTCTTGAGCTCGCCGTACTTTCTCCTTGGGTGCGATGCTTTTATCACAAGCTGCGCACCTTGTTGCATACCTTCTGCAAACAACGAGACAGAAACAATGCTATTAGGTAGAGAGGTACTGAGACAACCATTGTGAATCGAACTGTGTTCTTTATACAGGAACCCATAGCTAGGTGTTAAATTTAAAACCGGGAATGTCGATATCGTTCAACAAGACACTTGAATTAATTTTTACAATTGTTCAGACTGTTACCTCTGAAAAGGTATACGAACAAGCTGAGTTGGTCGTTTGCTGGCGCTGTGCTATTTACTATTTCTGAAATTATTTAAGGACGAAATCCTAATCACTGAGAGGGCCAGGAGACCACGCAATCCTAGTAAAGCTGGTCGCTGATCACACAAAATTCCATTCAATTGATTCGGAATGGCAATTCACTGGAAGTCTTTTCATGCATCCGATCCACACAATGGGCTGGATTTAGCCCATTCATGTGCGCTGCAGGGTAATCCTATACGATAGTACTGCCCGGAACATAAGTGATAATCAGTCGGGGAGTCAGTCAGTCAGACAGTCAGTCAGAAAGGAAATGCACGTAAGGGACACAATGGGCTAGCCTGCAGCAAGCTGTCCATGATGGGAGGTGGTAGTGGCGTTACTAAGGGGGTAGGGCATGGGGTACCCCCCCCCCCAACTCGAGGTCCCTGCGTCCCGTGCCTCCCGCCCACAATTTAGGGAAGGCAAAATTTACCCCCATTGTGTGTCCCCTCTGGAAAATGACGCCCCCATGACCCACTCCCATGACCCCACTGGATCCCAGTTACACGGCCGGGGGTTTGTGGGGGAGTCCAACAGCCTAATGCATGCAGTAGTTGAGGCTTGGACACAATAAACACTTAAAAAGCCACTAACAGCTCGATTTTTAGCCGCCCAAAATGTTCCAGAATGGTGATTGTACATGATTTATTGTTATATTTGAAAATTCAAAGGTCTGGGATAATACTGTTACAATTACAAGCTTTCGCTAAGTGGTGAAAAATAAGTTTTAAATATCCGGTTTCTGGCGGTTCATATTTTTTAAAATCATGAATACAAAAAAATAGTTACAAGCTACATCTGTATGCGAGACAGGATAATTAACATGCGATTATGAGCATAGATCACGTGCCGACTCGTGTCTCGATAGAACAAAGACATGTTGGGTACAACAGTTGTTCTTGAACTTTGACCCAGCTATTTTAACCGTTGTGAGGGTGGGGCACTGTACAGTTCCTTCACATGAAAGTTATGACCGCTGAACGAAAGGGGCCAATCATGGGAAATATTCACAGGCAAATACCACTATTTTTTGGCCCATCGTGAATGTTACGTGTAAAGATCATTGCCGGCATCACCATGACAATGCTGTATGCATGTGATATACATGTACATCCTCGCCATGTAGCATAAACTATGGCTATCGTATCGGTTATTTCCCGAGGGAAGCCAGATGAGCGAATGCTGCCTTTCTAATTTAGCCAGAAGCCCGGTATCATTTCCGCCGCAATGGTTTGGAAGCCGTGATGAGATGACAGTTTGGATCTACAAAGCAAGTCCGACCAAGTATCGCGTTGCATGGAATCAACGCGTCATCATCTCTCTTCTTTCACATCCCCTGTTATTCCATCCATCATACTAGACAATGCATTGGCCACAGATCCTTCTGAATCTGCGAATATTTAAAATCAACAAACACACAGGAAATAATCCACTTCCAGACTAACACGATATGACAATTTCAATGTTTGATTCAATAAGAATGTGCACAATCTTGGTGTGTATTCTAGAGTTATTTGCACGGAGCTTGCTCATCCGTTTGTCGTCATTAAGAAGGAATTTGCTTACTTGCTTGGTCTCATGGTTTAAATTCCAGTCGAAAAAGAGGTAATGTTTTTAAACTTTCAAGGCGAAATTGTACTTTTAAAAAACCTTAAAAAGGAACAAAAACAAAAAACCTCTCCAATATCATTCGCTCCGAATAATACTAGCGGATCTGTGGCGGGGGGGGGGGGACGGACTTGGGAACAACGGAAGCCGAACCCTCAACTTTTGGTCCTTTATTTCGTTTCTGTGTTTTTTTTTAAATCTAAATAAGATAGTGACAACGACTGGAAAAAGAGACTAGCAGTCCGAATGATTGCCCTTTAAAGCACGCTCTATAACGGCAATTCATTATTGACAAAGTTGCATAATTAATGTAACGGTACCCGATAATGGTTCATTTATCATTTTAATACTACACAATGTAAAATATTCATATTTTTGTAGTGAAAAAAAACCCTTCTGTTGGATTGTAGCTACGAAAATACAATATCAAATAAAGTCAAGCCTTCAGTAACTCCCCTCCCCAAACTACTTTGACTTGCTGATGTCTTCAATTCCTGAACCAAAAAGATGTGCCTTAATTTTGTTTCCGTTGTAATTGCTTTAGGCCTTTATACCTTCATAAATGTTTGGGATGGGTTGTACCTTTTCCGTTGACAAGAGAGAGAGATAGTTATTTCCTGAAAAGTCTTCATACATGTATCCATAAATATTTAGGCTACATACATCACGTTCTTTCCTATAATGAGATTTGATATTTGCCATATTAATTGATGTTCTATGTTATAGTTTGTCAAATTTCCATAGTAATGAATTTCTTTATTATGAGTTCATTGATTTACATTGTTTAAAGTATGGTCGCTGCTCGTTGAATGCCGCAACAGTGATGGCGAGAACAGTTTCAATATAACTATTCTTAAGTTATTTTGGTGTAAAACTGGCCTAGAATTAGAAATTAGAGTTACTAAGAACGGTGTTTTCAGATATGACACCATTTCAAAAGTGAGTAGACACAGAAATATTCCGACCTGAACACTTTATACTCCTCTGTAGAATTCGGTTACTGCATGGCTCGTATAGAGAAACACACATTTATTTCAAGTCCCATTCAAAAAGAGAGAGAAAAGAAAGGAGGAAGAAATGAACGGCAAGTTTTGGTTCATGAAAACTTTGATTTGCGAGAAGAGAAACCTTGACGGATACTTGTGAAGAAGCTATCAACAGCATAAGATCCCGAGGGAGGCCGGCAATGATTACACGCGTGCTTTGATTCAATTCTTCTTTGAAACGTCCGAACAGATGTGAAGTTGAGCGTAACACTGGACCGCCGTGTTGTCTTTCCAGCTCCCCCGCAATTTAATTTTCTCTTTCAAATCACAAGACCTTTCTCCCCGTTCAGCTTTTGTCATTTGCCAATCTCCTGGGTGATTCTGCCAAGAGAACATTGGGTTGCCGCCTCCATAATGGAAATCAAGGGCGGGCAGGACCGCCACCCAGTGTTCAATCTCTCGTTCCCTTGCAGTGTCTGTAAGGCCAATGCTTATATTCTTCATAAACACAAAGGAAGAAAGAAAAAAGTCCTCACCGCAGGAGAAAAAAAAGGTATTTTGGACTAAAGGTTTAATTTTCTTTCGATGTCGTTGAGGAGTTTTTTTTTCTGGTCGAGGCTGTCAGAGGGAGCAAGGTAGCGGAGAATTTTGTCCGGTGATTGTAAGCGTGGTGAGGCTGCCGTGTTGGCTGGCCGCATGGAGCACTTGATTTCCCCAGATGATCATCTCTGTCAACTTGTGCTGATTCACCGCTCCCGAAGTGACCCAATTCGCGCTTGCACAGACACAATCACATAAATTAAATGCCTGCATATGTTCTATCTCTTTGCTCATCTTCCTATAACTATGGCCACACATGCTCCACCAGCAAACACAGCAAACGACAGCCGTATTCGCTTCCCAAAAGCGACTGTGTGATTTATGTATTGTATAAAAATGCAGCCCGCCAAACCCATCACAGCAGTGTTTGTGTAATTAGTCATAAACAGAAAGTTCTGGCATACAAAAAACATTTTCATTCAGATTTTAAGGGAGATTGTCATATGCTCACCGCATTCGATGTAGGAATTTCCCCAACTAATATCCTGCACATGCACGATATTAATCCGATTTTGAATTTTACAATTGTTCATTTTGCACAAATACAGTGCTTATGCTTCCAGACAATAGTTAAAGATGGCGGGCAACAATCTCAATAACATCTGTAAACAATGTACAAACATTCACTCTCATCCTGCGTTTTAGACACAGACTTGGCTGTTTAGCAAAGACTGAGTCGCTAAGAAAATTGTATTCGTTATTTTTTGAACTATAAGAACCATACATGCAAAGCAACGAACTTTCCCCACTTTAGACTTGTATTCATGTTTAGTTTAAAAATCTGATTTGTTTACTTTCTCCAAAATACAACAATCTCCGTTCGTTTGTAACGAAATTACGATTTTATAAGGGAAATCTGCATTGACAATGTTACACGATGTGGTGCAGCTAGAATCGTTAAGGGAAGGCTTCTGCTGACCGCGCCCTTCAGGTAAGACGCAATACTGACCGGGTGCCTTTTGCTCGCTGATTACTACTGGCTGGGTTTGATTGCACGAGCCCAGTGTCTGACGAACCATGTCATAGAGGGAATGATGGGGGGGGGGGGGGGGGTAGCAGCGCAGTGGCCAGCAGGTTGCTAGATTGATTAGTACCGTGACAGTTCTCTCTCGTCACGACTCGTAGATGACTGGAGCCTACCAAAGCCAGGCCGCGAGCTCCGCTCCCTGATTAATTTTTCTGCGAGCGGGTATTTGTTTACATCGCAAGATTGGTCCGGGAGTCCATCAACGAAGGAAGGGATTTCTACAAAGTTTAATTTAGCGTGCTCGGGAGCTTCGTAATCAAGCTCCGTCTTTCCATTTTGTACCAACCTTGCAAACTGTCCTTTTCTGCCATACTCGACCTCGGTTTACACACTCAAGATAATTTTTGGAAACATGTCTTTGTGTATTGACTTAAGCTGTTACGAAGAACGATAAAAAATAATAGTCAAATCGATAAATCAACATTTAAACAGTTTGAAAAAAATGTGAAAAGTAGAAGCTAAGATACAGTGCCAAAAATTATGTTTCCAAAACGAAAAATCGAATTTGCAGATCATCTCCGAGCAAGATTGGAGTAAAGAAAATCAAAAATGCATTAAATGAATAATTTTTTTCCAAATTATATAATAAGCGAAGAATTTCTTCAGAACATGGCTCAGTACTGTTTTGAGAAAAAAACCCGATCATTTAGGAGACCGTGCGATGTGCCTCTGAGTCCACGTATTATTTTTAAACTTATTATAATAATGATTTCAACTGTTATTATTTTGTTACTGGCTCACATTTTCTCTGTATTTGCACTCAGAAAAATATGATTTGCCTGGAGCTATTATGGCACTGAACGAAGACGCGGAACGAGTCTGTCCTGGATGTTGGTAATTTATTAGGGTAAACCCTAGAGCAATCTATTTAATCAACTCTATTAATGCCAACAGCAACACATATGTTGCTGTCGTATTTAATTCCATGTGTCTTCGTTCCGTCATTTTTTTCCTTGAAAAAAATAATCTGCATTGCTTCCGTCTTAGAATTGTGACTTGTTTTGGTTTTTCTTAGTTTGCACGACTTTTTCTCTTGTTGGAAAGACTGAGGCAGTGCAAAAAAGAAGAAGAAAAAACGAGACGAATGAATGACTGTTTCTCTCATTATTTGATCAAATTACCATCCCAAAGGCTTTAAAAATCGAGTTCTTATTGCAACAAAACGGTATCAGCTACATCACATAATTTATATGCATCGAACGGATTCGAACATTATTCGCTGTTGAGGAAAACTGTTTGTTTACGTACCATCACGCATCCAAGTTCGAAAAATTACACCGAATAATTCTAGAAAACACCATTTACCTACATGTTGTTCAAATCTCTGTCATAAACATTAATGACATTATAATGATGTCATTGTATAGGATCAAAATGCGAAGCTAAGTGAAGCAAAAGACATAACCATGTCTTTTATTGAAATGCAAAGCGCCAGTGATTAGATTTCCCAACAAGTCTTTCTGAAAGGATCATTATACACAAATATTATTAACACGATTTTTGGAGTGTTTCAAAATGTTGTTCGGTAACGGAAATCGTAGCTGAGTGTCCACTTAACGATCAAGTCTTTATTGGGGATTATTTGAAGGCTTTAGATAACTTACTTGAAGAAATCCTCTTTGCAGAACAATTGGCCTCCTCTCGTGAAGCAACGCTCGTTCAGCTGCATCTGGCAGTCCACGCATTTGAGGCACTTGGCGTGCCACGAACGATCTTGAACTTTGTGGATAAATCTGTCTAGGATTGACTGCTCACATCCGGCACATTTGGGAACACTCTCTGCAAAAAACAAAGAACAAAACATCCCATTATTAGAAAAGTAAGGTTAATGCAACAAGACGCTAGATTCGTTAAATTATAACCAACATTTCTGAATGAGTATTATGATGCATGAAGATTGCCTTGCATGCCGCAAACGAAATTTATTAATTACTTGCATTTTCTACGACTTTTTATCCTTTTAAATTACTAATGACATTCCTACTAATAACAAATGTATGTTCAAATATTCATTGGTGCCTTTCTTTTACCCGTTCTGCAAGGGTTAATTACAAGATCAATACCGCGGAACGAGGCGAGGACACCGAAGCTGTGTGCGTTCGACGCACGGACGTTCTTAAGGAGTCGACTGGGTCGTTGGTGACCATTAAAGCCCCTCAATCGATTCCAGTGATTTTACTGCTAACAAGCTCGTTAAGCAGATTAACACGAAATAAGAAAAATACTATGGCTGCACAACATTAAAGATCATAGGATCATTTGTTTTTTTGCCTTTTTATTTTAAGGCAACAAAATTGCTTACAATCCTAAGTACAGGGTGCATTACAACTAACTGGTGAATATTTTAGCTCAAAACATGCGCAATTTTCGGGTCTCTAGATTCTGTTGCTAATGAACGTTAAAAGTGTGTCCACTGGCACACCTTTTTACAATCACCTTTAATAATTTTTTTCTGAGCGATACCATTTCCAGGCGGACAAATTTTACAGGGTATTTGATACTTTCCTTATCTTCATTTTGAAGAAGGTTTCTAACATTAATTAGGTCCGTTTCCGGGTAATTACGTGCCTTTAAGAACTCAAAATGAATCAAAAAAATCTACAGCCACTGTTAGTTTAAAGCCCTAATTAATTTCTCACCAAAACATCCGTAGTTGAATCTAAGAAATTCAATTTGTCTCCAGATTTGAAAAGTCAAAAAGTCTTTATACTCCACCAACAACGAGGATTATTAACCATTACAATGCGAAATTCGCAACTGTAATTCTAAAACAGATGAAAGCATACGTCATGATTTGATTTTAAAACAAAGCTCGTGACAAGGGGACAATAATTTTAGTAGTTTGAGTAGGAGACTTGTGCTAGTCCAATCCACTCCATATTCGTGACAGGAACGACGATTACAACAAATAGTTTCCGTGTTAATATTTTGTTAGTATATGACTTGGCTCCGAGGCATGCTAATACAATTACCTTGCTGCATTATATAAATAACTTAATTTCCAAATTATCAATACCCTGTGTGCAACACAATTGGCTCGAGACTTCAACGTTACCTGGATAAACACGCTGTGTTTCTTGGTAATATCCCGAGTAACATAAGTTAATTTACAATGAACAGGCTGTTAATTTATCGAGGTATCCGAAATCAAAGCCAGCGGGAACTGGTGGTCTGAATAGGGACTTTTACACATTTTATATGCATTTACAAATTATCTACACCACCGTGACAAGAGATGGAAAAATAAATTGAAAACAAAATGCACTGTTTTAATTAGGATCAGTGTTGTCATTTTGCATATAATTATGCTAATGACTTTAATACGCGCTTTAATTTAATTATGAATCGTATGTTAAATTATACGCTGAAACCAATACAAAAACATACACGAATCAAATATTTATAATCAATTGGAGTGGTTGACACAACAGCATCATGGTTCTTAATTTTGAATAAATTATAGTCACATCAATGTATCATGCCATCAAACTTTTTCACTCTGTCAATAAAACACTGTTTGACAAGTTACATCGTTGCCGATAACGCGCCGTTTAATCTTATCACCTCAAATCACTAATTCAAAACCAACTTCTGATTCGAATCAACGGGATGTAATTTGAGATCAGGAAAACAATCACCGACAAAAACAACAGAGAAGCGATACCAAACATGTTCCTGAGCCAAGACATCTTTACCCGATTATTGCGCAATTAGAATTAATGTTGTAATGATTAATGAATATTTGAATGACATTGCAACGATATAAAAAAAAACTTACGGCAAAACGGAAAGTCTTTAGTGTAACTGAAGTCGGCACCATGTGACACTGACATCGTCTTGAAGACGCCAGTCACCAAATCGAAATCGGCTACAGTGTTCCTTTTCATCATAGAGAGGAGCCTCAAGAAGACACAACAGACTATAAGGAAACAGTCAACTTCCAGCTCCGAGGAGGCGAATGAGGGTAAGATCCGAAGTGCAAGTTGGCCTTGTTAATTGTGAAGTTGTGAGAGCTGATACTTGAGCGTGTTTGCGTGTCCCGGTCCCCGCCGCTAGATTGCCACTGAACCCATCCAACCCTTCTCCTTGCCTACACAAACCGCGCTGTTGTTGATATTTGGCGCGTCCTGTAGGCCACGTGTCTCGCTTGCTAGGCTTAGTCAGCCCGTGACAGACGGGCGGGCTGGAGACGGCAACCGCTGCCCGCGCCAGCGTTCATCTCATTGGACCACGGAGTTTTGACAAGTCACACAATAAGCACCTCCCCTCCATGTCAATGTTAGCTTGGAAAAAATGGGGCGTGGTGATCTGTAGGTTGAAGACCTTCACAAATGAAGCAGTTTGGTTTATGAATGATTGCAGCAGCAATGCATCAATCCCGCAACTTTCTATATTTCATTTTTAAATTTTTTTTTTTTTTTTATAGATTTAAGGCCTATAATTCCACTCTCTTAATATTCCCAAAGAAGAGTGACAATTCCCTCCTTTCGAGTGAAAATTTCCTCCGTCCCACTGAAACTTAACGACAAGGCGATTCACATTGAAATTCTTTCAATCTAATAGATAGAGTTTTCAATCGAGTTTCAACTGAAGTAGTTCCTTAGCAAAATGTTCAATAGAAATTGGAGTGGTTTTCACTCCAAAGCATATATCCCTATAGTTTATCTTTTTTGAAAATGAGACACTCCTATCGATTATCGGATACATGTGTCTTTGTTTAAGGATATCCCTGGTTTCTTTTACAAAATTATTAGAAAAAAAATGGCTGATTAAACCTCGGACCTTAGACTTGATTTCTATTCCATTAAAAAAAAGGTTCACTGATTGCAGGAAAACATGACCGTAAAGCACTATTCGCCTTTTCTCCGTTACATATTTTAGTATTCTTTAAATAAAACACAACATTACTATTTATATCAACTTGCATGCAAGCTTTCTAATCGCTGCAGTTAATAGTCCGCAACCTCGGGTATTTCTGATGTATATTTTTTCTGCTTTTTTTTTTTTTAAATATCAAACACGGTGCTCATTGGCAAATGCTTTCGTATTCTTGAATATTTCATGGGGCAGAAAGACGATAGTGGTGATTATGTGCATGTGAGGAATCATTTTAGCTAAATTAGCCAGCTGCCTAGCCAAGCATAGTATGCATGCGGAAACACCGGGCAGGGCGATTGGGACACTGTACGTGGCATGTACCTCTGCAATTAGCTAATGACAACAGCAACAGGATTTGCAGAACTGCTTTCCCCCTCGACATAACAAATGACAGAGAGCTATCCAAAATTCAGATTTGTGTTGCCTGAAATTGGGTATGAAAAAAATGTGGAGACAAATCATAATTCCCACATGTGGGAAAACGTTCAGAGACAATAGATGATTACATCTGTGTATGGCATCCATCTCTCCTCCCACCTGTCATATAACACACTGTGAACAGTTGAATTAAACACGCAGTATAACCCACGCTCCTGCGATAGAACATTTGTGGAAGTGCGAAGTCATATTAAGACAACGATACAAAGTGCTATTACTATTAGGAACATAAAAGGGGGAACGGTGGTCATTTTGATGATTATGTTCATTAATTGCAGCAAGTCACTCCTATGAGCAAAACATTTCGGATTTAAAAGGAGGGCTCTCGGTTTCCCCTGTTTATTTCGCCCTGTCCGATTTAAACCCTTTTAAATGTTGATTATACAGAGGTGATGGGCTTTTAACATTATAAAACCTCTCCAGTTAAGGTGGATGTCAATTTGGTACTACAAAAATATGATAGAAAACAAATACAGTTTCCGTTCAACATTACTATTGTTCCAGAAAGTTAATTATTTGGCGATATATTTTTGCCATCCCCCCAAAATTGAGTATTGCATATTTCAGCAAGTAAGCTTACTTTACTGTATATTTCCCAGCAATTATACCTTATCGGAGTATTACTTTTACGTTTTGTTGGACAGTTTTCCTTTCTCGTTATTTTACAAATATTACATTGCGCAATAGCAACAACAAACAAACAAACAGAAAAAACACGACGGCGCACATAAATCCTTTTCAGTGCTGGCTTGTTCACGTGTGTCATTTGAATATTAAGTTCATGTTTACCTCCCCCTTTTCTTCCTAAACCACGTCCCTAATGCATTGTCTGGACATTTTTATCATTGAATCGCCGGCTAACACCCCCCCCCCCCCCCCCCCCAAAAAAAAGCCCACCACATACCCCCCCCCAAAAAAAAACCCCCCACCCAAACAACATTAATGTAAATAAAAAAATTAAAAAAAATGGTTTAACATTAATTTTGAAATCAATGGTTCTCAGTCTTTCGTCACTGCAAAAAAAGCAAGCAAGGAAGGTATTAAATCAAAGCGAATAAACCACCCTTTATGATCAGACCGACGATACTCAAGTTCAACGTTTAAAGCTGACAGTTGGATTGTCAGAGTACAATAGAAATCAAATCGTGTCCCAAAGTTACGGAAAAATCATTGAGAAAATCCCGTCTGATGACGCGGCAGCAGCCTATTTACACATTGAAAAAAAAACACACCATCGACTTTTGAGCAAAAACTGTCGATATAAGGGAGTGCCGCCTAGTAGTAGCACTGCACCTTCACCGTGTGAAAACAAGACTTAGTTCCACAACAGTGAAAGCATAATTATGCGATCGAAGCAAGGTTTTTGTAGAGAAAACATGTGTGACTGGAATTGAGACTAGCGCTA
Organism: Patiria pectinifera; assembly: GCA_029964075.1. Classification (NCBI taxonomy): domain Eukaryota; kingdom Metazoa; phylum Echinodermata; class Asteroidea; order Valvatida; family Asterinidae; genus Patiria; species Patiria pectinifera. Next base: position 6,522,548 of record CM057138.1, on the reverse strand, counting down.
CAAGTTTTCAGTTTGAGTACTAAGATTTTGTATGCCGTTATTTGTTTCGCAAGGAAAACCCGCCAATTCTCTTCTCTGGAGAACTTTGTAGAGCCCGGTTCAGCACATCCTCCAAAAACACTATTTTTGGATACTCTTTCTTTAATACATCTTGTAGGAGAATAATTGGCCATTAATTTGAATATTTGTATTGTAATATTTTCAATCGATTGTGAACCAAGAGATAAAACAAAAAAGAAAGAACGACGAAACGTGTTTGTAGGAATAATAACAATGTCCTACATTCATATTGATTGGTTGTTATTGCGACTACGTTTACAAACTCGGCTGTTCAAATTACAATATGTCTTGTCATCTTGCGGTTAGAAAAAAACTCGTTTGTTATTGGACTTTGTTTCATTTGGCACAGTTGTTCCTTTGTTCTGTGCTCATGAAAACCGGTAAATCAAGCTACTGTCACAATGAGCATCAATTCACTCTTAGATCTTCTGCCGCAGGTAAATTTTTGTCCCGTCTGATGGTGTATATTTGATGTAAGTCCAACATATGCATTTTCTTTTTGCATTACACAATACTGGGTTTACTTGATACATTCTGCATGCTTAATAAAGGTCATTAATACAGGCATGAGTATTGAAACGACAGTCAACGACAACTAATATTCGACCGGCAGAATATCTGCTAAAATGACAGTTCATAAACGTAACAAGAAACGTCTGCATCTTATTACAGACAAATCATTTGCTCAATATGGGCCAACACCTACTTCCAGCCAACACAGTCAGGTTTCCATTGTATTTCTCAAAAAGCGAACATGTTTCAATCAACAACTGCCAACAAAATTAGGCAATTAAGGCGGGAGATACCAGACGCGGCCAGTTCATAGCTGGGCTGCGCGCCAGGCATGCTACCAGCTTGCTACACGTCTAAAACTCATCTAATCAAGGGGACTTTCGAGGACACAAAATCCCTGCAGGCACTGGACACACCGAGGGGCAATTTATCGCGGCACCTTGTGCACCGCCCAAACGCTGGAGGTGTGGTTTTCTTCACGACTCGCGTGGTAATTAGGACACATTATACAATAGTTCATGTGGAAAATGCTGGGGTTCCGCTGATGGCCGTGCGTGAGAAGGAAGATGGCGAGGGTTGTGTCATGAGCGATGGTTAGCCTCAACACGGTGGCTTATTGCAGCTTGGTATAGATCAACTCATTCAGCATCTGCGCCCATTCAACATGATTTATCCTCTGAGGTATAGAATTTACACATAACCCATCAGGATGAAGGACAACAGAGCTTCCATTCAGCCTCTCCAAATCGAGGATAATTCGTGGAAACATTTTTTGAAGCCGGACGTTAGACCATAAAAAAAATCGTACCTTCATGTCAGGATAATATTTCATGTAAAGACTAAACAGACCAACAATTCTCTCCCACGTAAATTGAGCGCTCTGTTCGTATTGCATGATCACACCAGCTTCCCTTTTACTTATGAAAAGAAGTGTTTTGGAAATCACTTTGACAAAATTGGATTAGGCCTACAAAACTTGGTGGACAATATTTGATTTTCAAATCATTTGATCATTAAATCAATTTCTCTTGCATTGATCCATTTTTCTGCCAGGCCACATACAAAACAGTACATGAAATAAGTGTATTATATTCAACACTCTCAAACCATCAGTCACGTTTGTCAAAGCTTCATTGTTCAGCTAGATTACCGTACACATGCCATGCTAGGGACAAGGGATTGCCTTGGACACAACCGAAATTATGTTATCCACATGTAAATACTATTTATATCATGCAACGTGCTCGAACAGAGAAAATGTCATAAGCTTTGAAACTTGTTATCGGCTTCTTTACTCGTGCCATTTTTGCGTCTTAACGTAACACAATAACGCATGATCGCATGAAATTATTTAGTGATTTGGAATTTTAAAGTCATTTTTTGAATGACAATTGAAACCCTAGAACACTTGAAGTTTGCTAGCCGCCGAGAACTCAGTCAAGACCGTAGGAGATACATTCTTATGGACAATACACCTTGTGCGATAAGCGGAGTCAGAGGGCAATGGTTTTGTTTCGCTGGGATAGGCATGAGTAAGCCCTTTGTGCATTCATTGTTGGCAAATAATTTAAATAACAAAGAACAGCCTCTTCGTTACCTGCAACGCATACTACTGCAATACACATTTCAGCTTTGGGCTGCGATATATCGAGTAATGTTAGTAATAATGTTGCAGTCAACTTCTTATAGGAAGCTATGCAAAAACACACAGGGAATGTTTGCAATGTATATAACGGTGTGTGTTTCTCATCGCGGTGTCTTCTGTTGCAGAACCTCCCTTGAAACAAAAACCGAAATTAAACGAGAGGCAAAGTGTTTGTCTTAACAATAAAGTATCTGAGAGTTGACCCTACAGTCAGAAAATGATTGAGTCAAGCTGAGAATAGCGATCCTCGCAGACTAAAGCAAACAGCAGAATTGCATTGGCTTGGATGTGGACTACGGCGGCAGTAATCTAATTTGACCAATATTGTCTCGATGCCTTCTAAGTTAATTCGATTTGGGCAGCGTTCAGCGAGAATGTGTTGGCAGACTTGATGCGTTCCTCGGCGAAATGAGAAGAAAATCGCCACGGTAGGAGCAAATGCTCAGAACAGCGCGAACCGAATGGACACTGTAACGGAAAGGCACGTCACAGCTCAGCAAATCTAGATTTGCGATGAATAAATAATTGATCCAATAATGAGCGAATGATAATGCAAAGGTTACGACCGGTATACACGAACTATGAAAATGAAAAATGAAAAAGGGCGTTGGAGCCAAGATTTACGAAACACGGGACAGTTTTAACTTCAAGCCTTTAATTTTACTCATCATTAAAATAAATTTACCCGACAATATTATATCTTTTTGTTTGAAATAGTTGTTTACTGTTCTAGGAACAGTTTTGTGTTGGGTTAATACATCGTCAGCACGACTATGATTCTTTACTGGGCCAATAACGAACTAGATTTGGAAAAGATTTGTCACTTTTGCTCAACTATATCATTCTTTGCTGCATTGATGCATGTACGTTTCATTTTGTAGAATAGGGCCTAAGTTAAACATGATTTTTAATCCTTTCCTATTAATCCTAACCTGTCCTATTAGTTCATTGACTTTAGCATCCCCTTTTACGGACAGTTACGCCCACGAAGAGGACACATCCACCTCAGCATTGTGTGGTCCTTTTTGGTCAATCAACTATGCCCCAACAAGGCCAAAACTACAAACGCTTACACGTGCGCGCGTGCGTCCACCATTACTCAACATGGGGAGGAAATGCCGGCTTTGTTTTAACAGGCTCGAATTTTGCATAACAGTTTAGAGGCTGGGATTGACTGGCCCGCGTGGCGGTTGGAGGGAAGCCGCCTGTCTCAACTGTCATTCACTGAGTCATTAGGCTAATGGATCTTGCAAAAACAAAATGCTAGAAAAGAAATCCTAAGAACACAGAGTGTGAATGCTATAGGCGCACGGCACTGCATTCGAAGCGCTACTGCCGGGTACTTTCTACATAACGGCTGGGCATGTAGTTTCATTGCGTTTGGTACGGGGCTAATCTTTACTTTCAATGATTAAAAATACAGGGCCAACTGCGGCACACCGATTCTCCCGTGTCGTTTTAGCCCTAAGCAGGTGATCCTATTTAAACTCACCCTGTAAAAAGTCTGCCCTTTAAAAAAGAAGAAGCCGCTTTTGCTTTCATTATAGACAAAAGGGGAAAGGGCTTCTTGATATAGGAACATTTTGGTGTTGTATTACACTACGAAGGTTACAAATTAAACACCAACTGAATTGTGACAGCATGTCCTATTCTCGAAAATCGATTTTTTATGTTTGTGCCAATTTAATTGTACTGCTTTTGCCTAGAAGTAGCCCAAAGCTCACCCCCTTTCGAATCGAGAACAACTAACGATAAACAGCAATTACTCAAAATCGCATGTACATTACAGCCTTTTTGATCGAAACAGTTTGTCATAGAAAAGTGAAGAAAATCGTCAGAACTAATTCCGAGCTCTGATGTGGTGATGTCCAAGTTGAATAGTGCTAGAAGTAGACACAATTTCTATCAATTCGGTCACTTTTTGAATAATACTTTTCAAATATATTTCAAATTATTGAAACAAAATGACCGTTTTACGACTATATGCTACAATCATTTCTATCCGAGTGCTACATCAATATAAAAAAAACAGGTTCTTTAAATTTTTTTAAAATCTACGAATCTTATTGTAAAAGAAAGGAAATCCCCCATGAACGTAACTCTGACAATAATTGTTTAACCTTAAAAACATCGAAATGAGGTTTTCGGGCCGGTACAATAATTATAACATTGCTACTGCCAAAAGTATATCACACCGTCTTGTGATGTTATTTTTCATACTGATGTCCTCAACATTTGAACAACTTAAGAATGATTTCAAAATTAAAATGTATCGGAACTTCGCTTAAAATGTCTTTTTATTTTGTAACAAAACCTCAATTTGTTTCCGTTACATTTCAATCCTTAAAAGAAGAGAACATTGATATTGTTTCTAAGCACATAACAAATTAATAATAAGGACAAAATTAAAGCAAAACTGATGATGTTGTTTCTTGAAATGAATACAAAATAATTTATTTATTTTGTACAACAATGTTAGTGCATTTTAATTTTTTTTATAAGTCCAGACATAGTCAATAGGCTTTTGTGCTGTCCGCGAAAAAAAAAAATCGATGGCGAATACAAAGACAATTGGCATTACGCTCAGAAAACATATGGCCGGTTTGCAACGATAATCCTCAGGTTTTTAAAGAAGTAAATGTCTAAACGAAATCAGTAAAGAGAAGAATATCTGTTTAGGGTTTGAACCCTCCTTATATTAGGCTTATTTTTGTATGTTAAACTTCAGTGTCTGTAAAATATACTGCATGCATTCCAATACCTCTGGAAAGTTTCAAGAACATTTTAAATCAATCAGTCATCGTTAATGAAGTAGTTTGCGTTGAACGCAGATTCCTAATCCCTTCCATTGTGTCTATAGAGAGAGCATGTTCATACAATATGGTCCCCATGTATGCTTGGCCAGTATATAGGCCAATGGTTCGATATTGTGTAGGGCACAACACGATATTTCAGCCGATTATGCAGCTCATAATGCGATTTGGTACAAAGCAAAGCACTATAGACTGGCGTTCTTTTGTATCAAAGCAGGTCGCAATCGAAAAGGGGATCAAGTCGGACCCCTTGAACCGAAAAAGTCGTCCAAAGCGACACCCTGTTCACACTGATGGTGGGAAGAAATATTATATGTAGAGAGTCATTTTGGACAATATTTTGTCGGTATCTTTGACTGGGGACCGCAACTCGTGCGAGGCGCGGGTGGCATGTGTAGTGCGGCATGGGCTACTACTGCACTGCATACGCTACATGGGGTATCGCCTGCTTCTGCCTGACTTGCTTAATCCCGCTATGCTAGGGTTCGGTATTAGAAAAACGCGGCAGGCATCTGTTTGCCGCTGGACATTTTAGCCAACATTGAAGCCTTTTACATTTCTCTGTCAGTAAATTAGGACTGTCTTTCGAGACGAGGTGGTCATAGACAAGAATGTCTGTTTTTGACAAAACTCATGCAAAAAACAGGTTTTTTTTAACGAATAATACATGTAGCCTTAATTTTTAAATTGCAAGATGATTTCTTTCATCGAATCTGATGCCTAGGACTACTTTACTAAGAATTTGGATCATAAGTATAAATGCGGATGACTTAATTTTTTTTACACATTATAGGCATGGTAGTTAATTAGTGAAATTAATCAGTCCGGAAATATGCATGACGGACAAAAGGGGAAAAAACCCAAGCATTTGAGAGATAACGGAATTAAGGAATTATTTCTTAGTTCCGGAGGTTCACGTGCATTTTGATGGTCAGAATCTGTGCTGTCATTTTGTCGCATATTTACGGGTTTAAAACGAGACATCCACACAATGCTCTGATAGTACTATCTGAGCGAACGTCAAGTCAGAAAATGATGACTGATGCACAATTAGTCATTGTCATAAAATGTAGTCTTCAAAAAGAAAGATTTGTAGCTGTTATATGAGTATTTTTCTGCAAAAAAACATGTTTCAACTATCAGGTAAAATTGTTTTGAATTTTTTTCTCTTAACTGCATAGGCTGAACCAAGCAATAGCTGATAAAAAGCTTAAGCGTAATAATTATGTTTGCTAAATAAAAAATAAGCAGTAAAATGTAAATCGAGTGTAATAATCCTTACTCTTGGCTGATACGACATTTGTCAAAATTTGTCAAAAATGACATCGGTGTTGTCCTGCAATTCACATGGATACCAATGTCAAGCAAAACAACAGCAGGAATAATATCAAACCACAATATCAGATTAAAAGTTGATAATTTGCAAATTCTTTCCTATATCCCTCCCCCGATGAGATTGTTTTCATTCTTTGTTCCCATACTCCCCTTTCCATATACCTGTATTTTTAGTTTCTTTTCAAACTTGGCCTTTGTTTTAATATCTTATTAGTTATAAGTAAAAATATGTCATGAGGTGTGTGTGTCCTATGATATAGTAATTACCATGTTTGAATTGCTATCTTTATCACCAGGGATTTATTTACTCCAGAAATTATTGTTCTGTCCCAAATCAAAATGCGTTTCTTAGGCCGGCAACACGTATGGTTACTCATTCAGTATTCTATACAGTGATCCTAATGCATTTTAATAACGACTATTTAGTGTCATCTTCTCACTTTGAGAATGAGGAACCATTGATGGCAATTCGACGAAAAAGGTGCTAGTCGTCAAATCACACCATTATATGAAAGCGCCTGCCTACCAGGCTAAGTGCAAACCGTAGCCACGTGTTCGTCAGATAGGGAGAAATAAGAAATGGTATTTTTGTGGTCATTCCCAAGTGAAGGAGGAGTTACCGGATGACAACAAAGTGTGAAAACACCCTCCTTCTATCATCGTAAAATTTTAATACCTTTTGAAGTCAATGTTTTTCAGACGATTGGTTTTGTGTTCTCCCTCATTTTCTTTGAAAGATTGCTAATAATTTAGGTCCGCTGCATTAAATTTTATATAACACTACACCCGCGGACACTCTATGTAAAAACGAATATGTGTCTTTTTAGCTGCGGGATAGCAGCTCAACAGATCATCATATCTCATTTAGTCCGTTAGTTAGTTAGTTAGTTAGTTGGTTATTTAGTTAGTTAGTTACTTGGTTAGTTAGTCAGTAACAAACGTTGACATTGTCTATAGCTCCTACATATTTTGACCGATTTCAACCGAACTTTGTCAAAAGTATCAGTAGCCCAGCCCCAACATGTATGACCGAACTGGGGTCAAAGGTTATCATGGGGTCACTCGGGTCAAAAAGCTGATTTTTTTTTTTAAACTCAAAGCACTACTCCTTCCAGAAATGACATGGCACAATCACGTGACTCATGCATGAACACGAATTCGTTGGCCCGCAGCTTCAGAGATATTTCCGTTCGAGCTTGTGTTTTTTTTGCATTACGCGAATAATATTCTCGTAAAGAAATCGTATGCATTTATTTTTCATTTCAGCAATGTTCCGCAGTTGAATGGTCAAAAAGGGCCTTGTGAACATCTGAGATCAAGAATATATAATAAGACATCAATCCTAGCCTGGTAATAATGATCATCCTATGTGGACTACCAATACGCTAACGATTGTTTTAAGCGATTTCTGCAGCTCCTCGCACGTCAACACTTTGAGTTTGCTTGTTGGACAAAAGATGTGAATTTTATACAAATGTCATAATTGTCGGTGGTTAGTCACTATAGTAGTTGTTGCTTTAAAAACAGCTGTTATATTATTGGAAATGACTGTAGCTCCTTGTTCACCTAGAAAAAACCCCCTAGAAATTGTCCTCAGCCGATCCACTTGCTATTATTTTACAATCTTTTCTAATAATGTATATACGAATTGTATTGTTGCGTTGTACAATAACGGAACCGACTCATATTTATCAAACGTATGGGTTAGCCACAACATAGAATAATTTACAAATTATATGAATGTAATATAAAAAGGAAAACATACAAAAAAGGAAATTCAATATAAATGTTGCGTAAGGTGACAGTATATGCCATGTTCACCAGTCGGCAACCCCCTGCCAATCAAAGAAAATACTGTATTATGACGACCAACATGAAGACAGTAAAATACACATGAACAACTTTGTTTCTATAATATTTTGTCAGACAAGGAAGATATAATTTTAACCTAGCTGCAACACCGTACATGAGCTCATTCGCTGAAATTCTTACCCAATATAGACGCAAGCAGCAGTAAATCTGGACATAGAAGGACCGTTGTTGAATGAGTTGAAGAAGAAAATAGTGATGTTTAACAAGTTACAATGTAGATATGCTCCATGATGCCGTGCGAATCATGACGATGGGTGCGTACCAAGTGACTAAATTTGACATACTGAATCCAATATTAAGGTTAGCATATTGAATATCTGATGCGTTTTAGCGTATTATCCAATGCCGGGGCCCGTTTGCTAGATCAGCAACCATCTCCTTAATTGGCAAAGGGGATCGCAATTTACTAAAGTGGCCTTCCATGCTAATGTCGTGCTGGGTGCGCCAAAAACTAATTTGGTCCAAACAAATAACCAATAGATAAATGATGAACGGACATGATGAAAAATTCAAAAGGTTGATGGAGCACGATTGAGTCGTGTGATTATGCCCACCTTGTTTGAGAAGACTGTACAGCATCTCCTGCGTGCTGAGGCTGGCCATTTGTCGATGTCGGCTAACTAGTTTTCCTTTCGGCAGATCTGTAGATGGTTGTGTATCCAGGGATGAGCTGGCGACTATTGTGGCAGAGTTTAGGCCGCTTCTTCCATCACACGGATGAGAGAAAACGCCTCGCACACACGGATAACGCTGATTTATCGGCCACCACAACGATTCAGATAACACGCGCATCTCTGGTCATTACTATGCATAAGCTGGCCTCCAATATGAACCGGAATCAAGCTATTGGTTCATCTTAGCTAGACTGTGTGTTGCGTCAAACCATGCTCTGAGGTGACTTGTCCCGACCATTCAGCTCAGTATCTCGGCAAGTAGTGCGGAATAAAACTCCGATTTGGTCTCCTTGCTTGTTATAGTGCTCAACACTTAGGTGATGTGAAAATTCTAGGGTTTCTAAGTAATGCAATAAACTGGCCTTTTCGGACTCGAAAATTTTGGGTAATGCACCTGATTCAATTAAAGAGGCGAGAGTCGGAAACGGCAGAGATGCCCGATCGATCTTAGACCCTTGTGCTCTCTTAGCATTTTGTTCACGGAACGTCGAAAGTCAACCAGGCGAAATATAACGGTCGGACCGCCAAGGAAACTACTGTAAATAGATTTTGTGTGCCAAGTCCAGAAAATATCTTTATTGTAATAGGGTAATATTATGTATGATGTGTTGCAAACTTACCACAAAATACACGTCAATAAGAATAATGATTTATATTTTATTGTTTCTTTTTTATAGAGTGGGTTACATCTACTTCAAGTAAGTCTGTAGTCTGAACCATCGCTAGAAATCTGGTCACCGATGAACTATAGTAAACCGTCGCCTCCCCTGCTCAACTTGAACGCATGCAGTGGCATCCTTAGTCCTGGCAGGATGGCGCCAAGGGAAATCAACCAAAGTACCCTTCCCTTGCCCGCTCATTCAGCTGGTAAGCTCATACAAACGGCAACAAAAACTTCATTATCTTGTAAAAGAATGCACTGGCATCGGCCTTTTACCTGTTTCATGGTATATGCTGCGGATACTATGAAAAAAGAGGCAAAAATGCTAATCACAATTTTCCATGAGGGCCTTTTGAGCTCATATCCATTGTCAGCGTCATCGTTCAGCGAAGATTCGCATTCTTGATTCCACGCTCAATTTGATTTCACCGCGTAGTTTTCCTTAAAATTTAAGCTTTGTGATGGAGACATATTTGTCATTTACATAACGGAAAGGTGGAATCTATTTCCTTGTTTAGTTACCAGGGAATTAAATGAAGAATGGGAATGTGATCGAAACATTGAATTCAGATCAGTAAAATAATAACACTTATAAAGACATGGAACATTGGACAGATAAATGGACTTAATAGCAATGCAGGGAACGACCGTATAAGTGAAGATAAAATGGCTGTATATGTGTATATTTTATGCAGTTAGTTTTTATTCCATAAGTTCGTTTAAATCATAATTTTGGCAATGATCATCAGTCAAAAGTGCACACAGGACTAGCACAGCTTTTGCCCGAAAGCTTCATGATAATTACGGCCGTTGTGGTCGAACGCCAAATAGTGACAGCAAAGTGTATGCGTATAGCGTCAGGTGGATTGCGAGACGCACGCAGTGCGCAGGCGTGCATGCAACAGCTTTGTGATGGCACCAAAACCGGTTTTCCCCCACAAGCTATTAAGTATAATGTCTGACAGTGACAGAAAACGAGTGGTCCATGGTTGATTTTACTCTCTACCCACAATGAGGCTGTGTTAAGGTTTCCGGATGTCGAGTGCTTCTGCAAATAACATCGATTGAAGGAGGAGGGTTTTGGTGAAGTTCCCGGACTCTATTATTTAGTCAATAGTCCAAGTACTGAACTACATCGTGATCATTATGATGGTGGGGTTAGTCTTTTGACATGGGTATCCTGTCCAATCCTCTGCAATCATTGTTTTGCCGTGGAAGCCAGTGTAGCTCGAGAGCCTTTTCCACCTGTCGATAGCCACAATTGGGTCATTTTTGGTTTTACCAAAATGTATTAATGTGAGAAATAATCAACTTGAAAGAAAACAAAAAGGGAATCCCGAATGAAAAGTTCAAAACCGTTGTCGTAAATGTTGCAGATGATGATCATTATCAGTATCGTCTGGAACATGTATTATGTGTCTCCCGTTTTGGTCACATATTTTTTTTCCTCAATATTAGGCAGCTATTCGTGCTGTGACTTATTATAACCCGTGCGGTAATGTGTACTTAAAAATGTGTTCTTAATTGTCTATAAAATATAGTGTTTATTGTTGGTTTTACGTAAATTCAATCAGATGTGTATATTTTGATAAATGGGTCCTGATTTTAATTTAGGATTTTATAGGTTTTATGCTTTAAAAATCTTAAGACTTTATAGACATTAATTAATACTATACTGATTGCACGCAGGCGATCACAATTCATGTAATTTTTATTTGACGAATACATTTTTAATGTGGAATCTTTAACTAGCCGAGTGTCAAAAGTTACAAATGTGGATGATAATCTACAATTGCAATGATGCCACACACATACATGCTTTAATGATTGTCCTTGCATTGGAATGAAACCCACATGTAATTTTTGCTTTCAGATTAATAAAAACATTTTACAGAATGATTTTGTATGATGCTGTGTGCTAGCAATGCCAACTTCTTGACTGACAACAAAGGCACAGTTGACGACATGCTATCTACGACATTTGCGGTGCGTATATACGTATTGTTGTGAGGGACTATGCCATCGGAGGCCGGGGGAAGGTTGCAAGGTTGGTCAGATGGGGAGGTCTGCCTGGCGTAGCGAGGCAGGAGCGCCGCGTACTGACTCAGACGCATTAAGTTGATTAGTTTCTCCCAAATCGGTCGTGCTCCTAGCCCGCTCTATGATTACACTACCCCGAAAATGTCATTATTGTGATTAGAAATGAAACCGGCTCCTCTTAATTTAAGCGAGAGTATAATACGGTATTAGGGTTTCCAACAGAGGAGCTCAGGTGGGGCTGGATCGGGTGTAATCTCTTAGCAGGACAGTCAAAAGGACCACACGGTACTCCCTTTTAATCAAGCTGGGCAGAGTGATTCTTGACTGGCTTCGTACACCGATCTGTCGATTTATGGGCACCGATCTTTGGCCCAAGGTTTACGGCACGTTTACGGTCAAGACCGGCCGACAGCTCACATAAAAACAAAACACCACTTCCAATGATTAGCGTCAAATGCCTCGTGCGTATATAGTTCTAGCACAAAGACAAATCTGCATATAGCAGTGAGATACATCGACAACATTGAGAAACCACAGGGTTGTGTGAAAAACTTAATAAAACCCCCCAAAACGATTAGCATCTGACGTCACATCTCAGGGCAGTTCAGTTCTTTGTTCATCTGTGATGCGCATGACTACACATTTTGTACTGTCATTATCACTGATGTTTTTAAATAGCGAAAACCGACGTGAGGGCGCACCGTGCATGGGGTCTGCACTTCTCTCGCCAATGTACATTAATCTGTAAAATTCGTATAATAATTTCAAACTTAGCTAACTGAATATACTGGTATTTTGTCAATTATTTCAGTATCATAACTTACTTGGACATTCTGCTTATTATACAAATGGAAAAAGAATAACTGAATTGTCTTAATTGATCAAATATCAACACACTACTGCCCGTTAAATACTGAGATCAGGTATGAGGTATATACTGTTCTAATGGGATCCAGAAATAATCCATCAGATCGCACTATTTACTGCACTTCTGAATGTTGAAATATAAAATTCACACAACTTAGGCAAGATACTCAAAGAGCAAATAACATTTTAAATCTACTGGAGATTAGCTGATAAAATCTAAATCAAAATATATTTTATCGGCTTAGATTTGCTGTCGCGCATTTGCATTTTAATGCCCATTTTTATTAACAAGTGTGTCGCCATTTTGTCTGAAATAAGAACCAGAGTGGACGGGAAACGCCATTGCACGAAACGAATTCACCAAAAATATACGTCCTTTGGAATACATACATTGTATTCTCTGTGCATGTCTGTGGCCATTGATGAACAAAGCAAGCATGAAGTACACTCATTGTTGTTCGGAGTGATAATGATGTTTATCGAGCGAATTACGCACCAGCCATATTATAATTGCAATAATTGAGATGTCTGTGTAAATAGTAGGCAGTATTAATGAGATGACGTCTCCCATAAAGCGTCATCACGACGCGATCATTCATCAAGCCTGATGCTTGCTCAGTCCACCGCATTTGCTCCACGCCCCTCGCTATTGCCCTTTCATAAAGTACTTGTATGCGGTGCTACGGTGTACTGCGATTTGTGCGTAATGACATCATTAAGCTTCTGAGATATATCACTTAATCTCTAGACTTTTAGTTCATATTCCTTTATTTTAACCGGAGCTCTTTCCTATATACTGCACTCCCCATGGACAACAGCACTCTTCTTCTTCACGGCCATAGCATGCCATGTTTTTTTGAGTTTTAAATATCACCTAAACGCATAGACAGCGGCGGCAACATCAGGGGGACGGGGGAGAGAGAGAGGGAGACAGAGGGGGAGACAGAAGCTTCAAAGTTCGAAAGCGGGGGAATAATGGATGCCATCTGACTATATATAGAGGGTGCTGTCCAAAGTTATGTCTGCACACATACATGTATGTGTATATACATTGTGCGCATTTACGACCATTTTGTGCAATTTCCATGAAAAAGGGAGGTGCACAAGCAATATCTACAGTTATTTGGGGAAAAAATTGCAAATTTAGGCACATTGGGTTAAAATCTATACGCATTGGGATAAATTATTGGGCGGGGGGCATCGCCATTGGCGCCCCCCCCCCAAAAAAAAATGGGCGGGAAATGTCCCCACTGCCTCCGAGATCACCGCCCATACGCATAGACCTTCAAATGGTTTCGTTTCACAAATTACAAAAAAAAGTTGACGCGGAAGACGCACATGCAGTTCATGTCATTGACAGTAAAAATGGTTGAAGCTTTGACATCATGATGGAGTCGAAGGCTCTTTGGTTCGACTACACCTAACTTTTCACTTTCTAGTGCAGATGAATTATTTGATTCAAACTGGCAATTCAGCTGCCACCCGGCAAAACCAATGCTCGAGTGGTAACCAAAATAACAGGCCTTATATAGCAACCATGTGGTGTTTATAAAAATGCTCTGCTTCTTTGGTGATCAGTGTTGGGGCGTAAAACCCATCAAAGTAATTCTAATACCACCTCACGTTGGTTCTACCTCCAAACCTGGCTGAAATTTAGACGGCTTTAATCCATTTCTTCACTGTATGATGCATGAGAAAAGTCTGGTGATTGCATTGAACTGAGCTCGCTGATATTGCTTTGACGGCCAATATCAAAGGCAGTACCAGGGCGGCCGCGTGCCCGGCCTTACGCACACCTCAAGCATCATATCCACTACGACAAGAGAATTTTGGTCCAACATACGCATTTGAAATAAGCCCAAACAGAGCTGGCTGCCCCGTCACAGGTCAAAAACGGGTCACTGTTGATTAACTACGGGCAGGTAAAGTCATGTATCCAGAAGTAGCTTTTAATCGGTCTTTTGTCTAAACAGTAAGCACTGATTTGGTCGTGGAAGGCATATAGATAAACATCAGTTATTAAGTTCATTGTTAAATCTTGCGCCGGTTTCTCTGCACAGTGCAGTCCATCTTGGCAGATGTGCGCTGACTCCACGTTATCTTATAAATTCTTCATGCTCCGTCAGCCACCAACAAGAAATCCTCGTCCTCGACCACTTATTTCGCATCTTCAAGTGCAAACCCTGAGCACAGAATTCGGACAAATTCAAAAGATAGCAAGGCTGAATTGATGACATGTAGAGGTTTTGTCTATTTTGACATATTTTATTTGAGAGATGGCGCACCCAGACAATGATTGCTTTGGTTGCTTCCCCGATGATCGTTCTTCCAGTCTGAACATTTGGGAGGACAGCAGTTCGGCCCCTCCCCTGTAGCTACGCCACAATTAAGTTTGATCTCAATAAATTCCCACACGCTTACGGAATTATCTCCACGATACAGCAAAATGAAACGTGAAAGAATTTCTCTCGGAATTAACGCTATGTCTATTGGTTATAACCTAGCAACGTTATCCCTCGATCGATGCCCCAGGCGTTCACACGGTCCGTCGCCCAACCACACTGACCGAGAACTTAACGTTTTGATCGCTGATATTGTTTTTATCTCGTTTTTTAATCAGTGGGCAGGGTGTGAGAAACACCCCATACACGGAAAATGGGACCGTTTTAATACCATTGGATAGAAGATTGACAAAAAGGGAAATAATTAGAGTCAGTACGTAAAATTGCAGTCGCGAGAAGTCAACTTTTCATAGCAATATGGCCGTTTAGATACGACGGCACCATTGATGTAGCGGAGCACTTGTTCCGCGTACCATGCAAGACAGTTTTCGCTGTTGCTGTTTCCACATTACTTTGGTTAAAATATTTAAGTCTTTAAACGACTAAGTGTTGTTCCGAATACTATCTCAATGCCTTAGCATCACTTCTTCACATACTCCGCTTTCATGATGAACTCTTTAAAAGCTTGTTAGGTATTGGGTGATCGGATGTCAAATAAAGTTGACGAATGTTTTGATGTTCGGATACTGTGAGATGTGACGTGAAGATTAAAGATGCGTTTCCCTGTGCAATTTTCGAGTTTCACCTCGAAAATCTGTTTTTCTTTTTTAAATTGCTATTTTTCTAACAATATAAAAGTTATTCATAAGATGGAATTTGCGTCGGGGTGATGTAAATCAATATTAGGTTTTGCCCTTCACCAACGTATAAACACTGTATACTCAGTGTGTTACCTCCCGAGTGAAAGGTGGAAAAAAATCACTCGGGTGGGACTCGAACCCACGACCTCCTGCTTTCTAGTGCAGACGTCTTACCACTCGACCACCGAGCTTGCGGCATCTGTTGGCTGGTTTGAATCTGATGTACAAGTAGCAGTGAGTACCGCAATTAAACTATTCATAAGATATAAAAATATAAATGTTATTTACTTTTGATTTTGATTTGTGTGCAAAATGAAAGCCTTTTTTTCAGACGGTTGCAGGCGCCCAAAAAACAGAATAAAACAAAACATATACATTGAACATTCGTTAGGGTAAAGCATCTAGTTTTTGAAGAGCAAAGGGTATGCAGCTTTAAGGTACTTCCGGTGTATTGTGTAATTTGGACTTTCACATTGGTTATATTGCGCATGCCCAGGTGAAGATAAGTTGGACAGTGTCAGGTCACGTGTGAGGGTAGAGTCCATATAAGGTAAAAGAGACCAGATTTCACTGGAGTCTAAATTTCATATGACACCGGGGGTATATGTTGCATTTTGTACCATTCCCATAATTCTGGAGAAACACCATGGGGATATTGAAACGGTGGAATAGTTTCTGGTGCGTTTTGTTTCGAATTTCATACCGAAAAAAGGATTCTGTTTCTAAATTGCTATTTTTTTCCAGCAGTACAAAAGTTATTCAATTTTGAGTGAGACATCGACCGAAACAAAATCGGCCCATGTTTAGTTATTGAATGATTTCTTCACAATGTTGAATTATTGGCTGTCATACAATAATTCCTTCTCGCCCGCCAACCGGTATCGATAATGACCGCGAGCAAGTCTCCTCGCAAAGCGGATCTGTTTGTGCTCAAGACAAACCCTCTTTTTTGCAGACTTTAAAAAAAAAAAGGGGGAGGAGAAGTTTTTGTTGGATTAAATCATACAATAGACATTTATTAATAGACAAAAAAATCGAATATGTTGAAGAGTTGGGGAACACAACTTAAAAAAAAATACCTTTATTTATTTTCAATATATCAAGTGTAACAGGTCCAACGAAACTCATGCTCGATAACGGATAAGAGAAGTATACTTCAAACGTGTGAGTTTGTACAGTGTATGCGCCCTCGGGTGTTCAAAACGTCATATCCCACATCACAGCGGTCAACAATTGTTAAATCTCTCCATGATACTTGGTTCGTGTTCAAGTTCCTGCGCGCTATCTTTAATCTAGCCAGCCACGAAATCGTCCGGTTACGTCATTTATGGGCAGTAGTGACGCTGCGGCTGACACGATAGTCACGTGATAGCTAATCGAACGTTCTCGTGTATGTTTTACTTACACGTGTAAACTACTCGAATCAACCCACCCACAATACATCAGTGTTGGATAGACGAATCCGAGCAAGTGGTCACTGTACACTCATGGGTCCCCTTCACTTGGGACACCATTGTGCTAGCTTACGGTTATAATCCCGGCAAAACTCGTTGGGCCCCCACCCCCGGCCCCCGGCCAATGTTGTCTCTCATTGCGCGGTCTGTGCTCAAGCGCGAGATGACAACATTGACCGGGGGAGTGGGGGACCAGGGGAGGGTATGCTCTTTGTTTGTATGTGTCCCAACCATTTTGGCCGGGATTGTAGCTCAGGAACTCCACATTTGAATATGGATTCATTAAAAATCTTGAAATCAGGAAAAATCCTGCCAAAGAATCCAGAGATCTGGTTGAATCCTGAAAAATCACACCTTTGGTTTGTCTATGATAAAGCCACTAGTATAATAGCAAATTAAAAATACTTAGTAAAATCAATATACAGCACATGAACTCAAGTAAATGTATTTTCATGAGTTAAATTGTTATGAAATTGGAATTGTGTGTTAAAAACTGACACTACTGTTGCTTTCAACCGTTTTTGGTCGCGCCGGTTTTTTCTTATATTACAGAATGTTAAGAAATTTATATTTCTAACTTCTAATATTCTACGTTTTTGTTTACGGATTAATTATCAGTGATTCCAACTTCATACAATAATTTCAGCAACCAAACCCCGAACACTACAGCGTTTGTGCCAAGACACACTAAACTCAAGTTATATATACAGATACCGCACTTATACAGGGCGAGTAAAAAAAACCCCCAAAACCCAAATGTCGGGACCATTATTTTAGTGAAGTTCTGTATGTAGCACTTTCAAAATGTAGGATATGAAAGCCCAATTCATAAGCTTTCTTTTAGTACAAGAATCATTCAAATCACTCATGTACTTTTCAAGTTACGGAATTGTAAACACAACCGCCGTTTTAAGGTTCTGTCCACGGATCACAAAAAAGTTCAATGTTCTTTCAGCAAAACAAAAACAAATCATAACACATAAGGATGTGTGTGAATTGTTTTGGTTTTGCTAAATGAACGCACACCTTTTTGTGTGATCCGTGGACAAATCTTTTAAAGGGTGGTTGTGTTTAAAAGTCCGTAACTTAAAAAGTACATAAATTATTTGAATGATTCTTCTACTAGAGAAAGTTTATGAATTGGGCTTTCATATCCTAGATTTTGAAAGTGCTACATGCAGAACTTCACTAAAACAATGGTCCCGACATTTGGTGTGTTTTTTTTTACTCACCCTGTATTCTGAATTTCCTTTATTTATGTGCCATGAGATATGACCTGCAGAACCCTACGTTACTAGCACCTGAATATCCCCTGAGAATCATATACCATGCCATCATACTTTTGCCCAAGATGTCTTTCCACAAGTCACTGTCATTTTCTTCGGGGGACTCATGATAATCTCCCCAAAGATGAAAGGAACATCACCATACAGACTTGCACTCAAGTCATAGTCTTCAGTCAAGTAACAGTACACTCTAAATACCCCCTGGTCCGATTGACCCGGAATCTTGGTTATAGTGTCAAAAAAATGACACTTTTTGGGGGTCAAAATAACACTATTGTTAAAGTTGGTATAAAGGGTGAGTAACAAAAAACGAAACCCAAATGTTGAGACCATTGTTTTAAAGAAATTCTAAATGTAGCACTTTCAAAATCTAGGATATAAAAGCCCAATTCATAAGCTTTCTTTTAGTACAAAAATCATTCAAATCACTTATGTACTTTTTAAGTGACGGAATTTTAAACACAACCACCGTTTAAAGGTTCTGTCCACGGATCGCAAAAAAAGTTCAATGTTCTTTCAGCAAAACGAAAACAAATCACATGGGGATGTGTGTGAATTGTTTTCGTTTTGCTGAAAGAACGCACACCTTTTTGGTGATCCGTGGACAGAACCTTAAAACGGTGGTTGTGTTTAAAATTCCGTCACTTGAAAAGTACATGAGTGATTTAAATGATTTTTGTACTAAAAAAAGCTTATGAATTGGACTTTGATATCCTAGATTTTGAAAGTGCTACATGCAGAATTTCTCTAAAACAATGGTCTCAGCATTTGGGTTTCGTGTTTTTTTTTACTCACCCTGTGTACGTGCTTTTTCAAAATTTCGATTTTCTTTTCCGAACGAAATTGAAAGGAATATAATGTCCTGCAACAAATCAATTTGCCTGTTTATTTTTGCAGGCCTTTATACGGTTTAAAGAAGTGGTTGGCGCGCTTCAGTTCAGAAATTACGCTATTCAGAACGAATTAGGAGTGTCTTGCTCTTAATTCAAAAGTTGAAATTAATTAATGGATTACTTGTCGTGGGCTGATTTTTTTTCGTGCGATGTCTCATTGGAAAGCTCATAACCATTGTAATGCTCGAAAATTATCAATTCAATTTGAAAGAAAAAGCCTTTTTCAAGGTGCCACACCCAAAAATCACGTATACACCAATTTAAGATTTCTGGGTTAAAATGACCCGGAAAAGTGATCAAGAGAAGTGTCATTTTGACTCGGAAATGCATTATTTTGACCCTGAACGCTATTAGGCCGAATAGAACACTGACCTGTTTACAGTTTTGTGTTCATAGATGCTGGAAAAACCAAGGAAAAAAAAGCTTGTTCTTGTAATCTGGTTCCCTGACCCTACTTCAGACGAAACGGAGCAATTTATAGACGTCTGGGAGTGTCAGGGCAGGGAACCAGACTACATGGCTTGCACCCGTTCACGGATGTGTAACCGATTGCAAACAAAATGTGGACTAATTTGGTAAATTGAGGGTAGTCTATTAAATTTTTTTTTTCAATAATGGTCGGCCGAACGTCGTTGGATATTGATACAAAATTCCACTTGTCTTGAAAATGACAGCACACCAGGTGCCATGATTTCACAGGATGCTTGAGACTATTATTCATTTACAGTCCAGTGAGGTATTTCGTAATAATTTGGTATTTTTGTTTTTTGATGTTTGCAAACGTTGTGTATTACCTTAAACGACTGGGACATCCTTTGTCGTTGTTCGCCCCTGGTACGTGTGAACTGACTTGTGATTGGCCTGCGGTTGCGCATCCTGTTCCGTTGAAAAAGTACACTCGAATATCCAAGTTTTCAATGCATTGTCAATGCCCTTATAATTATCTCACTTGTAATTTACTGGTTCTTGGTTCTTGGTTGGTTCTTCTCCTAAATACTCCACGTGGGAGTTTATACAGGAGGCCAGAAACACCGGGGCAAACCCCTTCTCTTAGCGATAAGTGTTTACTGGGTTCTTTTACGTGCATTTATACAACACACGGGACCTACGGCTTAACGTCCCATCCGAAGGACGAAGCAATAATGGTTAAGTGCCTTGCTTAAGAGCACAAGTGTCCGCCGGCGGGCTCGAACCCACGTCCCTGTTGCCTCTGAAACACCAGAATGGAGTCCGGTGTTCTTAACCGCTAGGCCATGACTACTGTTATGAAACCAAACGCAGATTTTCCACTTGAGCTTATCCTAAATTTCAGTTTCAAACAAAAAGTGTGAGCATTTGGGCAGTGGCGTCTAGAAACCTGAGTTCTGTCGACCCTGAGTACATAGTCGCGAACGGACGGAGTGTGGAAACATTTACATTTAAAGGTAGAGTACACCATTTGTCACTGGTGCATGTTTTAAAGCTCTGGATAGGAGCTTCTATATGTCACTTGGTGGTTGGTCGGTCTATCTGTCTGTCTGTCCCCGAAAATTGACCAAAAGTATGGTGTTCCATATTTGCCATCAGCGTCGCATTTTTCGGCGTCGCATGTTTCAGCTCTGGCAGGGATCGTATTGATCGGTTTCATTTTTAGCTCTGGCAGGGATCATTTTGATCGATTTCATGCAAGACTTCTTGCAACACTGCCAGAGCCTATTCTGCACTCGTACTTTTTTTGTATATCCTCCTAGGGAGTACCAATTGCCACCACCCATTTTCTACCAGCTTAGGAGTTCCTAATAACTATTTTCTATCTTCCTAAGGGGTTTCATGATGCCTATTTCATAGGGGTTCTTCTCAACAGCAGATTCAGGGGTTTCTCTCACCACTTCCTATTTTTAAGCTCTAGCAGGAGTTCTACATGTCACTTAGTGGTCGGCGTTTTTCGGCGTCGCATTTTTAAGCTCACGGCCAGAGCTTATTGTGCACTCTCACTTGTTTTCGTTTGAAACAACAAAGACGGGTGTTTAACAGCTAACCTGATGAAGTGCTAGTTCTGCATGTGAATGTTGTATATTTCGAGAAAACACAATATTCTGGGTCTCGATTTCAATTCAAAAGTTGCTGAGTGAAGCATGACACAATCCCGAGATGAGAATTCGGGACTTGATTCCCGTTCAGCCGATTGTTGCTATACTTGATGTCCACACTAAACTCATCTTTCTCGCTAATAATTGCAACCACGTGCGCGTGTGGGTCATGTCAACGCGCTTGCACCCATTCACGGATTCGCCCAATTACAAATTAACTGCCAAATTTCCAAAAATGCGTCACTTGGAACATCTTAGCTTAAAGGAATGACCTTCTTTTATTGTTTTCTTCAAAATTACAGTATACCAGAATGAATAATTTCACAGGGAGTTTAGTGTCATTACTATCTTTAAACCAAGTAAGCTTTTTAACAATAATTAGGTCGGTTACTTTTTGGATAGATGCAAATGGTCTACTATACCTCTAATGGTTTATTCCTGGGCCAGGGCCAAAATGTGGATAAAGCCTACAGAGTCGAGTTAGAAAACGCTTCACTTACACATGTCTATCCTTTTTTTTTTTTTAGTGTGTCGGCATGTCAAGACCACTTGTAACTGGCATATATAATTTTTCTCTATCCAAAAGGGTGGATGCACTCAATAGGCCGACACGTCCAGGGGACTACAGCCCAGTCGGTGTTGCACATTGTATTCATCATATTGGCAGGGGGCTGCCACGTGAGGGCGTACTACAAAGAGCATATTTGGCCTATTTACTGGTCTGCACCCCTTTACTGGTCTGCACCGCCATCGCCATATCTCGAAGGGCACTCGTCTAATTTCTGTGATGAGCAAGGGCGGATCCAGAACACAATTTTTTGGGGGCCAAAAAAAAATTCGGTTCCCCGAAAAGTGGGTTCCAAAAATTACGGCGTTGGGTTCGGATTCTAGATGCTCGGTGGTGCGATCAGAGGCAATTTATGACTATTTAACCAAATCTTTTTGAGGAAAAGATGGTGGTGTACGCAGTGCCTGCCTTTATTGCAGCGTCACTTTAAAAAAAAAAAGGTTCGTTTCTTGGGTGGGGGGGGGGTGGCCCCTGTTGGCCCCCCACGGATCTGCCCTTGGTGACGAGATCTCATTGGACGGATTTGTTCACGCGGTGACCCGAGCTCAACTTTTCTGAGCTCTCATTGGACAAATTATGTACGTATATTGTTCATGGCAATTAACCTACCCACAATGCTTCGCGAAGTCTGCGTTTCCTTCAGATTAGAGATTGTGAAGGGACATCTTCTCGACAGCTCCGGTGTCATTGGAAAATCGGACTCCTATGAAAATCCGACTCCTTTACCCTATTAGTGGTTAAACCCTCTCACGTGACCAGTCACTCTCCTAACTATCACATTTACGCATGCGCAATACTACCAATGAGTCCGTATTTCATATATAGAGTCCTAAATTAACGCTACACCTGTCTTTCTGGGTGCCGTAAGCGCCCTTTGATACGGCACCGGGGACGAGCGAAGTTAGAATGGTGCAACCTCGTCCCCATGGCGTCTAGCAGTAGGCTACCCTCCTCTAGTATAGCTGCTCTCTCCCCTGGTATTGGATCGTCTGCATATCCAGTATCTTGAATATGTTTACAAAACTCAGAAAGTTACAAGAATCCGGCCAGCCACATTCACACCAACTGAAAACCATTCTGACTATTGGTCATTAGAGGATTTGCATAATCTTTGAAACTGGATCAATATTCCTATGACTGCAGGGGACATAAATCGGGATCATAAAATAACTTGTCTTCTTATGTTCAGTCATTCATAATTTTCATGGATTTTATTGGAAAATATGAAGTTATGAACTCACGATAGACAATCTAAATTGGAATGTTCATCTTAACTGTCAACCTGTCAACTTCAAATTCCAACATTTGTACACGTGACCTCCCGAAATTTGTGTTGTTTTTATTAATTGTTGGTGAGTGGTGACATATGATTGACAACGAAAAGCCCAAACTCTCGTGAAGGAAGCTACTATATAAGTTCCTAAGTTTGTGCAACTGGTGTTCATGAGTTGATGGAATCTCCACATTAATCTGCAGACTGTTTTCTAAACTCCATCTAATAGAACGTGCAAGTCTCGCTAATTCACATTCGCTTTTCATGTGAACGTCTTGGTACCAAACACTGACTAGTCTAGTCACGGACTCCCGTGTTAGAATTTACCCAGTTGTAATCTGTGTAATCGATTGAACGGAAGTTGAGGTCAAAGGGTTTCATTTTATCGAAAGTTGAGGTCAAAATGTGTCATTTTATTAGTCATCAATTCGCAATGTTTTCATTATGTTGTAAATTGCGATGCTTTGTTTTCGTTCACAGAACCAATATTGCCCTTGACAGGATAAGCCTAGCCATGAAGGACACAAAATATATGTTGTAGATCTTATACATAGTGCCCGGATATGTGCTGTATTCCCATGAAATCTCGCAGGTTTTTGAGGTCAGCCTGCACGCTCTATTCCACAAAAAGTTTGAATTTCATGCCTATAGGTTGGCTTCCAACCCTCAAGTTCCCCTGTCGAGCATTGCTGACATCAAGTGGTTTCATGTTTGTTACAATATTGTGTGTTTTCCTTCGATAATTGGATAGAGAGTCGGTGAACTTATCAGGTGTTTTTTTTGAAAATCAAGAGCAAATCAGATGTGATACTTACAGGCATATAGGAACATTTGCATTTCATGCATATTGTTCGTTTCCAATAATAATACCACTCAAAATCCAAAGAAGAATGTTCAAAATCTGACCTGTTGAAGTTTCAGCTCAGTGGATGTTACACTTTTCAAGAACACAATGAAAACCCATGCACAACTTTTTGATCACGAACTCGATTTCGTCCATAGGACTCTGTATTTCGAAAAGTCAGTCCATTGACTGATCGTCGGAAATCACCTACATTTCTTGATTTCTTCTAAATGACAGCAAGCCAGACGGAATAATTTCACAGGGTGTTTAATACCAGTACGAATGTGTACGATCTTTAAATCCACGTAAGCCTTTTCATCATTTTTCGGTAGGTTACTTTTTGAGATAAATGCAAATGATGATCATTTGCATTTATCCCAAAAAGTATAACCTCCCGAAATATGATGAAAAAGCTCTCATGGATTAAAGATCGTATGCCTTTAAAGTTACAATCACAGGGGAAAACCATCACGTCTATTTTGCTGCCAACAGAATAAAATTGACGATCGAGATTGAAAGGATGTTCGATGTGATAAAATACCAACAGCTGCACTGAGTGCTCCATCGCTCTGCGAAGTAAAGCCCATTTCGTTGCGTTAAAAGTGGCAGTAAATTTCGCATTAAAATGAAATGTAATGTTTAAACTAAACGTTTCATGGCGTCATACACAGGTGTGCAGCGTGGTTAAAATATTACACGTGCGAGACGACATGTATTTGGTTATACCTTGCATGCAACACGTGTTCAAGACGGGACAAGCGACCTGTGATGACCTAAGCACTTATCATCATCGCTCGCTCTTCCATTAACATATCGGTGGATTTAATGGCTAAACACGGGGTAGTCCTGAAGCAAAAAAATGAAAAATGACAAGGAAAACATTCAGTATAGTGCTACTGAATTTGTCATAAAATATGAAACGTCAAGGCTGCTACTATACAAGGCTGCCGCTATTGATTAATAATAAGATGAGAGTTCCCAAATGCAGCATTCATTAATAAACCATGCGCAATCCTCTGACCTATTTTTTTTCCATCGATATATTTCAATTTTCTTTAAAAAAAAAAGTGTCACTGTGTTTTAATATCTTAGTTTTCTTATTTTGATGTATCTCTTCAAAAAGAGACTGCGCATTTAGTGATATCGTCGAAGAAGCATTTTGTAAGTAGATCGATTTACTGATCTGCTTACTCTAATGAAGTCCAACCTCACTGACACGATATAATTTGAGATATTTGACCAATACAAATTTGCACTACCAACGCCTGCTCTTGCCTCGCTAATCGCTTATACGCATGCGTGCATAAATAACTATGTACTGGGTTATTTATTAGCGAATCGGTCTATTGCTGATAGACCTTTCAGCCTTGTCATGAGACTGGGGCAAAAGGGGATTGGCGTCGTCTACCTTAGATCGAAGTGGAACTTTTCTTCCCTGTACATGATCCCATATCATTTATGTACGGATCGTCAACGTACGCAACATGTGCCGTCTGGTGCTGGGCCGTCCCATGTAAATTGCTCACCGAAGTCTGGTTCCCTGATCGCCTGACGTCTCTTCATAGATGATAGGTCAGGTGACGGTCACATTCAGAATTACAACACGGCATAGCAAAGCCCTGCAATCGTTCGAGTGCATACTCGAAACACAAGATCTAATAGGCAATACGAGTGGCAAGAATTTCCACAGCGAGTCCGTATTTTTTAATAATTGTTTCAGGACTGATAACAAGCTAGCATGACGGGTATTTTGTGGGTAAATAAATCCATTTTACAACGTGAAATATCCCAGCTATCGCGAACATGTCCGTACCGTGTGTGTCAATGAAAACGTATTCGGGAAAACTTCAGACTTTTCGGAAACCGTGGGCATGTTCCTGCCCTAGACTGGTTCCCTGTCCCTGAGTTTTTTTTTGATAGCCATGTATTCAAATGTCATCCACGCACAAAGCTGCTAACATCGTTTGTAAAAAATAAACAAAAATGTTGCGCACGCGCAGAGGTGATCGAATCAATGGCTTAAAATGGGAAGTACTTAACGGTCCCCATATTTTAAGGGGGTGGGGCGGGGACCAGTCTAGTTCCTGCCAATTTTGGTCACGTGACAGTGGCGCCCACCTGACCTAAGGCCACCTATAACGAATCTCTTGTCTATAGCCTTTGGCTACTTTTTAATGGCTAGGTCTTTGCCCCTGGGCTACTTCTACGTGGGAACATTGAGACAATAGCCGTTGCCCATGAAGCCTGTTGCGGACCCGGCCTATACTCAGAGTAGTCAGAATATTTTGGTCTGGGTACCACACAACTACAACGCCAGGCTGCCAGTGCGATCGCGTGGCGTAACTAGGGTTACACTTCTTGGGAGAAGTCACCTGGGGTGCACAAATTTTTCAAGGGGGACACTGAAGGCAGATGATACAAATTTGTTCAATTCAAGATTTGAAATAGAGGGCACCCGGGGGCACGGGTATCAGCACGGACAACCCCCACATCCCCAAAGTAAACATTTGCATGTACAAAAACAGAAATGAAACAGCTAGGCGAGTAGGCGTCCCTTTTAAATCTAGAACTCTCATTTTTGGCCGATATAGATACATACAAATTAGCATGTTCAAAGTACCTCTGTGAATTACACAAGAATACAATGTCCGCTTTCACCTGTAACAGCCAGCCTAAATGCACTCTTTTCGCAGTTATCATTGTTCAACTCATATGGCGATGTTTACCAATGTATTGCTTGTATACGTCCGCGGCCAAATGTATCCGGCCAGGTGCCTAGACTCCCCACACAATTTCAATCGACTTGTTGAAGTTCGTATGTAGGATGATATTTTGATGGTTTTTCTCCTAATCAGGTAAATGAACAAACTGATGATACTTAGAGATCTTACAAAACGCACGAACATTCGTAAAGCTAAAGGCGTGGCATGACGCCAAGTTGACGTTAATAATTAAGTGGGTAAACCCCCAAACGAATCTACTTAATTTCAAAATCAGTAAATAATTTTGAATGTAAAACAACGGAATACATTAAAAACAATCGTTAAAAGTGGTTTCAACAGGTGTGCCTGCGGGCACCAATTTTTACGTGGGTTAGCAACGGAATCGACGAGACCCGCCCCCCAAAAAACACCCTTCATACGTTTTCTCTGTTTTCTCAATAATGTAGGCTACTTTAGCTACTGAGCTAAGAGTTCAACGGGTGAGATGCACCCTTCTTTAGAGTTTTAACAATTTTTGTTGCTTCAAACGAACAAAATCATTTGTTTAATCTAATCTGCTCTCTGGCGAACTTGGCGTACAAAACAAACTCACTGGATCGTCATCCACTTTGGTAAATTTTTAATATCATATAAACACGTACGCCATTACACAAATATTTGTCCGTTCGTATGGACATTGAAACTGATACGAGAAGATGTATTAACGATTGCATTACACAACAAGTTCGGACTTCGGACGGGCGAATGCTTTTTTTTTTTGAACAGCGGAAGCTGCCAGTGGTCACTTGTGGAGGGTCAAAGTTTTAAAGATGTACTGTCTTTCTCTTCAGCAAATACGATTTCGCATACTTTATTTCTGTTATGGGCGTCTGCGATCTTCAGTAAAAAGGTTTTTATTCTGGGTTACTTTTGCGTCCAAACAGATCCGCCTACTTGTGGTCTGATTCCCGGTCCGTACATTATCGCTGTTGATAAAGGGCGGGAACCGCCCAACCCTGTGAGAACTGAATTACTGTCGGCCGCAAAAAAAATTGAAACTTTGTAAAAAATATTCCAGAACTAACTGGGGTCCGAAGTTTCCGTTCGATAACTCATTCAATATTTGATAACTTTTGTAATGGTAGAAAGTACGTCTTTATTCACTTCACATTCTACTTGTTTTTTTTTCGAACATTTATTTTAGGGATAAGGAAAACATAAACATTTTATCATGTCAGGAAATGTCTATGTCAATGATAATATTAACCCATGTCCTCATGTACTCTTTTCGCCTGAAGTTTACATTGAAGTGAATTACTTACAAGTATACTGGTCTGGATCGTATGCGTACCGCACCGCTCGTACCGCACATGCAGCAACGCGAGGCAACGCAAGGCATGGCAACGCAATACAATGCCACATAATGTGCGCAACGCATCTCTTCGATCCGGTTTGTAGTCCAGGGGCGAATCCAGGAATTTTCGCAGGGAGAGAAGGGTTTCATTAGCAAAAAAAATCTGAACCGTAGACAGGGTTTTTTTCTCCGTACACTTCGACTCCAAAAATCAATGGGGGAGGGGAGGGGCAAGGGGGAGGGGAGGGGCTGGTACCATACTTTCAATGGGGGCGCTGTTCAAATCAGACGATTATTAACACCATATTACAGAATAGTGTACAAAAAACCCTAACCAAGCTGCTTCTGTCCGCATTTTGTGCGAAGGTGTACATTATTACCAGTAAATGTTTTTTTTGGTGTAAGAGTAGGGGGGGGGGGGTTCGCATTATTTTTAAGGAATTTCTATGAATTTTTTTTGGACAGAGTGGGGGGGGGGTGGCCCCCCCATCCGGATCCGCGCTTGCGTACTTAGATCGGACACATGCGCATACGAGCCAATCACTGTGCACGAAAGTTTCCTTGGTCTCAAGGAAGCATTGGAAATCACATAGTTGTGAGATAAGTCGAGTAAGATGGATGTTGCTGAGTTTATACTGCCAACATAGCCATTTTTTGACTTGTTGAATGTTCTTTATTTCGTTTCCTTTGCAAAGAATATGAGGGTGGATGTGCGTATAACCTTTAAAGTTACCAATGGCAGTCTCCAACACTATCTGTTAATTGTCAAAAATCTTTTGAGTCGAATATTGTAGTCACTTTGTCATTGAGAAGTGCACTGCATCAAAATGTTTGTAACAACTAGAGCTGTGGAGCGAAATGAAACGATTCCAAAATGTCATCATGTTTTGTGTTTTGGTCATAATATTAATGAAGTTTGCTATCCCATTTACTTTTGTTTTGATGATCAGAATCTCTTTGCGTTATCGTGGTCCCGAAATTAGTACAATGTAGAAACCTTTATATGACCGGCACTCCTACCTTTTTGCACACACTGTGCTTGCTTTGAGGTAAAACATTAACCATATAAATACGTCATTTTGAATGCGCCCCGCCCACATCGGAAAACCTTGTATACGTACCTTGGTAATTTACGTACGGAAAAATATAAACAGAAGATGCGTGATGGGGCATAACCTTTATTGACTTAAAAACGATGGTTCGACGAAAGTAGTCCTTAAACTTGAGTGGTTTGGAAGCACTGCGGGACGCATAGATCCTCAGACACGATTGTCACCTTCAAGGCTCGGCGTCAGCTCCGGGTTCAGTAAACTGCGCAGGTCGGTCAAAATGAACGACAACACAACATCAGTACATACTACATTCATGTACATTCTCAATATTTGTTTAACTGCAGTTTATAAACCGCTTAGTATGTTCACCCACTTGACAGATACTAAGTTTTTGAATGCATGTTTTTAAACGTCGGTCTTTGATCTTCATTTCTATGTCAACTGCAATTCGTTTTAGTACAATGATAACCATAAGCGCCCTCTATCGGCAATTCTATAAAAATCCCAGAAATTGATTTAGTTGTTGAGTTTGTGAGTACTGTTCAAGTAAGACCATTGCTTGGCATTACACCTGTATGTTGCACCTATGATAATATGGCAACCAAGTCCAGTGATTGATAACGTGGACACGGAAACTATCGTGTCTGTTGTAATGTGGTTTGGAATTGTGTAGAAATTGAGTCTGGGGCTTTGAAGCTCTCAGTTGCCCAAAACTATAATAAGTCAGAAACCCCTCAATGGAATTTTCATCCGTCAAAAGTGGTCAGAAAAGGGTTTTGAAGTTTAGTTTATGTTCTCTTCACATTTTGATATAAAAAAGGTGTTCTCTTCACAAAAGAAAGTATTCGAGCTGAAAAGTTAATTCAAAGCGTTCGAAGGTAAGACATGGTTAGACGGGGTCTTACTGTTGCATAGCACCTAGGCCTAACGAATTTGGCTTTGAAGTTTTCTCAGTAATGTAAAGAAATATGTCGTTCAAGGGTAAATTCTCCATGTCATTATTACTTATTAATGGATCAAGTTTATTTTTCATTATAACAAAGAGTACGTGGCGTTAAACGTAGTTTGCGTGTCTTCAAATTAATGGGCCTCAACAAAGATTGCGATTTACTGTTGTTTTCAGAGACGAGTTTTTTTTCTCAGAAGTTTTGGTCAAAGGTCACCTAGCCATATATGAGTCCAATGGATATAGAACGCAACAGGTTGCATATGTAGATGCAGACTGGGCACACGAATGGTACAGCACAAGACAGACGCGCAATGCGTCATGAGCGCCGTCATATTTCCAAAAAATAAATTCCTTTTGTTGTGCTCGTTCAAGAGTTACTCATCGAGTCGAAGGAAATTTTCTTGAATTCACTTAGGTAAATTATGAAAATTAAATCAAGACTGGGGTGCCATTGAGCGGGGTGTTTACTCTGCTGGGCATTGTTTGAGCCACAGGAGTTTGGATAGTTCAAGTATAGATAGTCCTTCGACTTGGCTTTGTTTCACTGGCTCCCATCTGGTTCACTTTCACATGACGTGAAATATCATGGACTTACCCCCCAAAAGCTCTAATTTCGACAATAAAAAGATGAATTATGCCTACAGGCTTGTATAATACTATTTTTCTTCAGCACGCTGTGAGTGAGTTTGGTGAAAGGGGGCAAGAAGTTGGCGCTTGCCCAATACCGGCATCTAACAGATGGCCCGGGCGTCTGACGGTTGGCGAGCAGTGGGAAAATCGGCAGGATTGCGCTGGGAATTTCTGATACAAAAAGACATTCCGATTGCTGTTGACTAGTCGCCGTCACCTTCCAGATGGTTGCAGAACGGTTGCTTTCATTTGAATTTAGCGGCAACGCTGTAGTTCCCACACGATGCGCGACGACGGTTGGCGTCCCTGGGTGTCGGCCCGTCGCTTGAGAGCCTCCAACGCACGCACTCGTCAAACGCCCGGCCTTCCCAGACCCCCCAAAAAATCGGACTTCAAACTAAGGCTTTTTGTGACTTAATGTAAAAACACCCTTTAGAAACACAAAATCCGTTCACGTGGCTAGAGTTTAGTGACATTTTGGTCACTTTTTCGACATAACAAGTGTAGCTCCGGGAACAATGACGAAATATGGCACATGAGGCAGGGCCAGTTTTCGTCATTCAGCCATTACTTAGTCGAGGAGACCACGTTTGCCAGCTAAACCGTGCTGTCAGAAGCGCAACTGGGTACCCCGGAGGACAAGAAAGGATTTCCAATTTCGGAGTCACACTTTGCGAGAAAAAAATGGTCAAATGTTGAGTGACATGGAAAAAAGTCACTGCAAGTTTGAAAGGAAATAGCTTGAAGTTTTGTCTGCGACATGGACTTACGTACACCGTCCAATTACCCGCCCATCTGTGTTGGTTAGATTCTCGGACGGAGCCATGGCTCTCGCGATGGGCCTATTCGGTAATTGAGCATAAGTCAGACTTGGAGATTAGTCATCGTTTGTGTCTTCCAAAGAATGTAATATAATCCCCAGAAGTAGAACATACAGTTTTTAGTGCTCTGATGGATTTTTTTACGTCAACAGTTTAAAAACATATTTTCCGAAACTTTACATTTCAAATAATTGAATTGCACATTTTTATTTTTTTTCTCAAATCGAGACCCTCAATAGAACCAGGCTCAAGATTGGCCTACGCGTATTCCATGTGAAGTACATGCATTATGTATCATGGTACTTTTCGTTTCAGTTAAAACAATTTTGCCAGCCCAAGTTAGAACATGAATGAACATGAACGCCACTAATGACTAATGATCACCGAATAGGAACAGTAAACTATAGAGGCGAACATTCCAACTGTTTCATATGATTGGTGCGACTCGACCAAATGTTACATTCTTACTTCATCTAAAGAACAGAACAAATCAACAATATACAGAGAATACATCGGTAATGGCGTATCATCGATTGCATAGTATTTTTATTTTACTGACAATCACATACTTTTTAAACAATTTATAAAAACAAGGGCCACAAATTATGATACCTTGATAATTTTAAAGTTCAGAAGCGGGATTGAATATGTTAAGGACATCGTCAGACATAGGTGAACCATATGTCTTTTTGTAGAAAATAGAAAACCATAAATATGCCCAATTGTATATTTAATGACAATTTTCAAACACAGATGAATTCTTCAGCAATAGGAAATACAAGCAGCTTTCTATTATGCGCAATGACATGTTACGAGGCGCTTCCCGGGACAAGCGGTCGTTGGTGGCGCTACAGAACAACACTGATATGATTCGGACAGGTTCTACTGGAGAAAAAGATAAACTGTAAATCAGCTCTAGTTTTCGCCATGAACAAAAGAAAAGCGAACCTGTTTAAGTAATTTTGTTCCTTAATATAACGGATTGGAAGGCGTCAACCCATAGCTGGCGATTTTACAAATTGTCTTTGTTGCATAGGTAGGGTCGGATACGTTACTTACGTGTCCAGCTTTCAGCCAGCCGGCGATACGATCGCCTGCTTCCACCGGCAAACAAAACAAAACAAAAAGCCAGAGAAAATAATGCAACTTAATAAGTTAACCCAGCAGTGCGGGTGAGAGTTCGCCAACACGTGGCCAACAAACTAACCCAAACGCATGTCATCCCACTACGCATACCACTGACCGCCAAGTCCAGGGCCGGCCATCACAAACAGCCCGCCCCGTTTCATTATTTTTACGGTATAAATTTATTTCCTCGGGCATTTAATATTTAAAATGTGTTAAAATTTAATGGCAAAGTTTGGCAAGACAGATGACAATTCCTGCGACAGATATACAAAGTTGTGCTAGTGTTTAGGCCACTGGGGTGGTGGTGTGCATTCCTATGCATCATTAACAACCAAGTCAAATAAATAAGACTGATTCAGAGATGGAAGTGCTGAAAGTCCTATTTTTCGAAATTGAATTAAAAAAAAGCAACAGAGACTTGAGCGCAATAAAATGACCTGGTGGTAAAAATTAAGTTATTGAAATCGTTCCTATTAATTTTATTGAAACGAATGATCACATCGGGTTTAAGAGTTAACTTAATTCAAATTTTCTACTTCCGTTTTGTACTATAAATTGTATAATGTGAAATGAAAGTGCATGCTATTTTGTGTTCGTTGAAGCTGCGACTGATGATAGCTCACCGTAGCGAGGTCGTAACTGGACTGGAGGCCGTAACTCCAGACTCGTCTCGCCGCGGTGAGTTTGAGCAACGTGCAAGCTCACACCGCGGTGACCCACCTCGCCGCCGTGTGTATCTCGCCAGAGCGAGATTACATCATTTTAATTCTCTCCTGTACCCTGCGCTTTCGTAAGTACCAATATTGTCCGCTAAAAGAACGAAACCTTGTCATTATCTGCTCTTTATGTGTTCGCCCTTCCCATTTTGGCTTCCTATTTACGAGTACAACTCGCGTACTTTTTAAGCTCTAGCAGGAGCTTCTACATGACACTTGGTGGTCGGTCGATCGGTCGGTCGGTCGGATGGTCTGTCTGTCTGTTTGTCTTTCTGTTTGTCCTCGCAAATTGACCAAAAGCATGG
Organism: Patiria pectinifera; assembly: GCA_029964075.1. NCBI lineage: Eukaryota > Metazoa > Echinodermata > Asteroidea > Valvatida > Asterinidae > Patiria > Patiria pectinifera. Next base: position 6,488,882 of record CM057138.1, on the reverse strand, counting down.
TGTTCCATATGCGCCATCGGCGTCGCATTTTTAAGCTCTGGCAGGGATCATTTTGATCGATTTCATATCAACTTTCATGCAAGACCTCTTGCAACACGGCCAGAGCTTATTGTGCACTCGCACTTGTTGAGAATTACTCCTACTCGTACTCGAATATCAAAATACTCGTCTTCGAATTCATGGTACTTGCCTCGAAAAGCAAAGTACTTTTACTCGACTATTCGATATCGTACTCCATCATCGAAGTGCTGGTACTCGATTATAAGGACTCGTTGGGGGGGGGGGGGCGGGGGAAATCAAGTTTTGAATGAAAATAATCTCGTCACTATTTTTATGCAGTGTAAAATGATTGGCTTTAAAAGTCTTGCTCAAGAGTAGTCCATTACATCCATGTTGGTGAATTGGAGTCGTCAGTTTCCACTCATTACTTGAGATTTGAATTGTTTTCACTGGAGTTTTCCATAACGAACTCGTACTCTGAGGTCGAAGTACTTGTACTCGGCTTCACAAAACTTGTACTTGAAGGTCTAATAAGTACCCTTGTACTCAGAGGTCCAAGCACTCGGACTCGGGTACATGCACTCGTTCTTTAAGGTCAAAGTACTCAGATGCGAGTGGTACTCAATAGCTCGGTACTCGGCAGTACTTTGTACTGGGATAAAAGTACTCGACTACAACACAATGTTTTCTACCCTTCAAACAGCGGGATCACCATACTTGTACATTGCACTGTGAGTGTCATTCACCCTAAGTATAAGGGCGTGGTTCAAAGCTTGAAGGGCGCTCCTTCACCTTTGACCTCGATGATATTTGCGTGGCTTGGATGTTTTCTTGTCTTTATTCACAACGTACTTTTCCACAACGGCAATTTCTTTTAGCACAAAAATCTGGGGGATGATCTGATGGCCCACCCCAGGCAAAAGGTGAGTGTGGAGGGGGAGGGGGGCGTATATATCCCTTTTCCCCAGGATTTACTCCATGCCAGTGCTTGTTGTTGCTAGACCCCAATCCTGTGAAGATACAGCGGCTATACAGTCCTTTTCAATCTTCTCTTAGTTTACTAGAATTGTCTACATGCACGTAGATAGTAGTGGAGTGTCATTACCTAGCGGTTAAGAACACCGGACTCCTGCTCTGGTGTTTCAGAGGCAACACTGGCGTGGGTTCGAACCCGCCGGGTGGACACTTGTGCCCTTGAGCAAGGCACTTAACCATTATTGCTTTGTCCTTCGGATGGGACGCAAAGCCGTAAGTCCCGTGTGTTGTGTAGCGCAATGCACGTAAAAGAACCCAGTAAACACTTATCGCTAAGAGAAGGGGTTTGCCCCGGTGTTTCTGGCCTCCTGTTAAAACTCCCACGCGGAGTATTTAGGAGATGAACCAACCAAGAAGAACCAAGATGAGTGGGACCCCTGAGTATTTTGAATATTATGTTGATTCATAGTTTTCTGTCCCCTTTTTTGGTTTCCTCCTAGGCTTACATTTGCCTTTAGCTCAATAGAGTTTCCATGATTTTTACTAACTAAATCCATTTATCTTTTCCATTTTATTTTTTAAGATCAATGTTTGTTATTGACACTCCCTGTCTTCCCTTGTCAAATTCCTGTCCATGTCTTTTTTTTCTGCCGCCTTACCGTCGTTTTTGTTCTCACGCAATGTTTGACTTGAGCATTTTTTGTTCTACTTTGTATTTTCGACTTCTGAAATTGTCGGCCTCATATTAGTTCATTTTTTTTGGACATCTGAAAAGTCCTTTCTTTTACACTTGAATGTTTCGGTGTAAATCTATTAAAATTAATGTCCCATTGAAAAAAAAAATAAAAAAAAAATGTTGTGTTAAATGTTGTGCACCGGACATTGTATACACCATGAAAAGCGCCACCTTGCGTCGGAATGTTCCACCTCGCTTCTCCGAAATTCAAGTCCGGTACAATTTCAGGATTTCATGTTAGACAATCCATGACTACATACTTAGAGATAATCTCCGCCCTTGCCCATTGGTGGATCGTGGGGGCAGGGGCCATCCCCAACGATTTTTTTTTATAATTGGAGGAATGAAGGCACCTTTCGTCTTAAATGTTCAGGAAGTCATTTAAAACGTTGCGTATCTTCCTCGCAGGCCATCAGCTACACATACCTTTTAGTTATAATATTACAATGTGGAAATAGCACACGATGCTATATACTTGAGCTGGGGCTTCATTCCTGGCAAATCAATTGGAAATGCTTGAATTTTGGCCTCATTTTCATGCATGGGTTAATGATTCCGAAGAAGAACTTTGTCTCATATTGAGCCAAAGTTCCCCTGGTCAGGGGCCTGAAATTTCGCCCGTTCCCACCGCCCTCTCCCAAGAGTGCTGGTGGTGGCTAATCGCTGGTACAAAAATCTGTATGGAAACGCAGTGCATTCTGGGTAGCTTACTTCGGGAGAGGACGGTCGGGACGAGCCACTCTATTAACAATGCACATACATCTTGTATGAAAGTTTAGGGGGGCCTATGCACAGACGGAAAAGCTGAACTGCGTCAGCGGGAAAACAGTTTGTCCAACGAGAGATGAGAACGCGTCGAGCGCGGGTCATCAGGTAAACAATAATCGCCAAATGAGAGCTCAAAGCGATAAGCCTCCACCTGCATCATTGGGAGAGGGCGCTCGGGACGAGCGGAGCCTAAAATCTCCTGAATCCCAAATCGGAAACGAAGCCAAGGTTTCGAAAACATTTTTAAGTCACAATATTGAAGTCCGTGAGAGAGTTAGAGGACAATATCACTAGGCTGGCCCCTGGCACCAGCGGATATTGAATCTGCCACTCTGGCATGCCCCTCGCGTCCCTATTCCTGAAAGGCGGTTCTGGGTACCAGGTAAAAAGTTTATTGAAGCGACACTGCATCTTGGAAAGCGCATCTAAAAGTAGAATATAGACGTCCACACTACCATAATTAGAAATTTGCCATTTCTGTGTTACTCTTGCGAGAACGAATGGGGGGGGGGGGGGTTGTCAAAATGTAGTCAAAAATCGAGCTGTTTGGGTTCTAGACGTGATCCTGCAGTTGCACATGTTCATTTCAAAATGTTTAACAGTCACACTCCCCCACCAATATTTTTTTGACGGGGGACGCCAGTGGCGTTGTCCCCCAATAATTTAGCCAAGTGCGTACAGATTTTAACCCAATGTACCTAAATTTGCATTTTTCCCAAAATGGTGTCGTAGCTGGAAGATGTTGCTTGTGCAGCGCCATTGCTTATGCACAAAATGCATCAGAAATAAAATCAAAACACATACAATATACATTAATTGGAAAGCAATTATGACAGTCCTTGATACATATTAACAAAGGGTTCTTACAAAAATTTGAATCCGTGAACAGAAGAAACTTCCAAGGCGCGATGATGTCCTACTGAAGAGTGCCCTCTTGAGTTCTGAGTAACGACAATGTAGTCGTCCGCCTGATGCCCGTCTTAGATAGCCACACTCGCTGCAGTTCTGGTGTCCAAAATACAAACATGGTTGTCATACTCAGAAACGGTTGGTTCAGTTCATAGTCCAACACTTAAAAATGAACGACTCACGTAGATCGCTGCAATAGCGGAGTAAAACCCAGCAGATCGGCAAAGGCAAATGCGTGCATCCCGGCAACTTGTAAGCAGCGTTCACAGTCCTGGCCTGCACTAATACTCGCGTACTGTTTCTTATCGGAGTGCTTGTTCTCTACACTGTACCGATGCAATGTACACTACATTTTCAAAAGAACTTCTAATCTCGCAAGTTAATCCTTTGAATTACACCTGCTCATTGGATTCTATAAAATCATCTAAGTTTTGCAGACGTTTTCCAATTGTTCTATAGAAAAGCTCACTGAACGAACATTTTTTGTAGAGTTTCTGGAAGAAAGACTAAATGTAAAAAATAAACTCTCTGTTTAGCTGAAAAGGTCAATAAACTTTCGCCAGAGCGTACCGGTGTCACGGTCTCACATCTCCGGCGTGCTAGCTTCTCCAGGTCGATTTGGCGGATAACTGAGCACGTTACAGTGCACGTTACATGAGCACGATTCATGCTCATGTGTCCGCTGTGCTTACTTTTCCTCGGGCTGTTTTCTGAAGTCTACCAAGCCCATTAACAACACAGTGAGGGACACCCAAGAATGTGTTATGTAACACTTCCTGTGGGTCAAGTCATTCCATGGTCTTGCAAGCATTCTGATTTGTGTTCCCAGCGTCATGCATGTGTGTGTTCATGGAGGAATAATTAAGAACGAACTCCTTGGTCCGTGTTCCTTGCTCGTTCGTGGTCCATTTTGTCCTTATTTTTGCAACCACGGTCCACGGCTTAAAATAAATGTGCATTTCAAATTCAAGTCTTTAATATTGGGAGTTAATAGTGCGCGCCACGAAAATTCTATGCATACAAATATCTTACGTACACAAGTACAGCCCCGAAAAACTCAGCACACTAATACAGTGACGAAAATGTACACTACTGCGCAATTTTGTGCATGCGTGTTGAAGCGAAATTTCCGTTTTGGAGAAGCTAGCACGCCGGAGAAGTGAGACCGTGACACCGGTTACACATGCGATGTCACTAGAGCTTTTTAGAAATTCCTAATAAGAACTACAAGTTGCTCTGTGAGTGCTTTTTTTTTCGAGTTCCAAAGCAGATTTCCCCAGTGCTAAGCCATCGAGGACACAATGAGGACATTATTCTTTCATGCCGAATTGAAATTCGCCTGTAAACACACTTACGATGTTTCCTCGGCCATACAAAAGGGTGGGTTCGAGTAGCTTCCCATGGTCAACCTGGGTAGGTATAGTAGGCAGATGGATTAGTCAGGCCAGCTGGGCTAAGGGGCGGATCGCGGTTGTTTGGATAAAGAGGGGGTTTAGCTGCCAAGAAAGGGGAGAGGTGTATAAAATGCAGGCATTCGTGATGTTTTTTCCCCATTTACTAATTTATTTGGCGGCCAAGAGGGGCTTTAGACCCCCTACCCCCCTCCCGCAGATCTGCCACGGGGGCTTATCGAACGCTTAAAATGCCCTCGTGATGTCGCTGGGAAAATTTAACGTCATAGCCGCAACCATATAACTTTCGTCGGATGACTTCTTTTTCTGCCTTTTTTGTCTTTGGTCCACGTACATTATTGTTTCTTTTATCAAATCTTGCCGCTGACCGGCCGCCGTATTTCTCATTTACTTCGAATTAGAACAGTTCACGTAATTTCGCCACTCTTTGCCGTGCAGTGGCGTGCCGGGGGTGGGGGTGGGGATGGGGGTGGGGGGGTGGGTGGGAGGGAATGGAGATAAGTTGTGTGGGGTTGGGGGACACCGGGCCCCAGCTCGAGACTCATGTAAGCCATACCACTGTACCCCCAGCTCAGAATTTGAGGAGGTTTTTGTTGCTCAATGAATGCTGTTTGTTGAGGACCTTCTTGCCGAGAACGAGCCCCCCACCCCCTGCGTTCCCCAACCCACTCCGCAAATTGGACCCCAGTTCAGCCCTGCATGCCCCGTTGCTGCATGCCCTGAGTGAACTACTCGAGCTGCAAGGGTCTAACCATTGCGGACCGGCCCGGCCCGACGGCCCGTACCGTACGCAAGCTTTCAAAGGGGAGTCGGGTGGGCTCAAACCATTATAAAAAGTCATGTAGTACATTGCACATCGCGATACCTTGAACTCGTACACTCACCTGGAGTGGCGATTTTTACCAGCAGCCTGGCAAATTCGAAAAGCGCGGGAAGGGGTCTGGGGTCCCTGGACGCCATCTGACTCTAGAGGACGCTGTTCACACATGTGTATGTGAAAATACACGCACATACAGGGTGAGTCAAAAGAACATTTCACAAAAATCACAAAGGGATAAAATACATGTTACCGGCTAGTAACTGTAAAAACTTCACGTAATTTGCATACACTATTCCTAAGTTATGTCTATTTTAGTAAAACAAAATCACAGAAATCAGCTGTCCACCACTGACCATTTACCGTTCAACGAACTGATGAATTCCCTTTAAATCTGTATCTGTCTCTGTATCATATAGTCGGCAAAGCATCCCGGGGGAAACATCACACCAACTTAAAGAGAAGACAATGAGAAGAAATTACAGTTTTAGGGGTGGCCGAGGAAAAGCCCAGAAGATATTCTAGGAAAAAACCACGGAATCAGGCAGGGACTGAAAACCCATCCACATAATTGGCCCAGGCGGGATTCGAACCCGGGTCACAGCGGTGGAAGGCGAGAAAAGTACCGCTACGATTAACTGTTAAACAAGGAAACATGGACGTTTTCGCACTTCCACGAATGAACGAAAATTTGAACGCCATCAATATTTCAGCAAAAGAAGAGACTTAATATTCAGAGCACAAAATCTGACAGTAAAAGTTATGTTTCAGTCTTGACTCAAATCTCATTTGTATTTGAATGCCTATGTGTTTATCTGTAATTCTCACTCAGCTCAATAGCTTGCAATGGAATTCCCTGGACAGTTATAAAAATAGGTTATTTTAGTTCGACATGCATAACGTCTGACAGCGTGGATCAATTTCAGTGTTTCTTTTTTTCCAGACGAGTGCATGGAAGAACATGCTCTTTGAAAATATCAAATTTGATTGCTTTTTAAGAAAAAAAATATCCAAGTCACTTTCTTTTAACTCACCCTGTATAATTATCTGCATACTACGCCCATTCCCGATCCCCTAAATAGTACTGTGCAAGTTACTACGCTTTGAAAAGTGGCAGATGATCGTAATAACGGAGCCATAATGGGGAGAAAATAGTGATAACAGGTAGGTCCGCCTGCCGAACAAGATAGAGACTGCTCGGAGCGCGCTATCACTGCACAGTCACGGAGGCACCCGTCAATAGCGAATGCATCGTGCCATCTATTGTTCAGTTAATCCGTCAGCTTTGTACAAAAACCGGCAGAATGCTTTCGCCACTGGGAGCGTACTCCAAATGGTCTTTACACATTGCCCCCCCCCCCTCCCGCTCCGGATCGCCGCCCATGGTACACAACTATACATGTTTTAATTTTCAAATGTTTCGAACAGCGCAATTCGGTCATGCTATTTCCGAATTTGGAATTCGTGTTTTATTTAATTAGCCAAATCTGGTAGGCATTTAGTTGCACCCTTCACAATGGGCGTCGCCAGGATTTCTTTCTAGTAGGGGGAAAGCACATTCCCCCCCCCCAAAAAAAAATCCAGCATATTCTCAATTAATCATTTTTTCGAGGGTGGGCAGGGGGACATTGCCCACTCCCATTCAATTAACAGTAATATGACTTCGCACCTCTTTCTCTCTCTTTGTTTGTTTTGCTCCCCTTCCCCCCACTGCTCGCGACGCTCATGCCCTTCACTTCCTTCCCTTTCGTCTTATTTCAACACTATATCTGTCCTTTTGCGTTTTTAATCATTTTGGGTTTTTTTATTTGGTTGAGGGGGAGAAACGTCATCTCGTGATAGGTAATTGTGAGATGAATATATCAGCCAAGTTACTTGGATCAGAATGCTCCAAACATGCGGAATCGCCGCATACGAGCGGAAGCAGGTATATCGTCTAGCAAATTTACCCTTTAACATTAATTTCACTTACGTTGCAAAAGGGTCATTTCAAATATTTTCTTCTTATTCAACATTTCGCCCAAAAAGGCTCTTTTCCGGGTAAAAATACAGCTTTCTGATTTCGATTTCAGCAGATTTAAGTTTGTGCATTGAAGCCCTACTATAGACGAATCCAGTCACGTGATCACTGTACACCCATGAGGCCCCCTTCTATGGAGAACCCATTGAAGCCCTACTATAGACGAATCCGGTCACGAGATCACTGTACACCCACAAGGCCCCCTTCTATGGAGAACCCATTGAAGCCCTACTATAGATGAACCCGGTCACGTGATGACCTGAAAGCAGGAAAGAACAATCAGGATGAATTTAGAAATTGTTTCCTTTTTTTATTCACACAATGTGTTGGTTGAACAAAGAAATTGACCGGCGAGATATGAAACCTCAGGTTACAAATCGCCTCTCAGTCAAATTCTTGGATGAATCTTACTATTATGTTTCGATGTGGGTCCAGTGTTTAAGTTGATCGATTCCTGTGGGTTATCGATATCCGTCTTCACATGTTATGTGAACGGAGCCAGTGGCGGCTCTAGGATTGTCCAAAGGGAAAATGGTGGCTCGATCATTGCAGGCCAGCGGTGGAGGGGCGGGCCCGGTTCTAGAACCTATATTTTTGGGGGCTAGCAGGGTGGATCCAGATTTTTTTAAAGTAGGCGTGCTGAAATGTAGACCGGTTATTTTCTCCGGACACTTAGGCCTCCGAAAATCAATAGGGGGGGGGGGGGGGGAGGGGGGTCGTGCCATACTTTCAATGGGGAGCGCTGATAAAAATCCTACAATCAGGCACACTATTTTAATTAAAAGTGTACAAATGCCCCCTTCTCACGACTATTTATTTAGGGGAGACCGTTCGCATGTACGTCACATTCTTAAATTTGCTAGTGCAATTTTTTTATGGATTTTTTTTAGGGGGCTGGACAAATTAGAACCGCCACTGGGGGGTGGGGTGGGTCGATGACAAGTTGCAATCAACGCAAAAATGTTGAAAGCAATGAATTAAGATTTACAGTATTAATGAGTGATGACGTAATTCATGGAACTTTAAAAAATGTGGGATTTGTTTCAAATTGGTTAATAGGGAGTGGTTAGCACGGCCGAACACCCCCCCAACTTGGATCCGCCCTTGGATGCACGTTAATGTTGTTCGAACCTATGTTGAAGACCAATTTGTGAGAACTGCGTCAATGTACATATAAGCAGGCGCGGATCCGGGGGGCGGGGGTCAAAACCCCCAGCTCTTTCAAAAATGATGAAACCCCCCTTGAAAAAAAAAATAACTCAGTATTTAACTCAGCTAAATACGGCGGCATCCCCGATCTATTCCTCATTTTAAGATATGATTAATTCCTTGCTTCTTTGGAAAAAGACGTTATACTCAATATTTCCAACAGCTGAAATCTTAATCAACACACTCGAACTTTCTATACTCCCTTATCTTTGCCAAAAACATTCATAATTCTACATTTTGCATTCAGACGAAAACTTTGCTGAAGAAAAAAAAAATGACGACGGCCTTATTTACCTGATAAATCACAACCTCAAGAAGAAATTTAAACATGCAAAAGCCACAGATGGGCAGCGTTCAGAGCGGGTTTTTTGATGGCGCATAAAGAAGGCTTATAAGAGTCTTTTATCCTTGCTAAATAATGCGTGAAAATGGCTTTTGATGACAACGTGCTCTTGCTATACGGCAACCAGTCATTCCAATCTAAGCCAATGTCATTGTCTTATAGTGGTTTTACCAGCGTAAAAACAAGGCTACTTTAGCAATTGATTCAACTCGTCTCATTCCATTCACGCACGCCGGCTGCGAAAGACGATAAACCTCCGCCGGAGGTTATTCATTCCACTTAACACAGTTTCTGGCGTAAACCGCGCCGTTGTATTAATAGGCAAATTGACATTGAATAGGTTTGGAACGAGCGCTACCTACTGGCTGTTTTATTAATTCATTTATTTTTGCAAACGCCCGGGCATGCTTTACTGACACTCATAATAACATTTGGCGTATAGGCCAGGCAGACGGGCCACCGAATGCCCGTCAATTTACTGGTGATTACCAACGTCTCATTCACGTCTCGTTTGCGACAAGTCCGTAGAAGGCCAATAATTATACGCATTATGTACCTCAATACCGATTTAGTATTGAGTACGGCCGACGGGTGGTGCCGTGCGTGCGCGTGCCGTGGTTTTATATTGGGACCAACGCTTGTGACTGGTTGTTTATTTAGTATTCATAGCCCTCTTACATTAGCACTAATGTAGTAATTGGTTGACCTTAACTCAGTGCTACCGACCTAGCGCACCGTAACGTGTGGCACTGATTTAAGTCGGTCCAGTTTCGTTGCATTCTTCCTCCGAACCATTGTTTGTTCTTCCTACCCGACCGCCTCATGTTGTTGACAGAACCAGCCAAACTGGCAGATAGGGGCGCATCTCCGTCGTAGTCAGGAGTAGTACACCCATTCGTACGCGCAAGGTGACAGATTTCTTGTTACGTTCCTCCCACCTTCATCCACGGCGTTTGTTGCGAGTCCTCGCACGTGCGTATTGTTAGAAGTGCAAGCTATCCGCTGCACACATGTGCTTAAGATGGAGCGGGCAAGAATGGGGCTTATGATGTTACTGCGGGCATCAGGCCTATACTCGTATAAAACTTATCCCGTGTTCCATCCTGCCAACCAAGCCCCTTTCTCCGATTCACGCCCAAGACGTTAGGCAGACTATCATGATCGGAATATCAAACTCCACATATGCTGCGTTTTCTAACGTTCCTATATGAGAGATTAAACTGTGGTGGGGCGCACGCAGGGCAGTGGCATGATTTGTACTCTGAGCACGGTGAGCGCCAAAAATAACCAGTGGACGTAATTCGGTCAGATTGATGGAGTACACACATCAACCAACTGTTCTATGGCTTGGCAATTGGGAGGGCGAGTAATAGCTAGTTGTTCCAAGTCCATAATAATTCATCAGCTCTGGTAGCCCTGGAGGGACACTTATTATGGCACAGTCACAAGTTTCGAACATCACATTTTTAAAACTTCACCCTTCACGACATCGCAAGTTTAGTTAAGAACTATAGAAAGGAGAATAGTATACTTCGAATATTCAAATAGTTAGTCAACGAATTCAATCTATTAATCAGTATTTCTAAAAGAGCAATTAATTGTAAACATGCAGTCATGCATAGACCATGTTACATACAATTGGATGTTGTGGTCACGTGATCCCAACTCTCTGTAAACATATTTTTTTGCAACGTATGCATTTCTCTTGAACTATATGAATGGTTTAAAAGTGTTGACATTATAATGTTTAATGTGGGCCAAATGGGGCCGTATCATAAGTCCGACGCCTCATAGGTCCGACGCCTCATAAGTCCAAAATTTCGGACTTATGAGGCGTCGGACTTATGAGGCATAACATTTATTTATTCCGCCTCATAGGTCCGACGCCTCATATTCCGACGTCGGAAAGGCGTTTAAATTTGTCGGACCTACGAGGCGTCGGAGCTATGAGGCGTCGGACTTATGGGCCTTTATTTGCTTAGGGGATGCGATTTTGTCGGACTTATGAGGCGTCGGACCTATGAGGCGTCGGACTTATGAGCGGACCCCGGCCAAACAACATGCAAAAGATGCTTAAATGCTTCGGTTGCCTGTCGGAATGACGTCACAGGTCACATGGTCTATTGCGCAAGGCGTTAGTCACTGTGCTAATGACCACATTTCGTTTTGATTCTTTATGAAAATCTCAGTTGGTATTAAAGTACATTGTAACTGAGCATGTTGAAGGAGTTGTTGGGACCTGTGGATTTCCCTTTCAGATGACCCTCATGGCTTGTATTTGGGTATATCACCTTATCTAAAGAAGACAAACACTTCAGAGGTCTTCGATCGTTTCAGGAAGTGGCCCATCACGAAACGTTTTCCCAAACACACTTCCGTTGTCCCGATCCCTCGGCAAAGGGCGGTCAAGCAGCCTGGCGGCAGAGGGCGCTATCATTTAATCAAACCCAGTCTTGGGAACGTTGGCACTTCGACCCGAGAATTCCGGACATGCTTCACGCGCGCTGTATAAAGCCTAGTTGCCATATCGACATAAACAACGAGAGCAACGAAAACAAGACCCAAACTACAACGCATGGAAACATTCCATCCTTCGGAAATGTCACCGACAACCCAGACAGACGGGAACTATTTCGCAGACGGTTCCTTGAATCTTCAATCTTCAAAGGTGTGATCCAAATTCAGCAAACTGCTACACTGGGATTTGGTGCAGGTGTGACGTCACAGGCAAAGGTGCAAGAAAAAGTGAAGAAAACAAAAGGTGGCCGACTAGGACGATGAATACAAAAATACGCGAAACGTAGAAAGAAAATTTGTAGCTCTTTATGGTTGCTGCTGGAATGCTATATTTGAGCTGGTGATCATGTCTGCCGAAGTAGGTTGCCGGTTGTGGAAACTGGATGTTTATAAGGTTGTGTTGGATTTTATAAAACATGCAGAGCTGCGATGCCAGACGTCTACAGAGGGAGCAGGGGGGCCGGGAGGGCATAAACATAGCCCCCCAGTGCCCCCAGTCCCCCAGGCTGGTGGTAAAAATTATGCGTTAAAAAAAAAATTACCTCTAAAAAAAAATTCATTTCTGGAGATATCTTTCAGATCGAATTTAGCATCAAATGTGGCACCATTTGCATCATCCCCATCCTCCGTATGCGAAGTAGCTTCCAAAGGGGGGGGGGGCTCTCTCCCCCCCCCCCCTCCCAGGACGGCGATTTGTATCCACCCAAGTGCCCCCCATCAAATGCTGGTGCCCCTCCCTGTGCCCCCCAGACTGAAAAGTCTGGTGACGCCACTGTCTACTAGTGGATTGAGTCCCAACCCAGGGTGTTGATCAATGATGTCACAGATGTAGTTCTTCGGTAATCTCTGAAAACAAACCGTGCTGCTGCCTGTTGTACTTGTTGTACTTGTTCCACGCACCGTCTGCGCAGTTTGCAATAAAGTTTAAAGTCGATATGGAAACTATAGGTTTAAAGGATTTGATTCATCCTCTATATACGGCTCTGGATTATAGCGCCCACTATAGCACCACGGCGCCTTGATCGCGCTTGACAGGGATCGGCTGCATTACTAGGGGGACGCAATATAAATCCAGTCTTTGACCAAAACTATGTTTTGTTACATTACATTGTATTGAGAACGTCTTCGCAAACACTTCCCGCGCTTGAAATTTGGAAGATCTTTTTTGGTGATGGCCACTTTTGTAGTGTCGCTTACGACTCGAATACAGTCTCTGCTTTTTGTGTTGCACGTCGTCTAAAAACACCCAAATCCAATGAATAAAGCTCAAGGAAAACCTTAAGGTCAGATGGTTGCTATGTTGAGCATTCCGTCCTCTTTAATTTGCAAGACGAATCTCTTCACCTTCTGACCAATGCAGCAGAGGCGACCACTACAGAGTTACCGTCAGAGGGGTCATGACTTTTTGAAACTCGGGCGTGTTTGCAGAATACATCTTTACTCTGTTGCGTGAAAGTTTTCTTCGAACGCACATTGCGCGTTTAATTGAAGTAAGGGACACTATAATACACTTGTTGTACGGGACATATTACACTTGTTGGACTTTTATTCCCAATTCAAATGATTCAGGACCCAGGATCACATTTGATAGGTTTTTTGAAACGATGCATAGACCAGCTTGAGATGTTTTGATTATTCAGACGAAGCGAGTAAACCTTATTTTTTCTTGACAAACAACAATGAAAACCAAGGCTAAAAGCACCAACATGTGTCACCGAAAGGGAGGCGCACTGACACTATTATAAATGATCCGATCTTTTCATGAATTACAGTGAACGTTGTAACGAAACAACAATAATTGTCACGATACAATGATTAAAGTTCTTGGCATGGCTAGTACAATGCCGTCTAGTAAATTAGATCGATGTGGAGCCCCATAAATGAGGTCAATTTACTGGACTACCTCCGTAAATAAAGGCCACACTTCCACCATGTACAAAAACATGTCGAACTTTGTCAAATTTTGCTTTTCATATTTGGGCTTAGTTTGTAGGGTTTTTTTTTTTGCATAAGAAGCATACTCACCCCCTTTATAGGCTTATCAGAAAGTGCTGCCTTTTTCAGATAATCTATTATTCGTGAAATTTCCAGATTCGTTTGCACCCGTCCAGTAAATTGACCACATTTATGGGGCTAATCGATGTGGTGAACTGGGAAGGGACACGCGTAGAATGCGGTGCCCCAAGCATATAAAGCAAATAAGCCTTTGTAACTTCAGCATGAACTTCCACACGTTGTAAGATTCCCCTCGTACCAACAGACCTAAGACAGGGCACTGATATGATGCGTGGCGTAATTTCTTCGAGCCCTCATTGGATAGAATAGCAAGCTAACCCATGCTTCAACGCCTAGTGTGCTTCTTTCACTAAATTGTGTGAAAGAGGTTAGCCCCAAGTTCCCAGTGCCCTGTTTAGGGAGGCGGTACGAGCGAAATTGCAAAAATTGCATCTGCGAGTCCGATGAGATCGACAGAGGGCGCTCCTTCCTTCCCCTAGGAGTGTGCACAGAGATACATACTCCTCAGTGTCTTCCCATGGTGGCACACTCGATTCGTGGGGTGCAGTGGTTATCAGTCGATCAACGTTTGGGAGATTGAGAGCGGTGAACTGTAGGCTTACCACCCAGTGAAGGTTCCACACAACAGTGCACCGACAAAGAGACAGGACAATAATGTAGGCTTTTTGGCAGCACCGGCGAAACTACGGGATGGGGAGGGGGAAACCGGGGAGGGGGGTGTCCGGATGTCCGTGCCCCGGCAACCCCCGGTATCCCCATTTGAAATGTTTAATTGAGCCCCCCCCCAAAAAAAATCACTGTTGAAATGATACGTTCATTTATGCCTGTAGTGGCCCCTTAAAATTGATGCACCCGCATGTTCCCCCGGTTTGACCCTACTTCGCTGCTGTTGGCCTGGATGAAAGGCCAGATGAATAGTCTTGCAATTTGCTATTCATAAATTCAATCGATCTTTCACTTTTATACGATTATTTAGTGCTTAATTTTCTATTATTATTCGATTTTTTTCTTCATTCCGTTTTTTTTTATTTTGAAGGCGGGGGAGGGGACATCATTTTGACGCTTCGGGCGCTGTTCAAAACTATATATATAGGGCTATGTATGTAGTCCTACATTTAGGCCTATTTGCCTTTCTTCCATAATGTTTCTTTTGTTAAAATATATCTTAAATAAACAACAATGAACATAACTCCGCCTTGGGGTGGAAAGGCCACACTCTTCCCTCATTATACGTTTAATACGTGGTCGGCAAAATCGTGTACCTTTCGGCAACACTGTGTGAAGCCGAGTTTCCAGATCGACATAAGAAACGCAGAGAGCCACGCAAACACACTACAAAAACGCAGACACAATGGAAACAGTTCATCCGGAAATGTCGCCGACAACCCAGACAGACACAAACTGTCTCGCAGACGATCAGGAAAGTTGAACCCATGCCGATGGTTCCGCGCACTGTCTGCGCAGTCTGCATAAGCTTAACGTCGATCATGTTGATGGAAACCAGGCTTAACAGTTTTTACCGTCGGCCTTTTATCACAATAATGCCAAGTTTCTTCCTGAACAGCGCCCTCATTGGTCAAATGATGCTCAGCACCCTGGCTGCTCGATTGTGCGGTAACCGGGATAATATTTCTTGACCACCTTCCACCACGAATAGTCTGTAGGCAAAATTTCGTTGTCGTACCGTCTGCCCCTCATCCTTGGCTAGACCCCCACCCCCACTCCCACCTTCGCGCCACCCGGCAATTCAAAGGTTACGGAAACCAATAATGATATAAGCTATGCGTATACTCACTCAAATTGGTGTTTCTTGCCTTCGATGCTGCTTGTGCGCATGTGCGTTCGATTATAGCTCGACCGGTTCAACTCGGGTTAGCCGAGGCGAGCCGAGGTGAGCTAATCGAACGCAAGTGTCCTTAATTATCATATCCGCAAACTGTGTCAAATGTCATGGCTCTGCTAAACCACATAATGCCGCGTTTACGATCATCATTCTGTGCATGCTAACAGTGCCAGGAAAAAAACCCCAAAAACCCTGTAAAGCCCAACATGATATGGTCGCTAACCCGTGAAACATGCTAACCGTAAGCACAGAATTATCCAATACACATACTAAGCGAAATTGTCCCTAATGGTAAGCAGATCCATGCAATTGGACCTGGGTCTTTATCCAGGGGACAGGTCCAACCAACGAGAAAACTAACTTTATTACACAATGCGTCACCACTTGGTCCAAGCAATAGGCGCGTCATTCTAATAGAAGATGCGAGGGCGCTATTCAACATTGACGGTTAGTCTTACCCACTGCTCGTGCCGAAAAGGATCATCACAAATGGCTATCTTTTAAATGTTGAAAAGTGCATTCCCTTTAAAGCAAAAAGGAGTCTAATTATGTTTCACAGTGCAGGTTGCCAAAAAGAATGCTTTAGAGTGTAATTAACTGCGTGGACCTCCTAAAATCTAATCAGAGATAATTGCGCTTTTCAATATATTTATGCTACTGAGTGGATATATTGAAATTTTTCATTTTTTCGTCCCACTTTTGTTACGGAATATAGTTACATTACAAATTATTTGCGGCACTACAAGATAATTCAGTAACACTCGGGAGACTGATACTATGGTCAATATCAGTTATGTAGGCAGCGGGAACCGGTCTACTATATACCAGGCGGTAAGGGCATCAATCGCTTCTCAAAAGTGGGGACATACATTAATCAGAACTGATGCGAGCGCCAAGCGCGAAGCCCTTACGGCGCGGCGTGGGGTCCGGGCCCGCTTAAGGGCCCCGAAAAAAATTGGATTCTAGATGCTCTGTGGTGTGATCTGAAGCAATTTCTTACCACGCTTCTCCATGCTTTAACTAATATTTTCGTAGCAAAAGATAATTATTTGAACATTGTTTTCGAGGTTGGAGTCATTGAATTGGCTGCCAGAATTCTGAGCTACAGGCGTGGGGTTCGGGGCCCGCTTAAGGACCCCAAAAAAATTGGATTCTTAATGCTCTGTGGTGCTATCTGAGGCAATTTCTGACCACTTTAACCAATATTTTTTCAGCAAAAGATACATTGAAATACATAATAGGGCCCTGTAAATGGGACACGAGTTCAAACATCTGGGGGGGGGGGGGACATTCGATATTGTGTCCCCCACCCTTCAAAAAGTGGAGGATTGACGCCCATGCCAGGCGGATCTGCTTGTGCGCGAAAGCAACCCAAATAAAAGCCTCTTTTCAGAAGTGTAACTTCGTCCTGCGAAAAAAAATCACATTTCATTAATTATATCATACAAGTTAAAAAAAAAATCATTCTGAGAAAAAAAAATCGAATTTGTTGAATAGCACGGAATGTCCCTCTTTAAAGGGTTTACCTCGCAAAAACTGAGGTTAGTTAATAGTTTGACTTTGATTAATTTGGCTATGGTTCGATAAATCGGCACCGGAATTGAGACGACCCCAGCTTGACGCACAAACGCATTGGCTTAATAGGTACATTCATCTTTTTTTTGTTCGGTACGGCGTTTCATACTCAGGTCCTGTCAGACGCGCCACGTATTGCATTGTGCATGCGCAGCTGGGTGTTTTTCCCAACACAGACGTTAGTCTTGACTCAAGACTGGATTATGACTCCCCCCCCCATGCAGCCGGTCTAGCGACCTTGGGAAGCCGTTCAGTCAAAGATTCCCCGTGCTATTTTCTAGTTTCACTTCAAAAATAGATTCGTTTTTTTTTGCTGTTTTTTCCCTAGCAATATACAAGTCATTCACATCGAACGGAAAAATACACCGACAAATTCGAATTATTAGCTGCCATACAATAATTCGGCTCTCGCAGGGCTAGGGCGTGTCGAAACACAACATACCAATTGAAAAGTCGTTATAGGGGAAAAAGATATCGATTTTTGAAGGGCAAGGGTATCAAACTTAAAGAAGCGTGGAGGCTGCAGGCCCTATCATTGTAGGTCGCGCTATAAACAAGATGGATCAATTCCAATCTTGGAACTTTGGTACAGGGACCCGAAATATTCAAGGCAGTACCACAGGGGATGCACGCCTGTAGTCAAGATTTTCAAGGAAAAGTATAGGCTATTCTCGGTCAAGGGCAGATCCGGGGGGGGGGGGCACGAGGGGTCATGCCCCCCCCCCCCTCAAAGAGCTTATTATTTTTTTTAAATGACGTTGCAATAAAAGCAGACAATCAGGGGCGTAAATCCCGGAGGGATGGGGGTATATACCCCCCACTTTTTGACCAGGCCGGCCGGGAATGGGAATGGGCTATTGAATTATTCCCCCATTTTTCCGTGATGAGAAAATAAATGCTGATTTGGAGGTATTTGTCGAACCTCCCTACAACCAGAATGTATTCAATAGCACTGGAAACGGTAAAGAAACAAAGGACAAAAGCTTTAAACTTTAATGCGCCGTTTTGATGTAAGCGCGAGTATACATATTGATATCCTGAAGAGCGACCCTAGTGTAATGTGGTGTCCAGCCCCCCCCCCCCCCTCCCCGCTTTTCGAATTTCCATGGCCGGGAATTTTTTGGATTTTGATCATATCCCCCCCCTCACTGCAGGCAATGAGTACACCACCATCTTTTCCTCAAAAACATTGGTTAAAGTGGTAGTGGTCACCGTCAGAAATTGCCTCAGATCGCAGCACAGAGCATCTAGAATCCATTTTTTTTCCGGGGCACTTATACAGTATAGCCAAAGAAAAATTACGAAAAAGAGCCAAAATGTGTCCAGATTCGAACCTGGGGATCAGGATCGATATTGGTATAATGAATATGGACGCTATACGTAATTTCAACATTCCTTTGGGGAGGGAATCATAATTATTTAATAAAGGCTGACATGTTGGGAATAGTCTGAACCCATAGAGCGTCTGAAAAAAAAACCCTGATTTAAATTGCCTCTCCAGTTTACGTATCATTATTTTGAGCGACCACACAAAATATAGATAGCCTTGAACCACGTCTACATATCCACACGGACACGTAGCTCGTTTTTAACCGCTAACACGCATGCCTTATCGGCGCTCCATACATGATGTATTCAGACAGTACAGTCATGACAGTTGGGGTTAAGCTTGTAAAGTTTGTTGTCCAATATTAAAATATATTTACTGTTAGATTTGCCCCACTTAAACAAGCTGTGAGTATGGGTATGTTTATCGTAATGACGATGCTCATTATAACTAGCCAAGTAATATGCAAGAGAACTGATGGTGGTAATGGAGACCAAAGTTTAGACGATCGTGTTGAAAGGCCTGCTGCGACTGCCACATGTACACAGACGACGGGGGTCAAGATGGAGTTACCGACAGTTTTCATTCCAATCTTGGCAAGAAACAAAGAACACGCTTTGCCGACTTTCCTCGGTTGTTTGGAGAGTCTTCGATATCCAAAGAACCGTATCTCTATTTGGTAGGTAGTCTGAGTAACTTTGGACCCCACAAATACCTTTTTAATTTGTGGACATCCTCTCCCCCCCCCCCCCGCAGAAAAATATGGATTGTACACAATAGGGATGTACACAATCCACTTGTCATGTATGGTTGAACATGGATAGTTACAGAGTGCAATTACTATGTACGTGTAGTGTAGGCCTACATGCATCTTACATTGCTTTTTATTGCTGAAATGACTTTTCATATGAGTGAATTTAAGACAGAAATAATCAGCAGTTCTTGCATTGCCTTTTGTTATTGCCTTCTGTCTGAGCCTGCTCCGATGGCAGGCAAAACCAATTCAATTTGCAATTTTTTTTTTTGAAATTGAATGCCGCATTCAATATGGACATTTCCATTTTTCAATATCGTCCGCTATCTTGGATCTGTAAAAAAAGAACAAGAAAAAAAGTGCCAGCATCCTCATTATTTCAAAAAAGTTAAGACAACTTTTATTTTGATTCGGCCTAACTAAAACTAGAAGGTACCCATATGACTTCTAGAACTACTGTTCTAATTCTTGAAGTAAACTAAACAGAGCCTAAGGTGAAATACTGGACCAAACCAAACCAGCCTAAACATATATATATGTGAATATCTCATTTCTTATTAAAATTACTTTGTCTTTGTTTTTTAAAGTCACTTCTGTCATATGTTGTTATTTTTTTCAGGATTCAAACAGACCACAATATTGATAAGAGTGCCGCTATGCTACAAGAATGGGCCAGTAAGGCACGGTCCCTATATCACCGTGTAGATATCGAGATGCAAAACGAACCTCAAGCCTTCGATTGGGAGAATAGTCCGAGTGATTGGCCCGATGAACGATATGTGCATTTGATCAACCTGAGACAGAAAGCTTTAGATGAGGCCAGATATCAGTGGGCAGATTACTTATTAGTGAGTACATATTTTAAATGATGTCTTTCAGATATTAATTTTACATACAAATATAAACATACACAAATACTGTGTCCTCATTGTAGGCCTGCCTATCTCACTGACTGACTGACTCCCCGTCACTTGTGACTTAAAGGGAAGATACAACATTTGCAAACATAACAAAAACGAAATTATCACATTATCAAGAAAACCTTACTGGATTGTTAGGGAATGACAGTCTAAAGCATCCTGTAAAATCGTAGCTCCTGGTGTGCTGACATTTTCAAGAAAAATTAAATTTTTCAAAAGCTGGTTGGCCAACTAAAATTGCTGAAATTACTGAAATTGCTCAATCTGTTCAAAGAATATCACCATTTAAACGCAATAACCCTAAAACCTGTTACGTCCAATAAAAGTAATTCATTGTGTGTTCTTGCTGTTTAGAACAACAAAGAAAATGACACAGAATACTTGTTCCAACAACTGTCAACAACTGTAGTACACAATATCTTTATAAACTACCCTGATTAGGCAAACAGTATGATTTATAAAATCCACTTTTTTAAAAAGACAGGCCTTCAAAGGGACTTTGAATATTTTTAACTTTTAAACTGAGGTTTTATCGCTGGTGATGTTTGAAGACAATTTTGACGACGATTCTTGAAATCACATTTTTGGACGAAAGAGATTTTAGGGTAATTCAGTCCTTCATTTTTAAGGAGCGCGATCGCGCAGGCGCTCCTACTGCGCTCCTCAACTGTCTCGAAGGAGCGCCAAAAATAGCGCTCCTCAGAAATCCAAAAGAGGGCTCGTCAAACACGGGAAGTTTAAAAATAAGAAGTGATAAACGCAAAGGATTTCAAGTCTGAAGCTACACGTATTTTTCGTTGGTATAATGCCCAAACTCACGTTAATATGCCGCTGGACATCGCTAAAAAATGAACGAACATCGAGCTCGTACGTACTGTAAAGATCGTGTGTGTACGTACAGCGGTTGTATACTGTGCGTGCACAATCTGCATATCGCATAGAGCTGCATGAAAACACGTGGGCCCGTACGTGCGAGTGCAGCAATGACTGGTTCCCGCTGCGCCGCGTACTAAGTTCCAATGAAGGCATGATGAAAATGCGGTAACCAGTCAATGTAATAGTCGCGCGCGGTGCAATGCACTGCCGTACAGTGGTTTGCGTGCAGGCCGGACGGAATAGACATCGTAAAAATGCCAAGAAAACAACGATTGAGAAGGACGATCTTTGCAAGCTTATTCACAGAACTTGATCTCTCTTGTCTGTGTATGTATTTCCCGTGTTCATGAATTTATTTTGAGGAAGTTTTACTGGTATGTGAAGTGAAATGATGCAGCGTGTTTCACCGAAATCCTATACCGTAAAACGTGTCTCATTGCCGGCCCACCACACACAGTTCATCACAAACGCTCGTACTAGTACGAAGTTCAGACGTTGTTAGCCAGTTTCTCGTCGTGACTAGCATTGTGTATATGGCATACTTGACCTGCATTTTCCATTATTTTTAAGATTATCGACGGCAGATATTTTCGATAAAACTTAAGGCAAGTTTGTGTCATTTTGAGGCCATTTTTGTATAGATTTCGTAGAGCAATTAAAATAGTTCAGGCTGAAACTTTCATATATTTTTAACGAATCTGAAAGCAAATATTCAGTTGCTTTATGTGCCGTTTATTAACTCTCTATTTTCCAAGTATAATCAAGTGATGAACCAACTGACAACTGTATTAAAAAATGAAAGCCTAAGCAGTAGTCAAACCTTTTATTAATCTCCATTTAGTTAGTTTTACCTTGTCTTACAGTTACCAAAAAAAAAAAAATAATGCAACTTGAGCATATGTTATTATGCAAAAACTAATAATAACGCAGCCCCTTGAATAAATCCTTATGTCAAAATAAAACAAAAACAATGGTAACCCGTCGTTTTACCACTGTTTATCCGTAGATTTTAAGGAGAGCGATTTGCTCTCCTCAAATATTTGAGGAGAGCGATTTATAGCTCTCCTGGATTTTCTTTAAATGAAGGACTGGTAATTGTGTTTAAATGGTTGTATTCTTTGAAAGGATTGAGCAATTTCAGTCATTTTTTTCATCTAAAAGTAGCTTGTGAAATTGGCTTTCCAGTCATTATTATTTTTGGCGCTACAAATTTTTAAAATATAGAAATGGGTTTGGGTTCCGCTTTTTTTGACTCACCCTGTATAAAGTTTGATATTTTTTGTCTGGTTAAATCAAACACTGCGTTGTAGGCAGTTGATGTGGACAACTTTCTGGAGAATCCCAATGTCTTATTAGATCTGATGGCGCAAGGGAAAACGGTGATTGCCCCGATGCTCAGATCAACCAAGATGTACTCCAACTTCTGGGGAGGAGTCAACCATCAGGTATAAAGTCTGTCATTCTGGTGCAAATTGATTTCTTCATACATGATACAAGTTTGGAGCTGTTAGCAATAGATTGGCCCAGTAGGCTCCGCCCATTGCGCGCACTGGGGAAGCATGATATGTGCCTTTGCAGTGCTACACCGCATTTTCCAGCTGTGTACGTCATATATGCGTGCATGCATCTCAAATTTGTGTGCACGCATGCCAGACATTAATCACAGCTGTGATTGGTCAACCCACCACTGGACAGGGCTCATGGATTGGTCTATTGTTGAAATGTCCACAAAAGACAGTGAAGCAGGTCTGAAAATCCACATAATTAATTTTTTTGGGGGGGTGGGGAGGGGGAGGAAAAGTTATATAGCACTTTAACCCTTAAGGACTTGCATTACTCTGTACGGTGTATTGCAACGTACATTGTATTCTCTTCAGTGAAATTGGCTTGGTATCGGTGGTTTGGGGCAGTACTGGGACCAATGTTCTTAATGCCAAACAAAGTGAATTTTGTGTTTACGGTAACTAGACCCACCTGGAATTTTTGTGGCCAAATTGCCTACCTCAAACTTTTTATCGCCATTTTGCCAAAAAAGTAGTACACATACATGCTTAATGAGTCTCTAACATTGCAAAAGAACATGACTGCATGCATGAAATGGGATGAAGAAAAAAAAATGACAAAACAAAATTATTTCCCTCACTACCTACATGTACAGTACAGGTGTACCTGGATTTTCAGGCCGTTACCGTAAACACACCATTTATTTTGTTTGGCCTAAAGTTAAAATTTGCATGAGCTTTTTTCATCAGCTTCATGAGATGCATTGAAAAGAAATATATGCATGTGTACATGTTATTGTATACGCAGTCTGCTTCCGATTACATGGCATTCAAAAATAGGGTAGGTAGGGAATTTTTTTTTTTTGCCAAATTTTTGGTGTACGATCATATGGAGGCGTCTGCATGTAGTCAAGGGTAAAAGGTAGAAATTGATGGTTTTGGGTGTTTTTCCCCCTCATTTTTCCAATAAAAAAAAATTAAGGAAGGGGCTGTCAGAATAGGGTAGGTAGGGAAACCGGAAGCAGAACTATTGTTTTTTTGGCCTAATCAATATTGCAAATCCTGAATCATGGCTTTAGGCCTTTGGTCATTTTATTTGTTGACTGCTACAACCACCCCCCCCCCCACCCATCGTTGAAAAATCCTGATGTCGTCTTGTGCTGAAAGTGAGACTTACATGTAGGCAGTACAGTACAATACATGTTTACTGTGAGCATTTTTAGCTTGTGGTGCAAATTACGCATGGAATTTTCTAGACCTGTCACCAATGTACTTACATTGTACTACTGTCAAGTTAGTGGACTTCTCCCCACAACCAATGAATCAAAAGAGACAGCCAGGAAAGCACATTTCCTGGACAGTCCCAAAAAAGCGAGTCCAGTCCAGGATAGACCCGTCTGTCCCCTTAACTTCACCGTCAAATCTCTCTATCACAAGTGTACACGCATTTCCTTGGCAAAATGTTGACGGGACCTTCCAGGATGTAAATTCTTTCAATCATGACAGACAGAGCATTATCAACTGGAATGGATTATGTGTAGTGGTTTTAATACATCATCTGCTATTACTTAAATATCTGAGGAATCAGGATCATTAAATGTCTACAGTATCATGTGAATATTCCTAGTCTTGCCATGTGTATGCGTAGCTCCATAAATTTAGCTGTGAATCTCTTTCTCTGGCTAATTAGTAAATACAGCGTGTGTTAATAAAAACGCAGGATTAGAAACAAAAATATAAAGAATATAAACCACCCCTATTCATCATAATGTTAACCCTCTTTTCAAAGTACCTTTCCTTCTCTTCACTATGCTTTTATCCCATCTCATTTGGACAATCCTGTCCAGAGATAGAGTACATTGAAGAAGGGTTATAAATTTCAAGCTGGTCTGATTTGTGAAATCACACATACCTAATGAAAGGTTTGAATTCAGTACAGGTGAAAGTATTTGTGGATCACAAAGAAGGACATGTGTGGCAGGATTAGGCTTACATAATCCTTTAGTCCACAATCAATGTTATTAGTCAATAATTCATGATGCTTTGAAACAATGATAGTCCAGTTATTAAATTTAAGTGATACTTATCATCAGTTGTTTCAAAGAAAGTTTTGTTCTGGTTTAATTGTCTTCAATGCATACCTGCATTGTACATAACTGGTCGTTGTGTTAAGGTCATTGAATCAGACCAACCCGCTTCAGAAGGGCTTCACAAAACTTGTCATAACTTTTGAACCAAAAGTCCAAATTCCACCAAACAAAAATCTTGTCAAAGATGAAATTATGGACAATCAAATCCTTATCAAAGTAGGCACACCAGTAGCATAATTTTCTCAGAAAAAAAAATCGCTTTGAATCCTGCGTTTTTATTGACACACGCTGTAGTGCTTTAGAAGTCTGATTGAAATTGTTCTTGGTTTGGATTCAAATCCGGAGTTTTTAAAATTCAGTTGGAAAATTCAGTTCCACTATTGGGTTTTGTTTTTTGAAACAGGAAGTTTGAAACTAAGCATAAAAAAGAATGAAGTCTTTTTTTTGTGTGATACAAAGTAAAGAAATCAACTGGGACAGCCCCTGTTTTGTCCCATGGTCTCTGATTGTAACCATTGGTCTTCTTGGTATATATACCAAAAAGACCAATATATATGTTTACATGTAGCTTGCCCAGGGTGGCACGGGTGGCTTGTGCGTAAAGCGCTTGCCTCTCACCAAGGCGACCACGGTTCGAATCCTGGCCGCGGATCACATGTGAGTAGAGTTGTGCGTTGGTTCTCTCCTGTGCCACGAGGGTTTTCCTCCGGGCCCTCCAGTTTTCCTCCCTCCAGAAAAATCAAACACTTTCGATCTCAGGCTGTGCTCCGTGGTCTTATATGGGTAGATGTGGCCGGCAGAGGCGCCTTTACGTGCCAGCGGCCCGACCACGTTGTAGCCGCGTCCTTCGCAATTCAGCATCCCAGCTGCGAGTAAGGATGATTAGCCTCCCAAATTATTATTATTATTATTCGACTGATAAAGAGTTCCCACCCATTTTCTTTTAACATTACAGCTCTGGGGTGTTTTCGTAAAGGCCCAGTGGTCATTGAATCCTGCAAATTATAATCATGGAGGGCATTGCATGCAGCATATTACTCGTTACTTTTTGGCTGCTGGGAGCTGAATTTGAACTTCTGGTGAAATCAGATAAATGTTATACTATTGCGTAGTATCTTTTTGCTAGGATGCAACCTCAATCTTGCAAAGTCCTCCTACTGCCTCCATGTAAAAATTGCATACAGCCTCAATCCTGCAAAATCCTCCGTTTTTTCTTGAATGTGGTCCTCGGAGGAGTGACCACTGCCTCAATCCTACAAAATCATCCAGCAATCACCCATGCCGTCAATATGTGATGTGATCAAGCTAAATGAGTCGTTTGTCGGGAACTTTCATTTGGAGATTCAGGCCAAAATCTAGGGCCACTTCATCACATCACTTCATCACATCTCTTGGTGTTCCCACTTCCGTAATTTTGAACTAAAGATGGTATCAGCATGCGGTTTTCACATCAGTAATGCTGAGATTGTGCTCTTTGCAAATCTGTAATAAAAAAATTGACCAGGGTCGACAAACGACTCATTTAGCTTGATCGCATCATATATGTTGAGGCAGAGCTAGTGACATCCTGGAGCAGTGCGGAGGATTTCAAGTATATAGTAGGTCTAAACTTATGCACGGTTGAGCATAAACAACACAAGGTCGGGCCTAAGACCTTGACACAGTACATCCTGCAAAATCAGCCACACATTTTTGCCATGTAGCCTCAATCCTGCCAAATCCTCCATTTCAGTTACAAAGAGGATTTTGGAGGCTTTGGGATGGTTAGGGTGAAAGAATGTTGACATGGCTTTAATTGTAGTATTTTACCCACTAATTCAACATTTTCAGTCAAAACCTACTTTTAATATTCTTGTTTGTTTCCTCTCCAGGGATACTACAAAAGGACAGAGCAGTATGTTGAGATATTGAAAAGAAATATTACTGGTGTTTTTGAAGTCCCCATGGTACACTCCACGTATCTGATCAATCTGAAACACAAAATCTCTGCTCAGCTAACATACGAGCCTCTGCATGATTATACTGGTGACATCGATGACATGATGACTTTTGGCTACTCAGCCAAAAAAGCAGGTACATGTACATGTATATGAATATCCGTGAAACTTATCCTCCGTTTTGGTAGAGCAACTAGGCTTTGCTTGGCGGGCAAAGTGGCTTTGCGGGCCAGTCACCCATACATTGGTGTAAACAACTTCAATTGTGGACCCCCTATTGTCCCTCTTTTGTTTGTACTTCAACTTTTTTAGGAATACAGCCCATATGTTTATAGTGTAGTGGGGATTCCTGCTTTATAGTGTAGCAGTGATACTTATATGCACATGTACCAACAAGGGCAAGTGAATGTGTGTTCACAAGTACCCCCTCACCGGCAAAGAAAGTACAGTTGGGAGTGACCGAATGACGCCATCTTGCCTGACTGCAATATTTTCCCGCGAAGCGCGGCCACTGCGTGTACATCATTATATGGCTATGGTATACAAAGTGCAAATCCCCTGTCTACGTGCATCACACACAAGGAATGGTATGCGCGCGTCAACCAGCGAAATGTATGTGTCCCGCCCATGGGACGTCGTTGTTAGGTAAAAGGGCGCCCTTTTTTGTTGGCGCACGGAGCCCATAGCGTGCTCACCTCATCTTTACTGTGCATCAAGTTTTCTTGAAGAGATATCTGTTATCCCACTCGCACCCTTGGAACATGGACAAATGTTGTGTGTCTCTATTCTGTATCCTACTGGGCTGGAACATAGAGGCGCTACATTATTCCATGTTCCACTCACGCTCACGGGATAACTTATAGTGTACATGGTTAGCGTGGATTTTTAAATAAAAAAAAGAAGAGAAAGAACATTTAATAAGCCAGTTCGGTATTCCAACTGTGCATGCACACAATGATATGGGTCACGGGTCATTCGGGATAATCGAACGTTCATCGAAGGTGCATGAACGCGCAAGGAAACTTTCACGAGATGCTCGCGCGTTTATTACTTGTAGCATAATGGGCATTCCCGTAACATTGCGTCAGTGATTAAATCCTGAATAACCTTTGACCTGGACTACTTCATCGAAATAGGGAACTGGCTTATTCAGTCCATGTACGGGTACTCCAAATCAGTTTTGCAAAATTGGTGTTTTGCCTTGTTAGGACTCATCTTGCTAAATATTCGGGGTAAATCGCAGAAAAGTTTGACCACAGTAGGCCCGTACATTGGTTATTTGTTGCAGAATTCTTAACAACTTCCTGGGAATCTTCCCATAGTGAAGTTATCAGTTTGTGAACAGTGCTGACAACTTCATCACAGGAAGATTTCGGGCAAGTTGTTCAGACTCCTACAACTAATTCCAGATACAGTGGCCCTATTGTTGCAAATTTTTCTGTAGAGCTTCCAGGATATTTAATAAGACGATGACTTTTTAACATGTAGCACGTCTGTTCCCTGTTGAAATGTTTGTTGATTTTCTTTTCTCTTTTGTATGCAGGAATACCATTTTATGTAATGAACAGCAACTATTATGGATGCATGCTGATTCCGTTGGCTGCTAAGAAGTCGATAGAAGACGAGAAAGAGAAAATGCTGCACCTGCGTTTAGAATCCATGAGTAAGCTTATGTCTTAAGACTGTTGTAATGTAGTCTGGTCCCAGAGAGCCAGCCAATTGTCATCTGTGTACCTATCTGACTGACTGACTGACTCACTCCCCGGAGAGAGCCGGGCAGTGCTATCATATAGGATTACCCAGTAATGCCAATTAATGAGTTAAATCCAGCCCATTGTGTAGACCAGATGCATGAAAAGACTTCCAGTGAATAGCCATTCTGAATCAATTGAATAGAGTTTTGTGCACTCTGGGACCAGCTTTACTGGGCTCTCCTTGTATTGTTTAAAATCACTTCATTGTAACTTACTTCAATTATTTAAAAAAAAGTAATAATTTGTGGTACTTAGTGGTTTTTCAGTGTCAAGACCTCAGTCTGGGAGTGCAGTGTCAAGACCTCAGTCTGGGAGTGAGATCAGGCTGAGACCAAACGATTTTGAGAAATTCAACTTCCTATTCTACTGCTTGAGTGGTTTTATAGTATCTAGTAGTAAAGTAACGTCTTTCACAAGCCAATATGGCCCATCAGGCCGGCGTTTATCTCCAGTTTCAGTAGCATGAAACGACTGAGAATATTTCTACGTTGCATTGCCCCTGGATAAAGTAAAGTGGACGAACCTTTGTTAACAGGAACGGAGTGCCCATCTCTCTTTCGTTAGTGATTGGGCCAGACTCATATACTGCTGTAGGGGGATCGCCACACCTCCTCCACAGTGAGTCTGTTGTCCCCTGAATGGGATGCCAATCCATCGCAGGTTACTCCCTAATGCCAGTACTCATTTATACTCCTGGGTGGAGAGAGGCAAGTGGGGTGAAGTGGCTTGCCCAAGGACACAACATTTGACCAACAGCTGGATTCGAACCCTTGACCCTCTGATCATGAGTCACGGACCCTAACCACTAGGCCACACTCCCCACCAGGCCCCATTCCCCTGCTATAGCATCTGTTTCACTCAATGCACATACATGTACGTAGAGCCTCTACCTTTATATGTTTCCCTATACACTGGCAATTTCACTTGTTAAAAGTTATGACTCCATATTGACTCTGGGCATAAAGTACCACCTCGCAAAGAGGGATTTGGGCAGACCACTGTGAGAGACTCGAACGTATTGCTGCCATACGCCTGACGCTCGCGCAAAGACGCCATGGGTTTATGCCCACGTAAAACAATACTCATGCTGCATACATCACGCCACATGCACGTGAACCTGTCTGAGCACGCAGTGTGTCTCCCCCATGGTCACAGTGGTCACATAACACCACCTACTGCTCATACGTGTACACCGAGGCAATCCGCTCCGTTTACAAGTACCCCCTCACCGGCAAAGAAAGTACAGGTGGGGGTGACCGAACGACGCCATCTTGCCTGGCTGCAGTATTTTGCCACGAAGCGCGGCCACTGCGTGTACATAGTACAAACCCCTGGTGCATGCGCGCCACACACAAGGAACGGTGCGCGTGCGTCATACACACGGTGCGCACGTGTCAACCAGAGAAACGTTTGTGTCTATCCCATGGGACGTTGTTGCTGGGTAAAAGGGCGCTCTCTTTTGTTGGCGCACGGAGCCCATAGGCCAATTCAATTTGTCTTTCAGCATGACTGCCATCTTATCTTCCACTTTTTGCTTGGCAACAGAACAGGGATCAAATGTTTTGACCCTCTGTAAAAACCTGTCTACTTGTCATTCTGTATTCCACAAACCTGTATTGAGCAATTCTAATTCGAATTTTGAAATTGCTTATGTATTGCAGTCGATGAAGCAACCATGCCTCTATCAGAATTTGTAACAGTACAACCGAGGCCGCAGAGCAAGCTAGGCTTTGATGAAATCTACATGATTAATCTGAAGAGACGCCCGGAGAGACGGAAACGAATGGTGACGACGCTGAAAGATCTAGGAATCGCCTTCAAAATAGTGGATGCTGTAGACGGCAAGTAAGTGTGTATTGCTTAAAGGTTGTATACAACATTTGCATTTGTCTAATAATTGTGTGAAATGGACTGATTCAGGGCTAGTAATTCATGGCAGATGTCATTTTGCTGACTGTTTTTCACCCGTTCCAATGTGATTTACACAGTTAATGAAAAGACCCATTGCAGAGTGCGGGTTGAACGATTTCCAATGCAACGTGTAATTCCAATTGGAATGGTTGAAAAACACAACCTTTTATAATCTGTTACAGCTCTGGTTTGCATGAATGGGTTTCCATGACATTTTCACTGATTTTACACAAGAGTATAATTATTATCTTCAAGTAAAATTGAATCCTTGATCCGCGTAGTCCGCTGTTCCAAGATGCGAGCGACATTCCAGCTGCATACACTAAACTGCCGAATGTCCGTGTAAAGTGTGCTCATTCCAACTGTACTGCGCGTCAAGTTTGCTTGAAGATAAATTTGTTATCACGCTCGCGCTCCTGGAACACGGAAAATGTAGTGCGTTTGTGTCCCACATATTCGACTTCGTGGTATGTGGGACACAGACGCACTACATTATTGCGTGTTCCACTCGCGCTCGCGGGATAACTTATAATATGATCCATCAAAATGAAATACTCATGTTAGGTACTTTTTGAGAACTTTATCGATATCTGCTTGCACAACTTTTTTTGGGTCACCCTGTATATACCATATAGAATGGGAGTGACAAGACTAACTGGGAGATTTTATAACTGCGCATGCGCACAATGATATGGGTCACAAGTCATTCGGTATAGTTGAATACGTATGAATGCACGCGGAGACAGTTGCACGACACTCATCGCATAATTACAACCAGAACGGGCGTCCGCGTAACATCGCGTATCATCACGTAAGCGATTTTATCCCGAATGACCATTGACCTGGACTACTTCATCGAGATACCAAACTGGCTTAATCAAAACATGTTTTTATTTGTTTCCCAACAGAGCATTGACAGATGATGATCTGAAGGAGTTAGGTGTGGATATGCTACCTGGCTACAGAGACCCATACCATGAGCGTGTGTTGACCAGAGGAGAGATTGGTTGCTTCCTAAGCCATTACTTCATATGGCAAGATGTAAGATGCATTTTAACTTATTTGTGAAATTTTTGCGAGTTTTATTGTACCACGAAGCAAATCAGTCAGTATTTGTTTTAAAATGCCTCACTCACAGGTTTGCTTAATATACGATTACTTAAAACCAAAATCCCATACCTAGTTAACTACTCCAAAGACGAAATGTTTTAGTGGGCACAATACGCGCAATGCGCACACCCACGTGCACACCCGCGTGTGTATTTGCCTGCAATTGGGGACCCCCTATAGTCCTTTTTTTGTTTGTACTCTAACTTTTTAGGAAGACCTCCCATATGTTTTGTACACATTACCAAATTGGGGACCTTCTGGACTTGGGGACCCTATTGTCCTCTATTGTTCAACGCCCCCTATTGAATACAGAAACAAACTCGTGCCCACAGAACTCTTGATGCTACGTTTGTTTCTATGGGTATACAGTGGTATTTTTTTCTTAGCGAGGCAGCCATTGTGTAGTCTCTATAGCTGTACAATGCAAAATATTAAAAATTAGCAAATACCATGTGTTAAAAATTAGCAAATACCAAGCCATCCAAGATTTGCGGGTGAGTTGTTATATGTAATGCAAATTATTTTCTTTGTATATCATGATAAAATCTATAACCCTAACTCCCTAGGCCTTTTTGCTAGGATGTAGCCTCAATCCTGCAAAATCCTCCAATTGGCCTCATGGAAAAGTAGCATATAGCCTCAATCCTGCAAATTCCTCCATTATTTCTTGGGTGACCACTGCCTGAATCCTGCAAAATCCTGCGGCAGTGACTGTCAATATGTTGAGGCTTGGCCAGTGACATCCTGGAGCAGTATGGAGGATTTCAAGTATAATCTTGGCCTACATTTATGCACGGCTGAGCATAAACAACACAAAGTCCGGCCCAAGACCTTGACAAAGTGCATGTAACCTCAATCCTTCAAATTCCTCCACTTTTGGCAAAGAGGATTTTGAAGGATTCAGGGCGGTTAGGGTTAATGTACAGAAAAAGTATATGAGAAACTTACATAACATATTTTTAACAAACAAAAAAAGTAGACTTTATATGGCATTTTCAACATCAATATCTCTAAAAGACATATTTTTCTATAGCAGTAAAGTTAGGTACAACTTTCTTTCGATACAGCCCAAAATATATGATTACATTTAATCTCATTGTAACATTGTGCAGTAAATTACATTTGGAAGTATGTCTCACAATATTTAAACATGCTCCATTCTGAATATGTATTTTATTGTCAATTCTTCAGGTGGTGAGAAATAACTACCAAAAAATTGTGATATTTGAGGATGACGTGAGATTCAAAGAGTCATTTCGACCAAAGTTTGATGCGCTGCTTAAAGAAATCATGGCGGAAAAATTGGACTGGGAACTACTGTAAGTATAGTTACTTTTTTTTTAGTAGGACAGAGTTTTGTTGATTCTTTAAATAGTTAATAATAATATAATAGTGCAAATGTATAAAGCGCTGGTATGTGAGAAAACCTATTCACTGCGCTGAATTGGTTGACTTTACTAAGGAAATAAATATGTGCTTGACTGGTTTTAAATAAGTACGTTTAAAATCGGCTAAGGGCCTGGACACCGATACTCGGCTCGGGGTGTTATCCGCGTCCAGGCCGCTAGCTTGTTTTAAACGTACTTGTTTGAAACTGGTCACGCACATATTTATTTCCATTCATAAATACATTTCGGTCAAAAAGTCAAAAACAAGTCAACAAGAGCGAGTGCACACTAAGCTGTGGCTGCCTGTCATGAAAGTCTTGCATGAAATGATTGTGAGTACAAGCATAGCCCGGGCTGCCGTCCCACGTGAAGATCATGTGCTGAAAATTGACCCAAAAAAAGCCTCCCCCCTCAGTTTACCATAAAAATAGCGCGCTATACACCACGTGACGATAGCATTATTGCATATTATCTTGCCTCCATCTACAATATTTGAAAAACAACTTTACAAATTGTAACTTCTTTTGTTTGCTTTTTTCTTTAAACTATTTGGTAGTTATATTTTATGGGAAACTTTAGGGGGCTCGTTTATGGTCAATTTTCCGGGGACAGACATATGCAAAATAGACGCTCATGGGCATCTATCAAGACAAAGCCCATTTTCCAATAACTTTTGTCAAGAGTGCATTGACTGACGACGGCATGGCATTGGGTCATTTTTTGGTCAACTATTTTTGTTCAATTTTCAGACAGACAGACAGACAGACTGACCGACCACCAAGTGACATGTGAAAGCTCCCGCCAGAGCTAAAAAATTCACAGATTTCCAACCATTTTGTTCAACAATTTTACTTCAGGTTTTGTAAGACAACCCTCTTGGCATGGTATGTGCCTCGCATACGTGTAGTGCTAAAAATCTCCATATTTGGAAATTGGCATGCGCGGCGTGTACTGTGGGATGTGGCACAGAATGCAGCTGTGTTTTATGTGCGGTTTGAAACCACCCACGTGACGGGCTCTCGACCAATAGCAATGGGTAAATTCTCTCGGGTATTTATGAATCAAAGTATGAACCCAAATAGTGTACTCAATGGATATTTAATTTCCTTACTGGTAATTTTATTTTTTTTGCAGCTACATCGGTCGCAAAATAATGGAAGTGGACTATGAGAAGTACGTTGACGGTTTCATGCACGTTGTCAAACCAAGCTACACATACTGGACTCTAAGCTACATGCTTACTTTCAACGGAGCCAAGAAACTCTTAGCACAAGAACCTCTGGGCAAGATGTTACCGGTGGATGAATTCATACCTATCATGTTTGATGTGCATCCAGAGTAAGTGATTATTTCAATTACTTGATTTTTTATTAGTTGATGAAGCGATTAAGAGGATTAAAGGTGTAATGGAGCAGTTATAAACCTGTAGTTTAAACAGTTCATGTCACGGCCGCTTGTCTTGTACAAACATATAACATGTCACAGACACCCACGTTGTGTTTCTGGAACGCACAAAATACTATCCCGGAACCGGAGTTTGAACACATTTTCCAATTCATGGTCTCATCATAGGCTTTGAGAGATTTCTTATTAAGCTCTTGGATTAAAACGGCAGCTAAATTTATGCCTTCCTTTTAAAAAGTAAATAGATACATGCCCACTTTTAAATATTCAGAAACAGTTTTGCATAATGCAATTTGGTTTTGATGTTGTCGGTGATCAGTGAAACAAATTATAGACCCAAAGCCAAAGAGAGTTTCGCTTCTTATTGACTGTCAACCTAATGACTAACTTGACTTGAGTCACTTCTTAAAAACGACTCGACTCAAGTCACAAAAATCAGTGTTTTGTTCTCTGCCATTCTAAAGAACATTAGACAAAACTGTTTTCAAAATGACAGACAGAGGTAATTCATGGACTGTTAACCAAAATTAATCTATACAAAAAGAGCTGTTATTAACCTGGTTAAAGATGTTTCACTTCATAGAATGTTGATCTCTATGGCAAGTCTGGTGAAATAATCAGAAGTTAATTTTCCAATTTGTGGAAAATTCGTCAGCTAGCAGTTTCTTTGAAGTTAATTTCGCAGCTGCGCAACAAATTTATTGTGTAAGTCCATTTCATGAAATGGGTCGCAGAACGTTCTATCAAAGGCTAATACTGGTGTGTACTTGATTGTGCCTACAGGGATGACTGGGCGCATGCGTTTCATCCACGGGACCTCAAGGCGTACTCTGTCAACCCGCTACTCGTGGAACCAACACACTACACTGGCGAAGACAATTACACCACCGACACAGAGACTAAAGACATATGGGAGTATGTCTTAGAAAGAGAAGGAGTCTCAGAAAAAGAGAAAGAAGGTAAATATTATAACATCTCAGCCACAGAGTTGTCTTGGCTAGCTTGGAGTGTGTCAAATAGTATTTGTGGGGTGCTGTGGTCCAGTGGTTACGGTGTTCGACTTGTGTGCTGTGGTACATAGGTTCCCTGACAGGGAACATGATGCTTGTGTTCTTGGCCAAGGCACTTTACTACAATTGCCTCTCTCCACCCAGCTGGAGCATTAATGGGTACCCGTGAAGGTAGAGACCATATTGCGCGGATCTCGAGCTGCTGCAGGATCTCATTCTAGATGAACAGGGATAATAATTGTGATGCACATTTGATCATATTCTTATGGAATTTGCGCAATATAAATGTATAAATTATTTTAAAATATTATTAGCTATTTGTTATGTTGCCGTGCACAAGTAAACAAAACAAAACTGAGACGTCTTTCGAGACTCGAAAGATGGGCTGGAGAGAAAGTGCATGAAAATGCATCTATAATAAAAGCAGAATGTGAATGTTCATTTCCGGTACTTTGGAAACTTGCTGTTTTGTATAATCACCACTTGAAGGAATTTTTGGGTACAAAATTTTGGTCCTCAAAAGTTGCGACATTAGGGCATTAGTCGTAAATAAGTCAAATCACACTTTTTTTTTCCAAAACGTTCTTTAGACGTGTGCATGCTAGGATCGCCATGTCTATAATTCTGAGGCAAACATGGGACCTGCAGCCGATTTTACAAAACTTTGTGCAATTGCGTAAATCCACTTGCGCCACAATTTATTGAGTAAGTTGCGCGGCATTTCACGCTGCGCATTTCAGTTCTGACAATTTCACTAAGTTTCGTAGTGAGTCCATGACTTACGCAACAAATTATGGCATAACTTGTGCAATCATTTTTGGCACACGTTGCGGCGTAGCGACTGAAAATGACTTATTTTACCATTAAGTCGTGGAGCCTGTTATTGCACAACATATCAAGGTTAATACAAGACACCCACAGCTTTAGTGTTTGAACTAAAAGAATTGCTAGTTTTACTCGTGACATAGTTTTTAGAGTTGCAGCATGATTCCGGAGAAAATCAGAGAAAACTATTTTCAAAATGGCGGTTGGAGGTGATTCAACGACGGTTTCATGAACGAACAAATTCATACACAAACAGCCGTCGTTTATGCTGTTATTTTTTTATCCTTGTCCAAGATGTTTAGATTATTTAGAACGTTGCGCACTGTTTCGTGAAAGTGGCTGCAGATATCTCACAATAAATCGAATACATTTTATTCGGCATCAGTCTTTTGTTGACCGTCTGGCGTAATATTCGATGTTTGAAAACAAACAGGGTTTTCCAACTTTTTGTCTATTTTGCTAAATCTGACCGAATGTTACCTTCAATTGTTCTGAAGGACATTCAATGCCTGAAAGCTCAGCACGACTACAGAATGGTTCTAAACTACATGCCTTTAATAGCAAGTGGTATTTGTTTTGAAAGACAAACACTTTGACAGAAGTCAACTTAAGTTTTTTTCAGTGATGTTTAAATGTATACATACCTATGTTTTATTTTGGCCGGACAGGTGCGACTAAAAAGCAAAAAGGATCCAGTGACCACCCAAAGACAAGCAAAGGGCGAGTGAATCCATCAGAACCAAATGAACAATATGACGGACAACGGATGCACGGACATGGTGAAGCACTAGCTGCTGATGATGGTATAAATGGTACACATGCTGCAGAGTCAGATAAGAAGCCCGACTCGCAAGGCGATGCAGGCGAATCATCTAGTCCAGATGTGGGAGTGGATAGGGCTTCCTCTGAGGATATCAGCACCCATACTGAGTTATGACACCAATGAGGGCGCCAATTAGATATCCCAAGTAACAAGAAGACAGTCGTAAGGAGATAGTATTAAACCCAGTCACATCCCTCACTTTTGAAATTAAGGGTATTGAACATGTATACCATTTGCATTTGTCGTAATTTTATGACAATGACTGATTTAAGGGCTAGTAATTTATAGCAGACATCGTTGCATTGACTTGTTCAATGGTACGCAAAAAATGAACAGGCCCTCCCCCCCCCAAAAAAAAACCCCCGAACAGGCCCCCCAAAAAACAAACAGGCCCCCCCCCAAAAAAAACAAACCCAATGTGTTTTTTTAAATGAAGTCGCAATAAAGGCAGGCACTGCGTACAAAAAATTTGGTTAAAGTGGTCAGAAATTGCCTCAGATCGCACTACAGAGCATTTAGAATCCCAAAATTAAGCGGGCCCCGCACCCCGTGCCGTAATTTTTGGGACCCACTTTTTGGGGGACCAAAATTGTTTTGGGCTCACCAAAAAATT
This sequence comes from Patiria pectinifera, assembly GCA_029964075.1. NCBI lineage: Eukaryota > Metazoa > Echinodermata > Asteroidea > Valvatida > Asterinidae > Patiria > Patiria pectinifera. The sequence goes on along the minus strand of CM057138.1, from coordinate 6,451,498 downwards.
GTGTTCTGGATCTGCCCTTGTTAATAGACTCATGTCCATTAGTACATGTGTTTGAACCCTGATGTGGAACATGGTGCTTGTGTTATTGGGCAAGTCGCTTTACTACAATTGCCTCTCTCCACCCAGGAGTATAAATGGATACCTGTGAAGGTAGAGACCAGATTGCGCTGATCACGAGCTGCTGCAGAAAAATGGTCTCATTGCCTGCTGAACAGGGGTAATAATTGTGAAGCGCTTTGAGACCTTTTGTATAAAGTGCTATATAAGCACCACATTATTATTAGCTTACAATCAAGTAGGCTATTTCATAATAATTTGGCAGTTTAATTTTTGAATGTTTGCAAATGGTATACAATACCTTTAACCATGGTATATGTACAAGTCCCCTTTATCTCAAAATCACCACGACTGCTGTGTGTTCAATCAATTATAAACACTTGCAAAATGAAACTGCTGCAGACTCCTTACTGACTGGTTTGACCTGAAATATACAAACCAAAAAAGTTACGCAGCCTGACGTTTGATCCTAAAAGGGTCCTTCTCAAAAGGTGAAAACAGATTGTTTTAAAAAATTAAAAGAAAGAAAAGCAGACAATGCTGTTTTAGCAATTTATAGTTCTGCAAATTGGTAGAATGTTTTTGGGTAGAATAATTTTCTTTTTAACTTGGTAATATATCTTTAGGAATTGCATGAAAATTTTTTGCTTGAATTATAGTTTTGCCCAACCGTTTGAGTAGACTTATGGGTAGTTGTTGGTTTATAGTGTCACAGACTCTGCAAATACGTTTTGCAAAAAAGAGAGTGCTAGTACATATTTTCAATATATTTATGGATTGACTGCTATGTTTTTATTGACACATGCTGTCTGTCCACTGTAGCAATGGCTCAGAAGCTTCACCACTGTCCTGGAGCAGGGTTTATATTTTTTGACCCAGGGGTGGTTCAAATCAGGGTTTATATTTTTTGACCCAGGGGTGCGTTCCAATCGGGGTTTATATTTTTTTGACCCAGGGGTGCATTCCAATCAGGGTTTTATTTTTTGACCCAGGGGTGCATTCCAATCAGGGTTCATATTTTTTTTGACCCAGGGGTGCGTTCCAATCAGGGTATATATTTTTTTGACCCAGGGGTGCGTTCCAATCAGGGTTTATATTTTTTTGACCCAGGGGTGGTTCAAATCAGGGTATATATTTTTTTTGACCCAGGGGTGCGTTCCAATCAGGGTTTATATTATTTTTGACCCAGGGGTGCGTTCCAATCGGAATATAATTTTTTGACCCAGGGGTGCGTTCCAATCAGGGTTTATATTTTTTTGACCCAGGGGTGCGTTCCAATCGGGGTTTATATTTTTTGACCCAGGGGTGCATTCCAATCAGGGTTTATATTTTTTTGACCCAGGGGTGCATTCCAATCAGGGTTTATATTTTTTTGACCCAGGGGTGCGTTCCAATCGGGGTTTATATTTTTTTGACCCAGGGGTGCGTTCCAATCAGGGTCTATATTTTTTTTGACCCAGGGGTGCATTCTAATCAGGGTTTATATTTTTTTTGACCCAGGGGTGCATTCTAATTAGGGTTGATATATTTTTGACCCAGGGGTGCGTTCCAATCGGGTATATATTTATTTGACTCGGGGTTGCATTTCAATCGGGGCTCATATTTTTTTTGACCCAGGGGTGCGTTCCAATCAGGGTATATATTTTTTGACCCAGGGGTGCGTTCCAATCGGGGTTTATATTTGTTTTGACCATGGGGGGCTTTCCAATATGAACTTACAGCAGGTGTCGGACCAATGTGAATTAAAAAAATCTTGAAATTCTTTAACTTCCCTGAAAAACATTATTGCTCTATATTGCAAATCTTTATTCGTTGCTACAGGCCTTTGGACTTTTTATGCATTTTTTTACTGCAAAGTCTCATCTCCCCTTTTATTTTGGGGGCTGGGGAATCTTGGACTTTACCAACCCCCCAGCCACTCCTTTGGTAAATCCTGGATATACCAGGGATAGGGTAAAATAGCCTGTACATTGTGCACATTTTTAGAGCCCCTCAAGTTTCATTTCAAAATTATTCTGCTTGTACAAAGCTTCCCGTTAACTTATTTGTACCACGTACAATATCACCTTGCAGCAGTGCTTCGCGTCGATCGCGATAACATGCCCAGCTTGCAAGCATATGTGCATGCATTACTGATAGATCTAGAGTCGCTTTGCTATGAGCGTGGAAGTATGAACAAAAATGTATTTAGTATTCCTTCTTACTGTGAGTATTACTCGTATAAACTTTAGTAGGGTGGGTAATAATATGAACAGACACAATCATTGGGAGGGGTGTATTGACACATTTTGGCCAATATTTCTCACTTTATTTCAATTGAACGGCATTCTAACATACATTTGAACCCCGTTTGAAGCAAGCGAGGCCAGAAATATGAGTGTGCTGCCCGAGGGTCATGGCTTCAATCCGCCTGGCTTGAGGTCGAGTGAAAAGTAATCCCAGCGTCTCAAAATAATGCCGGCGTGACCTGGTCAAGTTCCCTGAACAACGCCATCAGTCAATTTTGCAATCTTGATACACTGCTTTGAGCGTTCTTTTTATGGGTTCACCCATACACCCCCCCATTTTTTTAATGGGAGGGGGGAGGGGTTATGGATTTACACCTCTTTGGTAAATCTTGAATCTGCCAAGAAGATTTTGAATAGAATTTGTTGAATGCACTTTGTTACCCATCCCCTTGTTGTTTTTTGTCTTGCCACTTTTGACCCTGTTTCAATAGTGCCTTTTAATGTTTTATGCTAATAGTATCACACATTTCCAGATTAACTATAAGCAGAAGCTGCAGTGCCATGTACAGTACAAGTACATGTACATTTTTGACAGAATTTTTGATTTTTAGGAGTTCTTTTCTCTGCTTTTGTGTTTCTTTGTTTATTAAAGTGCATTAGCGGCCAGAAAGTGGCCAAATTTTTTTCCAGTTCATGATTTGAATATTTTCCAAGCAACGCTGGCTTCAGTTGTCAATAGATTGTATGGTTTTTTTATTTGTAGAAGTAAAAATGAACTTAAAACAAGTAGGATACATGTAGATACTTGCATGGATTATGCTTTAAATTGTACATGTAGTTCGAAAAGTAAAATTACGTACATGTATGACATGTATTTCCTGCATTGGATAACAAGGTGCTACTTAAAAAAAAAATCTTGCCTTCAATAATTGTGATAGACTTTTTAAAATGAAATAAAATTCTGTAGATCAGAAAATCCAGGTTTCCGAGTGAGATTCCATGTGCAGGAAAAAAAAGGTACCCCTATATATAATTACGAAAGTCTGCTTTTGCAGTCGGCTGCAAGTTTCAGTTTGTATTGTTTCATTACAGGTTGTGTACAACATTTGCTGCTTGCTGTAATTTTCAGAAATGGGGTTAGTATTTTATGGCAAGTGTTCGTTTCCACTGACCAGATGCTTCAGAAGAAAGGGAACAATTTATGGACGTCAGGGGAATTGTCAGGTCAGGGAACCAGACCAGCTGGCTTGTGCCCATTCACGGATGTTTAACCGATTGCAAACAAAATGTGGACTAACTAAATTCGATCAATTGGAGGCAGTATTTGAAAAAGGCTGTTTTTCCAAACATCGTTCGGCCAAACCATCGTTGGAAAATGTTTAAAAAAATTCCACTTTTCTTGAAAATGACAGCACACCAAGTGCCATGATTTTACAGGATGTTGAGATTATTATTCACTTACAGTCAAGCAAGGTACTTCATAATAGTTGATGTTTTGTTAATGTTTGCAAATGTTGTACATTACCTTAAATAAAGCAATCCTTCCAAAACATAATTTGTTTCACATTTAACATTAGCTACCCCATACCAAGATCAAGTGCATGACTTAACATACAACACTGTATACCCCTGATTGTTTATTGCATTTTTAACCAGACGGAGCTTAAACAGCCAATATGAAGTTTCTGTACTTGTAACACAACACCCCCAATAAAACCACCACCCATCTAAAGACCAATTCAAACTATCAATGTACATTCACGGAGGCTCTCTTCAATGGCAACAGCATTTTGCCAGCTGCAGCACAAAGCGACTGCTGCGCGACAGATTATCTGAACAATGAGCTCCGTGCACAAGTACCCCCTCAACGGTAAGAAAGGGAGAGTTGGGGGAGACCACTGGGAGAGACATTTGAACGCATTCCTGACGACGCCTGACGCTCACGGCGAAGACGCTATGGCTTTATGCACATTCAGCATAAAATACGTTGCCGTACTTTGCACTATACGCGCACAAACCAGTACGCGCATGCGGTGCCCTGTCCACTGGGATCTCTAAAGTGGTAAAAAGCGCCCTCTCTTGTTTGCGCACGGAGCCCATAGCTGGTCTATTGACCACTCCAAGGTTGCTATCACTGTACATTCAAGGAGGATCTCTTCAATGGTGAAGTCAGTTGGCTAGTTATTGTACAAAGCAACTGCCCCATGATAATTATCTGAACAATACCTGGTCTATACCTCAATGTTATGTACACAAGCCAAACAGAGGTTTCACTACTGAATCTGCCAAATCGCCTCAATGCAATTTTTGGATAAACAATACACGTCATGCGATGCTAGTCCAAACGATGGCAAGCTTACAGCATCCTGAGGGTTTGTGGATCGAAAAACATTCTGCCCCACATTTTTTTGTTCGTGCAAGCTGTCTAATCAGCTTGTTGTAGCAGGTGTCTACATTGCAACGTTCTCCAGATGATTGTCTCACTGCCTGCAGCCCTCATGGTAAGGAAGCGATGTTCTGAAATCGTGCCAGGTAGGAGGGAGATTATCTTGCAGAAACTGACCACAGTGCCGACAAGGTGAACAAAATAACTTTTGGTAGCTGTGCAGCCACTTCTGGAAAAGCGAAAAAAGTTTCCAATAAATTGTGTTCAATTTATGATTGATTTAAAAAAAACAATTACATTTTTCAACTTTTCTCACATGTTCAGGTACCTCAAGCTAAAATTAAGTCTCTGGAACGTAAATAATGCTGCAGCCTTCTCCTCCCTACTATAGCTGAATTAGCCCCCCCCCCCATTCAGCTCCTCCTCTACTTACAAACAGCGCCACCAAGTGTCCGATAGTGTACAGTCTCGTCCGCACTGAGCAGCGCCCCGAATAATCCTTTAATTGATTATTCAAAACTGCATGTCACTGAATATTCGAAACTCGCCGATCAAGTTTTACCCACGACAGCTGCAAATGTGTGCCGTGCTTGTCAAAAGTTGCGTGCAATGCGCGTCGGTTAAAATTGGCGTGTAGAGCGGCGATGGGCCCCTGGAATGTTTTACAGTGAAAGTATTTTATAACTGTCAAGGGCTGTCAAGCCAGCCTTATGTAGGCAGGGAGCTCTCGACTGTTTGAAACAGTCACTTGATCTATTTTGACTGCTGGGTTGGCCTTGTTGAATTTGCCGGCCAGAGAGGGTCCAAATTAGTCCACAGCTGAAGACACTGTGTTCAAACTGATGATCGGATATCCCTTCAACAATTTCAAAGCTGGAAAGTGTCAACTTGGTTACACTTACCATGAATGAAAAAAAGCACACCTCTGGTCTGAGTGGTTGGTAATGCAGCATGGCGGATGTAGCATGATCTGTTATCTGTGCAGTGATCAAATGTGAAGGTGTTCAGTCAAAACCTGATGCTTCTGGACTGAGCTTGAATAGAGACATGAAACCCACCCCCCGAAAAAACCCCAAAAAACAAACAAACAAAACAAAACAAACCAACAGTTTTTTTTAAACTGTCTCAACATTCTGTAAAGTTATATAATGTAATTTTGCCTTGAAAGGTTACTTTCTTTGGATGATATGCAGAATAGGCATAATTGATGAGGGAGGTTTGTTAAAAACATGAGAGCAGTTGCAACAAGTTTATTGCCTCAAAAACAATGGACTCCTCAATGATCAGCACCTGATTTCACGAAGTGCTGCGACACATCGCAACTCGAGTTACGACGTGTAACATGTCGCAATTTGCGATGCATCGTATCATCCATTTCACGAAAGTTGCAATGTGTTGAATGCGTGGTAAGTTCCTTGACGATGGCTTAAAACACGTCACAAATTATGATGTTCTTATTTTGCGATGACCACTAGACAGTGGTCATCGCAAAATAAGACGAGTTCCTTTCTTGGCCAGTTTAATGCCATAAACATTAAATAAACAAGATTATAATACCGAGGCAAGGTGTGTAAAGTTGTAAATAGAAAATTCATTGAATAATTATGAATTAGACTGGAATATTGCAGTTGAAATTTCAAAGTAGCTAAACAGTCTACTGAGAGCTTGTTTTCCTTCAAAATTGCAACACACGACCGCCATTTTGTTTTACGTTTTAACAAATTTCGAGCTGAGATCCGACGACTCTTTGTTGAATATCAGACTACTATTTAATGTATGCTGACTAAATACATAAAACAGTCACCGAGTTCTGCTATAAATACACATACGACGCGTTGCAATTACGACATGTTTTCTGAAATGGATAGCAGGACGCCTCGCAGCTACAACCCATCGTAGGGATACGACGCGTCGCAGCGATGCATCGTAAGTTACGAAGAGTTTGATGAAATTGGGTGCAGGATTAAAGAATTTTTTTTCGTAAAAAAGCAATCAAATTTGATATACACCAATGAAGTATGACTTTAACATTTTGAAAGAGAATATTCTTCCATTGTCTAAAAAAAAAAGATGACTGAAATTGATCCATGCTATCAGAAGCTATGCATATTTTACTAAAAGAAACTCGTTTATAGCTGTCTACGGAATGCCATTCGAAGTTGTTGGGCTGAGTGAGAATTACATATATTACACACACACATTCAACTATACAAATAAGATTTTAATCATTTAAGTCAAGTTTGTGTTTTGAATATGAGAAGCAAGTTAACTCTTATATTTCTGAAATACTGATGGCAACTTTTGTCAGTTTTCCTTTTCAACTTTTCGTTCATTCATGGAAGTGGGAAAACGTCCATGTTTCATTGTACTTAAAGGGTATTCATCAGTTAGTGGAACGGTAAATGATCAGTGGTGGACAGCTGAATTTGTGATTTTTTTTATTTAAAAAAGAAATAGCTTGGGAATAGAGTAGGCAAATTACGTGAAATTTATTTGCTTCTAATTCGCTCACTTTCTTTTTGACTCACCGCGTAGAACCCCCCCCCCAAAAACAAACCCCCAAACCACCCCAAAACCAACAAAAAAGCAAGTTCATGTAGCTCTTACCTTTTGGAAGACTTTATATTTTGATGGGGTCCATATGTCAACCTGAAACCAAATTCATTTGAAAAATTAGTCGAAGACAAAGATCTTCATAATAAATAAGATCTAAGAGGTTATGATTTGCTATTCATAATCTCGTGGGTGCATTCCATGATTGTGAATGTGCCCCTTAACAGTGTTAAGGAGTGCACCCACAATAAAAACAAAATCATAAATGTCAGATAACTGGGGCAGAAAAAAAGAGGACCCCAATTTGAATGATCTATTCTTTTCATGCAGATTAATTAATGACTGATAACAAAAAGTCTGGTCACAAGTCAATCACAAGTCCTTTCAAAAGCAACAAAAGATAAACAATAACAAAGGAATGCCTTTGTCATAGTTCATTTGAGTAGCTTGTGAATTGACTTGGGACTGGAGGACTTTTGATGGACTTGTGATGGACTTGTGATGGACTTGTGGGGAAATTGTGATGGACTTATGATGGACTTGTGGGGACTTGTAATGGACTTGTGGGGACTTGTGAAGGACTTGTGATGGACTTGTGCTGACTTGTGATGGACTTGTGGGGAAATTGTGATGGACTTATGATGGACTTGTGGGGACTTGTAATGGACTTGTGGGGACTTGTGAAGGACTTGTGATGGACTTGTGATGGACTTGTGATGGAGTTGTGGGGACTTGTGATGGACTTGTGATGGAATTGTGAAGGACTTATGGGGACTTGTGATGGACTTGTGAGGACTTGTGTGGACTTCTGATGGACTTGTGTGGACTTCTGATGGAATTGTGAGGACTTGTAATGGATTTGTAAGGACTTGTGATGGACTTGTGATGGACTTGTGAGGACTTGTGAGGACTTGTGAAGGACTTGTGGGGAATTATGATGGACTTGTGATGGACTTGTGGGGACCTGTCATGGACTTGTGGGGACTTGCGATGGATTGTGAGGACTTGTGAAGGACTTGTGAAGGACTTGTGGGGACTTCAGATGGACTTGTGAGGACTTGTGATGGACTTGTGGGGACTTGAGAAGACTTGTGATGGTCTGGACTACAAACTGCTGTCTGTGAAGTAAACACTTTGTTGAGGTGATATTTGTGCTTCAGTTGATGTATAAGAGAAATCCATAATCAAACTACCATTCTTTCATCCATGTAGATGTTTTCATGTTGCCCTCGTATGACGACTCTCTCGATCAGAAGCCGTTGCAATCCTACAATTGCATAAAATGTTCTTCCCAGTGTAACCTGAAAATCACACAAAACTTTCTGCAATAACTAATTTCTGCAATAAATCTGCAATAAATGAACTTGGCAGCTGGAATTTTATCGACCATTTAAAACTTCTTGACTGCTGTGATGTGGGATATGGCGTTTTATACATCCGAGGGGCACATAGCCCCCGAGGGGATGCCTGCCCCCCCCCCCAAAAGATAAAGTTTTAATTTACTTTGTAAGACATAAATGTGATTAATGTGAGCTTTCCTGCCAGACACAAGACTGAGAGGTTGCACTTTATAACAATAACGGGTACTAATATAACGATTTTAACTGAGATCAAAGCGCTTTACATTACATTGTTATTACCCGTCATCATTGGGCCAATGAAACATTCAAAATACAATCTCAGCTCCCCGGAATTATTCAACATTTCGGCGCAGCAAAGCAGCTACAATCAATCACAACAACCATCTCTGCCCTCACAGGTACCCATTTATATACTCCTGGCTGGGGAGAAGCAATGAGTGACAAAGTGCCTTGCCCAAGGGCACACGCACCACAACCCCAGGCTGGAATTGATCCCATAACCTACAGAATTATCCGCAGACCATGAGTTCTATGCTCCAAACCTTTAGGCTATCGCAATCCATTTTTCTGTTGCGAGGCGCGCAGGACCGACACACCCACCCTTCACTTGTGACTGTCAATATGTAAACATGTAAATTTTCCGTTTGTCTTTGTTATTTCACTGACCTGATAGACATTGGGCATATTTGGAACTTTGGTGATGACCATGGCATCCATGAACTGACGATTCAAACTAGACACCATTTGATCCACAGCCCTTCACAAAAAACAACAACAACAAAACGAAATACAATCATCCAGGACTGATAGTAGTTGATAGACACATGGACCCGTTGATGATCAAGAGCCCTGCGTTAGAACTCTCATGTACATGTACATCTTTTCCAAAATTGTCCAGGAAAACCTATACTACTCCCAATTTATGAAATTTTAATTTAGTCCACATTTTTTATGCAATTGGTTACACATCCATGAACAGGTGCAAGCCAGCGAGTCTGGTTTCCAGACCTGAAAATTCCCCAACGTCTGTAAATTGCTCTGCTTTGGTCTTGAAGTAGGGTCTCAGGTAACCAGACTACAAGAACAGCATTTTCTTCTTGATTTTTCTAGCATCTCTGAACACAAAATGTGATTAAAAGTTGTTCTATCTCGTAAAAATGATCATTTGCCACAATACTGTCAACTCTCTTGTTAAATACAAATTGTAGTTATAGCAAACACAAACCTTGGTCCCACCTTAGCATTTATGTGTACAGTGTATAGGACCGGTGTAGTGTGAATATCCGACTCCATGAAATATGGACTTATTGGTAGTACTGCGCATGCGTAAGAATGATAATAGCCTATAAATTGGCCTATTTATAGGAGAGTGACCTGTCACTTGCGAAGGATTAACCAATAATAGGGAAAAAGGGGTCTGATTTTCATAGAGTCAGATTTTCATACGACACCGGCACTCCAATAACACAAAATTCTGATATAACAAACAATTTGGCTAGGTCCAGCTGAATTTGTATACAAATGAAAGTCAACTGTATAGAGTGACATAAAATTTGTTTGGAACATATTTTTTAGAGAATAAAATTGTTACTTCTTGGAATTACTTCCTCAGATGGAATCAGGATTCCGATTCTGACCTGGAATCACCCATGCCTACAGCATATTGCTCAATCAATCCTGCCTCAACTGCTAACATTCCTTTATTCTAAGTACACAAAATCTCCATCTTCCATATTAGGCGATTAAAAATAATTACTATAAAAGTCTCAAACAATATCATTTTGCGATAAGGTTGTGTCCTTTTTAAAGTTTACCATCAAAAGGAATATAGGTTCATTTGCTTTTCGTGCATTATGTTCGTTTCCAATAGTAACACCACTCCAAATCGAAAGAAGAATGTTCAAAACCTAACCTGTTGAAATTTCAGCTCAGTGGATATTACACTTTTTGGGGAAAAAGGTGGAAAATCACTTTTCAATTTAATATGAAGCATGATTCTTCAATAAAACTCTTTATCTCCAACGATCAGTCATGAAAATCACCCACATTTTATTGTTTTATATCTTCTAAATGACAGCAAGCCGGACGGAATAATATCTCAGGGTGTTTAGTACCAATACGATCTTTAAACCAAGAAAATATTAATTTGGTAGGTTATTTTTGGGATAAATACAAATGATCCTAAATGGCAAACTGAAGTTCTCTCTTACTTTTAAAACCACCACAATATTAAAATTGCATGACTTTTCTTCACACTCATGTCAAGATCAATCTTACTGTGGGCTGTAAGCTAACAGGCTCGGCTGCAGCTTGCGCTTCTTGCCAAGAATGCTTGTGGATCGTCTCATCGTATGATAGTTCAGCAGGGAAGAGGCATGGCTTGAATGCTCCTTTAGCTGTACAAATGAGGAAAAAAAGTTGTGAATAAAACTAACAGTACAAGCATGTTTTCACGAAAAATATGTGGCAAGGTCTTTCAAAGTCATAATGAAGTGTTCAAAGGCTTCTTTGCAGTTGATGTTAGTGTTCATCCGGACAGAGATTTTATTTTGGCTATTTAACGCCTGGGCTATTGTCTCAGTTATATATTTTTCAATTCTGGGGGAGAAATGTACACAAAAATGCAAATTGAAAAATCCACCAACTTCAAATGTAATTTTCTCAAAACTCGGTTTTGCATCTGTGTGCACAGATGCGTCACTTCGTCAAAACGGTGATGATGTATGTGCAACTAAATTGTGTAACTGTTAGGGAAAATAGCTTTATGCAGAAAGAAACTGAACTACTGGATAAGAAATAACCTTCTATTTACCTTTGCCCACCATTTGTATGATTGCAGTACTTGTTGGTACATGGGTGTCTTGTCGAGTACTGGATCCAAACTCAGGAAACCTGTCACTCCCAAACTGCTGCCCTGGCTTCCTTTGACAATGTTGCTGGTAAGCTTTTCAAGATCGCTGTATATTTTGAAACAGAACAGACTTTCATCAAATTAGGTTTTGCCCTTCACTGACGTTTAAACACAGTGTGTTACCTCCCGAGTGAAACTTGGAAAAAAAAAATCGGGTGGGACTCACGACCTCCTGCTTTCTAGTGCAGATGTCTTACCACTCGACCACCGAGCTAACGGGATCGGTTGGCTGGTTCGAATCTGATGTACACAGCAGCCGGTACCGCATAAGGCCAAAAAAAAAAAGTCTCCGGTTTCTGGTATGCGCGCGCGTCGCTGTAGCCATGCGCGTCGGCAAAATGAAAAAGGTTTTTTTTCAATACAAGATGATGTTTCAAAACCGCCAAACTCACTGGTTTGACTGGAATTCTGCTGCTGCAGAATTTTAACGTGTTTTTAGAAGGGGTTATGATCGAGAATAAGATTTATGTGGCCTCTCTGGACTCCCATATATTTGCACTAAGTTTAGTCGGGCACCATTTGCAGTCATCAGCCGACATTTGAAGCCAAAAAAAAAAAAAAACAGGTAAAAAAAAAAAAAGCCGCGTCGCCGCACCACTTTTGGGGCAAGCTCCATACCAGAAACCGGAGACTTTTTTTTTTTGGCCTAAACTATTATAAGATGGAATTTTGCGTCAGGGTGATACAAATCAAATTAGGTTTTGCCCTTCACCGACGTTTAAACACTGTATACTCAGTGTGTTACCTCCCAAGTGAAAGTTGGAAAAAAATCACTCGGGTGGGACTCGAACCCACGACCTCCTGCTTTCTAGTGCAGACACATGGCAGATGTCTTACCACTCGATCACCGAGCTAACGGGATCTGTTGGCTGGTTTGAATCTGACGTTTTTTAACAAATCTACAATGTTTACAAATCTACATTGTAGATACATGTTAGACGTAGTTGGTGGATCCGATCACGTAAGCAGTGGCTGACCAATCGCACAGCACAATATTACATGATCAATCAATTGGTCACCTGTGATTTCCGGTTGATTGCAATACCGTTTCGTGTAATTGGTCGACTGCGCAAATTATGCACAGCGCAAACTGCGGATGGTGCAACCCCTGTCCTACATCATCGACCGATGTTTGCTCGATTGACCGATGCCTGCGCTATCAACCAATACTTGAGCTGTTGACCAAAAACTGCATTTGCGTGCACGATCATGTATCTACGGGCCCGGTTCCTATAAGGGAACAAAATCCACTTTTAAATTATTTGACCTACCAAACTAGTTGGCAACATTAAGAACATAGGGCCTACAGGTATGTCAGAGAGTTTAAAGGGAATATACATCATTTGCTTTTACTGTAATTTTCGGAAAGGGATGGAATTGGGGGGTTGGAAATATATAGCAAATATAGTTACACAGACTTTTTTGAGGTTTTGGGTTCGAAAATGCTATAAAAACCAAGAAAAACAATCATTTTCCTGTAATCTGGTTCCCTGACTCCATATAAGAAGAAACAGAGTAGTTTACATACATTGGGGAATTGTAAGGTCAGGGAACCAGTCTAGCTGGCTCGTACCCGTTCATAGGTTTGTAATCGATTGCAAACAAGTGCGATGGTCAAATGGGGCCAGTATTTGAAAAAAAAGTCAGTTTTTTCCAATGCTGATCGGCCGATCAGCATTGGAAATTGATACAAAAATACCACTTTTCTTGAAAATGACAGTATACCAGGTGCCATGATTTTACAGGATGCTTTACACTGTCATTCACTAACAGTCCAGCAAGGTATTTCAAAATGATTTGGTAGTTTTATTTTTTTGATGTTTGTATTTTCCCTTTAATAAAGGGCAGGGTTTTCAATTTTTGAGGGAAATTTGGGGGTAAAAAAACTAAAATGATGATGACGACAAAAGGCAAAACGAAAATAAAGATGGCGATCACCGCACGATGTACCGTGAACGTGCAAGGCGCACTGAATCGCACGGCACCAACTGGAAACCGTACAGAAAAATCGTATTCATAATTTGTACCCCAATTAAAGAAACTGTTTAAAAAATTACTAAAAAAAAATAAATGGTGTCGTTATTCAACTTATTGAGAGGGGTCTGCTCTAGCCTAGGTTGAAAAGGTTATTTTTGATTAACCCTAACTCCCTAGGCCTTTTTGCTAGGATGTAGCCTCAATCCTGCAAAATCCTCCAATTGGCCCCATGGAAAAATAGCTTATGGCCTCAATCCTGCAAATTCCTCCATTTTTTCTTGAATATGGTCCGTGGCCAGGGCTCGATTTACCAAAAAAAAGTGGCATGCACTGGTGCATGTAGACCAAAAAACCTACATGCACCAAGACAAACCCACCCGTCTGCTTCTCTGAAGGCATTCTTTCTCTTTGAAATTTATCGAACTTTCGACAGACAGTACAGTACATAGCCTTTTTTACTCCATCATGCTCAAGCCTAACATGGCGAAATCGATCCGCCATACATAATTTTGTACATATGTTCAGTACTCGCCTAGAAATCAAAATTTGCCTTCCCGCGTGTTCAGGATGTGTCATTTCGACGAAATTTGCCGTCGATGAAGACCCATACGAACGTGTAGAAATTAGATTTTAACCCAACAAGTGACCCTGACAAATGATCCTGGACAAGTACCCAGGGTCATTTGCGTGCAAAATTATCGGAGCCCTCCGAGCTACCCGTCTGCTTAATTCATGTGGCGCATATGATACGTCGAGATCTTGATACTCGTACTCTGAATCTGCTGCGACTGTGCGAGCATGGTGCGAGGAATAATTTATGGATTTATAAAAGAAATAACACGTTTGTACACTATCTGGTCAAATATTCAACAAACTTTATTCTTATTCTCACTCACTGGTAAATATATGCATGAAATGAGTATTTTGGAGGCTAAAAAAGTTACATGCACGTCGTGCATGCTCAGTTAAAAAGCTACGTGCACAAGCAAAAATCTACATGCACTGGTGCATGCGTGCACCGGGTAAATCGAGCCCTGTCCGTGGCGGGGTGACCATTGCCTGAATCCTGCAAAATCCTCCGGCTATACGTTGTCTGTCAATAGGCTGAGGCAGAGGCAGTGACATCCTGGAGCAGTGCGGAGGATGTCGAGTATAATCAAGGACTAAATGTGTGCACGGCTGAGCATAAACAACAAAAGGTCCGGCCCAAGACCTTGACACATTGCGTACTCCGAAATCAGCAACGCACTTTTGCCATGTAACCTCAATCCTGCAAATTCCTCCAATTTGCAAAAAGGATTTTGAAGGATTCAGGCCGGTTAGGGTTAATAAAAACACCCTTGACTCTACTTTTATCGAAACTAAACAGGGGCCCCACACGATCGCTGCCTTGCTCGCAATTTTTGGCTCGGCTAGTATAACTGAGTACTAGTACTAGGCCTATAGGCCTAAATAAGGCTAGGCCTAGGGCCTTAGGCCTATATCATTTTGCCAGACTGAGACCGCGAGTGCATAAAAATGTGCAAAATTACTACTGACGTTTTTTTACTCACCATTAGGCTAATTAATGCCCACACAACACATACATCAAAATGATAAAGTTGCAAGCATGTCACCTGCGAAATTTGAGACCTTAAATCCAATTTTAAGGCAAGTTTTTGGCAGTTCAAAAACCATCCACGTCAATCTCCATGCTCTGGAAATGGGTGTGTGATTCCCAATGTATTCTGGGTAGGTGTAGGAAGTGCCTTGCAGCTTCCTTGTTTTTTAATTGATAGCCAAATGAACATAGCGCCCTCTGTTAAAAAATGAAACATTCTACATTCACTCAGATCAACAAGAGGGCGCTGTTTTATCTACAAGATGAAAATGTTCTAGCTAGGGAGTTTTTTTGCACAATGCATTGCAGTACACATCAATGTGATGTCTCACGTTTGGATTTCGATAACTCTCTGCAAAATTAGAATTAAAAGCTGAATTTTTGGTGATGCAATGCTCACAACAGCAACTTTGGGGGGCAGAAGTTTTGGGGATTATTGAGGAAACTGTAGTGAGTAAGAAGCTTGCAAATTTGATTCACACTGGTTTTATTATGCAGCACAAACTTTTGCATGATATGGATACCTTAAGTTTTGGGACTCTCACACACAGTATTGAGAGTCCCAAATTTTCGGACTATCATTTTGCCTACCTGAAACAGTCGTTCACACTGCACAAATTATGGTGAAGTTGAGTGACAAAATGCTTGACTTTCCCATCAACATTGGCCTCATCCTCTGTACTAGTTTTAACCCCTTCATGTAAGGAAGAGAAAGTTTTGTTCACATTTTCCCTCAGCTTCTGCACCGCGAGGATGGCAAGCATGAGTAATTTCGTGTTGTCAGTGTCGGCAGCCATTTTTCCATTCCTAACTAGTACGGCGCCCTCTCGTGACAAAGACTAGAATCTGATGTCATTATTCGTCGCGCGATCTTTGCTCTTTATCTTCTGAAGCCAGCGCCTGTATTTTTTTTTGTGATGCTGGAAAAAAAAACACCCCGGTTTAGAATTATAATCTATTTCAGGGTAACACTCAAAAATAGCCCGGGAGCACCTGGAACAAATCCCATTGTGGGATGTAGAGGTTGTGGGTGCAACTTACAGAAATGGTTGTTTAGAAAGCCCACGGGAACGGGGGGTGATGTGGGGGCTGCATGCGGCACCCATAACTTTTAGGATGGGGGTGCTGGAATGTACTTAGACACCCCCTACTTCCTGGCAAAATGAGTCCAGCCAGTGTTTTAGCCAGGTATTGAAAGGAGTGTTTGCCCGTTGAACCAGTCCACTGCATTGGCGCACCCACGATTTGGTTGGAAGGGGGCTTTCGGGTTTTTTTTTCAAATTGTTTTAGAAGATAAAATTTTGTTCCAAATTTTGGGCCGCAGAAAACATGGCAATATCAGTGTATTATAAAGCATAAACAGGACTTCCCGTGGGAAAAAGGCTTTGGGCTTTTTAATGACTCCTATAGACATTTCTTTAAATAATAGAACGAAAATAGTTTTTGATTTTGTTTAAACCATCGATAGTCGGTCCCGTCACTCAAGGTGAATGTACAGTTTGTTCCATGGTGACCGTTTTAGCCGATTTTCGGCTAACTTTGACAGAATTTTTGTAAAAAAACGAGTTTGACAGAAAATTTGACAGAATGGAGTTTTTGTCAGATTTCTGGCAGAACTCTGCAAAAATGGTTATTTGACAGAAAACAGTGAATTTGTACAAAAAAGTGTCCACGGTTTAAAAAGCTTCAATCCTTTCAAAAATTAAAACCCTTGCATAATGGGACAGGTTGGCTGGTCTAGGTGCTGAGGTTCACTGGGAAACGGGCTTCGTCGTGGCCGGATCCGCGTTTTGCCCGAAATTTACCAATAATTTCACAACATCTTTATGTGACTAGATTGTTTATTTTGTAATTTGAATCTTCAATTAAGGCAATAATCTGCATGTGATTTTAAGTGTTTATAGTGTATTTCAAGCATGGAGGGAGGTTCCTTTTTCCATAATTTCGAGTAATTCTGGGGAATTTGGCAGATTTTTGATAAATCTAACAGATTTTTGATGCGCATTTAGCAGAATTTGGCTCCGACCTTACGGTCACCCTGGTTTGTTCACCCGATCAAACTACCAACCGTACGTACGTTCTGGCCGAGCCAAACCCAAGCTCCTACGTCGCCCGACACTCTTGGTCGTTATTTTCTGTCATTTCATCACCTTCTTGGTATTGGTATTATATTTAGAACAGGATACATTATTCCCGGTAATAATGTTCGTTTGATCCCAATTATTAATTTGGATCATGGTGGTCTAATTGACATGTTTGTTGCCAGCAGGTGGTTCTGCGAAATAGTGCCTGGCACAAAATTAACTCCTGGAATGTTCCACTTTGACCTTGTCATCATGCATCATTTTCAAGACATAATACACGGGGCCTGTACCAGACATGGACCAGCACAGGGCGTTTTAGCCCCCCCCCCCCCATTATCCCAGCTGTTAAATAGCAGTTTTGGAAAACATATGAGTACAATCTAAGAATGGACATTAATAATTAGTGCCTTACAATGAGCTAAAGTTCCGCGCCATATTTCAAAGGAAGTGAACTTTCGGCATGTTCTGCGTAACCGTGAAATAACCCAGTTGGCTCGGCGCGATGAAAAAGGGTGCATATTCCATTATCCTCTGAAATATACTACCGAAAAGTAGAAACTACTTCTGACAAACATTGCAGAGGCGTTGATGGTTTATTATTTTTAAAGTACGTACTACAGTCATCAAGGAATATGTGGGATTTTTTTAATGTGCGCCACGACTATAGAAACCCTTGGGCCGATGTCAATGAGTGCACGTTCCAGTAAATTTAGCCAACACCACCAACGACTTTGGACTAATTCCAATGGCACCGAATTTTTAAAAAGTTATACAGCAGCTTTATTACACTTGCCTGTGGATTTGACTGTGAGTGAATTCGCAGACAAATACTTTGAGGTATAAGTAACCCTCCCCTTCAATGTGGGTTGCTACACTGCCAGCTAGCATTGGTCCTAATCCAAACAACATTAATCCGTGGGACTTGAAAGTATTGACTGCAAAAGAGTGGGACAGGACAAACCATCTTTAAAACTACAGACTCCTTGACTTTGTAACTTCCAGAACTCCTTGACTTTGTAACATCCAGAAATAAAAGAGCGCCCTTTTTTTCTAAAGAATGTTCTAATCTTAGCAACTCTTCATTACATACTTTAATATGCCGCGATGCCGTCAGTGGTGGTTCTACGTGGGGGGGGGGGGGCACTATGGGCTTTAGCCCCCCCCCCCCATTTTTTTGGTCTATCCCCCCAAAAAAATTCCATAAAAAAATTGCATTAGCAAAGAGAAGGAATGTGACGTGCGAACGGTCTCCCCCTATAGAAATAGTCGTGACAAGGGTGCATTTGTAGTTAACATACTGTGGCTGATTGTATGATTATTTTTTATTGGCGCTCCCCATTGAAAATATGGCACAAGGCCCCCCACCACCTATTGATTTTCGGAGGCCTAAGTGTCCAGAAAAAATAACCGGTCTACATTTCAGCACGCCTCCCTGAAAAAAAATTCTGGATCCGCCCTGCTAGCCCCCCCCCCCAAAAAAAATATTGGCTCTAGAACCGCGCCTGGATGCCGCATTAAAGAACACTCGTCAATTGTTATGATATGGCAGAAAATCAATTGCCTTCGTTTTCTTTTTGTTGTTTCCTCTCTTTTCAAGTCACGGGTTTCGCCCCCTGTCCCTACAGCACCATTCGAAGGGTGGACGCGTACTCATTTTATGACAGAAACAATAGTCGTTTTTATTTCATCACACCTTAGGCTACATATACCCAAAAAATGACGGAAATGTCTTCGAGCATTCCACAACCTCTTTAAACCATCGATAGTCGGTCCCGTCACTCAAGGTGAATGTACAGTTTGTTCCGTGGTGACCGTTTTAGCCGATTTTCGGCTAACTTTGACAGAATTTTTGTTAAAAAACGAGTTTGACAGAAAATTTGACAGAATGGAGTTTTTGTCAGATTTCTGGCAGAACTCTGCAAAAATGGTTATTTGACAGAAAACAGTGAATTTGTACAAACAAGTGTCCACGGTTCAAAAAGCTTCAATCCTTTCAAAAAGTAAAACCCTTGCATAATGGGACAGGTTGGCTGGTCTAGGTGCTGAGGTTCACTGGGAAACGGACTTCGTCGTGGCCGGATCCGCGTTTTGCCCGAAATTTACCAATAATTTCACAACATCTTTATGTGACTAGATTGTATATTTTGTATCTTCAATTAAGGCAATACTACCAATCTGCATGTGATTTTAAGTGTTTATAGTGTATTTCGACCATGGAGGAAGGTTCCTTTTTCCATGATATCTAGTAATTCTGGGGAATTTGGCAGATTTTTGATAAATCTAACAGATTTTTGATGCGCATTTAGCAGAATTTGGCTCCGACCTTACGGTCACCCTGGTTTGTTCACCTGATCAAACTACCAACCGTACGTTCTGGCCGAGCCAAACCCAAGCTCCTAAAGTCGCCCGACACTCTTGGTCGTTATTATCTGTCATTTCATTACCTTCTTGGTAATGGGTATTATGTTTAGAACAGGATACATTATTCCCGGTAATAATGTTCGTTGGATCCCAATACCGGACACTTACATTATTAATTTGGGTCATGGTGGTCTAATTGACATGTTTGTTGCCAGCAGGTGGTTCTGCGAAATAGTGCCTGGCACAAAATTAATTTCTGTCAGATCTTCAGGAAGTCCCCGTCCCCCCAAGATGGACCGCAGGTGCGATTCACTCAGTTTTGCAAGGACACCTTTTGGGGCCAGGTGGGCTGGGCGGGGATATAAAGTAAAATCAGAGGTGGGGAAAGCCTGCAAGGGGGCATTAAGTAGTCAAACGATCCATACGAACACCACTAGGACGAACATTCGGCTATAACGAACATCCCCTAAGGCACAATCACTATAACGAACAAGCACTACAACGAACGTTTCTTATGGACCCATCGTGTTTGTTACAATGGCGTTCTACACTGAGGGTTCGGAATTCGAAGTCATTCTGTGCCCATTAATGTAGAATGTAAAATCAGATTCAACGAATGCAGGCATGAAAAGCAGACACACTGAATACCCTTTGAACGGACAGTAATGTCAAAGATCAAGTATTGCATCTAATGTATGCATGGGCTAATTAAAAAAAAGAAGAAAGAATGGGATTTACACAGTTTAGAAAGCGCAAAATCATAACATATAACATATTTATTTAGTCATTCATTTCTTTCATTAAAGGAATATACAACATTTGCAAACATCGAAAAATAAAACTATCATGAGTTTTCATGAAATACCTTACTATGATGTTGGTAAATGACAGTATAAAGCTCCTGTAAAATTCTTGCACCTGGTGTGAAATCATTTTCAAGAAAATTGTTTTTTTTTGTATACATTTCCAACAGTGGTCGGACGACCACCGTTGGAAAAGCCTAACTATTTTTCAACTACTGCTCCAAATGTACTATTTTTTCAGTCCAAATTCTGTTTGCTATTGGTTACATGTGCATGAACGGATGCAGGCCAGCTACACTGGTTACAATTTTCCGGCATCTACAAATTAATCCATTTTATCCTTAGTGGAGTCAGGGAACCAGACTACTTGAACATTTTTGTTTTTCTTGTTTTTTCCCCCAGCATTTTCGAACATACAACTTTAAAGATGTCAGTGTAACAATATTTGATCTATTATACTAACCCCTCAAATAGTTCATTTCTGAAAATTACAGCAAAAGCCAATGATGTACATTCCCTTTAAACACCTTCCGCTTGAGTTTGTCAAAGTATAGTATGTCCCTATGATTAATGACCATTTGGTGAAAAGTGTCAAATTAGTTAAGGAAGAGACAACTGGAGGATGGTTAATTGTGTTTAATTGATAGGACATTTCTGATTAAAAAAAAGCATCTCTAAAAATAACTTTGCTGATCGCTTGGTATCAGTTCCATATCTGTGTACTTTCTTTACATTTTTTGGTAAATAATTTGGTTGACAGGTGTAGTGATCTTCAAAAAGCCGATGCTTTCCACCACAGTGGAATACAGACTTCAACATGCAGCGGGCTATTTTAGCTTGTGGTAATTATAAATGCATGTAATTAGATACACTTCGCATGTTATTCATTCAAACAAATTACGCATACTATCCAAGCGGCTTTCTATCCTACAAACAGCACTTTTATGTCAATATAATCTTATAAAGCATTAAAAGCAAGGCTGACTACATTCACACTTGTAAGCTTAAAAACATTTTAAAAGCATATGAAGTGATTTCCAACTTCATTGTCCGTCTGTAAAGTTGCATTTCATGTTTTGTCCACAGTGTCAAGTTAATGTAAGCCCATCTAAGGACAGGAACGTTTATCGAGAACAAGTTCGTGTAATCGTTTCAAATTCATCTCTGCCAGTCAAAGAAATGTTATACAGGGGCATAAAATTGCATAGTTGAAACAGTGGTTTCAGTGTATTGTCAAATGTTACGGTATGCACTGCATCACAGGATGTTAAGAAACACATTCGAAAGGTTCTCTGCGCAGAGCATCCGTTAAAGAAGTAACTAACGGCACACAAACTGCATGCAACAGATTAACAACGTGGAACTTGGAGTTGTTCACAAGGATTTTTTGCTCTTCATTTTCAAGTCTTGGGGGTGACGTTTGTTCTATTGTCTTGACGCGACTCATTTTGCTGTTATGGGAATCAAGGCGCAATTAGTCAGTTGGAATAGGTCACTTCAGCGGGTCGCTCCCATCCACTCTCATCTATTCAGCGGGCATCTTGCAAAAATACGGCACGGCAGTTTCACAGCTGTAATCATTCCATCCGATCGGATTACTGGCGGTAGCTATTGACTGGGAGAACGATCCGCAATCCTCACCATTCGAGTCGTCCGGCTGTCCTCGACGCCAGGCCGTGTATAAACCGTATGCGGTCCCGTCACTCCAGGAGTAGGAACCCTCCAACTCCCGATCGTTGTGCCCGAGCCAAACACTGATTCCTTCACTGTCCGAGTTTGGTACCAGAGAAGTTGTCCAGAGCTGAATCAAAAAGTCGTTTTCTCCAGAGCTGTGGATGGACGCCAGGTGACCCTGGCCCTTCCGGGTGAAGAACTCTTGGCAGTGCTCCTCGGCCGATTGCCAGTTCTTAGGAGGACCGAAGAAACGGTAGCAGTAGTTACCGTAGCGTATCCAGAACGGTGGGCAGTCATCCGCAGATACTAAACCGAGGACCAGAAAGAACATTACGCACGAAATCTTACTGAAAGCCATGATGATGATCGTCAAGTCAGTTTTGCTGTGTTCTCAGGCCAAGCTGTATTGGATGAATGATCTGGCAACACGCGTCGTTCTCCGATTTATATTCGCTTTAAGCCCAACATTCCTGAACGTTTGTTGGCATTCCATTGCTTTCTGGGTAAAATTTAAGTCCACGTTTGTGCCTGGCACAACATTTCCCAAGGTTCCACGAGTACGTTTAAAGTAATCATCACTACTACCGGAAAAACAGGAGCTAGTGTACCAGGCATGGGCCGGCACAGTGCCTCCCACATTTTAGCACCCCCAATAGTTATGATTAAACCCGGATGCATCATTCTTGGTAATTGAGTTTGAAATCGAATACAGAATATTTACATTAGCATACATACTTGCTTGCGACTTTCATGTGGTTCTGTGAAACCAAATCCGCGTTTGAGTCGATATTGGTGCCTGGCACAAAATTCCCAAGGGTCCATCGTCATTGTGAAGGCAGAACCGGATGTACAGGGAATACCAGGCATAGGCCGGCACAGGGCCTCCCACAATGGGGGATAATAGAGAAAACGAAACAATCATAGTCCCTTGTTTTGAGCTGATGTCTTGTTAAGATTTTAACAGCAAATTTAGGCTAATTGTGATCCATACCCTAACAACATAACCGAAATACATAAGCCTCGGTATTTCATGAGACATGACTCGGGATCTCTATACGGAAAGAAAACAGAAAACTCGATATTTCATCTTTGACACGTGGTTGTTTGGGCCGTTTATTCAATTGATCAGACGATTATTCAAATCATCCTAAGATTAAACGTTTCCAAACTTGACTTCCTGTGACACAAACCTACGAAATATGGTTAGTAAGCAACCTCAAATGCTACATTTAGGTAGTTTTCTAAATTACACTGTTAACATCTCCAAAGTAATGCTTTATGTGAATACAACTTGTGTTTGTCGCATCACCCTTGCAGCTGTCAACGTCCGTTTGAAACAACCTCATCACTGGTGTTGTTTGCGAATGTTGACTATTAACAAATCACCCCTTTCACAAGCTGATTGCTTGGGCCTTCTTGCAACCACATGTAGCTGCCTTTACAAGCATTTCAAAGAAGCTGATATCATAAAGGAAGTCTTGTAAAGCCCTTTTCACACGATGTCTTGCAAGGTTTGAAAAACAATTTATGAGGCCACACATGCATGTTAGCCTGTACCATATTGCACCGGACATCTACAAGAAACAGTAGATCAAATTTAGCCAAACGTTTGGCAGGGATAGCTTTAGAAAACTCTCAAGGATTGAGATACAATTTTCAGGGTCATTTTCTAGTATGGGTGTCCTTTCACATGACTGCAAGCATGAGAAAAGTTCTCAAACTTTTTTGGTGTCGTGGGAAAAGGGCCAATAAGATATATCAAGCTTGTGAGAGCTGGGATTTTCAGAGACCAAGTGATGCGCTGAGAATTGAGCCTGAGACTTGCATTCAACTGGAGATGTGTACGAGCAGACAAGTGGCATGGCATTATAATCTTGCCAGTAAGATGTCCGGCAAAAATATTGACAAATCATGGACGTGCACAAAACACAGTTATTTAAACCAAGAAACTGAGTTAGTCTTACGTTCATAACATGATCAAATACATGTACATATGATGGCTGTCAAACACATATACTATAACAGAATTACTACAATTGAGAAAAGGAAAGAATATTTAATGATAAAATTACAACTTAACCGTGTATGACACATATTACATACATAATCCAGATAGAGCATAAAAATGCACCCACTAGTGATAAAGCCTTCTTGCTACAAATACACTGTCCATGCTTTTCACGTATCATCCCGAACGATGCATTCTGTTTAAATTGCTAATGTTTAGCAATACAAAGTTATTCATTAAGTCTTTGAACAGAGAACAATCTGCCCACTTATATGGAAAAATTACATTTTGAAATACTTGTGCATGGCCGGACAAATTATTCAGGCATACCGGCCGTTTTGTGCATTTCAGCTAAAAAGCAGGGCCTGGACAGAGGCAAAAAACTGAGGCAGGGCATGGACAGGGGCAGGAAACAGAGGCAGGGCATGGACAGGGGCAGGAAACAGAGGCAGGGCCTGGACAGGGGCAGGGCTGCAGAGGCAGGGCATAGACAGGGGCAGGAAACAGGCAGGGCATGGACAGGGGCAGGAAACAGAGGCAGTGCATGGACAAGGGCAGGAAACAGAGGCAGGGCGTGGACAGGGGCAGGAAACAGAGGCAGGGCATGGACAGGGGCAGGAAACAGAGGCAGGGCATGGACAGAGCCAGGGCAGCAGAGGTAGGGCCTGGACAGGGGCAGGTTACAGAGGCAGGGCCTGGACAGGGGCAGAAAACAAAGGCAGGGCATAGACAGGGGCAGGAAACAGAGGCAGGGCATGGACAGGGGCAGAAAACAGAGACAGGGCATGGACAGGGGCAGGAAACAGGCACAGGGCATGGACAGGAAACAGAGGCAGGGCACGGACAGGGGCAGAAAACAGAGGCAGGGCATGAACAGGGGCAGAAAACAGGCACAGGGCATGGACAGAAAACAGAGGCAGGGCATGAACAGCATGGGCAGCAAACAGAGGATAGGCGTGGACAGGGGCAGAAAACAGGCGCAGGGCTTGGACAGGGGCAGAAAACAAAGGCAGGGCATGGACAGAGGCAGAAAACAAATGCAGGGCATGGACAGGGGCAGAGAACAAAGGCAGGGCATGGACAGGGACAGCAAACAGCGGCAGAGCACGGACAGGGACAGGAAACAGAAGTAGGACATAGACAGAGGCGGGAAACAGCGGCAGGGCATGGACAGGGGCAAGAAACAGAGGCACGGCATTGACAGGGGCAGGAAACCGAGGCAGGGCATGGACAGGGGCAAGAAACAGAGGCAGGGCATCGACAGGGGCAGGAAACCGAGGCAGGGCATGGACAGGGCAGAAAACGGAGGCAGGGCATGGACAAGGGCAGGAAACAGAGGCTGGGCATGGACAGGGGCAAGAAACAGAGGCAGGGCATCGACAGGGGCAGGAAACCGAGGCAGAACAAGGGCAGTGACAGGGAAGGAGCAGGGGCAGGGCTAGAGGTGGGAGCAGGCGCTAGAAGGAGCAGGGACAGGGGCAGGGGCAGGGAAAGGAGCTGGTTTAGGGAATTGGGCCAATGGTAGGAGCATCATACATGAACATCTGTTGTCTGACAGCACGTCTGACATATTGGAATTCAATAATGGAGTTTTCAAAGAAAAACACAGGGAACATTATACTATTTTCTGGTTTTATTACGTAAAGGGAAAACATCAGACTCAATCTTTCATCTTTGACACATGTCCGGATTGATGGTATGATCTACATATTGCTTTCCAAGAACGGCAGGTAGTTAAAAAAAGTCGACGTTTGTGCCTGGCACAACATTTCCCAAGGTTCCACTAGTACGTTTAAAGTAATCATCACTACTACCGGAAGAACAGGAGCTAGTGTACCAGGCATGGGCTGGCACAGTGCCTCCCACATTTTAGCACCCCCAATAAACATGATTAAACCCGGATGCATCATTCTTGGTAATTGAGTTTGAAATCGAATACAGAATATTTACATTAGCAAACATACTTGTTTGCGACTTTCAAGCAGTTATGTGAAACCAAACCGTTTCGTCGACATCGGTGCCTGACACAAAATTCCCAAGGGTTCATCGTCATTGTGAAGGCAGAACCGGATGTACAGGGAATACCAGGCATGGGCCGGCACAGGGCCTCCCACAATGGGGGAATAATAGAGAAAACAAAACAATCATAGTCCCTTGTTTTGAGCTGATGTCTTGTTAAGATTTTAACAGCAAATTTAGGCTAATTGTGATCCATACCCTAACAGCATAACCGAAATACATAAGCCTCGGTATTTCGTGAGACATGACTCGGGATCTCTATACGGAAAGAAAACAGAAAACTCGATATTTCATCTTTGACACATGGTTGTTTGGGCCGTTTATTCAATTGATCAGACGATTATTCAAATCATCCTAAGATTAAACGTTTCCAAACTTGACTTCCTGTGACACAAACCTACGAAATATGGTTAGTAAGCAACCTCAAATGCTACATTTAGGTAGTTTTCTAAATTACACTTTTAACGTTTCCAAAGTAATGTTTAATGTTAATATAACTTGTGTTTTTGGCATCACCCTTGCAGCTGGCAACGTCCGTTTGAAACAACCTCATCACTGGTTTTGTTTGCGAAGGTTGACTATTAACAAATCACCCCTTTTACAAGCTGATTGCTTGGGCCTTCTTGCAACCACATGTAGTTGCCTTTACAATCACTTCAAAGACGCTGATATCATAAAGGAAGTCTTGTAAAGCCCTTTTCACACGATGTCTTGCAAGGTTTGAAAAACAATTTATGAGGCCACACATGCATGTTAGCCTGTACCATATTGCACCGGACATCTACAAGAAACAGTAGATCAAATTTACAAAAACGTTTGGCAGGGATAGCTTTAGATTTGTCGTAGGTCCAGACTCCTGCCAAAATCTCTCAAGGATTGAGATAAAATTTTCAGGGTCATTTTCTAGTATGGGTGTCCTTTTACATGACTGCAAGCATGAGAAAAGTTCTCAAACTTTTTTGGTGTCGTGGGAAAAGGGCCAATAAGATATATCAAGCTTGTGAGAGCTGGGATTTTCAGAGACCAAGTGATGCGCTGAGAATTGAGCCTGAGACTTGCATTCAACTGGTGATGTGTACGAGCAGACAAGTGGCATGGCATTATAATCTTGCCAGTAAGATGTCCGGCAAAAATATTTACAAATCATGGACGTGCACAAAACACAGTTATTTAAACCAAGAAACTGAGTTAGTCTTACGTTCATAACATGATCAAATACATGTACATATGATGGCTGTCAAACACATATACTATAGCAGAATTACTACAATTGAGAAAAGGAAAGAATATTTAATGATAAAATTACAACTTGACCGTGTATGACACATATTACATACATAATCCAGATAGAGCATAAAAATGCACCCACTAGTGATAAAACCTCCTTGCTAAAGATACACTGTCCATGCTTTTCAAGTATCATCCCAAACAATGCATTCTGTTTAAATTGCTAATGTTTAGCAACACAAAAATGTTTCATTAAGTCTTTGAAGGGAGAAAAATCTGCCCACTTATATGGAAAAAATACATTTTGAATTGTTTGTGCATGACCGGACAAATTATTCAGGCATACCATTTTGTGCATTTAAGCTCAAAAGCAACCCAAAGCATTCTTTTTTAGAGGTTTGCTGAAGCCCAAAATAGACAAAACTTATTTTTCAAATTTAAAGTGCAACATGCAAATTGATAAATCGTTAGCAGAAGCAAATTAAATTTGTTGAAGAGCACAGACAGTGTATCTAGAAATTCAAATCCAGATTTCTCTGGCAGTAATTGTTGTGTACAATACAACTAGTAAGACCAGAAGCCAAGCCAGGCTTGGCTTCTGGTCAAATGGCAGCATGCATATATAATTGGCATGCCCCATTTACATATATCCTTGCTGTTAATATCAAGTAAAATATCCTTGCTTGTTAATATCAAGTAAAATATAATGTGCAGAGTCTTTGGACTAACGACACAATTGTCATTGAGATGTTGATTTCCAGTCACAGTGTCAACAAGACGAGGCAAGACTCATAACGCTGGTCCAGAGCGCATTCAATTCTATTCAATATATTCAGAATGGCTATTCATTGCAAGTCGTTTCATGCATTTAGTCTAAACCATGGGCCAGATTTAGGGAAGAATGCAAAATTAAACGTGGGGTAACTTGAGGTTTTATCCTGAGGTAACCCACAAAACCCTGTTAAACCTCACGGTAAACCTCACGGTAAACCTCACGGTAAACCTCACAGTAAACTTCGAGTTACCACCGGTTTAATTTGGCATTTTCCCCTTGTCAGTCCCACTCATGTTCTTTTTATGAAAGTGCAACTTTAAGTTCTTTCATTACAAGACCTGCAACTTTTATGACTTGGAGGAAAGACTTCAATATGAAGTCAAATGAAGTACAAACTACAGAATGTGCTCAATAAAGCCCTAACCCTAAAATGCAACAGAAAGCAACAAAGGTAAAAAGTTGTTGCATACTGTTGCATTCTAAATAGCAGACAACTCAAGACCCTGTGCTTGTTGCATCTTGTCGCATTTAGCAGGGTAACTGTTCATAGTGCCAAGGCAATGCAACAGAATCCACTGTCGCATTTGGTTGCATTTAGCAGGGTAACTGCTCATAGTTCCAAGGCTGGTATGCACTGAGTTGCATTTCTCGTGATCACTGAACAATGCGACATCCACTGTTGCAATCTGTTGCATTTGGCAGGGTTCTATTTCAGCCAAGTTGCATTTTGTTGCATTTGGCAGGGTGCCTGGAGAAAAACATGATGGGGTTAGGGATAACGTTTCTTGTAGTTTGATTTTTAACGTACCTTGACTGGAAACCAACATCCAACAAAATCAATGCAACAGCATCCAAAGACACTACATGCCTTCAAGACAAATTCTCGTTATGACTATGTTGTGTAACAACTTAAGCTAGGGTCAGGACTTTGGTTAGTATGTGCAACATGAGTATTTTAGATTCTTTATAATGTTCATACCTAACTTTCATAATTGTTATTTGTGATTTTAACTGTCATAATTTGCCTCGATCCCCTTGTTGTTTTATGCAAACAATCTTTTGCATTTTAATTTAGATATTATAAATTGGATGAAAATATTTAGAACATGCCAATATGTCTGATGTTCAATGCACGTGATCATCTGATGATGATTCAATTTTGAGTTCAACATTTGCCAGCCATGCAAAATGTCTACATGACATAGCGTCTTTAAAAAAACATGTGTTCATTATTCAAATGAAGAGTATCCATTCTGCAGGTTTTGACACACATCTGGTGGATAATACAATATAAACTAAAACCCAAAGCCACTGACCCTAGATACCTCGGAATCATTATGCTCAATAAATGACAAGTCCGGATAATATCAATTGCTAAAATATCAATTTACGTATTCATCATGTATCTGCTGTGCAGTTACGTACACAAAAATAACGATAGACACCAAAGTTACATAAGCCTCGTGTACAATAAATGTACATCTTCACACGTCATCAAAGCCCATACATGCATCTAAATACATTACTTATAAAGGTTGTTAAAATACATGTTCACCTATCAATTGTTACAGCCGCGCCCCTACTGGCTGTCTCTCTTCTTCTTCCTTACAAGTGCAGACTTCATGACTAAAGATAATCGCACTGCCAGAAACACCGGGCGAACCCCTTCTCTTTAATTTATAGCGATAAGTGTACTGAGTTCTTTAACGTGCATTATAGAACACACGGGACCTACGGCTTTACGTCCCAGCCGAAGGATGAAGCAATAATGGTTAAGTGCCTTGCTTAAGGACACAAGTGTCCGCCACGCCACTGTTGCCTATGAAACACCAGAGCACGAGTCTGGTGTTCTTAACCGCTAGGCCATGACACTCTCATCAGGCCTGAGTACACAAACAGTGTACATCATATATTATTTTGGCTGGCAACCTATTCTGGATAAGCAAATATAGTCTGTGCTTGTGCTGAAATCCATTTATGTGCTTAGCTCCAATGTTGTGTTTCAGTTAAAAATAATTCCACTAAAATCTCGGGGACAAGCCCTACATCCATATGCAGGATCCCACTCTGTTTTGACTTAATTGGACTTGTAGCTCTCTCACTATAGGACATTGAAAAAACACTGTGACGTCACTTTACCAGTGATGACAACATCATGATGTTTCTTCAATTTTCATTTATAACATATCCCTGTCTACGTACATACCAAGTTTGAACCCAATCAGAAATGTAGTTCTATAACAGATATAGGACTTAGAAATATGCCACATCACACAACATCATGGTGACATAAATTTTGAAGACACAACTATGGTACAGGGTCTTTGTCTCTCCCCATTTTTTGGGGGGGGGGGGGGGCTGGTACCATCTTCCAAAACAATCTCTTCAAAACCGGCCATTATGCAAACTACGCATTATGCGCCCATTTTCAGGGTGCATTGTAGGGGTATTTGGGGGCTTGGTTTTCATATTCCTCGTTCATATCAAAACTCTTTATACCATTTTGCGTAATGGTAACTGAAAACTAATCATCCGAAATTTTAGGGTCAGTTTTGTTTTCATCTGAATGCAACTTTCAAGCATTTTAACTGCACAGGTTTCAAATACTGAACAGTAATGCCCCTCTCTTTATTGATAGTTCCCAGAGTCACTTTCAAAATTACACATTCGTGACCCATTGTAATTTTTGCAAAATACTCTGGTTGCTGTTGGGATTTTGAATTCAGGGACCTATGCAAGTCCTGCATATCATTTGCATACATAAGAGAAAAGCCTCCTACTGTTTCAGAATTCACTGCTAGCTACCTGTCCCTATATTTGAAGTCCGAAAGACAATGGAGTCAGGGAACCAGACTAGCACTTCGGCAGCGAATACATGTAACTTGTTACTTGTGACTAGACTTGACAGTGACTTGTGATGACTTGGATGTCACATAATCAGGGATCCAAGTTTTCTTGAAGACAACTGACCCCATATAGACACGTTGCCTAGCAGTAATTTTTGTGGCGTTTTTTTTGTTATTTAATTCAGTAACAATGAATGCACAAGTCATCTTCGTGTTGTGTACCCCCGTGGGGCAAATGTACACAACACGAAGATGGCTGCAGCGCAAACTATTCAAAGACAATAAAATGTGTAATTACTTAATTTAAAAGACTAAAACCAAAAGACTACACCCAACATACCGCTATGCATATTGGTACTAAATAAATTCGGCAGTTTTACAAACACGCATGCAATTGGAAAGTAACATCAA
The DNA here is from genome assembly GCA_029964075.1 of Patiria pectinifera. Classification (NCBI taxonomy): domain Eukaryota; kingdom Metazoa; phylum Echinodermata; class Asteroidea; order Valvatida; family Asterinidae; genus Patiria; species Patiria pectinifera. The sequence goes on along the minus strand of CM057138.1, from coordinate 6,420,217 downwards.
AAAAGAGCAAATTCCAAACTTAACATATAAGAATTTTTACAGTGTTTTAATTTTTAATGGCATACGTGTGATATGAAAACAAAGGAAATCAGCTGATCCGAGGAAAAGTTGCATGCCTGTACTCATGTTTCTGCGTAGTGCGTGCATGTTGCTTTTTTTGCAAATTCCAATTAGGCAGATTAACTTTACATTGAACTTTTTTAAAAGTAAATTTACGGTAAAAAAAAAAAAAGGTGTTTCTGCCAGATTACATGACTTTCTATGACAAAGAAATTTTTATCAAAGGAATCAGTCATGAAATTTTGGCAAATTTCGGCCAATTTGTGAAAAACCACATCATGCACAAGTACAATATAATATGCAACAGATCTCTGCATAAGCATCTTTTCTTTGAGAAAAAATGTAACAATTTAACAAACATAATTATGAAATTGTAATTCAAATTATGCATGTTTACCCCATGGGGATAATATGTAAACAACTAAAAGTGTGGTGTGCTATTTGTTTTCATTAAGGCCAAACAAAATAAATGGTGTGTTTACGATAACGGCCTGAAAAAAATCCAGGTAGGTAGGTAGGGAAATAATTTTATTTTGTAATTTTTTTTTTCATTTCAGTTCTGCATGCCCATGCGTGTTCTTTCGCAAAAAATTGTATAAAACCACTATTCCAGCATTGAACATATTCAATCGATACATTTCAATCCAAATTAATTTGTTTCGTCGGCTAGGGTTCTCCCCAGGATTTTTTCAAACATGTGGGGGAAGATTTGCTGTGATTCAACAACCCGAAAATGTTTGAACTTTAGAAGCTCTCTGGTGCATTTTAGAGCAAATCTGGGGGTCTTTATCTTAAGATTTGTCCTTGAAATTCAGAGGAGATCTTGTAGGTTATTAATATTTTTGTAATTAAAGAAAAAAAATCAAATTGTTAACTTAAAAAAAATTAACATCTCACAACCTGTGTTTCATTGCTTCCTAACTAGAAAAGTATGCATTACATTTACATGTAAGTTTCAAATTAAGAAATTAAGGTGGAGAAAAAAATTCCAGTGTATCGGGCAGATACGCAGTACGCACGTTTGTATGTGGGGAGAACCATGCCGTCCGTCGGCCAGCCAGGCGTACCCCGATGCGTTTGTGCAAAAATAATCGTACTTCGTAGTTTGAGAGTTCAAGTTTTGAGATCGTCGCGATTTTCGCACGTTTAACACAGGAATGTTTGTGTCAAATCATGGTCAGATTCAAGTGTGGAAAGTGTTTTTTGTTCGTGGCAAATAATTAAAAGTACTTGAAATGTTTGAAATTTGTCAATTATCAACCTTCAAAATGGCAATAAAAAGTTTGAGGTCGGCAATTTGGCCGAAAAAATTCCAGGTCGGTCGGGTTACCGTAAACACACCATTTTTTTTGTTCGGCCTAAATGCATGCAATTACATGGATAGCATTCATATATGTAATACAGGGTGAGTAAAAAAAACCGAAACCAAAATGTCGGGACCATTGTTTTAGTGAAGTTCCGCATGTAGCACTTTCAAAATCTAGTATATAAAAGCCCAATTCATAAGCTTTCTATTAGTACAAGAATCATTCAAATCACTAATGTACTTTTCAAGTTACAGAATTTTAAACACAACCACCATTTAAGGTTCTGTCCACGGATCACCAAAAAGGTGTGTGTTCTTTCAGCAAAACAAAAACAATTTACACACATCCCTATGTGATTTGTTTTTGTTTTGCTGAAAGAACACTGAACTTTTTGTGATCCGTGGACAGAACCTTAAAATGGTGGTTGTATTTAAAATTCCGTAACTTGAAAAGTACATGAGTGATATGAATGATTCTTGTACGAAAAGAAAGCTTATGAATTGGGCTTTCACATCCTATTTTGAAAGTGCTACATGCAGAACTTCACTAAAACAATAGTCACAAACATTTGGTTTTTTTTATACTCAGAACTCGTGATTTCTACTAGAATATCTAAATAACTCAAGAAAGGCATTTGGCTTGCCACAAGTTGTCACTCGATAACTGTACAGTTAACGACTATCGTTTCAAGGATGTTTACAAATGAGAGAACCACGAATCAATATCTACAAGTAAGAACTAAATTATTCTTTACACTGCTTTTTATTTTATAAGGCTCAATCAAAATATAAAATGAACTGGCTACATATACTATATTCAAGGCCCTTTTTCGGACAATGCCTTCATGTTCATCTTAAAGCTACAGTCCATCATTTGCAGCTATCCAAAAAGTAACTGGCGAAATTATTGTTGAAAAACATACTTGGTTGAAAGACAGTAAGGGGACTAAACTCCCTGTGGAATAATTCTTTCTGGCATGCTGTCAGTTTGAAGAAATCGAAGGACAGAGGCCTTTCCAATGATGCGTCTGAAGATGCATCGTTGGAAATTTCCGTTAGTAGTTCGTTTTTATTATTCAGCGAAGTGCACACAAGCGTTGACACGGCGCACATGCGCACGCTTTAATTCGTCGGATCAGTGTGTGACATCGCGTATCTGCAATCGGCTCATTGAGAACATGTCTCGGACGCTGAATTTAGGCCCAATTCAAAACATGATTCAGCAACTTTTAATTTGAAATCGAGATCGTAGAATATTGTTTTTCTGGGAGTATATATAGCTGAAGCTGAGCTGAAACTTCATCGGGTTAGTTGTTCAGCACCCTTCTTTAGATTTTGAGCACTTTTGTTGCTTCAAACGAACAAAATGCACAAGTTACAAATGATGGACTGTACCTTTAACTTGTTCACTTCGGATGATGTGTATACACGCAAAGGTTTGGCGGTTTTCAGAACGAATGATGGATAAACACGCAGCGAGCAAGGCCGGAAATATCAGGGTGTGCTACCTGCAGATGACGGCCTGAACCCGTCTGGCATCGAGTTCCTGAAAGCAACCCAACGCCTGGCCAGTCTGGTCAATGTCAAATTAATCCTGGCCTGAACTGGTTAAATGAAATCAGCATAATCAAGTTTTAAAATGCAATATTTTTACCTATAAGCAATTCTTCACAGTGGAGATATGGTTTAATGACAGATTACGATGATAGTGCTCTCAACATAGCATATGATCAATACTGCAATGAATCCATACTGGAGAGTGATGTTAAACTCACCATTTCACCCCATGCTGCTGTTATTGCCGGTACATATATTACTCACTTATGACCTGCAGAATGGGAAATGAACAAAAATACAATTCCTATAATATGATACCTTTGATGTATTTTACAAGTAGCAGGCATTCAGCAGGCATTCAGATGAAACTTGACACATACCAAGTCATTTGATCATGCCTTGGTTTGTACAAACTTGAGCATTTTATATTTTAACCCTAACTCCCTAGCATGCTTTACTAGGAACCACACACATATTTATGATTTTGATTCTGGAGGTGTATCGACCCAATGTCAAAGACTATCTCAGGTATTTAAGTTATTAGTCATTTTTTGAGAAGTAGGAGTAAAGAGTTTGCATCATCAAGCCACTACCTGGTTGATGACTGTCTGTTTTTGGAGGCGACGCCTGAGTGAGGTTGCGCATGCAAATGGGCCTTGTATTTCTCCAGTTCTTGTTGCTGAAGTTGCTTGGCGATTGCTGCATCATTCACAGATTCCTAGAATACATAAATACAGCACAATTTTAATGATAATCTTATAAAAAAGTAAGTCTGTCCCGAGCCAACGTGGCTCATCAGGCCGGCGTTTATCTCCGGTTTCAGTAGCATGAAACGACTGAGAATGTTTCTACTCCCCCTGGATGGGATGCTAGTCCATCGCAGGTTACCCCCCAGCTAATGCCGGCACCCATTTATACTCCTGGGTGGAGAGGGGCAAGTGGGGTTGAAGTGCCTTGCCCAAGGACACAATATATGAATGGCGGCTGGATTCGAACCCCGGACCCTCTGATCATGAGTCACGAACCCTAACCACTAGGCCACACACTCCCCAATGATAATCTTATACCCAATGATAATCTTATACCCAATGATAATCTTATACCCAATGATAATCTTATACCCAATGATAATCTTATACCCAATGATAATCTTATACCCAATGATAATCTTATACCCAATGATAAAATTAATCAAGACTTGGCTAGCCAAGTGAAGCTGGTCGTAGAGCACACAAAAACTCTGTTTGGCTGATCCACAATGGCTATTGACTGGAAGTCCTTTCATGCATCTGGTTTACACACTGGGCCGGATTTGTTATAATAGTAATAATTTGGGAGGCTAATCATCCTTACTCGCAGCTGAGAAGCTGAATTGCGAAGGACACGGCTACAGCGTGGTCGAGCCAAACGCATGTAAAGGTGCCATGTCTGATTACGGAGCACAGCCAGAGATCAAAAGACTTGATTTTTGCGGAAGGAAAACCGGAAAACCCAGAGAAAAACCCTTGTGGCACAGGACAGAATCAACGCTGACCACTCTACTCACGTATTGTCCGAGCTGGGAATTGAACTCGGGCCACAGTGGTGAGAGGCAAGCACTTTACGCACTAGCCATCCCTGGCCACCCTTTCATTGACATAATGGGGTAACCCTATAAGATAGCAATATAAGTACGAAGAGGATAGGCTGGCCCTCTAGGACCAAAAAATATTCAGTCTAATAGAGCAAATCTAATAGAATACAACAATCTTTAATGTCTACAGGGGAGTCCGGTTGGCGCAGCGGTACTTTCCTCACCTTCCACAGCTGTGACCCAGGTTCGAATCCCGCCTGGGCCAATATGTGGATTGGGTTTTCAGTCCCTACCTGATTCTGTGGGTTTTCCCCAGAATATTCTTCTGGGCTTTTCCTCCCACCTCTAAAACTGTCATTTCTTCTCATTGTCTTCTCTCTACAGGTTTCTTCAGGCTTGCGAGCTACAGTGCCTAGTGCGCATTTAAGAAATCCTTGGTTTCATTACCAGAAATGATTAATAATAATAATACAATCTAACAGAACAAATTAATCATAACCAGAGCCACACCCTTGGACTCACCGTCCCAGCCGTGACAAATTCGAAATTAAAAAGTGGCTGGACCTCCCTAGCACTTTGGTGTGCATTAACTGTAATCCCCTTGAGTGATTTACTAGGAGCCTCCCTCACTCTTGCAAATACCAACACCATATGGTAAACTCTATACCCAAACTGTTGGACTCTGGTTATGGTGGTATGCTAAACAACATGTAAAGCATAATCAGCTTACTAAGTGCACTACTCACTCCAACAGATTCCAACAAAACATGCAGTTGGATTTTGAAGGGTTGGGGACCATTAGGGTTAAGGACGTCATACTGATATATTTTATATATCTTAAGGCCACACGTATGCAAGTTCCAGCAATATGTTCGTTTAAACCCACGAACCACACATACTGGAATTGGTATCCTTGTGGAGTCATTTAAGTGTAGTTTCAAAATGTTCCTATTTTAACCAGAATTAATTTCCTGAGCTGAAATTCAGACTAAATATCCCTGACATAAAATACTTTAATTTGCGACGATCAACACACTTGGAAATTCCTAGTTTTTGAGTAAAATCCATATATCTATTTCGTGATAACCTAATGGAAATGTATTCACCTATAGAAATCGCCATGTGGAGATGTATACAATCTTTTGTTCCCTATTATGCACATGTCTCCATAGGGTACTGTGTCTCCACAGGGTACCGTGTATCAGATCACTGTTACGGTTAAGGACGTCATACTCCCCCCCAAATGTACAGGTTTGTACATGTATAAGACTTCACTTACATATACACTGACTGGATGGCGAGTTGTAGGAATGAAGGCACCTGGATCCAATGCATGGGCAGCCTGCTCCAACAGCACAATGTCCTGAGCATTCTACACAAGAAAAACCATCATCTATAATGTTACTTCATGTTCCACAAAAAGGACATCTGCTAATTAATTTGCTCACACTGCACGATTCACTAGCTTAAAATCTCACACAAAGGAACTGTTATTTTAGCCAAGCTGTCACAGACTATGCTAATTCGGATATTAACCCTTACTCCTTAGGCACTTTTTGCAAGGGTGCAACCTTAATCCTGCAAAATCCTCCAACTGTCTCTATGAAAAACTGCACACAGCCTCAATTCTGCAAAATCCTCCATTATTTCTTGAATGTGGTCCTTGGAGGGGTGACCACTGCCTCAATCCTCCAGCAATCAATGTGTTGAGGCAGAGCCAGTGACATCCTGGAGCAGTGCGGAGGATTTCAAGTATGATCTAGGCCTAAATTTATGCACGGCTGGGCATAAACAACACAAGGTCCAGCCCACAACCTTGACACAGTGCATCCTGCAAAATTAGCCACACATTTTTGCCGCATAGCCTCAATCCTGCAAATTCCTCCATTTTGCAAAGAGGATTTTGGAGGATTTGGGATAAAGCAACACAAAGATACTACAAAAAGTACAGATTGATCAGATCAACCAGCAGAATCAAAAGTAAAAGAAGACATGTGATATTACTCAAATGAGCCATTCACATTTACATTGAACACTTCAAAATTGAAACTGATTTCCGATTAACAACAAAACAGAGAATGTACGGTACATGTATACAATCCTGTGTGCTTCAAAACATAAAATTGATTGCACCAATTGGAAAAAGAAGTTACAAATTTCACATTCGATTGTTTTAAATGAAACTATGAGAATGATTTGAAATGCCTACAATAAATGAGACAAAATGACAAAAACAAACAAGAGTCACAAGTACAAAATCATGTGTGCACGAAACTAAAAATGAATGTAATATTATTGAAAAAACAAAACTGTAAATCGATCTGAATCAAAAATTATGTGTGAATTTGATTTCTCTTTTATATTAGCACATTCCACTGTTTAATGTAATTCCGTGACTCAGTCATTTACCTTGTTCAGGACCTTCTTTTGGATTTCTTGGGACACATCTGCCAACTCATTTTTCAGTTGCATCTCAATATCACACTCTCTTTGCCTGAAATTCAAAGACGGAGAGTTTTCTTGACAAAAAACAACAACAAACAAACAACAATAAATAGAAGTCTATGTCTCGATCTTCAATGAACAGAACATAGGGCTTTTCCACATTATGATTCTTGCTGTGACTTGATGCTTTTTTTCATCAATGTGCAGTCAGTTAAATGATCAATTTCTTGTATGAACAAAGTTCCACGACGTATTTGGTGTTTTGGCAAGTCTTATAGTTCTCTAGATATGGGACTTTACAATATGCATCTTTGAGATGTCACATGACCCATGATAACTTCATCATAACATCACCTCAATTCTTACCTATAACACGTCCCTGTCTACACACATACCAAATTTCAATCCAATTGGACTTGTGGTTCTTGAGATACAGGGCTTTAACATATGCACCTTTAAGATGAGGTCACACGACTGCTGATGACGTCACCCCAGTATTTACCTCCCTTGTTATATCCCTTGACAGGGATGAAGAGAGATTTGTATTACACAGCCTTAAACACCATTGGCCCCAAACCTGTTTTAAACATCATGTTTATAACTGCCCCATCAAACTAGTATCATCATTTCCATTAAAAAAAATCTTTTCAGTAAAAAATTTTAAAAATGGAAAAGTTAACATTTTCCTATGATTTCGTTCTACCATTTTAAATTAACCCTAACTCCCTGGGCATTAACCTCAATCCTGCAAAATCCTCCAACTGCCTACATGTTAAAATAACACATAGCTTCAATCTTGCAAAATCCTCCGTTATTTCTTGAATGTGGTCCTTGTAGCGGTGACCACTGCCTCAATCCTGCAAAATTCTTGTCAATATATTAAGGCAGAGCCAGTGACATCCTGGAGCAGTGCGGAGAATTCGAAGTATAATATAGACCTAAATTTATGCACGGCTGAGCGTAAGGAACACAAGAAGCTGCTAGCTGAAGAAGCTAGCTTAGCAGTGAAACGTCACTAATTTGTGCGTAACATCTTCACAAGATTCTTATTGGATTTGTCAAAAAGAACCTTCAGAAATATTCTGACAAACAATCCAGATGAACTTATTCAAAGATGTCCCAGATAGTTTTGCATGCCAAGTATGTGAATACAAAAATTAACGAAGACTTTCAGTAACAAAAACAATTTCCACAGAGAGGAACTTACACTGGCTGAAAATGTTCGCCTTCATGTGCCTTTGAAGGTGTATTCATTGATCGTGATATAGGATAACACGGATCCTGTGTAGGGTGACCAGAGTAGTGATAGCCCTCACTTGGTGAAGACTGGAACGAAGGTGCAACATGGCAATCTTGCGTCAAGGTGACAGGGTTGGTTTCAAGTGAAGGACCAGCATGAACCTTAAAAAAAAAACCCACAAAAAACCCCCCCAAAAAACATAATTTAGTACAATCCTTGAGAGAAGTCGAATGAGATCACATTTTTGGGAACATTATAGAGAAAGTAACCAAAAATGAAATTAGTTTGAAGATATTTTCCGAGGTATGATTTTGAACGATAAACATCATGTTATATTTATCTAATCTATTAACCGAGGGTTATAGACAATATCATCGTAACTTCAGGAAAGTGCACTCTTGAGATGTTCAGGTGTTCACACCACTACCGCTATTTCTTTGAGAGCCAACCTTTCTTTGCAGGTGATATTAAGCAAAACCAGTGTATGTTGAGCGGAGCCTCAAAGTATTTTAATACGCTTATTTATACTGTGATTACAATTTTCATTCTTTTTAACAGTGTCCATAAAATATCTTGAATGTTGAGCCATGAGAGATGATTAGCTCCTCCAAGAAGGTTATGTTTTCATCTGATTTGGTTAGTTTGTTAGTTTGTTAACAAGATACATGTAACTTGGAACACTTTTGGATGGATTTGAATGAAATTTATTTTAGGGGTGGTCCTTGGTACAAGTACAAATTGATTAGGTTTTTTTTTTACCAACACCAGTGCATGAATGGCCAGCTCTGAAACAATGAGAGCTAAGTCCCATTGAACAATGCCACAGTTGCATCCTGTTGCGTGCGGTGACCACAGACTCTGAGGCAGTGTGGCCTTGAGACTTTTCCCCTGATGGATCTTACTACATTTGGCAGGCTTGTCACTTAGTCGAGTGTTGAATGTCGCAGGCTTCTAGCAAACATACCCTGAAGGGTTAGGATTAGGGATTCTTCACCATTTATGCGACTTTTTCTTTTGGGTGTACCGACAATATGGTGGGGAATTGTTAATATCATGTTTAGTTTGCTAGATAAAATGAAGATTGTTAAAAACGGCGAAAATGTTTGAAAATCTAAAATCACGTGGTGACATCATCATGACGTCTCTTATTTCTCACATTTTTGTGCAATTAGGGGTGTGCATTTAGCGGCAGTATAGGAAACGGGTACCCTATTGAAAAAAATATGGGTACCCACGTACCCGTTAAATAAAAGAAACCCAAGCCAAAAATTCAAATCTGGGAAGTTGCTGTTCAGATTTCATAAAGGTCCGCAGGATAATACTACCACATCGGTGCGGCAATACGGCTAGATAGGGTGTATACAGTGAGCTCTTCACCTATGTGGTGAAAACTGCAACTTTCGCAAGCGTCATAAAACGTGAAATTGGTTTGGTTTTCCATGTATCCTGTTTTTCATTTTGAAATTTTCCCACTGACATTCGAAACATTTCTTTTTCATTGACTGAGAAGTTTCTAAGTAATTTGCAAAGTTGACATTAACAGTCGGGTACCCGGTTCCGATGCCCAGCCCTATGTATGTGCAAATACCTATGACCTAACAAAGGTATTACAAAAAGAATTTTGAATACAGCATGTACTGTTGATGAGATATGGCAAAAAGGTAAAAAAAATATACATGCAAATAAGCCATACAAAATATCACATGATGACGTCATTTACTTTTACCTATAACACATCCCGGTTTACCTACATACCAAGTTTCAACCAAATCCGACTTGTGGTACATGCACCACAACCCCAGGCCGAACTCGAACCCAAAACCTGCAGAATTACCTGCAGACCACGAATTCAATGCTCCACACCACAAAGCCATGGCCCTCCAGAGAACCGTTTAAAGCCGGAGTCCATCATTTGCAGCTATCAAAAAAAGTAACCGGCGTAATTATTGTTGAAAAACGTACTGGTTGAAAGATAGTAAGGGGACTAAACACCCTGTGAAATTATCCTTTCTGGCAAGCTCTAATTTTGAAAATCAACGAAAGAAGGCATTTCCAACGGTGCTTCTTAAGAAGCACCGTAGGAAAATTTAAATTAGTTGTTCGTTTTGTTATTCGGCGCAGCGCGCACAAGCATTGGAACGACGCACAGGCGCGCGGTTGCTATAATTCGTTGGATCAGTGCGCAACATCGCGTAAAGCTGCAATTCAAAACAATTCGAAACATGATTTAGCAACTTTTGATTTGAAATTGAGATCCTAGAATGCTGTTTTTCTCGGAATATGAAGCTGAAGCTGAGCTGAAACTTCATCAAGTAAGTTGTTCAGTATCCTTCATTAGATTTTGAACACTTTTGTTGCTTCAAACGAACAAAATGCACTAATTACAAATGATGGACTATGTCTTTAAGCCTACTGTACCTGGATGGGTCCAGTGGATTTGAAAGCCGTCCGTGATGACTTGAACATGGGGGACCTTCCATGCCGGGTAGGCTGGAGCTCAGGGGGAGGTGCTGATGAGAAGGTCTGGTAGTATCTCATCATGTTTCTCTGATCATCATCCGATGTGTAGGGATGTGATCTCGGCTTGGCTTGCCTGTCTACAGTGTTGGCAGGGGCTCCTATACAAATAACAGTCAAAGAGAAGTAACAGATGTGCTCATTGGACAGAAAATGTGTTTGCCTTCAAGTTATTTTGTCCTATACAGATTACAGTTAAAGAGAAGTCACAGATGTGCTCATTGGACAGAAAATGTGTTTGCCTGCGAGTTATTTTGCATTAATAAATACCTTGGAATGTGGATAGCTTCTGTATTTGGTCGAGACTCGATCACGTGGGGGTGTATTCCTAAGGGAAAAACAGTGTGAAGATCAGGTCTTCACTGCGTGATAATAACTGGGTTTGGGGATGATGGCTGTTAATGGACAGAGATGAAGTCAAGAGAAACAAGCCAAAATGCTCCAATTTTTTTACTTTTCTTTTGGCGATATTTCCAGACCTTTAGTGTTCATGTTCAGTGGCCATATTTTAGCTTATGCTTGGCACCCTGTCTCTTCAATATGCGTTGTTATATACCACCATAACAGGCCCAGGCTGCGCTGGACGATGTCTTTATTACACTACAACTGACAACCAGGGTATGAACATCTGCACTGCTGCCGCAGCGAAACAAATTGCAATTTTTTTTACTTCATTTTTTTACCTGGGGAAGGAAGCTGATATTTCGTTTACGTATTCCTTTTGTCCAGAATTACAAAGATACTCTGTCTAGACAAAGTAAATATGTCCGTGGGTGACGTGTTTACAAAAAAATAAATTGCAGATCAATCCACGCTTTCGTCCTAAACATCCTCAGTACTGCAGCTGTGCGAACATGTTGTTTGAAAACTTCCTTACACGCGCGCGCACCCACACACGGCAACTGTGTTGTGTATGCGCGTGTCAGTCAAGCACGATGTTGGTTGAGCGCGTGTGTACTGCTTTATTGTTACAAGCTACCGTAGGACTGTTGTATATTTGGCTATTCATTTGGCTTACATGATGCTGGATCAATGCTGGTTCAGGGGCCAATTATTCGCTTGTTCTTGAAGCCGGTCTTCATATCACCGTTAATACACCCCCATGTGATCGAGTCTCAACCAATCAGAAGCCATCAACTCTCCAAAGTATTTATTAATATGTGATATAAAGACCGGCTTCACGAACAAGCGAATTGCCTCTGAACCAGCATTGATCCAGCATCATGTAAGCCAATGATTGGCCGAACAGTCCTACGGTAGCTTGTAACAATACAGCCAACCACCATCGTGTGAAGACTTACGCGCGGGTATGCAACACAGTTGCTATGCGGGGCATGCGTGCGTGAACAACTTCACAAGACACGTTCGTACTGAGGATGTTTATGACGAAAGCATGGATCTGCGATTATTTTTGTAAACACATCGTCCACGTTCACATTTTCTAAACCGAGCATCTTTGTAATTCTGGACAAAAGGAAAATGTAAACAAAAAATCAGCTTCCTCTGTCAGGTAAAATATGAAAAAACTTTGTCGTAATTTTGTGTGTGTGCTATGGCAGCAGAAGGTCATATCGTGGCTCGGTCCATTAACAGTGGCCATCCCCCAACCCGGTCATTATCACGCAGTCAAGACTGGGTCCTCACACTGTTATTCCCTAATTACAAGTAGAAGCACCACACCTGGTTAACACTGGGGCCCTGCTGGGCTTCATGGATTAACCCTAAAGATATACTGTGTGCTGTTTTCCAGTTTCACCCTGAAAAAACAGATTTTGGTTTTCAATTTCCATTTTCTAGCACTACAAAAGTAATTCAAAAGTTAAGATATACAAAAGTTAGGAAAAATGACCCACGTTTAGCAATTAGTTTAAAAATGCATACCTGCCAACTTTTCAAAATCCAAAATAGTAATCAATCTGCGCAGTCATTTTCATATGCACGTACATTAATATAGTGCATGTACCAGCTATACCAATATCACGTATGTATACATGTGCACACCCTTCCTTTCGTGATTAATCTGTAGGTACTGCAGGATATTTCGAGGGGAACAAAAAATGTTAATTTTATTGTTTCTGTTCATAAAACCACGGTATTTAATTAACAATGTAAACGATTTTGAGGACATTTGTAATTAAGGGCGATATAATTCGGAATACAGCTCGTATTTTCGTAATGATCCGCCAAATTCGGAAAGGTTGGCAGGTATGAAAATGACACATGGTTGCAAGCTTTGTATTATTTGCAGGTCGGCATTAATTCATGTCTCGAGGATAGAATGGTCTCTGCCGCACTTTCAATATCAATAATTTTGGGGATCGGAAACCAGTCTACTCGCCCAGCAGATCAGCTCGTGCACAAAAGCAACCTGATATAAAAGCCCTCTTTCAGAGGAGTGCGCATACCCCTCTCTCCAAAAACCACAATTTTCTTTGTTAGGCCAAAAAAAAAAAAATATTCGGTCTCTGGTCAGACCAAAGTTCCGAGTGGCGGGGTTTTTAGCTTTTTTTTTTTTTTTTTTTTTTCTTCAAGCTTGGATTGTACAGACAAGGTGGGGTACTATTTGCTTTTTTGGTGTCCTCATGTACATTGGTGTCGACCGACTTATTATTTTTTTTGGCCTTAACAATAAAACAATCAAGGTCAACAATCTTGAAGACGCTTCCTTCGATTGAAGCAGCAGCGCTTTTGTAAGGCCAATCCTACCTGCAGGCATGTCCCATGTGGTATTCTTCTGCTGTTCTCGTCGGTCCATCACCAGTTGAATTTTATGTCTGCGTTCATGGTGAGAGCTGCCTGCGTGTTCATCCTCCTGCTTCACCTGGGAAATACATGCAACCGAAAAGTTGGGATCACTTCAGGTCTTCTAGATATAACATTAACCCAAACCTTCCCAAATCCATCAAAATCTACTCCCCATTTTTTTTTTTGGGGGGGGGGAGGGATTTTGGTAGGCAAGCCATGAGTACCAAGTCCATCAAAATCCACATATGGTAGTGGTGGTCTTGTGGTGGATTTCAGCAGATTTGGTCCTAAAGTATTATGTGGAGCAGGGTCAGTGATGGATTTTGGCGGACTTGGTCCAGTACTAGTAAAAGACACTAGGGAATTAGGGTTAAACAAAAATATCAACAATGTCTTTCATAAGTGGTCAGTAAAATAACTTATATTTATTCCAGAGCAAAATACACAGTGTATATGCAAGTACCTTGACCGTATTACCCCTAAATGTATGTTCTTCAGTTTGAATATTCAACCAGAGTTGTAATGACTCAAGTCAATGATTTTGCCATTTTTTTATGACTCGACTCAAATCGAGTCACAAGAGGCAAATGAGTCAACTTGACTTGAGTTACTGTATAGCAAATGGAAATAACAAACTTCTCTGATCAAACGACTCTGCCAGACTCAAGTCACAAACTCATCAACACAAGGGGGCGGGGGGAATAATTACACTGACTAATTACAAGTTAATACTACATGTCAAGTTGTAAGCTCGACACAAGCAAACAGTTTATGTGGTATCTTGGACTCCTGTCTAATGCTATCTTTATAAGAATTACCAGTCTATGTTTTGATACTACATGTACCAGTACATGGGATGGCATTAACTGTCAGTGACTCATTATGACTCGAGCAGCGATGTGACCTGACACGAGCACACTTTGTGACACAACTCGATCTCGCTCACCTACAGAATCAATTGACTCGAGTCACTGCCTTAGAAGACTTGACCCGACTCAGCTCGAGTCACACAATTTAGAAACTCATTACAACCCTGTATTTATGCCTACATTTTAAAAGTAAACACCGCAAAAAAAATAAAGTTCACACTCATTGGAGGGTCATAATTTTGAATCTGATCATCTTACGATGACGTCATTTACATGTATGTAGACCTTTGGGGAACGTTGTTAGCTTCATTTTGATACCCCGTTCATTTTTGCTTTCAAAGACTGTAAATCATCCAACACTGACAGCAGTTTATGAAAAATGATGCAGTTTGAAAAGTTGACAATTGAAAGAGTGCGCGAGTGGAAATTCCTGCGTGACAATACAATGTTACACTGCCCGAAACAAACCGCAGGGATTATCGATTTCACAGTGCTTGAACGCATGAGAGCATCCGAAATTCAATTACCTGCACTTTGTTCAGACGCTGCACAGTTGATAGGGGCCAATGACGGGCGTGTTTGTTTGCGCTTAGCACTTTCTCCTAATATAATCTTTCAATTTGCAACTTTTCAAACTGCATCATTTTTCACCGATTTGAAAAACTGTTGTCAATGTTGGACGATTTACAATTTTTTGTAGCAAACAAGGTATCAAAATGTAGCTAACAACATGTATAAATGAGATTCAAGATTATGACCCCTCCAATGAGGTTGGATTTTCTTTTTTTGCGGTGTTTATTATAAGGACAGAACCAGGTCTAAAGTAAGTAAGTAAAGGGGACGAACCTGTGTTCACAGGAACGGAGTGCCCATCTCTCTTTCATTAGCGATTGGGCCAGACTCATATGCTGCTGTGGGGGATCGCCACACCTCCTCCACAGCGAGTCTGTTACCTTCCCAGCATTGAATAATGCTGGTACCCATTTAACACCTGGGTTGAGAGGAGTAATTGAGGTAAAGCGCCTTACTCAAGGGCACAACACGCATGGCCACGGCAGGGCTCGAACCCACAACCTCATGATCATGAATTCTGTGCTCCACCGCTAGAACACACGTGCCCACAAACAGGTCTAAGAGCCCTCATAGGTAAGCTGCATTTTCAAATGAAGATATGTACAGGGTGAGTAAAAAAAGCGAAACCCAAATGTCGGGACTATTGTTTTAGTGAAGTTAAGCATGCAGCACTTTCAAAATCTAGGATATGAAAGCCCTCTTATTCTAAAAGAAAGCTTATGAATTGGGCTTTCATTTCCTAGATTTGGAAAGTGCTACATGCAGAACTTCACTAAAACAATGGTCCGGGTTCCCGACATTTGGGTTTCGTTTTTTTTGACTCACCCTGTACATAAACCAGGGCAACACTAACCTTCTGCAATGTGTGCTCCAGGTCTTGCAACGACATCTTCTTGAACTCTGACAACTCGTGGGTTCCCATCGGCTTATCTTTGACGGTGCCGAGGGGCTCGTCCACCGACATGTGCCGGACGTGTGCCTTGATGTATGTCATCGTGTAGTTGGTGTTAGTCTCTTTAACTGGGCGCACCATCAAGAACGGGGCTTGGCTTGTCCATGGATTGTAGCATACTGTGTCCTCTTGACTCAAACTGGATGTCCTTTGCATATGGAAAAAAAACCAGAGTTATAAGTTCCATGAGATAAATTTTCTGAGGAACACTTCATGACATTCCCTTTTGGTTGATAATTTGATTGAAAAGTGCACTTCTTTAAAGGGAATATACAACATTTGCTGTTGCTGTAATTTTCAGAAATGGATTGATTTGGGAGGTTACTATTTGTTAGCAAATATTGTTACACTGACTTTTGTGAAGAATTTGCAAGGAAGAGGAATGTTCCTCGTGAATCATCCTAGGGAGTTAGGGTTTGCATACAAAGTGTATCAACAATTTTCGATTTTAGGCATTAGGATGAAAGTAGCCTAATTGCCTCCGTATGGATATTTGCCTGTCGTACAAAAAATATGTTTAGCGAGTAAACACAATTCTAAACACTTTCTTGCTATCAGTTTGTAAACATGTTTACATGCTAAACATTTTTAGGTGTTAGTAGGAAAGTGTTTAGAATTGTGTTTACTCGGTAACGCATTTTTTTTTGTAGGCCAGGCAATTATCCACACAGAGGCAATTAGGCTACCTTCAGCCCAATGCATTAAATTGAAAACTTGGTCCCATGGTCAATTTGACCTCTCTTGGAAAATTACTCATAACTCTTGTCAAAACCATCAGATTTGACGTTTGATGTCTCATTTCAAAGTGGAAAGGCGTGTCTTTCATACCATACCTATATTATCTATGTTGGTGACACATTCTACGTCTGGCATTCCGTTATATTTTGTTTGCATTTTTTTCGATACACACAGTATTGTAATCAACAATGAGGCCGAGGTTTATCATGGGTACATGAAATAGGTTGTAGAATACAGGTACTGACTTTTTAGAGACTGAATCGGAAGGGATGGTCCAGAGTGACGTGACTGTTCTGGTCAGGCAATCGTTTCTATCCCACGGATTCTTGCTTTCTTCGCTGCTGAATCCTTTCAACTGATGTAGGATTTCTTGTTTGCGCTCACACAGCTCGCCAAGAGAGACATCCTCAAGTCAAAAAGAATGTAAAAATATATAAATAAATAAATAAATGAAAAAAGGAATTAAAACAAAAGGTATTAACGAAATACAAAAGTAAAATACGGCTCTACGAAATCTTCATGGCACAAAAGTGAACATTCGCTGGAACAGGTCATCTTGCCAAAGTGTTCTGTATAAAATACCTGGAATTGGATCAATCTTGAACCTATCAGCACCTGGGCTTCATGGTATTACATTGTATTCATAAATACCCAAGACAGTTTACCCATTCCTATTGGTCGAGAGCCCGTCATGTGGCCAGTTTTAAATGGTTGATAAAGACATGGCTGGCTAGTCTTAAACACTTTTCCAGTGTCACATGAAATTTGGACTTTGTCTTTAAACTTAGGGTCCACCTCTGAACTTTGTCATTTTTAAGTACCAGTATCATTAAAACTGACCCCAAATTATTTTTGCTTGCTGGATAGGTAGTTTGCTTTTACATATCCACTCTTGGATAAAAAAGGCGTTAAGGAGCGCATACATAACTTTGTTTTGTAGTAAAGTGTCCTCATTACTACTTGGCTGAGTTTTATGATGTGGATCTAAAGCAAAACAACTAATTATATCTGTCTCTTGATTGGCTGATAACGCATCACATGGTGTTTACTTTTATCACTATTTTACTGTGCATGGCCTAAAAGGCTGTACATGTACATGTACAATGACAGCCTCACTCTGAAGAGGTACTACATGCATAGCAACCAGAAGTCTATGTGCACATGCACACAGGTCTGTCCATTACGCTTAATGTTTCCACATGCAATAGAGTTGGGTTCGAATTTTTCCATGAAAGGGTAGTTTGGACAAGTTCGAGCTAATTTTCAATAATATTGAATGAGAGATACCTTCATGTTGGAGTCTGATGTACATGTACTTTTACGAAACTGCAGAATCTGTGGGAGAGGTGTTATTAGTCAACTATTGACTGCTTTGATATGTGATGTAGTAATATATAATGTGGTGCTTATATAGCGCTTTATAAAGATTTTAAAGCGCTTTACAATTATTATCCCTGTTCATCTGGAATGAGACCATTTTCTTCTGCAGAATCTCGAGATCAGCGCAATTTGGTCTCTACCTTCACAGGTACACACATTCTTGTTCCGTAGTTGTGGGGACTACACAAGAGTTGTCCCATGGTACTATGGGGACCGAAGACGTTATGGGGACAGCAGGAAGTCTCCTCAACTCGGTCCTGATTACCCTAACAATGAAAAACTTCCCCATAACGCGGTGATGGCTTGCCCCCACTTACGCCTCTGGGTGGAGAGAGGTAATTGTAGTAAAGTGTCTTGCCCAAGAATACAAGCACCATGTTCCCGTCAGGGTTCAAACCCACGTACCACAGGGCATGAGTTGACCAGCATAACCATTGGACCACAGCGCCCCTAGTAAAACTAGCCTCCCATGATGATTCTTGGAGCTTTCTATTTTCCCTCGGGGGACTAGTTTGACCACACCCCTCGAAGCAGTCAAAATGTGTATAATATATTATCGGGATATATACCTTGTGTGTATTATTGCCACTGACGTTCCAAGTGTGCATGACTGGTGATTTCATGGATGGTTTTCCCGCTCCGACAGTGCGCTTGGCGGAATCCTGGTCGTATCGATACGGCTCACGTGCTGGTCCGTCAGGCATGTCCCAGCTGGCCAGGCGGTCATGGCCAACTGTCTCATGGCTGGTCATTGACCGACTTGAATTGGACGGTTCAATCCCACCAGTATGAGCAGTGAAGTTATTAGAATACTGGTGACTGTACACTGGCTGAGGCGTGGTGTACAAGTGGCACACCGCCCCCGGAGGATGAACGTAGGTGCTGGACAATGAAATCTGCACGTGTGGGTTTTGCTGATCTTCGTAACTTTCCCCCCATTGTCGGTCTGTCGACTTTGCATAGGATACTTGGTGCCTTGGGTTTTCTGATGGAGGGGGCACTAGAGCTGGTTGCCTTGCCTGATGATGTTCGGCCTTGCTTACCATAGAATGCAGTACGGGGGATTGGGTTATATCAGGACGTCTTTTACCATCTGTTCAACAGAAACGGTTATAAACTGTTCATTTCAGAACGAAACAAACTCACCAAGATTTCTTGTCACAATATTCAAGGCATAAATCCCTACTCCCTTGAAGATCTGCTACTGAGCCATAAAGATTGTTAGCTTTGCAGCCATCTATGGATGCATACTTATAATCCACAGGGATACATACAGGGTGAGTCACAGAAAATCAAAACCCAAATGTCGGGACCATTGTCTCAGTGAAGTTCTTCATGTAGTGCTTTGAAAAATATTGAACATGAAAGCCCAATTCATAAGCTTTCTTTTAGTACAATCATTCAAATAAATCACTTATTTTTTTTACTTAGTTATTCTATTTTAAAACACCGTTTTTAAGGTTCTGTCCACGGATCACCAAAACGGATCACCAAAAAGGTGTGCACGAAAAAATTCACACAACAACACACATATATCAAACTTTACTTCTATTTTCTTTCTTTTGTATTCACTTTTACTTGTTTTTCATGTTAAACTTGTGTTTGGACAAGTACAATAGTAGGCTTCAAAACTTTTCAAAACTGTTTTGTGGGTAATTAATTTTTTAATTTTTTAATGCTTATATATACTTATGACAAGGAGTACCGACAAAAGCAAAATAGCGCCCTCTCACATAACAGATCTAAGGTGTTAAATATCCATGTTTCACATCTAAGCTGTCAACAAATGTATATTATTGAATAAAAATCATTACCCAAAATAAATAATCCTTTTATGGACAATGTATTGAATTACTTTTACTGACCATTTGAATGCCTCTGCATGTCTGTGTCTGACATGGTTGATATTGATGACTCATCTCTGTTTAGAAAGAGATTAAAATAAGATGCGATACATATTAAAGAATTTATTACGACAAAAATTCAGGGATGCTCTTTGATGTAATGTAAATCTTTTGCAATGTTGGGCTGATTTTTTCTATTTTTTAATTTTCTTGGGTGCAAATTCTACATGTTTTGAAAATAATACTGTCAAAATTTCAGATTGTCAATTTGTTGAGGCCTGTGTGGAGCTGAGGAGGATTAGAAGCATAGGCCACCTATATATTTATTATATTTACAAAAAACAACACACAAACAAGGGCCCACCTTGACAAGTGCATCCTACGAAATCAGTGCGCGACTTTTGCCATTAGAACCTCAATCCAAATTCCTCCTCCAAAGATGATTTGGGGTGTAACTTTTTGAGGTGTAACAATTTCAGACCTGCATTACCGAAAACTTGAATCAGGAAACTTCTCTGCTTTCAACTTTGTGACGACACAAACTTCAAAGGAATGTCTGTTTCAATAAATTGATCACAATGGCACAGGGAAAGATCCATATTTCAGCAATTTCCAAAAATACTTTTTTGGCCAGCTGCCTGGACATGCCAGGTGTCCCAATTTGACAGAACACATCACTATCGTACTGTACCTTTTGCTTCGTGAGGCAATGTGCTGTTGTAGCTCCAACAAATGATGGCGATCTTCTGAGGTCAGTCCATCTTCACTGACTCCCTTTGCAATGAGCTTGGGTGTTCTGGGTCCCTCTGACACTTTGTTCTGGGAGCTCATCTGACGGTTCAATGCGGAGAGCATGCGTCGACTTTTAGCACGGTACCTATGGAAGACAGATATTGTGGCTTCGGTTTAGCACAAGGAACTAGATTAGTGCTGCAAGTGATCCTCAATGTTCGGTTCAGTTCGGTTCGGTTGCGGTTTGATTGTTTTCCTCTGAACTTCGGTTCGGTTCGGCTTCGGAATTGTATAATGTACATGTCCATGGTACAATGTATTGGGCGACAATGAAAAGCATATAGATAGGCCGTTCCCTTTTTTCGAACAAACATGTGTGTACCGCGCACGTCTGACAGAAATAGGCACAGCAATTTCCACATGCTATACAACACAAGTTGAAAGATGAATCTTATTTTTGTTGTGCAAACAAAGTTATACTTTGACTTGATGACGTTGAGAAATGAACATCGTAAATTGCTACCGTGTTACCTATCGCAGCCGGCCCTATCCGGCCCGGCAACTATGATAAAATTTTCCCACACGTGCTGACGGTTTTATTTACAGGAGAGCTAACTGGCCGTACACAATGTTGCCTGCTAGGCGCATCCATGTTTTTATACAAATTCTGTTTGTGTGCAAAAGTAACCCAAATTGTACGCCTTTTATTAGAGGATTGCAAACGTCAAAATAGAAACTAAGTAATTTTTAAATGTTCTCTTTTGAGTGATCCCAGTTTGTAGTATTTATAATGTTGCTAGCATCTTGACTTTGGGCGTGGTCCCTGGCTACATGGCATGTACGGGTTTATGGCTGCTGACTAGCACCCCTTGAACAAGACATTGACAAAATGGGGAACCGCCAACATAGGGATGGATAGCTCAGTTGGTAGAGCACCGGAACGGCAATCCGGAGGTTGCAGGTTCAAGCCCCGCTCCAGCCAATTTTCTTTGTTCAACTTTGAGATAATTATCTTTTTTTGTGTTGAAATAAAACACACAAGTTTAAACATGTCAGGAGAAACAATCTATATTTTGAAATGTGCAGATAATAAAAAACACGATTTATAGCGCGCATTTTCGCAAGTATCAATGCGCGACTAAGGACAACTCCAGAAGACAAGTTACAGATTATGTGGAGAGAACAGATCAGTTTTCAGTCTGCCCTTAAAGTTGTCAAGAGAACTGATGTTGCGGATGTTGTGTGACAAGGAATTCCAGCATCGGGGACCAGACACTGAGAAGGCCCTGTCCCCTGCCTTTTTGAATGTGCGTGGAACTCTTAGGTTGTTACTGGAGCTGAGGCCACTACATATCTGAAGTTTTGACATTTTAAAAACAGAATTAAGTACCTTTCTAATTCTTCCTCAGAATGTGCAAAAGTGCAGTTGTTTCCGCGAGGGCAGCCTCTCTTCTGAGTTATGTCCCTGCACATACTGGTCTTGTACTTGATATTCTGCGTCTGCTGCAAATAACAAGAACAGAGTAATCAATTACAAACCAAATACGAACGAAAATTTCCAAAAATGTGTCACTCGACACATCTTTAGAAATGACCCTCTTTTGTTGTTTTCTTCAAAATGACAGCCTGCCAGAAGGAATAATTTCACAGGGAGTTTAGTGTCATTACTATCTTTAAACTAAGTAAGCTTTTTTTAACAGTATTTTGGACGGTCACTTTTTGGATAGCTGCAAATGTCCACTCTACCTTTAATCCAAATGCTTTGAGACACTGCCTTGATAATGCTACTTGTATGGGCTTGACATACCTGTTGTTCCAGTGTTTTCTTGTTCATGTTGTGATTCTGTACAAACTCTACCAAGCCCGTGACCACAGTTTTGACTGCTAACATGGCATCCTCCAAATCACTCCAACTAGGTATGCCAGCATCTGTATAAACGATATCAAACAATATAAGGGAATAAATATGAGCTTAGCCGGTTTTAAAGGTAGGGTATATCAATTGTCATTTGTGCAATTTTTTTCGTTTGAAGTACAAGAGTGCCCAAAATCTAAAGAAGGGTGCTTAACAACTAACCTGATGAAGTGTTTAGCTCGGTGAATGCTGAATATTCCGAGAAAACAATTTTCTAGGATCTCGATTTAAATTCAAAAGTTGCCGAGTCATGTTTTGAATTGCAGCTGAAATCAGCGTCCGGGACACGTTCTCATTCAGCCGATTGCAGCTACACGATGTCACGCACTGAACCAACGAATTATAGCAACCGCCCCACCAAGTGCAACGTGTCAACGCTTGCGCGCACCCATTCACGTCTTCGCCGAATCCAAAACGAAGTACTAACGGAAATTTCCCAAATGAGTTTGGGGACCACAGACTCTGAGGCAGTTTGGTCTTGAGTCTTTCTGCCTGATGGATCTTGCTGCACTAGGCAGGCTTGTCACTTAAACAAGTGTTGCATGTTGCTGCGTTTGGCAGGGTTTCTAGCCAAAATACCCTGGAGGGTTAGGGTTAAAGCTGATATGGGCCTATTGAGCTCACTGTACACACTTTTATCTTGCTGTACTGACACACCAATGTGGTACTAATCGTGTGGACCTTTAAAGACAATCTGAACAGCTACTTGCAAGATTTAAATGTTGGGGTTTGTTTCTTTAAACCTTTTTTTTTTCAATTGGGTACCCGTACTACCCGAAAATGCACACCCCAATGCCACTCAACACAAACAATTTTGTCTCCTAATTAAGTGCAACTTATTTGTTTTATTCTAACCAAAAACAGAGAATTTTATTTGTTACAGGACATTTTATATTCTTTTAAAAAGTTGTTCGGAAAAGAAAAATTTAACTGCTGAAAAAGCATATATACCAACTTAAATGAAGGCAGATCTTTTTAATTCAATGTCTCAATTCCAACAAGAAAAACTTTTGTATTGCTTGAAAAAATAGCAGTTTGAAAATCAAATTTACTTTTCAGGGTGAAACTTGAACATAGCCTGGACAGCAGTTAAAAATAGCAATGATAGGTGTACCTGGATTAGGGTCTATAGCAGCTAACTGATCCAGATAGGTAATCAGCTTAGTGAGTTGCCCTGGGTCGGCCGATCGCTGTAATGCAATGGTCAGCTCTTGGATACTAGATGCAAATGATGCCGGGGTTTGCAGCTAGAAAAGAAAGATACACAGTGAAATCTCAATAAGTCAAACCATTTACAGAAAAGAGATATGAAGTTCTGTGAAGAAAAAAAAAACTCGCAGATAAATCTTTTTTCGGTAACGATGTTTGCTTGCGATATTTATGATGCCAAATTGGAATGTGATTTACACTGTTATGTCGGCCATCGACTGTTCCTGGACCCTCCATCATCACTAGCACTTTGCTATAGCACACTGCTATCACTCTATACCAACTGCACCGAACTAATGATCAGCATATGCATGCTACATGTGCTATGCAACATGCATGCGCATGCTGTCTGATGCGAAGATAACTTCAGCCAGCGAGCGTGATCGGGGAAAAACAACGGAGGTTTCCTTCCAAATTTAGCGAGTGCAAATTTTTTTTTCCGCACAGTTTTGGGGTCTGTTAATGTTTATTAATTATTGGTACGTACATGTGATGTGAATAAAAAGGGCTTCCTGGCCAAGTTGGCCAAGAAATGTGCATATTTTGAAGGGACATTGTGGCCAACTCGGCAAGGCATGCAGCTAATGGACGTGGTGGCCGCGGTTAATATCGAGGCCTGCTTTCAATGATTTATTGTTCCGATCCACTCATTGCCAATTTAAGACAGGCAACCCATTTAAATCCTAATTGGCAAGTGCTGTGTGCATGCGGACCTGACCGGCATGTTCAATTCCTGACTGGTGCAGGCAATTCAGGCCGGCACACGTAAAGCTTGATCACCGCGTTTCGAATATGCGGACTTATTCGATTGAATCCACACTCCAATAATCAAACCACTTTTCAGCGGCAGCTCAAGATCAGTGCAATCTAGTCTCTACCCATTAAAACTCCAGGGTCTAGAGGGGTAATTGTAGTCAAGTGTCTTACCCAAGGACACAAACACCATGTTTGCTGTCAGGGTTCAACCTTAACTATTGGACCACACTGCACAACATAAACAAATTAGATATATGTATGTAAAGACAGGAGACCATCTTACCTTATCAATGATGGACTGCATATGTGACTTGTGATTGAGATCTCCATATAGCAGTGAGGACCATTGCTCAGGGGAGATGCGTAGTCCTGCCTCCATTGCTATGTGTACTATCTGGGCGTCATGTTCCCTACGCAGAGCATCGTAGTTCCGAAACTATAAAAGCAGGCAAAATTACACATGTAGTTATAATAGCAATTAAACTTAGCCACAGTTACAGCTTACAGAACTGCATGTTTTTGCACTTTCTTCAGGTATGGAAGAACAAGGGATATTTTCAGTACATGTACGTGACTGCTGGCCGAAAAAAATCTGTTATTTTTGAAGCATTCAAAATTCCAACAATGAACATGATAAAGACCAGTCATTATGTCTTCGACTGAAAGAGTTCTAGACTCAAAGAATACATAAAATGACTTAAAAACCTTGATGAAATTGAGTTGTTTAAGAGTATTGTTAATAGCATGTCTGCATATTTTTATTTTTTTAAATTACTCTTTTTTTTTTAATATCCATATAAATTTTTGCAGCTCAATTTGTTCCTGCATGATAGACTGGTTCCAGCCCCAATTTGGGGACCAGGAACCAGTCTACCCACAGGGCAGATGTTTTTGTGCGAAAAAGTAACCCCTGATAAAAGCTTTTTTTTCAAAATGGTTGCAGACCACCAAAATAAAAACACCCCCCACCAAAAAAGTAATTTTTTTTAAGAACACTCAAGGACAAAACATTTTAGGTTAGAAAATTTGAATTTTATGCAGAGCATATACAATACATATTTGAAACCTGCTTTAAAGCTAACCTCATCCTTGAGTTGCATGAGCGATGATTCTTCGTCCCGTTTTGTCACAATGAAGCAAGATGCTCGATACAGCAACTGAACAACGTGGCCTACGCTGGTCTTGGATGCTTGGGGAAATTGCTGCTCTAGTTTCTGAACGACAAACATGACCAGGACCTTGCGAGACAAAGCAGCTCCGTCCTCTAAGGCTAACAGCACCAGCTTCAAGGTCTCTTCTTGCATCGCTGCCAAAATTAAAACATGCGGTTCAAAATAAGGTACAGTATAGTTGGAAATGAAGTACAGTTGACCTCATTGATACAAACTGTGTCAATATTTTTTTACCGTACCTCATACATATTCATGATCAAAAGCCAAAATCTCACTGGTCCATTCACCACCACTCACCAAAGCTATTTTTGCTGTTAACCAAGCGCGTGCGAGTATTTGCATGCGTAGTAGACTGTCGCACGGGTTAGACAGCCTTCTACGCATGCGCTTTATGAAGCAATCGTGGAACTGTCGCATGGGTGAAATACGCACGCGCAAACATCGCCCTAGCTAGCTACACATGAAAAGGTGGTTGTAGGAGCGTTTTCCCAAGCTCAATGATGCCGAACTGGAAAATATTGTGGACAATAAAGATGCCTCCTGTACTAAAAAAAAGTTGTCCACAAACAACTGTATTTACAACCTTAGTTACTTGTATAGCATTGAACGAACTAAACTTTTCTGAGGTTGAGCAATAATATTCTTCTGGTGAGCTGGACAAGGTGCATACCGCAACGGGAAATTTCGGCAACTGAATATGTATGAGGTATAGTAAAACAAATATAACATAGTTTATTTCGGGTGGATAATTGATATTAGCTCCCCTCGGTATTGGCAGTTGACAAACTAGTTCCCGAGGCAAAGTTTGTTGAAAAACTGGTTTGTCAACTTCCAATACCTTGGGGAGTGAAAATTGACTGTCCGTCCTCAAACCATGTTATATTTGTATACTGTTAGTCCTTTAGTGACTTGTAGTGCCGATACCGCCCTGCCTATTACTCCCTGTAGCTCCCGAAACCAACCAAGCACTCTATGGTTTTATTGATTCTTCAGAGCATACACGCAATGTAATACAGGTGCTATAGATTAAAAGTGAACATAAGGCCTTGGTCTTGACCGTGCATTTATGTGCACACACTGAATACAACCGGCGCTTCTCTTAATACAATATTCTGACTTTCAAACATTTTGGCTAGGATCTGGCTGAGAGTGTATTAACGAGAGTCGACTGTACCCATCTATATGTATTATTTGTCACTACTTCCCTTCAAACCGTGTTGTATTTTCATGATCAAGTACATGTATGAGTGAATTACCTGGCCCAAGAAACTGGCATCCTCTCGCCCGGACCGCAGCCCACAGATTGGCCGACAGTTGCTGTTGGTTTTGATGCTGTAGTATGAGCTCCGTGACTGTCCGTTCACCCAGTGACCTAGCAGCACGCATGGCCCGTGATCGGCCTTCTTCCTCTACTAGCTGGCAGTTGACTAACGCTACTAGCTTGCGTTGCATGGGTTTACTCAAGGCACAACCACTGGCACTGGAGCTACTGGCACTGGCAGCTGTGCATGGACAAAACAAATGTTATATGCTCCGTGCGTGAACAACAGAGGGCGCTTTTTAACCACCTTTTTGTAAGCACGAGGGGTGCAAATGGCCTCAAGATGAAGCTGATGGAGTGGTTTACTCTAGTGTTTTGCAGCCCAACCTGAAACCGACCCGAAACCAACTTCGGGTTGGGTCGGTTTGTCCATCATTTCACAGTTTCGGGTCACGTCGGTTTGTCCATCATTTCAGTCGGGTCGATTTCGATTTTGCGTTTGTGATTTTCGGGTCGAGTCGGTTAAGCCATTTTGGGAAAACCTGAACTAAACCGAACCCCCCCCCCCCCTCCCGAAACAGTTCAGAAATTCACACGGTGAATATTTATTGTAGGGTCACTGTGCCCGGTACAACCAAAATGGTTTGCGGTCTACAACAGTAGGCCCACCAGTAGGTCACATTGTGAGTGCCGTACAGTATGATTCAGTCACTGAAAGATGACGATTTTCCACGACGCGTGTAAGTTCAGGCACAAAAAACAGACACAGTTTGCCCCAGTTGGTTTTGGTTCGGATTTGATTTATATCTATAAATGTTTCGAGTCAGTTTGGCCTGGTCAATCCGACCCGATGCACAACACTAATTCAACCAACGAGCATACATGTACAAAACTAGTGGTGGAAGAAAGCAGAGATTTCGAAATCCGGTTATCCCGAATTCACCGGATGTTCCCATTCTAACAAAAAGTGACGAGTGAGGTGCCACATGCAATGCCCTCCAGAGCTGTAATGGTGAAAAAATAATGGCTGGGATTTCTCTGATCAGTCAAATGGGCAGGCTATTCATGAACCAAGAAGACCACTAGCGAGTGAATGCGGTCACAATCAGAGACCATGGAGCAAATTGGGGGATGTTCCAGTTGTTTTATTTAGACTGTGTCACAACAAAATAGAAGGCTTAACCCCAATTCCCTAGGCATTTTGGCTAGGATGCAACCTCAATCCTGCCAAATCCTCCAACTGCCTCCATGTAAAAATTGCATGCAGCCTCAATCCTGCAAAATCCTGTATTATTTCTTGAATGTGGTCCTTGAAGGGGTGACCACTGCCTCAATCCTGCAAAATCCTCCAGCAATCACCGTCAATATGTTGAGGCAGAGCCAGTGACATCCCGGAGCAGTGCGGAGGATTTCAAGTATAATCTAGGCCTAAATTTATGCACAGCTGAGCATAAACAACACAAGGTCCAGCCTAAGACCATGCAACCTCCAAAATCAGCCACACATTTCTGCCATATATCCTGCAAAATCCTCTGTTTTGCAAAGAGGGTTTGGGAAGGTTAGGGTTAATGCATTCTTCCCCGCAAATGAGAATAATTTGATCTCATTTCAATGATACTTGCATGGCAAGTATGACTCCGTGCGTGAATTAGAGAGCGTGCGTGAATTAGAGACACACCGTGAATTGGACGGGACACACCGCGTGTGCGTAATGGTTTGCGCGCGTATAGCTCAAAGTAAGCACGATTAATTTTGTGCACCAGCCAATAGCGTCTTTGTGTGAGCGTCAGGCGTCTTCAGCAGTGCATTCGAATGTCTCTCCAAGTAGTCATTCCCAACTCTCCCTTTCTTACCGTTGAGGGGGTACTTGTGCACGGAGCCCGTAACAGGGAAAGGGCAAATGTCCCACTCTAAAATGTATAGAATGACAAATACATGTATGCACATTACATGTATCTATTTAAAGACATAGTCCATCATTTGTAATTTGTGCATTTTGTTCGTTTGAAGCAACAAAAGTGCTCAAAATCTAAAGAAGGGTACTGAACAACTAACCTGATGAAGTTTCAGCTCAGCTTCAGCTGTATATTCCGAGAAAAACAGCATTCTAGGATCTCAATTTCAAATCAAAAGTTGCTGAATCATGTTTTGAATTGGGCCTGAATTCAGCGTCTGAGACACTGAGCCGATTGCAGCTACGCGATGTCGCGCACTGATCTGACGAATTATAGCAACCGCGCGTGCGTGTGCGTGGTGCCAATGCTTGCGCGCGCTTCGCCAAATAACAAAACGAACTACTAATTTACATTTCCTACGGTGCGTCTTAAGAAGCAGTGTTGGAAAGGCCTTCTTTTGTTAATTTCTTCAAAATGACAGCTTGCCAGAAAGAATAATTTCACAGGGAGTTTTGTCCCCTTACTATCTGTCAACCAAGTATGTTAAATTTCAACAATAATTACGCCAGTTACTTTTCGGATAGCTGCAAATGATGGACTATAGCTTTAAAGTTCACGTACATACCTTTGCCTAAGGGTTTAAGGTACCAAGCAAGATCTTCCACACAGCTCTTGGCAGCCGCGTAATGCCTCAGGTATCCATTCACAATGGATCTCGGTAATCTGTCTTCCTGGTCTTGAGCCAGCTCAGCCCCGACCAGTTGCAGTAAGGCATAGTTGGCCGGCAACTCATCAATGTCGCGTGTGATTTCGGTCTGGTCGAACGGACACTGCTTGCGATGCAGCTGGCCCAGGCACATCTTGCAGACGGTGTGCCCGCAGCCGAGGCTGATGGGCCGCCGGACGCTCTCATCGAACTCGTTGTAGCAAACCGGACACGAGA
The DNA here is from genome assembly GCA_029964075.1 of Patiria pectinifera. Classification (NCBI taxonomy): domain Eukaryota; kingdom Metazoa; phylum Echinodermata; class Asteroidea; order Valvatida; family Asterinidae; genus Patiria; species Patiria pectinifera. Next base: position 6,390,535 of record CM057138.1, on the reverse strand, counting down.
GAAACTCGGTCCACTGTGGTGCTTGGATCGGCATCCTGTCTTATTGCATCAGCATCCCTGTAAAACAGTCAAAGGAATTCATTGCTTGGTAACATGTAATAGCAGAAAAATTACATACATGTAGAGCCAAGTTACAAGTATCTGCAAGAGAGTCGAGAAAATCGAAAAACCCGTCTGCCATCTTGGAAAATCAGCCATGTTATTGTTCAAAAAGCCCGAACGAGAAACTAGGCCTACAAAAACAATGTATTTAATTTTTTTACTCGGCCTAGCACTAAGTTACACGTAGCAGAGAGAATGTTGTATCCAGACGCCACTTCTTTGGTTGTGTACAAAGTCTATGGAGAACTTTGCGTGCATTTTCAAAGTATTTTCTAACCAAATTTAAAATGCTTCCCACTAAATCAGGTTGGCGTAGCGGTACTTTCCTCGCCTTCCATCGCTATGACCCGGGTTCGAATCCCGCCCGGGCCAATATGTGGATTGGGTTTTCAGTCCCTACCTGATTCCGTGGGTTTTCCCCAGAATATTCTTCAGGGCTTTTCCTCCCACCTCTAAAACTGTAATTGTCTTCTCTCCACAGGTTTTTTTCAGGCTTACAGCGCCTAGGCATGCTAGGGCGCTTTTGAGGAATCCTTGGTTTATTACCACTGATACTTTGATAATTAATAATAAATAAATAAATCTCAGTCCAAGATTCATGTCTTTTCAACATTTCTGCAATGACTGACCTTCGTTAAGATAATCGCCTAGGCCTATAGGCCTATATCTATCCTCGACCCTCCATTTTCTGCGCAGGTAACGCTTGCATACGCGCGTGTCGTCACACACAAATTGAAGGCGAGTGCGTAGAAAAAGGACTGCGTAGCTTTAGGGGGTCTGAGGATATATGATGAAAAAAAGTGGCATCAGGATGCAACATTTTTTCCTTGTTTAGTTTTTGCCTAAAGCCGGATCCGGCATAATCTAGTGACAAAATTCAATGTGCGCCACATCACAGCCGACCACACTCAGTCACGGTCACAGCCACAGGAAGGAACTGAGAAAACCCATGCAGATCCGGTCATAGCCAGGTAGCCTACCGTACCACTCAATACATGGTGGTGTATAGGCCTACATCATATGCAAATGAACATGCAAAAAATGATGATGTGTCTCAAATTCAAAAGTAAACTAGACCTCCTCCCCACCAGCCGCACTAGAGCATAGCGATGCAAGCTATTCTAATTCCTTAACCTACATCGTGTTGGTTTTTCATGCTGCAATAAAAAAAAAATCCAGCATACCTTGAGACTGATAGTGCTTAACCAAAGCCCATGAAAAATAAAAATGTAACTTTATAATTACCAACACACTTCCATCGTCATCAACCGCCATTGTCACACTGCTAGCTATGTATGGAACGCCCATCATGCCTCTATTTCCTTGTAGTGCGTGAGCAGTGTATCGGCGCGATCTTCTGATTGCGCTGCGCCTAGCTGCAAACTATTGTTTGCGCAAGCATATATAAATCGCGCCAGTATTGGTTCATCACGGCAGTTGGTGGGTACGATCAGCTGGCCGGGAATGTTCACGAACGGGTACCCACATTAGGAACACAGTTGGTCCGGTTAACTTATTCTTTATGATGAGGCTTGAGGTTTTGCCGAAGTCTATTGAGTTAGCATGTGGTCGGGCCGACTGATAAGGTTTATACACGGCGCTTGGGGTTTTGTGTAGAATGGTTGCCGGACCATTTTTTACGAGAGTGTGCTAGTAATGGTATCGAGCAATGGTGATGGCTAAGCCTGCGTGCAGCCAAAGTTTACCAATGGCAATCCCTATATTTTCTCGTGCAAATAGGACCCATTTTTCGAACGTAATTTGATCAAATCTGCTCTTAGATAATAGCCCAAAACCTAGGGAGACGATCCTCGGCTACATTCGCACGATTCCACCGATTTTTTTTAAAACTAGACACGGTTTTTTTTTTATAAAAAAATTGTGGAGGCCCTTTTCATGCAAATGACTCGCGTAGAAATTTTCTGAACCCTAATTAATCGCAAATTTATTGCACCCGCTGTCGGTCTAATTGCGCCATTCGGATATATCGTCTGTCTAACCCCCGCCAACCACTCCGAAAAAAATTAAAATGTAATAGTAATTCAATACTGTTTAAAAATGTGCTCGTTTATTCAGAAATTCATGAAGCATAATATCCAAACTGATTGGATATTTCCAAAGTGTCTTTCCCATTTGGAAAAGTTCTTTTTGAAAGCCCCACCACTAGTACTAGTAGCGAGATGACCACTGTACCATTAGGAACACACTCTCGTAAAAGTTGGTCCGGTTAACTTATTCTTTATGATGAGGCTTGCGGTTTTGCCGAAGTCAATTGAGTGTGATCGGCCGACTGATAAGGTTTGTGCACAAACAAAGTTTGAGGATCATGTATACATGTAGGAATGCCTTTACGCCATTCGATCGATCTTGCAGGAATGGCTATGATAGTGCATCACTTTTCGTTGACGATTAAATTTAAAGCCCATCACGCGCGGGAAACGAGTTCTTTACATCTTTACACTAATGGTCATCATATTTTCTACCTGAAAATGTAGGCCTTGTTGGGGAATGGATAAGTCGATACACAATTCTTTGATTGATACGAGGACTGTGTTTACCGTGACCATTTAGTCCACAACAATATCTTAATATGCATTGATTAACTAGACTGGTTAAAGCGAACTGAGACAATGATAAATCAATAAATGAGTTGAACTGATAGTAGCTGAAATTGAATGAACGGGTTGAATGAAATAGAATGAGGAACTGCTCACGGGGCAGTAGTTATACTGGTGGAAAACAAGATGTCTTTGGAATAAGTAATGCTTAAGCATGGGAGAACTTAGTCATGTCTTTGCTTTCTTGATTCTCAGAAAGATAACCATGAATGAGTAATATTACCTTAAAACAATGGTCAAGTAACTTGATTGTACTGAGAAAGTTTCAATGCCAAATGACCAGTGACTTGTGTGTGGGGAGTGAAGGTCATTTGCTCTGTATAAAACTATACACACCGTGTGGACAGTCATGTTCAGGTATTCAAACCGTGGACGATAAATGCTGGAGAACAAAAGAAAACAATAACGTCCGCGAGTGGGGTCGTGAACAAAACATATGGAAGTCTTCCTAAAAAGTACACACAAAAGAGGGACAATAGGTGGGAGGTCGATACACGACGTGGGTACATGAATGCAAATCGTCTGGAACGTTGGTTTTTGTCCGTTGTTGTGCGCGACTATCGGGCCTGTGAGTGACCAGAAGAGGGTCATAAATAGAACCCTCTTCTGCAAATTCTGGTCACTCACAGTCACTCGGGGCGCATAGACGTGCACCAGTGACCTCATTAATTGCCAGTATATATGTGAATAAAAATTATATAGTGAACACGCGCTTGGCATAAGTGCGCGCCTCGATTTGAAGAACTCAAACATTCTCATACTTATTCACGGAAACGTTTCACTATAATTGTGTCGTCCCTGAAGTGCAACCGTCAATTCGTTTAAGACCCTTTTGAATTGTCATAATTTGACTCGGAAACAAACTCGCGAATTATGGTCCAGGTCAAGTAGAAAACCACAGACGCCGGATGCTTTGTGCATAAGACTTAAACGAGTGGAAACGAGTTACTTATGACTTAGGAATATACCCTTGCACATGCAGTCAGGGTCTATGATGCGAGCAGATTCAGCGATTAATTATGCAAAACAAGACTGCGTGGATCTTCATCTATTCTGACCGTGACTATTCAGCAGGCGCCTTCGACAGTCTTTCGTAATCCATTGTTTTATTACAAAAACATGGTATCCAAATTGACCAATCCACAGCTTAGTCCGCATTGCCGATCAGAATGACGTCACGATTTCTAAAGTCGACTCCGATTGGCTGCGCGCGGCTCTGCTTCTTCTACTGCTTCTATACTGTACACACCGCCCTGTTGGACTATCTCGGTACAGAAATGTGGACTGTGAGCTTAGATTTTGAAGTGGGCGCGGCCATAGATTCCCAACATGGATGTCGTCCAAAGATGATGACGTCACTAAAGTCGACTCCGATTGGCTGGCGCGCGCGGCCGGGGTCGCATAAAATTTGCATGCTAGATCGTTGTGTGGCTCGATGTCTGATGATATCACTACTTATTGTCTTTTTGAGTGCTCCTTCCAGAAAATCAGCCACCAATTGCTCCGCAAATTGGACAAGTACCTTAATCGACTGATCACGAGCCGGCCATGCATGATGCTTGATCGCGCCCGCTGTGCACTCGTACTCACCGCCCCTCTGCAGGGCGCGATCGACCGATGCTTGCGCGAACAACATATCTCATGATAGCGCAGCGCGATCTCATGATAGCGATGCTCCGCCGATCGCGCCCAACAATATTAATTTTTGAGGAAAAAAAAACAACTGTTGGTCTCCGTCTCCGGTTCTAGCTATCCATAGCGAAACTAATAGTACGTCTAAAACCGAATCGGAGACGAAAATAAATAAGTAAGTCGGGGTTTGACAACCATGCACCCTAAATATCGAATAAACGAAGTTTTCGCTTTGTCATACATGGCGCTTCATACAGTTTTGATGCATCCGCAAAAAGGTCACGCAAAGAGTGGTCGGAACCAGTCTATTATTTTTTAATAGAGACCACTAGCCACTGACGTGACTAGCAGTGAGTTTTTAGAGGCGGAAACCAGTTTATGTACTTGGGGTACCAGTAATGTTGTCATCATCATCATCTGTTCCTCAGCTGACGTAAAAAACCAAGTTTATTGTAGGGCTACATGCATGACATGCATGTGATCATTACTGTTAGTATATGTGTGTGATGAAGCCATATTGAAGGCCTGAAGTTTGGAGTCGATGGTTGAAACTTTCAAAATATTTGATACAGTGCAGTGTGTAAGTGAGTTAGGTTAGTGACTTTCTCCATATCCATGATCTCGTAATTCGTAACGTACATGTACAGATGTTGGCAGGTTGGTAGGGCCTACTCCTAGAACTATGAGGCTCCACGTAGTGGGCTCCACTACGTGGAGCCTCATAGTTCTAGGAGTAGGTAGGGCCTAGACCTAGCCCCATTCTGTGGCCACTTTATACTGGCATGACTGGCGACTGGACTCCCTGACCGTGCCCTCCGTCTTATTTACGGAGGGAAGATTATGAGTTTAAGCATCATTTTCGAGTTTGGAGTCATTGAATCAGCTATTCTGAGCTATAGAATCATATATAGGCTGCAATTTTTATTTGGAGACAAAAAAGTGAGGGAGGGGGACAGTTCGAGCCCCTTTTATAAGGGCCCGAAAAATTTAGATTCTAGACGCTCTGTGGTCAGGTGGTGCGATCTGAGGCAATTTCTGACCAATTTAACCAATTTGTTTTAGCAAAAGATTACCATTTAAACATCATTTTCGAGTTTGCAGTCATTGAATCAGCTAGTCTGAGCGGTAGAATCGTATAGGCTACAATTTTTATTCGGGGACGAAAAAGGTGGGGGGAGGGGGCTAACAATATATTGTTGATGTACCCTAACGTGGCGCGGCCCCTAACGTGGCGCACTTTTATTTTTCGCCTGTAGCGCCTAGCTAGAGCAAAAGTTTTAACTGAAATTTCACAGAAAGTGAAATTTCATCAAGTTCTAAACACTCCCGTTCATAAATCGCGATTTTATTTACCCGTTACAAAGATAAAAGAAAAAATTATTTTGGCGTGATTTTCCGATTTTATTTTCAAGTGCAAAGTGAGCCCTTTGAAAATGCCCCGAAAAATAAGAAAAGAATTTTCTGACAAACATCTGGCTGGGTTTGTAAGTAAAGATAATAACGATTTATCAGAATTTATCAAGTTTACAGAAATTCTTAAATGTTAATTTGGAATTTTCTGAGATTTATTCAAGTGCGCCACGTTAGGGAACACTCTGCCAATTTGTGCCCAATTTCCGGACGTGACCGTTTTTGCATTTCGGATTAAATTTTATGAAACCGAAATTGTTCACAGAGGTTAAATAGCAAGCATTAAAAAGGTAAAAGTACCAGTATTTCACTGCATGAATTTGAGGTTTATCAACAAAGAGGTTTGGCAACACTACACGAGGAAAGTTAGGTAAGCTTCGAAGTGCGCCACGTTAGGGAACACGACTATATCTCCCACTTTAAAAAGTGGGGGGGGGGGGGACTTGTGCCCCACGGCCCCCACCGATTGACGCCCATTTCAGGTCTAGAGCTAGACCCGTGAACGTGGCTATATACATAGCCACGCTTCAGTCTTCAGTAAAAACACTCTATTGTGATCCGCGGTTACTAAGATAAAGTGACCGTTCTAGCCGAATTTCGGCTACATTTGACAGAATATTTGCATACAAAAATGAGTTGTACAGAAAATCAGCAGAATATTTTTTCGGCAGAATTATGAAGATGAAGGAAAATGAAAAAGATTAGAGAAAAATAGCACATTTGGTTTGAAAAACCTTCATTTTTTGAAAGATCCCTGAAACAAACCCTTGCACAATGGATATATACTGGGTGATTTGGCAGACTTTCGAAGTGGATTTAGCAGAATTTTATATGATATTACGGTCATCCTGCCATGTAAGACGGTTAGTCGGGTACCCACTCACTGGTGATACTCCTACCGTTTTGCGCATGCGGAACTCGGGGTACCAGAGTGTCATGCCTGTCTGATGATGATTTTCTGATCATTTTGAAAACATTCGTTGTGACAAAGTTGTGCCGTACTTTACATCAAATTTCTTGGCAATGACAGATTCGACACTCGCGTAAATTCACAGGAAGCTCAATAAGTAAGTGATTTACCTATGGGCAAAATTATACGTGGTTATGTGTAGCGGATCAAAAGATAGAATGCTTTCGCTTGTATTTACCCGAGGGAAGCGCGTGGCGTTGTATACAACGCCACGTTCACGGGTCTAGTCTAGAGCCAGTATACCGACTACAGTCCGTATCCAAGGCCCTACACAATAAGTTGCTGAAAAAGAAACACTCTTTCTCGCCAACATTATTCGGCCTGTTTTCCTGTACAACAACTGAACAAGTCAAACACACACTTGTTTCCTTTTTGGTGAAATTTGGATGTCCTGTAAACCATTGAACATTTTGTTTATGGCAAAGCCTATATTACTGTCGGGTGTATGATCGTTGTATAGGTCTGTTCATCCTCTGGATTATTTCTTCACAGACTACGTGTAGGTCAGGATCATGTCTGGAGCACCACCACAGAGTCAGCAGGTCTCGAGGCAAGCTGAAGGGCCTGGAAAATGCACATCATTTACAATTCGTGCAACTGCAGCGGTTGCTGGCATAAGTAAGTCAAACAAAAATAATCATAAAGTGAAGTTAAATGCCATTGTTTTATTGATGGAAATTTTTCAAGGTTTTCAAATTTTTATTTGCCGTATTGCAAAGTTGGTTCCTTACGAGTCTTGGTGCGAAGTTGGATTTGGTTTAAATTGTTTAACCCTAATGTACCTGAATCTTTCAAAATCCACACCCCTGTTGTGGAGGATTTCGGCGGATTCAGAATACCTCCATATTGAAAACGTTGGGGGATTTTAATTGATTTAGGACAGTAAGCCTAGCGGTACTGTAGGATTTTGATGGATTCAGGATACCTCCATATTGATGGATTCAGGATACCTCCATATTGAGCAGTTTGGGGATTTTGATTGATTCAGGACAGTAAGCCTAGCGGTACTGTAGGATTTTGATGGATTCAGGATACCTCCATAATTAACAGTTGGGGGACTTAGGTGGATTCAGGATCTCAACAGTTTAACTCATTGGCTATATGTTTGGTGTGTACGAGGTACACATGTACTACACTGGTGGATTCTGATGGACTCACTGGTGGATTCTGATGGACTCAGGACACCAACATTTTTTTTGCATGAAAAATTGGTGGATTGTGGCGGATTTAGGATACTTTCTAGTAAAAGTGCTCAAGGGGCTAGGGTTAATGCGGCCAGATCCCAATCCCTGGCACGTGTGTCAAATCATTGCAGCAGTACTAGAGCGTGCTTTCAACAAGATGAATCAAATATAGTCTTGAGAACTTTGGCAGAGTGACCCAAGATATTCTTGGCGGGCATACAGGTCACCTCAATGGGGTGCTATTACTTCTTTTGGGGGGTGGGGTTACAAAAAATCTAATTTGGTGATCATGTCTCAAAACGTTTTATGAAGAACACCAATGCAACAAAATTTGGCTTGAATAAAGAGATATGTACGTGTAAGAAATCTTATGCAAGAAGTGGAAAACAAACCCAAATATATAGAGAAATTGTGCAGAAACGATCAAATTTCAAATCGTTTTTTGTTTTGTTGGCAGCCATATTGGATTAAAAGAATGCATTTTTGATTTAGCACGTGACTGTTTTTTAAGTGAATACATGTATACTTATGTACAGTACTAGGTTTGAGAAAAGAAATCATGTTTTCGATTGACAAATGTGCATATTTCCATGTATTAGAAAATGAACACAAATTTGATTGCCAAGATTTTGGATTTGATAACCGATGGACATCCAACAGAAATATAATATTGTGGTGTTATTTGTTTATTTTTAGTTTGTGCGATCACGGGCTGTCTCACTTTCATTACTTTTTCACCAATGTGTCTCGTGGCTGGCATTTATTTAATGTAAGTATATGTACACAATAATTATAATAATAATTTGGGAGGCTAATCATCCTTACTCGCAGTTGAGAAGCTGAATTGCGAAAGACGTGGCTTCAACGTGGTCGGGCCGCTGGCACAGAAAGGCGCCTATGGCCATGGCTGCCGGCCACATCGACCCATGTATGACCACGGAGCACAGCCTGAGATCGAAAGTGTTTGATTTTTCTGGAGGGAGGAAAACTGGAGGGCCCGGAGAAAAACCCTCGTGGCCCAGGATAGAACCAACGCAGAGCTACCCACATATGGCATGTATGGTCCGAGGCCGGGATTCGAACCAGGGCCACCGTACAGTGGTGAGAGCTGAACGCTTGACGCTCAAGCCACCCATGCCACCACAATTTCTACCATCTTGTGCCTGTCTGCTTGTGTATAGAATAGTCCAGATTATAAGCTGTATATATATAGAGCTTATAAACATTTAAGCATCTTGGTGGCATGGGTGGCTTGTGCGTAAAGCGCTTGCCTCTCACCAAGGTGACCACGGTTTGAATCCTGGCCGTGGATCACATGTGAGTATATGGCTGCTGGCCACATCGACCCATATATGGGTCGATGTCCCCTCTGCACCTCCCTGGATTCGTCACTGCTTCACTTACAATGTAAAAATGCGCAAGACTTCAAAATGTTGTTTGTGTCACATCGCTGATCAAAGTACTTCCAAGATGGCGGCTGCCATTTGACGCCCATAATGTTCAAACTTGCTGATGTGAAACGATAGAGAAATCTTGTGACACGGCTATGAAATTTGTAATTACTGATGAAGATCGTTCTTAACACTTATACACAAAAGTGAATGTTATAGATTGCCAACTTTGCCCGTATTTTTTTTTATTGCAGACTGCTTGGGTTTCTGATTGAGATGTTTGAAGCTCCTATCTGTTGTCAGTACTTCAGACTGACTGACAAGATCAATACCTGGGGCTCCAACCTCCCAGCTTGGTTCAAGGCTTTAATGTATTTTGTGTAAGTATCTAGTAGGCTCTGCCGAATATACCGAATATTCGTTCATCAACCGAATATCAGAATAACATTCAAATACAGAAAACTCCGGCTAAACCGACATCGCACAACTCGTCAAATCGCTCAAGTCGGCCGTCTGACTAAAGTCCCGATTGTCCGTAATGCATTTCCATTGAATTTTTTATTTCTAAGTCGGCTTTTACAAGTCGCCATTTCGCTCAAGTCGTCGTGTTACTCTTGGTCCCCTTTCCATAAAAAGCATTACAAAATCCTTTGTGTAAGTCGGCATTCAACAAATCACGCATTGGCATCGACTTCCTGTACTGTGGTTGGCAAAGTGTCGAGTGAAAAGTGGTTTCGCTGATCGTGGTGATCGCTGCATGCATCGGTGTCGAAAAAGGGTATCCTACTGCATACCGCTACGCGGCGCTATAGGATCTTTGCTGCATACATCGCATACATATGCATCGTGAGCATATCAATACCAGTACCCCCTCTAGGCTGTACGCATGCGCTCTGTCCATTTTGGGGGTCGTCTTATTGAAAGATCTGCAGTCAATGCGTGCGTGACGTGGTATATACCGGACCACGCACGCATTTAATTCGTTACTGTGCACGTACACATGTATCGTGGTCTCCACTATAAATACCCTAAACGTGATGATACAATTTGAGGATTAATTTGCTGGATTCAACTCAAGCATTAAGGAAATAATCCAGGGTAAATCGAAGCCAATTAGTGCAACGAATCATGTGTGCAAAAGACCATTCATGTACATTGTAAGTCGGCAAAATGACGACTTATAGCATATATCGGCATTCGCGTAAGTCGTCACAAATTCTCGGGTCCCGAGAGTGCCGGTTTAGCCGGAGTTTACTGTATTTGAAAAATGTGAGTGGTCTCAAGGAGATGATGAAAAGTGTCCAAGACGTTTTGTTAATCGTAGATGTTGTGTGGTTTATTATTTGTCAAAATGCCACACTTTTTTGTAGTCTGTGTATCACCCACGGAGCCCTCTCCGTAACCAACATCTGATACATCTGAGCAATGCAAATTGTATGCGACCCCGCGCATCAGCCAATCACAGTCGACTTTTGAAATTGAATGAAATGAACGTTTGATAGTAAAAAGACAACATGGTGATTGTGTCTCCTTTTTATTGCAGCTTACCCATATTTGCTATTATTATGTGCCAAGGAATATCTGTCATCATTGGCGCTCTTGTCGTGATTGCTGTTGGTCTCATGTATGGCATGGTCTTTATTGGGAAAAAGTAAGTACATTGTATCTTAAAATTTGCCAATAATTCTCCTGTAACCCTCCCTCTCTGGCTGGCAATTTCGACAAGGCCAGCCCAGCAATAAAAATAGATAGTGTGACTGTTTTAACAGTTGAGTGCTCCTAGCTTTCATGAAGCAGGGTTGACTGGCTGTGATTGTTATGAAACCTGATATAGCTATGCTTTGACTGTAAGAGATTGATAAGCTAGCTGTGCCTACCAGTCACCTGTTTTTGTCTGTTGATGGAATTTGACTGTCACAGTGCCTACAAGAAATATGATCTTACTGTTGTTGACTAGCCTGTGTAAAATGCATGTCAGGGGAAGAGGACTGAATTTTTGACAGTATGTGACTGATCCAACAAAACGAGGGTTAGTGATGTGCGACTAGTAAAATTTAATTGACTAGTCGATAGTCGTGTGATAAGGAGTTGTGACTGCCCGACTAGTCTTGACTATTCGCCATATGTGGTTAGTTGAAAATATCTCTAATTATGGAGCACTACATTGACACAGTGAGGTGTGTCTGTGCTAAAAAATATATTTGACAATGCCACGCTCATCCAATTCTTGTCAGTTTCTTGTTTTTTTCCTCCAGTTTCTACATTTTTTCCAGTTTCTTGTTTGACGAAACGGCCATTCAAATGTTCATTTCATAATTTCCAAATGCAGGAATAAACATGTACATTGATCTTCCAATGAACTTTCCCCATGAATGTCCCAACCAACTGCTCGCAACAACTAGTCGCAGCGCAATGACTAGTCAGGGCACAACAATTGGTCACGGCTCTATGACTAGTTGTGGCACCACGACTAGTCACGTCGCCAGGACGCATCGACTATTAAAAACAATAGTTGCACAGCAGCTATAAAGGTATACATGTTGGATCATCAGTGGCGGCGCTACGGGGGCCCCAAGTTTTTCCTTGGCTCTCTCCCCCCCCCCCCCCCACTGTGGATCATATGCATTTTGTGCATTTGTTTTTGTTTTTAGTAACAAAATATCTCCAAATCATAAGTATGGTGCATTATACTCTTGGTTCTATTATACTAGATGTTTCAGCACGCACGGACCTGCTTCACCGAAGTGCTTGGCTTTCGCCATGGCTCTGGCCATTATTGTCGTCCAGGCCCCAAGCTGGTTTTAAATGTACTTGTTTAAAACTGTCCAAGCACATATTTATTCCTTCAGTAAATTTCCCTCAGTCTAATTTGTATGATGCAAGTGTTAAAGTGAACAAGCACACTGATGTATGCATAAAATATATTCAGTTGTCTTTCAAGCTAGATTTTTGGATGGTTCAAGAGTTTTCTGTTTGGATTTGCTGCAGGGGAGATGGTGTGAGCCGCGCTCGTGAAGGCCACCAGTTTGACGCCGTCAACTTAGTGGAGACTGAAGAACACAGTTTTACAAAAGCCAACCCATGAACTCAACTCCCTAATGGGCATTTTGGTGGTTAGTGATCATTCACATTGTCTCACTGATTCAGTTTTGAGTGGGAACAACCCAAAATGGAAACAAGTTAATTCAAAGGGCCCATGCAATATGATTTATTTTAATGAAATCTTTGAAATTTGTGTCACACTTAACCGTAATTTCAATGTTCGTTTAGCCATTATCAAGGGTGTTTTGGTGCTTTCTTTGCTTTTATGCTAATGCGAATTTCATATAAGTGAGTTAAAGTGTGATGTCAATTTCAGGCAGAAACCGCTGTTGAAGCTATTTCAGCACCACAAGTTGCCAGAATTGTGGATATTTGGCTGTCGTGGATGTTCTTTTCTTTGGTGATTCGTAGTGTCAGTACAAGAACAAACTTTTCTCACTGATATTTTCAATGAGCAATTTTATGGGTTCACAATTTGAACAGGACACCCCTAAACTGAACAGTGTCTTCCTGAAATGACATCACGGCAACAGCGCTCTCAGTTGTCTGGAAAAGCATGGAAAATATTTCAAGAAGAGCACTTTCCAATCAAATTAACCAAAAATGAATGCCAACTAGTTTTTATACATTAACCCTAACGTCCTAGCCATTACTTTGGGATAAAGAACTGAGTACTACAGAATTGTGCCCACTTATATGCTGAAGTATTTCATACTTCAGTTTACTACTACATGAGGTAGTATTTTGTAGCTTTAGGCGAGGTTAGGGTAAAAGAGGTGTAGAAAGTTGCACAAAATGTTTTTCTAAGAAAAATTCATTCCATGGACCTTTTAATGAACAATAAGAAATAACTAAGAACAGTACATGTACTTGAGACAAATATTTAAATGAAGATACCAATTTTGCTGTACCATTGCTGCACCGTTGCATGAAATTAGAACTGTTCCCTTAACGGTAACTTAGGACAAGCGTCAAGGGAATTGGGTTAGTGTTTTTTAAAAATTTATTTATTTTAAATTGGCATTTAGCCAAAATAGCCCAATAATACTTTTTGACCTACTTGGAGTTGGGTTGCTTGGTAGAAGATAAGGCAGGAAAGGATAAGGCAGGAGAGGTTGAAGGAAAACCCGCAGAGACATTCCAGGGAAAACCCATGGAATCAGGTCGGTACTGAAATCCCAGACCGCATCATGGCCTGGGCAGGATTCGAACCCTAGTCACACCAGAGGACGTGCCACCACCGCAGCCAAGTTGATCCCCTGTGTGATCTCCCATAGCTGATACCCCTTATCCCCCAACCTGATCCCAGAGTACTTTTTTAATGTAAACAACGGAGCTGTTTACTGGACGAAACTCATTTTTGACTAAGGTTATTCACAGTTAATCTGGTCACTTTACTGCAATTTACATGTACATAATACAATAAGTCAAATGAGTAGGGCTAGCTGTCCCTAATGTATCGAATACATGTACTTGAATACATGTATTCAAAAATTGTCACTCTAGTACTTTATCTGATAGTGTTGTCAGTAATTTATATATGTATATGTGTATTTATTCTTTATGTTGATCACTTGTTTACCAACATACTGCTCTGTCAATCATATTAAATATATGGCTGTATATCATTGTTTTTGTGGGTGGCTGCTCTATGTTCCGACACCCCTGTGGTCCGACAACCTGCACACAAGATCGTGATACTCCCGGTTAGGGATAGGGTTAAGGATAGGAATAGGAATATGTGCAGTCGGAACATAGGGTGTCGGAACATAGGGGTGTAAACGTTTTCGTGTGTAAATTCAGAATCATTAGTTTTTGTTGTAGACACTTGGAACAAATGTTGAAATGTCTGTGCTCTACCCTGTACTTCACGTCGCATCAATGTGTGTTGTTTTTGGTTTATTGGAGGATTGTATACGTCCGTTTTTCTTTATTTTCTCCAAATACTTCAATGAACCTTCGGCCAAGGTGCTTTAGCCCGAGTATCATTTGCTTTTTAGAGTCAAGCGGAAAACATCTATTCCATTATTTCTTCGCGACCTGTTGTATTTATGTCAAAGAGACTACAGTGAATTCGTAAAAAGAAAAAAATTGAAGAAGATTATGACCGACATCATTTTTTAACTGTTCACAGACAGTTACTCAAAGATATGAATGGTGCAATTACAGTGGAAAGAGAGGAGGAATTTCAAGAAAAAATGGTCTAGTTTTATCACAATTGTTACATGTATATGCTTATTAGTCTAAATGTTTAAATTAATCTTCTGTTCAGTAATTTATGTAGAAAGTGTAATTGCAAGCCTTTACGATATTGTATTGTGTTAGCTCATCAGACAGTTGGGTGTTGTGGTATATATCGTCACTTATGAATGTTTCACATTCATGCAATGGAAAGAATGATTTCATGAGGTGACAGATGGAATGTTCCATTTCACTCGGCTTCACCTCGCGGAATATGGAACATTCCATCTGTCACCTCATGAAATTGTTCTTACTATTGCAGTCAAACATTCATTATTTGTGTATATTATTATGTTTTATGTTATAATGCGAACATTTTGTTCTTGGGCTTGTTGGTTTCTGCAATAATACATGTAGCCCCAGTATGCTAATCATAAAGAATAACTCTTGTCAAGTGGGCTGAATAACTTAAATATCTAGCTAGCTCCATTGAGTGCAGTACACGACAGTTGGTAGGTGATAACACGCAACAAAAATGACTGCTTTTTAAATTAAAATATAAATTAACCTGATTGAATTCCCACTGACATAAACTTCAATTACTTTGAATGATTCAAATATATTTATTGATAATAATGGCCAGTCCATTCGATGATTGTGGTTTAATGGGATCACATGAAACCCATTATAATGTACATTTGAAATCACTCAGTTTTCAGGTAAAAAAAAAATCTTATTTATTAATTCCCATGTGTAATTTTGTATTGTCTTCAAAACCAATGCTTCCATCGTAAAAAGCCAGTATCTGTTGTAAATGTTGTGAACAAAATATATTAACATTATGTTAAAACTATATTCAGCTTGATGTGTGTGTATTTTTAAAGGTTTTTTTTCCCGACCAGATGCGTGCTACGCATGATGCATTGCCGATGTAGTGCGAAATTTGGACTCGTATGAAATACCAACTCATTGGTTGTATTGCGCATGTTTTAGTGTACAGGATCAGAACAGGGACAAGTCACGGGTGAGAGTTAAAGTCCGTATGTAAAGGTAAATAATGCGATCGACCACGGTAGGCTGGTCCAAACCTCGTTCCCATAGCGTCGCGCAGTACGTTCCCAGTAGCTGCTCTCTCGGGCAAATTATTTAAAAGTAGCTCTGGCGACTGGTGCCTCATTTTCACGGATTGGGTCACAACTAGGTTAATTAGCCTAATTAATGAGTCAGGACGAATTCATTAGCGAAGTGGTTACATCTGCCAAAACCGGTCGTTGGCACAGCAACGGGACCACGCCGATGCAAATATTAACACGGGGACCACTCACTCGGACTTGTGTATTTTCTGAGCAGTTTTGTCTTGTTTCGTTAGAAAATTGGAAAACAATCCACAGGTGTGACTTCTAATTGTATGATTATTATACAGTCCGCAGCGAAACAGTTGACTATCGTGGGTTAGCATTTAATGTCCAACTTTCCAAACGATTTAATGTACCAATGACTGGATCAGCTGCCAAGTGTGTGGCATGATCCATCGCTAGGATTACATAACACTTTTCGCTGGTGATTGACCCCAAGTTTTACGACTTAATACCAATTTACACACAAGACCTCATATTCTGCACGAGGGAAGGGGCTATATTGCCAGAGAACGGCTCGAACGGCGGTCGCCCCCCTCCCCACGCCCCCCCCCCCCGGTGGCTACGCCACTGCCAATGTACATGAGGACACCCAAAAAGCAAAATAGTACCCCACCTTGTCTGTACAATCCAAGCTTGAAGGGAAAAAAAAAGCAAAAAAAAAAAAAAAAACGCGTCGCCGCGTCAATTCCGGAACTTTGGTCTGACCAGAGAGACCGGATATTTTTTGTTTTGGCCTTACCCCCTTTTTAAAAATCCTGGATCCGCCCCTGATTCACAAATTTTTGTGAAGGACTGGAGATTAGCCTTTCCCAGCGCCCTGTTTGGGCGGTGAGTACGAGAGCACAGGAATCGGTCATATTTTTTGAGCGAGTAAGGCAGGGGCGAAACTCCTTGGGGGAACCTTTGACGGGGGGCTTTTGAGTCATCCTTCACTTTTTCATGATGAGAAACCAAAAAATGCGTATTTTGAAGTATTCTTTCTAATAACCAACAACCAAAATGTATTCAACAGCACTGGAAAATGAAGAAAAAAGTACAAAAGCTTAAAATGCGCTGTGTTGATATAATTGCGAGTAAACATAATGATGTACACCTGAATAATGAACAGCGCCCCCTAGTGTAATGTGGTGCCCAGGCTCAACCCCCTCGCTTTTCAAATTTTCACGGCTGGGAATTTTTTTGATCTTTGGTGCGTTCGTTTAGCTTACCCGGGTCGACTCGGGTTAGCCCCGTGCCGTTCGATTAGTTCTGACATCAGTGAGCGTTCGATTAGCCCGGCTCTCGAGGCTAACCCGTCTGCCTTTACCCGAGTCGGTCCGGGTGAGCTACTCAAACGCAAGTCACCCCAGTCCCCGGCACAGATTTACGGCACTGGAGTGAGGGTTCTGTTACGATGCTATTTTCTAGGAATAGAAACAGTAGAAATATCACGTGTATCGAAACAGTTTAGCAGCTTTGCTCCAATCTAAAATTAAAGATTATAAAAATAAACTTTTATTGAATTATAGCAACATGTAAACTGACTTCAAAACCTAAAATTCACTTCGTTTTGCAACCCCAAAATGACGATACAGCGCCCCATGTTGCTCAAAACATGGCCTATTCTAAAATAGGTATCCCTGTTGCGAATTATTTTTTTCCCAAACAACATCGATGGTTGTTGAGCGCCGTCTACGATACTTTTACTATACGTACGAAGGTAATATGCCATGAATTAAGGATTGCTGTTGAGCTCTCGGGTGGCTCAGCTGGATAATGCCTTGGTTTTTAGATTAGGGTGTGAGTTCGAGACCACATTTTAAAACTTTTTTTCCTTTTTTAATTTGCGGCTTTGGAGGATTTTTAAAAAAGGGTAATAAAGTCCGAATTTCATTAGGTTCTAATTCATTTCTTTTTTTCCTTTTATCTATTTTTTGTCATGTTTTTAGGGAAGTAAAGCCCAAAACCTCATAGCGTACACCTCATTTGCTTATGTCGTTTGCTTATGTCGAATGTCTCCCATATACAAAACAAAGAGAGAGAACACCAGTCAGTATGTCCGAAACCACAAGGGCGGATCCAGAACACAATTGTTTACTTTTTTTGGGGGGGGGGAGGGTTTAAAAAAATGTTGGTCCCCCAAAAGTGGGTCCATTGCGGCGTGGGGTTCGGGGCCCGCTTAAAGGCCCCGAATTTTTTTTTGGATTATAGATGCTCTGTGATGCGATCTGAGGCAATTTCTGACCACTTTGACCATTTTTTTGAGGAAAAGATGGTGGTGTACGCAGTGCCTGCCTTTATTGCGACGTCAGTTAAATTCAAAACTTAGGTTCTTTTTTGGGGAGGGGGACATGGCCCCCGTTGCCTCCCCTGGATCCTCCCTTGCAAAACCATGGCGACATTTCCATGCAGCCGGCGGTGTATAAGGAAAAGGTCTTCCCGTCACTGAGAAGGGCTGCCAATTCTGGACAAAGCTTCACGATTGCAAATGCTTGATTTTTGTAGGGAATCCTTATTGTAATGCACTCTTATATAGCTGCGGTTATATTTACTGACGCAACTCCCACTGATCCGCAGTAATGAGGATAAATCGACGGCGGTAGGCCTCCTCGCAACCCACAGCCGGACAATAAGACATTGCTAAGTCATCTGTAATTGACAGGTAGAGCAACACAGAAACCTGTCACTCACACGCAATTCTTAGAGGGAAAAAAGAAGGAAAATACACTTGCTAATCCATCACTACGACCTCATTAAGGCATCTGCAAGAAAAAGAATGTGAAAGATGTATGGTCATCGTATCGATGGTAAGATAAATCTGAGCGAATTGTCCGTTAAATTCTGCATAATTATCTCAAGCAAGGGTTACAGAGAGACGGTTTTGGAGCTAATTGCCCTGTTGGTGCCGTGCCTCCGTCCACACAATGGACAGCTTTTGCGATAGCAGGTCTTGCATGGGCGCTTGAAAAAATGCAAGCAAGGACGGACGGAGTAATTTGGGATGGTCAAGTGAAAGGCTTGGAACGGCCCATTGTGTTGTCTCCATGTGGCTATTGTCCCGTGGAATTTCATGGAATTCAGTGGTTTGCCGTGCAAGACAGTTATCAGCGTCATCAGTCAGTGAGGGTACACATTCACCATTCGTCCTTTTTTGACCGGCCGTGACATTTTCCTTTTTCTTTCTTCCCTCTTTCCCCCATTTTTTTTTGGGGGGGGGGGGGCTTGAGAAGGGGTTCCCTCTTGAAGTGTGCCACTACAGATATCCACAAGATGGTTTAGTTTTTAAGTAACAATTTAATTCGTAAATATGCAACATGCTAACAACAATGTAAGAAATACTTGCACAAACCATGACATGCTGCCAAAGTTTGATTGACTCATATTGGTAAACCATAGTTCAGTCATAATTAACATATTTTGTTATGATCATGCATGTTTCAAAAATATTGTAGGTCGGACTTTGGCCAAAAAAATCAAGAAGTAAATAATAAACAGGGAGGATGTATTTTTTCGTACTTTATTTTTTTCGCATGTTATGCACTGGTATAAATAACATTAAACGTTAAAAGGCAGTGGATATTTTGACTAAAAGCATCTCGCTGAGGAACAATTTGCCTTTTAACAAGAACATGAAACACTGAGACATTTAAATGGTTCCGCACAGACCTCTATCACGATTAATGGCAATGTATAGTTGCTGAAACCACAGTAACAAAACCCAATTTTCCTTTCTGATTTGCAACTAAAAATATGACGTCTGATTTGTTGCTGACAATACTCTCAGATAGAAAGGTTTTTTCTAATGTTAAAGCCACGTAGGAATCATTTGCAATAACCTGGAAAAGTACTAACCGAATCAATGACGGGAACCTTGCTCAAAGTCAAGATAGGACTGGTATCAAATGCTCCGTGAAAGAATTTCTTCTGAAATGGTATTGTTTGGAAGAAACTAACATTGAAGGTGGTTTCAAAATAGGGTGCCCACGGGTAGATAGTTTACCTGGGTTAAGAGAACCCAGTTATGAGAGACCCAGAAATTGTATTTGCGTCTTTTTTTCTCAAAGTGTATTGTATCCACTGAGCTGAAATTTCAACATGTTAGTTGTTATATGCACCCTACTTGAGTTTTGTTTTTGCAATTTTGATGCTTCAGACGATAAAAAAATGCACACAAAAGCAAATGATCTTACGTACCTTTAAAGCAACTACATCAGTATTAGCTTGTTGTTAATATGGCGGTTGGGTAAACCCTTAAGGGCCCATGCAATGTGTTTGTTTTAATGCAGTCCTGAAAAACACACCTTTGTGTCCCATTTAACCTTATTTTCATTTTGCCATTTTAAAGGGCATTTTGGTGCGTTTTGGTTTTTCTGCTAATGCAATTTCCATATTCATGAGCTAAAGTGTGATGTCATTCCAGGCAGAAACTTCAATGTTATATTGGAATATAAATGGATACATGACAGTACATGACAGTAAGGCAATGAGCAATGTTTTCTCACAAATGTTTTCAATGAGCAAATTTTAGGCTCACAATTTGAACAGAAACCCCCTAAAGTGGACAGTGTCTTCCTGAAATGACATCACAGCAACAGCACCCTCATTTGTCAGGAAAAAATGGAAAATTTTAAATTTTAAGAACGTGCACTTTTCAATAAAATTAACCAAAAGGGGTATTAAGTAGTTTTCATGTAGAAAGTGACACAAAATGTGCCCTTTAAGAGCCCTTTAACGACATCATCTGCCTAGAGGGCGGCATTTTTGTTTCACAAAGATAGACATGCGTAGATCTTCCGTGTTTTGAGGTGATTGAATTAAGATAAAAAAAACCCAAGTATCTAATATGCATCACAATGTACACACGTCCATATGTTATGGAAAAATATATATACCTAACATTTTAATTAACAAATTATTTATCTACAACACTTTTAGTCAACAAGGTGAAGCACATTTGGTTTCATTAAGTAGACAGCAAACACATTTACCATGGGTTTTAACAGTAAACAATCCAAATCAACACAAAGTAAAAAGTCTATCACCATTATCATTGCGTAGCCTGGAAAAAAAATATTTAAAACTTCTAATATTGCACTTTAAAAACTATAACTTTTCGGGCCACAGGCCGATTTATAATTTCCTCATTTTTCTCCCATTAATGGCTTAAGCGTTATCGAGATAATAAACAAACATGAAAGGATATCCGTGTTTTCTTTTGTTTTGTTATTATTCAGGAAGCAAATTCGTCTACCCTTCTTGAGGAAATAATGCATCCAATCCTCCCAGGTCATTCTCCTTTTTTTCTCCTTTTTTTATTACAATTTTTACCACAGAGCTGTTTATTACTTAAAAGCTAGCCTGCTTGGCGGGTGTATCAATGCTTGTGCACAAACCTATGGCTCGAAAGATTGTGAAGTTTTTAGGTTTGTTGGGCTATTATTTTGTGGAGTGCCGTGGCCTCGTGGTCTGCGGATGATTCTGCAGGTTGTGGGTTCGATTCCAGCCTGTGGTTTGGGGTTATGGTGCGTGTGCCCTTGGGCAAGGTACTTTGTCACTCATTGCTTCTCCCCACCCAGGAGTAAATGGGTACCTGTGAGGGCAGAGATGGTTATTGGGTTTGATTTTAGGTCCTTTGCGCCGAAATGGCAGTCTCGAGCTGCACACTCCCCAGGGAGCTGAGATGGTATTAGGAATGTTTCATTGGCCCACTGATCAGGGGTAACAATAATGTAAAGCGCTTTTATCTTAGTTAAAAGCGCAATATTCGAAACCGATTAGTTACTGTAGCGAATGTATCCAAAACCGAAATAACGATCACAAAATTAGCGTTTCATTTGGCTCCCCACAATAACCACCCATGTGCCCGCTCAAAGAAAAACGTGCTGATGATTGCAGCGGTTTTTGTTTGTATTTCGGCTTTGTTTTCAGAGCAATTTTTTCTATTTCATCGAATTTCAAGTGACAAAGTATTCGACCATTAAAATATGCATTCAAAATATCTGCGCTTAGGACACTTCCGAAATTATGCTGCTTAGGGAATGAGGAGTTAGCAAACCAGCCGACAAAGCGGGATGTTTCATAGACGGACATTTTTCTCATATTCCTAAATTGAGAACATATCATTTTACGATGTTCAGACCGTGCGGTGGGCCGTGATTACGTGGTACACGTTGGCCCTCTGCCCTTGATGCACACGCAGTATGAAGTCCCGCACGAGACACACACATCCTGCCTCGACCCTGCATGACGGATACAAAAGAAGAGACGAATAAGAGTTACACACTTTGCAAGGGTGGGGAAGGGGTGGTCAGGCCATACAATCCAAAAGAGAAAAAGGAACCATTTTCGTTCGTAAATTTCGTTTACATGCACCGCAGTGCTTCTACATGGCGACCAAAAAAAATGCAACCCTGAAACATTTACCTTTTTTCAAAAACGTGATTTGGGATTTTTTATGTTTTGGATATCAGATTAAAGTTGTGAGTTTTCTTTCAAATACAGAAAAAAAATCAAGAAAACGGCACATTGGGTTGCTGGGAAAATGCCAATTATGTAGTAACACGACACCTTTTTGGTCCATTCCAATGGCATTACCACGTACACGCATATTCTTCAGGGGTAAGCAAATACTGTCTCGTTTCATATTCATTGCCTTATTTGTTAGGTAATGCGTCCACGTCATCTCCGTGTTGAATTAATTACTGCGGCCGAGTGTTGCTGTGAAATTTCACAGGATCGAGACATAATGGGACCATAAAAAAAGTAGATATAACGTAGCAGTGACACCATTTGTGTTAAATTAAACTGAACATCCGCGGGACTGAATAAAATCTAACGCCATCAGGTGTCAAAACAGTTACAGAATGATGAACCGTTTTAATTAATTGGATTACAGACATGCATGTTCTTGGTTCTTGGTTGGTTCATTTCCTATACAACGCGTGGGAGTTTATAAAGGAGACCAGAAACACCGGGGCAAACCCCTTCTCTTAGCGATAAGTGTCACTGGGTTCTTTTTAGTGTATTGGATTACACAACTCACGGGACCTACGGCTTTACGTCCCATCCGAAGGACGAAGCAATAATGGTTAAGTGCCTTGCTCAAGGGCACAAGTGTCCACCCGGCGGGCTCGAACCCACGCCACTGTTGCCTCTGAAACACCAGAGCATGAGTCCGGTGTTCTTAACCGCTAGGCCATGACACTCCACGTGATATGATATGACATAACGAAGTTGCATTTTCAGTAAAGGGAATTTGTGGAGGAAATTACGGTCTCCTCTGCAATCAGACGAACCTAACTTTAGATCAATTGCACTAAGTAGCCATCTTTGAGGCGTATTTTATTATGTTAATTCATTAACAATGAATGCACTTTAGGTCTACTCGTGCGTATCCCTATTGAACAAAAGCACATACCTCAAACATGGCTGCAGTGCAAACGATCTATACGATCAGATCGCTGTTGGTTTCAGATTGCGGAGGACTAGTGCAACGGCACTGAGGGCAGTTTTGTAAATTTTAAATCAAGTGACGATCTGTCTGCTCATGCGTATTACAGAGGGGAAAAACCCGTCCCGAGATGTGACGTCAGCTGCAAGGGTTCAATAAGCCAGTTTGGTATTCCAAAATAGTCTGGTGCACAGCAAGATTCGACGATTTTTTTCGGGATAACCGCGGCAGATAAATGCACACAAGGCTATGGGGGACGTGGTAACCAAATCTGCATCCTGTGCAATTTTTCGTGCAATCGAAAAGAAATGGAACTTTCGTTCGCACAAAAGTTTTGACACACAAGACACCTAAAAACACTTCGCTGTCCAAAGGTTTTTTGCAAAATATCATACTTCAGAACAATAATGATCTCTTCAATGTTGTTGGTACCCCGCTATGCTTTTGCCCGCATACGATGAAATTTTTATCCCGAAAGAAAAATCGGCAAATCTTGCTATTAGGCCTATGTGCACATGCGAAGATGAAATACCGAACGCCTTTCAAGAGCCAAATAAACCTAGCATATGAACCCACAACATGGGGAGCACATCCATCCGAAGGAAAAACAAGAAAGACAAATCTGAAGATTTTGTCAATCAAACTGGGGTGGTCCCACAGGATACAAAGATGACACACAAATATCAACCGATAGTGATGCTTTACCTTCATCGCTCGATGATGAACCATGCAACCCGTCACCGGGTGAACCTTTGTGCTTCTTTTGGCGTGCACGTGAATTCTGAAACCACACCTATGAATGAGAAGAACACAAATTCATGTTTTAAATTCAGGCTTGAAGGTTTAGGTTTGGCCTTCCGTAAATCCTACTGTCCATTATCGTCGCAATGCGCACTCAGGCTGTCCGGATGATACGTTTATTCAACCGAAATAATGAAAACAAAATGGCGTAAAAATATTCGAAACTTGCTCTGTAAAATGGAGTCATAACTGTTCGTAAATCTAAACCGATAAGTCACATCGATATATTTCAACAAAAGTAAGCTATTTTGATGAAATGTGAAGTTGTAGTGGCCTATATTCCACAGTAGAAAATGATCCCAAAACATGGTATTCAACCGAAGAGGGCATTGTTGCACGTATGGTATCAGTCGGCAAAGTTGAATGCGGTTCAACTTTGCCGATGAAGTTTGCGTTTAGTCTTGGATGTCGGCAATATCTCCAGAGGAAATGGTTTCAAATAATGACTTGCAGTTTGCGTCTCGTCTGCGTCTCTTATTACGTCGATATGGAAACTAGACATAATTACTTATCATCTTGAAACGGTTTCGACATGTTCAACGTTAAAACCTTCAAAACAGTCAATTTTTTTCTCCATATGATGAAGTTTAAACGCTTGAGAATTTAAACGGGAACTTTCTGTAACCATTATCGTATTAAAACTTGACAACATTACAGATCTAAGTGACTTTGATTTTTGAAGAAACTTTGCGTGTTAAATGACATATCCCGTACACAATACGTTTACGAATTTATCTCAACGTGAAGACAAATGCGCCTGATGTGGAACACGAAGTTTGTATAACTCGCAGTGCAAGTACGTATGGTGAATACCACACTATAAATGCATGTTCTCGATCATTTGGATGAAGAATAATAAACAAGCTAGTACTGTAAATGTATAGCGTTTTAGCGATATAGAAACTGTGTGATATGGCTCTATAATGCTTACCTGTGTGACGCGCTTGCTAAGGCCTGTCTGCTGGGCAATACGTTCTAAGTCTTGACCATCTGGGTTACTGTCTACGGTGAAATTAGCTTGCAAGACCTCCAACTGCTCCTCAGAGAAAGTGGTCCTTATCCTCTTTGATTTATGCATATTTCTCTTATCAACAATATCTGAGCCATAAACAAACCAAGAATGCAAGCATAAATAGCATATCAAAATTGTATTCAAAATACACGCCAGGCAGAATGCCAGTTGGCCAGCCAACCCGCCAGCCAGCCAACCAGCCATCCAGGGGGGGGGGGGGGAGCCAGCCAGCCAGCCAATCGGGGAGTCAGTCAGCCAGCCAACAGTGAGAAAGCTAACAAGCCAAAAGGCCAACTAGCCAACCATCCAGGGAGTCAGCCAGCCAACAAATCTGCAAGCTAGCCAGCAAATCAGCCAAAAAGCAAACCAGCCAACCAGCTAGCCGCCAACCATCCGGGGAGTCAGCCAACCAGTCAGCAAGCTAGCAAGCCAACCAGCCAAAAAGCAAACCAGCCAACCAGCCAGCCAACCATCCAGTCAGTCAGTCAGCCAGTGGCGTAGCCAGGAATTTTTTTGGTTGGGGGGGGGGGCTGGAACATTTCATGGGGGGCGTCATGTAGATCAATGATAATTTTTTTAGAAACTCCAAATCTCAGGGGGGGGGGGCGACTTGGGGGGGGGGGGGCAAAGGTTTCGTGGGGGGTTGTCCCCACGCCCCCGTGGCTACGCCAGGGGAGTCAGCCAACCAGTCAGCAAGCTAGCAAGCCAACCAGCCAAAAAGCAAACCAGCCAAACAGCCAGCCAACCGGGGAGTCAGTCGGCCAACCAGTCAGCAAGCTAGCAAGCTAGCAAGCCACCCAGCCAAAAAGCAAACCAGCCAAAAAGCTAGCCAGCCCACCAACCTGCCAAAAAGCAAACTAGCCATTAAGGCCTACATTTATTGTTCCTTGAATTGTTTTTAAATAATTGTCCTTTTGCAGCGAAAAGGGTCTTTCGTTATATAGCCAAATATTTCCCGATTTCAAAATGAATACAAGTTATTTTCCTGTCTGAGCCTTTTCAGTTAATTAATTATTTTTTTATTCCCAAATTGGATCCAAAAACTCGATACATAACCCATCAAACCTTCTGCAAATGGCCTCAAGACGTTACTTGTATTTATCGTGTTGATTAATTCTAAATTTGAACGGAACCGGTAAGTCTTTTGTCCCGTTGAGTCAGAGCTATCTGTAATTATTGCAGACCTTGGCTGAAAGCTTCGGCATTGAATGGAAGCTAGCACTAAAACCATATGGTGTACCTCGAAGTGTCGAATGGGACAGCAACATTATTAATTACAGGGTATATCTGGAACCTCCGTTAGACCTATTCCAAACGAAGTGCCAATTAATTCGACTTTTTGAATTCGGTACGCCGACAGCACGGCGTTTAGAACAGGCCTGGTTTTTTTCTGACAAACGCAATACTTGAGTGATGAAAAGAAACTGATCCCTGAATATATGTAATAATCTCCGCACAGCATTTTGTCAATCAAATTCATAAAGTGTGCTGCTAGTCGCGTCTGCGTGACATACTGCTAATGTACTGCATTCAAAGAGAGCACATACAGGGTGGGTCACAAAGAAAGTGACCCGAATTAATGATTTTTTTCCTAAAAAGCAATCAAATTTGAAACATTAATGAAGTATGTCTTAAAAGAGCATGTGCTTTCACTCATCTCAAAGAAAGAGTTACTCAAATTGATCAATAAACTAACCCATTTTTATAGCTGTCCGTGGAATGCCATTGGAAGTTGAGCTTAGTGAGAATTACAGATTACACGCAAGCATTCAAATACAATCATTTGAATCCAGACTGAAACATTATTTACTGTCAGATATTGTTTTTTTAATGTGAGGAACTATATTTTTTTCTGAAATATTAATTGAGATTTTCGTATGTTTCCCTTTGCAAGTTCTCGTCCATTCATCGAGGTGGGAAAACGTCCATGGTAAATGATCAGTGGCACTTTGTTTTATAATATTGTGTTCTAATTAGCTTACTTGCTTTTTGACTCATAGTGTAATTCTCCATTTTTCAAGCTTTGCTTGTTCCGCTTTATTTGGCACATTCGAAATAAATCCCCAAGAATATTTCACATGAGTTCCACACTTCGAAAATGCACGGCACTTGATTGAGGAACAACCAAGTTATCCTGGAGATAATGAAGTTACCCCCAATTTGCATGATAAATGAACCAAATACATGTAAGCGACCATCGCGCACAAACAATATTACCGTGCAGCGTCTGGCTAATCAACGCCATTGTTTGAAATCTTTTGGACATTCCAAATACTTTCATTAATGAACTGACTGTCATCGCGGATCCCAAATTAGATAACGACAGCCTTGTTAGTGCTGCACAAAAATGATGCAGCTTGCGAAAACAGGTATCGTAATGAGGCTTTAATTGTGTTGAGTTTTATGTTTGTTCCAGTGACATGCATTCAAGTTGCGGTCCCCAAAATGACCATCGGATATTCAGTATACCGTCCCCGAATAAGCGGATGAATCTGTTTTGCACCAACAAACTACCATTACAACATGTATGTATCCATAAAATGGAATTTGCGTCGGCGGTTGAAGTAAAATCAACATTGGGTTTTGCCGTTAACCGAAGTATTTTAGAAACATTGTATCCTCATCGGTGTTGTCCCGAGTGATTGTGAGATAAAAATCGCAAACTACTTGGGCGGGACCCGAGCATCCTGCTCAGGGGCGTAAATCCCGGGGTTTAGTGTGGGGGGTATATATCCCCCCACTTTTTGACCGGGGGATGGGCTACTGAATCATCCCCGCACACTTTTTCGTGATGAGATAAAAAAGAATGCGGATTTCGAGGTATTTTTCGAACATCTCAACAACCAAAATGTATTCAATATCATTGAGATGTGGAGAAACTAAGTACAAAAGCTTTTAAAATACACCGTTTTGATGTAAGTGCGAGTATACATATTGATGTACATCTATATCCTGAAGAGCGCCCCTAGTGTAATATGTGGTGTCCAGCCCCAGGCCCGCCCCCGCCCCTTTTTGAATTTCCACGGCCGGGCAATTTTTAGATTTTGGTCATCCCCCCCCCATTCTCCGGCACAGATTTATGCCACTGCTCCTGCTCACTATAGTGCAGACGTCTTATACCACTATAGACAACCTAGCTAGCCGGGCTCAGCTGGCCGGTTCAAATCTGATATAGCAGCGGGTACCCCAAAAACCAATCATAAGATGGACTTTGCGTCAGATTATACAGTGTTTGTAAAATACGTCGGTGAAGGGCAAAGCCAAATATTGAATGTTTGTATCCTGTGCGCCTTTTTATGCACAAATCGTGTTTAATCCTCCTGATGAATTTTGGATACTGTTGTAACACCATGATAAGAAGAGAATTCAATTACCATTTTTACCGTCAGCTTCCTGAAAACTTCCTTCGATCATATCCAAGTAGTGCACTTTGCACAGGACCTTGCTGTCCAACATCGCGAACTCTTCCCCCGTAGAGAGCTGTCGTTTGCAGTCATCGCAGGCGAAACACGCCAAGTGATACACGTGGTTCTTAGCCCTTCTGACCCAATCACTAGCGTGAATGGTGCGCTCACACCCAGCACACTTTGTGCTGAAAGTTCTGAAAGAAATTGATCACACCCTATTAAAAATACAACTTTTGACAATGATGAGGAATTGAATTGAGTCACAATAAGAAGAAATCGACTTTCGAAGGATAAAGGTGGAGGTACCATGATGCATAGACCAACAAACGCTTTAAAGTCGAGTAGTTCCATGCATGTTTCTGTTAATTCAAATCAAAGTGCGAAGAGCCAAATTGAACACATACTCTTTTTCAAAGCGTATGGGAAGTCAATGATTTTGCTTGGTGGTCCAACACGTAAAAAATAAGGTCATCATGTTACATGCCCGCTGTGCAATTTTGCAGTTCATCAGCCTACAAGGTAAATCTTATAGGAACACTATATATGATTGTTGCAATAGTGTTGGACATCCTTGATAGATTTACGTACTGAAGCACAATCAATGAGGATGCTTACTTTAAGATGACAAAATTAACTGAAATGTGTGTCTGACAACGAAAACATATAACAGCTATTTCGACAACCTCAATAAGATTGACGAAAGTTTTGCCTCCCAAGAACACAATTTGAGAGTCTGTTAAACAGACTTAAACAGAAGAATCGGACCAGAATAAAACATTCAAGTAGAGAATTCGTCAGGAGAATAAAGTCAAATTTCTTGAAGACCAGGGACACTACATCTTAAAGCTGGAATCGTATTGGACATTATGCCGGGCACTGTCCGGGTCAAAGTCTTAACAACTCACGCTGGAAATCATGAACTCAGTTCCACCCTTGCAATTGCAAGAAAGCCGGGTTTCCGGGCTCTGATGTGAAGAAGCCGTAAATCTCAGACCTTCAGGACAATCGGTGGACTTTCTTCAATTCAGGATATTCCATCGTATTTATTGCAGAGGTTTTAGTGATCCAATACAGAAAAATTCAAAGTTGCAGATAAATTCTCAGCTTTTCAACTCATTACATAATATTTGTCTCCAAAGAATTTTCAATTGGTAACCTTAAGCCCGGGTCATACTCGATGCGAAAGCGAAAGCGAACGCGAATTTGTGGCGTGATAGCAAGTATATGCGCTGCGAATTCGTAAAAGTTGAACATATTTCAACTCGGGCGAATTTCGGAGCGAATGTTTCATGACGTCAAATTCGCTTCGCATTCGCGTGAAGTATGAACCGGGCCTTAGTTCAATTTCAACGAAACAGCTACATTTCTGTTTTATTTTGAACCTCTCAACGCTCTGAAAAAAAACCCGCCATTCTGACTGGTTTTCATTAACGCTCAAAAAGATTCGCCTGAATTATTTGCCGCAAATAATTATAATTATGTAGAGTAAATGTTTCATAATTAAACGTGGGCGTTCCCCCCCATGTCTCATTAAAGAGTGAATAAACTAAAAAAGAATCTAGAATCTAGACTTGGACAAATAGGAGAACAAGTTAACAAAAAAATAATATAGCAACAAGCTGCAATCCAACACTGGTCTCGAATAATAAAACCCCGACATAACTTATAATGAATGTGCTTTAATAAGGTATTGTTCATGGGCAACGTGTTTGCCATAACACAAATGGCTGTTTTTTTGGCTGAATAGGTAAACGTTCAATACTGTCAAGGCCTATGGCTGGGAAGCAACGGGGGATTCCTGCAAAAAAATGGCCCGTTGCATGCATTTTGTGTGACTGATCATTCGTGAATAACAGTGCAAAGATAATAGGCACTAATGAACACAGGCATAACTGGTCAAGATAAAAAATGCCAGTCGGGCGGGGCGGAAGGGAGAGGTGGGGGAGAGGGGGGGGGGGGTTCCAACAGAGTTTGCTCTTAATAATTACTTGCAGTTTGTTGCAACTGCCAAATCTTTCTGTCTTGAATTTCTTACAGCTCAA
This sequence comes from Patiria pectinifera, assembly GCA_029964075.1. Taxonomy (NCBI): domain Eukaryota; kingdom Metazoa; phylum Echinodermata; class Asteroidea; order Valvatida; family Asterinidae; genus Patiria; species Patiria pectinifera. The sequence continues at coordinate 6,360,175 of CM057138.1, read as the reverse complement.
GATTTCTCCAAATGTTTAAAGAGAAGGCAATATTCTTTTGAGAGACGTTCAAAATGGGCGAACAATGTTCAGGAAATACATTTTCTTGAAAGGCAGGAGAGCACTGATTTTTTTTAGCATTAAAATATCCACCGAAGAGAAACGTGTCTGCCAAGACACGCGTTTTGATTGCGTTTTGAGGGGTGGGGTGGGTTAGTACTCAAGCACAAAGTAGGGGGACCTGCCCCTTCAGCCTTTGACATTCACATTACGGGGCCCAAGAAAAATAAACCTTCATAAATATTAAGTATTTCGATGAAATCGGTAAAATAATCCATTTCCCCCATTTACCTCAATCTAATTTTGTTGAGTGTTGTCACCATTATTATCTTTCAAAGAATGTAAATACAAATTTGCCATTTGCAGATCGACATTATCATTATTTGTATTTTCTCCCCAACAAAGAGAACAGGCCGATTTACAGTGCGTGATGCTCTAACGGGATTCAAAGCAGGTAACGAAATTAGAATGTCCATGCTTGCAATGAGCTGCTAGAAATCGGAACGATATTTCCACAATACTGTTTGATACTGATTAATGAAATGAGAATGTCCTGCTTTGCTATGAGCCGCTAGATATCGGAACGAAATTTCCAAAATACTGCTTGATACTGATTTGGCATTCTGACAAAATCAACGCATGGGACGTTATGGCTCTGGGTCATGACATTGCCCTGTAAACTTTCAATAATTTGCATAAAATTTACATTAGATCGCGCGGTTTTCCGTCCATGTATGAATGGTATTAAAAGGTAAATGGCAACATTTGCAAACATTTAAAAATGAAACTGGCGAAATATAATGAAATGTCCTACTCGATTGTAAAATCAAGCATTCTGTGAAATTCTTCTGCCTAATATGCTGTCATTTTCAAGAAAAGAGTAATAACCTTGGAATGGTAAGTACCAAACCATCGCGAGAAAAACACCCGGCATTTTCCCCAAAATATTTCTTCAAACTGACCGACTTCAGTTTAGTTTTCAATCGGTTATACACATCCGTGAATGAGATTTGTTTCCGAGTGACAAACTGGGATCATACCACTAGGCCGCAAGTCAAAACGTCTCAATGAACATTTTGGAAGGGAGGGCTTTTAACGTAAACCTTGTTTTGGGCTAAACAAAATTATGAAAATGCATTTTCATAGTTTTCTAAAAACAAAAGTATGATATACACTGTGCTAAGCTTAAATTTTCGATAGGTTAACCTGCTTTATTATAGATTTATTGTATTGATGTTCCTTGTGTCGAAAAAAACCCACATTTTTTTGCAAATGGTGTCCACTACTTTAACTACGTCGCGACTTTAGTTTTCGTTTCACCTTTTGGTTACCGCGTCTCTGTGTTAATCGACCCTGTAACCGGCGCAGCTTGCCGGCCACGTATCAGCTCAGCTTGGCGCGCGTGGCTGACCTCGGCCGCCGGAGCAGCAACCGCCTAGCCTACCGTGCGAGGAGGCGGATGACAGGGGTGCGTTTTGACGGGTGCAGACGGCTGTCATGACGCCTGTCGCAACGGTCGAGTTGTGTCATTGGTCGAGGTAGTTCGAGTCGATTTGATCGATGGTCGACTCGTCCGGGCTCGGGTGGTACAGTACGCGTGGTTATTGCCTAAGCTTTTGGTTACGACCATTTTTTATTGCATGGCTTTAGCCTCGGTCTTAATCTTAGAGATATATTTTGTTACTCAACTGAAATATTTGTTTCATATGGACGAATTTGTCAACTTTTATAAACAAAAGTTCTGAAATTGGATGAAATGTCTGAAAGATGCAGTTTTCTATACTGATAATGTCTTTCTCTCAGATTCAAAGGGTCTGATTTCACTTCTGGGAAAAGTCTGAAAAAAATTCCCCCAACTTATACAACTACAAACTTTTGAGAATTAAGCTCTTAAGGGCAGTGTACAACATTTGCAAACATCAACGAACAAAAAACACCAACCAAATTACAGTGTACTATGAAATACCTTACTTGACTGTAAGTGATTAACATAATTTCCAAAGATATTTGGCGAACCATCGTTGAAGAAAGATTGTTTTTTTTTTTAAAAACTGTCTCCAATTCACCAAAAATTTATAGTTAGTCCACATTTTGTTAGCAATCGGTTGCACATCCGTGAACGGGTGCAAACCATCTAGTCTGGTTCCCAGACCTGACAAATTCCTGACTTCTATAAATTGCTCCGTTTTGTCTAAAGGAGGGTCAGGGAACCAGACTTACAAAAAACCCATGTTTTTCTTGTTTTTTTCCAGCATCCATGAACACGAAACTTTAAACGGGTCAGTTAAACATAGATTAAACACTAACCCCCCAATCCGTCCATTTCTGAATATTACATCAAAAGCAAATGTTGTGTATTATCTTTGAATTAAACATGAATGCAAAGGCGAAAGCAAAATTTTGTTATCATGAATGAGGGGCCAGGTTAATAACTGACAGGTTTAATACCGTAACCTTGACGGACTCTCAGCAAATGGGAACGATTAGGCCAAAAAAAAAAGTCTCCGGTTTCTGGTATGGAGCTTGTCCAAAAAAGTGGTGCGGTGACGCGGCTTTTTTTTTTTACCCGACTTTTTTGCTTCAAATTTGCTTCAAATGTCGGCTGATGACTGCAAATTGTGCCCGACTAAACTTAGTGCAAATATATGGGAGTCCAGAGAGGCCACATAAAGCTTATTCTCGATCATAACCCCATCTAAAAACACGTTGAAATTGCGCAGCAGTAGCAGAATTCCAGTCAAACCAGTGAGTTTGGCGGATTTGAGACATCATCTTTCATTGAAAAAAAAACTTTTTCATTTTGCCGACGCGCATGGCTACGGCGACGCGCGCGCATACCAGAAACAGGAGACTTTTTTTTTTGGCCTTAATGATGTATAGTCCGTACTCCGCAACAAGTTCGATTTTTTTCTTCTAACAAATTTCGATCTTTGAGTGGCATATATTTTAATGGATTTTTTCTTTTAAAAAAATGGTTTCAGTTTGATTACCTTTGCGCACAAACAGATCTGCCCTTTGAGTAGACTTGTTCCCTGTCACCCAATTATCTATTCTTACAGGGAAGCGGGAACCAGTCTACCTTGCTGGAATTGAATTATTATCGGGCCGCAAATAACTCGAAATTATTTTGTCAAATAAAATAAGTTTGTAAGGCTCGAAAAAGGTAAAATTCACAATCAAAATCGCACCGATATACCGACTTGACCAGATATTTATAAAGTTAGCTCTGTACAAATGTAAATTGAGGCAGAATTTGAATTTGGAGTGAGAAATGGTGTGAACATTATCAAGGACGTTGCAAACAGTGAAAACGATGACCGAAATAAAAATGGTCTGAGGTCAAGCATGATGAACAAGTTGCTAAATTGTGTTTTATCGTGACTTCGTGACACTTTTGTTTTCAAAAGATGTTATTCACTATTTCTGTACATGGAATGCGCAGTGTTCCCTCCTCGCAAAGACGAAACTGTTTAGTACGCATTTGCGAACTTTTTTCTGAGAAAAGGTATAATAACATAGTTCTCCTGGATATGTCAATTACTTCACCTCATCTTCTTAGAAAGAAGAATATTCTGGGTGTTGTATATTCGGTAGGTCACTAATATATTTCTTTTCATATTTAAGAATCTATATGACATGGGGCAGTCTTTGAGAATACAAATCGGGATAGGATCAGTTGATTTGAATGGATTTGATTTGTACATACCTGGAATAGCAGTGTTTACAGTAGACCTTGGAGTCCCGACAGTAGCACGTCACTTGTGTGTCTAACTTGGTGCGACATGCAGTACAGCTTAGGCACTTCATATGCCAGCTTAACGCTCCGCCAACACGAAGCAAGTAACGATCAGCTATGGTATCACCACAACCATTACACCTCACACTTTTACTTATCTAAGGTCAGAAAAGAAAGAAAGAAGTATTAAAAATTATGGATTTAAAGTAAAGTAACCATTCAAAGTAACAGGCAGCCAATGGTGACAATGGTATCATGCTGGCGAGAGCAATTATCGATAGTTAAACGCTTCATTACATAAAACAATGAAGACAACGCCTCACTGCTTCATAAAATCGATTCATTTGATGGATGTGTTGGGCCATTTTCAGCCTGATTGCCTCAAACAGCAAACAAATAAAATGCCACATTAGGTTTAATGCTTAAAGGCGTGCGTTGTTGTCACATGATTTATATTGAAATGTCGGGCTGCAATCAGAGGCGCGTCACTATCTGTTATTGCAATGCATACGAGAAGCGGGCACATGGCCGCGTGCGGCCACGTGTCGCACCGGTAAAATGAACGACAACGCACGGGCGTTGGCGTTCCAAAGCGACCTTCAACTGTAGTCAACAAGCGGAGATTCGACTCAACCCCTAGACTAGCATTGGTCGAAGATAGCGAACATCAACCCGACACTTAACACAAAGACATATCTGTATTAAGGCTGTACGTCTGGTTTTTGTTCTCTTACTTTATATACATTTAAATGAGAAATCTATATTTTGGGTGAAAGTCAAAAATAGCACGGACAGTTCTTCTTGAATGGTTTGAAATATTTGTCTGATTTGCTTGCCCAAAACAAAGTCCTTTAAATAGAAGTAGGAATAACTTGTTTGTACAGATGTTGCTCATACAAAAACATGTCTCATTTCTTGCCAAATCGTCAACAGTCTTGACGAACTCAAATTCGAAATTTTTTTTAAACAACACCAATTATTTTCAAAGGTATTAAGAGCACACAAAATTACGTTCTAAAGTCCAACCTGTGGTTTCAAACACTGATATGACAGGTGATTCAATCATTTAAACCTGTCAAAAGGGAACTGCAGTGTTGTACTACTCGTACCCGCTACATTATTTTCGTGGTCGTGGTTGCAGTCGTACTCTCTCTCATGGCAAAGTACTCGCATAGGCCTACACACACTCGTGTTCATGACAAAGTACTCGTCTCCAGCTAGAATCTTAAATTTCTTAAAGAGGTACACGCAGAAAAAAGAACCAATTTTAAAGTGAGATGCTATTGTCTACAGCAAAAAAGCCCTTGAAAACATGTCTACAAAATGTGTTCGTTGTGGAAAGAACTCGTATTCGTGTTCGTGGATATGTACTCATTTTCGTACTTGCATTCATTGGAAAACAACTGCCTTATATGCTACACGTTCTCACGACAATGTACTCGTACTCGCATTCATGGACATTTACTCGTCTACAAAACTGCAACATTGTGCATCCATTTTGTTCAACCGTTGTCATCAAACTGGAGTAAATAATATAGGAAAGAATAGTTCTTTTTTTACTTTATGATGGCGTTCCAAATGGTATACCTCCTCGCACATTTGCTCTAATTCCTTAATTAAGAGGGCTCAGCGTGGATCTCATGATGTAATATACTACGAATTTGCGGTTCCTATACTACAATTGGATCTTGGTAAAAAAAAGGCAATTAGCATGTATGGGCGGATTCCCCCTGTTACAACTGATAATGTAATAACCAATGAATAACGTATCACCAACCGAGAATGTAACAAGAATTGACCGACACTGTGTCACTAATCGATAATGTAACAATATTTTACTGATAATGTACTATGTTACTACATTATCAGTCAAATTTTGTTACATTATCGGTTAGGACCGATAATGTAACAAAATTGACTGATAGTGTAGCACATTATTTTTTACAACACTATCGGTCAATTTTGGTTAAGTTATCGGTTATTGATACAGTGTCGGTCTATATTTGTTACATTATAGGTTAGTGATACGTTATCCGTTGGTTGTTAACTTTAACACCCCTCCGATTGACAATGTTACGGTAATAATTGTTTGTATTGTTTAATAGAAAAACAAATCCCAAATTTGAAAGGAGTTCACTAATTTATGGCATCAGTCAATATCGCAAATGTTCATTCATTGACTTTGGCCTTTTTATTCGTTTACAGCAACGCTTTCCTAATCCACTAATGATATCGGTTTGAGGTAAACTACGAAGCATGTAAAAACTACTAACTTAGCAAGAGAAGAGAACACATCATCCTGAAAAAAAATTAACGCAAGAAAAAACCTCGAGATTGGCTCTTTAAAACCACTTATCATCCTGAAGCTTTGAGGGGCTAGGAATTGGTGGAGCTGTTTATCGATCGCTGAGTTATCTCAAGATGGGCGCAGTACCGGCGCCCTGCTGGGAGGAACTCTGGGCGAGGACAACTACTGAATTATCCCATTCAACCCAATTCCCGGGAAGTTCCTTCAAGAATAATCGATAGAAATAAACAGGATCTCTTTAAAGGTAAAATAACAATTCATTGTTAATGGTGTGTGCATGTGTGTAATCGTAGGTCTAAAGTGTATAGTAAAGCACACCACGGACGGTAGGTTTTCCTACCTCCAGGTTCTATGGGACTACTGCCATGTATAGGTAGATACTTCAAAGCACTCCACAATGTTGAAAACAACTTCTCGATTATCACTAGTCGATGGTGCGTCCTCAATCATTATGCCGGAAATGCATGCATAGCAGGAGATTGCTATATTCAGCCCAGTAAATATAGATACCCTACTTCCAAAACAAATTGGAAAACAATGCTCACAACACCCGTCTATAGGTGTTCAAGACATACATATAATTTAAGCTTGATTACCCTTTTTTCATTTTCTGTTCCTTTTTGTAGGTTAACCAAATATTGGAGAAAAAAACATTCTCTAAAGATCATCTCCCCTAAAACAAGTCCTGATTTTCCATTTTGAAAAATTCGCCATTTTGAAAAATGATCACTCCACTCCTTTGCAAAATAGAGAGCTAATTTCGGGTCTTATTTCATCCGAATTCCACAGAAATGCAAACCCAAAGACCGTTTCAGAATTGGTACCCTCCATAGCTACCAACCCTCAACTGCAGGTGCCACAAAACTCTCTTATTTAGAGAAAAATTGACGGTAAACAAATTTGGTCGGCGTTGGCAATTTCTGGACCAACTTACTGAGTTCCAACAATTAACACAGCAAGCCTTGGCTGTGAGTCTTATTGAACTGATGAAATATCCGATGAGTTTTTGCAAAACTTTGCTTATAGCCATTTACAGTTAAAATCTCTTTTAAATTCAAGGGCCGTGTATTAAATGTAATTTTGTGATGCAATCCTTGAAAATGTACCTTTGTCCCATTTAACATTATTTAAAATTTTAGTTTTTGCTATATTCAAGGGTATTTTGGTGCTTTTATGTTTTTATGCTGATGCAAATTTCCATATTCATGAGCAAAAGTGTGATGTCATTCCAGGCAGAAACCTCCATGTGACATATTTTTTATGTTTTGCGGTTGTAAATTTTCTTTTCTTTGGTGGTTTGTTGTTGTGCCAGTTCATGGCAGAAAGCCAATGTGAAATTTTTTCTCACAAATATTTTCAATAGGCAAATTTTGGGTTTAGGCCCACCATTCGAATATAAAAGCCCTGAACTGAACGGTGTCTTTCTGAAATGAAATCACGGCAACAGTGCCATTAGTTGTCTCGAAAAGCATGGCATTTTGTATGTTTAAAGAAGTCAACTTAATAACATTAACCAAAAAGGGATGTCAAATAATGTTCATACATGTAAGAGGAGTATAGAAAGTTGCACAAATTGTATTCCTTAGGAAAATTCATCACATAGCCCCTTTAAGCCATGCCGAGTTACATGTACGATGGCCTTTTTCGACATTGATTGCAGTGGTGAAGCGATATCCCTCGTTTACAATTGGGAATACCTGTTAAAGGTGTTTAAATATTTTGTGTATCATTACAGTGAAGCCCAAAGCCAAACACAGGTTAAAAATGCTACTTTTGCTATTTTTTATTTTCAACCCGAAAAATAGACTTTAATTTCCTATTTTCTAGCAATACAAAAGTTATTCACTTTTGAATGAGACATGGAACAGAAATATTCGCCCACGTTTATTTATGGAATAGGCCTATTTACTTGACAGAGTTCGAATTCTTTGCGGCAGGACAATAATTCTGTCGTAATTCAAAAAGTTTAGTTTCAGAGGGTTGAAAGCGTCCAAATTTGAAAAATAGCTTTTCCGTATATATATATACTCATTTACTTTTCCTGCATTTTGTTCGTTACCAGTAATAACACCACTCAAAATCCAAAGACGAATGTTCAAAAGTTAACCTGTTGAAGTTTCATCTAAGTGGATATTACACTTTTCGAGGAAACAGTGAAAATCCATGCACAACCTTTCGATCAAGAAACACGATTTCGGTTATATAACACCCTTTATTTCGCAAAAACCAGCCAATTGACTGACCGGAAACCATTTTGTTAAGATTTTATAAATGACAGCAAGCCAGAGGGAATAATTTTACAGCGTGTTTAGTACCAGTACGATGTTTAATCCAGGTAAACATTATGATCATATTCGGTAGGTTACTTTTGGGATAAATGCAAACGATCCTATGCCTTTAAATGAAAAGTGCAATTTGAAAGTTCTTCATGAGAAAAAAATCGAATATGTCGAAGAGGAAGGCAGAATGACTTTCACGAAACCAACTAGAAAAACAGCTGAATGAATTTACAGATTCAATTGTAAAACTTCCACTTTCACTCTGATATAATAATAATCAAAAAACAACATATATCAACGGGATCAAAAAGCGAATGATTTCTGTGTTTTGAATGTAATTTCGGCAGTCAGAAACAGGACAGAAGACCGTTGATAATAATGATTCCCCAAATCCGGGCTGAGTACACGGGGTGCGTTACTGTACCTCTCCTCGCTTAAGCTACGACTTCGCAACGAGTCGATATGACATAGTTCAAAAACTCCCCCAAATCAAAAAAAAATATATATAACAAATACAACCGAATACAAAAAAAAACAGAGACCCCAAAAATCGGCCTTAAAAAACAACAACAAATATGACAAACTGTGCTTAACTTTTGGTTCTTCCAATTTTAATTGGAAATGAAACTTGTAATTTGACGTGGCTGCCATTTTGTCGTAAGCTCAAATCTTCTTGATAAATCAACCCTGCATATAGGTTTTATGTATATGGAATGATTGTCGATGCTTTGCTGTCACCAATATGAATGTTTGAATTGAACCCAAAAAGTGATATAATAAACTTCAAATCTTTTATACGCGTATTGGGACGACGACTTTCATGTACATGTAAATCATATATCGATTGAGTATATATACAATGTTTGAGGAAATGGAATTTGACTATCATACCCCAACCATGGTAAGGAATGGAAATACATCTGAAAAAAAAAAAACAACTGGGAAAAAATGTTGCAACCTGTTGACGCCACTTCAGGTATTTCCTAACAAAATTGGAAATGTTTCTCAATCCCAGATTCATGTCTTATCATCATCATTTTTGCAATGACTGACCTTCATTGAGATGATATATGAAGAAAAAAGTGGTGTCAGGTTGCAACATTTTTTCCAACAACTGACTTTCCTCGACCGGAACTATCTCAACAAATGGTACGACCTCCTAGTCCAAGATGAATGTAAACGTACGGGAAAAAATATTCAGAGAGGGCTTGACTTTTTAAAACACACTTCTTGGCCTATTTTACAACCACATATACAGACTGCAATGCTATTTGCCCAACATTAGTATGTAATTACCTAAACTGTTGGTTGACTGCGGTAAAAAATTAACCAACTTTTGACAGAATTTGCTGGAAATGTTGACCAACATAGGGCAAAATACCAACCCATTCGCCCAGCGTTTTTTGGGGAAGAATTCCATACATGGATATCACTCATTTTCCCCTGCAGTGACCTACCAGCCACCAGAAAGCGGTAACATGTCCTAAAAAGTCCAATTTAGCAGGGAAAATATTTAAGCACTTACTGAGAAAACAACGTTGAATTTTTCAGATCAGTCTCGTTGGGTTTATGCACAGGGTGTCAAGTGATGTCCAGGCATGGAACTCTTTCCCGGTTGCTTTCTAAGACTATCGGACTATTTATGGCGAGGGTCTAATGATGAAAATATCGTCAAATGAAGTCTGACTTTATCTTTCTCGTGAAATCAATGTTAAGCCCCACTCGGACTTTGACAGATAGCAAGGGTGACTGTTATTGAAACCTCGTTGTAGAGGCATACTTCTTAAACAAGTATCAACTGGTTTGCCTAATTCAGTTTACTGAGTGTATCATGCACAGAAATAAGTTCGGCGATATCTATCGTATTTCCCCTCGATATTTATATTGCAATTGTTCATGGAAATGATATGATATCTTACCGTGGAGTCAAACGTTTCTTCTTTGATGATGATATCAGCAGAATGTGGCAAGGTCGCCATCTGACGCACAATATGAGGCATATAGTCCTACACCTTGGCTCTGCCCCTTCTCGGGACAGGTCTGCAGATTGACTCAGTTATAACTGTGAAATAACGAGCTCAGGCTTACATCTGATCCCACATATTCAAGCACCATACGAGTCCAGTAAATAAAAACATTGAGAGTCGGGTGCCAAGAAGATTCTTCCCCTATCTGTCTGTGCTATCTAAATACATGTACAATCGCTTTGTAAACTAAACGCGCATCTTATGTACAGCGTGAAAAGTCTGGCCCGGTGGTTTTCTGTGACGACTGAATAACCAGTGTTTGTGTGACCTATTGTGTTGCATAATCCGTCAGTCTAAACGAGATGGGCGGAGTTATTGACGCTTCTTCGCCAAGGTGGCGTCAGCCAGGAAGCCAAGACTGTGCGGCAGACCTGTCAATCACAAAGTCTTCCCCATTGTCACTGGAAACTGACAGGTGCCTTCTATTGTTCCTTTCTTCACTAGGGAAAACTAACAAATGAGATAGCACTCATCTTCCGAATCAATTACCATCGTACTTTTTTGACTTTTGGGTCGAGAAAAAGCTTTCCGTGATAGCATCGCTCGCCCAAGTAGTGTGGATGTTTATGCTTAACCCACGCTCGTACAAGACTATAGTCCCGGATGTGTGGCATGTTTTATCTTTACATGTAAATTTTAAATTAACGTAACCTGTATTCATTTGTAAATGTTTTAACCTTGAGCCATTTTCAACAATTCGACAGATTACCGAATAAACAAGGATTGAGGGACAGATTGTCACTTTAATTAAAAAAATAAATCAATTGTGGTGTGCAATCAGCGTGCAAGTTACGACTTTGTTTCGAAGCGACCAATGAAGACGATTGTTAAAGGCCGATAGGATTATTTGCACTTCATGCGTTTTGTTCATTTCCAATAATAACCCCACTCAAAATCCAAAGACGAACTTAAACCTAACCTGTTGAGGTTTCAGCTCAGTGGATATTAGACTTTCTCCCATCAGAAAACAGTGAAAACTCACACTCTACAAACTCCTGGATCAGATTGACCCAGAATCTGCATCTATATCTACCCAGTCCTTTTCCGGGTCAAAAATGACACTTTTCCGGTTTAAAACGACACTTAACCGGGTAAAAATCCCATTTGTCTAGATCAGTTTGACTCAGAAAAGTGTAATTTTGACCCGGTAAAGGACTGGGCAGAAGTAGAAGCAGATTCTGGGTCAATCTGACCCAGGAGTTTTTTTTAGCGCGCACGCACAACTGTTTGATCACGAAACACGATTTCGTCAATAGAACTTTTTGTTTCCAACGATCAGTCAGTTGACTAACTGTTGGAAATAAAATCACCTACATTTAAAGAAAAATGACAGCAAACCAGACGGAATAATTTCACAGGGTGTTTAGTTCCAGTTCGATCTTTAATCCTAGTAAACTTTGTGATAATAATTCGGTGGGTCACTTTTGGGATAAATGCAAACGATCCTATATGCCTTTAAAGAAAATGTTAAGGAGCTTGTGCGGAATACAACTGGCCTCCTGCTGTCTCTTTGTGCATGGTATGTGCCTTGTGCACGAAACGATTTTTGATATTGGCTTTCCTCGAATCCTTTTATTCGGTCATCACGGGAGGGTCTGTCTTCACGCATGTCCGGATAATGACGTAAGGATTAGTGTTTGCCTCGCTTTCGACCATATTTTTCATTCGGGACAAACTATGTGAAACGTTGGTGACTTCGATATTTTCCATCACAGCACGACATTAAAGATGAACCATGATTTTCAACAAATTGTATTTCCCCGTCATCTTGTGTGTTTTATTCTAACGAGAAGAGGGCTGATTTTCATTTTATTTTGGGCGTCTGGAAACCCCTGAAAAAGGGGTTAAACTTGAGTAGTCTTGGCCCAAGACGTCAGTGATCAAGAGCGATATTTGCAATGTTGCGTAGCGCCCTTGCATAATTGTTTTCTTTACTTTCTCTCACTAACGTCTTGGTCATTTCGTAGCAATGGGGGCGGGGCCATTTTATGTATATAAAACCGTCGAACAAACACAGTTCCTTTGTATATCTCCATGCTTGATCTCCGCGCGTATAGGGCGTATGTTTACAACCGTCGGGTGAGAAATTGAACCTTTTCTCGATCGCTGATTCGTTCCTAGGAAAGCTTAGGGAGAAAATATAAAAAAGTGAAACCACTGAAACAAAACGGCCAAGATGTTAGCGCGATTCGCTCGTACCCCCCGCACTGCAAACAGGGCGCTGGGATACGCTGATATGAGCTTCACAGAATCTTGTGAAGGAAGTGGTCTATGATCTATGTATGAAGCATCTGGCTGCAGCTGTTCAAGACCGCAGTTAGACAATGTGCGCAAATGCTATCCGAATATTTCTCATAGAAATGTGCACATTCCATACCGGATGTGATTTCTGTTTCATTGCGGACCATGTGGACAAAATTTTGAGCGTCGCATAATGCAATCCGAGCGTTTCGTGATTCAAAACGGAGCCTGAGCAAGTGACGGGAATAGTAAATTTATAACACAGATAAGTTTTACAGAATTTCCTACATTATTACGGCTTTCAACGAAAAAAATATATCTCTAAACTGGAATAAAAGAGCAATGAATCAGTCTTAACGGCCGTTTCAAACCTTGCAGAGCCATGACCTTGATGACGCGCAGGTCACACGCAAAATCCAACCAATCAGAGCGTGAATTCATCAGAGTATCCAATCGTCCTGTTTGCAGGGCGGGCCGGGTACGAGCGAAGTTAGCACGAGTAATTGTTGTGCCATTAGAGGGCGCACTAAGCACTGTCCACTATCGATCACTAACGTCTTGGGCCAAGACTATAAGTTGGGTTGCTTTTGCGCACAAAGAAATCGGCCGTGCCAGTATAGACTGGTTCCTTAATCGACTCCTCTTGATTTTATCGATCTTTTTTTTAAAAGGAGGAGGAAACCAGAATACCTTGCGATCAAGAACTGACTTATTTTCGGACTACAAATGATTCCAAAGTTGTGAAGGAATTTTTATAATAACAAAACTTGGACGGATTTTTTTCAGTTGTCATTCAAAAGTGAAAGTGTATTTCATTGCTAGAAACTGGCTTTTAAAATAAAAATCTATTTTCGGGGTGAGATCGAAAATAGCGCGGATCTTTCTTCGACTTGTGTTATAATTTATCGCTCTTTTCTCCACTGCTATACGGATGGCTGTTCAAGAGGAGAATTTACTCATTGCTATTAACAATTCATTTCACGATTTTGAAAGCAAAATACCTCAGTGTGGAAACTAGGCTAGCGCACGTGGGTGTACGTTCGTCACAATCGATTGGCGCAATGCTATGATATGATTGCGTCGGAAAGTATCGTTCAGACGCCCCACGCCAACTTTCGGTGCGCTTGATGTTGATGTATCCCCCCATATTTTTTTTCACGAGGGCTCCTGGGCAATTTTGTACGTGGGCAATTTTATTGCCATGAAGAGCGCCACCTATTGTCAGAGAGTGCCCATGATCCTCGCTTTGAACAGCGCCCCTCCCGTCTTCGTTATGCAGGTTTCTAGTGTCTTTCTTGCCGAAATTAAATGACCTATAGCGAGCCACTTGACTCAAGATGATGCAATAGCCGATAGACAGGAACAACCGCTGAACGGCCACTCCTATCCTGTACATATGCGGCTTTTCTCAAATTGAGGCCTAAGTCTGGCAACTAGAAATTAGTCTGACAATATTAGTTGGCGCTGTTCATAATACTGCCCTGAACCGTATAGGTGCAGACCAGTTATTATTTGCCATATACCCCAATGAGAACTGCACCCACTTAAGAAAAAATCATGCAAAATATACTCTCCGAGGTGCTTGAGACACAAAAAAAGTAGTCCTGAGGTCCGTCGCCATTTTGTAAAAAAAAGGAGTCCTCCATGCCTCCTCTGATCATTGAAAAATAGAGCAATTTTTAAAATGTGCGTTCGTTTAGCTCACCCGGGTCGACACGGGTGATCATGAGCCCCGTGCCGTTCGATAAGCTCTGACGTCATTCTTGGGGCTCACCCGGGTCAGCCACCACAGACCCTGCTAGTGGAGCAGAGTCACTGGTGCAAATACGTCACACGCATGCGTAGTTCATTCCAAGAAACGCACAAATATGGAGGCCGGACAGCGGAAATCTTAATTGGACTGAAAAAATAACTTTATCTGAAGTCTGAAGGTAATCATTGTACATGTATTAAGTTCATTGCGACTTTTGAGGCTATAATATTTCAGCCCAACTTTGTTTTTAGTTTTGCGCAGTAAATCTCAAACTAAGACCCAATCCGAAACGGGCATTTTGTCATCAGTGGCTACGCCCATGGTTACGGGCGTCACGTGAGGATCGTAATGGTCCATGGTTAAGCGTTTGATTAGTTTAGCCGGTGTGACAGGTAATTCTGTCCCCCTGGTAAATGTGTCCCTCCCCCGGACAAATTTACCTGCTCGTGACCCGGTAAATCTGTCCGGCGGGACATTCTAGGTAGATCTGTCCCCCTCCAGGATAAGCCCCCCCGCCGCCCAACGTTGAATGTGTCCCCCGGTAAATGTGTCCCCGTGTAATACGAGTCGTGAGTAGCGCGTTGCGCCAGTACACATGCATGCTGCAAAATTTGTGGCAATGATTATCACACGTCGTCACCGTCACCACGAAGCATGGGCGTCGCCAGGATTTTTCTAGAGGGGGGTAAAACATATTTTTGCCAAAAAAATGCCTGTATTTCTCAACACATTCTCGATTTATCAGGGGGCAGGGACATTTTGCCTCCCCCAACCCATTACATTTACACCACTATGACTTCGCGCTTCTTTTTCTTTTCTTTTTTCTCTTTTTTCTTCTTCCTTTGTTCCCCCTTCCTTTTTTTGAGGTGATTTTCCAGGGGGGGGGGGAGGGGAAGTGCCTCCCCCTTGCCCCCCCCCCCTCGTGACGCCCATGCCACAAAGTGACCTTAACCCCCGCAAAGTGGAAAATGTGTGTTCCGAGATACAAGCGATTTCAGTTGACGATGTTTTGAAACGGTGATCTGAATATCGTTTTAGCCTCAAACCTCATATTTTATTGCATTGTCTGAAAGCTGGGATCTTGAATGACACGTTAATGTATGATGTTTTATTGAACAAAATAACTATTAATGAGTTATCAAACTAATTAATTAGTACACTGCGTGAAAACTCAAACATCAGATAACGCTGTGTTCGAGTTTTCACGAAGTGACGCTAACCATGTGTATTGGCCAATGGCTTAGCGCTACTTCGTGAAAACGCCAGAAGTG
This sequence comes from Patiria pectinifera, assembly GCA_029964075.1. NCBI lineage: Eukaryota > Metazoa > Echinodermata > Asteroidea > Valvatida > Asterinidae > Patiria > Patiria pectinifera. The sequence continues at coordinate 6,344,521 of CM057138.1, read as the reverse complement.
AGTCGCACATATCACATGACATTTTTTGTCACTTCGTGAAAACGCAAAACATGTTTTTGACGCGTAGTGTGCAGGCAGTTTACACGCGAAAGAATGGTATAGTACACTTCGTGAAAACGCATTTTCCGGTTTTGACCCATTAAGTTACAAACGTTAATTAATGTTAATTAATATTTTGACAAAACTAACTCTGTGTATAGTAACGTCTTGAGGTGATAGATTATGTGTAATTAATCACAAATTAAAAAAATCGAAATCGAAAAATATAGATTTTTCGATGTTAGTGTCACTTCGTGGTGACGGTGACGACGTGTGTAGCCCGCTATAATGGAAATGCATCCAATAGGAAATTCGTTACGCGCAATGATGTTGAGAACTCGGGAACGTATAGTTTGTAAAAAAAAAAGATTGGTAAAAGCCGTGCACTGGATGGAACGCGAGTTCGTATTTCGTTGAAATTTGGATAAAATTTAATATTTTGACATGACATGGCGTGACAATTTCGATCACAGGCGTACAGGCTGCACAGAAAAATGCTGATCAATGTGTAGTCTTTCATTTACGTTTAATTTTGGTGGGTTGACCAATGACTTCTTGAGAAATTCTCACCCAAAAGAATACCACATCTAAAATGAATATTTTCTGGAAAAGTAGCCACTTTGAAAAAAGATCCACTTCCGCCACTTTCGGACCCAATTGCATCTAAAATGATCAAAATTTGAAGCCCCAAGTCCAGGCCAGAGGTGCGGTGCCATTGTGTCTTCAACCCCTTAACTCCATGACTCTCAAAAAGTCAAACTGACACTGAAAGTTTTCGATCACTCTCTTAAGTTTATGTTCACTCTTGTATTTTTTTTAAACGGTAAATCAGGTATAAAATCCACAGGTATTTAAGAGTAATTAAGATAGCACAATGTACAGTTTGGTATATGTCTAGCATAATATAATAAATAATAAATACTGCGCCAAATCAAATGGCATAAATCCGTCGCTTCATGACGCGAACTTCCAAGAAATAAAAAAATGAACAGGTTAAAATTTAGAATAAACTAAAACTTAAAGAAAAAAACTATAAAAAAATAAAATAAAATAATATATAAAAAAAAGACAGCCAAACTGTCAAGATAGGCAATAAGAATAAGAAAAACGTGTATTAAGTACGTGTATTAAGTACAAGATTTTATGAGAATACAGCACATCCAGGCACCATAAGATGCTGCAACGTGTGTAACGTCCTACTTGTAACGTCCTATAATGTATAGCAAATAATTAGGTAAGGGCCATTCCAAAATTGTCCAATATGTACACGACTTATTTCAGTTCATATACCTTATCTTTGATTCATAAATACCTGAGACAGTTTATCCATTCCTATTGGGCCGAGAGTCCGTCACGTGTGTGGTTTTAAACCGCTGATAAAACACCGGCAGGAAGTGTTTAAAACCAGCCAGCAACAAACGTGGCTCCTGCACCAGGACAACAAATGCCTGCCTTCTAAAAGGTATTCTTAAAAGTTTGTACGTTTCGGTTCGGCAATTGACAGCGACCAAGCCCCTACCCGCTTTTAAAACACACTTTAAAACTGCTCCACCACACCATTATTCCCTTATTAAAACAAAAAAGAACATCATCAGCAGCCATGCGCCATAATTAAAAAAATAAATAAATGTCTTTCACAGTAGTTTTTACTTCAAATAAAAATAGTTTGCAGAGCCCAATGGCCACCAATTCAATCTGACGAATTGCTATAAGATTAAATCAAATTATAGGTTTTGCCCTTCACCGACGTTTAAACACTGTGTACTCAGTGTGTTACCTCCCGAGTGAAAGATGGAAAAATCACTCGGGTGGGACTCGAACCCACGACCTCCTGCTTTTTAGTGCAGATGTCTTACCACTCGACCACCAAGCTAACGGGATCGGTTGGCTGGTTCGAATCTGATGTACATAGCAGCAGGTACCGCATAAACTATTATAAGATGGAATTTTGCGTCGGGGTGATATAAATCAAATTATAGGTTTTGCCCTTCACCGACGTTTAAACACTGTATACTCAGTGTGTTACCTCCCGAGTGAAAGTTGGAAAAATCACTCGGGTGGGACTCGAACCCACGACCTCCTGTCGGTGAAGGGCAAAACCCATAATTTGATTTATATCACCCCGACGCAAAATTCCATGCTATAAGATTGTTAGGATAAAATGTATGGTACGTGTCATGATCATACTGACATTATGACGGTGCAGAAAACCATTCAACTTGCTGCATGCAGTTTAGACTTCATATTTTTGATTGGAAAGGAGAGTCATTATTCCGTCTTACGGTGTGTGCTGTATCGGGGTCTACCGTCCGATGTTCCCCAATTCCTATGTTTCCCAAAATCCTTAGGGTTAGGGTTAGGGCTATGATTAGAGTTAGGGTTGGATGGTTATGGTTATGGTTAGGGTTGGGGAACATAGGTATTGGGGAACATAGGTATGCACCCTACTGTATCTATGTTTGTGCGATTGTTAGTCTGTCACTGTTATGTTAATGACATGTTGTTTCGCGTTTCTTTTTGCACAGTTAGGCATCTCCATATGAGCCCTAGGCTTCGGAAGATGCCTCCATTATTGCCACTCAATTTATTGTTCTTTCTGCCTTATTGTTCTTGGTACATGTCATAGTAATTGAATTATTTATTATTTCTCTTTGTCAGATACGATTTTATATGTTTTGGCATTATGGAGATAAATGTCGATTAGAATACAATGAAAAAATAAAAATAAAATATGCATTTAAACTTTCCCTTAACTTGTTAAACCTTTATATCAGTTTTGATCGCAATAAAACCGTTTATGATTACCGTTTTAGGTACTGAATACATGGGAGATATAACTATTACAAGATTAAAACGTGTGAGAGCATAGTAGATTCAATGCATGGCTCAGTGTGGATCGATTATCGTAGAGTGTCTAATAATTAACAATTGTTGACTGCTGTGATGTGGGATATGACGTTTTGAACACTCGAGGAGCGCATAGCACCCGAGGCGAAGCTGAGGGTGCTATGCGCCCCTCTGGTGTTGAAAACGTCATATCCCACATCACATCAGTCATTGAACAATTGTTTTATCATGCCTCTGTCTTGAATTCTTTGGATTTTGATGTAAAAATCACAAAAACAAAGGTAGTGAACACAACAATCATGACAACCGAACGCCAACTCACATAATTGTCGCGTGCTCGAAACAGCTGATCGTGTGCTATTTCACTGCTCCCATTCATGTGTGAAAACATGGTGAAAATAGCGTGGGTACCAACGATAGAAGCGTTTCACACAGTACACGTACCGTACGTACAAAGTCATAGCACACTCCCTGTGGGGTATCATGTACGTGATATCCCGGTTCCACATGGAGTGTGCCATGACTTTTTATCAACTTAACACATGATCGTTCTAGGCCAATGAAACTACAGTATTTCAAGACAGAGGTATAACAAACCTTATTGAAGTCAACTATAGCTTAGTCCATAATTTAGCCATCTGTGTTATGTACAAATAGCGATCTCCCCGTTTTATGATCATCTTCGATTGTATTCATTTTTCAGCTGGTGTTTCTGAAAATTCCGACCATTGATGGACGGTGTATATAGAGACAAATCACCGCTTATTTTTCATCTGTATCTTCTGGTTTACTTTCTTTGTTGTCAAAGGCGTAATTGTGTACTTCTTGTCTAGTGTCGAGCTCAGTCATGTCGATGATTGCCATGGTAGGAACAGCGTCATCCTCATTGTTATATCCCAGGCACTTGCACCTTCAAGAAATAAAAACAATGCAGTAATGAGGTAATCTTTGGCAATGGTTAAAATGCAGTCATATAGGATTGGGGAGAGTTTCGCTGTGGTCACTTTCAGAGTCAAGCCGTTAAATACAGAATTTGGAGAACTTGAAAGGTACGTATGATCGATCATTTGCGTTTCCTGCATTCTTATCCACTTTAGGCCAGGTTTTTGTTATTATTTCTTTTACGTTACATTCTGTACCCGGGGGTTGGGGAGGGGGGGGGGGGGGTTAAATTACATTCTGCCCCCATCCTTTAATGTCCATATGCGACAGCCCCTTTTACTACATTTTGTCAGAAATGTTATAGGTGACCAGAAATCTACAATTAAATCATGACGTCATTTGGTTCCACCGTGCGGTCAAGATATTTTGGCCAGTATTTTGGGCATCATTTCTGCATTTTTTTTTCATTCAAATGCCTTCAAATTTGGTAGAAACAAGTTTCGGGTCATATTCATCAAGCTAAACAATTTTTGGGGTCCAAAATCACCATAACTAGGCGATATAGCTACTTTTTGGGGCATAATCATCATTCTTCGTGATTTTGTTACAAAGTTTGATAGATGTCTCAGCCCAATGTGGCACTAATGAAATATTTTTTTTATAAAGCACAAGGATTTTGGGAAATACTGTGCTTTGTCCCCTCTGGAAAAAAATCCTGGCGACGCCCAAGTTAATCGGTTGCCATGGTAACCATGTAAATCCTACATTGACTCTTGATAAAAGTCAATTTTCATGTCGATCGGTGAAAGCATTCTAGAGCTATATTACTAGGGGCGCATTGGCACATTGTTACTCCAGTCCTGAATATAATTCCTGGCAATTTTTCCACTGTAGTGATTATTGAAGCAAACTACTGATTAGAAACAAGATAATGTGCACAGCAATTGCACACGAACTGCACTTACTTTCCAAATGCCTCCCCCTCCTCCAACGTCTCTGGCAGTTTCTTATCTTTTGTCTCAGGAAGAAGAAACGAAAGGAATCCGGCCGCCACAGATAAAGATCCAAACACAACGAACGGCAGAGGACTCCAAAGTTTCTTCAAATCCAGGATGAATGGGGATAGAATGCCAGCAAATCGTGCTGATGCCGAAGATATTCCTAATCCTGCACTTCTGTATTTTAAAATACGAGAAAGCTTTAATTGGTAAAAAAATCTTGAAATTGATAAATGTAAAGGATTGTAAATCGTTTTAGTTTTGAGAGTAATTTGGTCGGCTATGCGTAGACAAAACGGAAATTACGTGGCCAATATGAACACTATTGACCATTATTCTGCCAGTAAGCAACTAAGCATATATCTCCAGGATACCACTTTAAAAGTCATGGTCGACATTTTGCATACATTTATCATACAATCGATTCAACTGCATCTTTCTCTGTCGCACAAAATGCATAAATGTGACCATTTTGTTCACATGATGCGCTGCGAATATGACCTGTTTACCTTGTAATTCCGATTCATGGCTCTTTGTTTTGTTTGTAAAGGGAAGTAAAGTCTAAGAACCATAACAACTGACGCATGCGCATAGGCAGTGATACTTGGTGGCAGAAGTACAGAAAGTACGGCTGGGACTTCAATCATCGATCGTATAAAGTGTAACATACCTTACTGATGTTGGGTAGATTTCTCCAGACACTACGTATATTATCGCAAACGATGCAGAAATACAAAACTTTCCAATCATTGCAATCGCCAGGCGAACATTCCCTGCATCTGTGTTACAACAATACCAAAGGACCATTTTAAAAACACAAGTCCTTCTTTAATTTAACCTGATAAAAGATTGACTACTCCAGGCAACAACTAAATTGGGTTGCGAAAATTAATATAGTATAATTATGGTTCCCTTTACGGCCGAAAATTCTTGTAATGAAACCCCAGTCTAGTTCTACTTAAAACACATCGTTAAAAGTACAGGGATACAAGCATGATCCTGGCACGTAAACGATTAGGAATTCCAAATAATCGGTACCTTGGTTGAGGAGTGGGGTAACTAGGGGGAGGCCCGGAGGGAGCAACAAAACCAGAGATATAAGAACAACGGGGAAACGAATGCTCCCTAGCGACAAGTAAGGTCCAACCCCTCCACTTTTTCGAATTGTTAATGGCCGCCTGACCGGTTGTACCCCCCCCCCCCAAATTGCGTAGTGGGTGCGCCCTTGTCCTAGTCTATGGAATAGACATTTGCACAGCCAAGGTCTGTGATAAAGCGAGCAGATTCGGCGATTAATTCTACAAAACAAGATTGCGTCTCGACCACGAGATTCTGACCATTCAGCGGGCGCCTTGTACCGAGTCTTCCGTAACCCGTAGTTGTATTACCAAAACAACTCAGCCAAATTGACCAATCAACAGCTTAGTCCACATTTGCCAGTTCACAACAGCTTAGTTCACAACAGCTTAGTGCACAACAGCTTAGTCCAAATTTGTATGCAATAATGTTCCCATCCCTGAAAAAAACTATTATTATTATATGTCATGACGTCACAATTTCTAAAGTCGACTCCGATTGGCTGGCAAAAAATTTGCATTGCTCAGATATGGCAGACGTTGGATAGGGGAGGACTCCGTTGGACAAGGGGTGATACTCAGACTGCCCTTGTCTCTACCTTACCTAGAAAAGCAGTGGTGATGCAAGCTACGCCTCCGACCAACAAGTTGCCGCCCAGGTTGATTCTACGGCCCACGTACTGAAGTGCAATCACACAGAACACATAACTTGGGAATTCAACCAATCCTGAGATGACTGCCGCGAGGTAGTCATCCACGCCGAGGTCTGAAGTGCTGAGGTTTAGCCCGTAATATACCATGCTGTTGACAAACCTGCGAATTGGGAATAAACACGTGCGAGTGCACAATAAGATCTGGCGAAACATGCAATGCGGATAGCACATTATGGTACGCCATACTTTGGTCAATTTTGGGGATATTTCCTCATTCTGGATACCGTCCAAACACTACACAAAAACCACGTGACTATAACATTACTGCACGTATTTTGCCGCCATTTACAAACTTTTCATAAACATCTTTTCGAATTGTTTACCAACAATTTTATTAAGTATTAGATTTATTTTGTTGTGAACATTTCAATATTTGGTATAGTTACATTTTGTGTGAAACTTATGGGGCTTATTTACGTCAATTTTCGGGATCAGACATAAGCAAAATAAACTCGTGTTTCGAAAACGTTCGTCAAGAGTGCACTTTATGACCACGGCGTGGTATTTGGTCAATCAGTCAATTATTTTTGGTCAAATATTTTGGTAAATATTCGGGGACAGATAGCACAGGCAGGCAGCACAACCGACCGACCGACCGACCGACCACCAAGTGACATGTTGAAGGTCCTACCATAACTTAAAAACCAGGGTATCAGAGTATCATTTATTTATTTTCCATGAACAAACAAACTGAAGCAACAAAGCTAAAAACAGACCGCACACAGGCTGACAAAAGTTCACAAAATAGGTTAGCAAACTGTGTAACGACAAAGGTGGATATTGGATTGATTATCAGCAAATAAGGTCGTTCAACGGTCATGTAGCCAAATCTAGAAACATTTTTACGGAATCCAAACTTGGAGTGCACTTATCCTTTATTTTGTACTGTATTGCTCCCTCTAATCGTGTTTATAGCTAATTATCGTGTTAATGGGACTATCCGGCAGGATTGTGAAAACAAATCAAGAAAGTTTGTTTTGGGGCATTGGTTCTTTTATGCGTTTCGTTGTCGATAAAGGCAAATTGTATACACAAACTTTTCAGTGAGCTTCATTTCGGGTAAATAAATATTCATAACTGTACGCTTGTAACACGACCGCGTGCCTCAGGTGACATCAAAGCAACAACGACCCAAATACTTAAGAATGGCATAAACACGAGAACAGTGCAAAGTAAAAACAGTGCCCACCAGAATAATTCACAGTACAGGGACCATTAGCATGGTGCGCATGCGGGAGACGTATATGAAATCAACCTTTTCAGTAGTTGATTTACCAGACACACTAAGGGGAATGTGCATCTAATGTTGAGTTGTTTATGTGGGTCTGGTACAATATTCACACAAAGTTGTGAAGTAATAATTTTTCTTTAGCCGCATGCGTCTCCCGTAGGTGCATCAGACGCTATAGGGACCATTAAGCCTAGTTTCCAAATCGTCGTAAGAAACGCAAAGTACACAATGGAAACATTTCATTCGGAATTGTCACCGACAACCCAGACAGACGCAAACTGTCTCGCAGACGATCAGCAAAATTGAACCCGGTTCAACTTTGCCGACGGTTCCGCGCACTGTCTGTTTGCGCAGTCTGCATAAGCTTAACGTCGATATGGAAACCAAACCAGGCTTTAGAAAAGGTACGCGTACGGGATACGTGTGCGGCTCTGGAAAAGTTGTTAGTTAAATCGCCATTTTGCGTGGTTATTTCATCTGGCACACTATGGGCGATGTGCATTTCACATCAAAATATTAAGATGTAAAAATGTGGTTTTGGTGAAATAACCACACAATGGTGATTTAACAAGCAACTTTTTCCCAGCCGCATAGGCCTAAGAGCTAGCATCCCACACGCGTACCATTTGTAATGGTCCCTTTCCTCGTCAGACCCATTATGTACTAACCAATTAAACATTATATTCAATGTTTTCATGCACATGTTTGGAGTTCGGAATAGCCCCAGTGCCGTTGATTGGCCTTTAGATTGCGTCTCCTGTGGAATAAGAATTGGTAGGTTTAATAAGTCGTTGTGTGGGTAACTGTCAGTTTAATACAAACTCTGTTGAATGGACGAATTTCAAATTAGAGTTGAAACCGAGGGCCTCATACTGTCAGGTTTAGAATAAGAAACGATGAATAACAAGACTGGCAAAAGGCCATTCGATTTATTCAGAGTGGTTAAACAGTTGCTAGAATATGGAAAATCCACTCTTGCCATCGCATGAAAGTATGCAAGAAACATGCGGTGGAATGTGGGATGCTACAGACAAATCAATAGGCAATTTTCGTAAAAGCTGGTACAAGCCTACTGTATATGTACTTCACAATCCACTGCATTCAGTGAGATTAAACCAGTCTCAGTCACCAGATTTTCGAAGTTGCATACATATAGCTACAATGTTGCGTACATGAAAACTTCATAAAAAGACAATTTATATTGCAAATGTATTATTTACATCAAGGAAACAGGTGTTTTTGTTTGGCCTAACCTGGGCGGCACTAATGGCCTCTGGACTGAACATCTCCTCGGGAAAGTCTTTCTTGTTTCGTGCTGCGACCTGGCGGAGTGTCTTCTCTGCTTGACTGTATCTCCCTTTGGTTATCTGCCAACGGGCGGATTCAGGCATTTGACTGGATTGGTTTCAAATAAAGTAACAAATAATGTCACAAAACTTGATTTCAACGTCACGGCAACAGTAAAGGTTTTAGGTAAATATCTTTAAAATAATAAACAGAAATTCAGATGTAACATTTTGAAGGTACCGTGTAGATAAAAAAATCTAATAAATGGTAAAAAATTGCACCAAAGGGGGATATGATAAAAATAAATACGAACGAGGAGTTGGGGTTAATATCTGCATCAAGGACAAAGTTCAATCTTAATCCACGATCCTCACTCCCTTTGTAAACCGGAATCGGTAAAATTTAACGTGTTACTTCTAAAAGAGACTTAAAGGTTTGCATGGTGGACATTATCAGTTAATGGGAGGTTTGCGGTAACACCATGTGAATGATACCTCTTTGTGAGTTGTGTGATTCTGAGAAGAACCAGTTGGTTTAACTTGGTCCAACATCTTACATCCTGTTAGAGTCGCCCACCTCAACGGTCCACTGAGATAAGCATCCATTAAACTAGAGCATACTGTTCGAAACGTCGAGTTAAACCAACTGGTTCTTCTGAACCACACAACTCATAAAGATATATCATTCACATGGTGTTACCGCAAACCTGTTACTTCTATGTCTTACTCACAAGTACATGAGAATATACAGGGCAGTTGGTAGCGCAATACAAAGCTGTAGGAAACGCCAGTAACGGATGAAATAGGCCAGCAAGGGAACGATCGTCAAACCAACTGCGAAGAATCCCTGGAAGGAAATTCCTACTAGCACACGTCGATTCGGGCTGAGGAACTCATTTACTGCAAAAGGATAAATGTCATTGATATTATCAAATTAAAAAATCAACATAGTTAATCATGTACATGTATAAACCATAATTATTATGACGTAGAGCGGGCGGGCTCTTCAATTTGTTTTGAAATGGCCATGAAAAATCGTGTGGATCGGCCTAATTAAGTGGCTTTTAAACTTCCAGCATGGAATTGCGGGAAAGCCAGAAATAAATTTGATTATTGTCAACTTTTTAAAAAGCAAAATAAGAGTTTGCAGTGCGGTTGGGTTGGGAGGGAAAGTCTTACAATGCAGTTGTGGAGATTATCCAAGTTGACGTTATGCAGATAAAGTTGACGAAATAAACGTTAAGCTTAGACAAGAGTTTAGCCAGGCCATGAGTACGAAACGAGTGCAAGGAATTTCCCCCTCGAGTGCTTAGTACATTTTCAAGTCTACCAGTAGGTCCCTTCATATACGATACGACCAAAAGTACTTACCATGAGTCGCAGCACATTTAAATGGGTACGTTTTCAGGGGCCTTTTTTACCGTCAAGCCAGGAGAACTTTTCCTTAAGCACGAGTAGGTGTACAAGTACTTTGACATAAGTGCGAGATACAGGTACATGCAGCGGTGTATAGGGTTAAACTTTTAAGGGGCTACGTGGGGGTGCACCAATTTTTCAAGGGGGGCACCGAAGACAACTGTATGATATTGTTTTTGTTTTGTTTTTGTGCAATTCAAGATTTTAAATGGAGGGGGCACCCGGGGCTGTGTGGAGTGGGGGTCACGGACCAACAGGTTAATTTTGTTTGCGAGTACAAGTATGAGTACAAGCATCATTAACATGATTGCGAGTATGAGTGCGATTTAGAAAAGGCCAAAGTACTCCAGTACGAGTATGAGTACAACATTGCTGTAAAGCGTAAAATATCAAGTTCATTGTAGAGTTATTTCACTCGAGTCCATTTCATTGGTGTCACAGTTCCAGAACACACAATCTTACCTAGGACAAACACACAGATAAAAGCACCCATAGCACCGGCGGCTACGAAGAATCGAAGAATCGCATAGACGACAATACTCGGGGAGAAGATGTTGCCCAAAGACATTAAGAGCAGCAATGCAGAAGCGAGGTAGGTCGCCGGCTTGCGGCCGATGCTGCGGAATAATCAGCAACAATGAAACATTTGGAAAATACGTTTGAAGTTACATTCAGCCAGATTTTGCAGAAAAAGTTATAGATTGCCCACTTACCATATTTCAAAGGTCTCGGTCACAGGAAATCCACATCATGTTTTATATTTGTGAGGAAATCTACACAATGTCCAACATTTACGGGGACAAATCAATGGGACCCAAAATTTGCTCTTTTTTTCAATAGAGTGGATGGATTGTTTTTCAAAATGGCGATGGGCTTCAGGACTATCTTTAAGGGCGATCATTTTGTGGAGGGACAATATAAAATTATAGAAGGTGGCAAAACAAGCTTCAATTTGATGAATATGTCTTGAACAGCATGGAAAATTAGTCGCAGCTGAAGAGTGTTCAATTATGCGAATTCACAATGCGATACCTGCTGCCGCCGTAATGCGCCTATCAAATGTTTCCCCCCTCCCCCCCGTCACGTTTTTCATGCCCCAGGGTGGGGAGTTTGGTCACATTGTTAACATTGGCGTACTAATGGAAAGGCAATCACTACACGGTAAAAACTGTGTTTAGCAAGTAAACACTTTTCTAAACACTTTTTTGCTATCAGTTTGTAAACATGTTCAAACACTAAACATGTTTAGCGTAAGGATGGATAGTGTTTAGCAATTGAACATTGATGTTTAGGAATTGGACACACAATGTTTAGCATCTAAACATGTTTACGAAGTGATAGCAAGATTGTGTTTAATTGCTAAACACAGTTTTTAGAGTGTAGTGCGCCCCACGTATGTAAGTCGGGGTATGGTCGGGGATTGTCACTTAAATGTTGCCCGAGGGGTGGGGATTTTGTCCCTTCAAAAGTGACAATCCCCACGTCTTGGGTGGGGCAGCCCGGGAGGGGAGGGGTGGGGGAAACAATTGATAGGCGCATAACGTCACCGATTCGCGTTCACGTTCATATTCGTGCTGAGAATGAACCAGCTTTTACGGAGATGAAGCAGTAATGATATAATAACACTAGGACGTACAAGTCTGCAAGTGATCCGAAGAAAAGTGAGCCGACCAATAAACCACCGAAGTAGACAGATTGGAGGATGCTTGGAGTTCCTGTATCATCACACACAAGATCAAACTATATACAATGACAAAAAAACACAGAAAAAGGTTTTGAGACCTAATCGCACTCCTAAGCCATGTTCGAATCCCCTGCTTCTTTAACTGAATTGTTATTGCAATATAGGTTTTCCAGGCTAATTTCCTAAAATGTTTATTCACTTCTGAAAATCGGTCATTCGTTTTCGACTGAATTTCAGAATCGCTCTGAACATGCGTTTCATTTTCGCTACCAGAGCATTCGATTCCATTTCAGTTCAATCAATTAAGTGATTGAGCAGCACCTTTCGTTTATGTCCAATCCAGATCCGTTTACAAGACTGCTTTTTCGATTTTAGAGGGCAATTTCAATCATTCACCATTCTATTTCACTTTTAGTTGAATGCCATCGGCACGAGATACAATTAGGGGTTTCTTTTTTTCATTAACCGTCAATCAAATTAGCTGTACCTGAAATCAACTTAGAAAAGGTATGCTTGCGTAAATGAATGCACAGGTAACGTAATAGGCCATCTGTTTCTCAAAACCGAATGCACGGGCAATGAAAACGATTGAACTTTCGTTGAATTGAAATGGGATTCAAGACGTGCGTTCAAATTCAGACGAAAAATGAATGACCGATTTTCAGAAGTGACTGAACATTTCAGGAAATTGGCCGGGAAAACCTATAGTTAGAACTGGTACCTCGGTTATTAGGGTGGTCTTGTATTGTCTTGTGTCATACTCCCAGGCATGGGAACCAGCCTCCGCAGTTGGGCACTTGACGGTAACATTGCTGTAATCGGAAGTGTTCATTCCCAGAGTAAAGTCTACATTCAGCACGTCGTACATTTTGCAGCTGTCATACACCCTTTTACCGTCTTCTATTTCGAATGGGATGGAGGCATCCCGTTTGGCCAGCAGACACTCCCAGTCATCAGGCTGGCCGTTGGCGGTGCAATTGGCATGGTCCCAGTTGGGCACGCGGCACCAATGATCGGACTCTCCTGCAAAGAAGACCTGTGCTATGGTATGCGCACCTGTCATCACGCCTATCAGCGGAGCCCAGACAAATAATATCTTCTGCCATTTTCCAAATCCACCGATGATCTCAAGTATGTCATCAAATTTGGGCGGCTCGTTCTCCCCTGAATCGACCCTAATGTCGTCTTGTTGGTCTTCAGTCATGGTGCTGTGCACTTGTGCGTTTGACTAGAAAGGTATAAATTAAAGAAAACTGACTTGTTGACCTGACCCAACGGGGTTCATTATTTTTTTTCCAAATGCATATCTGTGGACTTTGATTCAATGAAAGGCTTCTTTTATAATTGTATCTATCTTAATCTGCACTTCAATCGCTTCCCATAGTTATCTTGTTTGTTATATGTTTGTTTGTGTACTTTACAATCACCACACCCCTATGACGCGCGATGGAGATGTATTAATTAGTTGCAGGCACCACTTGACCTTTATCTGGGTTGGTACCATCAGAGTGACACGTTTGTTTGGGTGTTTAATAATAATAACAGATCGAGAAAAATACTACCAACAGTAAATAATTACAGCCTACAGTGTGCAGAAACTATAACACTGGCTCCGGTTGCATTATCAGACTTTTTTTTTTTAAATAACGTCCCTCCAAATTTCTAAATGAGAATAAGAAAGATTTTGAGTGTCGCCAAGTGCTCAGTTTATCCAGTTCAAAGTACTGTCGAGTACCGATGCAGAATTTTTTTTATTTAATATTTTTTTTTATTGTAATCTTTAACAAGAATAATCCATTTCAGTTTAAGAAAACTGCTTTCCAAAAAAAGCCCCACAAGAAATGGTCATTGAGTCGGAGTATCACCATTGAGAACGAGCCTATCCCAATCCAAGGCAGAGGTTGAGTACGAACACTCGAACCTCCGAGAATGAGGACTTTTTTTTGCTACTCGTTTGTCAAAACTGTCCAAAATGAAGTAAAACTCAATTTTATTGGGTCATTGAAGAACTTTTTAGCAACTGCGAAATTACTCAAGCCGATCTCCCTCGATGCAGACCATAATTATGTAACCTGCAAGCTTTAACCATCTCAGCCACAGCGAGTACTAGTCGCCACTGCCATGTCACATAATGAAGCAGAACCTTTTTTGCATTGGGAAAATCAAAGACGTCAAGATCTCTTTTCAAAAGCATACCCTTCCATAATGCAGGCACGCAAATGTTGCGCGTGAGCTCCATGCCATTGGAAGATGCAGGATGGATGGACCTATGGGTGAGCCCCATCCCTGTCGCACCGAAGCCCTTTGGTGACATCAGAATCTGCGTTGACATCAGTGGCGTAACTACGGGGGGGGGGGGCAAGAAGGGGCATGCCAGGTGCCCCCAGCGGATGTTCGTTCCCCCGGTGCACAACCCCCCCCCACCCATTGAAATCTTGAATTGAACAAAAACGTTAACACCGCGCTGTCAAAATGAGCGCTTGAACTGATGTCTAAGGGCAATAACTACGTACACGTACGCTAAACTTTTTACATGCTAATAACTGTTGGGCAAACGACGTCCGCAATGATAGCACGTGGTTGTATAATGTCGAGTGGGAATTTCACGAACACATCGATTTCGCCGTTAGTATTAGTAGTAGTTGATGCGTTGAAAGTATTTTTTTTGAAACAGGGAATGCCGTACTGAGCGTGTTTTCGCATGAAATTTCTTCCCCGAAGCTAATTTTTGTAGCTGTTCATATAGTTTCATTTATACAATCATTCTTGAAAGTGTGCTCTTTGAGGTAGGTACTGTTTCAAGTTGGCCTATATTGAGAACAAAATTCACTGTTTCACTCATACAAAACTAATATATATAACGTTAGTTAGAGATAGCTTGAGTAACTCCAGCGCATTTATGCTCATCGGGAATTCGACATAAATATAACGCTGGAGTGTAAACTATATTGTATCCGTAGATTAAAAAAAACTCGGACTTCACAAAAAAAACTTTCCCGGGAAGCACAACAGAAAAATATAGTTGTTTTAGTTTTTTTTGGTAAAATTTGTTAACAACGGGAGCTGAACTCCCTGTGGTTTGTGTTTCAAAAAGTATATTAGCAATCGACATATCTCTATTGATAATAGATAATATCTCTATTACAGGGATTGAAATATGTTAACTGTGTGTGTCCGAAACAGAGATATCCCTATTCCTAGAGATATCTCGATTCTTGGAATAAATGTCAAAATGTACGCCATATAACTGTAATGAAAACTGACTGGTCACCGGACGAGACTAGATTGCTTAATAAGCCCGAGTCGTGCTGCTCGTTTAAAGGAAATCAAAGACTAATTCTTTTAGTGCATTTTATTAGGGAATAATGGCCGGTTGACGAATTTGTAATGAATACAACGTTCCTGCGAGGTCCTGTACTAATCAGGTATTTAAATGTTCACATTATTACGGACGTCATTTATTTCTGTATTTATCACAAAATGCAACGTCAGCAATAGTCACATCAAAATCAGCTTGAAAGTTCAGAAAAAAAATAAGTACCGGTCCGTTATTGCCCACCAATTCTTCAAACTTTCATCAGAAATTCCCATTTTCAAATTTACCGGTGAGCATCATTCGATTTTATATTAATAACTGGGACCCTATTGACGGAGCTATAACAACTCAATCGTCCGTGGGCGGATTAAAGTCCTCCTACAACAACGGCCTCATCTTCCTCTTTGTAACTTAGCTTATGGCATTTTCTTTCTTCTTTTTCTATGCTTTGAACTTCCTTTTCTCATTGTTGTTTGTTATATTTATAGTTGTTTCATGTCGTTAGCAATATGTACATTGTTTCTTACCAGATTACGCATGTGTTTAATGCCATCCTCATGTAATCAGTTTATTTTGTCATTCTGTATATCTGTTTTTCCGTTGTGTCCGTCCGATTTGTATGTCTCATCATTTAACTCAGTATTTTTCTAATCATTTATTATTTAAAGACATCTCTACAAGCTTCGGCTTCGAGAATATGCCTCCATTTATTTCTGGCAATTGTATATTTTCTTATATATTGTTATTTCTTGTATATTTCAATAATCCTGCGCAGACTGGAAATATGTAAATAAAACTGAACTGAATGCCTCGATGTAGGCCTATATGCTCAAGTGTGACACACGATTGACCGTACGTCATTCCCATCCCTCTGCGGTGAACGACGTAATCAGAGTTCTAGATATTTATTCTTTCTTTTTAGGCTTTCCTGTCCAATCCAGCGACTTAACCTAAAAGAAAACAATAGGCCGATGACCAGGGAACACTTTTTTTCTCGGTACTTGTTTGTGTGTGTTGTCTATATAACAGTGTTGTAGTCGAGACCGGATAGTCCGAGACCGAGACCAAGACCGAGACCTGAAGTTGCGAGACCGAGACCGAGACCGGCCCCTTCAAGGCGGACCGAGACCAAGACCGAAATGGTCCGAGACCGAGACCGAGACCGAGACCGAGACCGAGACCGCGGATAATAAATAACAATAATCTAAATAAACAACAAGACACTAATTACAGCTGAACAGTCTGCCCTTAATGAGATGTTGATGTTCATGGGGATGTGAAGGAAGTGATTGAAAGTTAGGAATCACTTGTACCTGCTTAATTGTGTCATGCGAGTGCTCTTCGTGTTTGCTTCATGCCATAAATTACAACATGGCAACAGAATTTGTTATTGTCACAATTAATTTTAAAAAAATGGAAACAATCTAATTTAAAGAAGGGGAAAACCTTATTTGATGAACTCCATATATTTTTGCCACTTTTGTAAAAAAAATTTTTTTAAAAATATTGTTTAACTACTATAAAGTAAATCTGATGAAGAAACTCTAACTTAGGAATACGACAATTTGTACTAGTTTTTGCAAAACTTGAACAAGTCATGTCGAAACTTGACAAAAGTAAAAAGTTAAAGGTGGATGTTTCATCTGTTATAGAAACTCGGACCCTAAACTCCACAGCCAACCCTTGGTTTCAGCAATGACCACTAACAGATATTCAAATGCAACTTTAATTTTACATTGGACCTCCTTGTAAACCTGATTCGAAAAAAATTTGGAGCAAGAAAATATTGATTTATTTTTTAAAATTTCAGTCATGGAATATAGATTTGTACATGTAGACCAAAAATTTGAGAGATGGTAGCCAGATATGGATTGGTCTGCCCCCCTCCCTCTTTGTGATTCTCCTTCCAACCCTGCATGTTTGTGTGTCCCCTACGTGTTTGTTTCTTGTTCCTCTGTCATTTACCTCTGAAGAAGGCCTGGCTATTAAAAAGCTGAAATGTAATGCCACTTTATTTTTGTTTAATGTCAATACTATTACATATACTATAGAAGATCGATGAACCATATTTGCCTGATCTATTTTCTGTTAATCTGCCCGCCGTCATCATCGTCATTAGCCTATTTGAGAATATGGCCGACACAATAGAGGGGCGCTGTCACAAACTGAATGTGGTGGGCGAGATGTACTTGTAGGGTGCAGACCAGTAAATCCGTCCGAAATTGCCTACGCCGGCCAAATTACGATTTGCATGCCCTCAAAATCTTCAGTATTTGAGCATGCTGTGGGCAATGAACTTGAGAGTTGGAAAAAATATGGGTGGAAGCCGTGCACAGGACTGGGAGCTTGCAGTTCTGTGTAATTTGGATGCAATTTGGACCCTAAAAGCGCTCTATTTTGCAATGGAGTGTAGGCATCGTTTTTCAAAATGGCGATGGGTTTCAGGACTATTTTCAGGGGTGATCATCTTCAGATGGAAATTTCTCCTAAAAGTCATCAGTTGACCCCCCAAAAATTGAAAAAAAAAGAAGAAAGATGATGAAATAAGCTTTAATTTGATGTGTGTCTCGAACACCTTGGAGAGTTGTGAGCATTTTTCCCGAATTTCTGAAGTGGGAGCATTTACCATTGGGGTCTATGGAGGTTTATTTACTGGTCTGCTACCTTTAGGATTCCGGCTCAGTGCGCACGCCTCTCTGTGTTTTGTACCGTGCCATCGTGTCGCCTGCATCGGCTACTTTGCTGGGCAATTTACTTGAAAATTTTAGTGATTAACAAGTACGACATATTGCCAATACATTAATAGTTTATTGTGATGGCCGTAAACACCATATAGCTATTAATGAAACACAATTCTTCTCGACTCATGCAAATGCAATTGACATTTAGGAAGGAGACGAGGCAGGCAATTAGACTCTATTTTGTGTGACCATGGCAGTAGCTCAATTTGTGTTTATCACAGATGAAAAGATGAGTACATGGCGAGTCAAAAAGAAAGTGACTGTATCATAAAAAAAATGGCACGCTCCATTTTGTAAAATGTATAATTGGGATAAAGAACATGTTATGGAGTAGTAACTGAGAACATTTCACGTAATTTGCATACTCTATTCCCAAGTCATGTCTATTTTAATAAAGAGATCACAAAATTCAGCTGTCCACCACTAATACCAATTTAACGGTCAACGAATCGATGAATATCCATTAATAAATATAATGAAAAAAAAACGTTTTCCCGCCTCCACGAATAAAGGAAAATTGAAAAGGAAAATAGAAAAAATCACCAATATTTCTAGGGAAAAAGAGTTGAATATTGTTCCCCATATTCAAAATACAAAATCTGACGGTAAAAATAATGTTTCAGTCTTGATTCATAAGATTTAAATGTCAGTTGTATTTGGAATCAATGAGGATGGCTATAAAGTGCTTGTTTCAACAGATCATCCCACAATAAAAACGAGAAATAAGAAGAGGAGCAATGGTTATTGGACTATGCCTCACTCACTAGAAAGTGAAGAGAGACATGTCCATTAGCATCACACTGCAGTCACATTTGCTCTAAACTGATTCTTTACTTAACACTAGAAGGGCCGGGGCGGAATCCGCCCCCCTCACATTTTGGCTGGTCTCGACTCGAGACCAACCAAAATATCGAGACCAAAGGGGACCGAGACCGAGACCAAGACCGAGACCACAACTCCCGAGACCGAGACCGAGACCGAGACCGGCAAAAAGTGGTCTCGAGACCGAGACCGAGACCGGTCTCGAGACCTACAACACTGCTATATAACCTATTCATAATGATATTAAGGCAAGTGGTTTTTCCTCAATTACAAGGCGTGGGACGTAGGCGGTCTATATGTAACCTCAATTTTTTGATATAAAGAAACGGGTATACAAAGAGGTTTCGTTTAGATGTCATTAGACTTGAAATCAAGTCGGTAATTGGTCGGGTGTAGTTCGCACACCGCGCTCCAGCATAGACAGATACAACATACCGTCCCAGGGTACAGTATGTGTAGCGTGGGGATGGCAGTAACTTGCGGGGACGCTGTGCATCCTCGATCAGTGGTGTAGCCACCGGGGGGCGTGGGGGGGGGGGCGACCGCTCCCCCATGAAACCTTGTCGCCCCCCAGTCGCCCCCCACTGAGATTTTGAGTTAAAAAAAATATCATTGATCTAAATCTAAATAGTGGCGAATGATCCACATGATGACCACTGAGAAACGACCCTTCGACCGGCGACCGCGGACCAGTAAGCTGACAACCGGCGTGACATAGCGCATAATGATAATCTAAAATGCGTATTAACACCCACTGCTCACACCACGGAACACGTATTATAGACAGGTGGTCCGTGGGTCACACAGTTTCAGTCAGCGATATCACGCGAATCGGCCACGCACAAACTTTTTCCTCCATGATATAAGCTAAATAATAATAATAGACCAATTACAATTCCTTAAAATCAGTGGCGTAGCCACGGGGGAAGCGACAGCCCCCATGATACCTTGTCGCCCTTTCAGTCGCCCCCCCCCCCACTGAGATTTTGAGTTTCTAAAAAAATTATCATTGATCTACATTACGCCATGGGCGTCAGTCCTGGGGGGACAGGTCCCCCCCCCCACTTTTTGAAGGGTGGGGGACACAATATCAAATGCCCCCCCCCCCAGATTTTTGAACTCGTGTCTCATTTACAGGGCCCTATTATGTACTACAATGTATCTTTTGCTTAGAAAATATTGGTTAAAGTGGTCAGAATTTGCCTCAGATAGCACCACAGAGCATTTAGAATCCAAAATTTGTCGGGGCCCTTAAGCGGGCCCCGAACCCCACGCCTGTAGCTCAGAATTCTGGTAGCTGATTCAATGACTCCAACCTCGAAAACAATGTTCAACAAATTTTCTTATGCCTTTAGCTGAGGAAATCTCGAAAATTATATTTAAATTATTATCTTTTGTGCAAAGATAATTATTGGTTAAAGTGGTAAGAAATCAGATCACACCACAGAGCATCGAGAATCCATTTTTTTCGGGGCCCTTAAGCGGGCCCGAACCCCACGCCTATAGCTAAGAATACAGATAGCTGATTCAGTGACTCCAACTTCGAAAACGATGTTCAAATAATTCTCTTTTGCTAAGAAAATATTAGTTAAAGCATGGAGGAAAGTGGTAAGAAATTGCTTCAGATCACACCACAGAACATCTAGAATCCAATTTTTTTCGGGGCCCTTCAGCGGGCCCCGAACCCCCACGCCGTAAGGGCTTCGCGCTTCGCGCTCGCATCAGTTCTGATCAAGGTATGTCCCCCCCACTTTTGAGAAGCGATTGACGCCCCTGCATGACGCCCCCATGAAATGTTCCAGCCCCCCCCCCCCAGCGCCCCCCCCCACTGAAAAAGTCCTGGCTACGCCACTGTCCTCGACCCAAATATCGTGTATGATGTCGAGGCCAGCAATAATACACATTACAGCGCCGAGCTAGTACATATTGGGGGCGCCAACAGACAAACCTCGACTTTCTAGCGACTTGTCCTCAAGTCTAAAATGTTATGGGCTTTAATTATTATACCTAATAATTGTGACCTTATCACACCTTTGCACTAAATGTACAGGTCATGCATAAATTATTATTCGTTAAGACGTCATGAAAACGAGGAATATGCATAGTCGTCATGACGTTTTTTATTTTACAGATTTCTACATATTGTTATGTTTGTCCGAGAGCAGTGATTCTGTTTATTTAGTGCCTGTCGTTCTTATATAAGAGTAATCTACAGTTTATCTGCATTTGAAGCATTTGATTTTGCGGATCACCTCTTTGCAGTCTTTCCTGAATCGCCTGTTTGCGATTCCGTATATCAGCGGGTTAACTACACAGTTGATCAAAAGAGTGATTGAAAGTTCCCTAATTATTTCATCGAACTTGTCGAATGAACCATCCAGGGACAAGTATTGTTTAATAACGAAAATCAGGTAGGGTAGCCAGGTCAGGAGAAACACCACACTGGTGAAAAAAAGCATTCTGGTTGTCTTACGCTGTAGTTGGGCAGCACCGACCCTTTGAGGGGCGTGTCGTTGCTGTGGATGGCTCTGCCTCAGCGATGGGGTATTGTCATTCGACGCCATTTTAGTTTCGGGGATCACATTGGGTTGGCTAGGGCCAGAAGAGTCCTGGTGTGCAAAAGATACGACTTGAGCAGCAGTGCATGCACCGTTGGGTTTCTTTTGCTGAGACGTTGTACGAGTTGTCGAACTTGTGCTTGGTGGATTTACAAACCTCGTCACGGCCTCGTCGACATATTCACGTGTCGGCAACTCATTGATCTGCAGAGGTGGTGTCGGTCGTGTCGAGCAGTTTACGTGACGTTCGACTCTCAGATCACTCTGTCTGCGTTCGTCTCGTGTAGTTGGCACCTGGGCTGGCTGTACCTTGACGTGTTTACGGATAGTGGCGTAAACTTTCCCGTAACTTGCACATATTGTCACTAACGCAATCACAAATGTAACCGGTTGTACAATCACTTTTATGTACCAGTGTATCTGCAAAGAATTGGGTATGGGGCATGACACTCTAAAGCAGATATCAAAGGCAACATTTCCTGCATGAATGGCGACTGCAAACAACACTGCGACCAAAACTGCTATCTTAGACCGTGCAGTGTTGAAAATCCGTTTTTGCGGACGGCATACGCAGTCATAGCGTTCTACCGCAATCACCGCAGTGATACTGAATGACGAGGCTATAGCTGCGTTAGAAAGTGCAACTAGAACAGCCTCTGCAATGAAACACACAAAGGAATTCAAATTTTCACAGGCCAAAATGACGATAATCCGCGGGATGGTCAACAAGCAGACGGTCAGATCAGCCCAGGCCAGGGCTCTGATCAGAATATCGGTGCTGGTCTTACGAGTCTTGGTCCAGTAGACTCGAAGAATCAGGCAGTTACCGGGAACTCCAAGGAGAAACACCAACATTTCAGCGATGAGGCGAAGAGTGATTCCGACGTCGGGATGATCCTCAGCAACCACCCCGTTTGCTGCTGTTGCATTCGAGGCGATGTTCTCCATTCTGTGTTTCAAATCACTTGCATTCCTACTTGATACGTAAAATTACATTGCGGAGGATACGCCTCTCTTTGAAAATTGCGTCTAAGTCAATTGATTGACTCGTAAAATACAACAATTTTACATACACTCCCAACCACTCATTTCAGTCAGTCGGTAGATTGTGTCGCTTTAGACCTAAAGCCTTGCGGTTCCTACCGCCTCGAACTTACACAAGCCACTATGTTAGGCCTTAATTACCTTTAAATCAAATTTGCTAGCTGCTCTGTGCTGGCACACGGTATTAGGATATTCTGATTATCCATGTCCATCTAGTGTTCGTCGTAGGAATAGCGTTTTGAGCGCATTACCTAGGTTACTGTGATGAAGACTGACTCATCAACATACGAGAGTAGATCGCTTAAAAGCCCGAGTCTTCCTGTTCGCTCGAAGGACATTAACTCTAATAATTGGAGTAATGTTTGGGATGTATTAAAAACTCTGTTTAGGACCGGTTGGAGTCTGGATGGGTGATAATTACCCATGGCGAAGCCGGGGGTAATTATCAGCACATTCTATGTTCATTCACTCCTGAAAATCGGTCATTAATTTTCGACTGAATTTCAGAATCGCTCTGAACACGAGTTTCATTTTCGCTGTATATACCAGAGCATTCGATTCCATTTCAGTTCAATCAGTTAAGTGATTGAGCAGAACCTTTCGTTTATGTTTATTCAGATTCGTTTACAAAACTTCTTGTTCGCTTTTAGACGGCGATTTCAAACATTCGCCATTCTATTTCACTTTTAGTTGAATGCCATCGGCACCAGATACAATTAGGGGTTTCTTTTTTCATGAACCGTCAATCAAATTAGCTGTACCTGCAATCAATTTATAGAAAAGGTATGATTGCGTAAATAAATGCACAGTTAACGTAATTGCATGGCCGTCTGTTTCTCAAAACCGAATGCACGGGCAATGAAAACGATTGAACTTTCTTTGAATTGAAATGGGATTAAAGACGGGCATTCAAATTCAGACGAAAACGAATGACCGATTTTCAGAAGTGAATGAACATTTCTGGAAATTGGTCGGGAAAACCTAATATACCTTTCGGTCAAAAACCCCCTAAATTGTTTCTGTCCAAAAATCAAAATAAGTCAAAAACTAGACGTTGCCAGCCATTTTTCCCCAACAATTTTACTTCATGTTATATGAACCACCTCTCTGACTATAATGTGGAATGTCCCTCTACAACACCTTATAAGGAGATTGGCGTGCGCGATCGCGCAAAACCAGCTGGGCTGGTGTATTGTGAATTTCGGACTATGAAATGATTCACTGGTAGTATTGCTCATGCCTACGTGAATAATGTGAACGTTCAACCAATGAAACATAAAAGGCACTGGATTTCATGGGACTCCAAATTCATGTGACACTTGAAAAGTGTTTAAGACCAGCTAGCCATGTCTTAAACCATCCGTTTAAAACCGGCCACGAGACGGGCTCTCGAACAATAGGAATGGGTAAACTAGGTCTTTGTGAATGCGTATTATTAGGGGATCAAGACTGGTTGCCGGATTGTTATAAATGAACATAACGTTATTGCAAGTTCCTGCACAGTCGATCATTTCAATTTACCCATTGGTGGACGTCAGTCATTTCTTTACTTATCGAAGAATACCAAGTCAGCAACTTGTCACGTCAAAATATACCTGACAGCTCAGAAAACGAAACATGTACCGGTACGTTATTGCCGTTATTCAAACTGTAATCATTAATTTCAATGTTCATAATTTTTACATTAATAACGGGGATACTGACAAATGACTAAAAGAAGGCTAATTTTTGTATTCGTCTTTGTGTGTTATCTATAAACTATTCATAATGACAATTATGGCAGAGTGATTTTCCCAACTTACAACGCCTGACGCGTAGGCCTGTATTTAACGTCGATTCTCTGATATAAAGAAATAGGTATAAAACAGGTTTCGTTTTATAAATGTTATGGGCTTGTAGATCTACCGTGACGTCACTTTTTGAGTGACATGCCTGCGTACAAATGCGCACATGTATATTACTTTTGGCTCACTGCGCTTCACGTAACAGTTATCTCATCGTGACGTCATTAATATTAAATATACATGGCCTTTAAGGGCCGGTGACCATTCAGCCCTGGGTTGAAAAGGGCCCCCGGTAAGCTCGCCCGCTAGCAAAAAGCCCTTTCGTACCGGACCAGCTACCGGCCCAGGAGGCTGGTCCGGTGGTAGTCTTGGCCCAAGATGCTCCACGGTGATCGATAGTGGACGGTGAAGAGTGCGCCCTCTAATGGCACCACAATTAGACCAGCGGGCCCACACGCACTAGCCTCTTGGCCATTTCGTATCAGCGGTTTAACTTTTTCTTTAATTTCTTCGTAGGCTTTCCCACGGACCAATCAGCCATTGATAAATAGTTCGATGGCTTGCCCGACGGTTGCAAACATACTAGTGGGGCTGTTAAGGTCAAATATATGTGATACAATTGTGCACTTTAATGTGACTAAAGCATGAAACTTTGCATATTGGTTCTTCATACCATGAAGAAAATTGTCAGATGTGGAGACATTTCATATTTGACCTCTGGTGACCATTGAGAGGTCAATGACCTTTACAAACACTATTTATAATAATTGTTCCTGAAAACACCACTTTCCAAATGACCCTATGTCATAGGTCTTCAGGCCATGGAAATAATAATCAGATGTGGAAATAAATCAAACTTGACCTCCAGTAACCTTTCAGAGGTCAGTGACCTATATATAGTTATTATAGTCCAGCGGATATGTGAAAAAAATGTGCACTTTTGCATAAAAGCGTGAAACTTGGCACAGATGTTTATATTCATGCGAGAAAATGTTTTAGATGTGGAGCCATCGCAAATTTACCCTTTTAGGGGCGTGGCATCCATTTAAAAAAAGGGGGCGGGACTTGTCGTGCCCGCAGTGAAAATGGTTTTTCCCACTGGTAACAAAAGCAGGAAACTTCACAAAGACATAATTATATAGATTATTAGTGTTTTCCAGATTCGGAGCCACCAAAAAAGTACCTTTTTGGGGGCGTGGCAGCCATTAAAAGAAAAGGGGGGGGTTTAATTATTATGCCCACTTTGGAAAACATTGTGCCCATATTTCATGAACGAATAAAACATCCCACAGACGTTTATATTCATGAGAAAAAAAATTCCAGATGTGGAGCCATCTCGAACACACTCTTTTAGGGGCGTGGCAACCATATAAGGAAAAAGAGGGGGGCGGGGTTTTCATTATGCCCACCCTGGAAATACTGTTCCCACACTCATAGAGAAATGGAACTTTCCACAAACATTGACATTCATGAGAAAAAAAATTCCAGATGTGGAGCCATCTCGAACACACCCTTTTAGGGGCGTGGCAACCATATAAGAAAAAAAGGGGGCGGGGTTTTCATTTTGCCCACCCTGGAAATATTGTTCCCACACTCATAGAGAAATGGAACTTTCCAGAAACATTCACATTAATGGAAAAAAAAATTCCAGATGTGGAGCCATCGCGAACACACCCTTTTAGGGGCGTGGCAGCCATATTGAAAAAAAGGGGGCGGGGTTCTCATTATGCCCAACATGGGAAAAATGTGCCCACATCTCATAAACGAATGAAGCTATTCCCACAGACATTAATACTCACGAGAAAAAAGTCACATGTGAAGCCATCGTAAACACACCCTTTTAGGGGCGTGGCAGCCATAATAAAATGGGG
The DNA here is from genome assembly GCA_029964075.1 of Patiria pectinifera. Taxonomy (NCBI): domain Eukaryota; kingdom Metazoa; phylum Echinodermata; class Asteroidea; order Valvatida; family Asterinidae; genus Patiria; species Patiria pectinifera. The sequence continues at coordinate 6,318,213 of CM057138.1, read as the reverse complement.
GGGGGGGGGTAGTCATGATGCCCCTATAAAAGAAAGTTGTGCCTACCTTTCATAAATGGATTAAATTCCACTAGGACAATATATTCATAAAAATCTTTTTTTTTTTTTATAAATGTGAAGCCATCACAAACCTACCCTTTTAGGGGTGCAGACCAGTAAATCGGTCCGAAATTGCCTGCGCCGGCCAAATCACGATTTGCATGCCCTCAAAATCTTCGGTATTTGAGCATGCTGTGGGCCATGAACTTGAGGGTTTGTAAAAAATATGGGTGGAAACCGTGCGCAGGACTTGGAGCTTGCAGTTCTGTGTAATTTTGATGTAATTTGGACCCTAAAAGCGCTCTACTTTGCAATGGAGTGTAGGCATCGTTTTTCAAAATGGCGATGGGCTTCAGGACTTTTTTCAGGGGTGATCATCTTCAGATGATAATTCTCCTAAAAGTCATCAGTTGACCCCCCAAAAATTGAAAAGAAAATGAAAGATGATGAAATAAGCAACGTGGACAATTTTGACCGCTTTTTATATAATAAAATCCACCCCATATAGCTGTTTAATGTGTTGGAGTAGGGCCGCCTTTATAGTTGGAAGTTACTGTTGGCAAACCCTTTGTTTTCTTTCACTTTGCATTCTTGCCTCATCTATATTAACCCAGTTACTGTTAACCTTCAACTGCAGCAATATCTGAATTGGGGTATAAACTGGGGTGCCTCAGTTAGTCCTGGAAAGACAAGTGTTACTTCTCCAAATACATTGTTTCCCCTGCCTTTTTTTCTGACAGACCAAAAAGGGTTGTGTGGTGGGGGTACACAGATTCATTGAATGTGAAGTCATAGTGGACTAGTCCACCACTTTGTGAGGCGAGTACATCGTATTGTTACCCAATCTGCTGCCAATGCGGCGCAACGGGTAGGGGGTAGGGGGATTTTACACTCCCTAAAAAAGGATTTCCATGGCCCTTAAATGTTAAATGTTAGAGTTTAGGGCTGCCATTGTGTGCTGTGTATTTGTAATTATGAAATCACTCTGGAATTTAGATGTGCATGATAATATAGGTGCAAGTACACACATTGAACCCTATAACACGGGTTAGCCTACCGGTACTTACCCATGCTCTTTGGTGTAAGTCATTGTATTACCAAATAATATAGGTTATGGGCCAATCAACATTATAAGAAAGCAACAACAAATGATAAAAATTGCAATTGTGGGCACAGTGAGTAGGCCCCTCACACCTCTAATAGGATGAGTTTGCTGTGGCTCTACATTTGAATTTATTATCTTGCACCAAGTTTGTGTGAAGTTTAGTCATTTATGAAAGTTCGATGGTGGGCAAATGATTAGTAGCACCCCCCACCCATTTTTAAAAAAATAGATGCCATGCATCTAAAAGGATAAGTTTGTGATGGCTTCAAATTACAAAAAAAAGGAAAGATTTTTATGAATATATTGTCCGTGTGGAGTTTAATCCATTAATGAAAGGTAGGCATAACTTTCTTTTATAGGGGCATCATGACTAACCCCTTCCCCCCCCCATTTTACTATGGCTGCCACGCCCCTAAAACGGTGTGTTTACGATGGCTTCACGTGTGACTTTTTTTTCTCGTGAATATTAATGTCTGTGGGAATTAGCTTCATTCGTTTATGAGATGTGGGCAATTTTTTCCATGTTGGGCATAATGAGAACCCTGCCCCTTTTTTTTCCAATGTGGCTGCCACGCCCCTAAAAGGGTGCGTTCGCGATGGCTCCACATCTGGAATTTTTTTTCTCACGAATGTCAATGTTTCTGGAAAGTTCCATTTCTCTACGAGTGTGGGAACAATATTTCCAGGGTGGGCATAATGAAAACCCCGCCCCCCTTTATTTTCTTATATGGTTGCCACGCCCCTAAAAGGGTGTGTTCGAGATGGCTCCACATCTGGAATTCTTTTTCTCAAGAATATTAACGTCTGTGGGACGTTTTATTCGTTCATGAAATATGGGCACAATGTTTTTCAAAGTGGGCATAATAATTAAACCCCCCCTTTTCTTTTAATGGCTGCCACGCCCCCAAAAAGGTACTTTTTTGGTGGCTCCGAATCTGGAAAACACTAATAATCTATATAATTATGTCTTTGTGAAGTTTCCTGCTTTTGTAACAAGTGGGAAAAACCATTTTCACTGCGGGCACGACAAGTCCCGCCCCCCTTTTTTTTAATGGATGCCACGCCCCTAAAAGGGTAAATTTGCGATGGCTCCACATCTAAAACATTTTCTCGCATGAATATCAACATCTGTGCCAAGTTTCACGCTTTTATGCAAAAGTGCACAATTCATCGATATTTTGTCACATATCCGCTAGACTATTAATAAGATTTACACTTTAAACCCTAACTTTTTCAAGACTAATCTCTAAAGTTAAGTGTTCATGACATGAAAAGCATTTTCATATGAAGGGCATTTCATATCTGACCTCTGGTGACCTTCAAGAGGTCAACGAACTTTTATGCCCTTTTTATAGATATTTATAAGATTTATTATAACACCTCACCCACAGATTCTGTGTCTTGATTGGCCGAGAGCGAGTCACATGTTACTTTCTAATTTTGCTATCTTTCTGTGCACGGCCAAAAGTACTATGCGCATAGCAACCAAAGTACTATACCATTAGCAACCAAAGTACTATTTCCACGGCGCGGTATTTGTGTGCAATGCATGCTGGTGTGCGCGTTGCGCGTTGGGCGTAGCGCGTATTATTCCAAAGAGATCGCACCGCAGACTTGGGTTCAAACATTTCGTGAAGGGTTAGTTTTTAAGAGAGAAATACATTTTCCACCAATTTTGTATTGAAATTGAAGTTTATTTCAACTGTGTTCAGATTTAAATAATGTAAAATATTAAAATCAAGCAGAATCTGTGGGTGAAGTGTTATAAAACAAATATTGAATGCTTTATCTCGTGGTGAAGTAAAACTAGCCTCCCTCGGTGATCTATGGACCATTCTATTTTCCCTCGGCTTCGCCTCGGGAAAATAGAATGGTCCATGGATCACCTCGGGAGGCTAGTTTTACTACACCACTCGAAGCATTCAATATTTGTATACTATACGAAACCTCACTTTTTTATGACCCAAGTCTAAAAGTTGGCTCTTCGTGACATGAACAGAATTTTCAGATGTGTCAGTGTGAACACTCATATTTGTCCCCTAGTGACCTTTAAGAGGTCAATAAACTTTGCATACCCTATTTGCCGCTATTCATCATATTTAACACTCCAAATGCCATTTTTTATGACCCAAGTCTAAATAGTTCAAAACAAGTGCATTTTAAGTGTTATTCTATGTCATGAATTCAGACGCCAAGGACAATTTTGTTATGACCTCTGATCTCCCATTTCAATTTTGAAGGGCAGACAGGGGCGCAACAGAATACAAGAGGTACATTGAACAAGAATCTGGAAACTCTTTTCATGTCACAAAGAGCCAACGTGGGTCATGAAATAGTTGGGTTTTGAATAATAAATCTTATCAATATCTATAAATAGGGCATACATAGTTTATTGACCTCTTGAAGGTCACCAGAGTTCAGATATGAAATGCCCTACACATTTGAAAAAAAAAATCATAGCATGAACACCTAACATTTAGACTTGGTCTTGAAAAAGTTGGGGTTTAAAGAGTAAATCATAATAATCATAAATATATATACAAAGGTCATTGACCTCTACTAGCATTTGAAGCATTTGATTTTGTGGATAAAACCTCCTTACAGTCTTTCTCGTCCGTTTGCGATCCCGCCAAATCCGTCAGTGGGTTCATGCAGGCAAACTGATCGTAATCATCATTTTGTAGAGGCGCGGCATATGATTGGACAACGGCAACAAGAAAACGCAGCCTAGCCAGGGGCCAATTTCATAGAGCTGCTTAAGCATAAAATTTGCGTAAGCACAAAAAACTTTGCTTAATATAATCAGGTTACTGGCCAAAACTCCACGCGATGTACATTGCTTGTGACTGGTATTTGGCTGTTGTTTACTTAACATAATAATCGCATGGAGTTCTGGTGGGTAACCTGATTATATTAAGCAAAGGTTTTTTGTGCTTAAGCAAATTTTATGCTTAAGCAACTCTATGAAATTGGCCCGAGAAGAAACACTATACACGTACTGGTGATGAAAAAACATTCTGGTAGCTAGTACGCTTTAGTTTAACAGCACCAACCCTTTGAGGGGCGTGTTCTGGCTCTGGACGGCTTAATTTGCCTCTGCGATGGGGTATTGTCTTTCGACGCAACTTTAGCTTTTGGGGGATCGCAGTTACGACCAGAAGAGTTTAAGTGTGCAAAAGATACAACTTGAGCAGCAGAGTGCAAGCATCGTTTGGTTTCTTTTGGTGAGACGTTTGTCGACGAGGCCGGCCGTGACGAGTTTAAGGTTTTCTTTCAATTGTCGGGAGTTAATGATCTTTTTTTTTCAAACAATGTTGCCCAACAATTTTGGCCGCTTAATTTTTTGGGGGAGGGGCGGAATATTTTGACGTTGGTGGTGCCACTTACACCCCTATCACACTATTTGAAGAAAAGGCGACATACATATCACTAAGGTCAAGTCGTGGGACTAAAAAAAAAAAATCCCCCCCCCCCTTGGGTGCGCCACGTGGTGCACCTTGCACTTCAGTTGTTTAGAGAAACGCGCCCTCATCGACCAACGATGACAGACGGCCCCTCATATCGTGTGTTGGTGATTTGTACGGCCTACATATCGGTAAGCAAAACTCTCTTAATTTTCACCATTCCGTGTGACATTTCACAGATTTTGAACCACCCTACTGGTACCATCCTATATCAAGATATAAAAATTATATACTGGTGCCGAAATGTTCGTGACAGGAGAGTTAGGAATTAGAAACGAAATTTACAATTTAATTTATCGCCTCAGCAAACAACAATTGAACAACAGCTGTCGCAATGACTGAGGGAGGTGTGTTTTTATTCCTCCATGGTCACGGTAGTTGAGGACACCTCCGTTCCGTGTTGTGTTATTCTTAAAGTTGTGTTGCTCAGTTTTGAGCACTCACTTTTGAGCACTTTGAGCAGTCTGGGGTGTAACTATTGATGAAAATCGCACTTGGAAAAAGTACTCTTGATGAAGTAGGCTACTCAAGTAGCGACAAAAATATCAAAGAACGTAGGATCTAGGAATAATGAATCGTCTGAGATATTATTTTATTAACATTGTACAGAGGTGGCAGCAAGTCATTTTTTGCAAGTCCAAGTCAAGTCACAAGTCATTGTTTGCAAGTCCAAGTCAAGTCACAAGTCATTAGGTCCAGTCACAAGTCTAGTCACAAGTCAGTAGGTCCAGTCACAAGTCAAGTTACTCCTAGAACTATGAGGCTCCGCGTGAGCGGAGCCTCATAGAGTCAGAAGCCCGCAAAATTGCTGTCAACACAAAACACTAATTAAGTACAAAAACGTCCATTCCAAATAAGCCATTTCATACAGAACCGCTGCACAGTTTGCCCCTAAACTCCGTACAATACCTCATGACATACTCACGTTATGTGCACCAAACAAACATCGGTGGATTCTGTCTGTTTTCGGCAAAAATGATGAAAAATATGCCCTTTCCGCACTGAGCCAACCTAACACTTGAATCGAGCACGCGCGCTGATATCGCAGTCATTTTCGGGTTCGATCGCTCGGAGCGCGCCGCGGGGGGTATGGTGTAGGAGCGGATTGATAGTACGCGCATGCGTACAAGTGCAAGTACGTACCCCCCGCGGCGCGCTCCGAGCGATCGAACCCGAAAATGACTGCGATATCAGCGCGCGTGCTCGTTTCAAGTGTTAGGTTGGCTCAGTGCGGAAAGGGCATATTTTTCATCATTTTGGCCTAAAACAGACAGAATCCACCGATGTTTGTTTGGTGCACATAACGTGAGTATGTCATGAGGTATTGTACGGAGTTTAGGGGCAAACTGTGCAGCGGTTCTGTGGGAAATGGCTTATTTGGAATGGACGTTTTTGTACTTAATTAGTGTTTTGTGTTGACAGCAATTTTGCGGGCTTCTGACTCTATGAGGCTCCGCTCACGCGGAGCCTCATAGTTCTAGGAGTAAAGTCAAGTCACAAGTTATTAGGTCCAGTCACAAGTCAAGCACAAGTCATTTGGTCTAAACACAAGTCAAGTCACAAGTATCTTTGTCCAAGAACACGTCAAGTTGCACATTATTTTGTCCAGCTGTAATAAGCTAAAAGAACCTGGCGTCAACTTACGAGTTATTTTGAACATGCCTCCTTAATTCCCCTTTTTCAATGTGTTGCTAATACTATTCTTGTAGTTTATCACATATCTGTCGGATATTAGCCCTTTGTATATTTTAATAAATTTACTTAACACTGTAGAAATAAATGTTGTTCAGATGACATGAAAAGAAGACTTCACTCACTCGATTACATGTAGTATACTAACACTTTATTGTTCAATTTTCATGTATCATACTAAACGCCTACCAATGGGTTAGGCTATCCGGTATTTTACATGCAATTGACAAAGGGTGGCTTTCTTTTCATGAAAGGTTCCTTTCAAAGTTTGTTCAACCATTACATTAAGCAAGAGACTTGGTCATTGAAAACTGTGTAGTTTGTTGTGACAGTCTTATTGAAAACTTTTGAAACTAGTGGGAACTATTCATTTTACTGGATTTAGCGTCTGACTTGGGTTGGTAACAAGTCATTTTTTGCAATCCCAAGTCAAGTCACAAGTCATTGTTTGCAAGTCCAAGTCAAGTCACAAGTCAAAGCTGGTATATTTACAAGTCAAGTCACAAGTCACAAAAATAGCGACTCGAGTCCGACTCGAGTCCAAGTCACATGACTCGAGTCAGCAACTCTGACATTGTATAATTCATTTGTTTTACCATACTTAAATTACTCAATCTTGACCTGGGGTAGTTTGACATCTGAGTGTAACAAATTACTTACTCTACAGAAACGAGCAGTTCGTGTAATTTTGAAGGCTGGCTATCATGATCATTCTGCTCCATTATTTGCTAAATTAATTGTGTTACAATGTAATGACTTATATAACCTTAATTTGGGAAAATTAATGCATTAATTTTTGCATTAGTCCCGTCCTGTTTAAATTCTTGCTTCTAAAGTCATGTATACTCGAAGTAGTGCTAGGGGAAACTTGTTCGTCCAATTTAACAAAAGATAGTGGATATTTTGCCGGAGGTAATGACGGCAAACTAACGATTACTAAAGATTTGCCGGCGGCAATCCATATCAACAGAGGGCGCTGTACTCTTTAAAATAGGGCTGAATTATAAGATGTATTAAATTCCCACCAAAAGTTGTGTAGTACGTTTGGTGTAATGGTTAAGCAAAGGCTCTGGTAAGCGGGAGGACTCGCGTTCGATTCCGACCGCACCACATTTTAAAGTTTTTTGTTCTCATCCCCAAATAAATAAGAATAGGGTAAACTGGGGTAAAAACGCCCATGGGGTAAAAACGCCCACTTGACTTGTTTCCACTGCTAGTAAAAAATGACAAGATGAATTGTTCAATGGAATATATTTTTAATAAGTACAATGTAGATAAAAACTAATACTAAAAAGAATTAAATTCATTAACATATTTGAAGGATACGTAGGTGCTGTTGAAAAAAATATTTTAAAAAAAGTTTTAAAAAATGGCCGTCGAAGGTTTAGCCTATATCGCTTAAAATTATTTTATAAAAAAAAGTATCTTATATTTTTATTATTCTTTAGTTGATATATATTAAGAAGGGTTAATAACATAATTATAAATGATTACAATATCAAAATCTATTTTAATATTTGCTTAATAATGTTTTTTGAGTGGGCGTTTTTACCCCGGGCAAAATCTGGGGTCTCGGGGTAAAAACGCCCAGTACTTTCCTTGATATCAAACTCTATTGCAGCCTCATTTATGTTCAAAAACCTCACTGTTACAGCTTTCTACAGCATTATGTTTGTTGTATGAGTAAGTATTAGCTATAAGAGTCCCACTATATAAATATTAAACAGTCAGGCGCAGATCCAGAGGGGTATTGGGGGTAACCCCCTGCTCTGTCAAAAAAAAAAAAATATCATACAAATTCCTAAAAAATAAGTCGAAACCCCCCCCCCCCTCCCCCTGCTGTGACACCCAAACAAAAATTATACTGGTATAATGTCCACCTGTTCGAAATACGGTACATCATTCTGTAATCAAGTGTTAATAATCGTCAAATTTGAACAGCGTCTCCTATTGAAATATGGTACCAGCCTCCCTGCCCCCCCCCCCCCCAGTTTTTGATTTTACGGAGGCAAAGTGTTAGGAGAAAAAACCTGTGTACATTTTCAGATTTTTTTGCTGATGAACCCCCCCCCCCCCCGCAAAAACTCCTGGATCCGCCCCTGACAGTGTACTGCGTGAAGTGGGGAGGTACCGGTACATGTACGCGGTATCACTAACTGACGTTACGAAGTGGCAAGGAATCTGGCATTTGTTTAGTGGCGAATGCCATGGGTCTATGATATGTGAGCAGATTCGCTGATTAATTAGGTAAGACCCCGCCTCTTGACCTCCTAGATTTTGACCAATCAGCGGGCGCTTTCTATATCGGGTCTTCGGTCATTCACCGTTGCGCGTCATAGGCAATGGATTAAAAAGCCCTGCGTCACGCACTCTGTTACCATGTTACGCTATAACCCGCCCGGCTGTTGTTGCATTACAAAACACTGCATTCGAATTGACCAATCAAATGTTTAGTCCCGATTTAGGAATGAAATGACGTCACGATTTAGTAAAGTCGACTCCGATTGGCTGAGGCACGAGGTCACATAAATCTGCATGCTTTGATATATCAGACGTCAGACAGGAGTCTGGGCTCCGTGGATAACGGTCAGACTAGCATTTATTAGGGAATGCTCTAGAAATCATGAGCTCATGGCATTTTCTCAAGAAAAAAACCCCACCTCTATGGTGATTTGAGTGTTCTTTTAATAAGTAAAAATGACTAGAAATGGCTCTAAGACCCAACTGGACCGGTTTCTGCTCACATGCTATAATAGCAGAGCTTCATCAGTAGTAAGCCAAATCCAGTATTTTATATTCGGCTAAATTAGTCGTGTCAAATGTTAGGGTGCATAGATACACATAAGTGCATCTAATAACATTTTGTGTGAACCTTGTAATGAGTCCAATTCCCGGTTATTGATAAACCTTGATTTGACAAGTACACCTTTAAGATTTTTGGCCTTTTATAGGCAGGAATTGGTTCGCTGGGAAACAGATTGCATACATGTAATCTCAGGTGTTCCGGAATTAAATGCCAGTCTTTCAGCAATACTTTTGTTAGCTGCTGGGTTTTGATGTGTGGTGTGAAGATTATCTTGAAGACTAGAAGTGGTTCTTTTGGTCGTGTTTCATTCATGATGTTTTGCTCACAGATTTCAAATTGTATGTCTTTTATGACTGGCAATTTCCTCTTTCTTGTGGTTACAGAGTAGAAGTTTCTCCATGAACGCATTTCTTTTCTCTAAGAAATATATCTTCTTGTAACAGAAATGTGCGTATCTTAGTACCGTAGTTCTCCTTTGATAAAGCCTTAGGTTACCAGCAGTAGGCTAGAAGCACACATACAAAAATGCCTATTAACATGGAAAGTGGCTAAACAAGATTGAAATAGATTTTTCAATTTTGGCAGGTCTTATCATAACGTACAAGTTTGTTATGGGCGAATTATGTACGCTAATGTTCCACTTCTTTCCACATAAAAATACCTGTTTCAGATGATCAAGTTTGTAGTTAAAATTAACCAGTTGTGTTTGAAAAGTTATTTGTATTTGATGAAGTATCCCTCCATATTAAATTAATTACAAAAATATGACTATACTACAGGGAAACCTGTGGTATAGCAATTTTTTTTTTATAAATGTGGGCGGGCGTTTTTACCCCGAGGCCCGGGTAAAAACGCCCGCCAAACTTCCTCCCGAAAAGGGGGGAAAATGTCCCCTTATCAATATAATGACCATGATATTATATTTGCACCTGATAGAGGAGACATGTAATGCATAAAACCACATATTTATTTCCTGGTGTCTCCAAGTAGTACTGAGATATTTAACAAAAACCTAAAAATCGGGCGTTTTTACCCTGTCTCAAACATTTTTTGCAGAGTATTACATTTTCTTTTTCAGATTTGTGGCTCTGGAGGATTTTTTTTAAAAGGGAAATAAAGTCCGAAATTATAAAATGGTCTGAATCCCATCTTGTGAATACGAGGTAACAACGATAATTTTGGCATGGAGCCAGACTAAAACTTGTCACCGGAAAATGTTTAAGTACAAAAAAACAGTAACTGCGCATGTTCAGTGCATATCCGGCAAACTAACGTTTACTAAAGGTTTGCCGTCTCCGGCAAAATATACACTGCCTTAACAAAACGTCAACAGGTCAATGTAAAAAAAAACAGTTTTATTCATTGAGGCACTTTGTACTGCAATAATTTAGATGATTCGATCTCTTACATCATGCACATGTACATGTAGATCGTTACCCTCACTATCTGTCTTTGTCAAAAAGTTTAAAACTCATTTTAGCGAATCATATTCATAACTTGAAATGTTAATGGTGCATTAATATTTTGGCCTTGTCTCACACACTTGTCCTGTCTGTCTCACGTTGTGTTTTGTTTGTCCCTTATTACAGTAGGCCTACTTTGGTTGTATGTTTGTCCATAGGTAGGTGCATACGTGTGCACACGTGCTTCCACCGTAGTTTTGGGGTCTAGGCGTAGACCAAATTGACATCTTGTGAGAGTATTGAATTAGTTGTGGACCAGAATTTTGGATAAACACATCCATGTCATGTTCCGAGCTAGTCCGAAAATTTGGGACTCTCAATACTGTGTATGAGAGTCCCAAAACTTAAGGTATTGAAAACATGCAAAACAAAAAATAGACTGGCACCTAAAACAGCCAGTCTTTCAGTACTGTATCAATCAACCCTGCCAAAAGAATTTAAGAAACATGTGCCATGAAGCGGGAACTAGTCTTAATTTACTACACATTTCTTCATAGTCAAGCCACCAGACTATTGACACTGAATGAAGAGGTCAGTCTTTCCAAATAGTTGGACCATGGTTGGACATGTACCAGTCTAGTCTTTAGCCCCATTTTGGAATCACTTGACTTCCCTCTCATGTGCAAAATATTGAAGAAAAGTCTCCTTCAAAAATTGAATTGAGTCTGCAAACTTGGTAGGTAAAATACTGAGGACATGTTCTTTGCCCCAGTGCAATTTTTGGAGAAATTTGCTGGCTAAACTGTGAGTAAAGTGGGCCTGATTTAGTTTTGCACGTTTCAGAGCACTCCAGAGCCCTGTCTGGTTCCGAGCTTACCATGTAGATTTGGACTTTTGTTAAATCCAAAAAAACACACAAAAAACCCCCAAAAACACATTGTTAAGAAGAGTTGACTCATGTGAATGTGGCTTAGGGCCTATTGAAAATGGCCTGACTGCAACACTTTAGGGCAAGTTCGCGCAAGGACTATAGTTAACCATTGGTCGACTAACGCTTGCCCGAACTCTGTCTAGTCGACGATGGTTAACTACGCTAGTCGACTATTTGGAACCAACCTACTGGGGTTGGTTGCTTCGCTGGTAACCATAGCCGCGTGCGTTCATAATGTAGGCTACAGCAGGGAGCCAGGATCCAGATGTTTTGCAATGACATTTTGACCAGCGTTCGACTAGAGACGTTCACACTTTGCTATTAGTGCGCAGGCGTAAGGTACGTCACAAATCAAGCACTAGTCGACTAATGGTCCTTGCCCGAACTTGGCCAGAGTTGTCCCAACTAAAGTCTGGAGTTATTTTGGGCACTACAACAGCAGACAAAAGGTGCATTTCAGTTGTGGAAGAGCACAAGAATGCAGGGGCGAGGTTGCTCAAGTACATAAATGTATAGTATGTACGTATTTCAGTGTTAAAGGGAATATACAATGTGTGCAAGCATCAAGAACGAAACTACCAAATTATTATGAAGCACCTTACTGAACTGTTAGTGAATGACATACTGTAAAATCGTGGCACCTGGTTTACTGTCATTTTCAAGAAAAGTGGTATTTTTGTATCAATTTCCATGGCGACTAGCGTTGGCAAAAACTGGCTTTTTTTTTCAAATACTGCCCCATCAATTTACCATAATTAGTTAGTCTTCATTTTGTTTGCAATTAATTACGCACCTACATGAATGGGTACAAACAAGCTAGACTGGTTCCCTGTCCCGACAACTCCCAGACATCTATAAATTGCCCCGTTTCATCTATAGTGGGGTCAGGGAACCAGACTACAGGAACATGATTGTTTTTCTTGGTTTTTCCAGCATCTACAAACACAAAACTTCAAACAAGTCTTGTAACACTACATGTATTTGCTATAATTTAAATACTGACGCCCAAATCCATCCATTTCTGAAGATTACAGCAAAAGCAAATGTTGTATATTCCCTTTAATTAAACCCTCCTACACTCGTGTGACAATCTGTCACTGATAACCCTATCAAAATCTATCAAGGTACAATTTTTAACAGGTCTGTAAGCTGGCATCATATGGGTACAATTGGCGGGTTAAAATGGCTGCTACACAACCTGTACCAGTATTAATGGTCAACCTATCTATCAAACCACTTTAACAGGCTTTGGCAGTTATACGGTGTAATCCTGAGGGAGTTGTGGTAGTTGGTGACCAGCCTGAACAAAAGCTACTGAGAGAGTTCCAGGTCAGGTTTTTAGGAGGGTTTTAATGACAGCATTATCTTCTTTTATTCAGACACCTGCAACATGAAGCCTGTTGAAGTTGCATCTTCCGTGGCACTTGGCGTTGTCTCAGCTGCAGGACTAGTCTGGGGGCTTCAGTACTACAGCAGGAAACGGCAAGCAGCAAAGAAGGCATTTGGCCGTGAACTGAGGCAGGCAGAGTACTGTATTGCTGAGGACATCTGCCTGTGCAACAACGGCTCGTTTGCTGCCGTGCCTCGTCCAATTCTACAACTGCAGCAAAGGTACATCCGTGGTAAACTTTAAACTATCTCATGCGCATACATGTATGTTGGGGAAATAGTTTGTGTTATATAACTGACATACAGATCCTTGTCATTTGATTGGTGGAACCCACATCACATGACATTCGTTATTGCTCCCATTCACGTCGGGGCTCAAAAAGTCCCATTCACCTATGAGGAATGGGAAATACTAGTCAACAGTTAGGATCAGTCTTGTTCCATGACATGGTATTTGTGTGCAAATGCATGGTGGTGTGCGCGTTCAGCGTTGCAGGTAGCGTGTATTTTTCCAAAGAGACAGCGCTACAGAGTTGGGTTCAAACATTGTTGTGAAGGGGTGGTTTGGAAGAGAGAAATACATTTTTCACCAAGTTTGTATTGAAACAGAAGTTCAAATGTATCAAATGACAAGTTAAATAAAACAAATATTGAGTGGCTTTAAATTGTGTAATGGAGGGAATATTATCGCTCGTTAAAATCTGGACTTTTCCAGTTCACTCGGCTTCGCCTTGTGAAACGGAAAAGTCCAGATTTTACCAAGCGATGATATTCCTCCCATTTCACTCTGAGCCGCTCATTATTATACTGTCTCCATGATCACGTGATCATGCAGGAATGTGTTTGCATGATTGTTTGTTACAACAGTCCAACAGAGCCATGAATAAGGCGATTGGTTAACGGCAGTGCGATCGACCAATGATCATGCCAGTGTGGTTAGCGCAACATTTTTTTAAAAAGTTTCTGATTTGGAATTGACTGAATCACAATTCAGGTACAAAGTTTCCTCTCTGAAGGGTGTCCAAAAGGCTTTGCGACCACTTTTGAGAACCCATGGGGGAAGGACACAGTGCAAAGTACAGTGCAAAGTACATTGTACGCATGACTTATTTGACACTGAATGTGCACAAAAATCCATAGCGTCTTTGAATGCGCATCGGCCAGGGTAAGCAATGCGTAAGAATGGGTCTCCTGTTGGTCTCCTCCAAGTGTCCCTTTGTAACGGTTGAAGGGGGTATTAACTTGATTAAGTTCACAATTTGGCTAGTTTGAAATGTTCCAGTGCAAGACACTGCACTGCAAATAGCAGGTGTGCCCTTTTATGAGGGTTTCAGTTAATAATACTCATAATAATAAACAATATATAGTGCACAGTATCTGAAAAAATGCAGCTCAATGGCGCTGGTCATTGCAAAGACAAAGTCAGTCCAGGAGTCAAAATGCCTGGTTGAAGAGATGAGTCTTCAGCTGTCATTTGAAGGATGATGGATTATGCTGTGTTGAGGTCAAGCAGTTGTGAATTCCATAGACGGGGTGCAATATGAGAGAAGGCTCTGTCTCCGTAGCTGGCAAGGCGGGATATGGGTACATGGCGTGTGAGAGCCGAGGACCGCAGACCAGGCCTCACATTGGGAAGGTGTGTCAGGTCCTGGATGTAGATTGGAGCCAGTTGATGAAGTGCCTTAAAAGTGAGAAAGATGATCTTGAACTGAATTCTGAACTGAACGGGCAGCCAGTGAAGTTATTGATGTATTGGTGTGATGTGGTGGTATTTCTTGGTTCCAGTTATCAGGCGAGCAGCTGCATTCTGAACTGACTGTAGCTTGTTTATGATATGCTGTCCAGTGTGTCCAGTTAACATTCATTTGAGGGAATTTTTGCCATATGGAAGAATAAACTTCTGGTAGAAACTGCTTTGTTTTTTTCACATACATACATGTGTTTGAAATTTCAAATGGTCCCATATTTGAAGCAAATTAGAAAACTAGTCATTGAGGTCAATCCAGTCTGTGGTTTGCTGAGCAGCTTCTTATTTTTCACTTTGCTTCATCCTAGACTGATTGCAGAGCGGGAGAGGAAGCCTGCGTTATGGTACAGGAGGCAGTATGATCCCAAGTGGTTCCCATCAGAAGGAGGACACAATCGCTATGCTCGGGCAGTTATGGCCGTAGCCGAGTTTGTCGGTGCCAACTCTGAAAATCTGGTGCTTGTTGAAAATACTACGACAGGTACGTACATGTGAATCAAGACATAAAAGGTAAAGTAAAGGGGACGAAACTGTGTTTAGGGGAACAGAGTGCCCATCTCCCTTTGAAGCGATTGGGCCAGACTCGAGTCCATGAAATAATAATTTGGGAGGCTAATCATCCTTACTCGCAGCTGGTATGCTGAATTGCGAAGGACGCGGCTACAACGCGGTCCGGCCGCTGGCACGTAAAGGCGCCTATGTCTGCCGGCCACATCGACCCATATATGACCACGGAGCACAGCCTGAGATCGAAAGTGTTTGATTTTTCTGGAGGGAGGAAAACCAGTGGGCCCGGAGGAAAACCCACGTGGCACGGGAGAGAACCAACGCACAACTCTACTCACATGTGATCCGCGGCCAGGATTCGAACCGTGGTCACCTTGGTGAGAGGCGAGCGCTTTACGCACAAGCCACCCATGCCACCCAGAAATGCTGCTATGGGGGTATCGCCACGCCACACTCCTCCACAGCGAGTCAGTTGAGTAATTGAGGTAAAGCGCCTTACTCAAGGGCACAACATGCATGGCCACGGTGGGGCTCGAACCCACAATCTCATGATCATGAATCCCGTGCCCTACCAATGGACCACGTGTGCCCTACAAGACATGCTGACTGCAAGATTTGTCTACTTAAACGCTTAAAATTACTCTCTTCAAATCGCCCAAAATCAATGAGGCACTCGTGGGGGATTTGAGAGGATTCAGGCTATATGCCTTTAATTGCATTCAGCCTCAATCCTAATTTGAAGTGTCAGTTGAATTGGAGGATGCATTGTGTCAAGGTTTTACCTGGCATTTTTTATGTTCAGCCATGCATGTAGGCCTACATTGCACTGCTTCAACATTTTCAAAAGAGTTGGAGGATTTTGAATGATTAAGGAAGTGGTTACCCATCCACTGAACAAAATCAAGAAGTGACAGATGATTTTAGAGGAGTGATCTGTGAGGCAGTATCCAATTTTCAGGCATTTGAATGATTTTGAAGGATTAAAGGCTGCATTCTAGCTAGAATCCATTATATTTTAGATCACGATTTGGATGTACCTGTACATTGTACATGTCCTATATGTCTGTAGATGGTGGCAGAGGCACATAAATTACATGCCCATGCATGCAACCTTTCCTCAGATCCGCTGATTTCCTCGTTTTTTACTTCACATTATTTCAAATTGAAAAACACTGTACAAAGTTTTGTGTGGTTTGGAATTTTCTCATTTCCCCCCCCCCCCTAAATTCCCAGTTGCATGCCTGCATGTCACTAGTCTATGTAATACGCTGTGGTCTATTACATGTTGTTATTGTTATTATTATTTATTCGGCCAACAAATGAACAAAAGTAATGAGCAGATTCGCTGATTTATTAGGCAAGACAACCGCTTCTAGCCCTCTAGATTTTGACCAATCAGCGGGTCCTTTCTATACCGGTATGTCTTCGGTCATTCACTCGTTGAGTGTCATAGACAATGGATAAAAAAAACTGTGTCACAGGCTCTGTATCAGCTGTTGTTGTATTACAAAACACAGCATTGGAATTGACCAATCAAACCATTTAGTTCTGATTTGGGCATGAAATGAAGTCACGATTTAGTAAAGTCGACTCTTATCAGCTGGCGCGCGGCTTGCATATATCTGCATGTCTGGACATATCTGGCGTTATACAGGCCTTGGCTCCGTGGATAACAGGTGATACTCAGACTAGCATGTCATCGGATAAGAAAGAAAAGTTGGCAGTGAATGGGAGGGGTTGCCCTATGGACGCCATGGATGAACAGCAGACGGGGGCTTTTACATGTCACCACTCATGAGTGTTCCAGTGGGGGGAGATGGGGTGCCTGAGCACACTGGTGTGCATGCATGTACTTGTTCTACATAACCCCCGAGGACCAACACACAAAGGGAGAACAACAGATCCTTTCAGTCCTCAGGAGTTTGGTCTTTGTTGGAAACAGTCCTCTGTAGTAAGTTTGTGTGCTTAGTCTATGTGAGAGTGTTATATTACAGGGACAAAGGAAAACACAAAACATTGTCCTCGGGAGTGTAGTAAAACAAGATGCTTGTATATACTGTGCAAAGTAGACATAACCAAGTATTTTATGTCCACAAAACAACCCATGGTGTCCTTCGCTGCTGTGAGCATTCTAATGTTCCTTCCAGTGGTCTCCCCTAACTTTCTCTTTGGAGCCACTGAGGGGGTACTTGTGTAGACTCCATAGAGGTGTCATTTTCAGGATGTTTGGGTCGTCTTCCTATTTTGTCTCCGTAGGAATCAACTGTGTCTTGCAGAATTTGCCGCTGAATAATGGGGACAAGATTCTTCTGACTACACACGGCTATGGATCTATCATCAAAACAGTTCAGTACGTTTGTGAAAAAACAGGTAAACATCACGTACTGTTTGCACTCAATCAAACTGAGGCATACATGCAAGTCAAAATTTGTATTTTGGAAAGCTTAAAATTACAATGTGAATTACATAGTTCTGACTTCTACCCATGTAGTGTAGTGGACCAGTGTAGAAGCTGTGTTGAACTCTGGTTGGTGTGAGCTGGGTTCCCGAAAATCTGGGAGTTCAACCTGGGTCCAACACACAGATTTTTGGAAAGTGTGAAAGGGCCTTATGATGGATTTTTGTATTCACAAGACAAAACAGTATCTCATGCATTGATGGTTTGATTTAAACTTATAGCAGTATGTATATGCTGTATTTTCATGGTTAGCGATGTTCATCCTGATTTGATTGCCGTTGCACTTATAGGTTTAGAGGCTGTTGTACTTGAGATCCCCGTGCCCATTGAATCCGAGGATGACATCGTCAAGCTGTATGCGGATGCATTAGAGCAACACAGCAACATCAAAGTAGCTGTCATAGACCATATCACAAGCCCAAGTGCAATCCTGATGCCCATGGAGCGACTGGCTGCATTATGTCAACAGAAGGATGTACTGGTCCTTGTTGATGGCGCCCATGCACCCGGACAAGTACCTCTCAATCTGGAGCAGCTGCCTGTAGACTTCTATGTCGGTAGGTTGACAAATTGGGCCTACATGTATGTCTATTCATTGGCTCACTCGATCGCCTGTAGGGGAGTCACGTTGGCGTAGCAGTTCTTTTTTTGCCTTCCACTGCTGTTATCAGAGTTTGGATCCTGGTGACTGCTCTATGTTCCAACGCCCCTATGTTCCGACACCCTTATGTTCAGGCACCCCTATGTTCCGACACCCTTATGTTCCAACACCCCTCATGCCCCTATGTTCCAACACCCCTATGTTTCAACACCCCTATGTTCCGACACTCCTATGTTCCGACACCCCTATGTTCCGACACCCCTACATGTATGTTCTGAATAACATCAAACACAGACAGCCAGCGTAAAGGCTGTTATTCTTGTCGGAGATGTTTAATTTGTTTTTAAATGTTGCGCAGCTACCGGTATGCATGCCAAGCTGTTAGACGTCTTCTTAAAGGTGTATACAGTGTAGTTTAAGATTTTATATTTACAGAACTGTAAGTCTGATTGGGTTAGAACATAACAGGGACGTGTTACAGACAAAAATTGAGTGATGCCATGATGGTGTCATCATGGGTCCTGATACGTCATCTTAAAGGTGCATATTTTAAAATGCTGTATGTGAAGAACTACAAGGACAACTGTAAAGTCATGGAACAATGTTCAAACATATATAAAACACGAACTCATAAAAAACATACATGTAATGCGGAAAAGCCCTGTGTTCTGTTCCCCGAACAGACATATATAATGTGGCCTCGTGGTTAAGGGCATTGGATTCGTGGTCTGGGGGTAAAGCTGTAGGTTGTGGGTTTGAGTCCAGCCTGGGGTTATGGTGCGTGTGCCCTTGGGCAAGGCACTTTGTCACTCATTGCTTCTCTCCACCCAGGACTAAATGGGTACCTGTGAGGGCAGAAATGGTTATTGTAATTGAATTAGCTTCCTTGCGCCTAACAGACTGCATCAAGCTGTATACTCCCCAGGGAGCTGAGATGGTATTTGGAATGTTTCATGGGCCCAATGAGCAGGGGTAATAATGGTGCAGCGCCTTGAAAACCAGTCCTGGTGGATACGTGCGCTTTACAAATACCCACTTTTATAGCTCTAGTTTTGTAACTTGTTTCTTTCTGTTCTCCCCATATTAAGGCTGTTGCAATGCATGTTCATTTCTTCCTGCAGGTAATTTACACAAGTGGCTGTTCAGTCCAAGAGGTTGTGCCTTGTTATGGGTACATCCCAGCCATCACGATAGCATCCGACATGTGATAACCTCACACCATGCGTATGCCCCTACACTAATGGAGAGGTTTTGTTACATTGGAACCCGGGACAATATCCCCTACTACTGTGCAACTGCAGCCATCGAGTTCCACCATGACCTAGGTGGCCTGGTGAGTGGGCTGTCTTTGCTGTCTTTGCTGTGTTTGTTTGCCTTTACAGCAGCGGTGCAATTGACCTATCGCGGTAGAATCGCGTCAACACAGCTTGTGGAATATTGTCCAATTACATGTGGACGCGGAACGCGCAAAATCTGAGACAAACAAAACTTAGCGTTCACAAATTCCATAGGGTTGATGTCGTTGAAGTTTTCTCCGATAAATATGGGATTTTAATTAGACTGTTTAACGTGTTCTTAGTTTGGACATTGTCATTCGCTTTCATTATTATTATTATTATTATTATTATTAGGCCTAATCATTTCTGGTAATGATGTTCCTCAAAAGTGCCCTAGGCACTGTAGCTCGCAAGCCTGAAGAAACCTGTAGAGGGAAGACAATGAGAAGAAGTGACAGTTGTAGAGGTGGGAGGAAAAGCCCAGAAGAATATTCTGGGGGAAAACCCACGGAATCAGGCAGGGACTGAAAACCCAATCCACATATTGGCCCAGGCGGGATTCGAACCCGGTTCACAGCGGTGGAAGGCGAGGAAAATACCGCTACGCCAACCTAACTCCCGCTTTCTGCATGATTTCCATGTCAATGTGGTTAATAGTACATACAGTAAGTGTGACAGTTCCGGATCACTTGATTAAATAAAAATTAGTTCAAGAGCAACCAAAATTTGTTTTCGAGATTTTTCCCCAACAATTTGAAGGTCTATCATTTTGCAATTGTCGGGTAAAAGAAATTTTGGAAATCGCTTAAACATTACCCACGATCCAGTTGGGCGTAATACTTGCTTGTTTTGGGTCTGGCCTGTAAAGGAAGCCCGTAATGGCACAAATCTGGTTTCCTGTGGAACGTAGCCAATATGTATTGTTTATTTCCTTCACCGTATTAGGTTTTCTTGTAATGTAAGGAAATAATCTCAAGTATCACTGAGTTATAATGATTTTGGCATTTGAATTAAATGAATTGCTGTATTCGCCGGAAGATTTGTATCCCCGCGTGCAACAGTTGCGGATAACACATGCACATGATGCAGTTTAGACGATGAAGGTGTGACACAGGGCGCACGCACCGTGAATGATAAATTTGTACGTCTACCAGGTGTAGCGAATTCAGTCCTGTACAAAAGCCATGATTATTTCCCTTTAAGTTGAGTCTGTGTGAATATACTGGGTTTCAAAGATATAGTCCATCATTTGTAATTTGTGCATTTTGTTCGTTTGAAGCAACAAAAGTGTTCAAAATCTAACGAAGGATACTGAACAACTAACCTGATGAAGTTTCAGCTCAGCTTCAGCTCAGCTTCAGCTGTATATTCCGAGAAAAACAGCATTCTAGGATCTAAATTTCAAATCAAAAGTTGCTGAATCATGTTTTGAATTCTTTTGAATTGCAGCTATACACGATGTCGCGCACTGATTCGACGAATTATAGCAACTGCGTGCGCCTGTGCATCGTGCCAATGCTTGCGCACGCTGCGCCGAATAACAAAACGAACTACTAATTTAAATTTTCCTACGGTACGTCTTAAGACGCACTGTTGGAAAGGCCTTCTTTCGTTGATTACTTCAAAATGATAGCTTGCCAGAAAGAATAATTTCACAGGGAGTTTAATCCACCTATTATCTTTCAACCAAGTATGTTTTTCAACAATAATACGCCAGTTACTTTTTCGGATGGCTGCAAATGATGGACTATAGCTTTAACTTGAAGAGAAGGAATTTTACTGCAAAATTATGTCACTCAGACACGGAAACAAAACATAGACGGGTGTAGAGCGGTTTGTATAAAAAGTGATTTGGAACTGTCGCACTGATAGTATTATTTCTACATCAGGACAAATTACCCAGTCATCACGTACTCCATTTTGATTGCTCATTTTACCAGTGTTGTAAAGAGAGTTCTAATGTTTACACATTTAATCTCATCAGGAGGCTATCACAGCATATAACACCAGCCTATGCGGCTGGGCCGCAGACATGCTCGCCAAGGCTTGGAGCACCGAGCAGTTGGCCATTCCAGCTCACATGAGGGCGCCCTTCATGGCTATCGTTGCCGTCCCGGAGACCGATGCCTACCCAGCGTGCCCTGAAAGTTGTGGCAAATTGATGGGGGCTGTGTTCTCTCACAGTGGAGTGATTGCGGCATTTTCACACTTCAATAAGAGACTCTGGTGTCGACTTTCCAGTCATGTTTATAATTGCCAGGATGACTACTTTAAACTCAGGGATGCTGTGCTGCAAGTGATGCAGATACACCAATAATTGATAGGAAAGGCATGAATTGTAGATAGCACTTAAGATTAGCTATTCATAAACTGGTACAGTGAAACGCTGCTATAACGATCATATATGACGGGATCCACAAAAATTGTTCATAGTAGTGATGGTTCGATAAAGCGATTTGAAGCTGCTAGTGTTCCTGTACTCACTTTTTAATAAGTAGCGCCCTTCAGAGCTTCACCCTGCACGCCCTGGTAGTTACTGAAAGACGACTTTGAACACGTGCCTACTATTGAATTATGTAACTACACAGACTACCTACTGAAATCTAAGAGACTTCCCCTTTTATTCCTTTGAGAAATAATAGCCACTTGTCACTCTTCTTTTGACATTGGTCAGCAACAGTGTTCAGTACGTTTTCTACTAAAAAATCAGGAGCCAAGCACGATGTTCAGAATAGCCGAATGTTTGGTATAGAGACGTTCCACTGTAGTGTTAAGAGGGTTAGACTTTTGGATTGGATTATAAAGATGCCCACCTTTTGTTAGAGATTGAAAACCATTAATACGTTTTGCGTTTATAGGTTTTTTTTTTTTAACATGATAGACATGTACATGTATACCTTTAAAAAAAGAAAGAATTAGTCACGTTTACCAATAATTCTAGAATCATATAACACCCAAGTAAATCCTTGTCATTTGATTGGAGGATTGTAGGTCACGCGGCATTCATTACTGAACCATTGCACGGCCTACGTCATAACCGTGCATTTTCGTCCCATCCCCTTCGATCTATTGCACGCCGTCGCCGCGTGCATGCTCAGACGCGAAGTAGCTCGGCACTATATGATCTTTGCGCTATTTAGACCATATCATGCATTATAGCAGTACAAAACTTGCCTTTGAAGTTGATGCAGTTGCCTTGATGATTTTTTTGGCATTGTTTTAAGAACTTACAATGTTAAGTTTCATTATTGTCAATGATTCAACTTTTAAACCTTAGTTATAGCCTTGAACAAGCTGAGAAAAATAAGTGGACAATTTTGTGAGTCTTGAAGTTTTATCCTCCGATCAAATGACAAAGATCTACTTGGATGTTATATAAAAAAATAATGAATGTTTTGCATTCTTACAATGGTGAGAATATTATTTTGAGTTGAAAGATTGAAGGTTCCATTCAATCTTTCAACTCATGAAAATATTCTTACCATTGCACTCATAAACATTCATTATTTGTATAATATCCAGTCATACTTTCAAGATTTTCATGAATTACCAAGGTAAACTTTGCATAAATATACCATTTTCAAAGGCTTAGTTAAGACTGGTTGAGGGAATATGGTGATATGGTGTATTCCAGTTTTAGTAGGTGGGCGGACTTCTGACGAAAGGACTGCGACCAATAATGCATGTTACCATGGAGATGATGTGTATACTTATATTAATTAAACAAATTGAATTAAAATATTTTAAATTAAGTATTTGTTTCTAACTCGCCAAGACTTCAAACCGCTTACTTTTACTTCTTTTATGGTGGTGACTAGTGCCAAGTATGAATCTGAAATGTTACGTCAAATGGATGCATTAATTGTATACAGCGCACAAAATTTATGGTTTAGATTATAAGACATTTAGCAGATGTCTTTTTTGTTCACATGGTTTAGTTGATGCTGCAACGATTTGATCAAAAGACTTTTTATTTTGCATGGTAAATTTTGACTTGTGTATTCAAAGGAAAGTGTTTCCGATTTTCTTCAGTCATTTTCAGCGTAGTGAAATGTATTCCATCTTTTATTAGCCCATGGTGTTGTATTGCAATGCACCTAAAATTCTTTGCATTATATGCTTTTTGATAAATTGGATTGTTGTATTTAATTACGCGGCTCGGTTTTAGAAGTTGGCACTTCCAGATTTCAGAGGAGGCAGAATATTTGCCTTGTAGGAAGGCTTAATTTTGTATATTTTTAACACCACCTCCCCCTTTTCAATAATGTAAATAAATTAGCCTGAATTAGAATTCAATGAGTGGCATACATGTATTTTATTTTTTGATTAAAAAAGGACAAGTCGATGCGATATACTTTTTTTCCGTGTTTTATTTTAGCAGTGTCTTGGAGATGTATTTACAGGTACATCCATTACGTGCACTCAATCCCCCCCCCCCTCGAAAAAAAAAAAGTTTGCCAGAAAGTTTGATAGAAACAAGTTATGCAACTCACACTTTGTACTCCATGCTTGTGTAATATGCTCATTTTGCAAGCTGTTGTCAATTTGTTTCTGCATACCTGCATTATCAAGGCCAATGTCGTTGGTTTCTCCAGCACATGACGCAAATAGCCAAAACCAAGTTTACTTTTTAACCATATCATGCCGGGATTATTTTGACAAGAACAGAACGAGGTGTGGGATTACTTTTCACTCGACCTCAAGCCAGGCGGGTTGAAGACATCACCCTCGGGCAGCACATTTCCAGCCTCGCTCCGTGCATGTTTATCCTTCATCCATTCCAAGTACTGCACCCCTTTTGAGGGTACATGTACGTCATCTGGCGCGAACTGGTCAAGACTCGACTAGGGGTGTGCATTTACAGGTAGTACAGGAACCAGGTACCCAACTGAAAAATATCCGGGTACCCGTTAAAGAAACCCAACGCCAAACATGCCCAAATTGAAATCTCGGAAGTTGCTGTTGAGATTGTTTACAAAGGTCCGCACGATAATACTACCACATCAGTGCATCAATACAGCAAGATACCAAGTGTGTACAGTGAGCTTTACAGTGTAAACTGAAGCTTTCGCACGCGTCATAAATGTGAATACGTTTTGTTTCCTATGTGGCCTGGTTTTCAATTTAAAAATTCCCCACAAATACTTTAAAACCTTTCTGTTTCATTGTCTGAGAGGTAACTACTGCAATTCATTTGGAAAGTTGGTTACAGGTACCCGATCCCATATATCTAGAACCAGTTTCTGATATTAACGGTCGGGTACTCGGCTCCGATGCACAGCCCTAGTTAAGAGATTCATCACTCACTACATTGTACTAGACTAGTACATTTACCCCGGTACAGTCGAACCCTGATAAGAAGAGCACTGTTATTCAAGTACCTGCTTATAACAAGCAAACTTTTAGGTCCCCAGTCTTCGTTTTCCTTTTTTTCCATTATATTTTCCTGTATATTTTAAAGATAATGTGCACCAGTACAGCTAATGAATAGACACAAACACAAGCCAATGATGTTACTTGAACATTTTATTTTCCCATTTTCACTCTTGGCATCGAATATGCATCACTTTTTCAACAGTGATTTGATGTTTTGACACTGGCGGTTAAATTTGAAGCATTTTCCGTTGGATTGGGTTTCAGGATCCTTGTAGACTACTTTCATTTATAGCATGATCTGTACAGTTCTGGGTGTGTCCAGTTGCCAGTTATTCCCGCACAGCGTACTTGCGCATTGGGTACAGGCGCTCCTTGCGTTGTTGCTTCTTGTTCTTTCTCTTCAGGTCGGTCTTGGAGAGGGCTCGGCGCTTGGCTCTGGTCAGCTTCCTGCGCAGGTCCAGTGGCTTGTACTTCGTGTCCTTGTAGAACTTGCGCAGGTTGTCCTTCTGCGTCTCATGGATGACTGTTAACACACGGGCAATGCCTTTCCGAACCACCCGGCTGTAGGTAGGGGAAAAAAAGACAATGTTGATCGTTTCTCAATTGGGTTCCTCAGGACTATCGCAGTACAGGAAGTCGATGCCAATCATGCGTGATTTGTTAAATGCCGACTTACACAAAGGATTTTGTAATGCTTTTTATGGAAAGGGGACTGAGACATGACGACTTGAGCGAAATGGTGACTTGTAAAAGCCGACTTAGAAATAAAAAATTCAATGGAAATGCATTACAGACAATCGGGACTTTAGTCAGATGGCAGACTTGAACGATTTGACGAGTTGTACGATGTTGAAATTAAAATAAATATTGAATTTAAAATTACAAACAGGAAACAGGTTTTCCGAATTGTGGACAAGTTGAAAAAACAACAACTTGGTTTTGCAACAAAGGAAATTTAAGTTTGTTACGGGTCTAATTGCCAACAATACAATGGATAGCCTGTGGCAGTTTGATATTTCAATCTTGGAGACAGTGTGCTCCACTCTATGACACGACGTGCCCAGTGAGTTATACCTTAAATACTTCCCGACTTTGAATGTTTTTCTACAGGTTCCAAAAAAAAATATTTGGTAACGAGAAGCCGATTCCTGTAAAATCTACAATCTGATTATTTTAGCAGTCCATATCGTAGAAACAACTTCGGTATGGGGTGCTATCATTCAGGGTTGGCGATTTTTTTATTTAAAGAAAAAAAAAAAATCAGACCTTTTCTGAAACAGCAAATGTTGTATATTACCTTTAAGTAGCAAATACAACGTATCCTGGTTTTGAGTGAACATGGGAAAATGGGTAGCTCTGACATGTCTGGTGAAAAAGTGGCTCCCTTTTGTTTTCATTCACAAAAATTGTTTAATCGGGAGGGGGGGGGGGGGGGGAAGGGTTTTTACAACAGGTGTGAGATGCTGGCACTTTCATACAGTTTCCTTTTGAACAAAATATTTGTTGGCAAATGTTGGGCCAAATCGCTCCCCCACCACCAACATGCTGGAAAGGCCACTGAATCAGAAATGGAATGACCATTTAAGTGAGCATATGAAACGTCTTACATTTTGCAGAGCTTGGAGGCCTGTCCCCCAGTGACCTTAGCGACCCTGAGCTGGGAGAGTTCTTGCTTGAGCTGTTTGAGCTGGTCCTCAAGCTCCTCCTTCTTCTTGCCTCGAAGCTCGTGGGCCTTGATCTTAGTCTGGTAAACAAAAACCAAAGAATTTCAAATCAACCAAAAAGTGCTTCTAAAGCTAATATCACATCAATAATAAATTTGGGTAATTCTATGTATAAATCTGGGGTCTATTCTATCACGCTTCCGTTACAACTGACAAGTACAATGTATTAGCAGAGTTACATGGTTTGTAAGAAGTCAAGTCAGTCACAAGTCATTAGGGTCACAAGTCACAAGTCAAGTGTCATCACATCAAACACAGTCACAAGTCAAACAAGTCATTTGGTCTAAAGAACAGTCAAGTGCACATTATTTTATTAGCAGCATGTTTACTGATATTGGATTCCACTACATTGATAAGAAATATTTAGATTGTTTTTGGTTCACCCCAAAGATGAGACCCCTCATCAAAACAAATGCGGTGTTATCTACAAGATTAAATGTCTTGATTGCCCTGTAACATGTGGGCGAGACGAGCAGATTGCTGGGCACCAGGTTCAAAGAACATTCCAATATGAAGCTAGCCCCTTTAACAGCGGTTGGTGAACACATCAAAGATCACCAACATTCCATCAGCTTGGAAAATGTCCAAGGCATTTTCCCTAGCCCGTTTGATTTTTTTGTTTTACAGAATATTTCATAAACAACAATATGCATACAGTCAAGTCTCGTTATAACAAACTCGTTCAGACCTAGCCAAATTGTTTGTTTTATCAGAATTTTGTATTAAGAGGAAAATCAGTCCCATTTATTGTGCATGTACATGTAAAGCGTGTATAGAGCCTGAAAGTGGTGCGCTTCAGTGCCCCTCAAAAAGGAAAATTAACGTCTAAAAGTCAGACTTTTTGAAATTAGTTGATTTCTTAAGAAAATCACCCTCGGCATTTTATGGAAACTGAAAATCACATGACGTGTGAGAGAAATATCGTGCCAAAAATTGACCTCTCACTTCCGAAAACTTCCGTGCCGCTTGGAAGTCGTTCAAGCATGACAATTTATGAAATAATTTTGTGGCGGTCATTGGGTAAAAACTGCAACTTAAACAGGAGACTCGAATGTCTTTTAGGTCGGACAATCATTTTGGATAAACTTGAAAGATCTATTTTCATTTAGGCCTATAAACAAATTTAACATGACCGTCGATAAGAACTCTATTAAAACGTGACCCAAACGAGCCTAAATAAATCTAGAATCTATAGGATGTGCGTAGGTAAATCTTCGCGTCGTTATTATTTTCGTTCTCACGCAAGTATACGCGATGTGAAAACAGACGTGATCCAACAAGGCGACCTTGGAAGAAAATAAAGTCGTAAGTAAAATTCGTTTTTACCCATGATTTCCAACTGATTTCTAATCTATTCTGAGGCAATTTTGCCAGTGTTTCTCATAAACAGATCTAATAATTTAAGGTAGTGTATATTTTGCCGGAGGTAACGCCGGCAAACTAACGTTTACTAAAGGTTTGCCGGCGGCAATCCATATCAACAGAGGGCGCTGTACTCTTTAAGATAGGGCTGAATTATAACATGTATTAAATTCCCACCAAAGTTGTGTAGCACAGTTGGTGCAATGGTTAAGCTTTAGCTCTAGTGAGTGGGATGTCCCGAGTTTGAATCCTGACCCCCGCCACAAATTTAAGGGTTTTTTTCCCCATCCCCAAATAAATAAGAATATTCTTCTTTTATTATTTAAATGTCTCAAACATTTTATTGCACAGTATTACTTTTTCTTTTTCAGATTTGTGGCTTTGGAGGATTTTTTTTAAAGGGAAATAAAGTCTGAAATTATAAAATGGTCTGATTCCCATCTTGTTAATACAAAAATACAACGATGATATTGGCATGGAGCCAGACTAAAATTTGGGTAATCCTTACTTTTAGGACCCCTTTCCTATGTAAGGTTAAAACTTTTTAATAAAAGACTCACCAAAACAGCTGACTATGACACTCGGTGTGACATTCTGATATTTATTGACACATCTGAACATTTGACACCTCTTGAATAATTTTGTAGTAGAAAGGCAGAGTTTTGATTTACGAGAGGGGTTAAAGATGACGATGACAAACAGAAAATAAATTCAAAAAAAGGTAGGGAAAGTCACATTTCTTTGAAAGTGCTTTCAAAATTTGTCACCGGAAAATGTTTTAAGTACAAAAAAACAGTAACTGCGCATGTTCAGTGCATATCCGGCAAACTAACGTTTACTGAAGGTTTGCCGTCTCCGGCAAAATATCCACTGCCATAATTTAACCCATTAAAACAGTTGATAAAATTATATACAAATTGATGGCAGTTTTGCTTTCTGAATTTAATGATTATTTCTTCCTGTTCTTTCATCTTTGTCGTTGCCTAATTTTGTGACTCGCCAGCTGGGCTACTTAAGGAATAGTTTGACTAGCCCGCCGCTGCCTGATATAGTACACAGCAAGGGCATACATGTACATCATACTCATACTCATACATGTACAATGTACACCCACATTCATACTTCAGTTGTTAGACTATACGGACGAGGCAGGTTCTATCTTTGGGGCAAAATGCATTTATCAGGAATTTGAAGTGGAAATACTTCTTCTTGACGTATCCTTGTTTGTTATATAATGCTACTTATGTTTTATTTCTATCATTGTCATTCAGTTCGACATGATGATGGGGGATTTTTCAACCGTTTACGATTACTGACCATGTTGAACGTAGTCCGAGGAATAAAAGGCCGAGGAGGTCAATGAACTTACTACCCGTCGTGAATCCTGACTTCCTCAAGTGTTAAAATAGGTGATGTTGAGCAGGGAACCCAGCGATTAAAAAGCAGTCTGGGATCGGGCATTTCTGTAGAACAACTATGTACACAAGATAGCGACCGCAATCAGACCGAAAAGGAGGAAGTACTGTGTTTCCTCTGCAATCTCTCGTTAACCGTTGGAATTGTGCACGAACCTCTGAGGGAGTGTCCGTCAAAAATCAGCCCATTACGGTCGTTTATTCACCAATTTTTTACTCAACATGTCAAAAAACACTGGAAGGACACAGTTTCGCAAGGTGGACGTCGATGAGTACGACGAAAACAACTACCAAGATGAACAGACAGACGAGGAAGGGAAGGGACCGGACGAAGCTGAAGTGCAGAGCTTCCTGAACCAATATCCTTTAATTTGACTGTCTAGAATTAGAAAGCACTAATTACAAATGTATATACCAATTACCATGGATACTAGTTTTACAGTTTGACCCTTCCTTTTTTTCGGAATGAATGTTGCAACCTTACGCCACTTGTTTCTTTATAAATATGTATCATCTCAAAAAGGACAGTCAATTTTTTACTAGGTAAGGCTTTTTTTTGTGTCGGCAATGACAATGTTTTTTGGTGTCCGATCATATGGAGGTGTCTGCGTGTAATCAAGGGTAAAAGGTAGTAATTTATGATTTTCAGGTTTTTTTCCTCATTTTTCCCCAACAAAAATTAAATAGGGTAAATAGGGTAACTGCAAGCAGAACTACATTTGTAGATTATTTTTTTTGCCTAATCAGAGTACAACAATTTGGGTGTAGAGTTTGGTCATGATGGTGTTGGACTTTGCAAGAGTGGAGGAAGGATCGTACCAAATCACTCAAGTGGGTTAGGGTTAACATAATAGAAGAACTTGACTTTGATTCCCCTTCCCAGTGGGTACGCGGAAACAGAGCGGGAGTGCAAGGCTGGTGGTGGTTCATGTACATGTAGCACTGAGAAAGACGGGGGGTTTAATGGTTTATTGAGGGCAATTGACTGTGATTCTGCACTTTGAAAATGAACAGTGTTTTGTCGTGTTTTTCCTGCACCAATGGACACAAAACATTGAACAGTTCAGTGGAACGATGTCTGCTATAAATTAATAGCCCTTAACCCTAACTCCCTAGCATGATTTACTAGGAACCATACCCATCCTGTCAAATTCAAACACCATATGGGAAACTGCACACACATTTATTTCTGACTTTGATTCTGGAGGTGTGCCAACCCAATGTAAAAGACTGTCAGTTTAGGGGTACTGCACCCATCCTGACAGATTGCAACAAAACATGCTGTTGGGGTTTGAGTTCTGTTAGGGTTAAATCGGTCCATTTCATGAAATGACGACACATGGTTTATGATCCTATATGCCTTTAAATGCAGAAAAAATCAAATGTATTCTCTTCCTCGTGATGTCTAGTTATCCTGTAAAAATACCATCATTTCGGATCAAGTTTCTCTAAGTAAATTTCTCCCCAAAATTTTCTGAATGATCCATGGCTTCTAATATTTAAGTGTACAAATACATGTACATGTACACGTATAGTAATGATTCAGTTTGGGGTCATATTTTGTCATGTGGGTAGGCAGGCCTTAGGGCTACAGCGTTTAAGTACACTTTTGTTTACCCTGGCTGGTTTGGAATGTTATATTGTCCTTGTTTTCTGTCCCTCTATCTCCTCTCCCCTGCCAAACTGTCCACCCTCCCTTCCCTCCCCCCCCCACCCATTTCTTCTCGCATCCTTCAGTCTTGTCTGGTCATACTTTTTCAATTTCTAATTTTGTCTACTTTTTGATATATCTCTGCTTTGTCATTGTACTTTTGTTCATTTGTCGGCCGAATAAATAATAATAATAATAATGTATATTTTAATGAAAGGGTAAGTGAGTCAAATTTGCTGTATCCTCCTTAACAACTCATTGGCAGCACAAAGAACTATGAAGAAGCTTTGAAAGCAGTATTGAGGAATCCTCCGCTAGGATCCAAGAACCCTGCTGTAAAGGTACAGCACCTGACATGCCATTTTCAAATTCCCCTTTATACACACAATTTCAGCAAGAAACCTTCACATTTTCAATGTACATGTATGTCTATTGTTTACATCGTACATTTTCATGTATGCGTACTAGAGGACTGGTTCTAGTTATCATACAAGACAAAAAAATAGGTCAAACATTTAGAATCAGACAGACAGATTGTCTGAAGTTAGACTGCAAATTTAATCAAGGTGTGATTTTTTTTCCAATGATTCTCATCGATTCTTGCAGTTTTTTTTTTTACACAATAATATGAGGCTCTCTGTTTGTGTTGGGGTT
The DNA here is from genome assembly GCA_029964075.1 of Patiria pectinifera. NCBI lineage: Eukaryota > Metazoa > Echinodermata > Asteroidea > Valvatida > Asterinidae > Patiria > Patiria pectinifera. The sequence continues at coordinate 6,286,612 of CM057138.1, read as the reverse complement.
ACATGGAAAACCAAAAACAGATTTCACGTTTATGTGCATTTTTTTTTAAAGGAGACATGAATTGTATTTTTTTTGGGAACAGATTTTGTGCAACTTTCTACTCCTCTTAAATGTCAGACAAATATTTGACATCCCTTTTTGGTTAATTTTATGGAAAAGTGTGCTGCTTTAAACATTTAAAGTTGTCCATGCTTTTTATTTCCGGACAACTGAGGGTGCTGTTGCTGAAATGTCATTTCAGGAAGACACTGTTCAGTTTTGGGTTTTCCATTCAAATTGTGAACTGAAAAATTTGCTTATTGAAAATAGTTGTGAGAAAAAGTTTTATCATTGGCTTACTGCCATGTACTGACACAACGACAAATCACCAAAGCGAAGAAAATCTACGACAGTGAAATATCCAAAATTCAGGCACATTTTGGTGCTGAAATAGAGCACATTGAGGTTTCTGCCTGAAATGACATCAAACTTTTGCTCATGAATATGGAAATTTGCATCAGCATAAAAACCAAAAAGACACCAAAATACCCTTTAAAATGGCAAAGCGAAAATTGAAAATAGGGTTTAATGGGACACAAAGGTGCAGTTCTGAGGATTGCATTAAAAGATTACATTACATGGCCCTGAATGGATTATGCTCGCGAAAGTTGCAGTTTAAAACCATGTACATGACATTCTGTTTACAGATATTCCTGTAATGTACATTTCGATTTGATTGAATTTTTTTATGCCAGGATAAAGCCTTTCAGCTTGTCATGAGAGTTCTAACTGCCTTCAAGACCAATGACGTTGAGAAAGCAGTCAACAGCCTTGATCCTGATACCATTGATGTCCTGATGAAGTTCATCTACAAGGGCTTCTCCTATCCTACTGAAAACAGTAGCGCCATCTTACTGACATGGCATGAAAAAGTAAGTAAATGTATATTTTCAATGAGATTTTTCTGGATCACTTGTGTATTGGTGCTCAATTAATGATCAATAACTCCCTATTTTCCAAATTACCCTACAACCAATGATTTTGACTAGTCCTAAAATTTGGGACTCTCAATACCGTGTATGAGAGTCCCAAAACTAAAGGTATTGAAAACATGCAATACAAGAAAATAGACTGGCATCTGAAACAACCAGTCCAACAGCGCTTCAGTAAGCATCAATCAACTGTGCCAAAAGAAACATGTAGCATGGTGGTGCTGGTCTCTATTTCTAACAATTTTACATAGTGAGCCACTGAGCCACCAGACTAATGAAGAGATCAGTCTTTTCAAACAGTTGGACCATGCACCAGTCTAGTCTTTGGCCTCCAATTGATATCACTTGACTTCCCTCTCAGCTGCAACATAGTGGAGAAAAGTCTCTGTAAAGAATTGAATTGAGACTTCAAACTTGGTTGGTGAAATACTGAGGACCTTGTTTTTGCCACATGAAAAGTTTGGAGAATTTTGTCTGCTTATGAGTGAGTAAAGTCAAAGTTGGCCTGATTTTGTTTTGCATGTTTTTTAGCACTCAAGGTCCCAGTCCGGATTTTGACATGATCCGCAGTGTTCCCTTTTCAAAAGTCTTTTCATTTTATGTTTATTTCTGCAGGCTTATGCTGTCGGAGGCCTCGGATCCATTGTGCGTGTTTTGACCGACCGGAAAACAGTTTGAGAAATTTGTAGATAAAAGCAAGCTTCTTGGTGTAAATGAGACAGGTGATTGATGCATATTTAGGTACCAGTTAGATAATGTTGGAGAACCTTACAATATGACAGATGGGAGAGAGTTTTCAAGATAAATTGTAAATGTCAGATGTGGTGAAAAATTCTTTTCCAAAATCATGGTGAAATGTTTGTCACAAAAGACACCATTCCAAAAGTACAGGGTGAGTAAAAAAAAGCCATAACTTAAATGTCCGGACAGTTGTTTTAGTGAAGTTCTACATGTAGCACTTTCGAAATGTAGGATATGAAAGCCCAATTCATAAGCTTTCTTTTAGTACAAGAATCATTCAAATCACTCATGTACTTTTCAAGTTGCGGAATTTTAAACACAACCACCATTTTAAAGATCTGTCCACGGATCACAAAAAGGGGGGGGGGGGGTTCTTTCAGCAAAACGAAAACAACTCACACACACCCTATGTGTATTGTTTTCGTTTTGCTGAAAGAACACTTACTTTTTTGTGATCTGTGGATAGAACTTTAAAACGGTGGTTGTGTTTGAAATTCCGTCATCTGAACAGTACATTGAGTGATTTGAATGATTCTTGTACTAAAAGAAAGCTTATGAATTGGGCTTTTATATCCCAGAGCTTGAAAGTGCTACTTGTAAAAATTCACTAAAAAATTGTCCGGACATTTGAGTTTCATTTTTTTTTACTCACCCTGTATATATATATTTTTCAGTATAGTCTTATCTACTTCAGAGTTGTAATCAAGTTAATCACAAGTCAAACATAAGTCAAACATTTGTCAAATCATAAGTGATAACTTAAGTCAGGTCAATAAACAATGACAAAGGAACACCTCATACATTAGAAAAGCTTGTTACTTGACTAGGGACTGGATGGCTTGTGATTGACTTGTGATGGACTCAGTTACAACTCTGGTCCAATTTTACACGCATTGAATTTCACTAATTTTACATACATGTACATGTATGCATGTACAGTATTAGAAGCGACTGAATTTTGGGCTTGTGGTATTGCTTCGGTGTAGAAAAGTGAAAATAAAATGACATTTTGTAGAGTTTTTTCGCAGATTTTTTCATGGCCATCAGTAAGAAATGTGCATGCAGTTCTATTTTTTAAGTGTGTCATTAGGGCAAAATCCAATATAGAGATTTCCTTACGTGATTATCACAGTTTCTATTCTAAATATATTACTCTGTCCTTTGACATACAATTGTCAGAATGCACAGCTACCACCAGTTACCCATAATAAAGTGCAGGCTTACATATTGTATATATATTTAGTAATCCCCAAATAAACACCGCAACTGATACAATTTGCATTTATTATTTTTTTTCTAATTTTCCCAACTCTGCCCATATTAACAGAAATCTTGTGATTTTGAAGAATAAAAAGAAGAAGTCACTTAAGCCCGATGTTTTGTTATTGTATCCAATCCAAGCCTAAATTTTTATACAAAATATTCTTGCTCATATTTGCAGGATTATTTTGGTGAATTGTGCTTTGAAATTCATCTCAGTTAAAACGGTACTTTGTAAGAATACTGGGGACCCATGCAGCTTTTACGCATGTTTATGTATTACGACTCCATGTAATTTTTCTTCAGTAATTCCCGGAGATTGCCGTATTCAAATATACTGCAAATGCGTCCTTATAGTTATGTGCGTTTGTAATAATTACAATAAAATAATATTTGGAGGACTTCTGCCTATTAGTCCATCAGCCTTGGTCCAAAATTTCGGCCACCGGTATCAAATGAGGGGAATAATCGTCGTAACGATTTTTGACAAGGTATACACCTCCAGAGTCAGAAAATTGTGATAGCATTGCAGCGGTGGCAGCTTTTTGGGTGTTTATATCATCCTTTTTAAAAATGTCCATCGAATTGCTTGTTAACCACTCGAGGGGCGGTATACCTTGCGCTTGCGCAAGGGCGGATCCAGGGGAGGGGGGCCAAAGGGGGCCATGCCCCCCCCCCAAAAAAAAACAACGAAACCAATTTTTTTATTTTTTATGTGACATCGCAATAAAGGCAGGCAATGAGTACACCACCATCTTTTCCTCAAAAAACATTGATTAAGGTGGTCAGAAATTGCCTCAGATCGCACCACAGAGCATCTAGAATCCAACATTTTTTCGGGGCCCTTAAGCGGGCCCCGAACCCCACGCCGTAAATTTTTGACCCACTTTTTTGGGGGACCAAATTTTTTTTGGGCCCCCCCAAAAAATTGTGTTCTGGATCCGCCCTTGCGCTTGCGCAGAATAATCATTTATACCCTGATTTGATACTAACCAAACCCCCAGGCTGATGGCCTATATAGATGGTGAAGTTAATTAAATTAAGCTGTTGGAATACAACTGCCAAAATAACCAGTAGAGGGCGGTACGTGGTCTGTTCTTTCAGCAAAATTGCTTTGTATGGAAGTTTAGAATGAAGTGCCTCGGCTCATTTGGACACAAAAGTATCAGCAAAAGAGTCAAGAAAATGGAAAAATCCATCTTGGAAAATCCGCCTTGCAAAAAGAATAGCGCTGCCTCGTGTTTTTTTTATAAAGCCTGGACGAAAAACTATTTTTGTTTTACTTGGTCTCATCTTGACAACATCCAACCTCTGGTTGCGGGTAGTCCGGAAGCGTATGATGACCATCCGAGTTACTGCGTTACTGAGAAAAAATATCTTGGAAACATAGAGTTCGATCATAAAATATCTTAGAATGCAGCGATAGCCCATCATGAAAACGCTGAATTCCATGAAAGCCTATCATGGAAACGTGGAAATCCGCGGTAGGTTTATCGTGGAAACGTGGCATTCCGTGATGGGCTCAGGCTATCATGAATAAGTGGAATTCCGTGATATGCTATCTTGGAAACGCGGAATAATGTGATAGCCTATCACGGTATTCCACGTTTTCGTGATCTCATAAACATATAATTCCGTGATGTTTTATCGTGGCAAAGTGAAATGCCATGATATCGTTAGCCTATCACAAAATTCACATGCCATGATATCGTTAGCCTATCACAAAATTCCACGTTTCCACGATAGCTCGTCACGGAATTACACGCTTTCACGATAGTCTATGCGACCGTTATTGATCGCACCTTTAGGTACTTAACTCTACGGGCGACCGTTATTGATCGCCCCTAGCGGTACATACCTCTAGGGGCGACCGTTATTTAGAGGTTCACCGTACCAGAGATACCTCTACGGGCGAACGTTATTGGTCGCCCCTAGAGGTACATATTACCTCTACGGCTGACCTTTATTGATCGCCCCTAGAGGCGTACCAGAGAAACCTCTACGGGCGAACGTTATTGGTCGCCCCAAGAGGTACATACCTCTACGGGGGACTTTTATTGGTAGCCCCTAGAGGTACATACGACGAAAAAAATGCGCCTGATTGATGCTCCTCTTTACCTCCAAAGGAATTTCTGCATTGTTTTTGAGAAAAGTCCATTTTTGGCCAAATTTGTTAAAAAATGTAAGGCTAACCCCTTGCACATTTTACAATTTTTGCCAAAAATTAAATTGCTTCAAACTTGCAGAAAATATGCCCAAGGGTACATAACTCTACGGGCGACCATTTTTTATCGCCCCTAGCGGTACGTACCTCTAGGGGCGGACCGTTACTTGTCGCCCCTAGAGGTTCACCGTACCAGAGATACCTCTACGGGCGAACGTTATTGGTCGCCCCTAGAGGTACATACATGTACATGTACCTCTACGGGGGACCTTTATTGATCGCCCCTAGAGGTACATACGACAAACAAACAAACATTGTTTTTGAGAAAAAGTCAATTTTTGGTCAGGGTCAGGGTCGAAGGTCAGGGTCACCGTGGTGAGTTAAAGTGTAATGGTTTCCGGGTGATAACTTGAGCTAAAAATGAGATTTTTGTGTCTTACTTCGGTATGGAGTTGTTCTTGGGTACAGGCAAGTTGGGATTGGTTTAAGGGTCAAGAGGTCAAGGGTCAGGGTGATTTCCGGATGATGATTTGAGCTAGAAATGAGATTCGGGTTTCAAACTTCAGTGGGGGTTGCCCTTGGGTACAGGTATGTTTGCATTGGTTTTTTGTCAATTTTGGCCAAATAATGAAATTGCTTCAAACTTGAAGGAGAGATGCCTAAGGTACCCAAGAACACATTCAAAAGCGATTCGTGGACAGATGTGCTTTTAAACATGAATTACGACAAACATTTTGGGTTAAATCAGTCAAAATTAAGCGTTAGTTTTTTCCCAAAATCGACTGTCTTTGCCCCAAATCTTCAAAATATTGGGGTTTTAAATTGATTGATGCTCTTCTTAACTCCAAAAGAATTTCTGCATTGTTTGGAGAAAAGTCAATTTTTCCAAAAATTTGATTAAAGGTTAAGGCTAACCCCTTGTTTGTTTTTGGAAATTTTGGCCAAAAAATTAAATTGCTTCAAACTGATACCTCTACGCTCGACCGTTATTGATCGCACCTTGAGGTACATAACTCTACGGGTGACCGTTATTGATCGCCCCTAGCGGTACATACCTCTAGGGGCGACCGTTATTTGTCGCCCCTAGAGGTTCACCGTACCAGTGATACCTCTACGGGCGAACGTTATTGCATGGTCGCCCCTAGAGGTACATATTACCTCTACGGGTGACCTTTATTGATCGCCCCTAGAGGTACATACGACAAAAAATGCGCGTGATTGATGCTCCTCTTAACCTCCAAAGGAATTTCTGCATTGTTTTTGAGAAAAGTCTATTTTTGGTCAGGGTCAGGGTCGAAGGTCAGGGTCACCGTGGTGAGTTGAAGTGTAATGGTTTCCGGGTGATAACTTGAGCTAAAAATGAGATTTTTGTGTCTTACTTCGGTATGGGGTTGTTCTTGGGTACAGGCAAGTTGGGATTGGTTTTTAGGGTCAAGAGGTCAAGGGTCAGGGTCACCGTGGTGAGTTTAAATTTAATGATTTCCGGATGATGATTTGAGCTAGAAATGAGATTAGGGTTTCAAACTTCAGTGGGGGTTGCCCTTGGGTACAGGCATGTTAGCATTGGTTTTTTGTCAATTTTGGCCAAATAATGAAATTGCTTCAAACGTGCAGGAGAGAAGCCTAAGGTACCCCAGAACACATTCCAATGCGATTCGTGGACAGATGTGCTTTAAAAAATGAATTACGACGAAGATTTTGGGTTAAATCAGTCAAAAGTGTTCGTTTTTTCCCAAAATCGACTGTCTTTGCCCCAAATCTTCAAAATATTGGGGTTTTAAATTGATTGATGCTCTTCTTACCTCCAAAAGAATTTCTGCATTGTTTGGAGAAAAGTCAATGTTTGCAAAAATTTGATTAAAGATGTAAGGCTAACCCCTTGTTTGTTTTTGGAAAATTTGGCCAAAAAATGAAATTGCTTCAAACTGATACCTCTACGGGCGACCGTTATTGATCGCACCTTGAGGTACATAACTCTACGGGCGACCGTTATTGATCGCCCCTAGAGGTTCACTGTACCAGAGATACCTCTGCGGGCGAACGTTATTAGTCGCCCCTAGAGGTACATACCTCTACGGGGGACTTTTATTGGTCGCCCCTAGAGGTACATACGACAAAAAATGCGCGTGATTGATGCTCCTCTTTACCTCCAAAGGAATTTCTGCATTGTGTTTGAGAAAAGTCCATTTTTGGCCAAATTTGTTAAAAATGTAAGGCTAACCTCGTGCACATTTTACAATTTTTGCCAAAAATTAAATTGCTTCAAACTTGCATAAAAGATGCCCAAGGGTACATAACTCTACGGGCGACCGTTATTGATCGCCCCTAGCGGTACGTACGGGCGGACCGTTTTTTGTTGCCCCTAGAGGTTCACCGTACCAGAGATACCTCTACGGGCGAACGTTGTTGGTCGCCCCTAGAGGTACATACCTCTACGGGTGACAAAAAAAAAAACTCGCGTGAGTTACGCTCCTCTTTACCTCCAAAGGAATTTCTGCATTGTTTTTGAGAAAAGTCAATTTTTGGCCAAATTTGATTAGAACTGTAAGGCTAACCCCTTGCATACTTTTCATTTTTGGCCAACAAATGAAATTGCTTCAAACTTCCAGGAAATATGCCAAAGGGACCTCAGAACACATTCCAATGCGATTTGTGGACAGGTGTGTTTTTTTTTCACATAAATTACGACGATAATTAGGAATAAAATCAATCTAAAATGTTAATTATTTTCTCCCAAAGTCAACACTGTTTACCCCGAATCTTCAAAAAATTAGGCGTTTGAATATTGATTGATGCTCTTCTAACCTCCAAAGGAATTTCTACATTGTTTGACGAGAAACCTGTACGGGCAAACGTTATTGGTGGTGTGTAGAGGTATATACCTCTACGGGCGACCGTTATTGGTCGCCAGGTACATACGACAATATGCACGTGATTGATGCTCCTCCTCAGGTAGCAAGCCCATGGGTGGCATATAGGCCCCATCGTGGCCAATATATGGGTCCCATATGGGAGGACCCGTATGAGCCCCAGATAATTTTGCACCCAAGATTCTTATGGGACCCATATGGGCCAGCCCAGATAAACCCATATGGGTTATGTCTGGGGCCCATCTGGGCAAACATCTGGGTAAAATATGGGGAAGCTTTAATGGGTCCCATCTGGGCCAAGAGAAATAATTGATCATATTTCGAACATCCGGTAGAGCCGGAAGTTAAGGTCAAACGAGGTTGTGCACACTGCCAAGTTGTTGTTCAGTGAATTGTCTATGGAAAGGGAAAGTATTCACAAGATCGCCGGTGTTAGTCAAGAGTTATAAGCTAAAGAAGTTGTTTAGAAAATGTCTTGTTGATCATTAAGAGTTGGTATGCCAAAAAGTCATGAATATTTATTACGTAACTGAGCATGCTAACTTGTGAAACAAAGCTGTGGGCGGAGCTTGACAATTTGCTAAGTGTGATTTAGAAAATGGAAATTATTGGGGATATATATAGGAAGTGTGCACACAAAAGATATAATTAGAAAGGATAGAGAGGGAGGGATGATTATAGGGAATATGATTACGGCGAGTATAGGGGATGTGATTACGGGGTATATTATGGTTGTAGATGCTATTTGGGAGGATTAAGGGATTAATTAGGAGAAGTAAAGTTGGAAAGTTGGATGAAGCATTGTGAGATGTATTAGCGAGGAATGTGACTAGGGTATGCAAATATAAATATAAATGGAAATATATTGTGATTTGGAAATTATGGTGGATGAGAATGTAATAAGGTAAGATTCAGGATTTAAGATTAGGATTACTATATTTTGGACAACCTGCATTTTACCCAGATGGGCCCCACAGGTAACTCATATGGGTTATCTGGGCCAATAAGGATCTTGGGTGCAAAATTATCTGGGGCCCATTTGGGTCCGCCCATATGGGACCCATATCTTGGCCCAGATGGGACCCATTAAAGCTTCCCCATATTTTACCCAGATGTTTGCCCAGATGGGCCCCAGACATAACCCATATGGGTTTATCTGGGCTGGCCCATATGGGTCCCATAAAAATCTTGGGTGCAAAATTATCTGGGGCCCATATGGGTCCTCCCATATGGGACCTCCCATATGGGACCCATATATTGGCCACGATGGGGCCCATATGCCACCCATATGGGCTTGCTACCTGGGGAGGAGCATCAATCACGTGCATATTGTCGTATGTACCTCTAGGGGCGACCAATAACGGTCGCCCGTAGAGGTATTTACCTCTACATACCACCAATAACGTTTGCCCGTACAGGTTTCTCTTCAAACAATGTAGAAATTCCTTTGGAGGTTAGAAGAGCATCAATCAATATTCAAAACGCCTAATATTTTGAAGATTTGGGGTAAAAAGTGTTGACTTTGGGAGAAAATAATTAACATTTTAGATTGATTTTATTCCTAATTATCGTCGTAATTTATGTGAAAAAAACAACACACCTGTCCACAAATCGCATTGGAATGTGTTCTGAGGTCCCTGTGGCATATTTCCTGCAAAATTGAAGCAATTTCATTTGTTGGCCAAAAATGAAAAGTATGCAAGGGGTTAGCCTTACATTTCTAATCAAATTTGGCCAAAAATTGACTTTTCTCAAAAACAGTGCAGAAATTCCTTTGGAGGTAAAAATCGAGGAGCATCAATCACGCGAGTTTTTTTATTGTCACCCGTAGAGGTACGTACCTCTAGGGGCGACCAATAACGTGCGCTCGTAGAGGTATCTCTGGTACGGTGAACCTCTAGGGGCGACAAAATAACGGTCTCCCCTAGAGGTACTTCCGCTAGGGGCGATCAATAACGGTCGCCCGTAGAGTTATGTACCCTTGGGCATCTTTTCTGCAAGTTTGAAGCAATTTAATTTTTGGCAAAAATTGTAAAATGTGCAAGGGGTTAGCCTTCCTTTTTTAACAAATTTGGAAAAAAATGGACTTTTCTCAAAAACAATGCAGAAATTCCTTTGGAGGTAAAGAGGAGCATCAATCACGCGCATTTTTTGTCGTATGTACCTCTAGGGGCGACCAATAAAAGTCCCCCGTAGAGGTATGTACCTCTAGGGGCGACTAATAACGTTCGCCCGTAGAGGTATCTCTGGTACAGTGAACCTCTAGGGGCGATCAATAACGGTCGCCCGTAGAGTTATGTACCTCAAGGTGCGATCAATAACGTTCGCCCGTAGGGGTATCAGTTTGAAGCAATTTCATTTTTTGGCCAAATTTTCCAAAAACAAACAAGGGGTTAGCTTTACATCTTTAATCAAATTTTTGCAAATTTCTTTGGAGGTAAGAAGAGCATCAATCAATTTCAAAAACCAAATATTTTGAAGATTTGGGGCAAAAACAGTCGATTTTGGGAAAAAACGAACACTTTTGACTGATTTAACATAAAATCTTCGTCGTAATTCATTTTTAAAAGCACATCTGTCCACGAATCGCATTAGAATGTGTTCTGGGGTACCTTAGGCATCTCTCCTTCAAGTTTGAAGCAATTTCATTATTTGGCCAAAATTGACAAAAAAACAATGCAAACATACCTGTACCCAAGGGCAACCCCCACTGAAGTTTGAAACCCTAATCTCATTTCTAGCTCAAATCATCATCCGGAAATCATTAAATTTAAACTCACCACGGTGACCCTGACCCTTGACCTCTTGACCCTGAAACCAATTCCAACTTGCCTGTACCCAAGAACAACCCCATACCCAAGTAAGACACAAAAATCTCATTTTTAGCTCAAGTTATCACCCGGAAACCATTACACTTTAACTCACCACGGTGACCCTGACCTTCGACACTGACCCTGACCAAAAATTGACCTTTTTTCTCAAAAACAATGCAGAAATTCCTTTGGAGGTAAAGAGGAGCATTAATCACGCGCATTTGTTTGTCGTGTGTACCTCTAGGAGCGATCAATAAAGGTCCCCCGTAGAGGTAGGTATGTACCTCTAGGGGCGACCAATAACGTTCGCCCGTAGAGGTTTCTCTGGTACGCCTCTAGGGGCGACAAATAACAGTCGTCTCTAGAGGTACGTACTGCTAGGGGCGATCAATAACGGTCGCCCGTAGAGTGATGTACCTCAAGGTGCGATCAATAACGGTCGCCCGTAGAGGTATCAGTTTGAAGCAATTTCATTTTTTGGCCAAATTTTCCAAAAACAAACAAGGGGTTAGCCTTACATCTTTAATCAAATTTTTGCAAACATTGACTTTTCTCCAAACAATGCAGAAATTCTTTTGGAGGTAAGAAGAGCATCAATCAATTTCAAAAACCCAAAGGCATCTCTCCTTCAAGTTTAAAGGAATTTCATTATTTGGCCAAAATTGACAAAAAACCAATGCCAACATGCCTGTACCCAAGGGCTACCCCCACTGAAGTTTGAAACCCAAATCTCATTTCTAGCTCAAATCTTCATCCGGAAATCATTAAATTTAATTCACCACGGTGACCCTGACCCTTGACCTCTTGACCCTAAAACCAATCCCAATTTGCCTGTACCCGAGGGCAACCCCTTACCGAAGTAAGACACCAAAATCTCATTTCTAGCTTAAGTTATCATCCGAAACCATTGAACTTAAACTCACCACGGACGGACGCCGAAGGCGATGACAATACCCCTCCAGTCTCTTGGCTGAGGGGTAGAAACTACAAAATCGGGTCATGATTCTTATTTGACTTTCTTTTCTGGTTTCGGCGACCATAGAATAATGGCACTTAATCCTATCAGGAATGGAGAAACATATACTCCAAATATGAATTTTCTTGTAATAGCCAAGAGCACTTTGGCTCATGGACAAGAAATGTGGTGCAGGATGTCCCTGGTAACCATGACAATCAATTCAGAAACAAACCCAGCAGTTAAATTGCTCTTCTAGTATAAAAAACGTCGTAATTGTCTTCGCATTCTCCAGATGTGTTTCAGACAATGGGCAGGACCCAGATTGACTTCCAATGCAAACTGGTCATCTCTGTCTACGACCTCAAGAAACACATCAACAGGGTTCCTGTATAATCCGTTACCTGTATTCTAAGTAGGTTTATTCACTTTTTTCTGACTAAATAACGACATACATATTGTAATAATGTCTAATAAAATGTGAAACTTTAAAAATGTTGTATTTTTTTATCTTAAGTTTATCATAAACGGCTTCTGAATCATCTATTCAAAGATTTACAATTTTTTTTTACCAATTCTATAAATACATCACTGATTTATTGAACAATTTCAGATTAAAAAAAACACTGCCAAATGCTCTTGATTTCTACAAGTTGAAAGTGAAAATTAAACATGGTGCAGTGTTGTAGTCGAGACCGGATAGTCCGAGACCGAGACCAAGACCGAGACCTGAAGATTCGAGACCGAGACCGAGACCGAGACCGAGACCAGCCCCTTCAAGGCGGACCGAGACCGAGACCAATATGGTCCGAGACCGAGACCGAGACCGCTGATAATAAATAACAATAGTCGAAATAAAAAAACAAGACACGTTATTATAGTTGAAAGTTGTAACCTTTCTATTCACAAAGATTACAGACCAAAATTTTGACCAGTGGCAGTGTTGACAAATTGATACATGACACCTTACTTGAGCAAAAAGTAGTTATACTTAAGAAATATGGGCTGCACCCAGTCTTGACAAAAGTAAAAGTTAAAGGTAGATGTTTCATCTGTTATAGGAACTCGGATCCTAAACTCAGCAGTCACCCCTTGGTTTCAGCTACGACTTCTAACGGATATTTAAAGATGCAATTTTAATTTTACATTGTGCCTCTTTTTTCCTAAAATAAATATAGGACTTAACTTCTAACAAGACTTGTGTACTTGATTTTAAAAAATGGGAGCTAGAAAATGTTGAATTAATTTTTAAATTTCTGTCATAGAATGTGGACTTGTACATGTAGACCCACAAGTTGCGAGGTGGTAGCCAGAATGTGCCAGATATGGATTTTTAATATTTTTCTGAACGGGATTTTAATTTTTGAGGAATAATGGGGTACTTCAAAATGAGCAGCCAGAAAATGGGGTCTCATCATACACTCTCATGGCAACAGTGAGTGGTAACTGAGTGTGTGAGTTCAATGCTGGAAAATCAGGTAGAAAAATTTACTTTTTCTTCAAAATACTGTCCCAAATTAAAGAGATCATTGTGTGGGGTCGAAAATATAACTAATTTGAAGCACCTCATTTATTATCAGAATACAAAATGCAAGTGATTACGCCCACAGGGGTGGGCTAAACTACACAATCCCCGAAAATGGTTGACCCTTATTGCATAAATTGTTACAAGTTTATTCTTTGCTTTATGTGCCCGACTCAACAGATAAATGCCGAACTTGTTCCAAATCGTTCAGTGACTGGTACTGCTGCAGCTTTACATGTACTTTGGAGACTTTCCAACGTGCAGTCGAGTCCAAACCGACCGCGATATATAACAAGCTTGATCTACGGGCTAGCAAATGTTTTAACTATCAATTGTACTGAACGAAGTGAACAAAAAGTAATCGATCGAGCTGTAAAAGCTACATATTGCCGGTCTCGACCCGAGACCAGCCAAAATATCGAGACCAAAGGGGACCGAGACCGAGACCAAGACCGAGACCACAGCTTCCGAGACCGAGACCGAGACCGAGACCAGCAAAAAGTGGTCTCGAGACCGGTCTCGAGACCGAGACCGGTCTCGAGACCTACAACACTGACATGGTGCTTCACCACAATTCTGCAACTATAAATCTGATTTTTGTAAGTCCTATCATTTTGTAATTTGTTCTCGGAACTTCTTAACTCAAAAATAACGTCAAATTGAGCTTTTTTCTACCACAAAATTACAAAACTTGGTCGAAGAGAAACTCCAAATTGAAAAGGAATCAGAAATCACTTATGCCTCTCTGTTGACATCTCTCTTTAGATGTTCTCATTTTTTTCGCTCCCAAATAACAAACAAATGCTACTTCAGCTCGACTTGTATCTGTAAACGGATTTTCATTTCAAAACTAAGCGAGTGCTTTGCAGTAGGCCCCATAGACAATATGGAGGCAGTATTTTTCTGCTGTATTTTTCTCAGATTGAAGTAATGCGCCTATTTGATTGATTCTCAAAATGTCAAGGGTCTCATTAGCCACCATCCAACTTGTTGCAACCACAATGCGGCACAATTAAACGTGTGTTCACCGTCCATCGTGGACGTTCTATTGTCCCTTTTTTGTTTGTACTCCCATAGGTTTTGTACACGACCCCAATCGCGGACGTATGCTGGGAATCGTGGACGATATTGTACTCTTTTGTTCTCTGGTAAGTTTTCGTCCACGGTTTGAAGAGATGAACACGTACAACAAATACGCACCATTTACGACGCATGAATCCGACGCATGAAAGCCTTCTATGATATCACTGAAGATAATTGGTGGTGAAGGATTGCAGATTTCTTAGTTTGACTTGATTCCTTGATATGCAGTAAAGTTAGAGTCATCGGCGAAAGCGTGAAGCTAGCAACTCATGCAGTGCTTGCCGAAGCTCCTTGTTCCTCAGATAGTAAATGAACACATTCAGCCAACTGTTGGTGAAAAAGATCAACTTAGCCGCCACGAATAGATCTGGAATGTCCAAATGATTAATAACTGGGTTGGTCACAATATAGATGATAGCCGGGGTCCAGCATATGAAGACAGTCATAGTTATGATGATCACCGTCGTGGCGGACTTTGTGCTGACTCTCTGCGGAGCGTTCTGATCACCCCAGGCAATGCTGATCTGATTCTGGGCGGCGATGCGACGTGCCTGCTGTCGCGCCACGTTCAGAATGTAGGTGTAGAGGCCGAAGATGGTTACGAGAGAGGTTGCCATCAGAGACATCAGAAGGACCCAACAGATTTCGCAGACGGGTAAACCACATTCATCAGGACCATCTGTGGATACGGTACTCGGCAAAAAAAATCCAAATACAATTATGAAAAATGTCAAAGTCAGGATCCACGTGATAGCGACGATTGTCTTTGCTGTCTTCAGAGTCATCAGTGTCGGATAGCGCAGTGAGTAGACAATGGCAACGAATCGATCCACTGTTAGGAGAATAAGTGAAAAGATACTCAGAGTCAAAAGAGATAGTGATGACACTCCCCAAACAGTGCACAGAAATGCACCCAGCACCCATTTCCCTGTCAATTGTTGTGTTAGCTCTGGGAGCACCCAGAACAGCCCAATGCAGGTGTCGGTGACAGTCAGCGAAGCCATGAACACCTTGGTCGTTTCTTGGATGCCTTTGGCGCGACAAAGAACCACAAGGCCTATCGGGTTGAGAGTCAGAATCAAAACGACTGTCAGAGCTGTTAAAACGCCGACGGTAACCCCGTACGGGTCCACATGAGGTATTGGATCCTCGAACGGGTCCAGTTGAGGCATTGGATCTTCGTACGGACCCAGTTCAGGTATGGGTTCCTCGTTCGACAATTCGGTTACGTCAACACTTGGTGGATCCATGATGGATGGATTGGTTGTACAACACCAGATTTTGTTGCAAGTTTCAAAAGATGCTGTTTCAGTGACTTTATCTCACTGCATGTGTTCTGGCTTGTCACCGTATTATCTCTCTTTTTCACCGTCTTGTTTCGTCACTTGCTGTCTCCATAATGAAGTAGCTTACCCTCTCTGCCTGCTTCGCCACTATTACCCAACCCTTATCATCAATTTGCTTTCGCTTGATTTGCCCTTCCATGCCGCTGATCAGTACACAAAACATCTAACAAAACATCAGTTTCTGTGGCAACTCAGCCTTCACTCTTACAGCGTCTGCCTTAATTAATTAAATTAACTATAGCCACTCATATTTTCTCGTCCATCGATTTGTCCGATTATCTCCAGTGTACGACTTTCAATATACATTTCCTCTTGATTACATCTGACCTCTTCTGTTGGATTTCCTAATTAACCACGATATTTACCTTAGAAAACCGGATGGTTCCAGGTTTGATGAGTTGCGTCACCATGAATATGGAGCTCTCGTGAGGGTGTTACAATGCTGTTCAACAAAATAGGAGTAGTCAACAGGGCAATGCAAGGTTTAAACAACGGTTTTCTAGTAAGAATCATTGACTTGATACTCGGATAAGAGACCTGCTAAATATCCGGATTGAACTTTCCACACCTTTCATTAACAGAAGGGAAATAGATATCATTTCGTTCGGTCTTGTCTTGTTGTAATACTGCCAAACACTCCAAAGTATAAGGGCCAACCGGGCAGGGTTCGGTTGCGCTTGGTGAAATTGCGGAAAAAAGTGACGAGTTATTTGTTTTGCTGGCTTAGGTAGTTATGTAGCCTACTGTGTCTTGTCTTGGATTTTAATGATGGGTTCTGGTAAAGCGTTCCAATCGACGATCGTGCGAGGGACGAATGTAAATTTATAGTGATGGCTATGAAGCTGTTGGAAGCTGGTGATGTGTGCCTTAAATTCTTCTCGGAAAAGAGCCTTGAGCGAGGCAGCAAATAAGAACGAAATTAAGCACTTACTGTGAAATATCACTCCGCAGCGCGGAGGTGCACCAGTTATGAGTCTTGGGTATATTAAAAGTGAGGGTGTCGCAATTAAGAATGTGTCATCTGCGTTCCAACAGGCAAACACTTCCCATCAATTATTATTTCAAATTATTTGTATTTTTTTAGCAAGGCTTTTCCTACATGGTTTTCCATCCTACAAATGATCCAATGAAGTGGTTGTGTCGGATTAATGCATTATGAATTCCACTAATATGAACAACTTATATGTCGAATTAAATGATCTAGAATAATATTATGCTGTAAAGAAACTAAGCAAAGACAGTTCCTATAGTAAAGACGGAGTTATGTTGTTGTGTTGGCTTGACGTGGGCATATATAAATTCCAGAAGTATAAGTAGTTAATGTTAAACTAGATTATCAAGTATAATAGTAAATTTGTAATTAAGCGGGCACACAATTAAAAGCATTGCCGTAGTAACGACGGAATTATGAATGTTACGCGAGGTATGAAATATGTTACACTGTGAAAAGTTGGGCAAAATGGGTTGATATGAAGACCATTGTTGGTCAACATATCAACAGGTTAAACTCTAGGGCAAATTCTTCCCAATATTGGGAATTTTTTTTTACCCAAACCAACCCACAATGAGGTAATATCAAACCAATGTTAGGTAAAATTACATTGCCTAACAGTGTTTTACCCAACATGTTTTTTTTGTTTTGTATTTTACAGTGTATCGTTATTTTGATGCGAACTCGAAGGAAAGAAGCAGGAAAAAATAACGGTTGGCATGCCTGTCGGTCTCCCTCCCAAAGTTGTAAAGCTGTCGAGTGTTATGGAATTATTAAGAATTAGCCTATCCGAGGAATGACCACAATAGAAGGGCGCTCAGTTTGAGCAATATTACGATGGTGTTTGATCTTAATGCTTAATTTCCATATCATAAGTAAGTGGCATATTGTGAAAGAGCTAGTCCTGATTCCAATGTAAATTGTATCACACAGAAAAGAAGATCATCAGCAGCTAACTACTTTTATTTATACATATAAGGAAAATGTATGCTGAAATTATACTTTTATTAATGCTGCACGATTCTTGAAATAATTCCGAAGATTGGGCACAGTTTTTAAATCGTAACGCCACTTGCCACACGAGACGAATTTCACAAATTTAGGACGACTCGGTATGCTGAATTATACTAAAAATTCAACGAAATCTAGTGGTGGCTTTTTGAAATTCAAATTCAGAATTGAGCTTGGGAATGTTCGGGGGCGAAACTAAAGTATCAATATCTAAAGTATCATCAGTACAGAGGCTTATTACATGTTAATACATTAACTACCCATGAGGTATATAAAGAGGAGTTACATGTAAGTAAAAGACTGAGACTTAAAGTTCCAGGATACATTTTAATACTCCGAGTAAACAGATAAGTATAAATCTAGCCACATTTTACAAAGCGGCCTAGTCACCACTAAGCAATAATCATACAAAAATATAAAAACATAACTTCGCCCTGTAATTAACTCTCAGCTTGTTTGTTTGGCAGGTTGTTATTTTGAACTCGTCCCGCCAAGAAATTTCTTTCTCTGATGTGCCTAAACTCATAATAGGTGGTGCTTAGCGCTTTATACCTGATGGGTTTCAAAGCGCTTCGTCATTATTACCCTGCTCATTGGGCCAATGAAACATTCAAAATACCATCCCAGCTCCCTGGGGAGTATACAGCTCGATGCTGTCACTTCAGCGCAAAGCAGCTTATTATTCAACCACAATAACCATATCTGCCCTCACAGGTACCCATGTACTCCTAGGTGGAGAGAAGCAATGAGTGACAAAGTACCTAGCCCAAAGCACACATATAACCTCAGGCTGGCCTACGCCTCGAGCCCACAACCTGCAGAATTACCCGCAGACCAAGGATTCAAAGCTCCAGACAACGAGGCCACGTCACTCCACAACATACGGAAGACTCTTAACATGTTGAGGTACGCATAAAAGACGGCTTAATCGTAATATCCAATATATATATAAAATGTTTACTCTGTGTACAAAATACAATTGCGTATAATGTTGTCATACACACATAACGTGCTTATACAGGTAGGCATTAAAAAAGGCTCAATCTTATAATTATATAATGTTTACTCTGTGTAAAAAAATACAATTGCGTACAATGTTGTTATACAAAAGCTGGTTAAATAATGATCCCCGAGTTACCATATTGAGATTTTCACAAAGTTAATGTGTTTACGCCGTGTAATTACTTTGTTTGCTAATGTTCCCGAGGAACTACAGCTAAAAAACGCTGCATATACTTCAGCATGTCAATACTATGGATAAAAATACCACTATTCTTCTTACGGAAAACACAACTTTTTTTTCTGAGTAGCATATAGGTATATAAACTAGGTACAGTGAATTACTTGTCGTTAACCAAATTCAAAAGACGAGCTTTGTTTAAAAAAGACAAAGGACGACAGGCCTGTGGTGTTTAAGCACGCTGTCATCCAATCAGGCATTGCAGAAGGAATTTTCATTTCAATGAAGTATTGTCAAGTTATAGTAATAGTTAAAATATGAATTAAAGACACACTGAATAGTTGCCTGGTTTGATTTTACCCAAGCAAAGGTGAACACTACAACTACCCAAAATTGGGTTGTCCTTTTCTCAATTGTTCGGGTTAAATTTCTGAAAGAAAGAATTTCTGTTCAATGCAACCAAAAACTTGTGGTCATACAAGACCAAATTAAATTTAGTCTAATTCTAACCCAAACAATTAATCATTACGGTTTTGCCTTTCACGGACGTATAAACACTGTATACTCAGTGTGTTACCTCCCGAGTGAAAGTTGGAAAAAAAAAATCACTCGGGTGGGACTCGAACCCACGACTTCCTGCTTTCCAGTGCAGACGTCTGCGACATCGGTGAAGGGCAAAACCTAATTTGATTTAGATCACCCCGACTCAAACGATTAGGTAAAGGCCAACCCAAGTTTTGGTAGTTGCAGTTTTCACCCTTGCTTGGGTAAAATCAATCCAGGCATTTTCCCAGTGCAGTAATACATTGACTTGAGACTGGTACAGAACATTAAAATGCAATCGTTGGCGATGTAATTTTAGATGGCCATCGGATTGTGCACCACACGTCCTGCATACTCGTCCTGTAGATAAAAAGAGATTGACTATCTATTAAAATTACATCGGTTACCCCGTATCTAATGAAAGTAATACTTAACAAAGGCTAGAACCTTCTTGACTGACATTAAGCTCCAAATACGCTGCCTAAAAAACCAATACCTTACTGTTGGGACGTATGGTTTTTTGGCGCTAAACAAGAAAACCATCGATCTGATTCCTCACCGCTGGTTGAAGAAATCTGAATTAGGAGGAGGGCGCTATTAGGATTTAGTACAATCTTTTGTATTTTGTGACCTGCCATATCATAATAAGGAATAACCCCCAACTTTGACTTTTCTAGTGACACACATCCTATCTTAAAGAACACATCTTTAGCTTTCCAGTGATACCATATTTAAATATGTAGCCGAATTTAATCCAAGGATATGCCACAGGAACTTCGACAGTGTCCCGCCGGACCTCATTTCGAGAAAACGGCTTTGAAAACAAATTACATGCGAAATGTTTCTTGGGGTGATTACATTTGCAAATTATTCTGTCAAAAATTACTGCAAGAAAACGAGCAACCTAGTGTAAAATGCCCATAGGCGGGCCACGCGAGGATTGCGGAAGCTTGCCGCGTGACCTTTTAATTTCAGGCTCATAATTATTGTGTCTGCCATGTCCGGACGCACATTTGAAAAGAATGGCTGCTCAGCCCAACCAGAAACAAAAATCCGTCAAACTAAACACAGATGCCTGCAGTATGTATATCTCTGAGCTTGTTAATTACTCACGCGAAGATCTTGACGGTACGGCCCTTCCATTCCTGTTGCTATGTAGGGCCGGATAAACTCCTCTTGGCCCGGTAAACCCTTTACAGAAAGAGAAAACAAAGCAATTACAATAATCTATATAAATGGAGGTTCTCAGCCGACTTTCATTTCACAAAATACACATAAAACAAACATAACATCATTTGCTATTTGTTTCGTTTCAGGCAACACAAAATTTCAAAATCTTAATTATCCCATTGTTGAGAGAAAACACAGATCATCTATGCCCAGTTTTCGTCTCGTAACTGGATTCCGTTGCTAGTGTTTCCTATTTTATAGTTGCTGTTTCGTATTTTGAATTGCGCGCACCTTGAATCCCTAAATTGGCAGTCGGGACATCATTCACATGTCCTCGAGGTCCCCGTGGATTGATCATCCTCGCTGTGCCACCTTTAATGAAAGATTGCCTCTGGACGATGCCACTGCAGGTACGGTGGACTAAATGTGACAGGAAATTTGGTACCTGCCCTGTCGTCACTTTGAGCAACGGTGTTTCTCATTCAATCGATAGCTTCTTTGATTCTGTTGCTACTTTTTCCTGCTTAAAAGTTGCTGTTTCGTATTTTGAAGTGTGGGGTGCCGTGGCCTCGTGGCCTTGTGGTCTGAATCATTGGACTCGTGGTCTGCGGGTAATTCCGCAGGTTGTTGGTTCGAGTCCAGCATAAGTAATGTTGTGTGTGCCCCGTAGGCAAGGCAATTTGTCACCCCTTTCGTCTCCCCACCCAGGAGTAAATGGGGTACCTGTGAGGGGAGGAGGGCAAAGTTGTGATTGAAATTAGTTGCTTTGCGCAGAAATGGCAGCATCGAGCTGTGGGAGCTGAGATGGTGTTTGTAGTGTTTCATTGGCCCAATTGGCAGGGTAATAATGATGTTAGCACATTGAGCACCTATAGTGGTGGATATGGGCGCTATATAAAAACACATTATTATTTTATTATTGTTCTTTTCAGGGGAATCTATGTGCCTTTATTGCCTTTACCTGCTGTAGGTAGGGAGAGCGACTCATGACGTGCATCAGACGACTCATCCTACCCCTCTCATCATCAAAATCTGCCATGCGGGGGACATCACCAGACTCCGTGCTCAGATCAAGAATGCTCCGGCTTTCTCTAGGCACACCCGACCGCTGTATGTGGTCACGGTAAGCAAGTGGCTTGGTACGTTGCCTCCAAAGGAGAAGACACATGCAGACCAGCATGCACGCCACCACGAGAATAAGCACAGCACAGCCAACGATGATGAGTACTAAGGCAATGGTGGACAGACCACCCGAACCGGGCCCTGAAGGGGATACCGATTAAATACACACACTATGAGATAACTATATTTTGGTTAATATGTTTTGTACACAATTATGTTAAACTGTACTCTGGGGAGTCAGGTTGGCGTAGCGGTACTTTCCTCGCCTT
Organism: Patiria pectinifera; assembly: GCA_029964075.1. Lineage (NCBI taxonomy): Eukaryota > Metazoa > Echinodermata > Asteroidea > Valvatida > Asterinidae > Patiria > Patiria pectinifera. The sequence goes on along the minus strand of CM057138.1, from coordinate 6,264,598 downwards.
CCACCGCTGTGACCCGGGTTCGAATCTCGCCTGGGCCAATATGTGGATTGGGTTTTCAGTCCCTGCCTGATTCCGTGGGTTTTCCCCAGAATATTCTTCTGGGCTTTTCCTCCCACCTCTAAAACTGTAATTTCTTCTCGTTGTCTTCTTTCACAGGTTTCTTCAGGCTTGCGAGCAACAGTGCCTGGGGCGCTTTTGAGAAATCCTTGTTTTCATAACCAGAAATGATTAATAATAATAATAATAATTATTGTGACGACAGAAAAACCAGAATGACATAGAGGGCTATGTACACAAATGACTGAGTTTTCACTACACGCTATTAAACTCCATCAGATGCAATGATTAAGTAAATATGCTTGGCTTACGTATAACTCATGCATTTGAGGTTCAAAGTTCGCCGTTAAAGAGGAAACTTTAACTTGATTTAGTGTAAGTAGTGTAAAGGATTCTATTTGCCTGTTTTGCAATGCAAAGGTGAGGGAGGTTCATTTCATGCAATACAGAGAACGTCTCAATGACTATTCGTTGACGTCGAGAAATTCGTTTCGGTAAAAAGTAGGAGCCGCCCCGACATTCACAAATCTTCCTATAGCTATTCCTTTAGCTATACACTAGACTATACATCAATATTGAATTTGCAACGAGTTTTTACCGTCGATTTCTGTCTCGCAACGCTCCCCGGTATGTGAAGCTTGACAGCTAAAAGGAAAAAAAGAAAGAAAAATGAACACTGTAGTACATTTCGTTTGAAATATGTAAGACCCCCTTTACACAGGGCTGCGACCTCTGTGCCTCTCTTCTGCGACCATAAAACTGGCCAGGTCGCCGTTGGAGGCTCAAAGGAGGCCGAATGGTTGCCTAGGTTGTTCAAAGGTGGTACACAGGATGTTCAGACATCGCAATGGACGCCATGGTCGCCGTAAATGTTTGAACATGTTCAAAACAGTCGCACAAAGGTCTTCGGGGAGGTTGCTTGCTCAAAGGAAGCTCCAATGAGGCAGAAGGGAGGCACAAGCACTGCCGTGGTTGCAGAATGGATGCACAATGGTTGGCTTATGGTCGCCACGTAAAAGATCCGTTTTGTTGCAAATTTTACCGTAAATCCGGGCGATGCTTCTGCCTCCCGTGTGCCTCCCGTGTGCCTCCTTTGGCCGACCAATAGCGTGCATTGAACGATGACCGTAGCGACCGCTGTGCCTCCATTCGGCGACCACAGCAAGCCTTGAGCCACCATGGCCGTAGGTTGCACATGGGAAGCACAGGGGAGGCTGGCATGCAGGTGGCTCGATCAGTGGACGCACAGGTCGCTCATAGCTCGACATGAAAATGCCAGAAAACTGCAGTTTTGGTTGTTCAAGGGAGGCACAAGGATCGCTGGAGCAGTTACATAGAAACAGGATTTTCTTGGGTTTAGGCAACCACTGAGCGCCCAGGCCCTTTTATGGTCAGTCATAGGTGGTACAAAGGTCACAGCCAGTGTAAAGGGGGCCTAAGGAATCGTTTTGCATGTGCACTACATGCTCCCTAATTTAACAAATCGCATTCCTATCTGGTGGATATATTTCTACTGTTTTTTTCGAATGAAAATCATGCAAAAAGTAAAGAAATTCGCGCACCGTACCGTTTTCTAATAATTCTTCTTGACAAGCCCCAACTACAATAAGTTTACAATGTAACTTAGTGTTGGTAAATGCGTTACGGTTCAATTCCCTGGAATTTCTTCAATTAATTGTTCATTTACCTGCACGTAAACGAATGGTTAGGAAAGTTCCCAGACGTCTTACACGTCCCGCCATTCTTGCAGTAGGTTGGTGCGCAGACTACTTCCCCATCTGTCATGGAAAAACCCCAAAATATCATTGAAATTTCACTAAAACATGAACATCATTGATATTTCACTAAGGCCAAAAAAAAAATTCTCTGGTTTCTGGTATGGACCTTGCCCAAAAAGTGGTGCGGCGACGCGGCTGTTTTTTTTTTTTTTACCTGATTTTTTTGCTTCAAATGTCGGCTGATGACTGCAAATGGTGCCCGACTAAACTTAGTGCAAATATATGGGAGTCCAGAGAGGCCACATAAAGCTTATTCTCGACCATAACCCAATCTAAAAACATGTTTAAATTGTGCAGCAGCAGGATTCCAGTCAAACCAGTGAGTTTGGCGGTTTTGAGACATCATCTTTCATTGAAAAAAAACTTTTTCATTTTGCCAACGCGCATGGCTACGGCGACGCGCGCGCATACCAGAAACTGGAGACTTTTTTTTTTTGGGCCTAACACATAAACATCATTGATATTTCACTTCGGCCATTGAAATAACAGAGCAACCAACAGCCACAGGATTAAAGACAATTGCAGTGGTCAATCGTAATACATATATACAAAGTAGCCGAATAATTAAGGACAATTGCAGTGGTCAAACGTAATACATACAAACAAAAGGGATAATGCACATCCAGTCAATTTTTAGGCACTCACGGACACTCAACCAAAACGAATAAGACCGAAATTCAGATATACGGTCTGCACTGTGCTGCAATCCAGGACCACATTCTTGAAAAGCCGCTACATGGTTAGACGGTTAATGAAATGTACAATAAGAGCTTAACATGAAATGCATATTTAAGATCAAGGCTGCAATTTGCATTGTCCTTAGTCCTCAATGTTTGTCTACGAGGCTGCCCCTTGAGGCAGTATTCGTTTCACACAAGAGGGCGGCCTTCAACCCCAGTCCTGGTTTGTATACATGTATTACCGTTTACGATTACAGAATCACGGTTGATGGAGATGACTGTATTGCCGTCGCTCAGTGATGGACTGCTTGACATGACTTCCTGTATAGCGACGAATGAGGGCGCACCGTTTTCAAATGAAGCCACAGACCTCACGATAACACTGCCTTCCTCCATCCACGGGACGTGCACCGACGATACACCGTTGGTAGATGGATTCTCCTTAAGCCTCATAAAAATCTGGAGGAAATGTTTCCATACACTGGTCACACTAAAGAATCTCCCTGTCAGTTGATTCCTCAGAAGATGTAATTTTCAAAGTAATGGAAATTATTGTTATCAATTAAGAATGCCTCAGAATTTGTATACAGAATTTGTAGAGTGCAGAAACGACAATAATGGGTATCCCTGTTTTATTTTTAAAAGACCAAATTAGATTTAGATACATATAGATCGCATATTCTTATTCCTTAGGTTACGGCCCTCTTTTGAATTTCGAATCATTCACAATAACTTTTATCAGTTCTTCATTTGATCGGCGTGATCGCATCTGCTTTGGCACTTGTTTAGCATTGTACTTTAAATTGAAGTCCTTTCTTCAGTAAACTGCGCACCCATGTAATGAAATGATCGCACTTTCGCTTCATTCCTGAATTGAGATCAAAACATATTAATATTACCGCTCGTTCAAACACAGCAGCTTGTCTCCGGAATGCACTTGATGTCGGATTTTTGTAGGCCTGGTTGAAATCCAAATCAGCTGTCAACACAATCTGTTTAGACGGAATATCTGTAAAGAAAAAAATGGATAACAAAATTAATCATCAAAACAAATCATTATCTACATGTGATTTGATCTCCTATTACGTTAGTTTATCTGTCTTTCTTAATTTTGGAAATCATCAGTGTAATTTTTTTTTTGCATGTATGTAAAAATTACCCTTTAAGCTTTTGCCTTTCAGGTAAAACCTCCATCTTTACTGACTCCATCTACAATGACTTCTTGTTCTAATGGGTTTTGATATTTGTCGTTGCATATACTAGCTTAAATGATATTGATGTCCAATATTAAATCCACATTTAACATAAAATCTTGAGAACTTTTGAGAAGACAGCGGGGTTGATACAAAGTCTAAAATTTGGCATTTGCCTGCAACAACCAAAAAAATACTTCCTTCAAGCACCTGTGGAAATAAATGGCACAAAATCAACTTACGTCGACAAGAACCATCATCTTGCGGCAAAAACCAATCGAAAACATTGCAAACGCAAGTGAAGCCATCTTGGTTTATATCTGGTAGACAGTAGTGTTGAGCATCAGGGCATCTATTACCAGAGAGACACGGACTCGCATCTGCAAAACAAAAACGAATGTTTAGGAGATACAACCTCTAATCGTAGTCACATTATTGATCTTTGAAGACATTCATTGCAGGCAAGCTGAAAAAGTATAGCGAGAAAAACTGATTTGAACGAGTGACGTATACCAAATAGTTTTTGGAACCACCCAAAGCTGCCATCAGTTGCAAAATTACATACACAGATATGTTGGTTGTTGGTTATTAAAATTCTAAGCAGTAGGCAAACGACTGTGTTTCTAGCTTATAAAGAGGCCGCTTCTCTAGGAGTTCTCAGAAGAACAGAATCGTTGCGTCACACCATTTGGCAACATTCATTCATGAGGACCATCAGCAAGAAGAATTGTTTGGAAATATCAACATTCTTAAAAATACTTAATTATAAACAATATTTATGTTACCAGCGCATGTTGCTCCTGAATGAGTAAGTGGGCAAGCACACTCGCAAAACTCAGCATCAAATGCCCCTCCATTCAGACAGCTGAAGGCAGATAACTGGCAAGCTAAACAATGGGCAGAAAAATAAGTTGTGAAGATTACGAATCGGGGCACTTTGTCACTGGACACTCACGGGCCTCAATCAATTAAGAAAACCAAAGAGCACGCTACTGTACAAAGTAACTGCCTCAGAGGATTATCTGAACAATAGCTAGCGCAATGTCTTCGCCATTGAAGGGGGCCTTCGTGATAGAAGTGACAGCGTGCCCGGATTGGTCTATAGGATACAATCATGCAAGATGTGCAGTGGTACACTCGTCATGAAACTTGGTCATGAAACTTGGTGGATAGCTAGATAATGGTACTAGATCGTCATTGGGTGGAAGAAATGTCTCCTTCCACGACTCCGAATGGAAACAAAACCCCTGTCAAGTGAAGCACAGTCACAACAATACTTTACGATTAAATTACTCATGGATTTTTCACTACTTCACCAATTAGTGGCATTTATTTTAATAGTATTTTTTATTAAAAAATAGATAGCTCAAGTGTATAAAACAAATAGTGACATTTTCCAGATAGAGAGCAAACGCAACCAAAAGAATACATTGCTGGCCATCTATCGTGTGACGGCCCGACTATAGCACTGGCCCTAATTATAGTTTGGACAGTCCTACGTAAGTTTGGGCATCCCAATTACGAGGCAAAGGCCATTGAAAGGTGTGGACTACAAACTAAAAAGAACAGGAAGAGTCATAGTTAAAGACAATATCTATTCAATCTTTGCTTTAATTTTGAAAGATTAAAAGTTGTGAAAGATTAAAAGTTGTAGGTAAGCATGAAAGATTCCCATTCAACAAGAGCAATATTCCAATACTACCTTTATTGAGACTTACTACTATAGTTGGATCGTAACTATACTAATCGTCTTACCAGGGTTGGTGGTGCTCATGGTTGTTTGTTCCGGAACTGTGGTTGACACTGGGCTGGTTGTTGGTTGTTGTCCTGATGTTGGTTGTCCGGATGGTGGTTGCGGTGTGGATGGCAGCTGTGTAGATTGTGGTTGTGGTGTGGATGTTGGTTGTGGTGTGGTTGTGGTTTCAGTGGTGGTTGTGAGCCATGATGTGGTTGATGATTGTGCTGTGCTTGTTGGCCTAGGAGTGGTTGTTGGCTCAGTTGTGGTTGACACTGGGCTGGTTGTTGGTTGTCGTCCGGATGTTGGTTGTCCGGATGTTGGTTGTGGTGTGGATGGCAGCTGTGTAGATTGTGGTTGTGGTGTAGATGTTGGTTGTGGTGTGGTTGTGGTTTCAGAGGTGGTTGTGAGCCATGGTGTGGTTGATGATTGTGCTGTGCTTGTTGGCCTAGGAGTGGTTGTTGGCTCAGTTGTGGTTGACACTGGGCTGGTTGTTGGTTGTCGTCCGGATGTTGGTTGTCCGGATGTTGGTTGTGGTGTGGATGGCAGCTGTGTAGATTGTGGTTGTGGTGTGGATGTTGGTTGTGGTGTGGTTGTGGTTTCAGAGGTGGCTGTGAGCCCTGGTATGGTTGATGATTGTGGTGTGCTTGTTGGCCTAGGAGTGGTTGACACTGGGCTGGTTGTTGGTTGTCGTCCGGATGTTGGTTGTCCGGATGGTGGTTGCGGTGTGGATGGTAGTCGTGTAGATTGTGGTGTGGATGTTGGTTGTGGTGTGGTTGTGGTTTCAGAAGTGGTTGTGAGCCCTGTTGTGGTTGATGATTGTGGTGTGCTTGTTGGCCTAGGAGTGGTTGTGGTTGGCTCCTGGCTTGACCTTACAGTGATGATCTGTTCTGAAGTGCTGGTTAATTCTTCAGTTGTAGCTGGAATTGCTGTAAAAATAAGAAGCCACTATTACAGTCATTCTATTTTTGTGGTTTAATTTGTAATACGCAGTTATCTTTATTCAATAATAGCAGCGCTACGGGTTACTTTTCGCGTTGTAAAGTCTGCTTTAAAAATAATTTCAAAAGGTCAAAAAAAATTTTATAACACTACTCCCTCTCCCTCTCTTTCTAGTTAGAGTTTCTCTTTAACTCCCCAAAATATTAACAAGAGTAGATTTTTCAATTGTATAATTTTCAGCTACAGTACCTGGAGGTGTTGTACAGTTGACACCTGTGTATCCATCGATGCATAAGCAAATGTAGCTTCTGAATCTATCAACACATATCCCACCATTCTCACAAGGGTTGGGGTCACAATCGTTAGGGTCTGTGATTAAAGTACAAGGTTCAATCATGAAAAGAAAGTACATACACGGGGAGTCTGCTGTGACCCGCCTGGGCCAACATGTCGATTGAGTTTTCAGTCCCTACCTAATTCCATGGGTTTTCCTCAGAATATTCCTCTGGGTTTTTTCCTCCCACCACTTAAACTGTAATTTCTTCTCATTGTTTTCTCCACAGGTTTCTTCAGGCTTTTGGCCTACAGTGCCTTGGGAACTTTTGAGGGATATCCTTGGTTTCATCACCAGAAAGAAATAAACTACATGAAAGCGCTGAACATTGCGAAAGCCATTCCACAGCTATTATCAACCAATGCAAGACAGGGTTAGTCAGTGAAATTGATCGAGAAAACTGTGTGTAAGCATGAGGGACTTCCCAGTCACGTAACATTAGAGCTATATTTGCATATGGCACTTTGACCCACACGTACTGAATAGCAATGTTCTCGATGACACTCCCGTCGGCCGGATATGGCTTACATTGTATACATTTATATACCTTGCACTTGCAAAGTCTTGCACGTTTTTAGAGACCGTTCCCACGCCTGATATGGCTCCTTGTGATGATTCTGATCATTATTCTTTTGTGGACAAAATTTAAACGTCAGTGTAACACTAAACTTAATTCATATGTTCAGTATGCTTTTGTACTGAAAGTCTTGCTTTCTGCTGTTTTAAATTATTATAATAGACTTTTCAACGTGTGAAATGTACACGCTACAGAGAACTCAAAATAGTATTTTTCTGACGGTAGACTTCCCCTTATATACTGGATGTCACCGGAATAAGTCATCAACTTATTGAGAGCAAAACCGTGTTCAGTGATAAAATCGTCGCCAATTAAAAAAAAAAGTATCAAACACAATAGAGTCTGAAAGCCCTTTTTTCTTTGAGCTTCTGGACCCCTCCGCAGGCTCCGTAACCCAATTATATATGGCGTTTTATACGGGGTTGCCCTTCTCTTTCTTTAAATTTTGACAAAATGATATCTAACCGTATTCACCCCTAAGAAACATTCAGGTTGGCAACAAAATAATGATGAGAAATCAGTTGGAAATGGGTAAAAACTAATTTATTTACGACATTTCACATCCAGATTTTCGTTCCTATGTCTTCTTGCTCGATCACGGGTTTTCAAATCGCGTACTTGCGTGACAACGAAAATGATAACGACGCGAAGATTTACCTCCAGCTCCCTACATCCAATGGATTCTATATTTACTGGGGCTTGTTTGAATCATGCTTGAATACAGTTCTTATCAACGGTCATTTTAAATTTGTTTGTAACTCAGAAGAATTTTTTCAAGTTTAATAGTCATTTAAAAGTTGTGTGTTTCAAAAGACATTTTAGTCTCCTATTGAAGTTAAAAATTTTATACGATGACCGCCATAAAATTAGTTCACAAATTTTCATCTTTGAACGAGTCTACCGAGCTTCACTAGGCCACATGCATTTTAGATTTTCGGAAGTGAGAGGCCGATTTTTGTCACGATATTGCTCTTTCAAGTCATGTGATTGCTCAGTTTCCATAAATTGAGATGCTACTTGCACCTTTCTGAGGGTGATTTCCTAAAGAAATCAATGTAGGCCTAGTTTTACACGCTAATGTTTCCATTCCAGGGATCCGGAAGCGAGCCACCCAGTGGTGCAACCAAGGCGATTTTTTTTACTTCTAAACAATTTGAAAAAAAAAAAATGTGAGCCCCCTCCAAATCCCAAATCCTGGGTGCGCCACTGGCGCCACCATGCAGGAGTCAACTTTCAGGCTATAACTTACCGTGCAACATCTCGCATCCTTGGCCTTCACTGATTTCGCTAGTACTGTCGATACGAAACAGAAAGCGCCCTCTTGTGCCGACGTTCGTCTGTAGGTCAACGTCAACGATGGCATCCGTTCTGGATTCGGGAAGACTGCAGTACTTGAAGCCGTCACCACTATTGAATCCAACCTAAAATTAATCAATTACAATTTATTTATTCAAAATTAAAACCCAAGATGAATACTTCAGAAAAATCACATGGTTTTCACGGAGTTGCTTGGAACAAGCCACGTGACACGCCCAAATTCGACATGTAATGCTGCGGATATGGGACAAAATATCAATGAATTATTGTACACTTCTTCATAAAAGCGTGAAACTTGGCACAGATGTTTGTGATCATGCAAGAAAATGTTTGAGATGTGGAGCCATCGCAAATTTACCCTTTTAGGGGCGCGGCAGCCATTAAAAAAAGGGGGATCGTCTCATCATGCCCGCAGTGAAAATGGTTGTTCCCACTTGTCACAAAAGCAGGAAACTCTTCTTGGTCGTCCATCGATCCGATGATGACTGTCCTCATGTGTTAAGTCCTTTTCTTGTGTGGGCGCAGAGATGGCTGTTCAGGCCGATTCCCGATCGGCAGACACGGGTGCAGTGAGGGCAAGGAAACTGTCTGGGGTGGTCAGGGTCAGCGATTGACGCCTTTCTTCGTGCACGTGCTTCAGCTACAGCAGCTAGCCTCTTCTCCTCAATGTTGTCTCGCGCCTGGGTAGTGAGGGTGCACCAGCTTGACCTGTCCATCATTGTCCATAGCACGCAGTTCTAACTGTTTGGGAAGGATACCAGCGTGTCTCATGTTGGACTTCGCACAGTCTTTGAACCTCTTGCGTGGTCCGCCTTGGTTCCGTTTCCCAGAGCAGAGTTCACCATACATGAGCTGCTTGGGCAGCCTGTGGTCATCCATCCGGATCACATGACCAACCCATCGGAGCTGGGCTTTCAGGATCATGGCCTTGATGTTGGTCATCTCGGCTCTGTCCAGGACCTCAAGGTTTGTGACCCGGTCTTGCCAGTGAATGTTCATGATCGACCGCAGGCTTCTCATGTGGAACTTCTCCAGCTGCTTCAAGTGTCTTTTGTACACGGTCCACGTCTCACATCCGTAGAGGAGACTGGCGAGAACGATGGTCTTGTACACCTTGATCTTCGTGGACAGCTGGATGTTGTGCTGTTTCAGGACGCGAGCCCGGAGACGACCAAGAGCTTGACTGGCCTTGCAGATCCTGGCGTTGATTTCCTTATCCAGGCTGCCGTCGTTGCTGATGGTGCTGCACCCCTGGGATTTGCACCAGAACGCACCCCTGCTTGACGCCGTTGCTAATGTTAAATGGCTCCGATACCACTCCACCTGAGCGAACATGCCCAGTCATGTTGTCGTGAAACTGGCGTATGAGGTTTACAAACTTGTCTGGGCATCCGAACTTGAATAGGATGATCCAGAGGGCCTCCCTGTTCACCGTGTCAAAGGCTTTAGTCAGGTCGATAAAGACCGCATACAAGTCCATGTTTTGCTCTAGACATTTCTCCTGCACTTGGCGGACGGAAAAGATCATGTCCACAGTGCTGCGGTTTGGGCGAAATCCACACTGTGTTTCCGGCAGGTTCCCTTCGGATATGTTCTCGATCAGTCGGTTAAGGAGGACCCGAGCCAGTACTTTCCCAGCGATAGAAAGGAGGGAAATGCCCCAGTAATTGCCGCAGTTAGCCTTGCTGCCCTTGTTCTTGAACAGGGAGACGACAGTGGCATCCCTGAAGTCTTTGGGCAGTTCTTCTTCTTCCCAGATGCTGGTGAGGAGAGAGTGGAAGGATTCGAGGGCCACAGGACCGGCTGATTTGAATATCTCCGCCGGGATTCCGTCCATCCCAGGTGCTTTGCCTGAGCTGGTCTGCTTAATCGCCTTCAAAACTTCGTCCATTGTAGGGGGGAGGTCGAGGCAGTGGACAGTGGGTTTTTGTGGGATCTGGTCAAGTGCATGGGGGTCTACAGTGGAGAGCCTGTTGAGCAGGTTGCTGAAGTGTTCTCTCCATCGTGCATTAATGATGCTCTTCTCCTTCAGCAGGGTCGAGCCGTCTGCCGACAGGAATGGGGTAGTACTGGCTTTGGCAGGTCCACAGACTTCCTTGATGGCGCTAAAGAACATCTTGGAATTCTGTGTGTCGGCATATCTCTGGACCTCGTCTGCCTTCCTCACCCACCATTCATCCTGCATCTTGCTCAGCACTGCTTGGGCCTGTCTATGGAGGTGCTTGAAGCGGTCACTCTTGGAGATGGAGGAGGGGTCATTCTGCCACTCAACGAAGGCCTTATGCTTGTCATCCAGGAGTGTCTTGATGTTCTCATCGTTTTCGTCGAACCAGTTCTGGTGCACCCGTTTCCTGGGGCTGATGGTGGTTTTTGCTGGTTCCAACTTGTCACAAAAGCAGGAAACTACACAAAGACATAAGTGAATAGATTATAAGTGTTTTCAGATGTGGAGCCACCACATAAGCACCTTTTGTGGGGGCGTGGAGGCCATTTTAAAGGGGGATTTACTTATTATGCCCACCTTGGAAAAAATTGTGCCCACATTTCATAAACGAATGAAACTTTCCACAGAAATTTATAATGATGAGAAAAAATCCAGATGTGGAGCCATCTCAAAAACACCCTTTTAGGGGCGTGGCAACCATATTAGAAAAAAAGGGGCGGGGTTTTCATTATGCCCACCATGGAAAAATTGTTCCCACATTCATTGAGAAATGAAACTTCCCACGGACATCGACATTCATGAGAAATAAATCGAGATATGGAGCCATTGCTGTGAACACACCCTTTTAGGGGCGTGGCAGCCATTTTGAAAAGGGAGGGGGTCGGGGTTCACATTATGCCCACCATAGAAAAATATTTGCCCAATTCTCATAAACAAACGAAGCCTCCCACAGACGTTTAATTATATTCACAAGAACAAAAATCAGACGTGGACCCATCGCAAACACACCCTTTTAGGGGAGTGACCGCCATATTAAAATGGGGGGTGTATCATATAAACATCTCAGCCAATTTTCACGCTTTTATGAAAAAGTGCAAAATTTTGTCACATATCCGCTGGACTAATGGACCTGTTTTATAGCTGTCCATTTATGATGATCTCAGGGGCCCATATTGTCCTCATGCAACTCCGCCCCCTGACTGACTATAACTTAGTGTCCATTGTGAATTAGACTGGTTATCTAAACCGTTGACTGTCGCTTGTGAATTAGACTGGTCACTTATCTCACTGAATGACTGTCACGTGTGAATTAGACTGGTTACCTATCTCACTGATTGACTGTCACTTCTGAACATGGTTAGCTATCTCAATGACTGACTGTCACTTGTAAATTAGACTGGTGACCTATCTCATTAACTGACTGTCGCTTGTGACACAGAGTGGATACCAGCTCACCGACTGACTGACATTTGTGAGTTAGACTGGTTCCCTATCTCAATGACAGACTGTCACTTGTAAATTAGACTGGTGACCTATCTCATTAACCGACTGTCGCTTGTGACACAGAGTGGATACCAGCTCACCGACTGACTGACATTTGTGAGTTAGACTTGTTCCCGATCTCAATGACAGACTGTCGCTTGTAAATTAGACTGGTGTTGGTGCTACCAACAACCAAGCTCCAATGCCGATGCCTACGCCTACTCTTTCTATCCAAGAACCATCAGGATATGGAACAGACTTCCAGTGTGTGCACCCTCCATCTGTGCCTTCAAGCCCATAGCACTACACACCATCAGTGCTATGTCGCCACCGGCCAGCCGGAGGACCCTCTAAACCAGTCTGCTTGATTTTTACTCGCACCTAAGTTTTGATGTACAGCACCATATTTGTTTGCACCGCACCGACTGTGAGGTCACAGTCACCGATCCAGTTTAGCTCAGAGAGCTGGTATTAGGAAGTCAACCACTGAAGACTGAAGTGACACACAGTGGATACCCATCTCACTGACTGACTGACATTTGTGAATTAAACTGGTTACCTGTGTCCGACGAATGACAATCAGTCCCAGTGAGTGACTGTCACTTGAAAGTGCTGACTTGAGGATTGTAAACAACAGAGACCAATTCAGAATATAAGGGGAAACTTAGAAAGAAAAAAAAAGTATATCAGTATCAAGCAGCAGGTTAGTTGTGATGCCGCTATATTAAGGATTTTGCGAGTTTTGGCTGCTTTGACCGAAACAAGCACAAACGACAACGATTATACCTACCCTTAAAAGCTGCATAGCTATCGCACTGCGTAAATTAAACCTCATACCTGAGCTGGGGTACCGCCCAGTCCAGTGGAGCTACTTCCACCGAAATATGTGCCGGACGTCCAACGAATGTCCTCATAGTTGTAAATGGCAAAGGAAAGGCTACCGTCGGTCACAAGTACAACCTGAAATGTGTTGGTCTATAGAAACAAATAAAAGGAGTCATATTGGCTTCTTATTGTCTCCAAATTCATGTGTTTATAATATATGACATTTGAACACAGTTTAATGAAGTTCACGGCAATAAAATACACATCAGAGACGGGACGGTATATACACTCAGCCAAAAAGGAAAGTCTCCCCACTTAATACTTTTTGGCTAACTCAAAACCTACTTGGCACATCTTGCTCAAATTACAACTGACCAGTACAGAAATTCCTTAGCAATCAAGCCATACTCTTTGTTTGGCCCAATTAACAGTGATAATGTGTACAAAATTATGCCAATTATGACAAATGGTACGGAAACAAAGTTGCACTTTTGTATACGTGCAAGGTGAGTGTGAACCACAACTTGCATGTATACAAACGTGCAACTGTTTTCAGTTCCATTTGTCATAAATTGCATAAATTCTAAGGATGATTCGTTATTTGAGCGAGAGGTGCTAAAGTAGGTTTTGAGTTAGACAAAAAAGTATTGGAAGGGGGACTTTCTTTTTTGGTTGAGTGTAGTAAGAGATATGTATGCACAAACGATGTTGATCAGTTTGTATAGAATGATATGTCTGAAAAGATGCCTCCCTGCGCTATTTTCGAGCTTTTCGTGCTATTTCTAGCAATACGAATTTCGTATCGGCCCTAGTTTAGTTATTGCATAATATATATTGCTTTTCATTTTCCATTTTTTGGCTGACAGACTAGAATTATCTTTCTCGGGCAGGCTGGTTTCCGCCCCACAATTGGTATCGATGCCAGTGTGCTCGCAAAGATGATCTTCCAAAAGAGGTTTACAGAACTCAAAAAAAAGGGGAAAAGTGAGGTTTGTTGGTTGGGAAAAAATTAATTTGAAAATGTATTAACAGAAAAAAATATTGAAGCATGCGGAATCAACTTTAAAGGGGAGATACAACATTTGCAAACATCAAAAAACGAAATGATAAAATTATCACGAATTACCTTACTGGATTGTAAGGGAATGACAGACTAAAGCAGCCTGTAAATTTGTGGCTCCTGGTGAGCTAACATTTTCAAGAAAATTTTTTTTTTTTCCAACGCTGGTTGGCCGACCAGCATTGGAGAAAACTGGCTGTTTCAAAAACTGCCTTGAAATTTTCATATTTAGTTATTTCGCATTTTCTTTGCAATTGATCACACACTCATGGAAAAGGTACAAGCCTGCTAGACTGATTCTCTGACCTAACAATTCCCCAAAGCCTATGAATTGCTCCGTTTCATCTTAAGTGGGGTCTTGGTTTTTCCAGTATCTACAAGCCCAAAACGTGGAACAAGTCAGTTTAGCAATATTTTCTATGACATACTAATCCTCCAAATCCATTTTTGTCGGAAAATTGCAGCAAAAGCAAATGTTGTACATTCCCTTTAATCATAGAGGCTTGTGCATTGGGGAAAGCTCGAACGTGCTAATAACCTGTGCGGCATGGATTTAATCGAATTAATCGCACGACTTTTGTATGATAGGAGCTTGGGTGTTTCCTTAGTTAGTTTTGGAAAGCATAGAGTTGACGTCTTCACTTTATAACTCTACGGGTTGTCTTCATTCTTTTGATTGCACAACAAGAAGCCAGTGTGGATGAAAGTGGCTTCAGAATTCTATTCTCATAAAGGAATGTATACAAATCAATATAGGCCAAGTGTGCTTCCCAGCGAAATTAACGGCTACTTTGTGGGGCCCGTGAGATTGAAGTCGTTGTAACTAGCTTTTGTACTTTTGGTTTTAGAGTATCAACAAAAAGGGATGTCTGTCAGGTGCTGAGATTTAAATTTATCCAACCGACCATAGCAACACTAGAAAGCAGAAATGTTGAATCAATGATAAAAAAACACCAAACTACCGTTACATGTTGATGCAAGCCTTGAGATTCATGTAGTTAACTGTTGTGTTTGTCCTGTGAAAAGACTCCCTATTTAAGCTTCTATACCCCCTCAGGTAACTTCTAAAATCAGCTTACTATTTCACGTCCTGCAGCATTGGCTCCATAAAACGGAACTTTGTCCCACGTCGCGATGAACATCGACGATGCTGAAAACTGAGAATAGTTGCTTGAAGCCTGTCTGGTGATATTATCTGACCGATTGAATAGCTCTTCGGTGCTGGTATTACGATGAAGTTCACGGTAGGACACGGTTCCCCCACCGTTGGTATCCACGTCCCCCCAGAATACCGCCACCATGCGTCTGTTACCACCCAGCGGGAATGGTGACGTGGAAAACCCCGAGACTTGGACCAGGAAGGAAATCACACCATTTGTGTTCACCTGGAGATCAAACAAAAGTACAGTTATCTTGTATCTCAATGATGGACTCACCGAATCACTGTCTCGTTTGCGCCGGGCAGTGCAATCGTATATGTGTGGGCCGGATTACGTCAGCCCGTGAAAACGTCTTTTCATTTGCACACAAGTTGCGATGGGTTACCATTCAACACAAAGTCCGGACCTAGAGATCACCCTCTTCAAGAACCTCAATACGCTCACAATGTTTAATTTATACAAATTCTACCTGGGTATCCTTATGTTTAAATCTGAAAATAATCTTCTGCCCAGTGAAATTAAGTCATAGTTTCAGAGGAATACTGAGGTCTACTATACCTGATCAGAAGATAAGCTTTACATTTGGAAGGCAAGAACTACTTTATTTATTAACACAGTTCGACATCAAAGCCCACTGCTCTGGAATAAAATCACTCCAGTACCTTACTATAGTCATCTTTATGTCATCTTTTGGTATTTGTGATCGTGCTCTTGCTTGGTTCAAGTCATACTTGGGTGATCGTCATCAGCTGGTATGTATTGGTAACGCCAGATCCGATATAGTTGAATTGAAACATGGAGTTCCCCAGGGATCTGTCGGCGGGTCATTGTTGTTTACCATCTATCTCAGTGGTCTGAAACATGTCTTGGAATCTCATAATATCAGTTACCACTGCTATGCTGATGACGTTCAACTCTTTGTGTCATTTGCACCAAATCAAGATGACGCCTTGCTGACTCTCCAGAAACTTGAATCATGCATCAATGATGTCAGTGTATGGATGAGTTCTAATTCTCTCAAACTCAACACTGATAAATCTGAACTTATTATGTTTGGGCCAAAGTCACAACTTGCTAAGATCAATGTCCATGGTATCAACATCCAAAATTCACCTGTTAAGTTGTCGGCGACCTGTCGAAATCTGGGAGTCACCTTTGACTCACTTATGTCAATGTCTCATCATGTTTCTAACACATGTAAATCTGTCAGATTTCAACTTCGTAACTTGGGTTTAATTCGGAAGTTATCTAACCCGCTCAGCAACAGAGAAACTTGTTCACGCCCTCATTTCATCTCGGTTGGATTTTTTGTAATTCCCTGTTGTATCAGCTACCCCGTAACCAACTTGCTCGCCTACAAAGACTCCAAAATTCTGCCGCTCGAATTGTGACCCTGACACCCTCTAGAACCCATATCACCCCGATTTTGCAGTCTCTGCATTGGCTCCCTGTTGCTGACCGGATTAAGTACAAACTGTTACTGCTTGTTTTTCATTGCCTTCATGATTCAGCTCCTGAATACAACATAGACCTATTAACTCCATATAATCCATCCAGGCGATTGAGATCTTCTGATGCTTCTTTGCTGGTTGTCCGTCACACTCACAAATCTTGGGGTGATCGATCATTTTCTCACGCAGGTCCTCATCTTTGGAACAAACTACCCCTCGCCATTCGCAACATCTCATCGCTTTCTGAATTTAAAGTTGCCCTAAAGACCTATTTGTTTCAGACCACTCAGAATATTCTTGTTTAGTTAAATTTAATTGTTTTGTTATTTCTTTTTGTGATGAGATAATTTTTGTTTGCGCCATGAGCGTCATTTATGGCGGATAGTGGCGCGGTATAAATTTCCGTTATTATTATTATTATTATTATAGATGGATGCATGGTTTAAAAGTTGCCAAAAGAATATTTTTATTTCCAGTGTAATATAGTTTATTTATCTGGTAGCATTCAGCACATGTGTTACATACATTTCAATCATTATTGTAGATATTAATACAGTCATATTACCTAGATTTATTGTTTCATTCTCGAATTGTTTACGTATTGTTGTGAGTCCTTGTTATATTTTGGAATTCAGCTGTTCTTACAGTCAGTTCCTTTTTGTATTTTATTTCTGTTGTCTACCTTAAAATTATAGGCGTGCATGTATTATTACTGTGTTAAATAAGGAACCATGCAGGCCGCGTACAGGAGTGAGCTCTTTGCCAGGTATCCGCCATTCATGGACCCTGTGCATTTTCGTTTGTAGATGTTACATATTTATTGTGAATAATGGAAATAAATAATACCACTACCAATACCAAAGTAAAGAGGTTTGGGCCATCAGCCTGGGGTGGGGTGGGGGGGGGGGGAGGGAGGGGTCAGTATCAAATCAGGGCATAAAATATAGTGCGCATACGCAAGGTATACCGTTCCTGGAGTGCATGGTAACAAGCATTTTCACGGCCATTTTGAAAAAAAAGGGTGATAACACCATAAAAGCTGCCACGGTTGCAATGCTATCACATATTTTCCTATTCTGGAGGCATATACCTTGCCAAAATCACTATGACGATTATTTTTGATACCGTTGGCCCAAATTTTGGACCGAGGCTGATGGCGTAGTATGGGAACTACATAGACAAGGCAATGTAAGAAGCTCCCGGATGTCCGCACTCATTATACGTATAAACGCTTGTGAATGGGTTAAATCCAGCTTATACTTTGTCCACACTCTACAGATGTATACAATTTTTCCGTGTGAATAGCCACCCGAATTTTCTTGGCCCCGAGACCAGTTTAGTTTGTTTGCCTTGTCTTGTTTTCTAAAGAAGACATCAAACAGAAAAAATACAAGAGTGGAAGTTCAAGTGGGGAATTGTGCATGATATTCAGAGCAAAACATTAAAAAACCATCGTGCTATTATTGTTTGAAAACAGGGAGGGGAACCACCAATTATTTTTCCACACTTACAAAGAGAGAGTTATGGCTGTAATCGTAAAAAGGGAAGCTGGAAGATAAAGGAATAGTTCCGGAACTCCCATCGTCATTGGGTGGAAGAAACGTGTCTCCTTCCACGACTCCAAATGGAAACAAAACCCCTGTCAAGTGAAGCACAGTCACAGTGATATTTACGATTAACTTACTCATTAAATTGCTCATTGCTTTTTTACAAAATGTTAAGCAATGTCGCATACATTTGAATAATTATTTTGAATTACATGGTTTAAGTGTGTAAAACTCCCACATACAACGTGAAAAGGTGACCATTCAAAGAAAGAGAGCAAACGCAACTAAAACAAAGCGTTTCTCGTTGTTTATCTTAAAACTGTCACAACCCCACTTAAGCAATGGCCTTATAGACCTTAATCATGCTGCCACATGTTCCCTGCATCCCAATCACAGTGCTGAATGATAACTTTTTTTGTGCAAAAAGGAACCAAACCATTGTTCCTTTCAGCCTCACTTTGATTATGTTGATTTGAATGGGAAAAAACCCAAGATGGCCGCAACATGATATGATCTAGAAACCCTTATCATGCTGCCACCATTTCAGTCATGTTCCCTGTATCCAATCACAGTACAGAATGCTAATGTTTTTTGTGCAAAAAGGAGCCAGACTATTTTTTCCTTCCAGCCTTACTTTGGTCACGTTGATTTGAATGGGACAAAAATCAAGATGGTCGCAACATGATAATGGTCTATAGACCTTCATCATGCTGCACCATTTCAGTCATGTTCCCTGTATCCAATAACAGTACTGAATGGAGTGAATAATAATGTTTTTTGTGTGCAAAAAGGAACCAGACTATATTTTCCATCCAGCCTCGCTTTGTTGATTTGAATGGAGAACAAACCGAGATGGCCGCAAGATAATGGTCTATAGACCTTCATCATGCTGCCACCATTTCAGTCATGTTCCCTGTATCCAATAACAGTAATAAATAATAATACTTTTTGTGCAAAATGGAACCAGACTATGTTTTCCTTCCAGCTTTGCTTAATTGGTTATGTGGATTTGAATGGGGAAAAAAAATATGATAATGGTCTAAAAAAATTAGTTGGGACCAATGTCCCAACTTAGTAATCGGGACGATGCCTTAGTGGAGCGTAACAAAACTAATTTTGCTTACCAGGGTTGGTAGCGGTTGGCACCGGAATCGTCGGCCGAGTAAAATTAGAATCACCGTACAAAGCCTGAATGCCGGCGATATCATCTTCGTGGAGCCTGAAGTTTGGATCGTACCCAGGGTAATACGGATACATCACCGCATCTGTAATGTTACTATGCAGCAGACCCAGGCTGTGGCCAAACTCGTGCACCGCTACAAACAACAGGTCGATTCCTGTTTCAAATCGAAAATAATAATAATAATTACCCTGGATTGGACATTTGGGAGACATCCCTATAGACTTGTGCACAAATTGTTTCAAACTTAAATATGCTCTAACCCAATATTCCCTAGTCCTTTTCCACGAAATTCGGTATGTTTACTAAGTAGACCACGAACAACAATAATAGATTAATTGCAACGGAAAAATTGTGCCTCTAAAGGGGGGCTGTGACATTTTAGAGACATGAAAATGTCTCCCTAATGGCCGTGGTGTCTCCCATCATGCGAAAAAAATTACGATAACGTGTCTCCTTAGTGTATATACCTTTACACGTATATAATAATAACTGTATTTATATACATGTAGCGCCTTTTTCCAGAGGATACAAAGCGCTGGGGAGAATGCAACCAAAGACAGGTAAATGAAGTATATGAACATATAAGACCCATTATGTAGCACATTTTTGCTAGGTCGTTATTACTGCTCCTTTTCTCACTTTGAAAGTAAGTTGCTAAATTATTTCGAAAGTCTCAATTATAAAAACGAACAAAAGTATTACTCGTGTAAGAAAACAGAATGACCAAAACAGGATAAAATGATCAGTGGGTGACTGACATCCGCGATTCTTGATAAAATATAAGGTTGACTTTATAATATATCGTACAAACAAAAAAAATAAATAAAATTCCTTCCTTCCTAATGTGCACTAATGTGCACTAATGTGCACTAATGAAATGCAGCTGGAACGGAGCACAACTTAGGGAATTATTGAGTTTAGGTAAAATGTCTCACGTTCCGAGGCCAAAGTTAAGCACCACCATTTTAGAGCGGACACCTCCATATATTCAGGTTGCTGGCCAGTATCCACTCCATTCACAAGTACCCCCTCATCGGTAAAGAAAGTACAGTTGGTTTGACCGACCGGCGTCATCTTGCCTGATTCGTTAGTACCCGCCCTGCAAACAGGACGCTGGGATACTCTGATGAATTCACGCTCTGATTGGTTAGATTTTGCGTGACCTGTGACCTGCACGTCATCACGGTAATGACTCTGCAAGGTTTGAAACGGCCATTAAGACTGATTCATTACTCTTTTATTCCAGTTTAGAGAATTTCTTTGCGTTGAAAAGCGTAATAATGTAGGAAATTCTGTAAAACTTATCTGTGTTGTAAATTTACAATTCCTGTCACTTGCTCGGGCTCCGTTTCGAATCACGAACGTTCGGAATGCATTATGCGACGCTCAAAATTGTGTCCTCATGGTCCGCAATGAAACAGAAAACACATCCGGTACGGAAGGTGTGCATTTCTATGGGAAGTTTTCGGATAGCATTTGCGCATATTGTCTAACTGTGGTCTTGAACAGCTGCAGCCAGGTGCTTTATACATACATGTAGGTCATAGGCCACTTCCTTCACAAGATTCTGTGAAGCTCATCAGAGTATCCCAGCGAGATACGAGCGAATCTTGCCTGACTGCAAGTTTGCCGCGACGCGCGGCCGTACCACTGCGTGTACACACCCTGGTGTACGTGCGTCACACACAAGGAATGGTGCGCGTCAACCAGCTAAATGTCCCGCCCATACGGGATGTCGTTGCCAGTAAACGGGCGCCCTCTTTGTTGGCGCACGGAGCCCATTAGGCTAGAAGCTCAACTTTGAATGAAACATCGAATGTTTACCTTTGGTGTAATTACTTAACAAAATTTCGAAGTATTTGCCGGCTGACAATCATTCAGTTCTCGCTGGGTGCACTTGTTCTCCCTCCCCCCCCCCCGCCCCTTCAGTATTAACTTCGTCGGTACTGGGAAACAATCTACTCGTAGGGCGTATCTGCGTTATAACTGGAGCTTTTTCAATTGGTTTCAGACGCCTAAATATAAAAGGTATTTTTTTGGTATTGCATAAAGTATTTATCCATTTACCTGGCAGGGGCGATTCATTGATGCTCCAGGTTTCATTGTCATCAAAAAATGATCTACCATCCTCAGGCAAATAGGCGAAAGCCAGAACCCCTGATGGCCCATCGGACTCTATGTCTAAATCATGGCCCTCTCCATAGAAGTTAATGACGAAGTTGGCAGCTTCGTCCCAAGATGCATTGGTAAATGTCAGTGACGAGACTTCAGCCCAAACCTTAGAGGCAACAATGACAAAATTGAATACCAAATTGCAGGAGATAAGTGGTAAGAGACTGAGGAGTGCATTTATTTTCCACTAACATATGGGGTGCATATGATTCGGCATGTACCGGGTCAGATGTGATCCATAGCCGGGTTTTATTGGCTCTGGTGTATTATATTTTTGCCCACTTTTGAAGGTTTCTGCCTCCTTCGGTTGCGAACGGATCTACAGACTGACTGGGCTAATACCGCTACATACAGGGTGGGAAAAACAGAAACCAAAATGTCGGGAACATTGTTTTAGTGAAGTGCTACATGTAGCACTTTCAAAATCTAGGATGTGAAAGCCCAATTCATAAGTACACGAATCATTCAAATCACTTATGTACTTACAAGTTACGAAATTTTAAACACAACCACCGTTTTAAAGTTTTGTCCACGGATCACAAGAAGGTAAGTGTTCTTTCGGCAAAACGAAAACAAATCATATAGGGATGTTTGTAAATTGTTTTCGTTTTGCTGAAAGAACGCACACAATTTTTGAGATCCATGGACACAACTTTAAAACGGTGCTTGTGCCTAAAATTCCGTAACTTGAAAAGTACACGAGTGATTTGAATGATTCTTGTACTTAAAGAAAGCTTACCAATTAAGCTTTCATATCCTAGGTTTTGAAAGTGCTGCATGCACAATTTTACCAAAACAATAGTCCCGATATTGGGGTTTCACTTTTTTTGACTCAACCTATATATAGCTGATATTATTCTACGTCGTTTCGTTGTCTATCCCCATAACTTTTCCTTATCGCAGACGCCAGATAATTTTCAGGGTATTTTCAGCGTCCCTAAAGTACATGTACTCACTCGAAGGGCATTGGCAAAAGTGTCTTTCACATGTGATGGGTCGGGAATATCTGGTGTCACGGAGTCGACGCGATAGGTCAAGTCCGTCTTGGACCATTTTGTATGATACAGCACGTAGCGTTTCTTTCTCTTTGCGTCCATATCGTCATCGAAATCTGGGAAACCACATCGAGGCTTGTTCATCATCGCCTTCGTTGCTTCATCACACTCGCCTGTTTTAAAAGTAAAACGAGATATAGAAAGTTTAAATTTTAATTATCATTCTGATATTGTTTTTGTAAAGCAATATGCAAGGGCTCTGATTAAACAAAATCGATGTTAATTGTCGGCTTTTTTATCATTTCTTTCTTCTTTTTGGGGCTTGATGATTTTAGTTTCTTTTTCTGTTCGGGTGTTTTTTGTTTCTTTATTTGTAGGTTCCATCTTATAATATTCCATCTTATAATATTTGTAGGTTGTTTGTTTGTTTGTTTGTTGGTTTATTGGAGTATTGAGTTGATTCTTTGTTTGTTTGTTGTGTTGGGGTGTTTGTTTGTTTGTCTGTTGGGGTGTTGGGTGTTTGTTTGTCGGGGGATGTTGGGGTTGTTTGTTTGTTGTTTTGTTTTTCCATGCGTTAGACAAGACTATACTATCCGAATTTTTTTCTTAAATAACTTTTGCCTGATTGTAAAGATTCAAGAACGAAATAAACTGACACGATATTATCCAGTTCAAATACTTACACCTATAATGGGTGCACAATTAAATATGCTAAAATGAATATACAACAAAATGATACAGACCCAACTGTTTATAGAAACCTTTCTAAATATTTCCTCCTTTAGCAGTTGCTCAAGTAATTCAAGATCGAGGGGTTTCAGTCCGATGTCTTATTATTCGTGGAATTATAATATGTGGGTCAAACCTTTCAGAATAGACCAATTCTGCCTGAGGATATTAAAGTATTTGCAAGCTCAGTAAAGCACGTATACTCTTTGTTACTGGTTAACAATAGTACAACCTGGCGCCACGGACAGTTTTCTCACACCCAGTGTAGCTTAGTACATGGGAAATAAATTGTCGAAACTCTATTTTTGAACTCGCTCCAGTCCTTTTATTTGTCTCCACTTGTGTACACTTTACTTGATCCTTCATTCACTGGTTATAATTGCTCAACTGATGTGCGCGGCGATCTGAGTGGATATGGCCTGGCAGTAAGCGGTTCACTGCAATAAATGACAAAACTCTAATGAATAACTAGCCAAAACAAAGGGATTAACATGACCCTTGAACGATACACATAACAATGCAGTGATTTCGGGTCGCACTAAAAAGCGTCAACACAGCGTCAACACATGACAGAAGCGTCAACACACCGTCAACACATCCAAAACACATTCTGAATTGACAAAAATGGTATATAATTGTAAAGCATAGAATAAAAAGAGTATTTCCATTGGATTGAGTTTCCATTTCGTTGTTAAAAATATAGTATTTTCACGCGAAAAAATGACCTTTCACTTGCACGGCCGTTGTCCGCCATCTTGACTTCGCACAAAGCTTGGACTACACCATTTCAAGTAGGGGTGTGTATGTAATGACATTATCTTGTCATAAACAACAGACTCAGAGGAATACCAGATTTATGAGGACTGAGGATCGGAGTGGTGGATCATTATTTTTGTGAGTTGTGTTTATGTTTCATTTACTTTATTGAAATGGACATATTTTGGTATTGGCCGGTCACGCCCTCTCTGTTGGTTTATTGTACAACGCTATCACCCTTTAGCTTAATGGTATGGTCTGCACTGCCACTGAGGCAACATGGCAGCTGATTTCGGAGCGGCACGGAGAGCCAATTTTCTTGAACTGAAAATCACAATTTTCAGACGTTTAACCTATAAATTTAAAGCCAAAATCTTGTTTCTGTCCATGCTGTATGGGTTACATACTGCTTTTGTCACTTTTAATGCATTTTGGATGTGTTGACGCTGTGTTGACGCTGTGTTGACGCTTTGGAGTGTGTTGACGCTGTGTTGACGCTGTGTTGACGCTTTTTAGTATGACCGGTGATTTCACGTACAAGTTCTTCCAAAATTATGACCCAAATATCCCACAGATTTAAACGATTAAACACTTCAAAATGCCCCCCAAATTAACCCAAATATCTTCTTCAAAGTTTACAGTTAACGATTAATAACAATTGAAACAGAAATCATACCGATTGTGTAGAGTCCGGGGAAACCTAAGCCTTACTTTCTGGAATTACATTCACAACGAATCAGTACATGTCGCGCTTGACCCTTGACCTACGCGCAAGCCTGCACAAGTAAACAAAGGGCGCCCCCAATACAAATCATGAATGAAATTTGATGTAACTGGTAAGACAACGTTACACCCAGGTATAATTACACGCCAAAAATAAAGTCTGATAAATTGATAAGACGTTAGCACGTGCCCCATGGTTTGGATTCGTTCTTTGTCATAATAAGGGAAAATCTATGACTAATTTCACGGCAACAGGTTCGTCGGCCGGCCAACCGACGGATCAAGTAAGTGGACAATGAGACCCTTCAAGGTGTTTGGACGATAAGCCCTAACGCACAATGTTTCATTAATTTTCTTGCCGAATTATTCTCCGAGGCGTTTGGATGAACTTGGATGAACTTGAAGCTTGGCACAAACAACCCTAATGCCCAGGTGTGCATATTACCCCCATCGAGAAGCCATAGGGTATCAAATTACTGGCAACGTTTATTTCGTAAAAAGATAACTGATGAAACGAAGCCTGTTTTTATGATTCTCATTCTGACTGACAATATCTTCATAAACATATAGTTGGAAAGTCATTTCACCTTGACCTCCGGAGTTAACGGAAGGACGAATTAATTGAAATTGAAACTAAAACCCTCAAATCAAACTCAAAATTTCTTCCAAACGGGTACATGGAATGAACATGAAACATGGTACGAACAAAAACTCTGATCTGTGACGTCATACCGTGCCGTCCTAAATATTTTTATTTTTAAATGTACAAGCAACCTTCGGTGCGCCAATGCTCGTTATGAGCTGAAAAAAGGTTTGTTTCAGACATAAACTGTAGGTTGACAATGTTACCTATATTTTCATCATACCCGGGCAAAGCTTAAATTTCATTTTGTGATGTCCGAATTTTGAAGTATATTGGGTATTCGAAATTGCGCAGCTAAAACAATTTGAATTTGGTTTGGCGACATTATTGCTACTGTAGACAAACAACCACCTGAATACGCTGTGCCATTATTCAACGACAATATCACAGATATATTGAATACAGGTTGAGTAAAAAACAAAACGAAACCCAAATGTCGGGGCTATTGTTTTAGTGAAGTTTTGCATGTAGCACTTTCAAAATCTAGGATATGAAAGCCCAATTCATAAACTTTGTTGTAGTAGAAGAATCATTCATATCAAGTATGCACTTTTTGCGTTACGGAATTTTAAACACAACCATCGTTTTAAGGTTCTGTCCACGGATCACTGAAAATTCAGTGTTCTTTCAGCAAAACGAAAACAAATCACATAGGGATGTGTGTGAATTGTTTTCGTTCTGCTGAAAGAACGCACACCTTTTATGTGTGATCCGTGGACAGAACTTTAAAACGGTGGTCGTGTTTAAAATTTCGTAACTTGAAAAGTACATGATTTGAATGATTCTTGTACTAAAAGAAATCGAATGAATTTGGCTTTTATATCCTTGATTCTCAAAGTGACGCATTGTCCCGACATTTGGGTTTCGTTTTTTTTTTAACTCACAGTGTAGAGTTCATATATTGCACGACGAAGGGAAAATGTCAGGTTTTCCTTAATCTTCAAGATATAATGTCATGGTTCTTCAAGTCGTTCTCCTAACAAGTTTTCAACATGTTCTTTAACCCCCCCCCCCAAAAAAAAAGAAACCCTACCCCTTTTTCATTTTGGTCGACTGCAACAATCTGAAAAAAACCCTTTATTTTGGGTTGCTTTTGCAACATGCATTTTCCGCATTGCGAGTAGACTAATTCCCGGATCCTACTCATCGATTCGGATAATGGGACGGTAACCAGTCTACCCCGCAAGGACAAAGTTTTTGTTTGGCCTTAAAATGTCTCATTCAAAAGCAAATCAATTTTGTATTGCTACAAAAAAAAATCATTTCAAAAGGAATTCAATTTTCGGGATGAAAAACGGATATAAGATCATTTGCTTTTCATGAGGTTTGCTCGTATCCAAAACACCACTCAAACTCCAATGAAACATGTTCAAAACCTAACGCGTTGAGGTTTTAGGCCAGTTGGTATAAAACCTTTTATGGAAGTTTCTGTGCATCACTCTATTAGAGTTTTTTTGTCACTAGGCCAATAAAAGTGGGGAGAAAAGAAATCATGTATAACACAAAATCTAAATAAAACTTCCACGCTTTTGTAGAGCCATATGGTGGACAACTCTTTTCACCCTTTTACATTCCTGATATTGTAAGGCCGCCTCTGGATCAATAAGGTAAGTTCGCCAGTCTGGCAGTCAGGATATCGCAAAAAGTTTGCAATTAGGGAAAAAGTACGTAGACCCTGTAGACTCTTTGTTACCGCTTCACAATGGTACCGCCGACTCTGCACGTAGGCCATTGTGGGCGTAACTTTATCTTCTGGAAATATTAGGGTCATTACCGTGAAACCAGACAAAACTACGTCGAAAAGAATGCATTCAAAAACAGACTTTACAGTAGACTCTGGGGGTTCTCATGGGTTTGGCATTTTGTTCTGTCATGAAACCGGATTTGGCCCATACAAATTTCAAAGGAAAATTATTGCCAATGAACTCTACGTGACAAGTTAGTAAGTTACTGTCTAAGGACAGTGAAGGGGTTTTCGGTGTTTTTTTTTATTTCACTTGTAACCAGGACTGAAGCAAGCATTTTGCATGTAACCTTTTGGGGATATAATAATTATAAACAAAAGGATATAGTTTGGGTAAAATCGAATAAGTACAAATTTACCCCAACCAAATACACATAAATAAATGGCAAAATATTCAATTGACGCTACTTGCATACTTAAATAACACAGTTTAAAACAATCATAATAGCCTCACGTAGACCGTGTATGCATGTGCATTGAGGAGGTAAATGCCCTTGCATCTCTTGCAACGGTATTTTTAAACTTACATGTAGCACCAAAAAATAATAATGACTGCAAAGCCAATTTCATAAGCTACTTTTTAAATGAAACAATATTATTGCTAAAATTACCCAATCCGTTCAAAGAATATGATCATTTTACACGCAATGACTCTAACACCAGTTTCGTCTATAAAAAAGAAGCAATTTATTGTGTATTCTGACTGTTTGGAACAACACAGAAAAAGACACAGAATACTTGTTTCAACAACTGTAATACACAATATCTTGATTAACAACCCTGCTTGGGAAAACAATATGACTTATAAAATCCACTTTTTTTCGAAAGATTTTTTTTTCGAAAGACGGGCCTTAAAAAGGACTTTGTTGAATAGTTTTAACTTTTAAACTGAGATTTTATCGCCGGTGATGTTTGAAGACAATTGTGAATTGTGATCGCATTTTACGACGAAAGGGGTTTTAGGTTCATTGTGTTTAAGTGGTGAATTCTTTGAACGGATTGAGCAATTTCAGTATTTTTTTCATCTAAAAGTAGCTTATGAAAATTGGTTTTCCAGTCATTATTATTTTAAGTGCTACATATCTTTTAAATAAGAAATATAATTTGTTGGGTTTAGGTTCCCTATTTTTGACTCACCCTGTAAGATCATTTGCTTTTCATGAATTTTGCGCGGTTTTGAAACATCATCTTGCATTGAAAAAACAATTATATTAAATTTGCCGCCGCGCATGGCTACGGCAATGCACGCGCAGACCAGAAACCGAGACAATCTTTTTCCAATATTTTACATGATATTGTAAGACCGCCTCTGGATTAATAAGGCCAGCACAATGTTCCCCTTTGACAGTCAGGATATTGCAAAGTTTGCACTGATAAGAAAAAGGACATAGACCCTATAAGACTCTTTGTTACCGCTGCACCATGGCACGTCCGACTCTGCACGTAGGCCATTGTAGGCGTAACTTTTTCTCATGAAAATATTAGGGTCATATCCGTAAAACGCGACAAAACCACGTCCCAAAAAAATGTGTTATGACAAAAAAAAACAGACTAAAACGTAGAGTCCGGGGGTTCTCCGGGATTTCGGATTCGTTCTGTCAGACTACCGGATTTTGCCCAACAAATTTCAAAGGAAAACGATTGCCAATGAAATCCACCTGACGAGTTAGCAATGCTAGGTTCACACAGTCCCGAATTATTGCCGCCAAACAAAAATTGGAAATATTTCTCGATCCCAGATTCATGTCTGTGTCTTATCATTTTTGCAATGAATGGCCTTTATTGAGATGAAATATGAAGAAAAAAGTGGCGTCAGGTTGCAACATTTTTTTCTGCCTGCGTCATGTCAAAATTCAACTTTCCAGCCAGGGCGTCGCGAGGGTGGGGGCGCAAGGGGGCGCCCCCCCCCCGGAAAAGCAAAAAAAAAAAAAAAAAAAAAAAAAAAAAGGAAAAGAGGCGAGAAGTTATATTGGTGTAAATTTTATGGGGGGGGGGGGGGCAAAATGTCTCTGCCCCCCTCTAAAACTGATAAATCGATAATATGTTGAGACATACAGGAGGTTTGGGGAAAATATGTTTTGCCCCCTCTGGAAAAAATCGTGGCGACGCCCATGTTTCCAGGCTTTGCACGAAACTTTACCAGAAACCGTTCGTTTATTTAGCTCCACTGCGCATGTCTGTTCTCACGCGAGGAGCCAGGCACGAGTAAGCTGGAGGAAGTAATCGAACGCACTCCACATAGGTTAGTGTACGGTTAGATCACCTGATTTTCAGCGCACACCTCTGTGCCCTGCAGTGGTCCGATTATTAAAATCGGAAAGGTATGCGCCGGGCTTTATGTGCATTCTTTGTCACTAAATTAAAATAACAAAGAACTCCTTCTGAGATACCTGCCAGGCGGCCACGCACGAAGAAAATCAGTAAAAAGTTTATTCCCACCTGAAGTGAACGAAATATGAATGCGTCACGGCGGAGTTAGAGGAAATGTTTTTGTCTCGCGGCATGAGAAGAAAACCCGCACCCTTTTTTAAGCACTCATTGCCACTGAATCAAAATCACAAAGAACTTTCTCTGAACTACCTGCAACAGATAGTCTTTAGAAATGCGGATCCGGGTTTGCGGTAAACCCATTTGGGTTTCGATTTTTATGAATCACCATGTATATATTTTTTTCCATTGATTGTATTGGAAACTATCTCTCGAGTGTCCCGTGAACCGTGTTTTCGGATGCAACGCCCAAGTACATGTGAAGTTCATCTGACCGTGCATAATTCAAGATACAGCAGCCGGCATAAAAGGCTTATAAAAAGATGGTACAACTAAATAATATGAAAATAATTTAAATCCAGAAATAGCTATGAAAATGGCAAAGACAGGCCCACTCTCTATTATTACGGTAAAATTCTTTTCTTCCATTACTGCTCCTGCATTGAATGAGAGTTTTCTATTTTATGCGCAAAATTAATGCAAAGTTGCGGTAAGTCCGCCATCTTTGTTCTTGGCGTTCTTTCTACTCCCCGACTGACCTTTTAACTTATAGATTCGTGATGCGCACGAACCGGTAACATAGTTGATCTGTTTTTGATAAAGTTTTTGGCCTGGTCAACCTGTACATAATTAGCCACGCGGACGATTTTCAGGAATTTGGATAATAGAACAAAATATATTGAAATCACAAATCGAAGGCAGCAGATTCGTGGACTGGTCGAAAACAAACGTGACTAATGATCAATGGATTGGAGTTAGAGTCACAATAAGGCCTTTTTGTAAACTTTATTATCGTTTCTCCTAATGAAGTGAAGAAAGAACAATTCCTTTAAACACACAGATCTTATGAACAAATAGAAGATGAAACCGAATTATGACAAATCTGGTCTGAAGAAAAACCGATCATAAGTGACTGTCAGTGCAACTTGATGGCTGCATAAAAAAAAAAATTCACATTTTAATTAAATAATATGAAAATAAAAGTCATAATTATTTATACTTTTTCGGGGACATAGATGAATGCGATATACCGAAATATCAAACAAATAATTGTTGTTGAGCTCTAAAAAAGGCCCAGATATTTTTTTTGTAACGGACAGTTTGCATATCACTTTTGTTGGTGCTTTTAGCCGCCGTCGGAGGGCTCCGACGGCGCATTTTGGCGGGTTGGGCCACAGGTGCGCTAACCTGGTTTGGGGTCTGGCTTGCGCGCGCTCCGAAAATAGGTTGCCTAAGGGGCCATACAGAATTTTCAATGTTTTAAAATGTCGACTTTTTTTCCAAATTATTTTGACCCACCCACCCACCCCTAATTTCGATTAATAAAAAACTGAACATGTACATGTACATGCACTTGCATGTACATGTACTTGAACACCATGTACATGTGTGTCTAGTTCAGTGACGGCGTGAAGTTGTCGGTCTTCCTCTTTTATGTAATAAAATATGTGATACCTCACCAACAAGTATCTTTTAACGAAATTCAATCAGAATATTTATCAATTTTTAAAAAAAATGTTTAGTTGTTGTGTTACTTGTTGGTGTCCCTGCCACACTGTACGATGGTGTAGCCGTGTGTGAATAGAGTCTGGTGACTGTACATAGAATTTTTTTTGAATAAAAGTCGAATCGTTCATTCATGTGCACTTGTTATGCAAAGCAGGGGCAGTGGTTCAAGGATATCTATGTCGACATGCAAAAAGTGTGCAAGAACGCGACTTGAATGCTTGTATGTGTTCACAATACAACGACGCTGTTTAGATATTTCACAGTGTGACACAGTGAGAAATTTTGGAATCATGATGGCGTCAGCGATACTTGCTGGGGAGCTCTTTCGTACGACTTTCTGTACTTTGGTACTGTTGTTTCCAGGACAATATTGTGTGTACGGTAACCCGACGTACCCAGATTTTTAAAGACGAAATTGCCGACCTCAAACTTGTTAGTGCCATATTTGGCAACTATATGTGCGGTATTAGTTTAATTAAACAAATGAACAGGTTATAATTAAACATAGTACCATTGAAGGTACCTAAAAGTAAACATAACAGCACAGAAGACCGACAGACGAACATAAAATGTTACAAAATAAACATATTTGTCTGGATAATTTTTTAGGGCGTTACCGGCAAGTTAACACAAACTTGGTGTCAAATAGATCATGGGAGTTACTTTTCTTTGACTTTTCATACAAGTTTACATAAACTTTAACTGTATGACCTGCAGTGGCGTAGCCACGGGAGGGGGGGGGGCGACAGCCCCCCCCCATAAAACCTTGTCGCCCCCCCCCCCAGTCGCCTCCCCCACTGAGATTTCATTGATCTACATGACGCCCCCCCCCACATGAAATGTTCCAGCGCCCCCTGAAAAATTCCTGGCTACGCCACTGACAGTACATACAGGGGACGAAGTTGGAAAAGAAACACGCATCGCGATATCGGAACGTTTGCGCGTAGTTCAGGCAAGTCAAAAGTTCTATCTTTCTTTTTTTTCTTTTTTTTTCTTTTTCCATGCAAAGTGAATTTCGATTTTAAATTATTCAGCTTGACCCACCCACCCACAATTTGGAAAAAAGATCGAAATTTTAAAACATTGAAAATTCTGAATGGCCCCTAAGTGCAGGGTTTCTACTGTTCACTAATGCGGGTAGGGCTTGGCTAGATTCCAGGGTTGGGTTTAAGTTGTAACAATGTAATACATTTTGTAAAGCTGTGCTTGTCTGGAAATCGATCTGTTGCAGTTCAGAGGGCGGTGTGGGAGTTGCCTGCAGAGTCCGCTTGGCGAAATAAATTAGATCTTCCGCCAAAGTTAGAAATCTTGTTTGTGTCCCCCTTTCTTGTGTTTTGCTCGATTAGCTTGGCGGACAAGAGCCCAATAGGATCCCGCTTCAGTATGCAATATCGTCGTTAAACTTACCAGTTTCCGCAATATGAGCCATGCTCTGGAATTTGTAGATGCCCGCTGTTATATCTTCTTCGTTCATGTCAGTGCCGTCGGTGGTGGGTCGTACATAGCCGTACTTCGACAAGTACATCTGTGGAACAAAAAGATATCTCATGCTGAATTTTCAGGTTCATTTTGCTGTGTGTGCATAAGCCGGGCAGCCGTTGTGCAGTTCTTGGTTGTAGATAACAATAGATTTAAAGGTAATCATTTGCACAAAAGTAGAGTATCTAATTATTATCAAAAAGCTCACTCGGATACAAGATCGGACTAAGATCGGACTGGTACAAAGCACCCCCTGAAAATATTCCGTCTGGCTTGCTTTCATTTGGAAGAAATACAAAAAAAGGTGATTTCCAACAAACAGTGAATTGACCGATTTTTGGAAATAAAGAGTGCTATATGGACGAAATTGTATTTCGTGATCAAAAGATTGTACCTGTTTTTTTTTACTATTTCCTCGAAAAGTGTCATCCGCTGAGCTGATACTTCAACAGGCTAGGGTTTAAACAATCTTCTTGTGAGTGCATTGGAAACGAACAAAATGCATGATAAGCAAATGATTATGTGCCTTTCATCTAAAGCACCCAACTTACTGTGTCGATTGCGCACTTGAACTGTGTATTCAAGTCCAAGGCCTGCAAATTATTGGGCATGTCAACATATCCTTTTTGGATCCAAATACTCTGATCAGTGATAACTAATATCCAAAGATACAAATCTCGAACCACTCAGTCTATGTTATCAAGTTTAATAACAACTGTAGCAGCTTATGCAAGGAACTCCACATGCAACGCATATATTAAGGCCAAATTAAAAAGGAAGCGCCCCAACCATTTTGGACATGTTCAAAATTGTCGGGGTGATTCTGGGGGAAAAAAATCAATTCTTAGTTTGTTCTTGTTTTCGTAGCTAATTCTGGATATTCTTACAGCTTTCTGGATATTTTTACATCATTATTACAAGTTTCGTAGAGTTATTGTTTGGTGTTAACAGTCCCGAATCATGCCGGATCATTACATAACTTATGTATCAAGAAAGTACGAATAGTGTGAGAGTATAACGAATACACTAAACCGGCATGATTCCGGATAATTCTGGATGATTCTTGAATTATACGTATGTTATTCTTGACAAATTGGCTAAAATTTGGTTTTATTCTGCACTAAGTCTCAGTCGTTCGGCTGGGTTCGGTCTGATTCGGCTTCCAATTCGTACCTAGTTTTTGTTTATTTCTCTTTTATTCTTAAGTTATTTCTCGCGATGCCATCAATGATTTTTATTCGGGATAGATCGGGGTATTCGTTGCAATAATGCGGGAATGTGTAAACCTAGCATTAGTACGGTGCTATTGCATTTGAAGTCAGGGACGGTATAGGCCGTAGGTGGCCTATGCGATGTCTAATCGGTGCGCATGGCGGATGAACTAAACCGGCCAATTAACGACTTAAATTCAAGTATGTATTTTGAACTAGTTTATGTTAATCTGAACATTTTATTTAATCCCAGCTGTGAATGAGTGCCGCTGTCAAACTTTTACAAATTTAGCTTTATACCCTCCTGCTCTCTACCCTGAAGTTCGTCTTCTAAACCGCACCAACCAGCCAATATATCTCAGCATTTAAATCATTTAACTTAACACATTTGCAATCCCTATACTCCCAAGCACTCAACCAATAACTTTATGTAACAAGCCCAGCAACAGACAACTTCACTTGTCGTCTCAATTCACATCTTACCCAGCCCCCATACCCGTTTGCGATTTTTTTTCTCCCAAACGACTTCCGCATATGGGTGTACACTATGGCGTTTTGGACTTTACTTTTCTAAAAACATGGGAAGAAAATAAAAAATTAGAAAAAAAATGAATTCGAAGGTTTTGAAATTCGGACTTTTTTTCCCTTTTAAGAAAAAATCCTCCGAAGCCTCTGGTTACAAACGAAAACATTTCGGGTGCAAAACCGTGTTTCGAACCCGCAACCTCGCGGTGCAACATCACGACCCTGTATCGACTGAGCTATCGCACTGCACACCAAATCTTGCGGGAAAAATAATTGTATACCTACGTACGTATCATAAAAGTTTCGTAGAAAATTCGCTGCCCGTTCACCCTAATCACCTATTCACCATCTACCCCACTCGAAATGTCCACAAATTCCAACTTCTGAGTTTTGCCAGACCCCATTCAGCTCCACTGTACCGCACTCTAATCTGCTCCACTCTATATATACCACAGGCCGGAAAACGGGAGTGGAGAATCCAGGCGAAAGAAAGACCCACCTCAAATTCAACATGGGTCCAAAACTTTATATTATCCTAATATGGCAAGAATTAAGTAGTGAAGACCGGGTCCGCAATATGTTATGCCCTAATTATAATCATAGATAGGCCTAAGCCCTAACTGTCAATTTTTTGAAATACTTTAATTGGCCCTTATTAAAAACCAATGTCATGTACGCACGTTTAATCACTATAAGTTGCAACATCAATCGTGCACATTTTAGAGAAAAGATCCCATTCTACTGACAAAAGTACACCTCTTGTTAAAAAAAAGATCCAACCCTCACACTAGACTGGCTACGGGCCTGCAACATGGAATTTTCCTTCCTTTCGATTCTTACCCGACCCTCGCACAGTATGCTTAACAACTCCGCAACCTTTTTTTTCTCAACAACTTGTACTTGTTCATGTAAAATGTAAGATTTTTTTAGTACCGTAGGGGCAGTTTGGGAAAAACACCTTAAACACTTGTAGGCCCTATCATTTACTTTTTTCCCGCACCGTGTCCCTTTTAGAACACAGGCTAAACTCGTTACCGATGTTGATTATGAATGCTCACAAAACACGGCTAAAATACCAACGTAGTTTGAGAAGCAGTGAAACTGATCAAGCTCCTTACATGGTTGTATATTAAGGCGCATGCGCGACTTAATCTTTACTGTCTAATGCTGGGTTCACACATTCCCGAATTTTAAGTCGAATCGCCGCGAATAGCAATTCTTGAGTAAATCGGGGAGTGGTTCTTGGCTGCCTCGGGATTATTCTGTTAGTTCGGTGAAAGATCGTTAAAGATCGGGAAGCACCCCGACAATTGTGGACTTGTAAAAAATTGTCGGGGTGATTCGGAAACCAAGTTCAATTCTTGTTTTATTCTTGTTGTATTCATAATTAATTCTGGATATTTTTTACAGCATTCTGAATATTCTTACAGCATTCTTACAAGTTATTTGTAAGTTATTTGTTTTGGTGTTATCAGTCCGGAATCATGCCGAATTATTATGAATGTATCAAGAAATGTAAGAATATTCTAAGAATAACTCACGAATGCACTATATCGGCATAATTCTGGGTAATTCTAGATGATTGAGTTATTTGTATGTTGTTCTTGACAAAATCGCTAAAACTCGGTTATAAATCGAAATCGTTTGGCTTGATTCGGTCTGATTCGGCTTCCAATTCGTACCTAGTTCGTGATTTTTTCCTGCTTCATTCTTAAGTTATTATAACAATCAGCGAATCGGGGCCTTTTTCCCGATGCATCAAGAATTTTTATTTGGGATAAATCGGGGTATTCGTTGCAATAATTCGGGAATGTGTGACTCTAACATTACCGACGTCTAGAAATATGAAGATTTCTAATATAAAGCGCCTGTGTGTCTTAAGCATATGAAATAACGATACTAATTAGAACGATAGTTTCGTTGTAGAAACGATTCCCGTCGATTATCGAATTTTTTTGTCAATAAAACTGTAACGTGCATGATGAATCAAACTGCTGTAAACTTTGGCAAAGTTCCTGCAAGGATAGAAGCGTTAGGCCCTCTCGTTTTTTGATCAGTAAAACTGTCAGATACATGAGTTGAAATTAATAAGTCAATACTCAACCGATTTCAAAGGATATAGTTTGACTGAGCTAAACTTAAGAAGGGGTGGTCTGGACCCTTTACAATTATGACACTATTTTATTTCATGCAGCTTTCGGGAAAAAAAATAAGCTTTGAAAAAAAAATTCGGCATGGCCAAATATCAATTAAATGTTTAATATATTAATAGTTTGCGACGGGGAGATGTGATAAATTGCGTATTCGTAGCGTCGTTATTTTCACTTTAATGGAGGAAGAATAAAGGTCCGTTTAGATCTATGTTCATCCGCAGTTGTTTCTATCAGAAAAACATAGATCTTGTGTCAAGTGAATCAAAGAAAGAAAGAAACATTTGTTGCGACTTACCATACAGTCGGCAGTTGTCTCTATTTTGCCCGAGTGAACCACCGCGACGGAACTGACAAGAAGCACCGACAAGAGAAGCATTTTCCCCGCCTTTATTTTCCCCTTTTTCCGATAGTAGAAGGCGGCGATATCCGTTTTGGTAAAGTTCGGAATTACTGCGGCTGATTAGGCCAATCAGCATCTGAATGAACCCTCTTTACCAAATGTCTGTGCATGCAGACGCCACTGCGTCAGTAAGTATACTGACCCAACCAACCTGAAACTTATTGACTGAACATCGCCAAACAAATCGTGTCCATGACCCTACCTAACCAAAACGATACGTACGTACCCAACCTGTAACAATTAAAGCAATGAAACGTTTATTTGGCCAGCAGGATTGTGACATTGCAGGATATCAGTCTAGGGGAAAGCACCGTAAGCGCGTCTTTGTTACAGTTTCTTTAAAGCTGACCCGACTGCAATTTTTTTTCAAAGAAAACCAAAAATAACACAAAGTTAAGGACCGTTTAATAGTAATTAAAGTTCCTGATGCGGATCAGGTGACCCATAGCATTGTTCTGTAGCAAACAAAAATTAACACGCGTGACTAGCCAAACAGGAAAGGTACTTCAGATCCAGCGATCCAGAAATCCGAGCGAAATTTATAGATATC
The DNA here is from genome assembly GCA_029964075.1 of Patiria pectinifera. Classification (NCBI taxonomy): domain Eukaryota; kingdom Metazoa; phylum Echinodermata; class Asteroidea; order Valvatida; family Asterinidae; genus Patiria; species Patiria pectinifera. The sequence continues at coordinate 6,227,256 of CM057138.1, read as the reverse complement.
GATCCCGAATCCGAATTTGTAAAAAAAAAAAAACACTTTGAGAAACGGCACAGTGCGCATGATGCGTGTGTGGCGTAGACTCTGCTCGAAGATCAAACCACGCAGCAATAGCTTTATTTACAGTGTTAATGCATTATCATTTTCTTTCAGTTCACCAAGAGCTGAAGACCATTGTTTGTAGAAATTAATTAAGTGGCAAAACGATTGCTTGCAAAAGCGGCAAATCCAGACGAATGATTAACGGCTAATTGAAAATGTAAAAATTTGAAAACAAAAATCTGCCGGAAATAGCAGTGGCCTAACTTGGTAATCAACCGCACACAATTTTCTTGAGAGGAAGGACTGTCTGAATAGATCCACAAACCACGACATAAACGTTTCATTCAAAACAGGAAATACAATGCCATTCAGTTTTAACTGTCAAATTTGTATATGTACTAGATACGAGCTCCGTGCACAAGTACCCCATCAACGGCCAGAAAAGGAGAGTTGGGGGTGGCCTAGTTCCCGCAGCCTCGACTCCATGCATGCGCGTGCGCGTTCTTTAACCATCGCGCAAGGCATGATGTGAAACAACATGGCGCAGCAAGATCTCGTACCCATGGAAACGAGGTTGTGGTTCCCGATCCATCCACTGCGTATTTCGAATGTACCCAAAGTTATTGGAGGCGATGATTAGTCTCGGACACCATTGCAAGTTGAATTTGAACGTATTCGCGCGCCGACGACGCCTGACGCCTACGCAAAAACGCGGTGGCTATAGCTTTTGCCTTATCAAACGAACATGGCTCGCTTGCACCGACATTCAAGAAAATTATGCCGAGGACAGGTTTCTAAATTGTATAAAAAATGTTGGCAATATGGATGTAGGTTGTTGTAATTACCGATTGATCAGTTGTAGTAACTGGTCATGCGCGTGCTGATGTTGCAACGAAGTTCTTCGTTACATGATGATGAAGTGGCTATTTTACGGCAGCCGTAACGCAATTGCTAACTACTTTCGATTCGGAAACGTCTGGTTCCATAACGTTACAGTATTCAATGCCAGTTTATTGGCTGCTGGAAACCAGACTATTAACGGAATGGTTCTCGGATTTATTTCCCTTGTTAACAAAATTCTCGGGAAAAAAATGTTGGAACCTGACGTCACTTCTGTGTACAAAGTCTAGGAAGAAGTATTTCCTAACAAAATTGGAAATGTTTCTCAGTCCCAGATTAATGTCTTATCATCACTTTTGCAATGAATGACATTCAAGGAGATGATATGAAGAAAAAACAGTGGCGTCAGGCTGCAACATTTTCCCCTGGAAAGAGGGTAGGCCTACTCAACGTGTCGGACAGTGTGCTCTGCCTGTCGTCAGGAAACTGATGGATTCTGCAAACGCTTGATGCTATGTAAAGGACGATGCTTGATTCTTTAGGCGATTATGTTCTCTGGTAACTAAACGATGATCTGGGTAAGTTTATTAGCGGCCATTCTGCAAGACTATATTGAGATTGGTCGATAGAGGGCGCTTGACCAACTATCGTTACACCTTTCCTTTCATGAAAAGAAAGTTTTTTTAACAGCCTTTTTAAAACTATGAATCGGTACACTTTAGAAGAACGTTAACTAACTTCAACTACAACAACAGACAATGTTATGATAATAATAACACTCAGTACCTTTGTACTGTGTCTCTTCTTTCTAGAGTGCAGTGTCCTTGCGTTCTTATTTTGTGACATACTGTCACAGATATTTTGGAGTTGCACAGATTCTGCTGCTTCTTCTCAAGATGGTTGGTTCTGGGTTAGGTGGTGAACTGGCTGCTTGGGCGTTGTTAACAGAGGCGTGTGAAGGGATCAGTTGCTGTAGATCTTTGCAAGACTATATTAAGACTGGTCGATAGAGGGCGCTAGACCAACTATCGTTACATATTCCAATGGTGATATGGGGTTATATGGAAGTGGTGATGCAAACCCTGGGTACTCGTGCAGGCCGTGGAATTATTGTTCACCAGTGACTTTTGGTACCATGGTAGACTTGTTGACATAAAACAATCCATTAATATTTTGCCAACATGATTCGACCATGATTGTGTGTTTTTTTCGGGATATTTCAGCGCCTTAGAACCCTTAGCTGATACAAAAGTGAGTGCATTTAATGTGGTTCAAATCAAGTTAAAACTGATTCACAATATCTAACAACTTCCTTCTTTTAAACTAATGAACACCTGGAAATTAAGTGGATCTTGGACAGACATAATACTTTCAAATTGGGACTCGCATCGTTTATATATAAGTTGCATTCTCCGTGCTCTTTAAGAAAGAGGTTTTACATTTTCAACTTCTATGTTTATTTCCAACCAACAAACTCCCTTCTTCCTTTTTTTGGACGTCTGCAACCCTCTGACACAAGATTGTTTTTTATTTTGCGAGCAGAACGGAAATAATTGAAACAATTGAAAAGCTAAACATGAACATACTTTGGTTCTGTCGATGTCTCTTTCAAAAGGGTATTTTTTTTTGTATTACTAGGGAAAAAACATTAAAAGGCAATCAATTTTACATATAAAACTTGAAAATAGTACAGATAACGCAACTCTAAGCAGCCTTTCTCATTTTAACACTGAATACACACACTTACGTATCTGCACGCATTTAGGCCTAATTGCAAATGTACAATGCATTATGACGCTTAAAAAATACTCTATTACTGACAAGCTTCAATATTCATTTTAATTGACAGAATATCTACACAAATCCATACTATTAGACACTTTTAACGCATTTACAATGAATTGTAAAAGGTGTACAAACACTTTCAAATGTAATGTAAGGGATAATTCAACATATCGGCAATCAAATGACAACCGATAAAGTCAAATATTTGACAGCTAACGCTAGTCACTCATCACCTAACATTTCAAATTAACAGGACGTTCCTAACGTAAAATCTCATTTTGTGTTACACAACAATTTTCTACAAAGTATTTACATTTGCACATTTTGTTTTTAGCCCCTTTCCCAATAAGCCATTTCCGAGTAACCTATGCCCTTGGGGACTTCCATTTGAAAAACATCTGGTACACTGACTTGCTCAGAATGCTCGGCACATTTTGAATTTGATCTTCTCCAGACCAAAGACACTTGTTGCTAATCACATGTTTCGGGGCAAGCTCTTGCATAGTAAGAGACGATCAGCACCAATACATTAATTGTTCACAATGGGTAAGAATGGCACAAAGACACCAGACCATGCTGGAGCTGGGGGTTGCTAGCATAAGGCTTGCCCTGAATCACGTGATATAGTAACAGTCTCTTTGGTCGGGAGAATGCAAAGGTAAAACGTGCAAAGCATTGGATTAAGTCAGCGTTCCAGATTTTATTCTAATTTAACGCGCAAATGAATTATTACACATCGATTTCAAATAGGCTTTACCTCAGGCGAATTTACAAGCAGACTTGGCTGTAGACCAACTAAAATTCCTTCTCTATCTTCATATCCACGAAAGTCAATTATATCAACAAAATCAAGAAAGTGTACGTTTACTCATAATGTCTACGGTTGCTATTGCGCAGTTTCAACGCTTTTAGTAATGTTTCGATATAAGGACACGCGAACTGAGTGTTTGTTTAGCACAGAAGAGCGAAATGCAAAACGCACGTTATGCAATTAAATCCTATTTTAATCCAATTCCTTTTTTTTGCTTACCTTGCCTACTTCATATAACCCTCGGCCGTTTCATTTCTGAAGAGCGTAAACAATGTTACTTTATGCCTATACATTTCCGATGCAGCGAGTTTTTTTTGTGGTTGTCTACAAAGTCTTTTTCCCAGCGAGTTCAAATTCAGCTTCATCTTTGCAGATGTCTCTGTTATTGTACCCATTTTTTTAATGACAAGCCGTTACACACAGGAAAACAGATAGCTTGTACAGTATTATTTAGATGACATATTTTCTTCATTTCTTAAAATGTTGAAAAAGTGACACCCAGGCACCTCGATGCCGGCCGAGTCACAGGCTCACAACACGTGTGAAAAGGCTCCTAGATTCTGTGGTTGAGGAGGCAGGTTGGGTTGTGAACGCCGGCAGCCGTGGGTGTCGGTAGAGATGCATTAGTGACGGAGCTGGATCAGGCCGTACGTGCAAGCAGCTCGACGAATGCAAAAAGCCAAATGGGGATGCATATTTTCACAGGTAGCGTCATCCATTTTGTCATTATGTCCTGCCGCTATTTGACCACAATCTTGATTATTAAGATTATCTGGTTGCCCATCATCCCATTCCAAGAAGGGCTCACTACCTTCCTGGCAATCACACTCCCAGGTTCCTTCAACCGCCTTGTCATTGCAAGCAATCCAGGCGAAGTAGTTAGTGTCCACCTTTCGTGACATATCTGCCATGAAGTTCATTTCCTGTGGCGAGCGAGGAGCAGCCATCTTGCCACCCATATCTTGGCAAGCCGACTTGGCCTGATCCCAAGTTTGAGCTGCCAGAGGAGTGAGGCGATAACACTCGTTTGCCCACAATTGCCACTGTGGTGGGCAAGAGCATTCCACAGTGAGCCGAGAGTGGCAGGAACCTGACCGCAATTGAGCATTTATCGCTGAAGTGACAGCAACAATGCCAAAAACTTGGAACAAGTACATGTTGATTCGTTTTATTAGGACGATAGCCGAGTTTAACGAGAATCAGGTGTGTTCCAAAGTACTAACGTCGAGTGTCTCCACAGTGAGGTCGAATGATGCCAATGAAGACTAGTGGTTGCGGCAGAAACTCCCTAAGATGTCTGACGCAAAATAATATTGATCAAAGCGGCACACAATGCATCTTGTTGCTATGGTTACATTTAATTCTGGGCGTTATGATGGCAAGGACAAAAACTAGTCTCTATGGTAACACTTCTGTTTGCTTGATCTAATCAACAATCCAAAAAAACGTGTTGTCAATTTAAACAATTATGGTTTGATGTGGGTACTGTATGCCAAGCGAGGTATTTAATATTGTTTGCTGGACGACTAAGCAACAGAGGCTTATACGTGAGTTGTCTGACGCACCAAATATTGATCCAAGCGGCACATATTGGATCTTGTTGCTATTATCCCACTTTTTCGGCGTACAAGAGGAAGCGGAGAATTAATCTCTATGGTAACACTTTTGTTGACCAGATCGAATCAACCATCCAGATTTCAGTTTCCAATTTTAATAAGCGTGGACACAATGCTTCGGTCGAGGCATTTGCTGTTGGCCGACTATTCAACCGAAGAGGCGTCTAGTCATGACCTTTTAATCATTTTGTACCTTATTGTTGGCGACCAAGTTTTGGTCACAAGTGAGGTGTTTTTTTTTTTACTACTGTCCGTAGTATTCTTAAGCTTGAACGGACGTGCACGTCGGGACTAAGAGACAAATAAGTAAATCTAAAAATTAGTGTGGCCTGACGTTGCGAACTTAGCAAGTTCTTCTTCAGAGGCTAAAACAGAAATGACAGAGGTACATACATTAACATGGGGGTGCACACAAACATGCAGGGCTGAAAGAAGAAACACAAAAGGAGGATTAGGTGGGAAAGGTGTGGAAAGATGCAGGGGAGGGTGGATGAGAGAACAAAGAAACAAAGGGAGATGGCAAACCACAAGGGGTCTGGTGTAAACAGGGGAGGGACCGAGGGGGAAGGATCAAAGATCACAGGGAGTGGGAACGGACAAAAGAGTGTGAGAGTGAATGGGGATGATGCAGGGGGGGGGGGAAACAGTATGGAGGTGGAAAGGGATGAAAGATGGGGAAAGATGGGTAAACACAAACAAGGAAGACCAGGTGGATTATCTGTAACAGAAGACAATGGAGGAAGAAAAGGATTAATCATTTCCAAGTTGGATGTTGAGACCATGTGGTTGAATAGTTTGAAGACGATTCATCCACACTTTCTCTCTGCTGAGGCGAACTGAGTCCTTGCGATGGCCAAGAGATTCAATGCCCTGCAAAATCATATCAGAAATGGAGTGGTTAGGCAGGTTGAAGTGATGACCAACAGGGGTGTCTAGTTTCTTGGTGTTGACCGTAGACCGGTGGGCATAGAAACGCTTCTTGAGCGTATTCTTAGTCTCACCTACATACTGCACTCCACAGACCCTGCAAGAAATGAGATATATGACATTAGAGGTGTTACAAGTGATGTTACCAATGGTTCTGTGGGTAGTGACATCAGAAGAGTGGCCAGAAAAGGAGTCAGACTCCTGGATATGAATCTGGCAGACAACACATCTGGAACTGCACTTGAAAGTACCATGCTGGGTGGGAGGGGATGCATCTAAGGATGGGACTTCAGCTCGAACAATCAAGTCCCGTAGATTTCGAGGACGCATGTAAGCCAATGTGGGGCCGTTGGGGATGGCGCGGGCAAGGCGATCTGAAGTATGGAGGATATGATGATTGTCATTAGTGATTTTGCGAAGGGGAGGGAGATTGGGGTGAAACGTGGTAACCAAGGGAATCATGGGTTTGGCCATGGCATCAGGGGCCTTTCCCGTGAGAGCTAGATTTCTGGGGATAGCTTTAGCTCTGGCAATGGCACGATGAACTTGGCGAGAGCTGTGACCTCTGGCCACCAAGTTGTTCCTCAGTATCTGTGTATGGCGGGAGAAATCGGAATCATTAGAACAAATTCTTCTGAGTCTGAGTGCCTGGCTAAACGCTATGCCAGTTTTGCAGTGCCTGGGGTGACAGCTGGAGGAGTGGAGGTACTGGTGGGTGTCTGTGGGTTTGGAATACAGGTCAGTGGTTAGTGAGTTGCCTTGCTTGCGGACGGTGACATCCAGAAAGTGGGTTTGGTGAGCCGAGAACTCCGATGTGAATTTGATGGTTCTGTGGAAGGAATTGATGTGGTTAGTGAAGGTCAAGAGACTGTCCTCATCACTGGTCCAGATGAAAAAACATCATCAATATATCTCCACCAGATCCAAGGGCGACATGGGGCCGAGGCAAGAATGCGTTCTTCGAGGTCACCCATGAAGAGGCAAGCCATGGAGGGGGCCATGCGGGTGCCCATTGCAGTGCCGTGTACCTGTAGATAGTGTTCACCAAGGAAGGAAAAATTGTTCTTCGTTAGTATAAGTCTCATGAGGGTGCCAACATCACTGATGGGAGGAGTCGTGTGTCCTGCCTTGGCCAGAGCCAAGGAACAAGCACGAACACCCTCCTCATGTGGGATGTTGGTGTACAGAGATGAGACGTCGAAAGTCCCAATGATGGCTGTGCTAGGAATCTGGTCCTTGATTCCTTCAAGCTTGCGTAGGAAGTCTGGGGTGTCGTGAATGTATGACGAAATCTGTGGGACAAGGGGTTTGAGAAAACTGTCAATGAACAGGGAGATGCGTTCCGTGGGTGAGCCATTACCGGAGATGATGGGTCTACCGGGGTTGCCAGCCTTATGAATCTTGGGTAGAAGGTAAAATCTGGCAGTCCTACAATCACAGGGAGAAAGAAATTTGTGAGCTTTGTTGGACAACTGGTCACGTGATCGCATATCGTCAAGTACCTGTTGTATATCGCGACAGAAAGTGCCTGTGGGGTCAGAGTCAAGGCGGGTATAGTTAGTGCGATTATCCAACTGGCGGTGGGCCTCATCAATGTACTGCTGACGATCCATGATGACCACAGCTGAACCTTTATCTGCTGGCTTGATGATGATGTCGGTGCGAGAGCGCAAGGAGTTGAGAGCCAGGCGCTCCTCTCTGGGGAGATTATCATGAGTCCTGTGGGGGAAGTTGTCTGGGTTAGTGACTTGGGAATTGATGACTTGAACGTATGTCTCTATGGCTGGCACACGATTCTTGGGGGGTACCCATGAACTCTTGACTCGAAAAGGCTCTGGCTCACACGGTTCACTGTCCAGGAAAAACTCACGCAGACGGATTCTACGGTAGTATTCCGTGAGATCTTGGCTGAGCTGAACCTGGTTCACAGAACGGGGAGCGGGACAAAAATTGAGACCCTTGGAGAGAAGTTTGTGCTCTGCGTCAGATATTGATGAGGAAGAAAGATTAACTACAGTGTTGACAGGGGGGTTCTGGCGGTGGCGTAGTAGATGGGGACCTAGGACGTCTAAAACGTCTATGTCTGACAAATAAGTAAGACAGATAATTTGGCGGCAAGTCTTTAATCCTTTAACATTAGTTAAGGCGAACCAACACGGATGGTGTGCAGAGTTGCAGACACGAGGACACGGGCACAACGACACATTACTCTGTAAATGCCAAACAGGTGGAAGGTCGAGCAGGACAGTGAAAACGTGAACCTTATCTATAATTCCTATTCAAGGGAGTGGGGAATACCCTTCTTACCACTGAGTCGGATGGTACCAAAAAATGGCACTCACGCAAACAAACACTTATATTAGCACTTATGCAAAATGGCACTCAAGCATAAAAGCAATTGGGGGGGGGGGACGAGGAATACCCTTCGTTCCAGTCGGATGGTACCCCAAAATGGCACTCAAGCAAACAAAAATATAGCACTTATGTAAAATGGCACTCAAGCATAAAAGCAATGGGGGGAATACCCTTCTTACCAGTCGGATGCTACCCCACTCAGGAACCACTCAGTGGCGCACCGGGTGGGGGGCCTCGGGGGCTTGAGCCCCCCCAAGAGATTGTCAGTGTTTTTATTTTTATTGTTTGTATTTTTTGGGGGTCCCACGATTTGGCCTTGGTGATGTGAATGTGGCCTGTTTTGAGTAGTATAATAGGGATGTAAGTGGCGCCACCAACGTCAAAATAGGCCACTCCTAAAAAAAATTCTGCGGCCAAAACTTTATGGCAAATTTTTTTGAAAAAATGAACTTTTAACAAATTTAAAAAAAAAAATAAAAAAATTGAACCCTCCCCCCCCAAAAAAACAAATCATGGGTGCGCCACTGGAACCACTGCTGGTATCGTTGAAATGCCCTTTTTGAATAGTCGATATGCCAATAATAAGTGCCTTCTCGCAAATTTGAAGCCGACGGATAGAAAAAATGTTCTGTTAATAATATTATGAGGGAGAGATTTTTTTCCCAAAGTGCTTTAAAGGGCCGCCAAACTCCGTCAATATTGACTCCATATTATGACTGTACATCCCATCACTTTCCCGTAGATCACTTTTTTTAATACGTCACTTGGGTTTCCTAAAAATAACAAGAGACTGTGAGGTTTACATGTTCTGTACCTCTAACACCAAATAATATTTTATTATGACCAAGACTTAAGTAGCTTCCGAATTAATAACATCAGTTTATAAAACCACAGGGGCAGTCACAATAAAAATAACATGAAAAGCATAAGCACAATGTATAAATGCATAACCTTAAATAAGAAAACAATTCTTTTCAATTAAGTGCCTAGATAAAATTTTTTTTAAATGAATCACGAGATTTTCAAATGCGAGTCCTAAAATATTTGCAATCGTTGAAGAATATTTCATTTTGTTTAACTGTGAAATGAAATCTACAAGAGTAGGCCCCAGATAGCAGAGGGGGCGGAATCATACACTCCCTCTCTCGGGTTGTCAAACTGTGAGAATATCAAGATTTATTTGATCTTTTGTTAACCAGTTGATATAAAATTATCCATACATATTTTCCCAACATGATTCGGCCATTGTGGTTATATTTTGCGATATTTCACCGCTAACGAACCCTTTGCTGATACTAAAAGTGGGTGCATTTCTTCTTAACAAACGTGATTCAAATGCAGGTTCAAACTAACCACCGAGGATGTCTATGAACTTTCTACTATTAAAATGAGAATCACCTGAAAATCGCGTGATCTTTAATTGACACATCACTTTCAAAATTGGTACTCACATCGATCATACATGTCAAAGTGGCGCTTCCCGATGCTGTTCAATACATTCGAGATGTGTTCTTATTAAAACACTTTCAACTTGTATGCTTCATTCCAACCCTCTGAAAGGCAAAATTCGCCGTCTACTATTTTTTTCCTTTTTGTGGACGACTGCAACAATTGATTTGGGCACAAACAGATCCGCTTTCTGAGCAGACTGGCTCCCGATGCACGTATTATGAACGGGTTGTGTGGGGCGTGAACCAGTCAACACCTTGAAACTGAATTATTGTCTGGCAGCCGATAAATCGAAATTGTCTACTAATCAACCAATAACTAAAAATATGGGCCGATTTTTTTCCGGCCGATGTCTCATTCAAAAATGAATAACTTTTGTGAAGGCCTATTGAGTAGGCCTACTAGAAAAAGTACAATCTATTTTTTTCGGGATAAAAGTCTGGAATAGCCTCGAGAAACGCAAATTGAAACATGCTATAGTCACTACACTATAATGAAAACTCTGAGGACATGCCCTTAACCTCGCGCATTTAGGCCTATACATTAATGTACAACTGAATAGCAGTGTTGTAGTACTCGTACTCGGTACTCGTACCGAGTACTACTTGCGTCCTTTTTTAAGTACTCGCACTCGTACTCGAATGTCAAAGCACTCGTACTCGAAATGACGGTACTCGTACTCAGGCAGCAAAGTACTCGTACTTGATATGTCGAAATTGTACTAGATTATCACAGTACTCGTAGTCGCATAGCAGTACTCGGAAAAAAATGGTATAGCTTGACTTACCACGGCCTTATTTTATCGATTCTTTCAGTTTGAAATGGTTGATTGGCTTGCAGAAAAATCGATGTTTCCCGATTTTCCTCTGTGCACCATTTGCCGTATGGCCATATTCGGAAATAGAAGTACTCGTACTCGGAAAACAAGTACTCGTTCTTGTTATTGTACTTGGAAGTAAAAGTACTCGCACTCGCAAACCTGTCCTTGAACTCGGAAGTACAAGTACTCGTACTCGGTTAACCTAGGTACTCGGCAGTACTCGGTACTCCGAAAAAAGTACTCGACTACAACACTGCTTAAAAGACTATACGTAAATGACTATATAAATGTCAAGTTTCAATTTTAATGTTCAGTTTACAGGAAACCTACTTACAATTAACCATACATTTTTTTAATTTTCAACGAATTCACAATAAATGAAAAACACAAATTAAAACACTGAATACAACCCTCTTAAAACCGGCGCATTTAGGCCTAATTGCAAATGTACGATTGAGTTGCGCCTTACAAATGACCACATAATATTGACAAGCCTCAAGTTTAGTTTTCAGTTCACAGGAAAGCTACATACAATAACCTATATTCTTTTTTTTTTATTTTCAACGAATTCACAATATTTGAAAAAAAGATGTTCACACACCTTAAAATGTAATGAGTATTCTCAATCAACATCGGCCATCAAATGACTCCACCAATCTTGTAAAACCCTAATTTGATTTGGTTTTAATCTACAATCATTCGTTCAATTTGTGTATGATATACAGTAACGATCAAACACCAAGGATTTTAATTTTGTACATTTTGTTCTAAGAACTTCAACTATCCAAAGTATTTCAATTTCAAATAATATCAGGCGAATTTACAAGCAGACTTGGCTCTAAACCAGGTAAAATTCATTCCTTTTTTTATATACACGAACGTAACAATTTGGCGAAATGAAGAACGTTAGTGTATGTTTATTCGAATTTCAAAGGTTGTCATTTCAACACTTTTAGTAATGTATGCAAATGTAAATGACAGAGAAACTCAGTGTTTGTTTTCCTAATTACAAGATTGAATTGCAAAACGCACTGGAACAATAAAATTATGTTTTAATCTAATTGCTATCTCGTTGGTAATGTGAACAAAATATTTGCTTGTCATGATTACTTCATTATCCATCCTGGCTGGGTTTTTTTTTATTTTAGAGCGGAAACGGGTTACCCAGTAAGTTCAAGTTCAGGTTCGCAGCCATCTCCTATATTGTCCCATTTATTTATAACAAGCCGATGCATACGGAAATAAACAGGTTTTGTTTGGCATGTCCTCGTTACCCGGGCTTGTATGGTATTGTTTACCTGGCATATTTTCTTTAGTTCTACACTTTTCTCGATGTTGAAGGCGTGACATCCGGCACCTCGACGCAGGCCGAGTCACGGGTGCACAACACTATGGTAACAAGGCTCTGTGGTCGAAGCTAAGGGGCAGGTTGAGCTGAGAATGCGGCGGCGGGTGTCGATAGAGCTGTATTAGTGACGGATTTGGATTAGGTCGTAAGTGCAGGCAGCTCGACGAACACAAATAGCCCAGCTAGATTTCCAACATTCACCATCATCCATTCTGTCACCTAATGACGATGCTATCGCAGCACAGTCTTGGCTGCCACTATCATCATCTGGTTGCCCATCAGCCCATTCCAGGAAGGGCTCTTCTCCTTCCTGACCGTCGCACTCCCAGGTTCCCTCTATTTCCATGTCAGTGCAAGCAATCCAGGCGTAGTAGTTACTGTCCACCTTCCGTGCCAATTCTGCCATGAAGTTTATTTCCTCGAGCGAGCGAGGAGCGGCCATCTTGCCTCCCATGTCTTGGCAAGCCGATTTGGCCTCCTCCCAAGTATGCGGTGAAGGAGTGAGGCGATAACACTCGTTCCCCCACAGATGCCACTGTGGCGGGCAAGAGCATTCGACGGTGAGCCGAGAGTGGCAGGAACCTGACCCAAATTGAGCATTCAGCACCGAAGTGATAACAACGATGCCGAAAACTTGAAACAAGTACATGGTGATTCGTTACGACGATAACAGCAGAGTTTAATACACGAGGGCAAGATGTGTTCCCATAAAGAAAGGTCGAGTGTTTCAACAGTCAGATCGAATGATGCGAAACGAAGACTGGTGATTTCAGCATAAACTCCTTGAGTTGTCTGACGCAAAATAATATCTATTACAGTGGCAGGCAGTGGATGTTGTTGCTAAGGTAACACTTGGTCGGCGTTAAAGGGGAATGAGAAGACTATAGTTTCTATGGTAACATTCCTGTTTGCTGGTTTCAATCAACCATCAAGGATTAAGTAATCCATCTTAATAAGTGCGGTGCTAGTCTTTAAAAGCGAGACATTTGACACGATTGCTGGTCGACGTAGCATCAAAAATAGGCGATCAGCCATAAACTCTGTAAATTCATTTTATCGCGTTTTCTTAATGGTCGTAATCTATTTTGATTGATTATTTTCGTATTCTGGTTGAATCCGTGCACTTAAAAAGTTTTGTAGGACTGGCAAATCCTGCTTACAAAATACAATAAGAAGGAGCATGTTACAAATACTAAAAGTACTTGGGAATGATACATGTACAGATATTATTACGTCAAATTACATTCACCACCAATTAAGTATATAAAGAAGAGTATATGGATATAAATGACTGAGACTTAAAAATTACAAGATACTATTTAATATTCCGCGTAGACGACTATAGTAAACTTAAATATCCACTTTTTTATACGAAACGGCCCAATCACCAATAATCAATATTCATAAACATTGTACTCTGCCATGCCCTTTACTCTCAGCTATTTGCCTGTTTGTTTGGGAGTTTGTAAATTTGAATTCGTCTCAAGAAATTTGTTTCTCTGCTGTGCAAAAGCTCTGAACATGCGTAGAACATTCATACCAATAGGGCTAAAGCCGTCGTATATTAAAGTATAAAGATCATATTTATTTAATTTTTTACTCTGTGTACAATAAACTTAATGTTGTTACAATGTACTAAATGATATAACACAATAAACCCCTGCTGGAATAACGATCTCCGAGTTACAATATTGAGTTTTTATTAAAAAGCTAATGTATTTACGCCTTGAAATTACTTGGTGTAGGGTTTTAAATGTCTACTGGAAAACAAACCGCCTACTTTAGCATGTAAATATTATGGACAAACATACCGCTAATGTTAGCTGTTTCTTTTTACGGATAACACAATATATTTTTCCGGGTAACACAGGTATAGACATTAGGCACTCGTCGTTAACAAAATTAAAGATGCGAGCTTTGTCTGAAAGGACAGTGAATGATAGAGACGAAGGAAGACAGGCATGTGATATTAAAACACGCTGTCATCAAATTCGGCACTGCTGAAGGAATTTTCTTTTCAACGAAGTATTGTCCACTTACAACCATATTATCTGAAATATGAATTGAGTACAGAACATCAAAGGGAATCGTTGGCGATGAATTTTAGATGGCCATCGGATTGTGCACCACACGTCCTGCATACTCGTCCTGTACATAAAAAGAGATTGACTATCGATTAAAATTACATCGGTTACCCCGTATCTAATGAAAATACGCTGTCCAAGTACGCTGCCTAAAATACCAACACCATACATATATGTATAACCACTATAACTTTACGGATGTACAGCGGCAGAAGATTAACACGAAAAAACCCAGTAATTTATATATTTCCATCTTATTTCTCGCCGTTGGTTGAAGAACTCTTAATTAGGAGGAGCAGGCAACTTGGATTTAGTATAATCTTTTAGCCAACTCCGCATGGGGGCAGGCCAGTAAATAGGCCTAAAATTGCCTACGCTGGCCAAATCACGATATGTGCGCCCTCATATTCACTGCGAGGGCCATGAACGTGAGGGTTTGTAAAAAGGGAAGGTGGAAGCCGTCCATTGGACTGCAAGCTCGTATTCGAAACTCGTCTAACTCGTGCAAAATTAGGCCCTAAAAGGCTATCTGCTTTTCTGGGCAATGGGGCGTAGGCGTCCTTTTTCAAAATGGCGATTGGGTGATCATCTTTGGATAAAATTCTCTCCTGAAAGTTATTGGTCAACACCCCAAAAATTGAACGGAAAATAAAAGATGATGAAATAAGCTTTAATATGATGTGTGTCTCAAACACCTTGGAGAGTTGTGAGTTATGTTTGATACTTTTGGGAAGTCTAGGGCAGTTGCACTGGTCTGCAACCATGACACTCTCTAATTGTGTCCGCCATGCCCAGATGCACATTTGAAAAGAATGGTTGCTTAGCATTGCCCCTGTGAAGGGCAATAAATACTTTTGTTGATGTAATCCCAACCAGACACAAAAATCTGTCAAACTATAACAAAGATGCCTGCAGTATGCATTGTTTATAAGCTTGTTAATAACTCACGCGAGGATCCTGGCGGTACGGCCCTTCCATTCCTGTTGCTATGTAGGGCCGGATAAACTCCTCTTGGCCCGGTAAACCCTTTACAGACAGAGAAAACAAAAGCATTACAGTTCTCGTTTTAAATTGTGGTTCGCAATCTACCTTTATATTATATAAAAAAACACATTAAAGATAATCGGATCATCTGTCTTTTGTGCATTTTTTTTTCGATTGAAGCAACAAAATTGATCAGAATCTTAAGAAGTGTGCATAATTGACCTGTTTCCAAACACTTTGAGCAAGCGGAGAAAAGCTATGCACAGTTTCTTTCGTCTCGTAATTGGATTCAGTTGCTATTGTTTCCTATTTGAAACTTGCCGTTTAGTATATTGAATTGCGTGCACCTTCGCACGAATCCCTAAATTAGCAGTCGGGCCATCATTCACAACCGGTTGGTAAGTGTTCGTGTCGTCGAGGGGCCGTGACTGGGTAATCCTAGCTGTGCCACCTTTAATGAATGATTTTACTCTGGTCGATAGCACTTCGGGTACAGTGGAATAAATTTTGACAGGGAATTTGGTACTGGTCCTTTCGTTACTTTGAGCAACGTTTTTGTCATTCAATCGATAGCTTCTTGAATTCCATTGCTAGTGTTTCCCTATTTTCAATTTGCCGCTTCGTATTTGGAAGTGTGGGGTGTCGTGGCATCGTGGGCTGGAGCATTGAATTCGTGGTCTGCGGGTAATTCTGCAGGTTGTGGGTTCGAGTCCAGCCATGGACTTATGCTGAGTGTGCCTTTGAGCAAGGCACTTTGTCACTCATTGATTCTCCCCACCCAGCAGTAAATTAGGTACCTGTGAGGGCATAGATGGTTATTGCGGTTGATTCTGGCTGCTTTGCGCAAACCATGGCAGTATACTCCCCAGGGAGCTGAGATAGTATTTGGAATGTTTCATGGGCGCAATGGACAGGGCAATAATGATGTAGCACCCTGAGCACCAATACTGGTGGATACATGCGCTTTATAAAAACATTAACACATGATTATTTTGTTATTCTTTTCAGGGGAATCACCAATATTCCTTTGTGCTTTTATTGCCTTTTACCTGCTGTAGGTAGGGAGAGCGTCTCATGACGTGCATCAGACGACTCATCCTATCCTCCTCATCATGGAAATTTGCCATGCGGGGGACATCACCAGACTCCGTGCTCAGATCAGGAATGTTCCGGCTTGGCACACCCGACCACTGTCTGTGGTCAAGTGACTTGGTGTGTTGCCTCCAAACGAGACGACACATGCAGACCAGCATGCACGCCGCCACGAGAATAAGCACAGCACAGCCAACGATGATGAGTACTAAAGCAATGGTGGACTGACCGCCCGAACCAGGCTCTGAAGGAGATACCGATTAAATACAAAAACTATTAGATTACTAACTTATGGTTAATAGGTTTTGTATGCAATTATGTGAAACTCTATAAGTAACGACAGAAAAACCAGAGTGACATAGAGAGCTAGTATGTACACGAATGAATGAGCTTTCGCAACAACGTACTTCACGCTAACTTCATCGGATGCAACGATCAAGTAAATATGCTTGGCTAATGTACAACTCATGCATTTAAGGTTGAAAATTGGCCGTTAAAGTGGAAACCTGAATTGTGCATACACTTAATTAGTTTTAATTTAGTGTAAGTGATATTAAGGATTCTATTTGCATGTTCTACAATGCAAACAGGTGCAAATTAATTTGGTAATGTACGGCGAACGTCACAATGACTATTCGTTGACGTCGAGAAATTCTCTTTAGGTAAAATTAGAAGCCGACCCGACATACACATATCTTCTGAGCTATTCCTTTAGTTATACACTGGACTATACACATTCAATTTTCAACGAGTTTTTACCATCGATTTCTGTCTCGCAACGCTCCCCAGTGTATGAAGCTTGACAGCTAAAAAGGAAAAAAAAAAGAACAATGAACACTGTGGTGTATGACGTTTGAAATGTGTGAGGGATCGTTACATACTCCCTAGATTAACCAATCGCATACCTATCTGGTGGATGGGTGACGTTTTCCCAAATGAAATCATGCACAAAGAAAGAAATTCGCATGCACTGTATTTTAATACTTGTTCTTGACAGGCCATACCTACAACAATTAGTTAACAATATCAATTTGTATTGGCAGATGCATTACCGTTCAATTCCCCGGAATGTTGTGAAATGATTTCGGATTTACCTGCACGTAAATGAAATGTAAGGGAAGTTCCCAGACGTTTCACACGTCCCGCCATTCTTGCAGTAGGTTGGCACACAGACTACTTCCCCATCTGTCATGAAAAAGAAAACCCATTTTCATAGACTATCGAATTAACAGAGCAACCAATGACTGAAAGATAAGGACAATGGTAGAGATCAATCGTAATACATTTTAAACAAAAGGGATAATGCATATATTCAGTCATTTTTTTAAAGCACTCACGGACGCTCAACTAAAATGGATTAGACCGAAATTCAAACATACATTCTGCATTTAGCTACAATCTATAGGGCTATATCCTTGAATAGCCGCTCCACAGTTCATGAAATAACTGAATGTATGATGGGAGCTTAAAACGAAATTTATATTTAAGATTGAGGCTGCAGTTTCCACAGTCCTTAGTCCTCAATGTTTGTCTACCTGCCCCTTGAGGCAGTTAATCTTTTCACACAAGAGGGCGGCCTTCACCAACAGTACTGGTTTTATACATGTGTATTACCGTCTACGATTACAGAATCACGGTTGATGGAGATGACCGTATTGCCGTCACTCAATGATGGATTCTCTGACATGACTTCCTGCATGGTGATGTCTGAGGGCGCACCGTTTTCAAATGAAGCCACAGACCTCACGATAACACTGCCTTCCTCCATCCACGGGACGTGAACTGAAGATACACCGTTGGTAGATGGATTCTCCTTAAGCCTCATAAAAATCTGGAGGAAATGTTTACATACACTGGTCACACTAAAGAATCTCCCTGTCAGTTTGGTCTCTAATCAATTAAGAACACCTCAGCATGAGTACAACGAGTTTGTATAGAGTGAACGCCAATAATGGGTATCCTTGTTTGTTTGTTTTTAGACCAATTAGATTTAGATACATATTGATTGCATTATTTCCATTCCTTAGACTACATCCCTCTTTCGAATTTCAAATCATTAATATTTCATTTGATCAGTTCTGTTATTTTTTTTGTTGATCGGCGTGATCGCATCTGCTTGGGCAAGTGTTCAGCGTTGTACTGTAAAATGAAGCCCCTTCTTTAGTAAACTGTACACCCATGCAATGAAATGATCGCGCTTTCGTTTCATTCCTGAATTGAGATCAGAACAGATTAATATTACCGCTCGTTCAAACACAGCAGCTAGTCTCCGGAAGGCACTTGATGTCGGATTTTTGAAGGCCTGATTGAAGTCCAAATCAGCTGTCAACACAATCTGCTTAGACGGAAGTTCTGTAAAGAAAACGATAAGATAACCAAAATTAATCATCAAAGCTTATCATCATCTACATGCGATTTCATCTCTATAAACGATGGTTTCTCTGTCGTTCTTTGATTTTGTTT
The DNA here is from genome assembly GCA_029964075.1 of Patiria pectinifera. NCBI lineage: Eukaryota > Metazoa > Echinodermata > Asteroidea > Valvatida > Asterinidae > Patiria > Patiria pectinifera. Next base: position 6,208,643 of record CM057138.1, on the reverse strand, counting down.
TGAAATCATGTAATTTGTGATTTGCGTATATGTAAAACATTAAGCCGTGAACCCTCTTTTAAAAGAAAACCCGACAAGCGGTCTGATATGCGGGTTTCACCATAACTGAACCAGGTTTTCTTATCTCAATTATCTCAAGATGTTATCACCTTAGGGCAGTTCAGCACCCGATGAATGCCTATCACCAGCAGGGAACAATTGACTTAACGACTTGTTGGGCATGCCTGAATCATTCTTCAGTAGTCTAAACACACCTAGATTTTTCATAAATTAAATATCAAACGAAATAGACGTTTTTGTCGGGTAATGAAACCTTTGTTTTTCTTTCTTTGATCATTGACATTGATGCACAAACAACGACAATCATGAATTTGTCGGACTGTGCCTGTACATGTAACATGTATGGGATTTTAAAAAGGTTGATCCAGCAGAAAGTAAACTGTACCTTTTGGACTGGCCTCCTGTGGCGCAACTAATTGCCTTAAGGGATAACCAGATAATGATACACTGGACTAGTGAATAAATGATAAACATCGAAAGCCTGGTATGAAAAGGCCCAGGTTTTTAACAGGAAAATTCACCTCATGCGCCTTAAGCTTTTGCCTATTCAGGTCACACCTCCATCGACAGCAATGACTTTTTGTTCTAATGGCTATTAATATTTTGCTTTGTATTGAGAAAAAAAAATGTTTTTGATATTGAAGAGAACTGACGAGTGCAAAATGATTTAATGAAACACTTAGTTGTTTGAATGAGACGCTTGAAAATACAATGTAGATATACTGTTTGCACGTTGTTAGAGGTTTGCAAGTACAGAACACAACATGGTGCGTTCTACTTACGGCAGTTTTGGGTTCAATACAAATTCAAGTTGGCGATGTCTTGCATATTGCCTACTCACATCTTCTGCAGGCCTAATGATTTATTTGACCAATATCGAGTTCACATTTAATACACAATCATGATAATTTGAGGGAAGGCAGTGATATTGGCATATCATCCCGAACGTTTCAGCAAAGCGCCTATAGAAATTAATGACACAATATTGACTTACGTTGACAAGAACCGTCATCTTGCGGGAAAAACCCTTCGAAAACATTGCAAATGCAAGTGAAGCCATCTTGGTTTATATCTGGTAGACAGTAGTGTTGAGCATCAGGGCATCTATTACCAGAGAGACACGGACTCGCATCTGCAAAACAAAAACGAATTTTTAGGAGATACAACCTCCGATCGTAGTCAAACTATTGGTCTCTGATGACATTCATTGCATAAGAGCTAAAAAGTATAACGAGAAGAACTGACTTGAACGAATGTCGTAAATATAACAAGTAGCTTTTGGAACGACCCAAAGCTGCCATCAGTTGCAAAATTACATGCACACATATGTAGGTTTATTGGTAATTAGTATGTTGAGCAGTAGGCTGACGACTTGGTTTTTAGCTGATGAAGAGGCCGCTTCTCTAGTTCTTAGAAGTACACAATCGTTGCGTCATACCTTTTTAAATTTGGGAGTGACCAACATCAACAACAAAAAAAATGTTTGGATATATCAACATTTTTTAAAAATGCTTCATCATAAATAATATCTGTTACCCGTGCATGTTGCTCCTGAATGGGTAAGTGGGCAAACACACTTGCAAAACTCAGCATCAAATGTCCCTCCATTCAGACAGCTGAAGGCAGATAACTGGCAATCTAAACAATGGGCAGAAAAAGAAGTTGTGAAGATTACGAATCGGGGCACTTGATCACTGTATATTCACGGGCCGCCTTCGCGGGCCTCCATAAGCACGATACTGTACAAAGTAACTGCCCCCTCACATGGAGGATTACCAGAACAAGAGCTAGCGAATGCTTTCGCCATTAAAGGGGGCCTTCTTGATAGAAGTCACAGCTCACCGCGATTTTGTCTATAGGATACAATTAGATACACCAAATCCCGTACCATACTACCATAATTATTATATACATACTATTGAAACTAAAAACAAACGGTTCCTCTCAGACAAGGAATAAAGGAAATAAGCTGTAACATTTTCTGAAAGATCGCAGGAGAAACTGCAAACGAAAACCAAGTTTGCACCCTAAGTGTACCACTGCACGACATTAGATGAGTTCCTTTGATTCAATACCTTGAAGCACGGAGTCTGGTGATGTCCCCCGCATGGCAAATTTCCACTAAATTTCACTATTCGTTGACGTCGAGAAATTCTCTTTTGGTAAAAGTAGGAGCCGACCCGACATACACACATCTTCTGAGATATTCCTTTAGCTATACACTGGACTATACATATTCAATTTTCAACGAGTTTTTACCATCGATTTCTGTCTCGCAACGCTCCCCGGTATATGAAGCTTGACAGCTAAAAAGGAAAAAAAAAAGAATAATGAACACTGTGGCGTATTACGTTTGAAATGTGTGAGGGATCGTTACATACTCCCTAGTTTAACCAATCGCATACCTATCTGGTGGATGTGTGACGTTTTCCCGAATGAAATCATGCATAAAGAAAGAAATTCGCATTCACCGTATTTTAATACTTGTTCTTGACAGGCCGTACCTACAACAATTAGTTTACAATATCAATTTGTATTGGCAGATGCATTACCGTTCAATTCACCGGAATGTTGTGAAATGATTTCGGATTTACCTGCACGTAAATGAAATGTAAGGGAAGTTCCCAGACATCTCACACGTCCCGCCATTCTTGCAGTAGGTTGGCACACAGACTACTTCCCCATCTGTCATGAAAAAGAAAACCCATTTTCATAGACTATCGAATTAACAGAGCAACCAATGACCGAAAGATAAGGACAATGGTAGAGATCAATCGTAATACATTTTAAACAAAAGGGATAATGCATATATCCAGTCATTTTTTAAAGCACTCACGGACGCTCAACTAAAATGGATTAGACCGAAATTCAAACATACATTCTGCATTTGGCTACAATCTATAGGGCTATATCCTTGAATAGCCACTCCACAGTTTATGAAATAACTGAATGTATGATGGGAGCTTAATACGAAATTTATATTTAAGATTGAGGCTGCAGTTTCCACAGTCCTTAGTCCTCAATGCTTGTCTACCTGCCCCTTGAGGCAGTTAATCTTTTCACACAAGAGGGCGGCCTTCACCCACAGTCCTGGTTTGTATACATGTGTATTACCGTCTACGATTACAGAATCACGGTTGATGGAGATGACCGTATTGCCGTCACTCAATGATGGATTCTCTGACATGACTTCCTGCATGGTGATGTCTGAGGGCGCACCGTTTTCAAATGAAGCCACAGACCTCACGATAACACTGCCTTCCTCCATCCACGGGACGTGAACTGACGATACACCGTTGGTAGATGGATTCTCCTTAAGCCTCATAAAAATCTGGAGGAAATGTTTACATACACTGGTCACACTAAAGAATCTCCCTGTCAGTTTGGTCTCTAATCAATTAAGAACACCTCAGCATGAATACAACAAGTTTGTATAGAGTGAACGCCAATAATGGGTATCCTTGTTTGTTTGTTTTTAGACCAATTAGATTTAGATACATATACATTGCATTATTTCCATTCCTTAGACTACATCCCTCTTTCGAATTTCAAATCATTAATATTTCATTTTATCAGTTCTTTTTTTGTTGTTGATCCGATCGCATCTGCTTGGGCACTTGTTCAGCATTGTACTTTAAAATGAAGCCCCTTCTTTAATAAACTGTTCACACCCATGTAATGAAATGATCGCGCTTTCGTTTCATTCCTGAATTGAGATCAGAACAGATTAATATTACCGCTCGTTCAAACACAGCAGCTAGTCTCCGGAAGGCACTTGATGTCGGATTTTTGAAGGCCTGATTGAAGTCCAAATCAGCTGTCAACACAATCTGCTTAGACGAAAGTTCTGTACAAAAAACGATAAGATAACCAACATTAAATCATCAAAACTTATCATCATCTACATGCGATTTCATCTCTATAAACAATGGTTTATCTGTCCTTCTTTGATTTTGTTTTGAAATCATGTAATTTGTGTTTTGCGTATATGTAAAACATTAAGCCGTGAACCCTCTTTTAAAAGAAAACCCGACAAGCGGTCTTATATTCGGGTTTTCACCATAACTGAACCAGGCTTTCTTATCTCAATTATCTCAAGATGTTATCGCCTTAGGGCAGTTCAGCACCAGATGAATGCCTATCACCAGCAGGGAAAAATTGACTTATCGACTTGTTGGGCATGCCTGAATCATTCTTCAGTAGTCTAAACACACCTAGATTTTTCATTTTTGTCGGGTACTGAAACCTTTGTTTTTCTTTCTTTGATACTTGAAATTGATGCACAAACGACGACAATCCTGAATTTGTCGGACTATGCCTGTACATGTAACATGTATAGGGGTTTAAAAAGGTTGATCCAGTAGAAAGTAAACTGTTCCGTTTGAACTGGCCTCCTGTGGCACAACTAGGTGCCTTAAGGGATAACCAGATAATGATACACTTGACTAGTGAATGAATGATAAACATTGAAAGCCTGGTATCAAAAGGCCAAGGTTTTTAACAGGAGAATTCACCTCATGATGCGTCTTAAGCTATTGCCTGTTCAGGTCACACCTCCATCGAAAGCAATGACTTTTTGTTCTAATGGCTGTTAATATTTTGCTTTGTATTGAGACAAAAATGTTTTTGATATTGAAGAGATTTGACAAGTGCAAAATGATTTAATGAAACACTTAGTTGTTTGAATGAGACGCATGAAAATACAATGCAGACATGCTGTTTGCAGGTTGTTAGAGGTTTGCAAGTACAGTACACAAAATGGTGCGTTCTACTTACGGCAGTTTTGGGTTCAATACAAATTCAAGTTGGCGATGTCTTGCATATTGCCTACTCACATCTTCTGCAGGCCTAATGATTTATTTGACCAATATCGAGTTCACATTTAAGACACAATCATGATAATTCGAGGGAAGGCAGTGATATTGGCATACCATCCCGAAAGTTTCAGCAAAACGCCCCCGAAAAAAATGACACAATATTGACTTACGTTGACAAGAACCATCATCTTGCGGGAAAAACCCTTCGAAAACATTGCAAATGCAAGTGAAGCCATCTTGGTTTATATCTGGTAGACAGTAGTGTTGAGCATCAGGGCATCTATTACCAGAGAGACACGGACTCGCATCTGCAAAACAAAAACGAATGTTTGGGAGATACAACCTCCGATCGTAGTCAAACTATTGGTCTCTGATGACATTCATTGCATACGAGCTAAAAAAAGTATAACGAGAAGAACTGACTTGAACGAATGTCCTAAATATAACAAGTAGCTTTTGGAACGACCCAAAGCTGCCATCAGTTGCAAAATTACATGCACATAATTATATGTAGGTTTATTGGTAATTAGTATGTTGAGCAGTAGGCTGACGACTTGGTTTTTAGCTGATGAAGAGGCCGCTTCTCTAGTTCTAAGAAGTACACAATCGTTGCGTCATACCTTTTTAAATTTGGGAGTGACCAACATCAACAAGAACAAAATGTTTGGATATATATCGACATTTAAAAAAAAAATGCTTCATCATAAATAATATCTGTTACCCGCGCATGTTGCTCCTGAATGGGTAAGTGGGCAAACACACTTGCAAAACTCAGCATCAAATGCCCCTCCATTCAGACAGCTGAAGGCAGATAACTGGCAATCTAAACAATGGACAGAAAAAGAAGTTGTGAAGATTACGCATCAAGGCACTTGATCACTTATATTCTATATTCACGGGCCGCCTTCACAGGCCTCCATAAGCACGATACTGTACAAAGTAACTGCCCCCTCACACGGAGGATAACCAGAACAAGAGCTAGCGAATGCTTTCGCCATTAAAGGGGGCCTTCGTGATAGAAGTGACAGCTCACCCGATTTTGTCATAGGATACAATTAGATACACCAAATCCCGTACCATACTACCATATTATATACATACTATTGAAACTAAAAACAAACGGTTCCTCTCAGACAAGGAATAAAGGAAATAAGCTGTAACATTTTCAGAAAGATCGCAGGAGAAACTGCAAACAAAAACCACGTTTGCACCCTAAGTGTACCACTGCACGACATTAGATGAGTTCCTTTGATTCAATACCTTCAGTGGTTGGTTCTGCCGAGGTTCGAGCGGTTGAAACTTTACTTGTAATTCGCTCAGTCGTTAGATCTGAAAAAAAAAGTGTTCACAAAATTAAACCGTTTATTTTATTAGTTTAATCATCCTTTAATATAGAAATCAATTTGCGACAAGTGGTTTTGCAGTGGTCATATTCATAGACGTGCGCGGTTGCTCTGTGAAAAGGAAAGGATTCTTGTCAATACCCAACATGGACTTCAGAAATCTTTAAATAACGTAATAACATAGTACAGGGTGAATACGTAAAAAAAAGAAGGAAACCCAAATGGTAGGACCTTTTTTTTAAATAGAGTTTTGCATTATGTAGCACTTTTAAAATCTAGAATATGAAACCCGATTAATCAGCTTTTTTTTAGTACAAGAATCATTCACATCACTCAGGTACAAATGTACTTTTCATGTTTCAGTATGTTTAACACAACTACCGTTTTAAGTTGTCCACGGATCACAAAAATGTGTTCTTGCAGCAAAACAATTCACAAAGGGATGTGCGGAAATTGTTTTCGTTTTGCTGAAATAACACTTACTGATCGATTTTGTTAACCATGGACAGAGCTTTATAGCAGTGTTTGCGTTTAAAATCCCGTAACTTGAAAAGTACGTTAGTGATTTGAATGTTTCTTGCCCTAAAATAAAAGTTATTAATTGGGCTTTTATATCCTAGATGTTGAAAGTGTAACACGCAGAATAACTTCATTACAAAAATGGTACTGCTCTTTGGGTTTCCTGATTTTTGACTCGCCCTGTAATGCAACCGAGAACAATGTCCCTCGCAGATCATGAACAAAAAGCAATTCACATCTTGTTGTATTTTCTTTACAATATCAGGCCAAGCTGCATTCCCCAAAATGACAACCTAAATTTGAATCTGAATCTATCTGTTCGATGGTCTGTAGATGAAATCTATAGATTCATTACCTTTATTTCTAGGTTCTGTCAACGTGCGAGCTGTTGAAACTTGACTTGTGATTCGCTCAGTCGTCAACTCTGAAAAAAGGGTGTTTGCAAAGTAACAGATTAGTTTACTTAAAACATTAATAAAAATAAAATGCATTACACATTTCGAAATAAAAATTTAGGGAACATACCTCCAACTGATTTCGAAGCGGTCAATATCTCAGTTGTTCGCGATTGCTCTGTGAAAAGAAATTAATCAGGTCAATTGCTGAAATTGACCACAAATTTCGTCTTTTCATGGCCTACATGCAGAGTTTAATGGATAACTGGCTCTTTCTGTGATCTACATACCTTTAGTTGTTGACATAACAGTCGAACCAGCACTCGTCGGCATCCTACCGTCAGAACCTAATGGCAAACACATATATATATATATATATATCCAATGAGACTGGCGAACCACAAGCAGTCATTCAGATCCGAGAGCAAGAGGGCGCAAACAGAGCTAAGTAAACATATATGGGATTTAAAGGACGAGGGGAACGACTATGAAATCAAATGGGACATTGTTCTGAAAGCACTGCCATACTCTAACGTAAACAAGAGATGCAATTTGTGTATAGCAGAGAAGTACATAATCATATGTAGGCCAGGTCTAGGTACACTGAATATGAGAAGCGAAATCGTCTCCAAGTGCAGGCATCGAGACAGATGTGTTCTTACTTCAGTGACGTAAACGCGTACTAACTTCAATGACGTAACGCGCGTAACGCGTGCGCGCGCTTGATTCGAAATAAGGTAAGATGCTACTTGTATTCTATTTTTCGTCATTCTGCTGATGAGTGCCTTATGGTACGAAACAGTCTGTTCAGAAGAGAGATATGCCAAAGTTTTAACTCATATTCTGAATTTATTGTATATATATATATATATATATAATTTAAAAGAACAAATATGCAAAAGGTTGACCATACAAATTTGCAATAGGTTGACCATACAAATTTTTAATAGGTTGACCATACAAATGTGCAATAGGTTGACCATACAAATATGCAATTAGGGAACATACCTCCAACCGATTTTGAAGTGGTCATTGACTCAGTTGTTCGCGATTGCTCTGTGAAAAGAAATAAATTAAGTCAATTCCTGAAATTGACCATAAAGTTAGTTGCGTGTCTGTAAATGGCCTACATGCAGAGTACGATGGATAACTAGCTCTTTCAGTGATCTGCATACCTTTTGAAGTTGAGCTAGAAGTCGAGCCAGCGCTTGTTGGCACTCTGCCGACAGGACCTGATAATGATAGAAAAAAACAGTTCCTTTAATTTTTGAAAATGTTCAATAGAGCCAAACTTGAACAAAAAATAGAAATAATTCATATATAATTAGAAGGAAAATGCAATAAGTTGACCAATGAAATTTCAACATCTAATGTCGTATCCTTGAAAATGCCAAGATGCCGATTAATCCTGTACAATCAGTGCCATACAGCATATTGCTATGCTATATGTAAAGAAAAAGAAATGTTCATTTACCAGATGTACAATCAGTGCCATACAGCATATTGCTATGCTATATGTAAAGAATTTTTTATTTTTATTTACCAGATGTCGTTTCTGGAAGGGATGCTCCCGGACTTGTAGTTGGTACTGGATTTGCGGTTGTTTCTGGAAAAGATTGAGATAAAGAGATTCGTGGGTGTGCAAAGTGGTCCACTCTCCACTCTCCTTTATAATAAAAGAGTTTGGCATTTCAACTGTAACTGAGTTCGGCATTTCGGCTGTAAACAATCCGTGCAACAAAAATATTCTTTGACTGCGTCCATTCTTATTTAAAAGACCCTTGTCAATATAGGATCGGAAGATCAGTCAAGTCTTTGTTACTCTTACAAATTGTCCATTTCGAACATTATATCAAATCGAACCTGTAGAAGTCGATGTCGAAGTCACTTCTGAAGTCAGACCCGCAGTAGTTGTTTTCGAAGTCACTGCAGGAGTCGCAGCTGATCGTTGAGGGGTCGTCGATGGAATGTCTATTTGGCGGTAAAAAGAGGGAAGATGATTTTAATGTAAACACTGACGACATTAAAACATGGAAGCATTCAAACAAAAATGCATTTGAAAGGCAGACCTGCAGGAGAAGTCGTTGAAGCTGCAGTTGACATCGGAACTGTCGGTGATGGCGCTTCTGTTGAAAAATAACACAAAGGATATCGAGGAGCATTTTCAGCAACACGGATTTATCGTCAATGCGGGAGTAATCGGACCAGCACCGTACACGCTCAGTAATTATTGAACATGTTAACTTGGAGAGGTACCGTAGAAAAGGAAAGAAAGTTTGCAGGAAGCCAGGAGATGCGCGCGGAACAGACACAGATGTAGGCAGAGCATGATGGCCTTATGTGCCACAGTGCAGGAAGGGGATAGGTAGGCAAGGTAATCAACTGGCCATATTTTTACCCAATATTGCAAACAATGTAGCAATGTTACAATGTATGTAATGATTTATATCGTGTACTTGGTAGTTTTATTTCAAACGTTTATGAGGTATGTTAAGTTTCATTGTGATTTACAGCGTGTCCCAAAAAAAATGTCCCTCTGATACACTGCTTAATTAATTCCAAAATCAAGTATTATTCTCAATTTAGTGTTCAGATTTAGAAAGCCCATTTAATTTTGTAACTTTTGTGAAAATTTCATTGGTCTCGCTTCATTGGTTTTGAATACACAGTCTATTATGTAACAGCAGTGCTTTTCAGCCCATTCCAAGTTTGCAGGTGGAAGGACGTGCAGGGGGACAATAAAGGTTTACAAGCGGGACATTAAAGGACACACCATAAGTGGAACACACCCTGTGAAAGCAAACATGACCAGTGGAACTGAACTTTGATAAATTTTCATTTAAAAAAGTAAATGAACTTGACTTTAGTTACTCAATAACAAAAACAACAACACAGTTGTTGAATTAAAAGTGAAGCATGGAATAAGGTATGTTATGTCTCTAGTGTGCATTTCTTTGTATCAAACTTGGAATGGGCCAGAAAGCACTGCTGTTACATAAAAGCCTGTGTATTCAAAACCAATGAAGCGAGACCTTTGAAATTTTCACAGGAACTACAAAATAAAGTGGGCTTTCTAAATATGTAAACTTAATTGAGTATAAAACTTGATTTTAGTAATTATTCTGTCGTGTATGAGAGGGACATTTTTTTTGGGGACACGCTGTATTACATCCAATCTACCTCAAACAATCCTTCTCTTGCATTTTGCTGATAATTATATACTATCCTATGTTTGCAACAACAGGTATCAATCTGCAGTATGCAAGAGTGTGATAACAATTGAGTTGGCACCAGCGAATGCACCAACTACTTTTTGAAAATGCAAAGGTGCCATTTCACCATTATCTTTCCTTTGTAGATTAATACTACAGATGGATTTGCTGAAAATGATAAATGTACAGTTGGAATAATTGGTTGCGAAGCCAACAGCCATGAATCGGTCAACACAGCAGTCGGGGAGCACCTTCAATTTACACAGACCTACTATTCCTATTTTTGGAACCGTCAATCAAAGTTTAGACAGATGACAGCAGCCTTTTTTTCGCTCTCAAGGAATGTATCAACTAAAAACGTCTATCAAAAGTGTCAAACCTGCGGTAGTGCTCTTCGAGGGATAAGTTGTTGTTGAAGCTGCCGTTGAGACAGGACCCATGGCTGCAGGTGTTTCTGTTAAAAAGGATAACATAACCAATTCAATGAGCGGCAATATTAGTGACATCTCCTTTGGTAAACAGAATGCATGTTTCTCCAACTGTGCTTGATGTCGAAGAGTTTGTTTGATAGGTGATCATTCAAAATGTTTACTAAAACGCTCACGCTTTGTTTTCCAACTTTCCTGGTACTTTTTATAATCCACGCTACCTTTGACGTCATGTCGATAGACGAAAAAACAGGTAATATAAACGTAATCAGAATGCTCTTTTCTCCTCATTAAACAGTCAATTCCATATTTCGAACCAACATCAAGAGAAACACACGCAGTGCAGCTAGAGCAGTGCAGGCATCACGTGACCACATTCAATTTTTTTTAAACATGAGTAACATGTTTTTTCAAAAGGTACCTTTTTATAGAACAACAAAAAGTTCGACCAAAAAAACGTCAATCGCAGCCTTAACAAGAGACAAGAAATATAATATATATAAATAGTTTGACTAAAAACCGTCGATCGCAGCATTGACAGGTGACAGCAGTTATTTTCTCCCTCTCAAGAAATATAATATACTATAAATGTCTAACGAAAGCGTCAAACCTGCGGTAGTGCTCTTTGAAGGATAAGTTGTCGTTGAAGCTGCAGTTGAAGCAGTAGCCATAGTTGCAGGTATTTCTGATAAAAAGGATTACGTAACAAAAATATTAGGGGCACTTAAAGTGTCATCTCCTTTGGAAAACAGAACACATGTATCTGCAATTGTGCTTGATGTTCAAGAGGTTGTTTTATAGGTGGTTATACAAAAATATTTACTAACGAAATATTGAATTTTTGACTTGTTTTGGCTTTTGCACCAAAAAGGTTTGAATTTTGTTTTGACCGATAAAGTATTCATGAATGGGATAAATATGTGCTTGGCAGGTATTAAACACTTTGTTTATAAAGACCTGTTGGAGTCTGGATGCTGATATTTACCCTCGCCTTCGGCTCGGGTAAGTATCAGCATCAAGACTCCAACCAGTCTTGAACAGAGTGTTTAAAACCGGCCTAGCACATTTTGTTCCCTTATCAAGAGTTACACACGCAGTGCAGACAGTGCAGGGAACACCTCCGTGACCACATCCGATTTGTTTTAAACATGAGTAACATTGTTTTTCAAGCATGAGTAACATTATTATAAGATGGAATTTTGCGTCGGGGTGATATAAATCAAATTAGGTTTTGCCCTTCATCCCGTTAGCTCGGTGGTCGAGTGGTAAGACATCTGCACTAGAAAGCAGGAGGTCGTGGGTTCGAGTCCCACCCGAGTGATTTTTTCCAACTTTCACTCGGGAGGTAACACTGAGTATACAGTGTTTAAAAACGTCGGTGAAGGGCAAAACCTAATTTGAATGAGTAACATTGTTTTTCAAAAGATACCTTCCTGTGAAAAACATATTTGGACCAAAAAACCTCACATTTCTGACATGTACTTTAACACCTACCGATGCACCGTCTGCCATCCTCGTGCAGTAAATATCCAGGATTGCAACTGCACGTGTAGTCCATGAGGATGTTGTCACAGTTTTGATCACAGCCTAGTCCGCCACTGCTAGCTGTTTGGTTTCTGTACAACTCACACTCGTTGATATCTACAGAAACATATGAAGACAGTGACAAAAAAGTGTTGTCTGATTTATTGGAGATGACTTACAGAACTCAGGAAACGATATGCTGCGAAATTTATTCCCCGTGAGATCGAGAACTGCCATTTTCAGACATAGGACCTTCGGTTTTATACCATCACCTCAAGGTCTTAGAGGATCGGCCTCGTCATATTGACAGAGCTTGCCTTCGATATCTACCCCTTTTCGATAACATTAGTTCAGCCAGATGAATCTTCTAGAGATAGCTGAGAAATGGATCTATGCTCGAATGCTTAAAAACACAACACAGGGCTTTTAAAATCCCAGACCATCCACCATACTCTATCCGAAAAAAAAACACCAATGGAGCTTAAAAGAGCACGAGTATCTTGGAACATGGCTTGATACAGACTGGAACATCTAAGCAAGGAAGGGGACTTTAGCTTGAAAGCCTCCATGGGTACAATATGGAAAGCAATTAGGAGTGATCTCCAACTACTTCATCCTTGCCTCTGGGATCACTGAGCTTACCACGCAGATACTCGAGACCTTACCAAATATTTGGTGTGTTGTTAACAAAACATGGCTTTAAAATGCCAGCAGCAGCAGTAATAGAAGTAGTAAACGGCGATGCAAACGAAGACAAATAACAGACAGATAGCTAATTTACCATTTCCGCTCATTTTGATATATATTAATGTCAAGACTTATACCTTGGCAGCTCCTGCCGTCTCCCTCGAGTCCTTCAGGGCAAGGTCCGCAGGTGCTGTTGTACGATGGCGGAGCCTCATCAGTGCAAGCCACACCCGTGAAACAAGGGTTGTCGGCGCAGGCGTTATAATCCATATCACAAGACTCACCAGTGAAGCCCATCTGACACTCACACAACACCACCTGATAAAGATAAGACACAGAATGTCCCTTTATTTGTTTATGACGACATAATAATTGCTTAGGTTTACGAATTGCGCCAATGGGTCCAATGAGCTCTAACTGAATGACTGCATTAAAGGAAGTACACAATCATAATGGCCATTGTATTGCCATATATATCTTGAGACCCGATTGTCATATTTTAGTTTCGAAGTTTTGTGAGAGTTTTAGTGGCCGTAGCATACGCAAGGTGTGTCGGTGTGGAAATTGACGTTAGGCCAGTATTTGTATTTTGAAACCAGATTTTATAATGCCCTAACTGGAGCAACTCCAAGGAGCTTAAAATGCTTATACGCAACGCACTTAGGTAGCACAGCTTCTCTTGTTAAAAGACCACTTGTATGATCATCCACACTCATATAACAATGATTAATCAGGTGTGTTAGCAAACAGCATGTCATCATCCAAACAGCTTGCCCTTGAGGGCCAGCAGTTGCAAACAACTTACAATTGAGGACAAGAAGTTCCAAACATTTTGCAATTGAAGGTTGCAAATAGTTTGCTACCATGCTAACAGCTTGCCATTTGGGTGTACAAGATGCAAACAGATTTCCATGCAGAAATAGCGGTTGCCCAAATCTAGCCCAAGTCGAAGTCTACCAGTTGCAAACTGCTTGCCATTGAGGGCTACCAGTTGCAAAACGCCTGCCTTGTGGGCTATCTGTGGCCGAAATCTCGCCATTAAAGGCAAGCAATTACTTGCCACATAGGACTACCAGTTGCAAAAAGCTTGCCATTGAGGGCTACCAGTTGCCCAAATCTTGCCATTTAGCCTTGCTTGCCATTGTGGGCTAGCACAGTTGCAAAACATTGTCATTGAAGGATACCAGTTTTTCTTGGTATCTCTTGCAAACAGCCTGCCATTAAGTCCTTTCACTGGCAAAAAGCTCACAACTGAGGGATCACAGTTTCAAACAGCTTGTGATTGAGGGTTACCAACTGTAACAGCTTACCATTAAGGACTATCAGTTGCAAAAAAAGCTTTCCATTGAGGGCTACCAACTTCTTACCATTGAGGACTGTGAGCTGAAAGCAGCTTGCCATTGAGGGCTACCAACTGCAAGAGCTTACAATTGAGGACTGTGAGTTGCAAGCAGCTTGCCATTGAGGGCTTTAAATTGCAACAGATTACCAGTGAGGAGTACATGTATCATTTGCAAAACAGCTTGGCATTGAGGGCTACCAACTGCAAGAGCTTGCCATTGAGGGCTATCACAAACAGCTTTCCATTTAGGGGTACCGATTGCAAACATCTTGCCACTGAGGACTATCAGTTGCAAGCGGCTTGCAATTTAGGGCTACCAACTGTAAGAGCTAACCATTGAGGACTGTGATTTGCACGCAGCTTGCTATTGAGGGCTACCAACTGCAACAGCTTACCATTGAGGAATGTGACTTGCAAACAGCTTGCCATTGAGGGCTACCAATTGCAAACAGCTTGCCATTGAGGGCTACCAATTGCAAACAGCTTGCTATTGAGGACTATCAGTTGCAACAGCTTGCCATTGAGGTTTATCAACTACACATCTTGCCATTGAGCGCTTAAGTGCAACAGTTTGCCATTAAGATGTAACAAATGCAAGCAGCTTACCATGACTATCAGTTGCAAAGCAGCTTGCTATTAACGGCTACCAATTGCAACAGCTTGCCAATGATGGCTAGCAGGCTTGGACCTCTAGCACAATTCAGTTTACCGTCAAAGGTTCTTCAACAAGAAACATCAGGCACATGTATAAAATTATCGACAACTGGTTGAAGATGTTTTGTACATGAGAACTTACCCCGAAGCGATCCTGCACAAGGTTGGTTCCACTAACGAACTGATCAAACAGACATGTGCCATCATTCTCACAATCACAAAGCTTCACAATGGGTTCAAGCGTTGCATTGGCTCTACCGTCTGTGGCTAGGAAACCAATCGAGACCTTGGACCTGTTTGTAGGAGTCCATGTGAAAAAACCGCCTGTGTGCAAAAGTGAACAGGGACCAAGACAAAAAGGTATAATACATCAAAGACTTCAACACGTCGTGATTTGGAGCCACCTTTGAAGACGAGGTCAAGCTTTTGCCAAAAAAATAATTAAACAAGGGTGTAGATTTGAATCAAGGAATGGGGTCAGATGGGATAATCCTCAAACTCGTTTTTTTTGGGGTGATACAAGTTAATTTGTATAAAATCGTCAATGCTTTGACAATGGAACAAACACGTCATTGATGTCATTTCTTTTATTTCGATTTCATATTTGTATCCACTGCAAGTCGATCCTGCATGTAACATATTACTAATTCCAATTATGTGTGGGCTCCATGTTACAAAACCGTGCAATTAAGATGGGTGGAAAACATGGTCATCACAACTCAGGTAAACGTGACAAATGATAGTTCAAGCATTTGCCAGTAAATGGCACTGTAATATCTGACGGAGTTTACAGTCGTCAATTAAAAATTTCATCTAAATGAAATTAAAAAAAAAACACAAAGATTCACCGCACAGACTTATTAAGACACAATGGATGATATTGCATTTTACTAACCATCAGATGAAATTGATGCCCCTTCTACTGTCTGAAGCAGGTGGTACGTGATATTATCTCCATCTGGATCAGCTGCTTCTAATTGCAAGGTGAAGTTCTGCCCTACAACAACCTCAATAGTCTCCACCAGCTGCAGATTCGGCGGGAAGTTGGCTGTAAGCAGATTTCATACATAAAAGGTTTTAAGTTATAACAAGAGGGGGCACTTTTACACAGGGGTGGCGGACCCCCCCCCCATTTTTACAGACCAACAAAACTGCCCCTCAGGCGGTCGTAAATGTGCCCCCAGAGATGAAAACAAAACTACCCCTCAAACGCACACAAGAAAGCATTATGATCGCGCTTAAACATTGTCTCCTCTCTAATAATGCAAAAGTGCCCCTGAAAATCACAAATACGCCTGGCGCATTAACAGTCAGAAGACTTAAAAGAATGTAAAAAAAACCAACATCTGCTGATAAATTTTACATTGTAATATTATGACACAGTATTCCAAGGAAATAAGTCATGAAGGCTGACGTTTTACTTACTTGACAACGCCATGTTAAGCGTGTTCATCTCATTGATTAGCAATGTAGCCATACCGATGCTTGTATCATTCAGAGCCAAGGAATCATAAAGACACGCTTTGCTGGGCCCGCAGACTGCTTTGGCCTCGTCGATTTTGTCCTGCGGGGATCTGTCAAGCAAATCTTGCAGAAAGTCTGGATTGAAGTTGGGGTCGTTCAGTGAGTCGTAGCTTTCATCAAGAAGTTGGTAGAAGAACAGGGAGTCCTCTTCGCTAATCTTCCCTGAAACAGATCAGATTATAATGACCCCTCTCTTAGACTTATCACAGCTGAGATTCAGAGTTTGTTTTCTTACAGGTTCTATGAATGATGACGCTGAATACTGACATTATAATTAAACAAACTTTGCAATTATAACGTCCACCAAAGGTGAAAAGGTGTGTGGAAATTATTCAAATACTGGATTGAAATACTTTGAATCGTTGGGGTTTTTTTTGGACAAAAGGTCTATTTCATTGTAAAGCTCCTGCATGTCCCAAATGTCAGTCGGTTGGGTTAATTTTTACTTGCATGGACATTTTCACTTTTTGGCAATAAAGAAAAACAAAAATTGTGAATAATTTCTTACACGTTTCCCCAAATGCGAAGAAATCCCTCTCCAGCAACTCTCCATTGTCACCAGAGGCTGATTGCAATGTGCCATCACGCCTCAAAGTGTCATTGCTTGGGTCGTCATCCCATACACCTAAAGGTTCACACATCAGTAAAAAATAACAATAATTAAGCTACATGTACTTCCTAATTGAAAGCTTGTTACAACTTGGTGGCATCATCAGGGCAGCTTGTGCGTAAAGCGCTCGCCTCTCACCAAGGTGACCACGGTTCGAATCCTGGCCGCGGATCGCATGTGAGTAGAGTTGTGCGTTGGTTCTCTCCTGTGTCACGAAGGTTTTTCTCCGGGCTCTCCGGTTTTCCTCCCTCCGGAAAAATCAAACACTTTCGATCTCAGGCTGTGCTCCGTGTTCATAATTATATGGGTCGATAGGCGCCTTCACGTGCCAGCGGCCCGACCACGTTGTAGCCGCGTCCTTCGCAATTCCTCCGCGTCCTTCGTCCTTCGATTATAAAATAACATTTTCATGTAAATGTGCCTTTGGAGAGACATTACACAAGCACCTTAGGACAACAAGGCAGATTAGGGCCACATTCGAATGTCCTATTTCTATAGGCATCATTTATTTTCGCCTTAGTCGGTTCCTCGAGATGTAAAACCAAAATTTAGAAAGTTTGTTGAGGGTATGTTAAGATAAAATTAAGCGATCCCGTAAGTCCCGCCCCAAGGTGTTCTGACCAATCACAGCCATAATTGATGTCCGACCTGCGTGCACAAACGTCTGACATGCTTGCACGCGCGTGTTACGCGCGTGGCTTGAAACTGCAGTGTGGCATTGGAGAGAAGCAGGTGCTAATTGCCCACGTGAGCGGTGGGCGGGGCTTACTTGATCGGTCCATTAGGGTTAGGGGTTATTAAAGTGAGGAACCTGTATGCACGTGTCTATGGGAATGCCCCCTAAAGGTGTCAAGTCTGTATTGTTACAATAACGTAGTAAACATTAGACAATAATAATAATAATAACACGATTTATAGCGCGCATTTTCGCAAGTATCAATGCGCGACTAAGGACAACTCCAGAAGACAAGTTACAGGTTATGTGGAGAGAACAGATCAGTTTTCAGTCTGCCCTTAAAGTTGTCAAGAGAACTGAAGTTGCAATAATCGAGTCTGGATAGTACAAGTGCTCGGACAGCGGCGTGGCATGTGTTTGTGTCTATGTATTTACGAATCTTGGATATGTTCCTGTTGTGGTAGTTGATAGATTTGCATATGTTTGCTCATTGTCATGGAACTGTCGAAAACAACACCCAAGTTTCGCACTGTCTGAGATGGTTTGATTGCTGTGTTACCTATCTGCAGAGTTATGTCGGTTAAGTGTTTCTGATGATGATGAGAAGATGCGGCAATGAAAAATTCAGTTTTATCCTCATTTAACTTGAGTTTGTTTGTTACCATCCAATTCTGCACATCGGTCATGCAATTTGACAATCTGAAAAGGGCACAAGCGAATTCATCCTGAAAAGCTAGAAGAGATAAAATTGTGAGAAAAAGAAGACCCACCTAGAAGTCCCTTAGTTCTGCCTCTGAAGTCCTGGTTGAAGAGGATGGTTATGTCGGCCATGCTGTTGTTAACCCTAACAGTAAAGGTGACATATTCCGCGTATATGACGCTCACTTCGATGGGATTATCCGACCTCGTTAGACGAAGACTGTTAAACAGCAATCCTAACAGAGAGGGAAAGAAAACCGTATTGGCTCATTTTTAAAGGATACAAATCCCGAAAACTACAATATTGCTGCACACTCTGTTTACAACCTGTATTCGACAATGTGACTGCCAAACCTACAGAATATTACGAAGGATTACCATGTAATAATGCACATTCTCTGAACTTGCAGTTGATGTAGGAGAATTAGCGATCCGTCTTACCTTCAGTTGTAGGTGTGACAATGGTACCATTGACAGTAGTCACTAAATCCATGGTATCGTTACTCAATTTGACTTCAACCTGTATTGAATGACAAACAAAACTAACGCAATGACAGACCATCAAAACATTATCAAATTAGGCTGGAGTGTCACAATAATTATTTTGATCTAAACTATTACCACCTTTTCATAGCCACCTAACGTATCAATTCTCGACCAGCTTAAAATCAAAGGATTAGCCCTCTTAAGGCATGCCCAGAGCAAAATGTGAATGAAAAACAGATGCTTTCATACGATGGCATTTTGCATTGGAAAGATAAAACATTTGAACATTTGGTTTTGCCCTTCAACGATGTAATTTTATAAGCACATACTTACTCAGTGTCATCCGAGTTTTGAAAGGAAAGGCCAAAACACGTGTGAGTATTTTAGTTGCAAAATCTCGGACAACATTGAGTTAAACCTGATAATAAGATAATTCCGGCGAAGTCAAAACACCAAGTCAATATTAAAAGATTGATGTATAGCTCACGAGGAAAACTCAAAGACTGGTTTGTTTGTTTGTTTTTTTAATAAATATTTATACAGACCCTTGCTTCTCCCGTGTACTCTGCAGCGAAACCAGAGTAGACAGTGGCCTGGCTAAGTTGTCCTGTGTCTGTATCCACGGCCTGTCGTGTGCGACCTTGCAGTTCAAAGACTCGTTGTCCATCATCATCCTCGATGAGTGTTAGGGTATATTCTCCCAGACCATTGAAGGTGTACTGCAGCCCGTCAATTGTTGCGATATGGGGGTCTCCCCAGCCCCACACTAGTTGTAATGAGTAAACAATTTCAAGATATAATAAATCAACAGATATAATGTAGACCAGCTGAATGTAGAATTTGTTTTAATGGTTTGTTATTTTTCTTTTAATTTCGGGTTTTTAGAAATCTTTTACATCAATTTAAAGTAGGAAGACGTATAAGTATAGCTACAATTACTTTATGAATAATAATAATAATTTTAATAACAACCAGGACTGGTGCTCAAGATGCTACGGCATTATTACCCCTGATCATTGTGCCCATGAAACATTCCAAATACCATCTCAACCTGGGGAGTATACAGCTCTACGCTGCAATGAGTGACAAAGTGGCTTGCCCAAGGGCACACACACCATGACGACAGGCTGGACTCAAACCCATGTGCAGCTTTACCCACAGATGAAAATAAATGTTCATATTCATTTTGTGTCACCATTCAAATTAATTATCTGTAGAGGGAACTCAATCAGCTTTGACCATAATAATAACAACAATCACACCCTCACCAATAGCCTTAGCATACAGGCACAAGAGTTAAGGGGGCTTGTAAAGGCCTCCAGCATGGGGGCACATGCACACGTACCCCCCTCCCCCTTAGTTACGCCACTGATTTTGAGTCATCAAAAATTGAGCCATGAAAAATTTCAATCCATGGGACAAATCAAGTAACTGCTACTTGTTGCAGCACCTACAAAATATAATTATTGATTATATCTCATAAGAGCAGAACGTACACGGCAAGATATAAGATGGTCCCTTTTAAACTTGTTTTGATTTGAAATAACAGTATTACCCCAAGAGAGAGGGATGTACGATTGGCATGTCATGAGAGGGCGCCACTCTTTGTACAGATGGCAAAGAGTTGATCGATCACAGCAGTAATAGCGAGCCCACGCCTCCTCATCTGAAAAAAAAAGGAATTATTGTTTTTCAATTAATTTATGAACATCAAAGTTTTTCTATACCTAGCCGTATTACCCTCTTCTTGGGTCTATACGGCGGTTGGCATTTGGAAAGAAAAATGCCACGACAGTTGCTTTTTAGCTAGACAATGATTCTGTCTGTGTCGAAAATGTCGTCCTAGCGAAGTAACTTCGCAGTGACAAAGTTCTTGAAAGCAAATTTGCTGTTCTTTCTTTAGTGAAACGATGGTTAGCTCAGCAGTTGGCATTACTTGCTTTTTGGCCTGATGTTCTGCAGTGCAACTTGGAACTAATGTGGAAATGAAAAAGGTTTCCGTATATCATGTAATAAACAGCGGTCAAAGGTCAAACAAGGTGCAAAAATAGTCGGATTCTTTTGGGGTAGATATAGTTGTAGGATGTCTAAAGGGATGGGGACTACGTTTGGGACTGCGTTTGAGCAACAGATATATCATTGTCATGTTGCAGCCATTTGATTTGTTCCCATTCAAATCAATGAAACCAAAACGAGGCTGGAAGGACAAATAGTCTGTTTCCTTGCACAAAAAAATTACCATTCAGTATTATACAACACCTGAATAAATCCCCGTCATCTGATTGGTGGATCGTTGATCACATGTCTTGAATTATTCGTACCAATGCACGGCACGCGCGTGGCGCGCAACGCGCAGTGCAATGGTAGTACTATTGCACTGTGATTAGAAGTACCACTGCACTGTCACTGCACATGTTGCCGATGGTGGCGCTGTGGTGTTTAAATTGGCAGTAAAAGTTCTGAACTTATTGAACTGTTTGAGTTCTAAACTTATGAACAAGTTTTAAGGTGAGATAAATTGAATATTATAGTTCTCAACCTGTTGAACAGTTTGCATAATATGATAACTCTGAAATTGTCAAACTTGTAAACAATTTTTAACCTGAATAAATTGGCTATTAAAAGTCAACCAATCAGATGACGAGGATTTATTCAGGTGTTATATAAAACAAATAATGAATGTTTTACGTTCCTGCAATAGAAAGAATAATTTCATTCGGTGACAGATGAAATGTTCCATTCCACTCGGCTTCGCCTCGTGAAATGGAACATTTCATCTGTCATCTCATGAAATTATTCTTTCCATTGCACTCACAAACATTCATTATTTGTATACTGTTATTGGATACAAAGAACATGACTGAAAAAGTGGCGGCTTGATAAAGGTCTATTGCACGCTGCATAACAACTAGCCTGTTTAAGTTTGAGCTCAGTGGATACCATACAGTCTCAAACATTCTCAGAAAACAGAGCAAACATTTGCACAATCGTTTGAGTATCGCAATGGATTCGATGGCTAGCTAGGTCTCTTTTTCCATTTTATTTTACAGAGCACACGTATCATTTCGATTACAAAGGACAAAAAGCAAAATGGTCCAGGTACAACTCAGTAAAAAAAAGAAGAAGACAGGCTTAGCTATTTGAAAAAAAAGAGAAATGTACAGTGTGCATGATTCGCATACCTAGCCACTGTTGGTACAAGTCCTCTGTGTAGAACGCTGGGCTGAGTGGGAAGCGCTCGAAGACTGAAGCGATTCTTGGGCTCCTTACATCGTACAGGAGATCGCAGGTAAAGGTATTGTAGCAACACCGAGGACCTGGAGTTTCAGGCTCTTGGAACAGACGCACGAAACAAACAACAGCTGAAATGAGTCAAAGAACACCTTTGTGATTATAATAGCATTGAGATAAAAGCGTTGTAAAAGCAGTCATTTCGGAATGGAGTTCTTTGCAAAAGTCATTTTTAAAGGAATAAGTCAGAAGTAATTAAGGTCTCCTAACCTACACTTTTCTAAATAAAAATATGTACCATGTTCAATAAAAGGTTTATTGGATATTTTGCCGGCCCTAGCTTTCTATTAGTAAGCGCTAATTTTACGGAGCCTTTCTCTGAATGACTATGGTAATTAAGTCATATCTGCCGCGTCGGCTTTCTCTTTAATAGTAAACGTTATTTGGTCGGAGGTTGTCTTTGATTCCTTTAGTAAATACCGTTCACTAAATATAGCCGGCGCGGCCGATATGACGCATTTATCAGCTAATCGGAGACAATAAATAACTTTAATTAACGGCGCCAGCCAAGTATCCAATGCCCTTATTTCTCTGTAGATAATTGGCCCGAATCAGGTGGAATTGATAAAAATACATAAGCACAATCACATGCTTTCATTTTCAATGCCTTCCCTATCGCGAGAAATCAATTTGGCAATTGCCTACACCTAGCTTTTATACGTTACGTTTCGAATGGAATATGTAATTTCAATTCCGATATTAAATACAACTACTCTAATAAATAAACACTGAAAGCAATGGTACAATTTTGTCCATGACATTTGGAAGAGCATGCAGCTACTTACGGAATGCTGAGTCAAATTGTAGTTCCCAAGATACATTGTAGGCTGGAACCTCTATGAATCGCCAGTCAAACGAGGCACTCACCAGACTGCAAGGGCAAACGTCCTGGAAATTAGGGAAATAGTTATCAAACAAAGGGTAAGGTGACTGGCGATGGTACCAATCGCGGCACTCAAGACGTGGATTAACGAAGCCGGGGCTTGGTGTGTTGAGGCGGAACACCCAACGTCCTGTCTGACCCGCGTTGCCTTCGATGTTACCGGGGCGGTACAGCGATTCACCTGGTATGTCCACGTAGACAGACTGATTAAAGGTCCCTCTGCAGGTAAAGCCCTGGATGACATTCTTGTTCAGTAACAAACTGAAGTCCCAGTTGGTGCCGCAGGGATCATAATTGAATATCACAAAGCCATGGATTCCATCCGTTGCCAGCACAGCTTGGAATGTGTTTGTCTCCTAAAATGAACACACAAGTAAAAAAGTATACTTCCAATTAATGTGGTTTCAGCTAGAATATGCCTGCGATTTCTCCTGCAGGGATAGGTGTGGATATTTCAGTTTGTAGCGACACGTAATTAAAACACTTTTGTCCGTTTGGCTGACCATACCTGCGTGACACTTTGGAGACACATGTCGCTGCACAAACAAACGCACATGCATGTAAATATCGCCATCTTTGTTGTCGTTGCATTCAGTAAAGTTAGTACATCAATTTCATCAAGTTTTCATCTGTTTTATCGTGTTCTACTGTATAAATAACGGTATAATATCGTTGT
Organism: Patiria pectinifera; assembly: GCA_029964075.1. Taxonomy (NCBI): domain Eukaryota; kingdom Metazoa; phylum Echinodermata; class Asteroidea; order Valvatida; family Asterinidae; genus Patiria; species Patiria pectinifera. The sequence continues at coordinate 6,184,817 of CM057138.1, read as the reverse complement.
TGGTAAATCTTTGTCCATTTCGTCTTCGTCAGCTTGAACTGTTAGTCTTTGTAAGCGTGATTCGGTGGAAAAAATCCGAACTGTGGTTCGACGCAACGCACGGCTCCGACCAAGTCGCGATGCACCGCCGTCAGACTATACCCCGATGCAGGCCCTCCATCATCGGAGAGGCGTAGGAATCAGTCATAAGAGGTGAGTCGACTTTGGCAAATAACCTTAGATATCCTTTTGGATATCCTAATACCTTGACTAAAAAGGTCCCGGTAGAATCTGCTCCTTACCGTAAACATTATCGATATTATCGCCGTGTAACTTTTTCAGATTGATGTAAGGCGAAGGTGTGACACCGATTTCATTTAGATTTGATATAGCGTTGTGACAAACTTTCCAGACGGGGGATTGGAATGTTATATTCGGTTTTGTTTTCTCCGCATATAGGAAAAGGCGGGAATCCACGGATCGAAGCGTGGACTAACAATGATCGCTCAGGTCAAACTCTGCATGTGTATACTTATGAAGCAGGAACGTCTGTAGGCCTACTATATTCCTGTTTAAAGCTGTGGGTGTTTTTAGATCGGTGTCTGGCATAGTGTGATACCGATTTCAGTAAGATTGGATAAAGCATTATAAGAAACCTTCCACGTGGGGGCTCGGAATGCTATATTTTTTTTTTTTTAGGTTTAGGAAAACGCAGTCATCCAAGTACTTGATTTCATTTTAAAAATCGATTCGTCCATTCCCCGAGACCACATCAGCAAGGTGCTACCGCGGTACAAACAAAGATTCACTTTTTGTGTTAACCTATACGAAATTCCCAACCATAAACCCAATACTCTTGTCGCTACAGTGAGACAATTATGGTGCCGCTCCATAAGTCACAGAGAACCCAACAGTTATTTTCGAAACATTGTCAATTCAAGTAAATTTCGGAAATTAATAAAACCGCTACAAAATGCTCAGTACTGACTATATCCCGAAACATATAAATTAATAAATTACGAGGGCTTGTTATTTCAACACTAACATATTATTTTTCATAATTAAGCCAAATATAATACTTACATCCGATAACGTAGACGCTAACTTAACGTTACTCCAGGTGACTACGAGTGCCCAGTTTGCTGAAAATGTGCCAAATTTGGTCGACACAGCAGCGCTGATGCTGTCCAACTTGTCCTGGTCGACATTTACGTCGTACTGATCATACACCTGTCGAAATACAAAAGGCCACGAAAGTAGAGTTCTCAATCAATACAAAATTGAAAGTCGATACTACTTGGAATTTTCGGAAATAACCCCTCAACACAATGCCCAAGAGCATCCCTCAACACAATGCCCAAGGCTCACAGCCAACTGACACAGTCGAGCGAGCAGGACGCTCAGCGGGCATCCCTCAACACAATGCCCATGGCTCACAACCAACTGACACAGTCGAGCGAGCAGGACGCTCAGCGGGCATCCCTCAACACAATGCCCATGGCTCACAACCAACTGACACACCCGAGCGAGCAGGGCATGCCCAGCAAGCACTCCCAATCCTAACAAATCCTACTTAAGGAGTAGCATCTCCAACTATCTTCAGTCTCCTGACGATGACTAGAGCAGGCTAGTCGAAACGTTGAGACCAAAGACAAGTTCGTTTAGAACTTACAGCAGGACTGTTCCTAACAGAACAAAAAAACTACTTAGCAAAGTTGATAATAAGCAGGACAAGTTCTTTTTCAGAACTAATATCTTCTAAGCAGTAGTTATTACCACATGGTGTTACCGCAAACCGAAACGATACCGATACCCCACCATGCAAAGCCTCAAATTTTAAACCCCTCTTTTGTTTAGAGAAAAAATGCTCTGACCAGTTCACCATTGCAGACAACAAATACACAGATAGGTCTTTATTTATTTTTATTTTCTATAACTTTGTTACGGGTCGGTCGTGCAAGCTTATGGCTATATCTTGAAATATGTATCTATGTTCTTTTTATTGCAAAATTAACAAACTCCATTATAAATGTTCTTGCAACAGTATTTTGCGTTTTTTTCACGTTAATATATTGCGTGTGACTTTTTGGCATGCAGTGATTATACGTAACGTGCTGTGTGCTGGCTGCCTGTACACACAGTACAGTGCTGCTCGAAAAAAACCTTCCCCAGTGATTGGTGCTAGCTTTAATCTCGCGCATGCTTGATAATCGCGCGCTCATTGAACGCTCGCGCGCTTACTTGCTTCTGCGTGGTGCTCGCGCGCATTTTTCCAGGTTATGACGGTTTTCATATTATTGTATGATACGATAAATTATACATGTAATTATTATTATTTTTTTAGACTTTGGTTTTATATTGATTTATATGGTGTTTGATCATTTGAATGGTTGATTGCTACCTGGAGTAATAAAGCTTTGGAGCAATGCACAGTGCATGGAACATCTTGTGTAGATCCAGTCCATCCCTTACCGGAATTTCATTTCTCATACCTCGGAGGTCCAGGCCCCGTCACCATGGGCGTCGCCAGGATTTTTTTAGAGGGGGGCAAAACATTTTTTTTGCCAAAAATGCTTGCATTTCTCAACATATTCTCGATTTATCAGTTTTAGAGGGGGGGGGGGCAGGGACATGTTGCCCCCCCCCCCCCCCCCCCCAACTCATTAAATTTACACCACTGTCACCTGCCCGGCATGCAAGCGCTGCCGCTACAGTAATGAAGGAAAGCAGACCGTATACAATATAGGACAAAATAGACAACAATTACCTGCCAGAAAACGTTACTGGTCGGGGTAAAGGCATCGCCTTTAACATCGGCCCAAAATGGCGTTATCATTGCCTCGTTGCCGCTGAAGACAGGACTTGTAGTACTCGAAAAGGCGAATTTGTCGAGAGGTTGATCATTTGAGAGAACAATCACGCCATTGTCAGTGAACTGCAAATGCACAGGATAAGAGTTAGTAATTCTATTTCAATGGTCAACCATATTATGTTTGGCTTAAAGTTGCCTACGTCAGCAAAATTACAATGTTCTTGTTATAGAGAGTTGTGCGGCCCCTACACTTGACAGTTTGTAGCAATGAAGTATCTGGATCGATTTCTGGATCGGTCTTTGAACATGTATGTCTGAGTAATAAAGGATGAAATTGGGTCCGAAAGTCGCTCTATTTTGCACCGGAATGGAGGGGAATTTTTTCGAATGGCGACAGCATGGGGACTTCTAGACACTTTTGAGGGTTGATCTTTGAAGAAGAAAATGTCTAAAACGTATCAAGGTAACCTCAACAAATTACGCAGAAAGTGAAAGAGGGTGAATTCAGTTACATTTTGAAAGATATCTTGAACACTTGTAAGAGTTGTGAGTATTTCGCCGATTTTTTTTTGAAGTGACGTCTATCATTGGTGTCTAGGTAATTTTATTTACTGGTCTGTACCCCTAAACATGTCCAGCCGTGTATCATGATCCGAGGGACTGGCTCTGAATCATGTTTCTCACAATTCATATCTCGCTAGGAATGATGCGTCTGGTACCCAGAAGAACGTGTGACAACATGGCAAAAAGAACAGCAAATTACAATGCTATACATTGAATTTTTTTTACACCATTCTGTGCAATATTCCTTCAAAACAACGACCAAGATCAACATAAAACCAATTTATAAATAGATAAAAAAAACTGCTATGGTGGATACTTACATAAAGTTTTTCATAAAGTTCATCGCAGAAGGGGAAGAAATTTGGTGGGAATATCGTGGGTGATATCAGGTCTTTATTTGGCAATAGTGGCTGCAAGGCAAACGTAAAGAAAAAGAGTTAATGTGGTTGGAATGGAAAAATAACATATATTGACATCAAATGACAAAAAGATACTCTGCTTTTGAAATTATCTTTCTTTCGAGTACTCTGCTTTTAAACAATTATTTTTTCTTCATAAAGAAATTTATCAGTGTGGGGTTAGAACCTTCGATCTCCGGATTGCAGTTCCAGTTCTATACCAACTGAGCCATCCAGCCTGTCTATGTTTGCGGTTCCCCATTTTGTCTTTAAGGGGTGCTATAGCTGCCATTACAATGCTGCAAACCTTTGAAATGGCAAATGGGGATCACTCAAAGCCCGCTGTAATGAACTCCGTTGTTGAATTTTGAATTATAATGCAACTAGTCGGTTTCTCTTGGTGATTTATTATTGAAGACGAGTCTTTACTGACTGGATCAAATTCCCTATACATCATGATTATAAGTATATGAATATATATGAGACTTTGGGCAAGCCATCTTCCTACTCACATTGGCTTATTATCTTCTCAAGCTGAACTTATTCAAACAAAGTCATCATCTTTCTTTTTCGAGATTATTTTTTTTGTTACTGCACCACAACTCTCTAAACGTAACAGGATGAGAAACAACTCGACAGGAGTTGTCCAACATATCGCTATTTAAAAGAATGGACGTTTCTCTCTTTTTAAGTAAAGTTTTTATCTTAGTTTTTACTATTGTCCATCATTAAAAACCACTCTAAGTAAAGTAAAACTTCAACCTCTTATAGAGCCATACGGTGGACAACTCGTTTCGAGTGATTTTTCACTCTTTCTGCATTTAGCGAGGAAAAGAGGTAAAACAAAGTCAATTTGACCTACCTGCTGGGGTACATTTGACAGGAGGAAATCACCAACCTCGGCACCAAATGTGAACAGATGATTCTCTGTGAAAAAAAGCAGACAAGTGGTTGAACACCATCTTCTAAGTAGAGTTCGAATGTATTTACATTCAGGCATATTGAAATTAGAATCTGTACATACGTCACGTATACCAAACATCGTTCTTCAATGCAAGATGCATATGTGACTTACACACAAGAGCTCTTTTGCATGAACCTAACTACAGCAAAGAGTCTCGTGACAGTTTTCAATGTTCTTTTATTTGGGATCCTTGAAAAGATATGAGCATTTTTATTTCCTGAAACCAAGCCTTTTTCCCCGGTAAAAAGCATTATACGAGTCGGGATAGGGGTAAAGAGGGCTAGTACCGGTTTTGTAGGATTTATGTACGGAGGATCGTTACGGCCTATTGACGTGAGCCGGCTGACACGTAATCCACAAACCATTTTCAATTATTAAGAGGTCCTCACCTCCTAATATTTTTGTTTACGTGACCAATGAAAACACTACAAATGTTAATGTTAAGTCTTTAAACAAATAATCAGTTACTCTGGTAATTCTGCAGTACAGACATTTCCACCGTGACAAAAACATGTATAATGTATACTAAGCACTTATGTACTATAAAAAAAATTGAAATGAAAACACCCGCCATGTGAAATGTGTTATATAAGTGTGTCTCAAAAAAAATGCACACAAAATATATGCCAGCCTTAGAATGTGTAATCGCGACATAAATAATATAGGTATGGTTTGAATGATACGACTTTCCACTTTCAAATGAGACATCGAACGTCCAAATCTGGTACTTTTTGACAGAGCTATGACTAATTTTTCAAGAGGGGTCAAATGACACCATGGGACTAAGTTTTCAATATAAGGCATTGGGACAAAAGGTAGCCTAATTGCTCCGTGTGGATAACTGCCTGTCCTACAAGAAAATGTGTTTAGCGAGTAAACACAATTCTAAAGACTTTGTAAATATGCTTCAAAGCAGAAAGGCGTATCTTTCAAACCATATCAATATTATTTATGTTGGTTACACATTCCACGTCTGGCATTCCGTTATATTTTGGTTGCATTTTATTTGAGACATACTGTAAAGGTATTGCATCACATTAGGTGCAAAATGTGAACACAGAGAAAAGTAGAACCGATTATTTTTGGTCCTTACTATAGAGAGTGAAGGTGAAGTTCTTTGAAGCCACACAGCCTACGTCATTGGTAACAATACAGGTGATGGTATAGTTCCCCACTCCAAATACACCTCCTGTAAGATCGACACCAACACCATCACCAGAATCTGTGCAATCGATGGTGACTTCCCCAGCGTCCATGGCATAAACCTCACTCCATGTCACTGTAGCTGAGTCCATGCCTGGGTCCGTACACTGATCACCCACTGCTGGTACTGCGAGTCTTGGGTATGCTGTGTGAGCAATCCAACAAGTATTTCGTGAATTAAAACAAAATATGGAATTGCATTTTTAGTGCTTACATGTATGGCGTCTGCAATGGGGCATTTTCTAATGGAGTTCGCTAACCTCCAGAAACTAAATTTTGAAACATGCAATTTAGGGGATAAAAAAAATATGCTGACATTTTGGTTGAAGTGAAATATATTCTGTACAGTGCAGTATTTCGGTCAGATATTCCACAGTGACGCATATTTAAATTAAAAAAAACCTTCAGGTTTTCGACCATCTCGTGATCAGTACTTCATGCCTCATAGTTGACACTCAACCAAAATAAAGAATGTCCCCCCTTAATACTTTTTTGTCCAACTCAAAAACTACTGAGCACATCTTGCTCAACATACGACTGATCAGTACAAAAATTCCTTAGCAATCCAGCCATACTCTTTGTTGGCCCAAAAACAGTGAAAATGTGTACAAAACTATGCAATTTATGACAAATGGTAACGAAAAAAAGTTGTACTTTTGTATATGTGCAAGGTGAGTGTGAACCACAACTTCCACGTATTCAAAAAACTATTGTCGGTGTCATTGTCATAAATTGCATTAATTGTTACACATTATCACTGTTTTGGGCCAAATAAAGAGTATGGCTGGATTGTAAGGAATTTCTGTACTGATAAGTCGTTATTTGAGCGAGAGGTGCTCAGTAGTTTTTGAGTTAGACAAACAAGTATTGGAAGGGAGACTTTCGTTTTTGGTTGAGTGTATGTACAATGTTTGACGGTTTTTTTTATATTTATGTGATACATGTGTACTTGTATATGTAAATCTTTATGTTCGTCGTATTATTCTCGTATATGTTTTACCAATGCACTGTCTTTATGAGTTTAACTTTACTTAACATTATTCAATAATGTGCTATGTATGCAGGGCCCCAATGGAAACCAGCTTTGAACTGTTTGCACGGGCAAACTCTGGTCAAAGAATTGAAAGAAATATGTATGTAAATAAATAAATATCACTACCTTCTCCACGTAAAAGCTACCCCTGGTTCTTTCATCCTAAATCAAAATCAAGTGCTTGACAATCACTACGAATTATATTATAACATGCTTAAGGGAGATTTACTTACACGAAACACCGAATGAAATGAGGCAATCTCCAAAGGCACCAGCACTTGACGAGCAAACCACGTGGTGCGGCCCTATTCCAAACACTCCACCTGTGATATTCACTGTGGCTCCATCAGTCAAGTCTCTACAAGTGACATCATCCGAACTTGGGTCTAAATCTGCAGATAGTGTCCAACCGACTGACACTGATGAAACCCCTTCGTCAAGACACGTGTTACCAACCTCAGGACACTGAACTGTGCTCTCTGTTTGAATAAAATAACAACAAGCATTTACTGCACACATTTTCCTGACCATCTGTTGTAAGAAATTGATCGCATGCAAGAATGCAGTTAAACCCATCAACTTGAAACGTCTGCTTATAACATAGAGGGCCCATGCAAGGGATTTTTTAATGCAATCCTTGAAAATTACCGATGTAATTTAACTTAATTTTAAACCTTCAAACTGCTTTTTAAGGCGTATTTGGTGCATTTTTGATTTTATGCTAATGCCAATTCCACATTCATGAGCAAACTGTGCTGTCATTCGAGACTTTGCTCAAGGCTCCATTCATGTGCACGGATCGCTTATGAGGCTTTCGACACTGCCAACCTCAATTTGTCGGCTTCAAATCCATTAGTGCGCTACACTGTTGTGGTTATATGCTTTTAGTGAGACAAAGTTAATACTCTATGCACAATTGTTTTTCAATAAGCAGAATATTGGGTTTATAATTTGAAGAGAAAACCCACAATTACACAATGTAAACAGTGTGTTCCCAAAGTGACATCACAGCAACATCGCCCTCAGTTGTCAAGAAAAGAATGAAACATTTCGAATGTTGAAAACAAGCTTGTTTTAGTGCTCTTTGCAAAAATAAAATTACCAAAAAAGGGGATGTATCATATTTGTATACATTTCAAAGGAATGTATTTTTGCTTCAAAATGTGCTCCTGTGTAAAATTCATGTCATGGACCCTTAAAAAATAGCACTAAACTCACCGGCTTCACAGCGTGGCCCCGAGTGCCCTGGATCGCACTCATCAATGTCTGTGCAATTAGGATAGGGTACAGCTGGACCAGTGCACTCAACTCCCTCGGCTGACTCTGTTCAAATTTTATCAAAGAAGAGACACTACGTTACACATTGCAAAAATAATTGACGCAATCTTTATTTGTAAAATCTAATCATCAAATAAGCAAATGTGCATGAAAATGTACTTTGACTCCTTTTATCAAAAAAGATATTATCATGAAACAAGAAAAGTGTGTCTTCCAACACAAATGCCCCTCCACCCCAACCGTCCCATAACTTGACACACTGCCACCCTCTTGATATGATAATTTATACGAGGTATCTGGTTCTGTGGGACTATTCAGTTACATAACCATTGATTTGTTTAGTTAACACTGATCTTGACCTGTGGCACCCCCCTCCCTCTGAATTAAAACTGGTTTCACAGGGTAGGTGTTGTGTAATTAAATGCGAAGTGAAAAACAACAAGATCCTACAGAATGAAGTAGAAAGAGATGTACCACTTGAAAGCTACCTGACAAGTTTCATGACAATACACCAAGTCTAAATTGAGTTATCGTGATGACAAGCGTTTCTGTTGTTTTAGCCATATTGACCTTGACCTTGTACCTGTAGCCCCGAAATTCAATAGGCTTCTTGGAGAATCCACTATCAAGCCACCTGTCAAGTTTTATGACAATCCATCAAGTCTATATTGAATTATCGTGATGAAAGCATTTCTTCTGCTTTACCCATATTGACCTTGACCTTTGACCTGTAACCCCCCAAATTCAATAGGCTTCTTGGGGGTTCCACTAGCAAGCCATCTTTAAAGTTTCATGACAATACATCAATGCTAATTTGAGTTATCGTGAGGACAAGCACTTCTTTTGTTTATGTTATCATAATGCATTTCTTTTGTTTTAGCCATATTGACCTTGACCTTTGACTGGTAACCCCCAAATTCAATAGGCTTTAGCAAGCCACCTGTCAAGTTTTATGACAATCCATCAAGTCTTCCTTGAGTTATCGTGATGACAAGCATTCCTTTTGTTTTAGCCATATTGACCTTGACCATTGACCTGTAACCCCCAAATTCAATAGGCTTCTTGGGGGTTCCACTAGCAAGCCATCTTTAAAGTTTCATGACAATACATCTATGCTAATTTGAGTTATCGTGATGACAAGCATTTCTTTTGTTTACGTTATCATAATGCATTTCTTTTGTTTTAGCCATATTGACCTTGACCTTTGACTGGTAACCCCAAAATTCAATAGGCTTAGCAAGCCACCTGTCAAGTTTTATGACAATCCATCAAGTCTTCCTTGAGTTATCGTGATGACAAGCATTCCTTTTGTTTTAGCCATATTGACCTTGACCATTGACCTGTAACCCCAAATTCAATCCATCTTTAAAGTTTCATGACAATACATCTATCCTAATTTGAGTTATCGTGATGACAAGCATTTCTTTTGTTTACGTTATCATAATGCATTTCTTTTGTTTTAGCCATATTGACCTTGATCTTTGACTGGTAACCCCCAAATTCAATAGGCTTCTTGGGCGTACCCCTAGCAAGCCACCTGTCAAGTTTTATGACAATCCATCAAGTCTTCCTTGAGTTATCGTGATGACAAGCATTTCTTTTGTTTTAGCCATATTGACCTTGACCTTTGACCTGTAACCCCCAAATTCAATAGGCTTCTTGGGGGTTCCACTAGCAAGCCATCTTTGAAGTTTCATGACAATACATCAATGCTAATTTGAGTTATCGTGATGACAAGCACTTCTTTTGTTTACGTTATCATAATGCGTTTCTTTTGTTTTAGCCATATTGATCTTGACCTTTGACCAGTAACCCCCAAATCCAATAGGCTTCTTTGGGAACCCACTAGTAAACTACCTGCTAAGTTTCATGACAATCCATCAAGTTTATCTTGAGTTATCTTGATGAAAGCATTTTCTTTTGTTTTAGCCATATTGACCTTGACCTTGTACATGTAGCCCTCAAATTCAAAAGGCTTCTTGGGGAACCCACTATCAAACTAAATGCCAAGTTTCAAGACAATCCATTAAGTCTATCTTGAGCTATCGTGATGAAAGCAAAAGTGTGACATACACACACACACACACCCACACACACCCACACACCCACACACCCACCCACACACACACACACACACGGAAGGACAAGACAGAAACAGTATGCCCTTCGGCTTCGCCGGGGCATAAAAAGGAATGCCAACAAAAAGCTGTTTCTGAGCACAAAAGGGTGCTGTTGCGACGCCGTTTTGTATACAAACAATTTTAAAAATATCACATTAAAGCAACAATGTAAACTTTACTTCAGTCTAAGAATTAAAGACAGAAAAAAAACAATGTTGTTGAACTAAAGCAAGATGCAAACATACGAAAATATATTGAAATGATGTCTGTTTATACCACAAAAGGGTGACGTCACAGGGATCTCCCTGGCTCAAATTGGTGGCCTTTTAATCAAGATTAAAATTTGCTCATCTTTCACATGTTTGTCTTTTTCAAAATATCATTTTTTTTCAAGTGTCAACTTACGAGAACAATCATGTCCACAGTACCCAGACGAGCAATTGCAATACGGTGCGTGCTGGGGCAAACATATGCAGTTTGTGGGGTTGCCCGTTGCTGTACAAAATGAAGCATCTGTGTTTTGGAAACAAAACAGGCATTATAGACACAACTCCATTCGTTGAGGCATTTTATCCGCAACCTATCCCATGCTTTGCTTGCAGAACGTCCTTGTTTGTGGCTGCTTTTATTGTAAACATGGAATCAATGTCTATGTCTAGAGTTACACTTAACATCATCCACCCTGGATACCTCAAAAATCACGATCGAGCAAAAATTAATCACAGCAGAAACAACAGCCTTTTCAATCCTGGCAGGATGTGTGGAGTTGCCCATTGCAACACATGTACGTCTCTCCAACCCCTTCACATATCAGGACAAGGCAAGCCTAGTACGTCCAATATCTTTAACAAATATACAGGGCGAGCAAAAAGAAAATAGAAAACCCCAATAGGTGCCCTGTATTTTTTTGTACAGACGTATTGCATGTAGCGCTTTCCAGAGCTATCAAATCGCTCATGTGCTTTTTCAGTTATGGACTTCGGAACACTGTGTTTGTGTTCGAGATTCTGTAACTGGAAAAGTAAATGAGTGATTCAAATTATTCTTTCTCTAATAGAATGCTTATTAATTGGGTTTTCATATCCTAGATCTTGAACTAGCTACATGCCGATTTTCTTTTAAAAAAAAATAGGGGGCACCATTTGGGTTTCCTTATTCTTACTCACCCTGTATATTAAAACTGGCAATTAAATATTTTTACTAGAAATATATATATAAGTACGCAGATAGCCCGTCCGTAATTGGCATTATTTATTTAATTCTTATTTTAGCTGGGTAGCCCTTCGGTTGAATCCACTGGTCTCCCATATGAACCAGTATAGAGAAGACAATGTGAAGAAATTACGCTTTCAGACGTGAGAGGAAAACCCCTGAAGAATATTCTTCTAACTATTAGGGACCAAAAACCCAATCCACATAATGGCCCAGGCAGGAATCGAACCCGGGTCACAGCGGTGGAAGGCGAGGAAAGTGCCACAATGCCAAACCGACTCCCCTATACAAAAGGACTGCCCAGCCCAAAAGTGACAGTGGGTCATTAAGTTAGTCAATAAGGCACAAATACAACACTAGGCTGGCCTGTCTGGGACCAGTGTAGCGTGGATATCCGACTCCATGAAATATGGACTCATTGGTAGTATTGCGCATGCGTAAGTATGGTAATAGCTCAGTTTAGGCTTATACATGTATATAGAGAGTGACTTGTCACGTGTGAGGGATTAACCAATAATAGGCAAAATGAGTCCGAATTTCATAGGAGTCGGATTTTTATATGACACCGGCAAAAAAAGAAGGTAGTATCTAATTATTGTAGGTCTCCTTTGCTTTACTAAAGGGATATCAACGTTCTTTTATTGCTGTGAAAAAAATAATTCCCCACCATTCAAATTTTGCAACGAACTAATATTGCACACCTATTGTATTAAATGAACATGCTCCTGTCTATCATTGCTCCAAATTTATGCAATTTTAAAAATAATGTGAACATAAATGAGGAGAACCTGGTTCATCAGCAACAGTGATGCTCATTTCACACTCTGCATAATTGGCGGACTCATCAGTGGCAGTGTAGCGCAGCAAATGAGGTGAGGCCAAGAGGTCGAGGCTGACGGTGTCGGAAGCCTGATAAGCAGACCCGTCCACATCAATGGAGACGAAATATACTCCCGAGTTGTCCGAAGCAAAATCTGCGTCCGGTAGAGACACTGTTGAATAGGTCTTGCGACAGTTGGTGTAAACTGTCTGGTTAGCGGGACATGTGATGTTTGGCGACTGGACATCTGCAAAAAAAAAAACATAACTGATTTGTCTTTAAAATCTGGAAAAAGCTACTACTATATACTGTGCATAAACCGCCTTTGAGTTCCAGAACATGAAATAATACTGCAATGATGGTGCTCTGAAAAGTGGTCTGAAAACCTATCAGTTCTCTTATTTTTCACTTCACATCAAAGCTTCATCGAATATTGGATGTGGCTTTTTAAGCAGCCAGGGTTCTCTCACGAGCCGGCCTACATCCGGGTACCGGAAAGTCAGCGCCGCCATTGTAGTAGGCAGAAAATGGCATAGCGCACCGCGCAGTAGGTCGCAGCAAGCCTCCAAAGCGGTGATCGTTGGCAAGAACTTTACAACGATTTTTGAATATATATAAATTGTTGGGTTTTTTTGGGGGGGGGGGATTTTTTTTGGGGGGGTGGTATGGCTGGTACCAACGATAACCTTAACCTTAAACCATCCTCATCTCATGTTCCTCACCTGTACAAAATGTGCCGTTCCCAGCATATCCAGCCGAGCAAGTGCAGATGAAACTATAACGCGTGTCGGTACAAATGGCATTCACATCGCAGTTATGTGACGGCGAAGCTGGATCGCATTCGTCGATAACTGAAATAAGAAATGGAAATACATTCTGCATTCGGTTTCAGCTAGCCAGTAGACACTAATCACTACTTCGGTTACATTAATATAGAGAAGAAAAGCCTGTTATATCATAAAGTGGTCAAGAAATTCATCTGACCAGACAAAACTTTCAAATCGTATATATGACCGAATTGAAGTACATGTATGTTACGAATGAAGTTATTGAATCTGTGTTTTTCCAAACTGAAGGGTACAAAAGTGTGACATGGGATTGGAAAATGAAGCAGGATAATTATAATATCTAGTTGTTTGTCTTTTTTCCCCAACCCACTGTTAAGGAATTGTGCTCACCAATAATGTAATACTTTTAAGGCAAAATGTACAAGGTGGCTGGAATGTTACGTTTAACATGAACAAAACGTACAATACTGAGAGAACGTTATAATTACGATGTATTTATCAAATATTGTGTTATGTGGGGGAGAGGCGCTGTTCGAATCCGACGATTATGAACACTACATTACAGAACAGTGTACAAATACCCCCTAACCAAGCTGGCTCTGTCCGTATTTTGTGCACAGGTGGACATTATTACCAGTTCTGGGTGTCAGAGCAGAATGGGGGGGGGGGGGGGTGTTGCATTAACTTGAATGAATTTCTATGAAAGAAATACATTTTTGACAAAGCCAGGGGGGTTTGACCCCGCCCCCGGATCCGCGCCTGTTTTGACGTTAAAATATAAAATCCTTTCGTCAAACTGAGCTGCTATATAAATGTTGTTATAACATTACTCTCTCTCTGTCTTTCCAATTAGTTGCACTTTAACTCCCCAAAATATTATCAACAAGAGCAATTAGAATTTTCAGCTCACAGCTACAGTACCTGGTGGTATTGAGCAGTTGGCACTTGTGTATCCATTGACGCATGTGCAAGTGTACATTCTAAAACCATCAGCACATATCCCACCGTTCTCACAAGGGTTGGGGTCACAATCGTCAGGGTCTGTGATTGAAAAACAAGTTTCATTCATGAATACAGAGTACAAACATGAAAGTACTAAAGATTACAATAACAACTAGCCACGGCTGCCATACTGTCAGAACAACCGATATAAAATACTCGCATATCCACTGGACTTCAATATTTAATTGCACATTCCACACTCCCCCTTAGTAAAAAATGGTCTAGTCCATTGACCTGTTGATTTCAATGGTGTGTGCAATATGCGCTCATAGATTGCACGCTGTGTTACACACACGCGTCTCTGCACATAGGCTAATCCTATAGCACATTCGCACATACAACATGGTGAAGAATCCTTAAAATAATCCTGCATCCAGACGCAAATCCGCGGATTACTTCCTCAATCTAATTAATTTTGTACTTATTTTGTACCATCCATAACTTTTTGAGTTATCTTGTTAACAGACAAACCAACCGACCAACCATCGCCGATGAAAAAAATCCTTGCAAGAGGTATACAGTTATCAACAAACCACTGCATTTTATGGATGATTAGTAAAATTGATGAAGAGGACTTTTCATAAGTACCTAAGTGATGTAGTTAATATCGAATACTCAGAAGGACATGTGCAATTTATTTCCATTGCATATCTCCTGTGTGTTACACGACTATAATTCGAAGATAAAATCATTGCGTTCTTAACAATGTATCTAACACAATACATACCATTCAAAATGTCACATCCGTGATCGATTTCGCTAGTACTGTCGATACGAAACAGAAAGCGCCCTGTTGTGCCGATGTTCGACTGTAGGTCAACGTCAACGATGGCATCCGTTCTGGAATCGGGAAGACTGCAGTAATTGACGCCGTCACCACTATTCAATCCAACCTAAAGTTATTCAATTTAAAGTCAGTTGAAAATCATATGCAAACCTTCATTCTAAAATTCAAATTAAAAAAAGGCTTGGAGGGCCGAACTTTTCGATATACAGTAGAATTTTTCGATATGTCCTTTAACTAATTTCTCGTACGTCTCCCACAAAAACGGAAAGTTACAAGGTGTTCTCTTCAGCCAACATTCCATCTGGGTATTTACCACATTCAGATCAAAATGTCACTGATATCCAGCCATGCATGCAAATGATACAGGCTTTTCTTTGTGACGACCCCAAAACACTAATGTTCAGAATAATCTCGCTATTGACTCAATGACATCAATGCGCCTCGGGACAAGAAATAAAATAACAGAAAAATACATCAACTACATGGAATTACATTTATCTGAATTACAGGTAAGGTTCACATTCCGATCAATGCACACTTGTTCCCATGTCCTCATGTAATAACTTTGCGAGCCATGCGTGTTCTTTTCAGCTGGGGTTGTTTGGCACAATGCCGTACACCTGGTCCTTGGAGTACCCCCAAAGAAAAAAAATCACAGGGTAAAATCTGGAGGTATAAAGGGCCCCTTGACGTTAAATACCCCCTACAAATAATTAGGAAACATTGTGTTGGTAGTGTTTTTTGGTAATCACAAAGAAAATACGTATCCTTTGCATGCATGAAACATTGGTTGGGGCAAGAACAAGAAGAATATTCTCTAAACTTTGGTCGAGGAAGTTGTCGTTTTAAGCTAGAGGCATGAATCTTCAGCATGGATATCAAGTTCACTTGGACGAATATAGATGCAATGTTATAAGGTGCAAATTTGTCATTATACGCTATTATAAGACTTTTATACCTGAGCTGGGGTACCGCCCAGTCCAGTGGAGCTTCCACCACTTGCTGTGCCGGTTGTCCAGCGAATGTCCTCATAGTTGTAAATGGCAAAGGAAAGGCTGCCGTCGGTCACAAGCACAGCCTGAAATGTGTTGGTCTATAGAACAAAAGAGTGTTATATTATCTTGTGTTTATATGATCTACAAAAAGTTTAAAGGATTCAAAAAAAAAGGGAAAAGGGAGGTCTTTTTTGGTTGGAATAAACACACCGGTTGAAAATGTATCAATAACAAGAAAAAAGCAATCGACTTTTGTTGAAGAGCATGCGGAATCAACTGTAAAAGGAAGAGTATATCATTTGTCGTTTTGTCCTGTGAAGGTATCCTTATTAAGTCTTTACACTCAGGCCACTACGAAAATCTACTTACTATTTCAACTGTTGAACTAGCTCCGTAAAAACGTACTTCGTTCCACGTCGCGATAAACATCCACGATGCTGAAAACTGAGAATGGTCGCTTGCATGTCTGATGATAGTATTTGAACGGTCAAATAGCTCTTGGTTGCCAGTAGGATGAAGTTCACGGTAAGACACGCTGCCTCCATTCCTGGCATCCACGTCCCCCCAGAATACCGCCACCAAGCGTCTGTCACCATCCAGCGGAAATGGTAATGGGGTAAACCCCGAAACTTCGACCAGGAAGGAAATCACACCATTTGTGTTCACCTGGAGATCAAAATAGATCAAACAAATTCAGTTTTGGCTCAAAGTGTTTCCCAAATAGAGGAAAACGCAAAGTACTCATTATATTACCGTACTTACAAAGAGAGAATTATGGTTGTAACTGTACAATGGAAAACTTGAAGATAAAGGAATGCGTCCCGAACTTCCGTCGTCATTGGGTGGAAGAAACGTGTCTCCCGCCTCGACTCCGAATGGAAACAAAACTCCTGTCAAATGAAGCACAGTCATCAATGATATTTAACGATTAAAATACCCAATTAACAAAATAGACAGCTGAAGTATATGAAAACTGTCAAAGACAACAAACGGTGACCTCTCGCAGAAAGAGTTAAGACGCAACCAAAAGAATGAACAGCTAGTCCTTTATCTTAAAATGTGACGGCCGACTATAACTGTGAACCTCATTATAGTTTAGACAGTCCTACGTAAGTTGGGGCAGCCCTATCATGAGGCAAATCTAGGCCACTCAAAGGCGTGGACTACAAATTACAAAGAAAACAAACAGAAAAAAAAGTCGTAGTGAAAGAAATATCTCTAATAAATTTGGCTTGAATCGTGAAGAATTATAAGTTGCAGGTAGGAATCATTAATGAGAGATTTCCAAAGCAAGGAATACGAGGGGGAACTAGCGCAATATTCCAATACATGTACTAGCTTGATTGGGACTAATAAGACTGTAGTTTGGACGATTCCAACTATATAATAGGAACGAAGCAATAGTTGGATCGTAACTAAACTAATCGTCTTACCTTGTCCGGGTGGTGTGGTTGGTGGTTGTGTGGATGGTGGTTGTGTGGATAGTGGTTGTGTAGAAGGTGGTTGTTGCGTTGTTGGTAGTTGTTGTGTAGATGGTGGTTGTGGTGTCGTTTGTGGTTGTGTAGATGGTGGTTGTGGTGTGGATGTTGGTTGTTGTGTGGATGGTAGCTGTGTAGATGGTGGTTGTGGTGTCGTTTGTGGTTGTGTAGATGGTGGTTGTGGTGTGGATGTTGGTTGTTGTGTGGATGGTAGCTGTGTAGATGGTGGTTGTTGTGTGGATGGTATCTGTGGTGCGGATGGTGGTTGTGGTGTGGATGTTGGTTCTGGTTTGGTTGTGGTTTCAGATATAGTTGTGAATCCTGGTATGGTTGATGATTGTGAAGTGCTTGTTGGCCTAGGAGTGGTCGTTGGCTCAGTTGAGGTTGGCTCCTGGCTTGTGTCGATGGTAATAATTGGTTCCGAAGTGCTGTTCAATTCTGCAGTTGTATTTGGAACTCCTGTGAAAATAAGAATCTAACGTTATATTCAATTCATGGATACCAGTGTTGTTTAATTTGTTGGAAATTTCTTTCTGCGGACGTGTAAGAAGCAACATTGTGTATTGGTAATGTACGTGTGTATTATGTACCACACACACAACGTGAGTTAAAATTTTCAGTTAAAGGCTCATAATGCACCAAACTTTTTGTTGTTGATTTATGTAATCGAAAATACATGTATACCAAAAAAATCATTGGTCGGATTACAGACTGGAAACTATTAGCAGTTGTTCAGTTGACTTTTATACTTCCATTACAATGTCATGTGTGATGTACAAAAAGGATATCTAGAAGTTCTCATTTTTTTCTAAATGGGATATAGGTACTATCGTGTGGTGTACTCTGAAAAAAAAATTACTTGATTTGCATGTGTCCCTTTAAACTGACCGTATAAAGCCTGAATGCCAGCGATGTCGTCTTCGTGAAGACTGAAGTTTGGATCATACCCACGGTAGTAAGGTGCCATCACCGCATCCGTGATGTTACTATGCAGCAGACCCAGGCTGTGGCCAAACTCGTGCACTGCTACCTGGAACAGGTCGACTCCTGTTTCAAAATTGCAAATAAAGACACTGCACCCGTTACCTTGAAAGTTCTGCATGTTCTCTCTTTTTCACTTTGAAAGTAAACCACAACATTGTTTAAAAGTCCCAACTATAAAACGAAATTGCTGGTGTGAGAAAGCAAAACAATCAAGCAGAATACCTTTCACCAGTGGGTTATTCACATCCGCGATTCCTTAGTGCCCATACATTGAGTGGGCTGATTGAATCGTAAAACAAAAATCGATAATATTTGTGACCCACTCCGCAAAAATGAGTCTGTTGTGGCAAAACTGACATTTTGAAGGATTTTGTGCATTATTGTTGCTTGTTTTTCATTCTGTAGTTTGCCAAAGCTAGAAGTGTCTCAATGGAGAAAAGATTCATATTTTTTTTCTTTTTTCTAACAATATTTACATTTCTTTGTAAGATTGTTGAACTAAAAATATCTAACAACCAAAATAAAATTTGTTGTACAGGTCTAGCGGAATGCAGCTCGAACATACAGAGTACAGAACTCTTAATTCCGTTGGTACTTCCGTCGAATCAGTTTCGAAGGGCGTATCTGTAGGTGCATCCAAAACAACATATGTAACTTGATAAGAGCCTTTTTTTGTCGGGTCCATCCGCCTAGTAGGATGTGTTGCATTATAAAAAGTTTTGTCTATTGCATCGGTTACCTGGGGGAGAATTATTAATGCTCCAGGTTTCATTGTCATCGAAAAATGATGTACCATCCTCAGGCAAATAGGCGAACGCCAGAACCCCTCCTGGCCCATCGGACTCCACATCTACATCATGGCCCTGTCCATGGAAGTTAATCACGAGGTCGGCAGCTTCATCCAAAGAAGCATTGGTAAATGTCAGGGTCGTGACTGCAGACCAAACCTTCAAGGCAACAATGACAAAATGGAATACCAAATTGTGAGAGACTGAGGAAAATATTGCATTTGATTTCGATGAACATCGGGGCTCACTTCATTCGGCATTCTAAGAAGTACCAGGTCGGATGTGATCCGGAGTTTGGGTTGTATTGGCTCTGATGGGTTATTTTTGGTCCTCATTTGAACCTTTCTGCCTCCTTTAGTTGCGGAAGGATCTTCAGATTGACTGGGCGAATGCCGCTACGTACTACAGTATGTCCCCCGAAAAGTGTCCGTCTCACTATTTTTGAAATAACTACAAAAGTCAATTTCAAATTGTTTTGATTATGCAGATTCTACTTATTCTTGGTCTAAACCCCTATGAGTTACATTTAATTTCAGTCACGCATCATTACACAATTGTCAATTGATCGAAACAACATTTTTGGACACTGGTACCAAGTTCAATGCCTTAATGAACTTCAGTGCTGTGTTATGTAAGCTGGGTAAAATCCTGAATGTTGTCTAACTATCAGTTGTCAAGGCAAGACCTCAGTTTAATGCTCAAGGGCAAATGATTCCAATCCCAAGCCACATCATCCTTTTTTTCACAACATGCAGAATGCAGAATTTTACACAGCTTACATAACACAGACCTGAAATTCATTAAGGCATGGAACTTGATGACAGTGTCCAAAAATGTTGTTAAGATCAATGACCATTGACCAGTTTGTGTGACTCAAGTAAAATGATACTCATAGGGGTTTAGGCCAAGGATAAGGAGTATCTGCTCAATCAACAATTTCAAAATTGACTTCATGGTTTTGTAGCTATTTCAAAAGTATTCAGACGAGACCTTTTTTGGGGCGACATACCGTACAGTTGTATGCGTTATTTCCGTACCCGTTCCCTATCACACACATGATCAGGTGTTGTTTTTAACGTCACTAGTACTCACTCGAAGGGCATTGGCTAAAGTGTTTGCCACATGTGATGGGTCGGGTATATCAGATGTCACTGAGTCGATGCGATAGGTCAATTCCGTCTTGGACCATTTTGTATGATGAAGAGAGTAGCGTTTCTTTCTCTTTGCGTCCATATCGTCATCGAAGTCTGGGAAACCACATCGAGGCATGTTCATCATCGCCTTCGTTGCTTCATCACACTCACCTGTTTGTAATGAAATATCCAATACTTTTTGATTAAACGATAATATTATAAGGAGCTGTGCTTACCAAAAAAAAAACCTCCCTCCCCGGCCCCCGCCACCCCCCCCCCTCCCGAAAAACCTACCTTTATTCTATTTGATTGTCACTGCAACAATATGAACATAACGTTTATTTTGGGTTGCTTTTGCAACAAGCAGATCCGCATTGCGAGTAGACTGGATCTCTTATCCTATACTCATCGATTCTGGTAATGGGGCGGTGACCAGTCTACCCTGCAAGGTCTAAGTTACTGTTTGGCCGCAAAGCTTCTCATTTAAAAGACAATCAATTTTGTGTCGCTGGAGGAAAACAAGGTCCATTTAAAATAGAAATCGTTTCTCTTTTTTCAGGATGAAACACGAATATTATAAGATCATTTGCTTGCCATGCATTGTGCTCGTTTCTAATATATAACATCACTCAAACTCGAATGAAGTTAATGAACGGTGTTCAAAACCAAACGTGCTGAAGTGTTAGACCAGATGATATTACACTTTTCGGGAACACACTAAAAACATGCACAGCTATGATCACGAAATACCATTTCGTCCACCACACTTTATATAATAAAAAAAATCAGTCAATTGACTGATCATTGGAAATAAATGACGACAAGCTTGCTTGTCACTGTCATGACTGTGGACCATTATTATGGGGTAAAACACGCTAAAGTTAAAAAAGGAGAAACACTCTTTTATAGAGCCATATGGCGGACAAGTCTTTTTACTCTTTTACATTCTTGAGTAAGATGATTAAGATCGCCGCTGGATAATGCCCAAAAAGTCTCCGGTTTCTGGTATGCGCGCGCGTCGCCGTAGCCATGCGCGCTGGCAAAATGAAAAAAAGGGTGGTTTTTTCAACGAAAGACTGTCTCACAACCGCCAAGCTCACTGGTTTGACTGGAATCCTGCTGCTGCACAATTTTAACGTGTTTTTAGATGGGGCTACGATCGAGAATAAGCTTTATGTGGCCTCTCTAAGTTTAGTCGGGCACCATTTGCAGTCATCAGCCGACATTTGAAGAGAAAAAAATGGTAAAAAAAGCCGCATCACCGCACCACTTTAGCTCCATACCGGGAACCGGAGACTTTTTTTTTTTGGCCGAAGGCAAGCACAAAGTTTGCCTTAGGCAGCCACAGCTAGGATAATGCAAGGGAGTTTGCATATATATCGATACTCTTTGTTAACGCCGCACAATGGCATCACCGACTCCGCACGTACGTAGGCGTAACATTTTCCGCCCGGGCGGATTACTATTCCGCCCGGGCGGATTACTATTCCGCCCGGGCGGATTACTAATTCGCCCGGGCAGACTACTAACTCGCCCGGGCAGATAGGCTCCCGGCCGGGCAGACTACTAATTCGCCCGGGCGAATTAGTAATCCGCCCGGGCGAAATAGAGGGCCGGAATTTTTGTTTTTGGTCATGTCCTAAATACACTTCCGTAATGTTCTGTAGATGATCCGTGAAACGTGACAAAACCACGTCCAAAAAATGCATTCTGATAATAAATAGATTGAAAAGTACATTCCGGGGTTTGGATTTTTTTTCTCTCAGAAATACAGGATTTTGCCCAACAAATTTCAAAAGACAACGACCGCACGAAGTACGTAGACCCTATAGACTCTTTGTTAACGCCGCACAATGGCACCACCCACTCCGCACGAAGGCCATTGTAGGCGTAACATTTTCTCATGAAAATATCAGCAATGATCCGGTAGATGATTCGTGAAACGTGACAAAACCACGTCCAAAAAATGCATTCTGATAATAAATAGATTGAAAAGTACACTCTGGGGTTTGGATTTTGTTCTCTCAGAATACTGGATTTTGCCCAACAAAGTTCAAAGGAAACGACCGCCAACCAATAAGCCTCTATACTGATGTCGTGACACTTTTTTACATGTGCGCTTTTCTATGGGGCTATGAAACAGTTACAGTCCCCACCAGGCTCCCATATGAAAACAAATGTAAACAAAGTGTGACGTCATCAGTACAGAGGCTTATTACCTGACAAGTTACTGACGAAGGACAGTAAAGGGAGTTTCGGTGTGGTTTTGTTTCACTTGTAAACAGGATTGACGCAAGAATTTGTCATGAGCCTCAATGGCGGTTGTACGGGGGGAGGGGTGCTTGGGGGATTAAGCCCCCCCCCCCCCCAATTTTTTGATTAGCCCCCCCAAAAAAATACTCCATCAAAAAAAATTGCACTATAAATGCTAGAATGTGACGTACGTGAACGGTCTCCCCCTAGATAAATGAGAAATGTGAGAAGGGTGCATTTGTACACTTTTAGTCAATATAGTGTGCCTAACTTTGTAGGATTTTATCAGCCCTCCCCATTTCAAATATGGCGCGAGCCCCCCCCCCCCCGCCCCCACCACTACCTATTGATTTTCGGAGGCCTGAGTGTCCGTAGAAAATAACCTGTCTACATTTCAGCACGCCTACCTGGAAAAAATTTCATGATGCACCCTGCTAGCCCTCCACAAATATTGGTTTTAGAGCCGCGCCTGATGACCCTTTTCGGGACATGACGTAGACAATTGTAGAGCGTTATTTAGAATGGGTAAATTCGACTAAATACAAATTTACACCAATTAACTACATTGGCTTGATATCCAATTGACACTACGTTACATTCGTAAGTACCAACTTTAAAACAATCACAATAGACTACAGCCTTACGTAGACGTGAATGGACGCATGTGCACTATTTGGACCGAATTTCCGATGTGAACTTTCATTAGCTTGGCAGACAGATTGATGGCCCATTTACTGGGGTGCATTCTTTATTCTACCAGAAATTATGATATTTCCCCCCAAATTACTAGTTTATAGTAATATAAGAAGGATGAAAATTCCCATATTTCATCCGAACAACTGGGAGAAAAATCTTTGACTGAGGCTGATACCTGAACACGGGCAGCTTGTATCAGTGATGTAGTGCCTTGATGCTGGGCCTTGGCCTTAAGGCTGCCTTAAGGCTGGATTTTAGGGCCTTGGCCTTGGCCTCGAGGCTTGAGGGCAAAAGCCTTGGCCTTGGCCTTGGCCTTGAGGGTTCAGGGCCTTGCAATTTTGAGTCAAGGCTCTTCAAGGCCCATAGATTTTTGCATTTTCCAGATAAATCTGTTCGAAATTTTGCTGTTATCATTTTAATCGTATTACCACGGAGGAGGGAAGCATCCTATAGATTTGTGTGTTGGGCACACTTCCACTTTTATAGCATCACATTTTGTTACCATTGTAATAGATTTGCTGCAAAAATATTCCGTACACTTGTGGGGCTAATGAGATGACCACTTTAATTGCATATAACTATGGAATAGATCTGATTGGTTGTATATGTCTCCCTGATAGGCCTAAGTGCTAAAGATTTGCATGTATCTGTTTTAGATAATGCTGATATTTCTGACCATGTTGGGCCAGCAAATGAAAATTTCCTAAATTAGTTTCTTGGATCCCCCTTTTGTTACACTTGGGAGAATTGTGCGTCAATATAGAAGTAAATCATTATTTTGTTTAGTTAAACCATATTGAAGACCTGAACTTATACTTTAATAGATACAGTGCAGTCATAAAACGGTGTAGGCCTATGCGAGCATGTTGATTGCAATTAAAGAAATGTTGTTCTTCGTAACGAGCAATTCGTGATGATAAGGGCGGATCCAGGGGGGCCAAAAGGGGCCATGCCCCTCCTCCAAAAGAAACCATTTTCTTTATATGACGTCGTAATAAAGGCAGGCAATGAGTACACCACCATCTTTTCCTCAAAAAACATGGGTTAAAATGGTCAGAAATTGCCTCAAATCGCACCACAGAGCATCTTGAATCCAAACATTTTTCGGGGCCCTTAAGCGGGCCCCGAAGCCCAAGCCGTAATTTTTTGACCCACTTTTAAATTGTGTTCTGGATCCGCCCTTGCGTGATGATATGTCACTCATGCGACTATAATTAGTTCTATATCAGTGGTATTTTCATAAAACAGGGCCTTGGCCTTGGCCTTGGCCTTGAGGGTTAAGCCTTGGCCTTGGCCTTGAGTCTTGAGGGTCAAAGCCTTGGCCTTGGCCTTGGCCTTGGCCTTGAGGGTCAAAGCCTTGGCTTTGGCCTTGGCCTTAAAGGTCAAAGCCTTTGCTCCAACACTGGCTTGTATGCGGATTCCGAAGAGCGCCCTCATGGCGTAAATTGAGTTTAAGCTCCTCCCAACCCCCAAACAACCCCCTACTTTTTATCTTGAAATTGCTACAATCGGTAGATGGGGTTAGAATGGTGGCAAAAATGATTATGCTTGCCAGGATTTTTTTCGTTCGATCTTCCAGTAGGGGCAAATGTTCATGCCTTTCCCCTGAAGGTTTTTCTTTTCATTTAAAATCTTAGCTGGAGCCTACTGGCTGGTATTAATCGCTGTCACATTTCTATGTTTTATATTGTCCCAGCCACGTAGCATGCTCCGGGTGATCATGGTACATCCACCGGAGGGGGTGTCAGTCTTATGATCCAACTGGAGGGTTGAAAATTGGCGGGAAAACCTAGTGTGCTTATGCAAATTTACATAGGCTTGTGTACTGCACTGTTCACATAGGGATTGCCTCGATCACTCCTGAGACCAAAATGGAACTGGCAAATGGCATTACAAGTCTGTGGTTGTAATGGCTGTTGGGGTCTGAAGGATACCAGGGGTGAATCAGGGGTGAATGGTCTGGCTGTGAGGGCCAGGTGGAAGATAGTGTCATCGAATCATTCCCACCAGGCACCTGATATTGTGCATTAATTAAGTGCACGCTTCATTGACGTTCTACCATTTACGGTACTCAACATTAACAAATAGCAAGGTTCACTAAGGTAGTCATGCAAGCCAATTCCAGTGTAGAGTTTCGTTTTAATAAAAGAGCTATTCAATATGTTCTACCCTCTGCAAGTTTTTCCTCATAAAAACTCAGTAGACCAATAAATCCTTGCCGAGCCCCAAACTTGCCGGCCATCTACCGCTCATAAACATAAAGATGCATTTGGTCTTTTAGTCTCTTACATTGCCATTCCCTGTAACAAACAAAAAAACACTGCAAATATATCGAGAGCTACATCGTTTGCTGAGCTAGAACTATGTGAATATTTTTATGAACAGACATTTGTAGCATTTTCAGATTATCAATTTTTAATTATCAATTCGTCTTAATTCTTAGTTAATTATCACACTCGAATTATCAAGGTTCCTTTTGAACTTTTTAATGATTAATTCTCCTGAATGCACTACTCATCATTTTCCTTGTGTACACATACACCCACACAGTGCCTATGCAGTGTGTATTCCCTATACTTTTATACAGAGAAAATGACCTTCAGGTTACAGACAAGTAAATAAACTTCCATAGACCCCAATGGTAAATGCTCCCACCTCAGAAATTTGGGAAAAATATTCACAACTCTCCAAGGTGTTCGAGACACACATCAAATCAAAGCATATTTCATCATCTTTCATTTTCTTTTCAATTTTTGGGGGGTCAACTTATGACTTTTAGGAGAAATTTCCTTCCGAAGATGATCACCCCTGAAAATAGTCCTGAAGCCCCTCGCCATTTTGAAAAACGATGCCTACACGCCATTGCAAAATAGAGCGCTTTAAGGGCCCCAATTTCATCCAAATTGAACAGAACTACAAGTTCACAGTCCTGTGCACGGCTTCCACCCATATTTATTTTACAAACCCTCAAGTTCATGGCCCACAGCATGCTTAAATACTGAAGATTTTGAAAGCATGCAAATCGTGATTTGGCCGGCGTAGGCAATTTCGGACCGATTTACTGGTCTGCAACCTTCACTGCCCACACACAAGTCATTGGTCAGTTTCTTAGTACAACCAAGTTACTTTCAAGATCATTGTTTTAAGGAACTATATTACTCTTTCCTAGTCATTTTTCTGAGACTCAAGGAAACCACGATATGACTAAGTTTTCCCATTCTTAACTATTTCTTATTCCCAAGACTTCCTGTTTCCACCAGTATATAAGTGCTGCTCCACTAGCAGTTCCCCATTCTGTTTCAATTCCATTTCGATCATCGATCTATTCTAGTCTATTTCAGTTCATTCAATTTAATCTCTGTCTCAGTTCGCTCTAACCAGTTCAATCAATCAATGTGTATTAAAATATTGTTGTGGAATAAACAGTCACGGTAAATACAGTCCTCAACCAAATTGTGTATCGACCTATCCATTCCCCAACACATCTACCCGCTTCCAGTGGAACCATTTGTTTTAACTTGAACCAAAAACATCCTTTCGGGTTTTATAAGTTCCAGTATACTTCAGTATATTTCATCACAGTGCATCCAGAATCCAACATTTTCCGGGCCCTTAAAGCGGGCCCCTGGCCCTGTGGCCCCACGCAGTAAGGGCTCAGAAAAATAGAATAAAACATACACGACGGAATTTACTAAATGTAAGAAAGCAGCCTTGCAACAATAAAATTTACATGCGATGTCATGCATAATGACAATTTTTTCCAGAATTAATTGCCACCAAAAATGGAGATAAAAATACAGGGTTCTCCACTTTTCAGCACAGTTCAACGTTTTAAGAGCAACAGTATATTCCAAACAAAATAATGAAATAAATTGCCTTTTTTTATCTCAAAAACACTTTTGCAAAAAAAGTCAAACGAAAGCGGCCAGGAATCGCCTCAGATTGCACTACAGAGCGTCTATAGTCCAAATTAAGCCACGACTTAAGGGCTTATCGGTCCGCTTTCGCATTAATTTTGTCCGTCCTTTATTCCAGCACCCCGGCAAAAGTTTGTTCCAGCGGCAGTGCATTACAACTGCAATTTGTTTCAGCCCAAAACCGTTTTAACGTTTTTATTATGAATATTGTTTAAAGAACTGATTCCTTATTTTGTTGTTGCTCCGTCCAATCTGTGAAGCCACAAATAACCCAACGGCCCATCCGCTTCCCTTTTTGAGGCTGCATCAAATTTGTATTACTTTTTTTTTATTTCAGGCATAACATTTTTAAAGATGTTTCAGAAGTTCAGATGCTCCACCAGATGCCACGCACCTATATCATTTTTGAAAACATGTTACCCTGAGATAAGAGTTCACAAAATATTATTCTGATCTGTGGTTTAACCATCAAATCGATGTTTAGCTAAATACATAACAATGTTAATTAACATTCGATCTTAAATTTATAACGTGATCATTTCATGTTGGACAAAACTGTAACGGTGATATTTTTGCATTCCGATGAGAAATAACAAAAATCTAGAACACAATATGAAAGAAGTGTCATCGAGACTATATATAGGAAGCTTAGAAGAACTCATTGGCCGAGTTTGGGCGGGTCTTAATTGTTCTTGACACGGGACCGGGTATATCATTCTTGCAAACAACGGCGGATAGGTGCATGGTGTGATCCTGTTCCGAGTGCAGTGTTCGTGGGTCGTGTTCCTGCCGTTTGAGCGCGAAAACAATTATAAATACTCGCGTCAGACCCACTGATCTCTATATAAAGACCGCCCGAACTCGGAGTCGGACGGCCATTGCGTGAAAAAAGGTTTCTGACTGTGTCAATATGTAGGGGGCGCTGTTTCTTATGTTTTTTTCTCATGTAGAAATTTCGGCGTTTTTTCCCCAGGTTTTCTCATTCCCAAACAAAGTGTGGATCGGGGAACAAAATTTGTTCGATATGGTACACCATAATCTACATGTCTGTGAAGTGACGAGCGACAAAAGGGCCTCGTCCCACGGACTACCTGGTGACCCTGACCCCTTTGACATGCTCTGCCCAAGGTTCCGCTCACTGAAAAACACTGTCGCTAGTCTGGTTCCCAGACCAAAAGATTCCGACTATTCCTGATGAATCTTAGGTCAGGTAGCCTCCGGTAATACAATGTATTACAATTTACATCACGTGACGAAACTGTCCGAAGTTTGCCGAATTCATTTCGTCGACAATCGGATAGTGTCCGAGTATTTCCGAGTATAATATAGGTTTAATTAACTGCTAATTGCTTATTAAAAACTTTAAAAAACTAGTTGATAATTAATATCCATTGCTTTTATTTAGAAAACTTGAAATTCAACGACGATTTTGCACTCGGATCGTATACGAGGGGCGATCTTTTTGCTGCGTCATGCACTAGTTTGAATTTGACGACCGTTACCGGCATTTTCCAAAACGCGGCGTGGTCTCAATTCGGCTCCGCCTGCTAACAGTGCTGTTTGGGTGTCCAACTTTGAAGATTCCAGGTTAAAATTAGTCAATGTTTTTTTACAGAAGTATTAAACTGTATATCATAAATGTATGATATATGAAGCAAGTGATTTATTTTTAAAAAAATTATCGGAACATTAAAACCTTCATGTGATAAAGCGAATCGGAAACGAAGTCGAGCTTTGAAAAAGGGCCGTCAATGTCGTCATGTTTATTTTAGACTACACTGTCGCGGCCTATGCATAGCGCATGCGTGGCGCAGCGTCCGTTTTTGTGTCTTTAGGGTGCTACCAAGTGAATACATTCCCAGCAGGGCGGATCCAGAATATTTTCAGGGAGGCGTGCTGAAATGTAGACAGGTTATTTTCTCCCGGGGGGGGGGGGGGGGCTCGTACCATATTTTCAATGGGGAGCTGATGCAATCCTACAATCAGGCACACTATATTAGCTAAAAGTGTACAAATGCACCCTTCTCACAAGTGACTATTTATTTAGTTGGCTTGACAAAATTTTGGGTGGCTAAAGCCCCCCTCAGTTCAACACCCTGCTGCCAAATTCGTCTCTTTGTGAAAACGCTGAAGACTACACGTCTGCCTGACCTTTGTTTTCATATGGCGCACCACCCGGCCCTGAGAGTGACCTTGTATCGCTTGGAAAAGTCCTCGTGCCTTCAATGACAAAGACCTTCCTCTGAAATACCTGCAACTCATGACGTCCATTAGTCAAAGCTATTCCCATCCTAAATCAACGAAAATTGAATGTGTCACGGTCAGGTGGAGTTTGATACAAGGGTATTATGGTCGCAAGACCGTGACCGAAGCATCCCCACTTTTATGCGCGTCCATTCACACCGAAATAACAAAGAACTTCCCCTGAACTGTACCTGCAAGGCATTCAGAGACGTGGATCTGTGTACGTCACACGATTTAGTCATATCTTTTGTGACTTATTGGGCGTATTTAAAACCTCGCTCTCGATCGAGTGACCCGTAAACAGTGTTCGGATGCATGCACCATAGCATGGCCGTGTATAATTCAAGATATGGCAGAAAGGAAAGGGTAAAAAATGATGGGAAAATTATGATTATTACGAAAATAATTGAAATCCTGGAAATAGCTTTTAAAAATAGCAAAGACACGCCCACTATAAAAAAATAGCAAAGACACGCCCACCCTATGCTCACGTAAAATGTTTTTCGTTCCATTACTGCTCATGCACTTAATGAGCGTTTTCTGTCTGATGTACAAAATATAACGCAAAGTTGCGGTACATCCGCCCCTTTGTTGCTGGCGTTCTTTCATTTACTCCCCAATAAGTGGGGAGTCAAATTCCTGTTCGCGAACACCGTTCGGTTGTTGGTTCTGGTCATTTGAAACCCCGTTCTTGTGCTGAACGAACACGACAACGGCTTTTGAGTACGATCTATTCAAAAAATTGATCCTTTTGATAACTGCGCCGTTTCCTGGTTAAACTGGACATCTTAGCCATGTTGAAGATTTTCACAAATTTGGAGAAGTTAGTCATGTAGTAAGGAACAACGATATTTCAATCACCGAAGGCAAATGTGACTAATTATCCGTGGATTGGAGTTAGATTCACAGCAAAGCCTTTTGCTTGAACTTCATTTGTGTTTCTCTTTATAAAGTGAGGAAAGAACATTCGCTATAAATCGAATAGATCTTATGTCCGAACAGAAGATGTGACAACCGAATTAAAGGGAATATACAACATTTGCAAACATCGAAAAATAGAACTACCAAGTTTTTTTACGAAATACCTTACTAGGATGTTGGTAAATGACAGTCTAAAGCATCCTGTAAAATTATGGCACCTGGTGTGCCCCCTCCCCCCTACTTCAACACCCTGCTGCCATATTCGTCTCTTTGTGAAAACGCTGACGACTACACGTCTGCCTGACCTTTGTTTTCATATGGCGTACCACCCTGAGAGTGACCTTGTATCGCTTGGAAAAGTCCTCGTGCCTTCAATGACAAAGAACTTCCTCTGAAATACCTGCAACTCATGACGTCCATTAGTCAAAGGTAAATTCCCATCCTAAATCAACGAAAATTGAATGTGTCACGGTCAGGTAGAGTTTGATACAAGGGTATTATGGTCGCATGACCGTGACCAAAGCATCCCCACTTTTATGCGCGTCCATTCACACTGAAATAACAAAGAACTTCCCCTGAACTGTACCTGCAAGGCATTCAGAGACGTGGATCTGTGTACGTCACACGATTTAGTTATATCTTTCGTGACTTATTGGGCGTATTCAAAACCTCGCTCTCGATCGAGTGACCCGTAAACAGTGTTCGAATGCATGCGCCATAGCATGGCCGTGTATTAATTCAAGATATGGCAGAAAGGAAAGGGTAAAAAATGATGGGAAAATTATGATATTATGAAAATAATTGAAATCCTGGAAATAGCTTTAAAAAATAGCAAAGACACGCCCACTATAAAAAAATAGCAAAGACACGCCCACCCTATGCTCACGTAGAATGTTTTTAGTCCATTACTGCTCATGCACTTAATGAGCGTTTTCTGTCTGATGTACAAAATATAACGCAAAGTTGCGGTACATCCGCCCCTTTGTTCCTGGCGTTCTTTCATTTACTCCCCAATAAGTGGGGAGTAAAATTCCTGTTCGCGAACACCGTTCGGTTGTTGATTCTGGTCATTTGAAACCCCGTTCTTGTGTTGAACGAACACGACAACGGCTTTTGAGTACGCTCTATTCAAAAAATTGATCCTTTTGATAACTGCGCCGTGTCCTGGTTAAACTGGACATCTTAGCCATGTTGAGGATTTTCACAAATTTGGAGAAGTTAGTCATGTAGTAAGGAACAACGATATTTCAATCACCGAAGGCAAATGTGACTAATTATCCGTGGATTGGAGTTAGATTCACAGCAAAGCCTTTTTTCGTGAACTTCATTTGTGTTTCTTTTTATAAAGTGAGGAAAGAACATTTGCTATAAATCGAATAGATCTTATGTCCGAACAGAAGATGTGAATTAAGACAAATTTGGTCTGAAGAAAAACCGATCATAAGTGTAAGTCAGTCAATCAGTCAGTCATTCAGTCAGTAAGTGGGATAGGTATTAAGAGAACACTGGTCATCTAGGACCAGCCAAGAGAAGTTGCTAAAAATTTGATGGCTGCATAAAACGTCAAATTGTAATTAAATGATACGTAAACAAAAGTAATCGTTTTTGGAAACTGTTTCGGGGACATAGATTTATGCGATATACAAAATATCTGGCAAATGTTTATTGAGCTCTTAAAAAGTCCCATAGATTGTAATAGTCGTTGAACTTACCAGTTGCCTGAATATTGGCCATGCTCTGGAATTTGTACATGCCCGCTGTTATCTCTTCTTCGTTCACGTTAGTGCCGTCGGTGGTGGGTCGCACATAGCCGTACTTCAACAAGTACATCTATGGAACAAAATCATGGATTTAAAGGCAGATCTTTAAGATAATTTGTTCAAAGATAACCTTTCGAGTTATTATCAGAAAGCTTATACTTAAATAAAAGAGCGAACTGGTACCAAATAGCCAGTGAAATTATTCCATCTGGCTTTTTGTCATTTAGAAAAAAAATAAAGAAATATGCAATTTGACTACTTTGGGGAAATAAGAGCCTTCTTTATCGAAAGACTGCGCATGGTTTTCACTACTTTCTCCAAAAAGGTGTAATATCTGCCGCCGAGCTGAAAATTTCCAAAGGTTTGAACATTCGTCTTTGGATTTTTAGTGTTGTTATTATTAGAAACGAACAAAATACATGAAAAGCAAATGATGTGACTTTAAGCCAATGAACCAAAACTGTGCGAATGCGCACTTCAAATGAGTAGGTCTAGGATTTTACAAGTGTTTGGCCACACATCGGAACACATGCAATGTACAATGTGTACACAATTCCAACTCCTTTTGCAAACTCTTGATTTCAACATAACCCTTATGCATCCAAATACTATTCTGAAGAAACTCCAAAGATAAAAATCTCGAACCACTCAGTCTTGCTCATCAAGTAAAATAACTACTGTAACCGGTTTTTTTTTCGGGGTAGGGGAAAGTGGCCGGTCAGCCATTGTAAATAAAAGGGGGGCTTATGGAACTCCAAAGAGACATTTAATGTGATCAACACATTGATCGGTCTTTTAAGTCAATCAATTGGCATTTTCCATCCATCAATCGATCTTTTCCATCAACCGATCGTTTTTTTTTTCAATCGATCGATCAGTCTTTTCCATTGATCGATATTTTCCATCGAAGCCTGTATTATTCAGCGGTGGGCTGAGTATTGCTCAGCGGCGCGGAGAGTGTTGTTCAGCGACATGGTGAGTGGTGTTCAGCGGCGCGGAGAGTGTTGTTCAGGCCGAAAGGGCCGGGCGGAATCCGTCCTCCTCAACTTTTTCCAGGATAGCCTTGAAATTGTTTTCGCGACCAGAGCTGTTCTGACTTTTAGCTTCGAGCCTTGCGCATCTTTTGATACAAAAACATAAAAATTGGACTACGGGTTGCAGTGTTCCGATATGGACTACGCGCCCTGAAAACTGAATTTACGTCGTGTACACAGAGCAGAATTACCATTCGTACATATGTATAATTAATTAGCCATAATTCCAAAATCCTTTGACCTATAGTCATGAAATTTCTTGGGTGTGTTAATGATGAGTTGCTCCATGCATGAACCGAGTTTCAAATATTTTCGTCACTCGATGGCCGAGATCTTAGGGGAGCGGAATCCCCCCCCCCCCGGCTGAGAGATGGTCAAAATAACCCGGCCCTTCATTCTGATCAGTCAATTTCAAATTTAGTGAGCAGCGGTCTCCACAAGACTTCGTAGACTTCAACCAGAGACCTAGCTCTATCATTCAACTTCGAATCTACTAAATCAGACCGAAGTAAACCTTCAACGGCCAGAAAGGGGGAGTTGGGGGAGACTAGACTGGTTACCGGTTCATCCACTGCGTATTCCGAATGATCCAAAGTTATTTGGCGGCCGGGGATTAGTCTGGGAGACCAGATCTGTGATAACGACGCATTATAAAGAGACAAGAGAACTTAGTTTACAGAATATTTGTGTGATTTGTAGCTTAACCATTAAGCGTGAGAGAGAATAACATAACTGAACTGCAGAATTATCTGTGCCAATTACATAAGTATATGGGTAAACTGAGAGCTTCAACTTTAGAAGACAGTGATTGGAACATAAGTTCGAATCGGATCATTGAAAATATTAATTGTAAATATTAAACTGTACATAGATTAATTGAAGATTATTTGTGTCTGTTGCTCACATTCCTTTCTGTCTGATACTTCTTTGATCATTGATAAGTTGAGCCTGAGTTCAGCCATTAATAAAATTATAACAAGTCGGGTCACCGTTAATAAAATCAAGGCGATAGAGTTAGAGATATAGAAAAGGATAATGGTGACAAAGTACATTGGTGGATTCGAACCCCCCCCATCTGAGCCGATCTGAGCACTCAATGCGCCGCTGTACAACACTCACCGCGCCGTCTTAGTACACCGTACTTGTCATCAGTCATTTTTCATCGATGGAAAAGACTAATTGATGAAAGACCGATCGATGGAAAATACAGATTGATGGAAAAGACCGATCGATCGATGAAAAAGACCGATGGATCGGTGGAAAAGACCGATCGATGGAACAGACTAATTGATGGAAAAGACTAAATGATGGAAGACCGATCGATGAAAAATACAGATTGATGTGGAAAAGACCGATCGATGGAACAGACTAATTGATGGAAAACACTAATTGATGGAAGACCGATCGATGGAAAAGACCGATCGATCGATGGAAAAGACCAATCGATGGAAAAGACTAATTGATGGAAAAGACTAATGGATGGAAGACCGATCGATGAAAAATACAGATTGATGGAAAAGACCGATCGATCGATGGAAAAGACCAATCGATGGAAAAGACCAATCGATGGAAAAGACTAATTGATGGAAAAGACTAATTGATGGAAAAGACTAATGGATGGAAGACCGATCGATGAAAAATACAGATTGATGGAAAAGACCGATCGATCGATGGAAAAGACCAATCGATGGGAAAAACCCATGTGTTAGAAAAGATAAATTAATGGAAGACTGATAGATGGAAAGTACAGATTGATGGAAAAGACCGATCGATCGGTGGAAAAGACCAATCGATGGAAAAGATTAGTTAACGGAAAAGACTAGGCTAATTGATGGGAGACCGATCGATGGAAAATACATTTTGGTGGAAAAGACCGATCGATCGATGGAAAAGACCAATCGATGGAAAAGACCGATCGACTTTATTTCATATTTGTAACTTTCAAACTAAGGTTTTATCGCTGTGATGGTTGAGGACAATTGTGACGACGATTCTTGAAATCACATTTTTGGACGAGAGAGGTTTAACCCTAAAAGGGCTGGCTTATTTTGACAATCTCTTAGCCGGGCCGGGGCGGGCAAATTCCGCCCCCCCCCCCCAAGATCTCGGTCATCGAGTGACGAACAATTATGAAACTCGGTACATGCATAGAACAATTATTCATGAACATACCCAAGAAATGTCATGACTATAGATCAAGGGCTTTTGGAATTATGGCTAATTAATTATTCATATGCACGAATGGTGATCCTGCTCTGTGTACACTACGTATATGGGGAAATTCAGTTTTCACGGCGCATAGCGCCTGAATTTGTTTTGCTACGCCGCAACCCCTGGTCTGAATTTTATGTTTTTGGTTTCAAAAGATGAAAGTTGTGTTAGAAAAGACTAATTAATGGAAGACTGATAGATGGAAAGTACAGATTGATGGAAAAGACCGATCGATCGATGGAAAAGACCAATCGATGGAAAAGATTAGTTAATGGAAAAGACTAAATGATGGAAGACCGATCGATGAAAAATACAGATTGATGTGGAAAAGACCGATCGATGGAACAGACTAATTGATGGAAAACACTAATTGATGGAAGACCGATCGATGGAAAAGACCGATCGATCGATGGAAAAGACCAATCGATGGAAAAGACTAATTGATGGAAAAGACTAATGGATGAAAGACCGATCGATAAAAAATACAGATTGATGGAAAAGACCGATCGATCGATGGAAAAGACCGATCAATGGAAAAGACCAATCGATGGAAAAGACTAATTGATGGAAAAGACTAATGGATGGAAGACCCACAGATGAAAAATACAGATTGATGAAAAAGACCGATCGATCGATGGAAAAGACTAATCGATGGAAAAGACCGATCGATGGGAAAAAAAACCATGTGTTAGAAAAGACTAATTAATGGAAGACTGATAGATGGAAAGTACAGATTGATGGAAAAGACCGATCGATCGGTGGAAAAGACCAATCGATGGAAAAGATTAGTTAATGGAAAACACTAATTGATGGGAGACCCATCGATGGAAAATACATTTTGGTGGAAAAGACCGATCGATCGATGGAAAAGACCAATCGATGGAAAAGACCGATCGACTTTATTTAATATTTGTAACTTTCAAACTGAGGTTTTATCGCTGTGATGGTTGAGGACAATTGTGACGACGATTCTTGAAATCGCATTTTTGGACGAGAGAGGTTTAACCCTAAAAGGGCTGGGTTATTTTGACAATCTCTTAGCCGGGCCGGGGCGGGCAAATTCCGCCCCCCCCCCCCAAGATCTCGGTCATCGAGTGACGAACAATTATGAAACTCGGTACGTGCATAGAACAATTATTCATGAACATACCCAAGAAATGTCATGACTATAGATCAAGGGGTTTTGGAATTATGGCTAATTAATTATTCATATGCACGAATGGTGATCCTGCTCTGTGTACACTACGTATATGGGGAAATTCAGTTTTCACGGCGCATAGCGCCGGAATTTGTTTTGCTAAGCGGCAACCCCTGGTCCGAATTTTATGTTTTTGGTTTCAAAAGATGCGAAAGGCTCGAGGGTCAAAAGTCAGAACAGCTTGGGTCGCGAATATTTTTTTCTTAAGGCTATCGCGGAAAAAAAGTTGAGGGGGTGGGCGGATTCCACCCGGCCCTTTTAGGGTTAAGAGTCGTTGCGTTTAAATGGCAATATAGTTTGAACGGATTGAGCAGTTTCGGAATTCTTTTTATATAAAAGTAGTTAATGAAAGTAGTTGTTATTTTTGTCGCTAATTTTTCTGAAATAGGAAATATATTTTGGGGGTTTGGGTTCCGCTTTTTTACCACAACCTGCATAAGCCTACACCTGTGTCTTAAGCATAGAAAAAAACCCGAAACTAATTACAACAATACTTTCGTTGTAGAAAACGATTCCTGTCGATTATCGAAGTTTTGTAATGAAACTGTAACGTGCATATGAATCAAACTGCTGAAAACTTTGACGAAGTTCCTGCAAGTAATATAGAAGCGTTAGGCCCTCTCGTTTTTCCAAAATTAATAAAGCTTTCAGATACATGAGTTGTAATTCACTAGTCAATACCCAACCTATTTCAAAGGAGATATTTGACTGAGCTTATAAAGGTGGGGTGGTCTAGACCCTTTACTTTATACTAATTATTTTACTTCATGCAGCTTTGGGAGAAGAAAACATGGCTACTCTAAGAACCCCAAAATTAACATGGCCCAATGAAAAAATTAAATGTTAAATGTCTCGCTATTTTGTGTCGTATTTGTAGCGTCGTTAATTTCCCATTAAAATTGAGGAATAATAAAGGTCAATTTACATGTAGTTCATCCGCCGTTTTCTCTATGAACAAAAGATAAGTTGTAATAAGTCCAAAAAAAAAGTCTCCGGTTTCTGGTATGCGCGCGCGTTGCCGTAGCCATGCGCGTCGGCAAAATTAAAACGTTTTTTTTTCAATGTAAGATGATGTCTCAAAACCGCCAAACTCACTGGTTTGACTGGAATCCTGCAGCTGCACAATTTTAACGTGTTTTTAGATTGGGTTACGATCGAGTACATGTATCAGCTTTATGTGGCCTCTCTGGGCTCCAAAACATTTTGCACTAAATTTAGTCGAGTAGCATTTGCAGTCATCGGCCGACATTTTGACGGAAAAAAAGTAAAAAAAAAAAGAAAAGCTGCGTCACCGCACCACTTTTGGGGCAAGCTCCATACCAGAAACCGGAGACGTTTTTTTTTTGGGGGGGGGGGCCTTAGTGAATCAAAATACGAAAGAAACAGTTTTTTGTGACTTACCGTACAGTCGGCAGTTGTCTGTATTTTGCCCGAGTGAACCACCGTGATGGAACTAACAAGAAGCACCGACAAGAGAAGCATCTTCCCCGTCATTATTTTCCCCCTTTCCCCGATAGTAGCGCGCGGCGATATCCGTGTTAGGTAAAGTTTAGCTTTCCCATCCACATCTAAATGTGCCAACTTCACCAAACTTTATGTTCATGCAGAAGGCACTGCGTCAGTAAGTATACTAACCCAACCAACCTGAAACTTACTGACTGAATCTCGCCAAATTGTATGAATGGCCCCACTTAACCAAAAGATATATCTACCCCGACAAAACCATACCACGTACCCAACCTGTAGCGCTATACAACTTTAATTGCGCTGGTGGCATTGACACGGCAGCATTGAAGCAACGGCAAAGTCGCAGACTCTTTGTTAGTGTCGTACAGGCACCACCGACCGTCAAAAAAATCAAAGAAACACCAACAATAGCTTTAAATATTTAAGTCTGTTTAATGGTGATTAAATTCTCGATGGATGTTCAGTGGCCTATAGCATTGTGCTGAAGCAACCAAAAATTGATGCGCGTGACTAGACCTTTTTACGCTTGGTTGGCAAACTGCACTTTTGCCAACCACGGGTTGCAAAACTATGGAAGGTCCAACACTGCAAAAATGAAGAAGAGTTATTACAGATAACCAAAATATTTTTTGATTCTTGGAAATACAACATTGTCAACAAAGCTAAAACATAGTTCCTAAACAGGCCTTTTTACTATGTATTGAGGGCGTTATGAGGACGTTTTTCTGGAAAAATAACGGCCAACCACGGCTTCAATTTATGCGCTTACGGCAGCCCATATAAAATGGCGCCAATGTTTACACAAAAAAAAATCTATAGCCAAGTGGAAAGGGGTCCTTTAGATCCAGTGATCCAGAAATTCAAGCGAATTTTGAAAGGACGAATCCGGATCCACACTTGTAAAAAAAAAATTTCATGCAGGGGCGTAAATACCGGGGGACGGAGGGAATGCCCCCTCCCCCCCCCCCCCTCCCCCAGTTCTTGACCATCAGGGGATGATAGGCTGTTGAATCATCCAGCGTTTCTTCGTGAAGCTCATCTTCATAACTCAGGGAAAAAAATGCTACATTCAAAATTCGTCTTTTTTTCGTATAGTAGGACACATATATCTACACGCAATTTCGTAAAACTTGTGACGTCATCGTGACGTCTTCAAATTTGTGTATTTTTTGAACACTTATGAGGGAATGTCCGATTGTTATAAAACTTTGTGGGTTGGTAGGCATTGATAATAATACTATTCAAGTAGAGGGAGAGTATACTCTCTCGAGTTGTCAAACTGTGCGGATATCAAGATTTATTTACTATGTATTGTTCACCGGTGACTTTTTTGTAGTGTGGTATAGGTGTTAATATAAAATTATCCATCAAACTTTTCTAACATGATTCGACCATTTTGGTTCTATTTTGAGATATTGCGGCGCCTTCGAACCTTTGCTGTCACTAAAAGTGGGTTTTTTTTTTTAACAAAGTAAACGTAGTTCGAAATCGAGTCTAAACATATTCACAATGTCCAACAACTCAGAAACACCTGAAAATCAAGTGGATCTTTAACTGATATTATACTTTTAAAATTGGTACTCACATCGATCACACATGTTAAATTTGCGTTCCCCGTGCTCTTCAAGAAATAAGATTGTTTGTTTTTTATTATTAAATCTTCAATTTTCATTCCCACTAAAAACCTCATTCATCTTTATTTTGGACGTCGGCAACGCTCTGAAAAGGAAGGCTTTCGTTTTGGGAACATGAGATCCGCTTTGCGAGCAGACTGGCTCCCGGTCAGTGGCCAACATTATCGAGACTGATTGTGGGGCGGGAACCAGCCTACTCCGCGAGAATGGAATTCAATTATTCGAAATCGTAAGGTAATAATTCAATAACTAAACGTGGGCCAATTTGTTTTTGGTCGATGTCTCATTCAAAAAATACATTTTTTTGGTAATGCTAAAAATAGGAATATTAGCAGTTTAAAAAAGGAATGTATTTGTTTGGGGATAAAACTCGAAAACAGCCTCGTGGATCATGTAACGCAACTTTAAACACGCTTTGTTATTACATTTTAAAATAAAACACTGATTACTTGTCCTAAAATTCGTGTAATATATAGGCCTTATTGCAAATGTACGATTCGTGTGCGCTTAACAAATAAC
Organism: Patiria pectinifera; assembly: GCA_029964075.1. NCBI lineage: Eukaryota > Metazoa > Echinodermata > Asteroidea > Valvatida > Asterinidae > Patiria > Patiria pectinifera. The sequence continues at coordinate 6,144,625 of CM057138.1, read as the reverse complement.
TACATAACTGACAAGCTTAAACTTTCAATTTCAGTCTACATGAAAGCTATACAATTTTCAACGAAATCTCAATAAATGAAAAAAAAGTAAAAAGATGTGCAAACACTTTCAAGTGTGATGAGTATTGTCAATCAGCATCGGCCATCAAATGACTCTTCCATTCTTGTAAAAAATACTTTTTAGCAGACGTTTGTTACTCATAACCTAAATATCAAATCAACAGTACGTTCCTGATATAAAATCTCAATTTGTGTTCTCAATCTCAATTTTTTGTTCAAAATTCTGTTAAAGAACTATGTAAAAATGGTGCTTAGGATTTAAACACATTTCTAAACACTAATTCTGTACCCACTTTTTCCACACGTTTAGCATCATGACATGTTTAGATGTCCTTTTTCTGTGACACGCATTATCCGTTTGACATGTACAATTTATAATATGTTTAGCATTTAAACACCTTCCTAAGCGCATTTAGATATACAATCCTAAGCACATGTCCAAAACGTAAACACGTTTAGTTTCACAACATTAAAAAGTGGTAAACGTTTAGAATTGAAACACATTCCTAAACGTATTAAACTCTAAACACGTTTCTGATGTGTTTAAATGCTAAACACTGTTTTTACATACACCTTTCCTTCCAAACTTATCAGTCCCAAATAATCGTAGGCGAATTTACAAGCAGACTTGGCTTTAGACCTAATTAAATGCATTCATTCACTTCATATTCACGCAAGAAAATGATATAAACAATCAAGAAAAAATGTACATTAAGTCATATTTGTAAGGTTGCGATTACACAGCTTCAACACTTTTGATAATGTAGGCTTATTGATAAGCATTAAATGATAGAGAAACTTATTTTGTTCATGCACATTCCATAATCAGGCGCGTATCCGGGGGGGGGGAGATTACCCCCCCCCCCCCCAGCTCTATCATTTTTTCCCCACAGAAATTCATCAAAAATATTGCTACCACGCGGAGTATTTAGAAGAAGAAGCGACCAAAAACCAAGTAGTCAAAAGTGAATTACTGTTGTATTGCTAGAAAAATAACAATTGAGAGAAGAATATAAATAATTAATTAATTAATAATCTCATTGATAAGATTGAAAGTGTTCAGCGTCGCGCTACAAGAATGATCTTAAAACAGAGAAGAATGGAAATGAACTACACTGACCGACTGAATCTTTTAAATTGGTCCTCTCTTGTGGCACGACGCAAGTTCCTTTTAATCTCATATGTCATGAAAGCACTGTATGGCCTCATTACTTGTAACATTGTTAGACACGGCATTGTGGTCAACGGTCGACACACTGAAACAGTGCGGTTTTGTCATCTTAGAGCTCGCACACAAAGACTTCACGGCTCTGCAGTGAATGTGTTTGCTCGTGAATGGGACGAGCTACCGGAATCTCTGAGGTCTGGCGTCGTTGAAATGTCATTAAATAGCTGGATCAATTCCCTAAGATGCCACCTCTGCCGACCACAGTAACTGTACTTGGTCCTTTTAGTTCTTTGTGTATTTTTAACCGGGGGGGGGGGGGGGTTGACATGTTTTCTCATCTCTCGCTTTATAGTGAAAAGGGTTTCGGATGGCGCCGTGTGGGGGGAGATCTCTTCTTGAAAACCGGTTCTTTTCAGAACCATACTTCTTCCAGGAAGAGATTTCTTTCCACATGGCATTGCCCGTGATTCTGTCCACTTTAATGCCAGCTGCCATGCATAGCTTCAAGGCGTATATCGTTTGTTTAATAGGGTTTTTTTGTATCATTTCGGTTTGCAGTAACACCATGTGGTGATAACTGCTGCTCAGCAGATGTTTAGATCTGAAAAGAACTTGTCGTGCTTGTTTTGTTTTGTTTTTGCTAATTCTCAACTGTTTTTTTCTCCAGGGTAATATTACGTCTTTTTACTTGCAACGAAACTATTTTCACTGGGGGGTGGCATTTTTCTCATGTTTTGTTGAATTATTTTCCTTATTTTTTCTAATATTTGTTGTTTTTTTATTGCGTGTATTGAAACTTTTTAACTTTTTTAATGTTTAATGTGGACATCCACAATAATTGGGTCTTTTGAACTATAATGGGGGGGGGGGGAAACATTTTTTACCTGTTCTTTTTGTTGGACTATTTTTTTGGTTTTGTTTTTTGCTTTTTATCTTGTTTTTTCTCAACGTGGTATTTTGATGTTAATTTTAGGGGACGATAACTTTTTAGCATTTATACCTCTGCCATTTTTAATATATGCTTTTATTGTTAACACATTTTTATAGATTTTTATAGATTTATATATATTCTTTGTGTAGCCAGAGGTATTGGAATTGAAGGCCTTCGGGCCACAGTTTTTAGGTAAACTTTTTTAATTCCGGGCATATGCCCCTGGCTTTCGTCATGTTCGTGTTTGTTTTCTTGGTTTTTGGTTTTCTCTATATGTGAATGTTTGTTGTTTGTGTTTTTAATGCCGAATAAATAATAATAATAATAATAATATGTTTTTCGGCATCAAACTAGGAAATAGCCCCGCGGAACACGACTTTAGCCACGCTTTGTCACTACAGTATAATGAAAACACTGAATAAAACCCGCGAATTTAGGCCTAATCGCAAATGTACAATTTGTATGCGCCTAGCAATTGACTACATAACCGATAAGCTTCAATTTACATATTCAGTTTACAGGAAAGATACATATATTTACAAATAATATTTTATATAAAATTGAAAAAGATCTTTTAAGAGTGATGAGTATTGTCAATCAACAAAAGACTCTGCCATTCTTGAATAATTTCTTTTTAGCGAACGTGTCTTACTCATAACCTACTTTTTCAAATCAACAGTCCGTTGCTGACGTAAAATCTCAATAAGTGCATGATAAACATTAAAGATAAAACACCAAAATATTTAATGAGTACATTTTGTTCTTACAGCTATCCTAAAAACATCAATCACATTTTCAGGCGAGTGTACATGCCAACTGGGCGCTAAACCAAGTAAATTAATTGCTTTTTTTCTAATCCACGTAAGTAACATATATTAAGACAAGATAAGTTTGCGGTAACACCATGTGAATAAATCAAATTAGGTTTTGCCCTTCACCGACGTATAAACACTGTATACTCAGTGTGTTACCATGTGAATAAATCTCTTTTGTGAGTATGTTCAAAGAACCACACATACTCACAAAAGAGATTTATTCACATGGTGCTACCGCAAACTTATCTTGTCTTAGTATCTTTCCACCATGCAAACCTCCAAATCTCATCTAACATATATTAAGAATAGAAAAAATGCATTTTATCATAATATTTCTTAAGGTGTTCTTACGCAATTTCAACGCTGAAGGTAACATATTGATATAAATGACACACAAACTCAGACCACATTATAAAGGCGAAATGCAAAACGCACTTATTATTCAAGTAAATTCTATTGCATTCCAATTCCTTTCTCGTTTGTAATGAGAACAAAATATTTGCTTACCTTGCTTACTTCATATACATCCAGGCTGTTTTTTTTTAAATTCTTTAGAGAGGAAACAATGTTACCTATATATTTTCGATGCACTGAAAGTTTTGTTGTAAAAAGCCAAAGATTTTTTTTCCGGTAAGTTCAAGTTCAGGTTTGCTGACATCTCCGTTACTGTCCCATTTATTTAGAACATGCTGATGCATACGGAAATAACCAGGTTTTGTTTAACATGTCCTTGATGCCCGAGCTTGTACAATATTGTTAAGCTGGCATATTTTCTTTAGTTCTTCAATTTTCTCGATGAAGAAGGATCGACATCCGGGCACCTCGACGAAGACCGAGTCACAGGCGCACAACACGTTTGGTGACGAGGCTCGAGCGTTCCGCGGGCGAGGCGGCAAGTTAAGTAGTGAACGTGGCCGTGGGTGTCGGTAGAGATGCATTAGTGACGGAGCTGGATTAGGCCGTGAGTGCAAGCAGCTCGACGAATGCAAAAGGCCATATGGGGATGCATATCGTCACAACCGAGGTCATCCATTTTGTTATTATGTCTCTCTGCCATGTGAACGCAATCTTGATTGTCAGTATTATCTGGTTGCCCATCATCCCATTTCAGGAAGGGCTCACTTCCTTCCTGACCATCACACTCCCAAATTCCTTCAACTTCCTTGTCGTTGCAAGCAATCCAGGCGGAGAAGTCGCCAGTGTCGTCCATCTCTCGTGCCATATCTATCATGAGGTTCATTTCCTCAAGCGATCGAGGAGCGGCCATCTTGCCGCCCATGTCTTGGCAAGCCGACTTGGCCTGATCCCAAGTTTGCGCTACCCGAGGAGTGAGGCGATAACAGTCTTTTCCCCACCATTGCCACTGTGGCGGGCAAGAGCATTCGAGAGCGAGTCGAGAATGACAGGTACCAGACCCAAATTGAGCATTGATCGCCGAAGTTATTGCTACAATGCCCAAAACTTGAAACACGTACATGGTGATGCGTTTTAATTGGACGGTTACCGCAGAGTTTAACAAGAAAATTAAATGTCTTCCCAGTACAATATTTCAACAGTGAGGTCGAATGATGCAAAATGATTACTGGTGGTCGCGGCAGAAGTTCATGAGTTGTCTGACGCAACCTAATATTGATCAAAACGGCTCACAATGGATCTTGTTGCTATGGTCACACTATTTCGACGTTAATAGGGGAAGTAGAAAATTAGTCTCTATGGTAATACTTCTATTTACTAGTTTGAATCAGCCATCCAGATATAAGTAGCCAATTTTAATACGTTCGGGGATCAGGCTGGGCACGAGGTATTTGAAATTACTTGCTGGCAACAAAAGAGGTGGGCAGTCATGACCTTGTAATATTATTTGTACCGCATTGTTGTTGAATTTACCACAACTGACAGCAATTTGGAAAAAGACACGTAGCATTCATATAAGCTAAAATTAATATGCAGGAGGACTAGGTGGGAAATTTCAAGACGGATATTTGGTGGCAAGTCTTTAATGCTCAAAGATTAGTGTGATGTTTTTAACCAAGCTCTTGCGCAATTTATCCTTTGGTCTAAGAAAATGGTATAACTTCTTGTTTAGACGAAAGCGTAAAATTTTAGATTAGTATCATTTATAAAAGGGTAGTTGCAATAGATACCGCCTTTTGGCCCTCTCCCATAGGTAAATAAATTCTTTCTGTTCTTTATTTGAATTAAAAACTATTTCTCAGACTGTAGCCTGACTTAGTCGATGAAATTGAAGCAAAATATGCCAGGGTTGCCTAAATGCAGACGGCAGGCACGCAGTCTTCCGCCTAGCTGTCGGTTGAAGAAATGCTTGTTGCTTATACTTCGGGTTAAACATGCGATTTTGGTCCAGTCGTCGACCGCCCTCTATTGTTGGCAGCACACTAATGAATCCCTAGGGGGCGCTATAATATTGGACGGCAATCTTGAAGGGGCCAAATGGGATGGGATAATCGTAATGCAAAAAGTCGCTGGTCAGATTTGATCCAGAATCCGGATGCTACGTGGTCTGATGACTTTCAGTATCAAGCATAATACACTTTTCTCTTTCATTGTGTCATTTTGACCCGAAAAAGTGTCATTTTGACCCTCAAGGTACTAGCCCCAAATAGAACCCAGATTCCGGGTCAATCTGACTGGACGAGGGATTCTTTACAGTGTAAAGGGGACATGTCCCAAATAATAGTATTTAGGGGAGGGGACGCCAATAATTATTCGTAGTGCACATTTTAATCGTTGCTAAAGTTGCCTCAAATTGAGAACATGTTATTCACACAGAGAAGTACCACAAAATTATTGATTTTCCAGCACCCATTTTACGTTAATTCATATGCTGCAAGATATATGTGCACGTCAATAATGTATATGCGTTTATATGTGTTTCAACAGCGCCCCCTATAGTCAGGTTATCCTGCGCTTTTCGGTTTTTTAAGTTAATGGTTCGTGCCTGTCCCCCCCCCCCCCCCACCATTATTAGAAGAAATCGCCCTCCGTTGTTCATAATATTTCAAATGGGTTAACGATGGGCGGGTGATATGACCACTGCTGGTATCTTTGAAGTGCCCTTTTAAATGGTTGATATACCATGAAGTACCTTCTCACCAATTTGACGCCGATGTAATGGAGAAAATGTTCTGTTCAAATGTTATCATAGGAGAAATCTCTTATGTAGTAATTTTTTCCAAAGTGGTTTAAAGTTCAGCCATCCCTCGCATTTCCTATTTTCGTGCGTGACGGTACATCCCATCACAGTCCAGACGGGTCATCTGACCACGCCCTTCCCTCTTCCCATAGATCACCTTAGGTCACTTGAGTTGCCTATGAATAACAAGAGACTGTGAAATCTTCACGTTCTTTAAGTACAACACCAAATATTTATTTTATTATGAACTACATTCTCAAGAAGGTACAAAGTATACAGATCAAGAGTTTTTGAGCCTAACGTTATACGTAGTAATAACTTGATGTAATTTTAACACCCATACGATTTTGAAATATTCCCTAAGTGGTTTGCACTCGTCCAAACATGCTAGATTGCTTCAAAACTTGAGATCAATGTTCAAAGCCACAGGCGCCTACGAACCCTTTACTGATACTTAAAGTGGGTGCATTTTTCTCTGAACAAAAGTGATTCAAATGTAGTCACAACTGATTCACAATGTAAAATAAGTTTCTACAATTAAACTCAGAAACACCCGAAAATCAAGTGCTCTTTAACATACATAATAGCTCGAAAATTGGTATTCACATCGATCATAAAGTTGCATTCCCCGTGGATCAACAATTTTCTTTGTCATTTTTTTTTAGAAAATTTTATAACTTGTATGTTTCAGGTTCCATCCACACAATTCCCTTCTTCCGTTTTTGGGCCTCTTCAACCCTCTGACAAATTTGGTTTTTGATTTTAGCACAAAAAGATCCACTTTGCGAGCAGACTGGTTCCCAGTCAGTACGCTTTTGATACTGACTGTTGGGCAGGAACCAGCCTCCTCTGCGAGAATAATTGTTCGAAATCACAAATTCAATAACTAAACGTGGGCCGATTTTGTTTCGGTCGATGTTTCATTTAAAAGTGAATTAATAATGTATTGCTAGAAAAATAGCAATTTACAGAACGATATAGTTTTCGGGATGAAACTCGAAAATAGCCTCGCGGAACGCAACTTTCGACACATTTTGTCACAGAATACATGCACATGCCCTAAAATTCGCGCATTAGGCCTAAATGCAAATGTACAATTCTACAGAACTAAACAAGCTTCAGTTTTCATATTCAGTTTACAGGTAAGTTACATACAATTGAAAATAATATTTTACAATAAGTGAAAAAGAGGTTGAAACATGTTCAAATGTGATGAGTATTGTCCATCAACATCGGCCACCAAATGACTCTATCCGCGATTCTTGTAAAGTTTACAATGTAAACATTACTTGAAGCTAACGTGTGTTACATTAACCTACATTTTTAAATCAACATCCTAACGTAAAATCTACATTTCCGGATGTTACGATCAAACACCAAAATATTTAATTTGTACATTTTGTTCTTAGAACAATTCTTAAAACATCAACTTCATATAATTTCAGGCGAATCTACAAGCCAACTGAGCTCTAAACCAAGTAAAATTCATTGCTTTGTTATCCAGTAAAGTAACTTATAATAAAAATCAAGAAAAATGTAGATGCTATCTTCGTATTTCTTAGGTTGCACTTACGCAATTTCAACGCTCTAGGTAATGTATTAATATAAATGACACAAAAACTCAGCGTTTGTTAACCAAATTACAAGGGCGGAATACAAACTGCACTTTACTCAATGAAAATTGATTCTATTCCAATTCATTTCTCGTTTGTAATAAAAACGAAATATTTTCTTACGTTGATTACTTCATATACATCCCGGCTGTTTTGTATTCTGTAGATCGTAAACAATGTTACCTATTTATTTGCGATGCACTGAATGTTTTGTTGTAAAAAGCAAAGGATTTCTCCAGTAAGTTCAAGCTCAAGTTTGCAGACATATCCGTTATTGTCCCATTTATTCACACCAAGCCGATGCATACGGAAATAACCAGGTTTTGTTTTGACATGTTTTTGTTACCCAAGCTTGTACAGTATTGTTTACCTGACATATCAGTTCTTCTATTTTCACGATGTAGAAGCAGTGACATCCGGGCACCTCGATGCAGGCTGGGTCTCAGGCGTACAACACGTTCGGTGACAAGGCTCCTGGATTCTGTGGTCGAGGAGGCAGGTTGAGTTGAGTGGGTGACAGTAGAGATGTATTAGTGACGGAGCTGGATGAGGCCGTGAGTGCAGGCAGCTCGACGAATGCAGAAAGCCAAACGGGGATACGTACTGTCACAGTCAGCGTCATCCATTTTGTTATTAAATCTCTCCGCCAAAAGGCCGCAATCTTGATTGCCATTATTATCAGGTTGCCCACCGGCTAGATCCCATTCCAGGACAGGCTCACGTCCTTCCTGGCCGTCGCACACACAGGTTCCTTCAACTTCCTTGTCGTTGCAAGCAATCCAGGCGAAGAAGTCGCCAGTGTCGTCCATTTCTCGTGCCATATCAGCCATGAAGTTCATTTCTCGCAGCGAGCGAGGAGCGGCCATCTTGCCACCCATGTCTTGGCAAGCCGACTTGGCCTGATACCAAGTTTGTCCTATCCGAGGAGTGAGGCGATAACACTTTTTACCCCACAGTTGCCACTGTGGCGGGCAAGAGCATTCGACAGTGAGCCGAGAACGGCAGTTACCTGACCCAAATTGAGCATTGATTGCCGAAGTTATTGCTACAATGACAAACACTTTTAAGAAGTACATGATGATAGGTTCAGACAATGGTTTGGAGAGGATCTATTTCCTTAAAAACCCGTCAAGAAGGTTTCATATTGAGGTCGAACGATGAGAATGCAAACTGATGGTCGCTGCAGAACGTGGTGAGGTTTTTCTCTCTGACGTAAAATAATGAGTATCAACAAGAGATCTTGTTGCCGTGGTGACAGTTTATCAGCGTCCGTTAAAATTGAGGAAAGGGCAGAGAAAATAGTCTCCATGGAAACACTTCCTGTTTGCTGGTTTCCAAAAACATCAAATGAAGTAGACAATTTTAATTAATGCGGGGTTACCATGCGCTTGCTGGCCGTTTTGGCAACAAAAATAGTCGGTCAGTTATAACCTTGTTATCCTAATTGTATTTCATTGTTGGCGAAATTAACCACGAAGAAGCTGATATTAAATTTTAATATGAACCTTCAGGTTTCATTTAATATTACAAGGCGTGTCCACCGTATATTTATTGACAAAGTAAACAAAGTTTGTAATTTGTCAATCACTTAATTTCTACATGTTTAATATAACTTCAGGGCTGAAGCTATTTACTGGAAACCTAAAAGCTAAAACGCATTATTAAACAAACAGTGCAATTGACATTTTTGTTGCAAAAACAGACTCCTGAAGGATTTGATTGCGAATTTAGAATGCAGACAAATTGGACTAAAACCCAAAACACTATATGTTTTTTCAAACTCACGGCATAAACAAAATAATTCAAACTTGCAAAAAGTCACAGAAGTTGCAATGGTAAGCGATGGACTAGAAATCCGAGTCGAGTCGGTGGCGCCACTTAACTCTGGTAATCAGCTGAAATTGATTTAATGGCACCCAATTTCTGCATGCGTAATAAAGGAATCGAAAAAAATATTATCGACTTCAGTTCAAAGCAGTCTGATTTAACTTTGCGGGGTTTTTGGCTTGATTTATATTTGCATCCAAACCTGTTATGAAATATTAGAATTTACTTACCTTGTGGATGAAGACATTTCTCTTTTTTTACCTTAATAACACACAACTGTCAAGTGACTTGAATATACAAGATAAGTCTCGCGAATGTTTTCTCATCGAATGAGAACCAAAAACAGCGCCCCCTATAGTCAGGATACCCCCACTCCCCAAAATCTAAAGTAAAGTATTATTTCCACTATGAACTGAATGTATGAACCCCTACAGAAAGGTTACGTCCGCGCTTTTCGGTTTTCCAAGTTGATCGTCCGTGCGCTCCCCCCCCCCCCACCTTGTTGGTAAGAGATCACCAACCGCAGTTTATAGTAATGGGGCGGAGGACGTGCCCACTGCTGGTATCGTTGAAGTACTCTTTTTGAATAGTTGATATGCCATAAAGTGTCTCCTTACAAGTTTGTCACCAATGGGATAACAAAATGTTCTGTATAGCATTATCAGGGAGAGAAATTTCTAAGGAAGTTATTTTAACTAAAGACATCCGTCGTCAATTTTCTTTGTGCTTTTAGATCATGACGGTACATCCCGTCACTTTCCCATAGATCACCTTACGTCACTTGAGTTGCCTAAAAAAATAACAAGTAACTGAGAGGTCTTCATGTTCTGTAACTGCAACACCATATGTTAATTTATTATGAACTAGATTCTTATAAAGTATACAGATCTGGAGTTTTGAGCCCAATGTAGTGATCATGTGATGTACATTTTAGTGTCCGAACGATTTGAACGATATTCAAAATGTAATTGTCCAGACGAAAACAGTTTTCAAAACCACAGTGGCAATACAGCTATATAATACTGCCATAAATATAATAATGTGTATATGTAGCTTTACATTAAATAGGCCTAGACCAAGAAAACAGTTTGGGCGATCGATGTAACTTTCATTCGTTAGGATATATGCCTATACTGCCTAGATCATTCATTTTTGCTATAGATAACGAGATTTTCAAATGAATGATGTGGGTCTTAACATTATTAGAAATATTTGAAGAAATATTTTATTTAGGTCTGAAATGAAATATTCAAAAGTAGGTCGCAAGTAGCACAGGGGGCGTCAAACTGTGAATTTATCAAGATTCATTTACAGTATGTTGTTAATCAGTGACTTATCTTGGTAGGTTAAGTTGTTGATATAAAACTATTCATCAATATTTTTCAAACATAATTCGGCCATTGTGGGTATATTTGGAGATATTTCAGCGCTTACGAACCCTTTGAATATTAAAAGTTGGTGCATGTTTTATTTCAAATTCAAATTATACAGTCAAAACTGATTCACAATATGTATTAACTTCCTATTTTTAAAATCAGACACATCTGAAAATCAAGTGGATCTTCGACACACATATTACATTCAAAATTGGTACTGACATCGATCATACATTTCTAAATTTGCGTTCCTCGTGCTCTACAAGAAATTCGAATGTTTGTTTCAATTGTTTGATGTTTAACTTGTATGTTTCATTCCAACTAAAAACCTCCTTCTTCTTTTGGACGTCTGCAACCTTCTGAAAAAAGAAGGTTTTTGATTTGGGTACAAACAGATCTGCTTTGCGAGCAGACTGGCTCCCGGTCATTACATTATCGATACTGATTGTGGGGCGGGAACCAGCATACCCCCGAGAACGGACTTTTTGGCCAGCAGCCAAGTATTCGCAATCGTAAAGTAAAAATTTAATAATTGAACGTGGGTTCTTCTTTTCTTTTTTTTCTTTTTTGCTCGATGTCTCATTCAAAATGAATTATTTTGGTAAAGCTAGAAAATTAAGAATATAAGCAATTGAGACAAGGATTTTTTTTCGGAATAAAGCTCGTAAATAGCCTCGCGGAACGCAACTTTAAACACGCTTTGTCACTACAGCATAATAAAAACACTGAATACATGCCCGGCCCCCAATACCCCCGCATTTATCTATAGGCCTAATTGCAAATGTACAATTCGTTTGCGCCTTACAACGACTACATAACTGTTAAGCTTTAATTTTCCATTTTCAGTTTACAGAAAAGCTACATACAATTAACCATAACATTCAACAACAAAATTAACGAATTCACAATAATTGAAAATAGATGTTCCAACACTGTCACGTGTGATGAGTATTGTCAATCAACATTGGCCAGTAAATGGCTCTACCATTCTTGCAAAAAATATCATTTCATAGCTATTGTTTGTTACTCATAATCTAAATAGTGCGTTCCTGATGTAAAATCTCAATTTGTGCATGATATACAATAACGATCGAACACCAAAGTATTTAAATTGTACATTTTGTTCTTAGAACTACATCAATCCTAAACACATCAATCTCAAATAATTTCAGGCGAATTTATGAGCAGACTTGGATCTTAAACAAGTAAAATTCATCACGTTTACTCATATTTCTAATTTGCCATTACGCAGTTTCAACACATATGTATTGATATAAATGACACTAAAACTCAGTGTTTGTTTACCACATTACAAAAGTGTAATGCAAAACGCACGGGTTTTTTTCTTCAAATTAATTTCTCTTTTAATCCAATTCCTTTCTCTTTTGTTATGAGAATGAAATATTTGCTTACCTTGCTTACTTCATATACATCCCAGTCGCTTTTTTCTCTTTAGAGCGGAAACAATGCCACCTAAACATTTTCTAAGCAGTGAATGTTTTGTTGTAAAGTCATGTTCAAGTTCAAGTTCAGGTTTGCAGACATTTCCGTGATCGTCCCGTTGTTTTTAATGACGAGCCGATGTATAAAGAAATAACCATTTCTTTTTTATAAACATGACCTTGTTACCCGAGCATGTACAGTCTTTTTTTAACTGGCATATTTTTTCCTTCTTCCTTTTCCTTTTCTCGAGCGACGCGGGCTCCCTCGACGCAGGCCGAGTCCAGCACCAACATACTCAGTGGCACAATACTTAATTGTTTTCGGTCGAGGAGGCAGGTAGAGTTGAAAACACGGCTGTAGATGTCGGAGTAGAGATGAATCAGTGTCGGATTTGGATTAGACTGTGAGTGCAAGCAGCACGACGCACACAAAATGCAATGAATGCGCGCAAACAGCCAGCATCATCCATTCTGAAGTCAAACTGCGATGCCATCTCACCACAATCCTGGTTGTCATGATTATCTGGTTGCCCGTTACCCCATTTCGTGAAGGGCTCTCTTCCTTCTTGACCGTCGCACTCCCAAATTCCTTCAACTTCTTTGTCATTACAAGCAATCCAGGCGTAGGAGTTATTGTCCACTTTTCGCGCCAATTCTGCCATGAAGTTCATTTCCTCGAGCGAGCGAGGAGCGGCCATCTTGCCTCCCATGTCTTGGCAAGCCGACTTGGCTTCATCCCAAGTATGTGGTGAAGGAGTGAGGCGATAACACTCGTTTCCCCGTAATTGCCACTGTGGCGGGCAGGAGCACTCCACAGTGAGCCGAGACTGGCAGGTACCTGACCCAAATTGAGCATTGATCGCCGAAGTTATGGCTACAACGCCAAAAACATTGAAGATGTACATGATGACACGTTCAGACGATGGCTTGGAGAGGATCTGTTTGCTATAAACCCGTCAAGGCAGTAACACCATCGAGGTCGAATGATGTCAATGAAAAGTGATGGTTGCAGCAGAAAGTGGTGAGCTTTTCTCTGACGACATATACGTATAAACAAGATATCTTGTTGCCATCGTTATATTATTTCAGCGTCCGCTAAAATTAAGAAGGGCGATGAGAAACCAGTCTCCATGGTTACACTTCCTGTTTACATGTTTCAATCAACCATCTATAATGAAGTAGACAATTTTAATTAGTGTGGGGCTATCCTTTACGCTAGGCTTTTGGTACACTTTCTGGCTGACTTGGCAACCAAAATAGTCGTTCAGTCGATCATCATGACCTTCTTAACTTAATTGAACCGCACTGTTGACGAAATTAGGACAAAGTGGGAGATATTAGCTGTTTAAATTGAACTCTCAAGTTTCATTTAATCTCACACGGCCGGCGTGCATAAACGTATAATAAACTGGCCGAGTTACACACGCAGTGAGTGTCATCGCGTATTGTTGGGTCTCCTACTCGGTATACCCATGGCAACTCCTCTCTTCTTCCACTGATGACACGCCTCACAGATCGACTCCCAGCTCCAGCATGGATACCACACCGGCAAGTCTCACTGATTATAGTCCAGCATCCCCTGCCCCGACTACAACTCCACACGGGCCTGCACGCGCTTCACTGCTTCCAGACTACCAAATGCCCCTTCTTCGTTGGAATCCCGCATCCGGCCCGCACGGCTAGCCTTCATCAAAGCGTTCGTCTTTATCCGTCCGTACGCGGTAAACGATCGGCGGCTTATCCTCGCTATACATAGTACATTAAAAATACAGCTCGAACAGCGTTCTCATGCGGCCATTATTTTATGCAAATCATTTGGATCCAGACTATACGAACGCCTTGGTCTTATCGTCCGCGAAAGCTCATGTTTTTCCTTATTTTGCGCTAGATTTCCAGCGCACGACCGATCATATGCGAATGCAGATAAGCGTAGGCGGGGCTATTAATGTGGAGTGTCCAATCACTTCTTCTTCTTCTTCTTCATTCATTCATTTTCATGATGACTTGATGAGTTGGGCCCAACTGTCCCTGTCGGGCATAAAGTTGGAAAGAGATGGACCACTCAGACCAGTTTTTAGCTCGATGGATGTTTTCAGGGTCATGTTGGGACGACCTTTTCGTCGAGGGGCTTCAGGATTCCCGAGGAGAACTTGACTAGCTGGCTCATTACGTCGATAAATGTGACCGGGTAGCCGAAGGCGACGCTGTCTGATGGTGGTAGAGATAGGGGGAAGGGCACCATACAGAACAGAGTTAGGGAGATGTTGTTGCCAAGAAACGTTCTGAACAGCCCGCACGAACATCCATGTATAGGTGCCATCAATGGATGCAGAGATCTGTTTGGTCAGGGTCCAGGACTCGCAACCGTAGAGGAGGATGGATTCTACTGAGGTCTTGAAGATCTTAAGTTTGGTGGTCTTGGAGATCCATTCACACCTTGGTAAATTTCGACGTCATCAATTTAAATTGACGCTCCATACTTTTTGCTACCATCAAATTCTTCCAAAGGAGGGCGCCCTACACAATTACTGGTAAGCACCATGAAGACTTCTGTCAATGCGGATCACGATGCCCATTAAACAAAAATAGAACGCTCTTTGTGGAGACAATAACTGCAGAACAACACATTGCATTGGATTGAAATTACGTCCGAATATTGGCCATGACATTTGGCACAACCAGTTTGAAAATGCACAGGAACCGTGGAAGAATTAAAGAACCTGTAGTACATAATCACGAAAGTAAATTTTCATTGAACAAAATTATAACACTCTTTGTGGAGACAATAACTGCAGAACTACACATTGCATTGGATTACATCCGAATATTGGCCATGGCATTTGACACAACCAGTTTGAAAATTGACGGGAACCGTGGAAGAATAAATTGAATATGATTTAAAGAAAATAAAGTGCTTTACATGAAAAATTCATTCCGAATCTTAGTCACTTGTCATTGAACAAAAGTATAACTCTTTGTGGAGACAATAATTGCAGAATAACATATTGAGTTGGATTGAAATCTTGTCCAATAATTGGCAATGATATTTGAAACAACAAGTTTGAAAATTGACGGAAACAATGAAAGAATAAATTGTAATATGATTTTAAGAAAATATAGTGTTTTAATCACGAAACATTCATTATGAATCCTAGTCACTTTAATTGAGAAAAAAACACTCTTTGTGGAATCAATAACTGCAGAATAAATATTGCATTGGATTGAAATTATCGAGACCACTATTTATATGGCGCGCCCTCTATTGAAGGAATATTGGTGCGGATGCTGCACTATTGGACAAAAATAACAACTCAGTTTCCGATCAATAACTCAATAAATACAGGATGTATTAAACTGAAATTTCGTGCAATTAATTTCCACGATGTATAACAGAGGTGTATTGAATATCATGAGAAACAGTCCAACGATAACAAAAATATGATCGTAACAATGTAGTGTTTTACACGCGAAAACTACACATTGATTTTCATTCGGATTGCATTGGTTGCCCTTAAAACACTGTATTGTTATTGTAAATACTGCTTCATTGTTTGACAGTTTCTTATGAAATTAAATCTCGTAATGTTAAACAGGATGACAAATCACTAGACGAAAATTCAATTAAAAATGTCTTGTATTTCTGGAGTTGTTGCCCCCCAAACGAGTTTGGTGGCGGATAATTATCATAGACATAGGTTCTTTATGTCTATGATAATTATCGAGACCACTATTTATGTGGCGCGCCCTCTATTAAATAAAAGAATATGGTGCGGATGCTGAACTATTGAACAAAAATAATAACTCAGTTTCCGAGCAATAACTCAAGAAATACAAGATGTATTAAACTGAAATTTCGTGCAATTAATTTCCACGATGTGTAACAGAGGAGTATTGAATATTATGAGAAACGGTCCAACGATAACAATAATATGATCGTAACAATGTAGTGTTTTACTCGCGGACAATACACATTGATTTTCATTCGGATTGCATTTGTCGCGCTTAAAACACCATCTGAAGGATCATGTGTACCCACGAGGATATGTCACCAGTCTAATAGTCGAGAAACTGCATGGTACTTGTACGTCTAATGCATTTAGCGTATACGATGTGTGTTCAACAGACTATGCTACAGGACTTTTGCGAAAATGGCGCATGATTTGGAGTTTGCAAACGACATGAACGAAGCTTGGCAGACAATCACCGCTAGATTACTTGCTGGCAGTCAAGAAAATCATGCCAAGGTCTGTAAATTGTATGGAAACATTTGGTCATATCGATGTAGATTCTAATTATGAAAGGTTTGGGAAAGAATGTAAGGTAATGGTGTAGTTTAGGACACCTCCCTTTTTTTTTCTTTTTTTGTGTGACAAAAGTGACTTTTGCAAATGACTCAGTCATGTCAGTCATTTGCTAGCTCTACTGAGTGGAGCGTTGAATTACGGGTACCCCTCCATACAAACGCTCCACCGATTTGCCATACTTTGGTAGCACTTACACGGTCGTCATGACGGTATGCATTTTGTGCATGCCCTCGCGAGGACAAGGCCCAAAAAAACTGATAAAGAAAATACAAATGAGGAAGACAGTAACCCTGGATAGATTCACACATTCATGACATTCCATAAGACCCCTCAAATTGTTTCAAACAACCAGTAATTTTGAAAAAAGAACAAAATAGTCTGAACTTACCGCTCACAATTAAATGTGTCTGCCGAGTTGCACAGTCTATTTCACTGACATGACTGATGCATAATTCATTGCGCTGCAGTAGACGTCACTATTGAAGAAAAACAAGTCGCGCTTAATCAATGACTGTTTCATGTACTGATATGTGCCCCGCACCAAAAACCCACAGTCAGACGGCGCGGGGCACATATGACTACATGAAACAGCTATTGAGTAAGCGCAACTTGTTTTTCTTCAATAGTGACGTCAATTGTGTAGTAGGCATGGTAGGCCCCTGTTTTGTTTCGATCAAATTAGAATCAAGATTTTTTTATTTCTAAAAAATGACCTTTTCAGGCTAAAGGCAAAGCAGACTTCTCTCATCAATGTAATGTCCCCTTTATTTTGGGTAATTTTTGAACAATTTCTTGAGTTTCTTGATTTCTTGTTTTGGTAGGATTTGCATTCTGAGTGAAGTAGTGAACCTTATTGTTACTCAATTAACCCTAACTGTGCCAGATGCAACACAGTGCATCAGGTGGAAAAGTCTGATGCACTTGGTGTATTTATCAGCTATAACACCAGTGCATAAATGGCCAGTACTGAAAAAATGAGAGCTAATCCCATTGAACAATGCCACAGTTGTATCCTGCTTCATTTGGTGACCACAGACTCTGAGGCAGTGTGGCTTTGAGATTTTTCCCTGATGGATCTTGCTACACTTGGCAGGCTTGTCACTTAGTCAAGTGTTGCATGTTGCTGCGTTTGACAGGATTTCTAGCCAGAATATCCTGGAGGGTGAGGCTCTCTAAGATTGCCGCTAGGTATAAGGTCTATTAAACACAAGCTGCTGCCAATCTTTCTAGTGATTTCTCATTCAGAAAAGAGGTGATGATTTAATATTTATATTCAATCAAAATATTTTTAATTAATCTGGAAAAAGAGCAACAATTCATGTCATTAATCATTGTTTGTTTGTTTATTTCTCATGCTGTGAACTGATGACAAAAGGGCTCAACATCTGCTATGGACATTTCTGAGCCAGCTGTCGGCACGATGGATGACATCAGATCGGCCCACGGTGTGCTCGCTGAACAAGGCATGGGAATCCTTCTAGAAGAGTGGTTCATGGAAACGCTACAGCACACACTACAGAGAAAACACATCCCTCAGTTCTGGTCGCACTTTACACCCCATCACATACCCCTAGAAACATCATCTCTGTCTGTGGATAACCCACTTGTTCCTGCCATCAGTGCTTTGTCCGCAAATGTGGTACCATTCCTCAATAGTGCGAGAACACTCGATGAATTGTCCGCTGAGGTACACTTGCCGATAAACTGTACTCAGCTTGTCGAGAGAGTCCAGACAATGCTGAAGGCTATGCTCTTTGACCAGACTCCGAAATGCTTCCAAAGTGTAGTGAACGATTTCTACAGTCAAGCTTTTAGAGCTTTTCATGGTGAGAAGAGGTCAGTGGGTGACATGAGCATGAGAAGTCAAGGTGAAGATGGCGAAACGGAAGACACAGCAGAAGAAGAAGATGATGACATCAGGTGTTCCGCGTGCCAACAATCCAAGGAGGCGTGTCACTGCAAGGATGTACTTCAACAGTTTCATCAAATCAATTCCAAATTGTAAGTTATTCCAGTGCCATGGTCCAGTGGTTAGGGTGTTTGATTCATGTACGATTCAGGGTTCGAACCCTGCCTGGAACATGGTGTTTGTGCCCTTAGGCAAGATACTTTACTCCAGTTGCCTCATGCCACCCAGGAGTACGACTGGGTACCTGTGAGGGTAAAGGACCGAATGTGCGCTGATATCCGCTGCCACATGGTCTCGTTGCTTGAGTTCAATGGTTCACACTGGGTTCAATAGTCCAAATTTACAATAAAGTTCTGTGCTGTCAATTCAGACAGTGGAGCCTTATTGTCAATTTGGACTATTGACCTTTATCGTCTATTCGGACTATCCGACCTTCAGACTTTCGAACCTTCGGACTAACGAGCCTTCGGACTAACAAACCTTCGGACTATTGAACCTTCGGACTATTGAACCTTCGGACTATTGAACCTTCGGACTATTGAACCTTCGGACTAATACAAACCTTCGGACTATTGAACCTTCAGACTATTGAACCTTCGGACTATTGAACAGTGGACTTTCAGACAGTGGAGCCTTATTGTCAATTTGGACTATTGACCTTTATCGTCTATTCGGACTATCCAACCTTCAGACTTTCGAACCTTCGGACTATTGAACCTTCGGACTATTGAACCTTCGGACTATTGAACCTTCGGACTAATACAAACCTTCGGACTATTGAACCTTCAGACTAACGAACCTTCAGACTAACAAACCTTCGGCATATTGAACCTTCGGACTATTGAACCTTCGGACTATTGAACCTTCGGACTAATACAAACCTTCGGACTATTGAACCTTCGGACTATTGAACCTTCGGACTATTGAACCTTCGGACTAATACAAACCTTCCGACTATTGAACCTTCAGACTATTGAACCTTCAGACTAACGAACCTTCAGACTAACAAACCTTCGGACTATTGAACCTTCGGACTAATACAAACCTTCCGACTATTGAACCTTCAGACTATTGAACCTGAGGACTAATACAAACCTTCGGACTATTGAACCTTTGGACTATTGAACCTTCGTACTATTGAACCTTCAGACTAATACAAACCTTCGGACTATTGAACCTTCGGACTAATACAAACCTTCCGACTATTGAACCTTCGGACTATTGAACCTGAGGACTAATACAAACCTTTGGACTATTGAACCTTTGGACTATTGAACCTTCGTACTATTGAACCTTCAGACTAATACAAACCTTCGGACTATTGAACCTTCAGACTATTGAACCTGAGGACTAATACAAACCTTTGGACTATTGAACCTTTGGACTATTGAACCTTCGTACTATTGAACCTTCAGACTAATACAAACCTTCGGACTATTGAACCTTCGGACTAATACAAACCTTCCGACTATTGAACCTTCGGACTATTGAACCTGAGGACTAACGAACCTTCGGACCAACAACCTTCAAACTATCGAACCTTCAGACAATCTAGCGGTCACCGTATTCACAATCTTTTGTTTGCAGACATTGTTTGGGCCTGTTGGAGCGAGTGTGTGCAGAGCCTGTGACATTCCTGATCCATGCCAAGATCAAGCATCATGTGGACAACAAGTGCAGGGGAGAGTTTGAGACTTCTTACATCGTTACATTAGAAAGGGTGAGCATTACTGTAATTTGCATTTCACCTCATACATATTCATGAGCCAAACACACCTCTGTCGTTGGTCAATGTTTCAAACGTGTTACAGGTAAGTGGGCGACAGGTGGCGAAGCCACTTTCCCCCGCATAGCAGACGAGGCTTCACCTCGCCTGAAGTATATTCAATAACATCTTGGAGATGACATTTGCCAATTGACACAGGACATACATCAGCCTTGCCAGTGTTCGGAAGGAACCATGAGATTGCCTGTTGTGCAGCCAAACACTGACTCAATGAATGTACGATGTAGTAAAAATTTACCAAATTTTAATACATACATGTATGTAGCACTTGATTACACCCCTATGTTCCAACACCCCTATGTTCCGACACCCCGATGTTCTGACACCCCTATGTTCTGACAGCTCAAACTATGTTCCGACACCCCTATGTTCCGACAACTCAACCTATGTTCCGACACTCCTATGTTTCGACTGCACATATTCTTATCCCTATCCCTTTCCCTAACACTAACCCTAACCCTCACTAGGAGTGACACAATCTTATGTGCAGGTTGTCGGAACATAGGTTGAGTTGTCGGAACAAAGGTTGAGTTGTCGGAACATAGGTTAAGTTGTCGGAACAGGGGTGTCGGAACATGGAGCAGTCACCTATGTGGTAATACGAGAGCTCATGAAAATGTATTGAGAAACTCTGAACCTTAAATTGTGTTGTTTGTACATGTACCTGCAGTGGTTGTCTAGCAAGGTTGTGAGATGGTTGAATCTCGTTTTCTGTGGAGAGGAATCGCAGCGGACCGTCGGCGGCAGCACCCAGCAGACGCTGCGCCAGTGGAAGGACAGACTACAGTATCTCCTGTACCAAACCTACGCAAACCTTCGCATCCAGGAACTCTTCAACATCATCGTTGAGTTCCCAGACTCCCTCTCCGCTCTGGAGGATCTGCAGAA
The DNA here is from genome assembly GCA_029964075.1 of Patiria pectinifera. Classification (NCBI taxonomy): domain Eukaryota; kingdom Metazoa; phylum Echinodermata; class Asteroidea; order Valvatida; family Asterinidae; genus Patiria; species Patiria pectinifera. The sequence continues at coordinate 6,123,353 of CM057138.1, read as the reverse complement.
GTGCTTGGAGAAGACGGACCTGAGAAGGCACCTGGTTCAGTCACTGCGCAGCTCCCTGGAGACACGCTTACTGCACCCAGGTAACAACAGCATTCTGAATCTAAGGCTACCGGCGAATACTGGAAGGCAAAGAAAGTACCACTTCGCAAAACAGAATTTTGCTGCAATTTTCAGAAATAAATGGATTTGGAGGATTAGCCTGTTATAGCAAATATTGTTAAAATGACTTTTTTCATGTTTTGGGCTTGTAGATGCTGGAAAAACCAAGAAAACCAATCATGTTCTTGCAGTCTTGTTCCCTGACCCCACTTAAGATGAAACGGAGCAATTTATAGACTTTGGGGAATTGTAAGGTCAGAGAATCAGTCTAGCAGACTTGTACCCCTTCACATGTGTGTAATCAATTGCAAAGAAAATGCGGAATAACTAATAATGAAAATTAGGAGCAGTTTTTGAAAAAAAGCCAGTTTTCTCCAACGCTGGTCAGCCGACCAGTGTTGGAAAAATACCATTTTTCTTGAAAATGTCAGCACACCAGGAGCCACGATTTTACAGGATGCTTTAGACTGTCATTCCCTAACAATCCAGTAAGGTATTTCGTGATAATTTGATAATTTCGTTTTGTGATGTTTGCAAATGTTGTATCTTCCCTTTAAGGAGTAAATACTGACGATATCCTGACTCAATACATCTCGTCTATCCGAGCTCTAAGAGTGTTGGACCCGTCAGGTATCATACTGGAGCTGGTATGCCAACCTGTCAGGAAATATCTCCGGTGAGTTTATAGTACCCAGTTAGGAGTATACAAAAAAAATATGGTTTGACGGTTGATAGTCGATATTACCTCCCCGAGGTATTGGAAGATGACGAACTAGTTCCTGCGTGCGCACTAAGAAAACAACAATGGAAGATGGTAAAAAAGGTACTTGTCCGTCTTTCCATACTAAAGGGGTACAAAGTGTGACATGGGATTGGAAAATGATGCAGGATAATAATGCCAAATTGTTTGTCCTCTTTTCTTCACCCAATTGTTGAGGATTGTGCTCACCAAGAATTTAAGACTTTCCAGGCAAATTTTAACAAGATGCTCAGAATGTTACGTAGGTACCATGGACAGAAAGTTTGTTAATATTTTCAGAAAGTTATAATTACAATAAATGTATTTATCAAATGTTGTGCCTTTTCATTCTTATCCCAATAGCATTGTTACCTGTAAAACCAAGACAATTTACTGTATATTTAAGACGTCACAGGGTATTATGTTTAGAATATTACATACGTCACACATACTGAAATTTGTCACAAAATTTCTGACCATGTTACGCACCTTACATAGGCCCTACTGTCTTCAGGACCAAAAAAATGTGATTATTTTGGGTGTTAGCAATCCGAAATGAATTATGAATATATATGAGATGACATTTGGGTAAATTCATGCACTTGATAATTTAGTGGCCTGTCAATTTATAACAAGAATTCTGTCCATGTCACTTATGTAATTATTTACGATGACGTAATTATTAAACTAAGTATTTACGATGACAGAGAAAGTTCTGTATATGTTTTGTACACATGATCATTTAGGCCTCAGGAATGTGTAGGAAAAAACAACAAAACATCTTGCTTTGCTGTACCCTCTCAAATCCCAAATTTACAGTCAACTGTACCCATTAGTCTGAAGAGACTCAAATAATTGTGCATATGTTTTCTCTGTTTTCTCAAAATGTATACATGTAGTTTGTTGCTGCAACTTCAACAGTTTAAAAAGCTGAGAAAGTTGCAAATGATCTTGCGTACCTTTGACCTTAACACCCGAGATATTTTGCTAGGATGTAACCTCAATCCTGCAAAATCATCCAACTGCCCCCATGTAAAAATTGCAAACAGCATTAATCCTGTAAAATCCTCCATTATTTCTTGAATGTGGTCCTTGGAGGGGTGACCACTGCCTCAATCCTGCAAAATCATCCACCAATCACTGTCAATACATGCATGTTGAGGCAGAGCCAGTGACATCCTGGAGTAGTGCGGAGGATTTCAAGTAAAACCTAGGCCTTAATGTATGCATGGCTGAGCATAAACAACACAAGGTCCAGCCTAAGACCTTGACACAGTGCATCCTCCAAAATCAGCCACACATTTCTGCCATATAGCCTCAATCTTGCTAAATCCTACATTCTGCAAAGAGGATTTTGGAGGATTTGGGAAAGGTTAGGGTTAAAGGTGTATTAAAGCAGTTCATCATAATAATAATACTATTAATAGTAACTGGACTTATAGAGCGCTAACATGCCAAAAGATACAAGGCGCTTATTATTGCCCCTGCTCATTGGGCCAATGAAACATTCCAAGTACCATCTCAGCTCCCTGGGGAGTATACAGCTCCATGCTGCCATTTCGGCACAAAGCAGCTAAAATCAATCACAATAACCATCTCTGCCCTCACAGGTACCCATTTACTCCTGAGTGGAGAGAAACAATGCATGACAGAGTGCCTTACCCAATGGCACAAACGCACCTTAGCCGCAGACTGGACTTGAACCCACAACCCACGGAATTACCCGCAGGCCGCGAATTCAATGCTCCAGACCAGGAGTTCATTGTGCTAACTTATACCATACACCCCTTTTTCTCTCAGGACCCGAGAAGACACTGTGCGGTGCATTGTATCCAGCCTGACAGATGACAGCAACAAAGAACTAGCTGAAGAACTGATCAAGGCTGAACCAGTGACTATGGATGAGAGTTACTGCAGTGAGCAGGAAGATGAGGACCATCAGGATTGGCAACCTGATCCCATAGATGCCGACCCAGGTAGGGACAGTCCAACATCACCATAATGAAACACGATGGGATTGTGTATCTGTCTTTCACTGTCTGAAAATTAGGCTTGGACTATATTCCAGTACTGTCGTTTAGCCCTAACTCCCTAGGCCTTTTTGCTAGGATGTAGCCTCAATCCTGCAAAATCCTGCGGCAGTGACTGTCAATATGTTGAGGCTTGGCCAGTGACTTTTCCTCTTAGATGTGGCCAGAAATGTGCAAACACTTAACAAAAGTTGACAGACACAACTTGACCAAGTATGAACTGCATGGGTGATTATTTGTAGTCATAGATCTGTATAATGTTTTATTGGCTCTGTGTACAAGTACCCCCTCAACGGCAAGAAAGATAGAGTTTGGGGAGACCACTGGGAGAGACAATCGAACACATTGCCGTTGACGCTGATGCTAAGACGCTACGGCTTTGTGCACATTCAGAATAAAACAAGTCGTGCGTATTTCGCGCTACACGTGCACAAACACGCAGTCGTGTTTTACTATACTCTCGAGGACAATGCTTTGTGTTTCCTTTTGTCCCTGTAATATAACACTCTCCCATAGACTAAGCACACAAACTTACTACAGAGGACCGTTTCCAACAACAGACCCAACTCCCGAGGACTGAAAGGATCTTTTGTTCTCCCTTTGCTATCGGTCCTCGGGGGTTACGTAGAACACATGCCAGTATGCTCACATGGTGTGTCTCGTCCACGGGGCTCTCAATCATGATAAAAATACACTCTCTTGTTTGTGCATGGAACCCATATTGTTAGATGCGTGCACTTTTATAAAAACACATTATTATTGTGGGGTGCTGTGGTCCAATGGTTACGGTGTTCGATTTGTGTGCCGTGGTACATGGGATCAAATCCTGACCATACATGGGTTCGAATCCTGACCGTTGGAACATGATGATTGTGCTCTTGAGCAAGGCACTTTACCATTATTGCCTCGTTTTTCGGATTGGACGTAAAGCCGTAGGTGTGTGTACATGTATGTTGTGTAATGCACGTTAAAGAACCCAGTAACACCTATCGCTAAGAGAAGGGGTTTGCCCCAGTGTTTCTGGCAGTGGCTTCGATATGTGCCGCAGCACCTTTTAAACCCCTATAAAGGTGCTACATAATGGGTCTCATACCTCTCATATGCTTTATTTACCTTTCTTTAATAATTTCCAGTGCCTTGAGTGCCTAATTGTTGGTAGATGCGCTATATAAAACTCTGTTATTATATTATTATTGTCCACAATGCACTTGATTATTTGCACATTTCCTTGTTTGTAGCTCGGACTTCCAAGAGTCGCCGCTCGTCGGACATCATCAGCATGCTGGTCAACATCTACGGCAGCCGCGAGTTGTTTGTCAACGAGTACCGGGGCCTGCTGGCCGACCGCATCCTGACGGGGTTCAACTACGACACGGCGCGGGAACTGCGCTACCTGGAGCTGCTCAAGCTGTGCTTCGGAGAGTCGCAACTCCACCACTGCGAGGTGATACTGAAGGACGTAGCCGACTCCCGCCGGTGCAACGCTCACATCAACTCACTCAAGAAGGATGAGGAACCGGAGGTGAAAGACGCCACTAAAGTAAGAATAAAAATGTGGGGCTTACACTGTATAGCACAAAAAAAACAAAGTCTCCAGTTTGCCCAAGTGCTTAACCCTACCCCATTTGGCTCTTTTACTAGAAAGAATCCTGAATCTGCTAAAATCCATCAAGTTTGCCATGCCAAAAAAAGTTGGTGGCCAGTGAGTCCATCAGAATCCACCAGTTAGGCGGGAGTAAATCTGTTGAGATCCTGAATCCGCCACAGTCCCCCAACAGCTCAATATAGAGGTATCCTGAATCCATCGAAATCCTGCAGTTCCGCTAGGCTTACAATCCTGAATCCATCAAAATCCCCCAGTTTGTGCAATATGGAGGCATCCTGAATCCGCCCAAATCCCAGAAACAGGGGTGTGGATTTTGATGGATTCAGGTACCTTAGGGTTTAGCAAAATACATTACCCCTGTTCTGCAGGCTATGATTTCAGTTTCTTACAGCACAATCTGGTCTCACCTGGGAGGAGAGCGACAATTGTAGTAAAGTGTCTTGCCTAAGAACACAAGTGCCATGTTCCCATCTATATTGGTTACAGACACATTATAGATGGTATTCATTTTCTCAATGTAGCTTATTCAACAAATTTCCAATTAAAGGTTGGCATAACTACTGTTATGAATTGATGTGAAAATCCCTCCTTTATGTATTTCTTCTATCTTGACAGTTCACTTTTAAACCATTCATTTTCAAATTCTTCTGTTTCACTTCCCTGCAATTGGCAAGCAAACAAACACGCAACATAAACTACAAATTTGTTGTACGCTTCATGAAATTGAAAGAGAGAGGTGAAAGTTTACATGCAAGATATAAATAATAATAAGTTATCAGAGCAAATTTACATATACAGGGTAGGAAAAAATGAAACCCAAATGGCTGGACCATTTTTGAATGAAGTTTTGCCTGTAGCACTTTCAAAATCTAGGATATGAAAGCCCAATCAATGAACTTTTTTTTTAGTACAAGAATCGTTCAAATCACTCATGTACTTTTCAAGTTACGGAATTTTGAACACAAACACCATTTTAAAGTTCTGTCCACGGATCACAAAAGAGGGTAAGTGTTTACCCTTGTAACAATTTACATGCATCCCTATGAGAATTGTTTTCCTTACGGTTTTTACGTTCAAAATTCCGTAACTTGAAAAGTACATGTGCATGAGTGGTTTGAATGATTCTTGTACTAAAAGGAAGCTTAATGACTGGGCTTTCATATCCTAGATTTTGACAGTGCTACAGGCAAACCTTCATTCAAAAATTGGTCCAGCCATTTGGGTTTCGTTTGTTTTTGCTCACCCTGTAGATGGAAAATTGACGTCATTTTCAATATTACACTATAGTACTAGACAGCATGACTACATCCATATTTTATTGCTTATTGGTAGCCAAAACATTATAATTATGACGAGTGGTTCTTATTTACATCATTAGTACCTTTGTATTGCTCCCATAAGCAGATGATATTCTTGTATTTTTTGGTCAGGATTTTGAGTTCAACTCGATGATTCTGTCAGCTCAGTTCTGGCCCAACCTGAAAGAAGAGAAACTCAAAATTCCGGAGGAGATCGAGAAAGCCATGGAGGAGTACACAAAGTCATACGAGGTACGAGGTATGGGGCTCTCTCTTGACCTGGCCTATGTCTGGGTACCGGAAAGTTAGCGTCGCCTTTATAGTAGGCAAAGAGCGCATAGCACTGCACACAGTTTGTAGTAGACAAACCGCCTAAGGTGTGATAGATGGCAAAAACTGTGAGAAAAACACGGAGCCAACACCAAGTGTTGGGTTGACAAGATTATGACAACCGTACACGGCACAGGTAGTGACCATTATGCCATTTGATAAAGAATTTGGGGTTATTTTAGGTGAAAATAAGCCCTATTTTCTTGGTTGGTTCTTGGTTGGTTCTTCTCCTAAATATTCCGCGTGGGAGTTTATACAGGAGGCCAGAAACACCGGGGCAAACCCCTTCTCTAATAGCGATAAGTGTCACTGGGTTCTTTTACGTGCATTGCATTACACAACACACGGGACCTACGGCTTTACGTCCCATCCGAAGGACAAAGCAATAATGGTTAAGTACCTTGCCTAAGGGCACAAGTGTCCACCCGGCAGGCTTGAACCCACGCCACTGTTGCCTCTGAAACACCAGAGCATGAGTCCGGTGCTCTTAACCGCTAGGCCATGACACTCCACGTTTAGTTTACATGTATGACATGGTTGCCAACCAAACGTTTGCCTACTGCAATGGTGGAAGATCACGGGAAACCAGATAGTCACATGGTTTCAAAGGGCAAGCATGGTATTTTCAGACTTTGGTCTGAAATCAGACTTTTTGAATCAGAATTACCTCATATACACTGTGTTGCATATAAATTACCTCAAATACATGTACACTGCGTTGCATAACTGCCTTATGTACACTGTGATGCGTTTGAATCATATACACTGCTTTGCATATTTACCTCTGCGTTGCGCTTGCGTGTAGGGCTGGTCTGCGCACCTAGCATCTGAGCTAATTAGAACCGCTCAGTCTCATGTCTGGCAGTAAAGCTTGCATACTCAAAAAGGTTATACATGTACTGCAGTTATTTAATTTATTTCTTGAATAGTGAGTTAAAAACCTGTATCTTTTTTACTTTATATTAGCACGCTATAACAAAACAAGTGTTGACTGCTGTTATGTGGGATATGGCGTTTTTAACCCCTCGGGACACAGGGCACGGCACCCTCGGCTTGGCCTTCAGTGTATGCACCCCTCACGTGTTGAAGAAGCATATCCCACTTCACAGCAGTCAACAGTTGTTATTGTATCGTGTGCTTGGATACTGTAATTATAGGTCTAGGACGGCCACGTGTCTGTATAATAAACATGCATGTCACACACTGAGGGTGATATCGCACTGCGTTCATTGTGAGCGTTGCGCCCGTGTGTGAAACCTGCTGGCGCGCTAGTTTTGCGTAACGAAAACTGCAACGTCAAACGCTCAGTCTCGTGTCTGGCAGGATATCAAAACCTTCAGCTATCAGAGGTTACATCACAGTGATTTAATTTATTTCTCAGACAGTAAATTACAACCATTTATCTTTTTAAGTTATTGGCACGATATAACAAAACAATTGTTGACTGCTGTGATGTGGGATATACTGATTTTAACACCCACGGGGTGCATAGCACCCTTGGCCTCACCTCAGGTGCTATGCACCTCTCGGATTTTAAAAACTTCATATCCCACTTCACAGCAGTCCACAATTGTTAAATACTTAGTACAACAATTAATAGAAACTTGTTTGAACTAGCAGCTCAGACGAGTCTGCTTCTGTCAGACCACATCACAAATGCAACAATGCCTGTGTTCTTTATCTAAAGGACTTGAAGGGTATGCGTACTCTGAACTGGAAGACCAATCTAGGATTGGTCAATTTGGAATTGGAGCTCAAAGATCGCAAACTCAGCTTATCAGTGTCACCGATACATGCTACCATCATCATGCACTTCCAGAACAAAGGTACGAGTATGTCCAAACAATTGCCTTGGAAAAACGGCATGCACAGAACTCCCTCAAATTCCTTGCTATGGAAAAGTCACCCTTGCATTTCTGGTAATGAAACCAAGGATTCCTTAAAAGCGCCCTAGGCACTGTAGCTCGCAAGCCTGAAGAAACCTGTAGAGAGAAGACAATGAGAAGAAATTATAGTTTAGGAGGTGGGAGGAAAACCCCAGAATGATGTTCTAGGGAAATAACCCCCAGAATCATTTGAGAGGACTTGTGATTTACTTTTGAATGGACTTGTCATGGACTTGTCATGGACATGACTATACAACACTGCCTCCAACTCTCTTGCAGCCAAATGGACCGTGGAGGAGCTCAGCGGCGTCATGCAGGTCTCGGTCACAGCGCTGCGTCGCAAGATGGCCTTCTGGCAAAGTCAGGGGGTGTTACGCGAGGAAGGCACCGACACGTTTGTCTTGATTGAGGAGCAGAGAGGTGGGCGGGGCATGCAGCAGGAGATGATCCTGTTGGACAGCGATGAGGAGACGGAGTCTGCCATGGCAACAGCACAGGATCAACAGGAAGAAGAACTCCAGGTGAGTTGTAGCGAGCCTCTTCAAAGAGAGTGGGGTTAAGGCAGGGTTGGACCTTAACCTTTTTTTTCACTAGCAGCCGGGCTATTGAAACAGGGTCTTAACTAGCCTGCAGGCATTTTCACTAGCCTGCATGTTTTTCTTCTATAGAGTGTCTCATAGACAACAATCTGCATACATGTACATGAAGAATGGGTATCCTGAGGCAATCTTGTCAGTGTTTTTAATAAACAGATCTAATAACTCAACCATAAACAGTTAATAAAATTAGACACAAGTTGATACAGGTTTGCTTTCTCAATTTAATTATTTATTTCTTCCTGTCCTTTCATCTTTGCCATATCCCAATAATTTTTGACTCGCCAGCTGGGCTACTTAAGGAATAGGTTGACTAGCCCGCCGCTGTTTTGGCTTGTGGGCTACCGCTAAAGTCGAACCCTGGGTCATCATGGGTCACGTGAAGTCACATTAAAGATTAATAGATTTAATCTTTGAAAATCAATATAAAATCAACAGTGAGAGACCAGAACTTGAAGTTTGTGGGAATTGATAGAGTAATCAAGGATCTTCATTTTATCTTGTGTGTGCTAAATCTCGTGACCCTTCTTTCCTGTCCAAACCGGAAGTACCTTATAAGTTGAAAGTGGAAAAACATGTGAACTTGCTTTCAATGATGTCAGTCTCTGGCTAGGTTGTACTTTAGAAAAATTACCAGTGACGTCATAAAATGTTAGAGCGCCCTCTAGCGGCAGGTTGAAAAATTTTACATGTCACATGTCACAGAAAAGTTGCCGAAACAGCCCTGTGTTTGGTAAGTGGCTACCAGCGTGGCGTGCGTGGCGTGCCGTGTGGTCTGGAGCATTTCTGGTAATAATTACTGTGGTTTCGCTGGTTAGCTCGCTGCAGCGGTGCAGCTAGCTCCCGCGTGGCCTTATTTTTTGTTTGTCACTTCTTCTCCACAGGAGTAAATGGGTACCTGTGAGGGAGGCAGGGCAGAGATGGTTATTTTGGTTTGCTGCTGTGCGAAATGGCAGCATAGATAGATAGAGCTGTATAGGGGAGAGAGCTGATGGTATATTTGGAATGTTTCATTGGCCCGATGAGCAGGGGTAATAATAAGCGCCTTGTATCCTTTGGCAATTTGGCGCTCTATAAGTCCAATTATTATTATTATTATTATAAATATAGCTTCCACTATAATGAAGCATTATGATGTTTCTTTGTTTTGTTTATTGCCGCAGGTGTTCTGGTCTTACATTGTTGGCATGTTAACCAACCTGGAGTCCCTGAGTCTGGATCGCATCTACTCCATGCTCAAGATGTTTGCCATGCAAGGCCCATCCTCCTCAGAATTCTCGGAGCACAAACTACGTCAATTCCTGGACCGCAAGGTGCGAGAGCAGCTCCTGGTGTACTCGGCGGGAGTTTATCGCTTGCCGAAAACTGAGACTTGAATGGATCTATCACACAACCAAACGTGTCAGGCACTGTGCAGTGTATTATAAAAGGCAATTCCACGGTTAGTTTCATTACATTTTAAAGCAATTGTAGAACAGCTCTTTTGGCTCCTGTGTCAACAGCTGTGGGCATCAATTAGCAAGAGGAAAGAGACAGGCGTTTTGTTTACAGAAAATAACACACTTAACTACATTGCATCTCACTGGAACACCACTCGAATGAAAGGTCTTTTTGTCTCATTTAATACCACATTTGAGGTTGTAAAGGTAAAGGGGATGAACCTGTGTTTACAGGAACGGAGTGCCCATCTCTCTTTCATTAGCGATTTGGCCAGACTCATATGCTGCTGTGGGGGGATCGCCACACCTCCTTCACAGCGAGTCTGTTACCTTCCCAGCATTAAATAACGCCGGTGACCATTTAACACCTGGGTTGAGAGGAGTAATTGAGGTAAAGCGCCCTACTCAAGGGCACAACACGCATGGCCACGGCAGGGCTTGAACCCACAACCTCACGATCATGAATCCTGTGCTCTACCGCTAGACCACATGTGCCCAGGTTGAGGTTGTGATGCTTGCGGTTCTGAAGATTTCATTAATTTTCGCATTTTCAGCCTTTTCCACTTTTCCGTGGAATACAGGCTTAGGACAGGCAAGCCAAACACAGATGAAACTGGCAAATGGCAAAAAAATAGGCCAAACAAAGATGTGTCCGAAATGTGGGCCGCGCTGCAGTTACATGTGTGTACATGTGCATGTACAATAAACTTACAATAAACTTCATGCTCAATTTCCGGACACCGACTCCTGCTTTATTTTTTATTAAAACACAATTTCACGATGCAAAAAAAAATGGTGTGTTTTCATTGCATAAAACACCTGAATTACGGTTAGAGTAATGGAGTCATCAACAAAGAAGTTCACTTCTTACTTGAGAAAGTCGAGGAAAAAGTCCGAAAGACAAGGACACCGTTCATGGTGCTTCAATCATGTCCATGATTCAACCACACAACTCCACTATTCCACTTGCATTCGTACGTGGAGAAAAATCAGGCATTATCGTCTTTCTCTTCCAACAAATGCCAGTGAAATGTTTTGCTAATGCTCTCTTGATCTTCGCTATCCTCAAGATAATCATCATGATTTTTAAAGCATTGCATTTTTACAACTAAATCTGAAACCTCCGAAAATCGCACAACATAATGATTTTATGGATGGTTCACGGGCTACCCGTACCTGTTCCCGACCGGCCATGTGCTATATTTCTAGCGGACATGTGATACGTACGCTGGTACCATTGCATATCATCGTGTGCAGCTATACATGTACGCATCACACTGTATTACCGTGCAACACAGTGATTTTTCCATGTCACATGTCCATGTTTAACCTATTGTCCAGCGGGAAAAGGCTCCAATCAGTGTTATAACTGTTGAAACTTTCCAATAACGACTGGTGAAAGAGATTAAAAACTACATTTGCGATGATTTTAACGTGCCATTTCCATCGACTTTTCTTCACAATTATGATTGAAATAAAATGACATGTTGTGGAAAAATTGCTACACAAACTCAAATTTTGTGGGACATAGTCCTTGCGCGAACTTGGCCTAATTTAGTGATGACCATTTCAAATAGTTGGCTTTTCATGGATCCGTCGAGGCCCGTGATGTTGTTTTGGATACAGCAAATTTAAACTAAATGTACAGTTTAATAATTTTGAGAGTAAAAGTTATTGTCCGACAAGTGCAACAGGACTGACAGTGCTATTTTTGTCCATGCTGTATGATTATGTAATGTGTACCTGTAGTTTCAAAAGGCTTTTTTTATGAAGAACAGTCCAGAATCTACAGTAAGAAACTGTAGAAACCTTGGATAAGTTGCACAAATCTGTGTGCATTCATTTTCCTGACTTTACAATACAGATTGCAGCATTGCATGTTTGTTTGTATGTTTTGCCGTATAAATTAGAATGTTGTCGCACAATAAATACAATTTGTACTAATTAACATGCGTGAATTCCAAATTGTAAAATCGCATATGCATGTACTGAGAAATGTGTCCCCTTACACACGCCTGACATTAATTTTTGGTGAGCAATTTCAAGATTTTTGTTCAAGGTGTCTCATATTTTGCAAAATATTTAACCTGCTTTACTTCCCAAGGGTTCTCAACTTTCTCAAAACATGACACTTTCTAATAATTTCAACCCCCCAAAATAAAGGGACTAAACCCAACAATTCCTGTAAAATGAGATCAAATTATCAAAATCACACTTTGGATACATACGTGGTTTATTACAACAGATGATAAATTGGTTACATCATAGAAAAATATAATTATTATATCATGTTTCTTGGATTTTCCAGAATCCATGAACACAAAAGTTTAAACAGATCAGCTAGTGTAACAATATTTGCTATAAAATACTAACCCCCAAATCCATCCATCTCTGAAAATTACAGCAAACCCCAAAAATATATTTCATATTTAAGAAAATATGTAGCACTAAAAATAATTTCATAAGCTACTGTTAGATGAAAAAAAAATACAGAAATTGCTCAATCCGTTCAAAGGATATCACCATTTAAACGCAATGACCTTAAAACCTGTTTCATCCACCAAAAAAAAGCAATTTATTGTGCATTCTGACTGTTCGGAACAACAAAGAAAATGGCACAGAATACTTCAGTTTCAACAACTGTAGTACACAATATATTATTAACAACCCTGGTTAGGCAAAAAAGATAATTTATAAAATCAACTTTTTCTTAAAGACGGGCCTTCAAAAGGACTTTGCTGATGTTTTTTTTTTACTTTTAAAGGGAGGTTTTATCGCTGGTGATGTTTGAAGACAATTGACGACGATTCTTGAAATCGCATTTTTGGACGAAAGAGGTTTTAGGGTCATTGTGTTTAAATGGTGATACTCTTTGAACGGATTGAGCAATTTCAGTAGTTTTTTTGCATCTAAAAGCAGCTTATGAAATTGGCTTTCCAGTCATTATTTTTGGTGTTCTACATATTTTTTTTAAATATGAAATATAATTTTGGGGGTTTGGGTTCCGCTTTTTTTTTTACTCGCCCTGTATAGCAACAACAAGTAGGTGCACTGAAAGGCACTGAATTTTAGTGAGCAGCAATAGTTACATTGGTTTAATAAGGCAATAACAGCACAGTTGATCTGATAAAGAATTTTACAAAGATTCAGTTTTAAAGCTGTTAAAGTACTAGGCTCTTCAATGACGTCAAATACGATTCTGATCCTAAATAAATACCACTGGTCTAGCCATTAACCAAGTTCCAGAAAGTCAGCTTTCCAAAATATTTTGTACTATTTTGTCACCATTTTCATTATTTTTATCATAATATAAAAATAAAACCAACAGCCTTCCCAAACCCTTACCAAAGTTTCAGAACAAAAATAGAACTTTAAGCACAAGTTACAACTGGATAGAAACTACCTTGTTATCTTCTAAATGCCGTATGGGTTAAAGAGACCAAAAAAAATAGTTCCTTCTGTGCTGTTTTTTTTTTATACAAAATATTCTTGCATAAACATTTGATCTATATGAGAACCTGCAACACTTCAGCTAGTTTGCTCAAGTTACAATTTTGTCCATATTTTTGTTGTAGTGATGCATGCCTAATGTCGATTCAGTCTTCAAACAAAAACTGACAAATACAATTAAGCAACGAACCAACCATCCCTACTTTTACACTAAGCCATGCACAAAGCAATTCAACACAAAGAACTGATTGATGAATGACTAGTTGCCAATGCTATAAAATTGATAGTCACTATCATTAATGTTTAAATAGTTGACTAGTAGTCGTTATGCCGTGACAAGTCGTTCCGTTGCTAATCTTGCCCCGTCACTTACTGGTCGCACGGCGCTTCATATACTGCAACTCTGAAATGACTACACAGTCACATGTAGAGCATTTTGCACTGACAATCAGATAGTGTCTCAATCAGATGTCAATGCACTAACACATCTATATACTGAAATTTGTATCCTTGTAGAGACATTTCTTTGTTCTCGTGTAGTTAAGTTTTTGAGTTTGAAAGTGTAGTTTCAAAAGCTCTTATTTTAACCAAAATTAATTTCCTTGGCTGAAATTTGGACTTATATCCCTTTTCTAAAACCCTACCATTTGAGACAGATCAACATACCTTGGAAATTCCTAGTTTTTTAGTAAAATCCATATATCTATTTCGTGAAAACCTTGTGGAGACGTATTCATCTATAGAAATTGCCCTGTGGAGACGTATACAGACGTATACTCGATCGGACCTAGCCAAATTGTTTGTTATATCACAATTTTGTATTTAGAGGAACATCAGTCCCACTCATGGTGCACATAAATACACAGTCGGGACCAAGGCTTTATGTTTGTTATAACCAGAATTTTGTATTAACAGAGTTTGTACTATAAACAAGAGTCGACTCTACTATCTTTTGTTCCCTATTGTGTGCATGTCTCCAGAGAGCACGGTGTATCAGATCACACTCAACACACTGCATGCCCTTGTACACATCACATGTGCATGTCAAAATCAAGCAATATTTGTTGTCAATTGCTTGGATCAACCCTCCTATGCAAGCATGCATTCTGTGCCAAGTTGTCTTTTCAGTCAAAATCAATCAAGTGACTGTTCTCAACAGTTTAGAGATCCCAGCCTACATAAAGCAGGATTTTAGTGGTTGTGATAAAATCAGATATGTTACTTGATACAGCTTTGCTTTGACTGTAGGTGATTGATAAGCCAGTTGTGCCTACCACTTGTCTGCTTTTGTCTGTTGACTGAATTTGACTAGGTACAGTGCTTGCTTGAAATATGATGTGACTGTCAATGACTAGGATTGACTTTTTTTGACTGTCTTTGACTGTTCTGATAGCAGGTGGGTTAAAGAACATGCTAGGAAATATACATAAATACGTAGAAACGTCACGAAAAGTTACAAATCTTTCCTTAACCCTAAATCCATAATGTATAATCTAGAGAACAAAAATAGGAGTTATTTAAAGTTAAGTTAAAAACTTACTGTTCACAAAATGAAAGAATTTAATGAATTATCATTTGATAATCACATAAAATATTTTCATCTGTTTGAGATATAATTTAGCGTAACATAAAGCACAACTGAAACATATGTACACAACCTCCATTTTTTGTTTTCTTTTAAAAATAGTTAATTGTGATTGTGATACTGGATTTCGTTTGAGCTGAAGTTTAAGTAAGATTGTGTTGACATCTATTATGTACATTACGGCACTTATAAATAACATCTTACATAATCATTGTGCGCCTAAATCACATTCATTGAAAAACATGTAATATTAACACACTGTAATTTATAGACAAAAAATAAAATACTAATTACTATGAAAGTCTTCACGTTGCATGTTTGGCACACTGCCGAAACAGCCTTTGTTTTGTTCTGATTTGTTTTCTATTTCTTATATTTTCTTCTTCTATCCAAAATCCCATAGACTTTGTACATGTTTCATTTTCTACAGCACTTTTGGCATAATACATTGTCATATTACTTTGAGACTGAACATGCATGTAGACTAAGACCACATAGCAGAGACGGTCGGCGAAGATGGGCGTCATCATGACGTCATCACGTGTCATGTGACATCACCTTAAAGGTGCATATTTTAAATTCCCACATCGGGAGAATTACAAGTCTGATTGAGTTGGAACTTGATTTGTATGTGTAGCCAGGGATGTGTTACAAGTGAAAATTGAGGTGATGTCATAATGACCCTCAAGGCTATATCTCGCAAACAAAACATGATACATGCAAACTTATTTTGGTAATAGGGTTTGTTAGGTCACGGATATTTGCACAAGATCGTGACAAATGTGTGACGTCATGTTGATGTCATCAAAAATGAGATTTTTTTAAAACGCCTACAACGGTTCATTTGATCGACTTCAAACTACATGTAGGTTGGAAGTTAGATAATGTTATTAATATGAAAAATCTAAAGTGATGTCATGTTGACGTCATCAGTTGATTTTTTTTTACAATTTTTATAATATTTAAGATTTTATCCTACCAGGACTTATAAAATTTGATGACGTCACTGATGACCATCTGAGGTCATCATTAATGTGCAATGTGAATTTGAAGTCTTATATCTAGAAAACTACAAGGCCGATTGGTTCGACACTGTACATAGGCAGTGATAAGAGATAGATGAAGATTGAGGTGACATCATGATGACGTCATCAACATGATTTTATGTAATTTATAATATGTTTTTGTACCATATTTCGCGAACACAACATGTTAAATACAAAAATCAAAATTCTTTCTTTAATATTGTATGGTAGGTCATATAGGCACAGAATTAAACAAAATGTGTGACGTCATCACATCATTAAAAATGTGATATTTTTTTTAAACGCGTATTATAATGACACTACACTAAATTGTACACAGTCCAGCATCTAAGAAATTAAAAAGTACACATCCGACCTGGATGAAATTTCTTACATGTATAAAATCTAAATGTCAGATGACACCGAAACAATGCCGAAACAGCCATGTATTTGTTACAAACACACATTTAGTCTGTGTACATGTGTAGGTGTTCTTTTACGCACATCTGAATTTGCATTCTAAGGCACACATAAAGTGGTATGTTGTGAAAGCCAGTCTTTTTCATAGTTTTTCTTGTGTGCGCATCTCAATTTTGCATTTTGTAGCACACTCATGGAGGTCTAGACTTAAATTTAGTAAAAAGTTGTTTGTCCACATTATAGAGCTGTTAATACATGTACTACACAGCACGACTCGTTACTTGTCTTGATCTTGAAGCCATTTGGGTTTGTCTTTACGCACCATGCCGCGCTCTCTTAGCTCTGTCTCCAACTGTCCCTGGAGAACAACCACATAATATACTACGTGTCAAAAACAAACATGTCCTACACGTTTGATCTTAAAAAACTCTGGTGTTAACCAATGGAATTAAACCAAAATTTCAGATCATGTAGACAAGCAGGGGTGTGAAATCTCAGCTTTAAAGCTGATTTCAGCTTATTTTGTTTCGGATTTCAGCTTATTTTCAGCTTTTTCCCTCACTTGCTGTGTACAAAAGTATAGGAGATCTCCAAAATCCAGCTTTTTTACACCTTTTTCAGCTGTTTTCAGCTATTTTTATCAGTGGTCACTCACACACCTGACAAGGCAAGACAGTTTTTATGGAGTGATTTTGCTTTGTGCAAGAGGGTGAGATTTAAACGCCATTAAAGTCTTGACGTTTCTCTGATCAGACGGTGGTGCTATGCATATTAAAGCCACGGAAACTTCAGTTTGGCCACTGGTTTTTGTTTTTATATTTATAAGATCCTTCTTCAAAATACAATGAGACATGACCTACCTAGAATGTTGATTTATAACCGTGTCAATCTGCTGTAACTTCACCGCACACACTATTTATGCCGCCATGTTTGTTTGCGATATATGCAAGATGGCGTACCCTAAGAAAGGTCTATTGCAAAATACTGGGGTCATATCGTACCTTGATAGCAGCTCCAACATTGTTCAGATCCAGCAGGAATGTGTCGTGGCCATAGATGGAATCCAGCTCATAGTAAGTCACACGGTCATTACCTGCATCACATAAATACCACACCAATATCAACAGTGTTGTAATGTTGTGCAAACCCGACCCAAAACCGAAACCAACCCGACCCGAAACCGACTTCAGGTCAGGTTGGTTTGTCCAACATTTCAGTCGGGTCGGGTCGGTTTCGGTTTTGCATTTGCAATTTTTGGGTCGGGTCGGGTTGGTTAAGCTTTATTTTTGAAAAACCCGAAATAAACCGAAATGAACCGAGAAAGAATGGAAATTTACATGGTGCACTATTAAGTACAGAGTCACTGCGCGCGGTGCAAATAAAAGTGGTTTGCGGTCTGTCTCGATCGGTCTATAACATGTAGGCTCACCAGTAGCTCACCTTGTGAGTGCCGCATGGCATGATTCAGTTACTGAAAGCAGACAATTTTTACGCGAAGCGGGTCGGTTCAGGCGCAAAAAGCGGACATATTTGCCGAAGCCAGTTATTCGGGTTTTTTGGGTCGGTTCAGTTTCGGGTCGGTTCAGGTCAGATTTCTTTGAATTATCGGGTCGGGTCTGTTCTAGGTAGTTCGTTTCGGTTCGGATTTGGTTTATAAAATAAATGTCTCAGTTGGTTTGGCCTCGTCCACCCGACCCGATGCACATCACTACAGTGTTGTGGTCGAGTCCTGTTCTGAGTCTGCAAATCGACTTAAATACAAAGTGGTGTATGCAGAGTTGGAATCAAAATAAGGCTAAGCTAGTGTACATGAGACTTTTGCACAGCTGCCAGCATTTCAAAAGTCCATTAAGCCACGTGGTGACTTTAAACTGTTGACTCTAAATCGGTACGTCACTTGATAACAATCATCACTTAACATGAAAAAGGGGGATCTACCCTTCAATCTATCTCACACCTGGAACTAGTGGTGTGCAATTACGGGTAGTACGGGGGTACCCTTTTGCGGTAATACCCAGGTACCCATAACAGAAAATTTCAAGTCCCGGCAGTTGTCTGAAGGGCTTTAGGTAGCTTTACGGTATAAACTGCAACTTTTATGAGCATCTTCTGTCATGCGTTAAAATGAACATAAACATGAAATCTGTTTTGGTTTTCCATGTAGCCTGGTTTTCATTTTGAAAAGTACCCACAAATGGCATTCACTCACTGTCTAAAAAGTTACCGAGGAATTTTTAAAGTTGGTGACGGGTACCCAATCCCGTAATCTGGAACCAGTTCCTGACATCAGCGGTCTGGTACTCTGGTACCCGGTTCGTATGCCCAGCCAGGGTTGTCCACGATATTCTTACCCGCCCATCACATTTGACCAGCCACCAGGTCATATCGGTTCGGTGACGAAGTCCGACGGTTTCGGACAAAAAGCAGTAGTTGTTTCACAAAGTAAGCCCAGTATTTTAGATTTTTTTTTTTATGTACTCCAACTGGATGACTGACAACATACATTGTCAGGTACTGACCTGCTTCTTGTAGTAAGTTGGCCAGTTGTCTTTGCTGCGTTACAGGTATCAGAATATCTGTCTTAGCACCCATCACCATAACGGGGCATTTGACCCTCGCTAGGCCTTCCACAAGCGATGGGAAACCTTCCCCAATGTCAAAGAAATCCATTGCCTACAAGGGAAAAAAGGGATATTCTCTTGTGAAATTCAATTATTTCTCCCCGGCTTTGGAGGATTTTTCAGGATCTGAAAAGTTAGACACTACATGTATACAGACCAATCTGAGAACGCCAGCTTCAGCGGAACAATTTTTTGGAGCATCCGTTTTGAACACCCGAGGGGTGCTATGCGCCCCTCCGCTGTTAAAAACGTCATATCCCACATCACAGCAGTCAACATATACCTCTGTCTTGAATACTGTATTTTCATTGGCCTAGAACAATCAAGTGTTAAGTTTATAAAAAGTCGTGGCACACTTCCTGTGGGATATCACGTACTTTGACTTTGTACGTACGGTGTACCCACCCTATTTTCACCATGTTTTCACACATGAGTGGGAGCAGCGCACTAGCACACGATCAGCTGTTTCGAGCACGCAACACGCATGTGAGTTGACGTTCGATTGTCATCATGATTGGTGAGTTTACTGCTGTTTGTTTTCGTGTTTTTTACATTCAAAGAATCCAAGACAGAGGTATAACAAAACAATTGTTGACTGCCGTGATGTGGGATATGACGTTTTGAACACCCTAGGGGCGCATAGCACCCTCGGCTTCGCCTCGGCAGCTATGCGCCCCTCGGATGTTCAAAACGTGATATCCAGTCAACAATTGTTAATTCATCTCTGTAAAGTAATTATTCCGTAACTAAACGTGGGCGGAAGGTTTCACTCAATGCCTCATTCAAAAGTTAATAACTTCTGCATAGCAATTTTTGGGGATTAAACTCAAAAATAGCAAGTATGCAAAAACCAACTTTTGTGAGTTACCTTGGATAGGTACAAGAGTGAGTTGGGATCATACTTGACGCTGAACTGCTCTCCCTGGTGTTCTATGTAGCGCTCAATCTCGAAATAAGGACATAACGAAGGCAGCTCATCGCTGATTGTTGATCGGCCGAAACGATTCAGCCACTCGGCGCCGCTACGGTACGTAATGGTGCCTAACTCTCTGTTCCAAAAGTAATAGCACAAAAATCAATTAACCCTAACTGCCCTGAATCCTTCAAAATCCTCTTTGCCACTGGAGGAATTTGGAGGATTGAGGTTACATGGCAAAAGTGCGTTACTGATTTCGTAGGATGCACTTTGTCAAGGTCTTGGGCCGGACCATGTTTTGTTTTTGCTCAGCCATGCATAAATATTGGCCTGGATTATGCTTGAAATCCCCAGTACTGCTCCAGGATGTCACTGGCCAAGCCTCAACATCTGACAGTCACTGCGGCAGGATTTTGTAGGATTCAGGCAGAGGTCACCCCTCCATGGGACATATTCAAGAAATAATGAAGGAATTTGCAGAATTGAGGCTATATGCTATTTTTCCATGAGGCCAATTGGAGGATTTTTCAGGATTGAGGCTACATCCTTGCAAAAAGGCCTAGGGAGTTAGGATTAAATGAAAATCAATTCAATGGGTCGAACCAACTTATCTACCTCTAGATGCCCCCTAGCCCAGTGAGAAACAGTTCACACTCACCGTGCTAGCTTCATGCCCATTCGGGGGTATGAAGACCCGTAGTAATGCCCCCTAGCCCAGTTGGGATCAGTCATAATGGCTCGGCGTTGTAGATACCGCATGGCTATAGTTGATGGGTGGGTTTGGGCACACGAGGAGATGCAGATAGCTCTAAATGGAAGAAACATAAAGAATATAAATGTATTTTAACCCAACCCTACATGTACATGTACATGTATACTAAACACCTTTTTGGTTAACCCTAACTCCCCAGCCTATAGTAACCATACCCATTCTGGCAAATTCTAACACCCACATGGAAAATTTTACACACACACTACTGGACTTAGTTTCTGGAGGTATACCAACCCCAGTGTAAAAGACCATCAGTTTAGGGGTACTGTACCTATCCCAACAGATTTTAACAAAACCTGCTGTTGAACTTTACATGGGTTGAGTTCGGTTAATAGGGTTAATGTTTTGTGCTTGTTTTGACATTGATTCTATAAAATTTTGCCAAACTGTTCTCGCAAAATTAGCTTACTATTTTCAAGTTAGGCTGCCACAGAATGTTCAGTTTTTCATCACTTATTCGTTATGGATGAATTGCTTATTCATGGACCATACATGGAAATAATTATAACCTAAAAAGCCTTGTCTGAATGTTATAAATGTCAGTAAAATCAGTCATTGTACAACTCAGATGTTTTACAGGTCATTCATCAGGCCCAAATCAAGCCACCAGTTCATCAACTCACGGATCCTCTACACAAGGATAATGACTTCCCCAAATTTCTGGTTAGATGCGTGATATGGCACTTACGCATCATGCATGCGCGTGCGCAAGACTCGTCGCGCACTGCAGTCTTTCAGTGGTCAAATTTCTGTCAGGACGCCAGCTGTCGGCAATCTTGGCGTCGCATTGTTCTACATGTTCTATGCGTTGTTCTATGCGCGGACGCAGCATATCACGCATGTAGACATCTCTGTTCCATACATTTTGTGGACTTGTGATGGACTTGTGATGGACTTGTAATGGACTTGTGATAGACTTGTGACAGACTTGTGACGGACTTGTGACGGACTTGTGATAGACTTGTGATGGACTTGTGATGGACTTGTGATGCACTTGTGATGCACTTGTGATGCACTTGTGATGGACTTGTGAGAGACTTGTGAGAGACTTGTGAGGGACTTGTGTTGAACTTGTGATGGACTTGTGATGGACTTGTGAAGGACTTGTGAGGGACTTGTTATGGACTTGTGATGGACTTGTGAGAGACTTGTGAGAGACTTGTGATGGACTTCTGATGGACTTGTGAAGGACTTGTGAGGGACTTGTTAGGGACTTGTGATGGACTTGTGATGGACTTGTGATGGACTTGTGAGGGACTTGTGAGGGACTTGTGATAGACTTGTGATGGACTTGTGATGAACTTGTGAGGGACTTGTGATGGACTTGTGATGAACTTGTGAGGGACTTGCGAGGGACTTGCGAGGGACTTGCGAGGGACTTGCGAGGGACTTGTGATGGACTTGTGATGGACTTGTGTGGGACTTGTGAGGGACTTGTGTGGGACTTGTGAGGGATCAACTTTGATGAGAGGGGGGGTAGAGGAATCCCCCTTTTACATGGGTTGAGTGTCTGCTTCACCTTCCTACTCTTTCTGGGTACAACGCTGGAGCAAGCAATGATGTCATTCCTCCCATAGACGAGCCTACACAGGCATACACCTAAAACAAAACAGCAACATTATATATCAATAATAATTTGGGAGGCTAAACATCGTTACTGGCAAGTGAGAAGCTGAATTGCAAAGGACGCGGCTACAACGTGGTCGAGCCACTGGCGGGCCTCTGGCAGCCAGCCACATTAACCCACATACGACCACTGAGCACAGCCAGTGATCAAAAGTGTTTGTTTTTTTTTGGAGGGAGGAAAACCAGAGGGCCCGGAGAAAAACCCTTGTGGCACAGGAGTGTTAACACATGTATGGTCCGCGGCCGGGATTTGACCAGGGCCACAGTGGTGAGAGGCGAGCGCTTTACGCACTAGCCACCCATGCCACCCACATGAAGGATAGGTTATATGATGGGTTATTCTCAGTGGTCTTCGTGAACTCTCCTTTTTAAACTGTTCATCAGGGGTTACTTATGCGCAGAGTACATGTACATTGTACAGGTATGCAAGATTGTCAGTGGTGCATTGTTTTGCTTAGAGAACTGAACACATACTATTATTCTTTCTAGATAATGAACCAAGGCTGTGTGTGCGTCGACGCAAACCCACAAACACGTCAAAAAGACATGCATGTCAAAAGACCAATACATCTGACTTTATCATTTACAATAAAAAATGAAAACCAAAAAACCCTATTATTACAAAAAACAAAAAAACACCATTTCAGTCAAGATATGCTTGTGTAATGAAAATAACCCTTCATCATTACCTTCCTCCCCACCTTCTATTTTTGGTTTAGCCTGCCCCTCTCATCCATCACACCCCTGAGCTGAGTGTGTATCAGTCCAGCCAGGCATGCAGCATCTTATTTGCATAATTCTATTGTTAGCCCCACGTGCATGGAATTTTGAACTAGCCACGTGTGCTTCAGTCTGCTGAGTGCTGTGCTAGGGATAGGTTGTCTGTGGAGGGCTGTGCAGGTTTTTGCCTGGGCGTGGCAAGGAAAGGCCTTGATGTAATGACCACGTAAGTTGTAGTGCATGACAACTCAATCAAATCCCCCTGGGTTGGGAGTAGAGTTATGGTGCTTTTACCATAAGCTACCCCACTCACTGTGACCATCACCGACCATAATTTCTCATAATAAATTGTTCTCCCTGCATTTATTTCTGCAACAAATTCCTGTATTCAGTTCTGGCCGTGATGTAAACGTAAACAATGCTGACTGGCTATTCAGAGCGTACTGCACGCGCATTTCGAAGATTGCACGCCAGGCGCGCCCATAATGCGCTCGCGTGCTTTGCACGTCACGTCACGTACACATTTTTTTTTTTTCAAAACTTGTGATGCCTGTACGATATGGATTATGGCAGCTTCATTTTTCGCTTAAAAAAACCTGTATCTTTTGTTGTAAAGGGACAAAAGGGGTACGTACATTTAATACAAATCTTTGCTAAATAACGCAACATCCAAACCTTATGTTTGAAAGGATTGATTCTTCAAAATCACAACTTTCAACATTTTAAAGATGGCGTCGGCACGTAAAACGGATAAACTGCAGCCTAATTATAATGTGCCATATTTTGACACATTTAAATGAGACAAATCCAGGGGTTGAGATCGCGCAAGGCATGATGGGAAACAACAAGGCACAGCAAGATCTCGTACCCACGGGAACGAGGTTGGATGGGTTGTTCCATTCCGCTTGGCTTCGCTTCATGGAACTCATGCTTGTGAATCACTTCGATAACTACAAATCTGACACTGACCTGATCTACTCCAAGGTGATCTAGGAGTAGGAATGTAGCATGGACAATGTCTTCAATAGTTACCACAGGGAAGTGAGTGCCGTATGGCTTGCCTGATACTGGATTCACTGAGGATGGACCACTAAAGGAAGAGAGAAATAAATACATATATCACATTTAGTATATTTCTAGATTTAGCAAGGAATTTCGACTTGCATGCATACATCACATAACTACAGTGTAGCCATGTAGCCAGTTGCCAATAAGAAAAGGAAATCCTATCAGTTGGGGTGTTTCATGATTTAGCAAGATAATAAATAGTAGTACATGTAATTGCGCTTATAAGCATTTTCCATCGTATCAATGATCTCAAAGCGCTTTACAATTATTACCCCGTTCATCAGGCCATGGGACCACGCGGCAGCCGATATCAGCGCTCAATCGGTCCTCGACCCTCACAGGTACCCATTTATACTCCTGGGTGGAGAGAGGCAATTGTAGTTAAGTGTCTTGCCCAAGGGCACAAACACCATGTTCCTGGCCGGGTTCGAACCTACGCACCTTCGTACATGAGTCAAACACCGTAACCACTGGACCATGACCAAAATGGGCGTGTCGTCTCCCTGAGATCTCTCACAAAATGCTACCAAGCCCTGTGCACAAGCCCCATGCGCTTTGCCCCACTGCACTACAAAATGGCAATTTCCCGACTTCATGTTTTCATCATCATCATCATCATCATCTAGCAACCAAGATCTCGTTCACAATGCCACGCCAGGCTTGTTTATCCCTTATTATGTACGGAAGGTCTTCAATTTCACATTGGGTGTCTTTGCCGATCACATCAATGTAGTTGAAAGGTCTTCGTCCTCTATTAGGGCATGGAATTCCCCAAACTAATACATCAGATATGACCTGGTTTACAGCACGGTAGCAGTGGCCAGCAAAGCGAACTCGTCGTTGAGCAACAATAGCAGAGATAAATCTGTTCTTTAGTCATGTGCTCACGCCATGAGATGTTCTGCACCCTCATAAGAAGCCTTGTGTATGTGCCATCAAGGCGATCTTGAAGCTCCTTCTTCATGGTCCAGGTTTCAGCTCCATAGAGAAGAATGCTCTCCACACAGGCTCTGAAGAAGGCCAGCTTTGTCGATTGTGCTATACTTGATTGCCAGATGTTATGAAGCTTGTTACAGGCACTCCAAGCTCATCAGATGTTAACAGGTACATGTACTAACCTTGATCCATAGCAACCACCCAGGGCATTGGTGCAGATGACAAAGAACTTCTCTGTGTCGATGGCACAGCCTGGCCCTACAAACTTCTCCCACCAGCCAGGCGTTGGGTTGTCCTGTGTACAGAGACCAACAACTTTCTAATCATAATCCAATTACTGTTATACAATTGTATTGGATTTTGAAATTTCATTGGTTGATGACTATTGACATGATATAAACACCGCTAACAAAGAATGTCCACACTCATTCGAGGGGTCACAATTTTGAATCTGATCATCTTATGATAAGTAACGTCATTTATATAGACTTTTGGGAATGTTGTTAGCTTCATTTTGATACCCCGTTTGCTATCAAAGACTGTAATTTGTCCAACACTGACAACGGTTTATGCAAAATGATGCAGTTTGAACTTGTAATTTAAAGAGTACCCGAGTTGAGTGGAAATTGCTGCGTGACAATGTGACACTGCCTGAAACAAACGGCAGGGAATCTCGATCGCACAGTGCTTGTATGCATGGAAGAACGTGAAATTGAATTAGCCGCGCTTTGTTCGGGCTCTGTGCAGGGGATAGGGGCCAATGAATAATGGGCACGTGTGTTGGTGCTTAGCAATTGCTCCTTGCGTATCTCTTAAATTGCAACTTTTCAAACTGCAACGTTTTTCAAAAAAAAAAAAACGTTGTCAATCTTGGACAGTCTTTGGTAGTAAACAGGGTATCTAAATGTAGCTAGAAAATGTAGATATAAATGACATTATCATAAGACGATCAGATTGAAAATTATGACCCCTCTGATGAGTGTGGACTTCTTTTTTTTTTGCGTTGTTTATTTTAGAAGTTCGTGTCCCTGCACCAGGCATGCCAGGACAAATGGACTATAAGACTTTGTTTATGAGCAGAAATTACATGTAGCTCACTGCGGGATAGAATCACAGTGCATACAGCAAGTTATTCCAGGGACTACCACCTGATACAATCAGCAGATATGAACATGTATTTGTAAATACTTGCACAGATTCTACGTACATGTAGTTTACTTTTCTCAATTCGGGCGATTCACAATGCAGTGCGCCACCAAGAGTTTGCCACGGAGAGTTCATTTTTCCCAGTGCATTGTGGGAGATGGTCGACAAATTTGCAGTGCGGGACATTTGAAATAGTTAGTTTTTTTCTGGTCAGTAGTTTCGTAAGCATATGATTCGAGGATCTGTTTGCCCTTTTCTTTTCTTCTTATCAATATGATGTTTTTTGTAAGGTTGCAGAACACTATGCTCCAATCTATAACATATTAGCTCAAGTTGTCTGCTGACACACATTCAAATGGACCATGTTTTGTCGACCGTAGTGTAAACCTGAAAAATGGACTCTCCATGGCAAACTCTTGGTGGCGCACTGCATTGTGAATTGCCTGAATTGTTCAGTTACCGTACATGTATGTTACCAACCTGATGGCTTTTGGCATGCGAGCTAGCCGACATGCCAGTATTCAAGAGAACCACATTACTTCTATCTGCATTCAGCTCCCCCCAAGTCTCATAGGCGATGTGTAACTCTGGCAGGACGCCAAGGTACTTGAGATGAAAGGGCTCCTCAGAGTGGAAGAGTTTAAATCCAGAACTGATCTTGTGGTACTCTGGCTCTGGCCCTGCAGGCGGCCTACACAGGGGAAAAGGATAGGAAACCCATCTTTAATTTTGTAAATGTTTTGCAAGCTTTGACGCACGGTTTAAACCGTCTTCCAAAAGTTTACAACTGCTGCTTATCCTATCCCAGTATTTGTGCAATGCGCGGAGCAAAGGACATGGAAAGTTGATCATATTAAAACATTAAAGACAATAAATTGTATACAATGTATCTGGTTGAATCAATAGATAGTTGCCAGTCATTGAAATAGCTTAAACTTCCCAAGATGTGATCAAGTACGACAGTGCTTACAGGCATCCTTGATTTTTTTTTTTAGGATACAACAGAAATTTTGTCTATTATTGTCTATTATTATTTGTCGGATCGGTGCGCGACATCGCGTAACTGCAATCGGCTCAGTGAGAACGTGTCTCAGACGCTGAATTGAGGCCCAATTCAAAACATGATTCAGCAACTTTTGATTTGAAATCGAGATTCTAGAATGTTGTTTCTCTCGGAATATACAGCTGAAGCTGAGCTGAAACTTCATCAGGTTAGTTGTTCAGCGCCCTTAACAAAATGCACAAATTACAAATGCTAGACTGTACCTTTAACATGTTTAAAATAGGGCCATACACACAGGCATCCATAGATGCACACAAGGTTACCCCAAAGAAACAGCTAGGCTGGTCAATGCAACAATCAGTGTTTACAAACTCAAAAGGTCACTTTATTGTCCAGTAACTACATGTATGCATTGTAATTCAAAATATCCCCTGGACCATTGGACTGAGTTTAGTGATTTAAGTGTCGGTCTATCTCAATGGTTGAAATAGACTAGAGGTGAAGTGAATTTGCCCACTACACATTATTTATCATACACATGCTTTGATTATAAGTCTGTTTTGACCAGGTTTTTGGCCATTGATGTTGTCTCCCATTCACCACATTTGATAATAATGAGTGCAAATATGGACGTCGTTCTATAAATTTAAGGGTTCACTTTTTATCCTATCCCTGTTGTACGTGTGTCCGACATCTATAATTTCAAAATTCTGGAAGCACTCCAGTTCCTGATTAATAATAGCAATTAAACTACCTAACCAACACAAAAAAAACATGTGAAGTCGTCTTTAATGGCAAAAATTACAAAAGTTTGCTTTAATTAATGTATAAAATGGCCCATAGTGATTTTAACGTTCTCAAAATCAAGGAAACACTTTTCAAAATTTGAAACTGAACAACATGCTATTACATCTAGCAACAGTATTTGCCCATTTGTTTTGTGGACTGTGAATAAAATGCCAGCCTTGTAATAATCAGAACTTTGAAGAAGAAATTCTTCAAACTGAAAAATAAAACAAGAATGGTACTTGACTTACAGCCTCGATAAACAGGGGAAATCGGTCTCCAGTCCTTTGAACATCAGTTCTTTTTCGTACTCGGGGACCTCAAGCTGAGGCAGCGGATCGTTGGGTGAAGCGTCTGAAGACGGCGTTCCAGCATCTTGCTCTGAAGCTGACTCTGATGTCTCTACTTTGGTCGCGGTTGTTTTGGGCTGGGTTTCTTCCTTCTGGCAACGTTGACTACCTTGGCTGAGTGCTCGGTATTGCTGAAACCACGTCCCTCGATTTGTTGAAGAACCGCCTGCAGTTCCGGGCAAAAGTGGACATAAGGGAGGCATGCAAAATTATTAGCAAGCTATCAAGGTTGAACCTCGATGTACCCTGTAGAAACCTCATAACCTCGAGGCAACCTGGACATACTGCATTAACTTTTAATTACATATTCTCCTCTATAATCATCCACATTTCAAGTGAAATTGCCTTGAACTTATTTCACTTTTACTGGTAGACAGAAACCTAAAGTCTGTGACTTTATTGATTTTAATTCATCCATTTTATTTATTTTGTCAAGTGTTTGATTCAGTATTTGCCATAAATTTGTTTTAATAACAAAATCTTGGTGGAGAAAAATAGATATTCAAAAATGGATTATTTGAAATGGATTATTATATTATTGCAAAGACTCGTTTTCCATAAATGTAAGACACTATGAGTTTTTTTGGGGGTGACATAGACCTTTGAAATATGGCTAGGGAAAAAAATATGAAACACTAAATGTTGGCGAACTCCAAACGAAAGTGCACCTATAAGACGTACATGTAAGCTCCACAACTGCCTACCTGCAGGCATACAGCTCACGCTGGGCACATTCCTCAGCCATAGTTGATGGGGACTGGCTTCCAATAATGACCCATTGGAGCTAGTGGTCTGAGCAATGCTCAAGCTACGATGCACTAGCCTTCTCAATGTAGCCACACTTTTGGACGACATTGTAATTCCTGTTTTTGATAATAAAATAACTCTCTGATTAATATAAATTAACTCTGGCAGTAAAGACTACAGAAGATTACGCGACTAGTTTTCTTACTGTTCATGTACAGTTCGCTCACTTTTTTAGTACCCTGGCTGTTTGCTTAAAGGGACACTGCATCCTGGAATATGCCCAATCAAGCTACAAAACGTGTTTTGAATGAAATGATGTTAATCGGAAAGAATATTTCAATATAAACATCCCCACAACTATCCTTTAAAAATTGGGCGCTTTTGTAGTATTCTTGTGTTATTTGTGTGACTTTCGGGGTCCACTTTCGCAACCCCAAAAAGTTGAGCTGTTCGTACTAGTTGTGATTCCAGCAGTAAGGGTTTGCCTTTTGCGGACGTGTAAGAAATCACATTTTGTGCATTGGTGATTGGTCACCGCTGTTTGTGTACTTGTTCTACATAACCCCTGAGGACAGACACACAAAGGGAGAACAACAGATCATTTCAGTCCTCGGGCGTTGGGTCTTTTGTTCAAAATGGTCCTCTGTGGTAGGTTTGCTTAGTCTATAGAAGAGTGAGTTATACCGTGAGTTAAAAAAAACGAAACTCAAATGTTGGGACCATTGTTTTAGTGAAGTTCT